>CM029777.1:27031023-28508333 GCA_017562165.1 Ectropis grisescens | reverse complement strand
CCACCTCATGCGCTGCCACATTTCTGATGAAGACGTTTTTTCATTTACGGAGGAACATAAATCGTACCAACTATTATTTTTCGCATCTCTTATAGCATCATGAGTCTCTGTAGTTATTTTATTTAAAATGGATAAATTAGTAGGTGTCGGGTTTTTTCTGAATTGAGATAACGCTAATCTCCGTTTAGCTACTTGTTGTGATAGCTTACTGTTCCACCATGGTTTCGCTTTAAATTTAGACTCCGGATTATTACTAAACTTTTTAAATGGAATGTGAATATCAGCTGCTTTATTTATCATATTTAAAAATAGGTCGTAAAACTCCTGGGTATTATTTGGGATCTCAAGATCGTGAGATATATCGTTTAGGCATTTAGAATAGTTCTTCCAATCAGCTTTTTTCAAATTTCTTTTTTTGATAAGATATTTACATTTACTGTATCGTGCACTAATTTTAATTATTAAATGATCACTTTTGAGATTTTCTTGAAGAACTGGCCAGTTAAATTCTACTGCGATATCAGATGAAGATAGTGATAAATCTGGAGCTGATTTTTGTAGATTACCATTGACTAATTTAATTCGAGTGTTACGACCATCATTTAAAACTATATAGTTACTGTCTACTAAGCTGTCGAATAACAGTTTACCTTTACTGTCCGTTTTATTTGACCAAGATGAATGATGCATATTAAAATCACCTAAAATCAATGTTTTTTTTACTATATAAAGACAATAATGAATCAAGGTCTCTTTGAGACGGATTAAGAGATAGTGGAAAATATACACAGATTACGTTTTCGATTAATTTACAATTGAAAATTTGAACACAAACGAGTTCTATTCTTCGATTATGCAAGCTTATGTGCTTGACCTGTGTCTTTAGAGACCTGTGAGTGAGTATCGCTACACCTCCGCCGTGGTTGTCGCGGTCGGTGCGATACACATGGTATTGATTAATTCTTAATGAGCTGTTGTTCGCTAGCCAGGTCTCATTTACACAAGCGATATGAGCTTTTTCTTGAAAAAGCAAGCTCTCAAATACAGTCAATTTGTTTTTTAGGCTTTGGGCATTCCACTGTAAAATATTCAAATTCACGATGTCTTTGTTATCCATTAAGGTTTAGAAATCCTTGAATAACATCAACGAAAGACCAGTCCGAAATATTGTCTACCAGCAAAATAATACACCACTCAATACACAACTTACACACTTTCTTGACCTTGGATTGGATATCTAAACTTTTTATAAATAATACGTCTTTTATTCGTGAGATAAGCTCAACAAATGTAGTTTTTCTGGGTAAACTGCTATTTGTTTGTTGTTCTTGCTTCGACTCATGATCATTACTAGCCTCTTCGATGTTAGCCCATTCAGATGACCCAGCCCAATCGTAACCAGATTTCTTAATCCTCTTTTTTATCTTCCGTGAAGATAAAATAGCGCTTTTTTCAGATTGTGCATCCGAAACATCATGTTTAGATTGCGAGCTGGTGTTCAGAAGATAATCTGCTTCTCTTCTTTACAAGCTACTCGAAGCATGATGAGTCATCACTTGCGGGTTCCGATCGATCAAGACATTATTTGTCAATATTGGAAATTGTTGCGCCGCCTTGCTATAAGTGTAGTTGTATTCCGCCATGATGAGTCTAATTTTTCTTTCCTTTAAATACACAGGGCATGTTTTCGCCATTGCCATATGTCGACCGGAACAATTAACGCATTTAAATACTATAGTGACACAATTATCATGATCGCCACTGCATTTGGGGCACACTTTCCTCTTTACAGTGCACGTCTTCGCTGTATGGCCTAGTGCCCAACACTGGAAGCACTGTGTCACAGGGTACACGTAGGGCTCAAGGGATACTCTCACTCCGTGGACATAAACGTGCGTCGGAAGCAAGTTGCCCCTGAAGCAGAGGCGCACCGACTCAGATGGACACCATTTAGTATTATTATTTTCTTTATGACAATCTCTTCAGAGAAATAAGTTCCGCTGATTCATCATATGAGATATTGTCTTTGATTTCATCTGCAGACAGTTCCATATCCACATCTTTGATCACGCCGTACGAAAAACTGACCTCTGAAGATTTGCTGAAGCGCCATCCTTTATTTTTTAACTCTTCGATTGAAAATAAATCTTTTTTTTTTTTTCGTCTTCAAATGTTACTCTAATTTTATAAGGATTTAAGTACTTAATTTTATGAATATCTTTCATTTTTAGATCATGAAACATCTTGGCCAAAGCGAACTGTTTGGGTAACGGTGACTCACTTGATATATAAATATCTGTTTTGCTTCTGTCTATTTGTTTTGACTTTTTGCTCGTTTTTGATGTAATTGTAGTCCATTCTGCTTCGTCATTTATACAACTCTCTTCTTCTGTATATGTTCTTTTTCTTACTTCTGTCTCTTTCGGTTTCTCTGCCTCAGAATCCATATTTGTTTCGCGATCGCCCATGGCCGAATGCCCGGCCAGGAAACGACCCCGAGCCAATAGGCTTCTCGCGAACTGGTACTGGGTAGGTTCGATGCGCGCGGTATCAATAAGCGACCGTCTCGCGTGCTTATCGACACGAGAAATGGTAGACTTGGTTGAAACGCCTGCAAAGTTTTTTTATAGAAGCGCCTGAATTTTTCTTACTAGCGCCTTGTGAGCTTTTTGAAGCAACTGTATCAATTTTTTTTACTTTGGTAGTGCTTTCTATTTTATTCAGGAATGTCCCTGATGAAATCTCCGCGTCACTGGATCCGTCCCCCTCTCCAGGCGGGCCGAGAGTTTTGTTGAGGGGACTGCATCTGGTTGCCGCGGCATGGGGTATTGTCGCCCTTTCTACGTCTGGTGATATTTTGGCAATTTGGGCAGTTTAGGGAAGCAGCTATTTCACTGGTGATCTCCTTTGTGGATGTATCTGCTAAACCTAAACATACATAACAAAATTCCGTCGTGCATGATCTACACCTTAAGTAACCAATATCACCGCCCAAATTTATGTTGCATCCGTGACAGTTCATCTTTGATTCACCAAAATGTAAAAAGCAGAGAGTATGTTGTAAATCTACAAATGTAGTAAAGCGCGAATAATATATTGTTGCATACAATTGCTAATTTCGACGCAGCGCCTCACGTTCCCGTAGCTCAGTCGTACAAGGGGCAGGTCAGACGAGCACGCACCGGCGAGAGACCCGGGTTCGAATCTCAACACCGACAATCTTTGTGCAGCCAAACAACTTGTCAAATTGAGCCCAGCTGTCAGTCGCCGCAGCCCAGTGCGCAGGTAAGAACGGGAAGTCCGACACTCACCAATATGGCCGCGGTGCGCTACGGGGAAGTCCTTAAGAGAGAGCAGGAGGCGCCGATGCACGGAGAAATCTTGAGCAAGAGGTCCGACACATTGCAAAATGGCCGCGACTCACAACGGGGAAGCCCTCAAGATGAAACGAGAGGGACCGATGTCCGCAGATAGCCTTCACTTGTTCAAAATTCAAACACAATAGTAGTACAATAACGCGCCAGAAGATTTAAATTAGATATACGTCCGTTCGGTTCAAGTACATAAAAACAACAAAATGTATTTGCTATAGCTGGGATTCCAAACCTGAGATGCATATTCAAGTTGACTGCGCACTAGAGAACAATAAAGAACTTTAATTTAATAAACATAAACTCCAATTTATTTCTCGTGTTTTTATTCAAGTCTCATCAACCTTCACCCAGTACTTAAATAAAAAAATACAGTATTTTAAGATTTGAAAAAACTTTAAAGTGTTCTACTGAAAAATTCACTCAATTTGAGTTACGACAGTATTCTTCCAAAGCAGCGATTTGTCGCTCGCGTTGCGACTGATTTCAATCAGGAGACGTCACCTGATTTTACATTGTCATCGTTGGGGAGCTTGTGCCGCTTCTTCCGTTTTTAAGAGTTCAATGGTTCAGATAAAGAATTTTTAAAATTATATGGTAACTCCGTCAGTTCAGTTCTCCGTTGGGCTAAAGAAATAGTATCCATGGTTAAGAATAAATAATAATAAAAAAAAAAGAACAGCTGACCGTGACCGTATAGTTGTCAGTTGCCGATTTGTCATTATGTCATTGTCAGTCGTCGGTCACGTCATCTTATTCAGGTTACGTATTTTTACGTTTTGATTTCGTGCATTCGGGCGAAATAATTCGGTGGAAATCAGTTTGGGGCTCTCCGGCAGACTCTCGGATGCAGGATGCTAGCGGGCGCGCGCGGGTAGCGGGTGCGGGACATGGCGCGCTGGCGCTGAAGTGCGCGCGATGTCCGTGCAGTACGTACCGGTGAGCGAGGCCGAGGGCGCCGAGCCCATCGAACTGCCGACCGAGGAGGACGGCTCGCTGCTACTGAGCACGGTGGCGGCGCAGTTCGCCGGCGCCAGCGGCCTCAAGTACCGCTGTGGCGCTAGCGGCCGCCTGCGCGGGCTGCGGCTCGTGGACGAGCGCCTGTCGCCGCCGGCCGAGGGCTGGCCGGCGCACGCCTACTGGTGCGCCTTCCCGCGCGAGCCGGCGCCGGCACCCGGCGAGCCCGCGCCGCGGCCGCGCTGCTCCGACCTCATTGTGCTCGGACTCCCGTGGAAGACGGGCGAGGACGCCGTGCGCGAATACTTCTCAGCGTTCGGCGAGCTCGCGATGGTGCAGGTGAAGCGCGACGCAAACGGGCTCTCTAAGGGGTTCGGGTTCGTGAAGTTCGCGGAGCACGAGGCGCAGGCGCGCGCGCTCGGGCGCCGGCACCTGATCGAGGGCCGCTGGTGCGACGTGCGCGTGCCGGCCGGGCGCGCAGCCGCCGCGCCGCCGCGCAAGGTGTTCGTGGGCCGCTGCACCGAGGCGCTGTCGGCCGACGACCTGCGCGACTACTTCGCCGCCTTCGGGCAGGTCACGGACGTGTTCGTGCCGCGCCCGTTCCGCGCCTTCTCGTTCGTGACGTTCCTGGAGGCGGACGTGGCGCGTTCTCTGTGCGGGCAGGACCACATCATCAAGGGCGTGTCGGTGAACGTGTCCACGGCGTCCCCCCAAGCGCGAGCGCGGCGCGCCGGCCGCGGCGCCGGCCTGGGGGCTGCTGGGCTGGGAGGCCTGGCCGCGCGCGCCGCCGCCGCCGGCGCCGCACGACTCCGACCCCTACCTCAAGTACGAATGATGCCTTGTGTAAATAATATCTATGGTGTGTCCGCACACCACTCGTTGATCGCTGACAGATTTTATATGAAACTAAATGTGTAAATAAATAATATATATCTATTATATCAAATGGTTATATTATTGTTGTTTTAGACAAAACCGCCGATGACTTATAATTATTATTTGGGTCACAATAAGAGTAATGTGTAAAGTGTAATGTTTCCAGAATACAGTTCAAATTTCAAATGATTAAGTTAAATAATTAGTTACTACAGAGTTTATTAAATAAATAAATATTGATGGACAGTAGTTATATATTAGTTAGTCAATATACAAATAAACTAATTTCATAAGATACACTTCCTAATGAACCCTGGAGTGAGCCACCCGGGCCCCGCCCCTCCCTCGCTAGCCTCCAGGCACGCACATGCCGCAGCGAAACTCAGTGTTTTCTTCCTGTGCCTGAATCTCGAAAACTTCAAAATATTATTTTTTTTGAAATGGACCACAGTTAAGTTTATTTTCCCGTGGGAGTGGTGCGGGTGCTGCATCTAGTTGCCAACATTGTAGACCCTAGCTGAGCCCCGTGTGTCTGATCTGTTTAATGCCTTGATTCCCACAGTGGGCGGTAACGCCCCCTTGTGGGTGCTTGGAGTTCATTGTGTACTACTTACTGGGCTCAAGTTGACTTACTACTGTAGTAAAAGTCTGGTTTAGGATGATTCTTCAATCTATAAACTATTTTCGTACAAAAAATTTAACCGACTTCAAAACCACAAATAGGCACTCAAAAGCGAAAAATACACTAAAATCATTATTATAATAAGCACTACTTACTCATCTATTTGAAGTCGGTGCCAGCCAAATCTAACAGGTAGTGGATAGATACTATTTACTTGTGGCATAGCATCAATCTACTAACTTTTGACCTGACCGAACCCGGTATAACCAAATTCCAAAAAAGGAGGTAATCAATTTGGTGGGTTTGCATGTAGCTATATAAAATTTATCAAAATTGGTGAAGTGGTATTTGAATTTTGAAAAAAACTAAAATTTGCTTACCATTGTTAGAATGACGTATAACGTAATGCCCCTAACCTAACCTAAAACCAGTGAAGGACAACATTATGAGGAAACCGACATGTACCTAGAATCTTTCGAGGTCATGTGCCATCCACCAACCTGCACTTGGCCAGCGTGGTGGATGATGGCCTTAACTCTCTCTTAGTGAGAGAAGGCCCCGAGTCCCAGCAGTGGGAACATTTAGTGGGCTGCTTATGCTATGGTAGAATGACATTATAGAAATTAATAAAAGTGGTCAAGTGCGAGTCGGAATCGCCCATAAAGTCTTCCGTGGCAGCAAGTTACATAATACAAAATAAAGCTCTTGTAGTTCGTTGTTACTTTAATCAGTGTTTTAACAATAGTAAATTTATGACGTATTAAAATAAAACTACCTACTAGATATCATTCAAACCAATTTTCGTTGATAGTTTACATGGTAACATACATCATACACTTTTTTTTATTTTTGTCATTCTCTTATTTTAGAAGTTACAGGGGGGGGACACACTTTTTACCCGTTTATTTCCTTTGACACTACCGCTTGGCACTACTGGAGTGTGACGGGAAATTTTATTTTCCCGTGGCACTACTGCTCTTATTGGTTGATTAAATGCATACTGTCAAATTTCCCGTGGATTACCTCGTTACCCATGGCACTACTAAACTTTTCAAAAATAAAAGGCCCGTTCAGACATAGAAAGATTGTTAGGGAACAAAACTAAACTGAAAGAAATAATAATCATGTCTTTAAAATTTAATTCAAAAATTTATTCATAACAAAAGTATTTGTGTAAAAGTAAGGTTTTGTGGCAAAAAAAAAATTGTTTTGAGATAAACGCATTTCAAGGTTTGAAAATTTATGTCTGCTTATCATAATGTATTTTACTTACACCCAAATTTAAATACATTCTTTTTCTTCATGTTCAGCAAGTTTGGTGAGTGCACCTATTGTAAATTAAGTTTAATTGGTTGTTTTAAAAGACTAGTTAAGATGACACTATGTAGTTTAAATCCTCAAATATTGTACTTACTACCCTTTATCATTTTAAATTAAGTTATCAATAGGATATTATTTTCAAATGCTGTTTTAAATCGTATTCATTGAACAGGCAAAAGCGTATTAAGTTGAGATAATACTACCTATATACATAAAATACACATATTTTAAGCAGACCATCTGGGTGAACCATGGAAAGTTTTTTTTATATAATGGCTCGGCTTTGCTTTGTGTTCCTTGGGAAATATTTAGTTTGCACCGTCCACCTTGTTAAATAATAAAATCGGATCGGTTAGGTTACATTGGACCCCGCTACGACTCGGAGCACCCCGACTCCACCTAGTGTTGTCATTAATACCCATAGTGTATATAAAAAATGCGGGAGCCAGAAGCCCAAGAAAGGTCCTGAGCGGAACAAGCCAAGCGAGGGCAAGCGCAGCGAAGGGCCTCTCCCTTCGCTGCGCTTGCCTTCGCATGTCGAGCGAAGCGAGTCGGCAACCTCCGTAGTAGAGCTCAGGCCGAGTATGGAGAATTGGCAAACGGGGCTGACCGTAGAGCTTGTGGCTCGAGCCCACCCGGAGTCAAATCTCAGTGATATACCCTAATCGGACCGGTACATATTTCTAAAGTGTACCGTCATGAATATCAAATTATGGGCTCGGTACGGTAGGAAAGAACTGTTTAAGCATTTTTTCCGAAACTGATAAAGGGCTGGTCACGCCCTGTGAGTGACAACTAAATCAACTCAAATGAGATTAGGTACTTATTTTGATCGTTTCGAAAATGACAAATCAAAGAGATTTGTTAACATTTTTGGACCGTCTCTGAAGTATAATATAACAAACGTAAAAATAACCACCAAAATCGGTTTACCATTGTAGGCGCTATCGCTTCACATAGGTACTCGAAAAAATTGTTGCGAACCTCATCCTTTTTTAAGTCGGCTAAAAAGAGAGCATTATTTACAAAGCGCTACTTATATTAAATAATAAATAAAATGAAATAACTAGGGTGTTTTGCTTTTCCATTAAACGGCAGTGAAAAATAACCACACGTGCACGAGAAACATCATTTTGCTAGTAGTGTCACGGGAAATATTATATCCCGTGACACTACTAGCGACAGTGTAGTGTCACGGGTAATGTGCTTTAACCCGTGGCACAACCAGTAGTGCCACGGGAAAGTCAAATTTCCCATGACTCTACCAGTAGTGCCAAGCGGTAGTGTCAAAGGAAATAAACGTTTTTACCACTTTGGAAGAGTCCCTCGCGCAAACTATTCAGTTTTGAAAAAAAAAATGTAGGAAACCTCAATATCATTTTTAATGACCTATCCATATCCATTTTTGAGTTTCAGTTCTATGTATGGGACAACCCTAAAATTTTTTTTTTCTATTTTTGTATCAAAATCTTAATGCGGTTCACAGATTACATCTACTTACCAAGTTTCAATAGTATAGCTTTTATAGTTTCGGTGAAAAGTGGCTGTGACATACGGACGGACATACAGACAGACAGACATGACGAATCTATAATGGTGCCGTATTTTGGCATTTGGCTACGGAATCCTAAAAGTTAAGAGTCGGACTACTTAATTTAAAATTGATGTTGCTTTTTGATTTTTCTAACAAAATTAAATTATTCTTGGCGTTCAGTTTCTTCGCAGTGTTTTGGTTCACAGCATGTGCACTTTGTAATAGAGGTATAGAGTTCTAGTCAGGGTTACGTGGTTCATGCGGTCGTCGCAATCTCACGGCACACGGGGACCTTCACATACTACGCTGGCGACACCGACGACGCCAGCGGTCGGTTTATACGGCGAGCGTGGGCTGCATCACCGCAGACCATCCGAGAATTCAACTTACAGATGGCCATCAAGGACAGAAATGCGGCCGTGGTGGAGGCTCTGGGCTGACGAGGCGGCTTAGGCTAAAGACGATGTCGAGTCGGTTACTATCGGAATCCCAACCGGTAGTGATCGGCTCAACAGACGAGCTCCGACTGACTAGTACTAGGCTTAGGTTCAAAATGTTCACAACACCCCGCTGTTTTCCCCTTCTTCTCCTAATCCATGGAATATGTAAAAAATATATTTGTAATTGTAATGACAAAGGTCACGGACTCCAGACTCCGGGGGTCTGTGGAGTGGCTAAAATTAATTTAAAAAAAAGTCAGGGTTCAGTTTCATATACGGTTAACCCCGCCGCCGCCGCGTGCCGCTCCCGGCCCGCTCCCGCCCCGGGGCTGGAGCCGGGCTTGTTTCAATTTCTCAATCCTACTAAAACTATATACCTATTAATGTGAAAGTTTGGATGTTTGTTGCCCAATCCCGTCGGAACGTCCGGGCAGATCGAGTTAGCATTTGGAACGCATAATATAGTCTAGAATAACACATGAATGATTTTTTTTTTTTTTTTTAACTATAATAGGTTCGCACTTGACCACCATCTCGCCTGAATTAATATTTATAAATAACACTAAAAAACTAGCATTGGTTTTTATAAGGATTAGCTGAAAAACAAAATTACACAGGTGTTATTAATTTTATTTTATTTAATCGTTTATTTCAGACTACAGTCCATAAAAAATACATATTTAAAATTATTTTGTTCTGTCAATATTAATGAACTGTTTTTATAAGAAATAACAATAGAACCAGAGTACAGCTGTCCTGTGACTGTGAGTACAGTCTTGTTATTGTTCCACATGAGGATCCATAAATGTGCAAAAGCAATAATTATCCACACCAAATGGGAATATCAGTTTCCCCATTACTGAACATCATGTCAGTATCAACAGTACCTATGTGAAGTCAAATGGGCACTATGCACTAAGTATTTATATTTATCGTAATGTTTTATCTCATCTGAAAGCCTCGGGTATCGGGCAGAGCAGTCATCAGTGCTCTACCCGCCACATGTAGCAAACCGAGGCGGACCGGCGCCTCGAGCGCTCGAGTGCTCGAGTGCTCGTAAGCGGCTGTGATAGCTTTTTTTTACCTTTTACAGGCTCACACTTGACCGCCATCTCGCCTGATGTTAAGCGACGAAGCGGTCTACGGTGGAGCGTGTTTATCTAGAAGAAACCGATTCACTCTCGATTTGAAGACACAAAGATTGTAACCATCGGGGAAAACTCACTCAGGCAACGTATTCCACAGCCTAGACGTTCTTATCACAAAAGCAGAGTCAAATCTCTTCATTCGTGTCTTTGGAACATCAACCATGAAACAATGTCGCTTTTTCGAGCTACGAGCATTCCGATAGAAAAAACGGCAAAGTTATATTAGATCATGCAGATCAGTTGCACACTCTCCGAAGTATCCGATAAAAAACCGATAGGCTACCAATTTTTCGGCGATGTTCAAGACTTTGAAGTCTTTTTCGGACAAGAGTGGCATTGCAAAAGACTCATAGGCAATGACGCTCTTGTGCGTAAAAGACTTCAAAGTCTTGATCATCGCCGCAAAATCGCTAGCTTATCGGTTTTTTTATCGGATACACTTCGGAGAGTGTGCAACTGATCTGCATGATCTAATACCACCTTGCCCTTTCTTCTATCGGAATTCTCGTTCCACAAAAGGGCGGCATCGTTTCATGGTTGATGTTCCAAAAACGCGAACGAAGAGATTTGACTCCACATTTGTGATAAGAACGTCTAGGTTGTGGAATGCGTTGCCTGAGTGGGTTTTCCCTGATGGTTACAATCTTGGTGTCTTCAAATCGAGAGTGAATCGGTTTTTTCTAGGTAAGCACGCTCCATCGTAGATCTCATCATCGCTTAACATCAGGCGAGATGGTGGTCAAGTGCGAACCTATTATAGTTAAAAAAAAAAAAAAAAATTGCCTATGAGCCTTTTGGCACGTCTCTCGATCGATTCCAGGGCCTCCAGCTGATACTTGGCCAGCGGATACTTTCCCAAAGGTGCGAACAGTACTCCATACAGGAGCGAATCTGTGCTTGATATAATGTGAGCAACTGTTCAGACTTGAAGTACCTTCGCTAGTAAAGTCTGTAGATGTGAAAGTGACGCCCAAAACCTCAAAACGGTCAGAAACCGGCACGGACACACCTTGAAAAGTAGGAGTCAGTTGAAATGGACTCCTTTTTTGAGAAAAGACACGCCTGCGTCTTACTCTCGTTGAACTTGACCAGATTGGCATCACCCCATTTAGACACCGCCTCAAGGGTCAAGGTCAAACGCTCGATCAAACTCTCTCAATACCTGAGTTTGCTGCCCACTGGCTCTCGCGCTAAATATTTGTAACTCTCTACGACGGTGCTATCATCTGCGTACCCAAAAAGACCGGGCTTCAACAGATCATTGATATGTAGCAGGAAGAGCGTCGCAAAATGTACCGACCCCTGAGGGACTCCAGCATTGATAGCCATTTGATCCGACGAGCAGCCATCAATGACGACTGGTATGGACCGATCCCTCAAGAAGTCCGATATCCATGCAATAAACCCAGGAGACAAACCATAACTAGAAAGCTTGCTTATAAGGGCATCATGCCAAACCCTGTCGAAAGCCTTCGAGATATCCAGGGAGACTGCAAGTGCTTCCCCGTGTTTCTCAATAGCTTCACTCCAGATGTGAGTGACGTACGCTAGAACATCCCCGGTGGACCGGTTTCGGCGAAATCACTTGCTGGTCACTTAGGAGGTCGTTTAATTCTAGGTGCGTCAGGAGCCTGTGGTTATGGTTTAAGATATGTATTTTCTCTAAAAAATGCAATATTCACTTACGAGAAAATACGTGTACAAACATTATAAATTAATTAATTCGCAGGCGTCGGAATGCTATTGTTACAAACACAGTCTCACACAGTCGTAAACAAGGATAATTTCTAAACGAAGCAAAAATAAACAAATCAAAAGTGATAAAGTTTAGAAATGTACAATCAGGTAGTTTTACAATGTTCTCTGATTTTCATAATAGCGGGTAGCGACCGAACCCGACTCAAAGCATCACACAATTTAATTTGAAGACACGTTCCATAGTCTTGCAGAGTAGGGACGTGACCGAGATGGGCCTGTAGTTGGCAGGGTCAGCACGACTACCCTTTAGGTCTCATGTTTCAATGCTTCAGCACTATTAATTAGTCAGTCATTTATTAGATATGTAATAGAAACTTAAATTCGTAAATCAGAATATATATCACACGACAATCCTAACACAGTAAGTATAAAGAAAAACTACTAGACTGTGATCCTAATATGCATCCGTTGTACACTTCGCGGACTTCGAAATGCACCGGTATTCTGCGGCGTCGGCTGGCGACACGTCGGAACGATTGCTTCTCTAGAAGGTTCATCGTGTGTGTAGACTGCGAGCCGACGTCACGTCGCAGCTCGCCGGGCGCGCGCCGGCCTCAGCGCAGGTACTTGGCCGCCCAGTCCACCCGGCCGCCCGCGCCGCTGCCCACGGCGGCCGCCTCTGCAACGGAGCCGATACCTGACCGTCCTGCACACGTCCGGCACACGAGCGCCCGTGGACCTCATACATCTCTATCGCTAAGGAGTCGGTCACCTCTGTGCGTGGAGAGCGGGATGGGCCGGAACAGCGACGTGTCGATGCGCGCGCCGGCCACGTAGCGCGCCGCGCCGAGGTACGCGGCGGCGGCGGCGGGCGGCGCGCGGGGCGCGGGCGGGGCCGCGCGGGGGGGCACGCTGCGCCCCGCGCGGCCCGGCCCCGCGCCCGCGCCGTGCACCACCTCCCCGCTGTAACACAAGGCGCGCGTCACTAATTCGTCCCTCATTCAGTCTGTCTACCTCTCCGAAATATTTTTTGCAGATAATAGAATCGGCGATTGGCGAGGAAGGACACGATAGCTCTCGAAGCGTGTAGTTGTCGTTGTCCGCAATAGCTCGAAGGTGGGGCCCTCGTGCCGCACCCTATCTAAGACTTTTTCCATATCCAGAAATACAGCGACGCAGCGCCTTGCCATTTTGGCTTCGCGTAGATCATATGGTGGATCGCCGCGCCAGTTGGAGCGTTGTGGAGTGGGAGCTGCGGAAGCCGCGCCTTCGTCCCGTAGTTCGAGGTGGGGACTCCGGACTCCGGCTCCACATCAGCAGTCGCTCGAACAATTTTGCGAGATGTGGGAGAAATTTGATAGGGCGGGAACTGGTCGGCTGTCGTGTATCTTTTCCTGGCTTCGGTAGTACGATTACCTTGTCAGTCTTTCAAATTTATGAGAATCCTAATGAGCAAAGCATATCACATTGTAGATGATTTTGTAAAGGACAGAAATGTTTGGAAAAGGAATATTAAGAATATTTATGTCAAAGAACTATTGAGTAAGGTAAAATAATACTAAACATAAGGTAATGTAAATTTGTCTAAGTACCTAACTAGGTAGCTAGGTCCCTACTGTATGTATTCATTTTTTTTTTTTGACAAATCCTTTTTACCACTGCACCTAAATAACAAGGCCCTTTTACGGCTGATTATATTTATTTAATTGAATTTATTCTTTGGTATTATTTTATTATGTAGGTACCTACACAGATTGTTTAGATATAAGTATAATTTTATTGTAATTGACGATACCAAGTATTCTTTTGAATTAATGGTTCGAATAAATATATTGAATTGAATCGATCGATTCGAAGAATGCCATCGAATGTCCGGGTCAGGAACATCAAGATTTTTATCACCATTGTTGTGAATCGTGACCGATGGATATCCCGTCGTGATCCATTGCCTTCTTAATCTTCGAACTCCCCACGGCTCTGGCGACTTCCGTGGGGGCGACAAAATCTTCTTTAACAGTGTCGAGTCGGTCTGAAGTAACTCTGTAACTTCTATCGCGATTCTTTCACGATGGTTGACCACGTCCGGTGTGGTCTCTGCTAGCATAGGATGTGACTCACTTCATCACTTTCAATCTTTCATCACAAAATTACTTTCCAAATGATCAGCTAATAGATCTGCCCACTCAGAGGCTCAGGAACGGCGTCGCTCTCCGCCTGGAATACAGGCGGTGTACTAGTACCTACCCCAGTATATCGGCGAACCGGTCGTGCAGCGGCGAGCGCGCGGCCGGCGGCGGCGGCGAGCCGCTCGGCGCCGGCGCCGGCGCCGGGGGCTCCGGCCCGCTCCTGGCAGCAAAAACGATAACAGTGAGACGTGCGGCGGCGGAGGAGCCGGGCGCGGACCGCGGTGGCGTACCTCCTCGCGCGGGACGCGGGCGGCGGCGCCAGCGCCAGCGACGCACCCACCGCGAAGTACGGGAACCTGCAACAGAGGACGGGAGGGTGAGCGTGCGGGCGCGGGGAGGCGGGCGGGCGGGGGGGCGCGGCACGCACCGGAGCGCCTGCGGGGCGGTGGGGCGCTCGCGCGGCGCGTACTGGAGCAGGCGCGCCAGCAGCGCCAGCGCGGGCGGCGAGGCGGCGGGCACGGCGCGCGCCAGCGGCACGCCCTCGGCCGCCGGGAAGCGGAAGCGCAGCTGCGCCGCGAGCGCGTAGCCCTCGGGCCAGCGCGCGGGGTCGGGCGCGCCCAGCACGGCCAGCACGCGGTGCAGCTGGTCCAGCTCGCTGGCGCCGGGGAACAGCGGCCGGCGCGAGTACAGCTCGGCCAGGATGCAGCCCAGCGCCCACAGGTCCACGGGCGCGCCGTAGTGCGCGGCGCGCAGCAGCACCTCGGGCGCGCGGTACCAGCGCGTGGACACGTACTGCGTGTAGGGCGGCCGCGAGCGCAGCTCCCGCGCCAGCCCCAGGTCGGCGATCTTCACGAGCTCGGGCCCGCAGCACAGCAGGTTCTCGGGCTTGAGGTCGCGGTGGAAGAACCCGTGGCGGTGCATGTGCGCCAGCCCCTGCAGCACCTGGTAGGCCACGTTGCGCACGGCGGGCTCCGGCAGCGCGCGCGCGTCGCGCACCAGCTGGTACAGGTTGCCGCGCATGTACTCGAACACGAAGTACAGCGTGTCGTTCTCGCGGATCACCTCGCGCAGCTTCACGATGTTCGGGTGGTTCAGCTTCTTCAGCGACTTGACCTCGCGCAGGCTCATGGCCTCGTCCCACGAGTAGTACTTGCGCTTCATGCGCTTGATGGCGACCTTCTCGCCCGTGTCGCGGCGCTGCGCCAGCGCCACCGAGCCGTACGTGCCGTCGCCCAGCTGCTGCAGCACCACGTAGCGGTTCATGTCCGCCCCGCCCCCGCGCCCCGCGCCCCTCGGGCGGGTTCTCCCGGAGCACTCCGTCAGGCGTCAGTTCCGATCGAATAAACTGCGAGCACAACGAAGACGCGCCGCGCCGAGCGGGCGCGTGCTAGGGGACCAGGTGCCTCCGACAGCTAACCGGACCACTCGAACATTGTATTGGAATAGAACATAGTATTGCACAGTATTTGTTAGCTCCTTCATTAATCTTTACCACAACTTAATTCCCACACCGAACACAATCATACATGTAGACATATTGTATAATCATGCATCACGTTGATGCGCATTTATGCATTTATCTACTAGTTCGCACACTAAGTAGAAAGATACTCTATTTGACTAATGTTTATTTTTATTTCGTTGCCATGACAACATTATTGTGGGTTGTCCAGATAACCGGCCAGTTTGGTAGATCTACGATCATTCATGGCATAGAATTTTGACATGTTGAATCCTAGTCGACGCGAAGTCCCAGCCTCGCATGTTGGAGTGGGTCACCAGTACGTAGCCTCAGATTTTGCGGTTCCCCTTCCCCAAAATCTGAGGCGCACCAGTACTAATATAATACACTAGCTGTATGTACCCTGCCCTCCCCAAAATCTGTCCTGATGAAACAAGACTTTTCTTCTCTCAAACGACGCAACAGGTTGCAATAGTAATCGGAGTTTATTGTTTCAACCGTTTTAAATAATCCACGAGAATTATACCCTTTGCATCCCAAAAAACGGATGCCATGACTTTACCCGCAGATAAAATCGGGTGTATTGTAGTGATCCCAGGTTTCATCCATGGTTATAAATCTTTCAACAAATTCTATTGGGTCAGTTTCCTATAACTCTAAACTAGTCGCGAGAAGTTGTGAGCCGGTTGCGTTTTTGTTCCACTGAAAGCTGTCGCGGTACCCACCGCGCAGACACCTTGGAGAACCAAGTTCAGAAATAATTATAATATGATGTATTCGCTCAGATGAGATGCCTACAGTCTTAGCTATCTCCTCGACAGTCAATCTTCGATCAGATAAAATGAAAAGATTTTTTCTTTGTTTTGATCAGTGGAAGTAGTCGACGTCCGGCCACTACGGGGCTCCTCTTGAACGGTCTCACGAGCACGTTTAAACTCTGCTAACCAGTTTTTAACGAGTTTTTTAAGGAGTGGACTCACCCAAAGTAGCAGACATCTCTTCATGTATAGCTTTTGGAGTTAAACCTTTCAAACTGATTTTGATTTGATTTTTGATTTGAACTCAGATATTTTATCACTGCACGATGTTCAATTTTATCTATTTTAAAAAATAGCTCTGACTGACTTCCGGTATCACGTGTAAATGAACAATGAGTTACTATGTCTATGAATAAACTAAACTGTGCATACTTGTTGCTAAATAATGTAACTACAAAGTGAGGGTAGTTATAAAAAAACCAATGACTTTAACCATGTTAGGCTAAGAACTTTTCAAATGACCCTCGTAGAATATAATGAGGCGTTTTCCGACAAGATAAAAAAATGGTTCGAAAAAAGGACGATAGGAGGCGCTTGTAAGTTTTAGATTGCGATGTCAATGTCAAAAGCCACTGAGCCACATAGTGAGGACCACTGGAAACGCTGAACTTAGCTCGCATACCTGTGTCGAACTAGTTCACTCCTATCTTTCGTTCATTCGGTCTTTTTTAAATATTTTAGAAGACAATATTGCAATTTTTTTATTCATACTGCGCTCCAATATTTAACTATTTCAAATAATGTAAAATACAAAAATTTCACATGAATTGAGAAAAGTTCCGGCTGGTCTCGTTGGGAGAATGGCTACTGCCGATTGGTATCCTATCGTTTCGAAGATAATAATATGTGCGTAATGTCACTAACTTAAAACGGTTAAGGAAAACTTCGTGAGGAAACCGATATGTACCTAGAATTCTTCGAGGTCATGACTGTGTCATCAGTGTGGATTGGTACACTGCGCCAGCGTGGTGGATTAGGGTTATGACTCCCTCTTTACAAAAGAAGGCCCCGAGTCCCAGCAGTGGGAACAATTAGTGGGCTGCTTATACTTTTGCTACCTGACCGTAGATGTCTACGATTGTTGTTATTTGCTATTGTTGTTGTGTTGTTGGTTGCCTATGAACATCTGCAAAATTGGAAACGCTTTGTGTACATGCATTAAATTCAAGAGAACTATAAATTGTCTGATTCAAAAACTTCATCTATCTCAATATACGGATATTGTCAAAACCTTAGATTTGGACAGAAATGTTAAGTAATGTTAGACGTAACACAAGCGCCATCTATCATTTCTTTGTTTTAATCTTATGAAAATGTCTAGAAAATCTGTATCTAGAAAAAAATACGTGGTAGAAGTGATACTTTAGAAATGCTTAACTTTCTTTCTACTGTCGCTTTTTCGTTTCATTGATTTTCAAATCACAACGATAAGAAATGTTCACTACAAAAATTCAAAATATATTAAAATCGTTGAATACGTAACATACAATTCGGGTGAGAGCGAACTAAATCAGTCAGTTGACCATGCGGCATTACTGAACAATAGTGGATCGCCGAAAAATAACGGTCACGGAACCAGATAATCGATGAGCTAATTCGCATAGTTCACTAAAACTGAAGGAGCTGTTCTGTATACTCGTAACTAATGTCCCAACACTTTTAATTTTTTAATAATTCTTGGCCATAGATACCACAAATCACTAGATAGATACCACAGACTAAGTAGTGAGAATAGATACTAGTCCTTCAGCCACAAATAAATATTTTCGTATCTGTGTTGCCATTTATATTTTTGAATCTTCCTTTTACTTGTGCTTAGTTTGTGTCTCTGCATCGAGAGTTTTGAAGATTTTTATTGAAAATCGAATGTGATCAGTAACGATTTTTTATTCCATTATCAATTTAATTGACTTTTTTCCCCAATATTTGAACACTAAAAAAAGAAGAAAATATATTTTAGAATGAAATTTTTTCTTCGAGTATTTAGGGTTTATAGAAGGTAAATAAACCAAACACATCAGCTGAGCTGAGAAGAAAATTATAATTTATCTAAAATAAGTGATGTGTTTGGGAAACCTCCAACATTTTTAGTTTTTGCAAATAATTTAAAAATACAAATACATTACATTACAATTTAGATTTACACTTTTTTCTTGAACATTGGGAGGGGCTTCATAGTAATTACACTTTTGAGAGTCTATAGTACAGACAAATCTTTTTTAAATTCCACTACCGCCATCTAGTGCGTACTTTGGAACTATTTTTGTCTCGTCGGAAAACGGCTCATTAAAGTATACGCACCTACTTCGTTGCGATTTTATTTATAGGTAGGTAGGTACGTGTTGTGCAAATGATACATTTGTTTATGTGGTCCCATCGTCACTGCCATGCACCGATTGTTGTGGGTTTGATCCCTGTAAGGACCAATATTTCTTGTAATTTACAACTTATGGCTGTTTTAAGAAAAATAATGATAGTTCAAATAAAAGAAATCATAATATTTTGGCATCAGATATAGGTCTATCCATAGATCGTACAACTCAAGATTAGCCCTCCCAAACTTCAGGGTACACGGAATCATGTTAACGTTGGGAAGAGTGCATTTAAAATTATTTTAATTTTTTTCTAATTACATAAATTAAAATTTTAAAATAGCTACCATCACCGTTACCCGTCACACATCACTGTGTGACAGACAGAGAATAATACCAATTATAACTAGCGCGAGTGAGGTAGATGTTTTAGACAGAGACAGATATGTCTTAGATATAGACAGATGTCACAGACGCAGTTTCTTATCAATGTCAAGATGTTCAGGGCTAATCTTGAATCAACCCTCTTTGGGTCTATCGAAGAAAAAAATAAAAATAGGTACTTACCTACTTTTACCAATAAACCAGAATAAATCAAGTCACATAAAACTATAGTCAATACAAACTTTACATGCCATGTGGAAATTACGCAAGCCAACCAACTATTGACTTCATTTGTGACCGATGTTATGAAGAATGATCGAGGTTAAAACCTTAAATGATACGGATATAACTCAACTAAGTTTAATTTTAGGTTTCTTTTTATCTACACCTAATTTTTTTGTTTCTTTTAGTCAGTTGTGTAATAAATAACCTGCTTTTACATAAGGTTTAAAATGTTGAACCATATATTGCTGTAGGTATGTAAACTTATATTGCACGGGGCTTAATCACAATATATTTATTGTTTAAATAGGTACACATAGCGCGCGAGTTGAATGCAGTCGGGGTCTGAGGTAAAGAGCGAGAGTACCTCCCCCCGCCGCCCGCACGCCGCCTCTAGCGCGCCTTGCAGTGTAGTGGTGTGCTGTCTTTGACAACTATCGTTGTATGTGTATCGCATTCCTGAGCTCTGCATTCAACTCGTGCGCTATCTGTAGGTAGTTAACTTTCGGGAGCACGCGAAAATGTTTTTATTGGAACGAAGTTCCTTATCGCGCGTTGTGCAAGGGGGGCTAGACGGAAAAAATCTTACGAAAAGTTGTCACGACACTTTTTGCTATTGTAAGCTGTGCGGCGTCGCATGTTTCTCTGTCTGTCTCTCTCTCTCTTATAGAAAGCAAGCCAGATATTTTCATTTCTATTTCGCATTGAACAGATAGATAGATAGATAGATAAACTCTTTATTGCACTTAACAAGTAAACAAAATTACAAAAATATATAAAACTTAAAAAAAACAAAGTAACAATTGGCGACCTTATCGCTAAAAGCGATCTCTTCCAGGCAACCGCTGGATGGAACAGGAGAAATGAAGATTAAGAAGACGGGGGAAGTACAAACAATAAGTGAATGTTATATTTAAAGTCTGTAAATATGAAAATTAACTTACAGGTATACTAATATAAATATACTACAATACTATTAAGCATACACCTACATATTAATAACTGTACATCCTAATACATAAATACGAATATGACATAAACTAATATATAAATATCATGTTTTACTAATGGAGATAAGTAATAAAAATTATTTAGGTACGATTTAAATAAGAGCAACGACTACAACTAATATATATCACGTAGACAGATAAATCTGATTTACCAGTTGTTTGAAAACAGCAACAGATGGAGCTTGTCTAGTAGTTACAGGCAAAGCGTTCCACAGCTCAACGGCCCGAAAAGCGAACGACTTGCCGTAGAAATTTTCGCTGCGTGCCAGAGGCGATTGGAGTGACAAGTTGTTCTTAGACCTTAGAGGCAAAGAGTGCGCATCGCTCCAGAAGGAAAAAACATCTTTCAAATAACGCGGTGATGAGGGGTTAAATAAAATATTATAGAGTAGAGACAAAATATGAGCATTCCGACGAAGGCGAATGGGAGCCACTTGAGCTGCATACGGAACTGAGATACGTGATCATATTTGCGCAAGCCAAATATGAATCTTATGCAATAATTTTGGAGACGCTCAAGTTTATTTAGCTGGTCTTCATTAAGGTCAAGATAGCAGATATCTGCGTAGTCTAAAATGGGAAGAAGGAGAGATTGTGCAAGCGCAATTTTAGTAGCAGTGGGTAAAAGTTTCGTAATCGTCTCAACGATCCACCAGAAGCAAATAATTTACTACTGACTGCTTTCAGGTGATGTTCCCAGCTTAACGTGCGATCGAAAATCACGCCAAGATTTTTGACCGTTTCGCTGTACGGAATTACTATTTCGTCAAAACAACTTCTGGAATGGAAGCCCAGTCAACTCTAGAGATCATGTAAGGACTCCCAATCACTATTACTTGCGTTTTGGTGGGGTTAACACTCAATCCAAAAGAGTTGCTCCAGTGAACAATTTGTCGAAGATCAGCGTTCACCAGTTCAATGGCAACTTTGAGATCTGAGAGTCGGGCTTGGGAATAAATTTGGAGATCATCTGCATAAAGGTGGTAGGAAGAATTGAGGTTTTGAGAGATTGAGTTTATGAAAATAGCAAAAAGAAGAGGTGATAGCACGCCGCCTTGAGGGACGCCGGCATTTGTACTACACCAAGACGATAAAACATCGTCGAGGTGAATACGTTGTCGGCGTCCATACAAGTAACTATGAAACCAATTGATTACCGATGGAGATATGTTAATAGAGCGCAGCGTCGCCAGCAAGATATCGAAATCGACGGCGTTGAAGGCATTACTGAAATCTAGCAGAGCTAGAACAGTAAGCCTGCCGTCGTCCATACCTTTGCGAATGTCGTCGGTGATCTTAACAAGGGCGGACACAGTGCTATGCCCTGGACGGAAACCGGATTGGAAAGGGTTTAAGAGGTCTTGCCTGATTAGGAACTGGTTAAGTTGTGAGTGGACAAGACGCTCAAGGACTTTGGACAGAAAAGGAAGAATAGATATAGGGCGGTATTCGGAAAATGAGGTAGGATTAGGTTTCTTTGGCAAAGGAATTAAATGTGCATCTTTCCAGATTGTCGGAAAAACACCACAGGTGATGGATTTATTGAAGATTGCACATAGGACGGGAAGGATGGCGTCAAGGATGGGCAATAACATGTTCCTACTGATACTATCACCGCCAACAGCGTTGGAGGAGATCGACACGACACTCTTCTTAACATCACTTTCAGTGAATCGATTGAATGTAAATTTAGAGTAGTCAGGAGCTGAGATGGCAGAAAGATTTTTAATTGTAGAATATTTTATCGCTTCCGATATAGAGGAAGCAGAGGAAAAATGTTGATTAAGGGCATCTAAGTCTAATTTATTAGGTGTAGAATTTTGACGTGATTTGCCGACTCCCATAGACTTCAGAAATTTCCAGACTTTGCCTGGATTCTCATTATGAACAGATTTGTGAACATGTCGGCGCATTGCATCTCTACACACCTTATTGCAGTGATTACGGGCCTGAACGTACTTGTCTTTGTTAAACTCTGTAGGACGCGACTTATATCGCGATTTAGCTGCCGCCTTCTTGTGCATTAGTATCTTAATTTCATCGGTGAGCCAAGGGGCAGGGAGATGTTTAATTTTAATTTTACGAAGAGGTGCGTGAATATCATATAGTTCAGTAACGAGCTTATTAAAGATGGCAACTTGTTCGTCCACCGACACAGCGTCAAGAACGGGGCTCCAATCAATTTGTTTGGCGTCTACGAGAAGTGATTCATGGTCCATACTACTAAAATTGCGATGCATGACAATTTTCGGTTTAGATTTAGGGGGACGAATTTTATAAGAAAGGAATATTAAATCATGGTATGAAAACTCATCAGCAGAGTGCTGACCATGTAAAGCAATGTTATTAAGGCTAGAGACTAACATCAAGTCTAGCAAAGATGGGGTACTATTAGGAAAATGATGAGTAGAGTTGAGAGGAAGAATGAGTAAGTTGTAAGATTTAGCAATGGATTGGAGTGAAGAGGAGCGAAAATCTTTTTTAAGCAGGCAAGTATTGAAGTCACCCATTATAATGGAGTGATTGTAGGAAGGCAAAAGGTTAAGTAATAGATTTTCAAATGAAGAAAAATAGTTGACGTTTTTGAAGGGCTATAGTAGACTCCGAGAAGAACTTTAGTATGTGAAAGAAGAACTTCAATAAGAAGATGCTCGCCCGCAGAGACCGGGGGCGGTTGTGGCGATTGCTCAAAATTGAAAAGGAATATTGTCCTTAAGGTAAATAGCCACACCACC
Source organism: Ectropis grisescens (assembly GCA_017562165.1). Classification (NCBI taxonomy): domain Eukaryota; kingdom Metazoa; phylum Arthropoda; class Insecta; order Lepidoptera; family Geometridae; genus Ectropis; species Ectropis grisescens. The sequence goes on along the minus strand of CM029777.1, from coordinate 28,485,298 downwards.
ACCAGTACGGCCGACACGATCATTTCTTATGAGTGTGAAGCCGGGGAGAGAATAAGAGATCGAAGGAAGACAAGGGCGAAGCCAGGTTTCGGAGACTAAAATAGCATGGAGGTTATTATGATCAAGAGACGCCAACATTTCAGGATAAGAAGCCGGAATGCTCTGCGCGTTAATATGAACGACATTGAAGTTGTGAGGCACAGCTGAAAAGGTGTTTTCAGAAATGCAGATAATGGATCAACACTATTGCAACTTAGAACACTGTCTGTTGAAACAGATGAAGCTGAAAAAAATTCGTCATCACTATCACAGTTATCGTCACTGAATATATTTATCATGATATTTTAAACAATATAATGTATATATTGTATATATACGATATACCTAAGTACTACTAAATAATATGTATAATATTTGCTTATATAAAAAGAAAATCTTAAATAAAACTAAATAAATAAACAAATGCAGACGTACACGTAATAATTAAATAAATAAAAATAATAAAATAACAAGTGAAAAACTTTGATAAACCTAATTCAAACACCTGTCGGGTTGTGCAGGAACGAGATTGCTTTAGTATTTCACATCACTTTTGATACATGAAAACATAGTAGGTACGAAAAATTTGATGAAAACAACAATAATATTGGCTATTATAACTAAATAATAATTATGGGTATCGAAAAAGAATATCGATAGATGGCCAGTCATAAAGGGCTTAATCAGTTATTAATGCGTGACACTGGCGAAATTGCGGTGATGTAACGTGCACTGAATTCAAAAAAGCAGAACAATGAACATGACAGTTGTCAAAGTCTGGATCACAACAAGAAATTTACAATACGAAATTGAATTAAAATAATTCTTTAACCTTCCTTATGAGTTTAAAATTATGCAGTTGAACCAATGTACACTTTCCAATCAGATAATTTAACAATAATCATAAATCATAATAAATAAGAAGTGATGCAAAACCATAAAAGATAAAACTTGCACAAACCCTAGCGCTAAAAATAAGAAAGTATAAGTAAATAAAGTAATTAAATTAAAGCACTATACTACCAAAATACAAGGTTGCTACTTTTGTGGGACTCTTCGAGCGGCTTTTGACACCTTCTTCACTGCTTCTGCCTCGGTTTCTTCAGCTGGATCGGAGCTGGCGTCTCAAGTATATCAAGTTCGGATTGATTGCTGATAAAATGACGTTTGCCATCCAATCCAAGCACGACCACATTGCCGTCCTTCGTCCAACACTTTCCGATGCCGAATCGCTTACGGGCCAACATAAATGTTTCATGGGCGGGGCCGCGTCAAAATTCAGAAAGTGTAACCCCGAGTCTTTGAGGGCAGTTTTCGCATACCATATTCGCTGACGAACGGCCATGTCACGAACCTTGAGGAGAATAGGCCTAGTTTTGCCTGGAGCTGAAGACCGACCCATGCGATGACATCTATTCACATCGACAACAGTAAAATTGGGAATCTTCAGCCGCTCTGAAATCACCTTCACAACTGTGGCTGCCGTATCCTCACTTTTGACTTCCGGGATTCCGTGGAAGAGCAGAATTTTGCGCCTTGCGCGCATCTCCTGTTTGTCAGCTTCACACGCAAGAAGGGAAACTTGGTCCTGCAAGGACTTCAGTGCTTGTAAGATGAAAGACCGAAAGACGAGAACTCTTCAGCCAATGATGATGATGGCTTGGAACCTGAAGGTGAAGACTGCAATTGCCCCTGGAAAGCGTCCATACGCTGCACAAACAAGGTCTGAAGTTTTTCCTGGGACTGCAATATAGCCTCCATTTTGTGTTTGTTAAAAGCGTTGATGTGGCTTATGTTGAGTGTTTACAAAAAACTGTTCTAACTGTGCACTTGAAGAATAAAAACACACCCCGACAGGTATTTAAACACTGTTTATCAATTAAACATTAAGTTTTGTTTGAAATAATATCAATTTCTAATTTTATAATTAAATTTTAATAAGAGCTCTTTGAAAAGTTGTTTTACTGGAGACTACCCACGTCTGAAAAAGTGTGGTGTTGCGACGATTATTTTTGTTGAGTGTATACAGGTTTTTTGTAAATAATAATTCCTTCACTAATTAATCGAAAGGAACTTCGTTCCATCCGGGGTGGGTGTCCCTTGACACCTCTCAAGTTTTATTTTTATTATTAGCACGTTATTCAGACTGTCTTAGAGTCTGATTTGTCAGCTCGCTATTACACTAGTCTGAAAAACGCGCGCTCTCGCGCTTTCGCGATACAACTCTAGGACTTTTAACAGTACTTATTTTTCTTTACTGCGCGCTATTATGCTATTTATTTATTTAAATTAATGAAAATAATTTTAAGTACTAAAGATAGGTATAATACCCTCGAGATCAAAATTAAAATTATGGCATTCGAACTCCGAATATCCAAAACCCAAAAAAAGAAATTACCGCGAATATCAATGAACCAATCACGAACCAATGAAATTATATTTTAAGACCATATGTCAATGTCGGCGTCATATATTTGTCCGTCTAACTGTATTTGTGTTATTACACTACTCGTTATTCAGAGATTCAGACGGCAAGCCAGTAAGACTCGGCGAACCTGATCTTGCTGTCTGAATTCAGAGTCTAACCAGTCTGACTCTTATGCTTATTACACCACGCTACTTAGAGTAAGACTGTCTGAATAACGTGTGGTGTAATAACGCCTTAACTCTGCGCGCAATTTAGTAGTGCAACCAATCACCAAACCCCCCCCGCCCGCTCTCTTCAACTTGCACTCAGCTTACAAGTGCCGGCATAGTTCTGAATCTTATTATTTTATACCCTTCTATCATCATACATATGTAGGTCTCCTGGCGGTTCATATGACCCTTAAATTTAGTTCACGGGCTCGGGCCTGTTTGTAGGTAGTCTATCAATCTCTACTTAGTCTGCACGTCTGCAGTGACGCAAAAGCTACCGATTTATCGGGAGATCTACTGATTTTCTGATTTTGGATATCATCTCCCAAAATACCGATTTAGCGACTTTTATAAGTTTTAAAAAATACGAGCAAGCCTTACAATTTACCCTTGTACTAATTATATTCATCCACGACAATAATCCCGTATCTTATAAATATCTTAAGTTATAAGACGTAGAAGTAGGCAATAAATGTTAATGAATATCCTAATTAAATATACATATATTGTTTTGTATTAAGTCCTCCGAAGTTCCCAAATCCAATCAAGAGACCAAAACATTAAAAAAATACCATAATAATAATGCACATTTAAGTCTGATGTCGTACTATTGTTGTATTTCTTATGAACGTCTAACGTTGGACATACATTTTAATGTAGACTCTATCCTATTTTTGCACAATATTTGTTCAATTAATCACAGATTTCTAAAACAAAAGGCAGATGGAACGTGCGGAACACAGATCCTTAGGTCCGGAAAGCAAATATCAAACGCCAAAGCAAATACAAACTCCAGTCAGTACGAAACTGACTTCCGTCTCGTACGGAAGTCCCGTGTGATTTTATGTTTTGTTTAAGATTATGCCGTCTTGTGTCATCAAACATTGCAAACATTGTTCCCAAAAATAAAAAAAGGAAATTCCATAGGAAAGTTTGAATATTTTTACTGGTATTTATATAATTTAGACGATTTTATTTCGATTGATGAATAGAAACACAACACCTCAACGAAAATAGGTCAGTGTTGCTATACTAAATTGAAATTATTTTCCCTGAAGTTAAGGTAAAATATAGATTCTAATTTTGTTTTGAAGATACTCGTAGACCAAATTATTGATGAACATTGTATAATTAAATTTTAAGGTCTATTTTTATAATCGTTATTTTTTTTATTTAATGTGAATCGATGCCAAGAACAAATCCTCGCCGTTACTAGGGTTAATAAAAATACTAATAGTGTTGATGAAAACTATAGTTATGAAACGAATAGATAAGAACAAAACCTCGCCGTTATAAAACATCTCGTCTATGACCTGTGGATTCTAACTTGATCTGTGCAGTGCTGTTAGCATATATATTTTTAATAATACGAACATATTTCTTTCTTACTCTTTGTTGAATTAGAGCTTCCCAGAGCAGATTCTGTTTGATTGAGTGGAAAGCTTTATTGTCGTCGACAAATGCAATGTATAGGTCTTTCCCATACTCTTGAGATTTTCTATTAACTGTTTTAATACATGCATATGATCAATAGTTGAAAACCCTGCTCTAAAACCAGCTTGTTCAATGGGCTGTTCTTCATCTATAGTCCTTGATATTCTATTTAGGATCAGCTTTGAAAAAAATTTGTAAATGTTTGACATGAGGCTAATAGGTCTATAATTTTCAATTACGTTTCTGTCTCCTTTTTGTGCAGCAAGTTATTGACAAGCAATCCTTGCATTATATATTATCGGTGTAATAATAAATTATATTAAAATAATGTTTTATGCGTTTATTATACCTACGTGAAAATTTCCAAAGCTTAAGACAACAATAGTGGGACTTTTTTCTTAAGACTGGGAACATTACACGCACACCGACGTGAGTAATTTGACAACGTCGGTGAGAGCTGTCACGCATACATAACTAATGACTGGCCTCACAGTGTCGTTCACGAAGGTTTCATCTGTTTAGAAATCTGTGCAATTAATACTGAACCTAACTGTCGTAATTTTTATCGATAACGATGAAATGCGTTTAGCATTTTATCGAATCGATAAAAAAATACGACTACAACACTAAGCAATCTGTTAGGTTGGTACTTAAGTAGTTTAGACGTGTAATTGCCGTACGATTGGTATAGACCAAACATGTAATTGCTCAGAAAGGTTTGTTCCTAGTCAGTGTTTCCACAATGAGGGGAACTTCCCCTTTTGAGGGGAAATTAGGGTCCAGAGGGGAAAGAGATGTAAAGGGGAAATCATGCCTAATCCAACAAATACAAAAACTTTGTCATATCGAGGAAAATTTTCGTATAATTTGTCCAAACAGATATCAGTTCCAAATTTTTTTTCAATAAGGCGATGTTTTTTATAATATGGTTTTCGAATGAGGCATGAAAGCTTAAATATTATTGAGATAAGTTGCAATTTTAGAATTTGAATCTATCCTGAGGGAGGGGGGGGGGCAAAACTATACCAGAATAATTTAGAGGAAAAAGGGGAAATCTTAATTGAGGCGAGGGGAAAGGAAATGATTAAAGTGGAAACACTGTTCCTAGTGCCGCCTCTTCGTAGTATACATTCTCTAATTCTCTTTGTTAGTCTGTGATTCTCTTTGATTGTGTGATTCAGTGAGGATTCAGTGTGATTTTGTTTTTGTTTGTTTTGGGTAGAAAGTTTCAAGTTTATGCATCGAAGAATTACGATTATTAAGACAACTATGTTTGATAGAGATGAGCGGTGTGTTATCGCGGAGTAGAGTGAGCTCCGAACAGTTGGACGTGCTTCTGTCGTTTATGGAAGAACACCCAGAGTTCGCGGCGGGCAAGCTCTCGGTGTACTCGCGGTTCACGTCCAGCAAGCTGTGGCGGCTGCTGGCCGAGCGGCTCAACGCGGCGGCGGCCGACAGCGCCGGGGCGCTGAAGTCCCCCGACAAGTGGTGCCGGGTGAGTCCGTCGCCGCCGCGCCGACTGCCTGATATATTGTTTTACATATTACGCCCGATCCTCTATTTTACAGAAACCTTGAAAATTCTATCTTTTACTTTCATTCTGTTATGTACTAGGTACTGTTGGCTTCGCCCCGCGACTTTGTCTGCGGATACTTCAGAGAAAGGAACTTCATTTTTCTGTTCTAAAACTATGCTATTCCTGGTTTTAACTGATATATAAATTGCAAATTTCAGACATCCATTTAGTTCTTAGAATGTGATTGCTCAAGTACATTCTAAGAACTAATCGAACAGATTGTGCAACAAGCTCAACAAATCTTCAAATCGTCACCATAGAGTGAAGACCTCACTTGCCACATTTAGGCCAAGTTTCTTTTATTGCATCATTGGAAAGAAACCCTCAAAGTGGATTTTCGGAGCTCACTTTCAAAGTAATAGAATACTACTTACACACATAGTTAAACATTACAACATCCTATCAAAATTTTATACTATACATTTTTAGTCCCTGAAAATTGTGTGCCATACACTTACTGAGGTCTTCACTCAACAGTGATGAAATATCTAAACATACAAATTTTTATATTTGTAATTACAAATATGAAATTGTGAAATTAGAAATTAAAAACATTTAGATTTTGTTAGGTCCTGAAGGAGGGACATTAATTTATTTCTGTTGAAAGCAAAATACCTGCTACCATAATATTGTTAAATTAGTAGGTATTCCTGATGTTATAACCATGTGATCTCTCTCGACTTGAAAATATCAACGTTGTATTTGTGGGGCAAAATCCACTTAGACAACGCATTTATTATGTATCATACATAACATCGATTGTCTACTTGTAAAGTGACCGTCTGTCTGAACATCAGTCGCGTCAGTGGTGGTAACGCCGCGTGTCGTCTGTCGCAGTACTGGGCCGACATCAAGTACAAGGCGCGCAAGAAGGCGGCGGCGAGCGGCGCGCTCGGGGACCTGACCTCGGCCGAGGAGCGCGTGCAGAACATCTTCCACAGCGCCGCCCGCGACGGTGAGTGCCCGCGTCACCGCGCCGGGCCGCGGCAGTGTGCCTACTGTTTACTGTTACGATCATGTGTCATATCGGCAGCGAGCGGCGGCGGCGGCGGCAGCGGCGGCGGCGCGTCGGACGGCGAGGAGCGCAAGCCGTCCCCGCTGGAGGGCGACATGTGCTCGGAGGCGGGCGGCGGCGCGGGGGACGCGCCGCGGCTGGCCACCGAGGAGCTGCTGGCGGAGGCCGCCATGCGCAGCGCGCTCGCCGCGGAGAAGCAGGCCGAGGCCGTGGCGCAGGTACGGGGTGCGGCCGCGCCGCGGCGCAGGTACGGGGTGCGGTCGCGCCGCGGCGCAGGTACGGGGTGCGGTCGCGCCGCGGCGCAGGTACGGGGTGCGGCCGCGCCGCGGGGCAGGTACGGGGTGCGGCCGCGCCACGGGGCGGGGACGGGGTGCGGCCGCGCCGCGGCGCAGGTACGGGGTGCGGCCGCGCCGCGGCGCAGGTACGGGGTGCGGCCGCGCCACGGGGTGGGGACGGGGTGCGGCCGCGCCGCGGCGCAATCTCATGGCGCACAGGGACCCTCACGTACCGAGCTGACGACGCCCGCGGCGCCGCCGGCTCGGGCGGCGAGCGCGGGCCGCGCCACCGCAGGCATCACCCTGGGTGACCAGCGCGGTACAGTGCTACGTAATGATTTGGATTCTTCATTTTCCAATACCTGCGGGCCTGCCTCTAACAGCACAGTGGTGTCACTGTTGCAGCCATGTTGCTTCCATCAGGCATATATCTTGCTCGTGTCGTCACTCAGTATTATAGAAAAAACTTATATCAACAAATGTTTTATTTACAAATAAATCTCAGACAATAAATCAAATTATATTTTTAATACTTTTGACTAAACCAACTCTGACTGAGAGCCAGAAGCTCTGCCAGCGCTTCCCTGCGGAGTTCGCCGGCCGCGAGGCGCGCCACCGACCCCAACGCCCAACCGGTCTAATTTGATTGTTTGTGGCAAGAAACTGAGTGCTAAGTATCCACTAAAGAACTAATACAACTTCAAAATGAAAATGTGGCCAAATACAAATTATCAGGTATTTTGTATCAAGCCTTAAGGCTAGTGGCCGGCATACTGAAGATAAAATGCAGTCGTACAAACCGAAGACCTCACCGGTTCTCAAAACAGGGTACAATTTAGAATACGAGTTTTCAGGTACGGTATATCACTGACGTGATCGATTTATTTATTGTACATCTAAGTAACACTTATCTCTACGGAACTCTCGTGACTAGGCTCGCGCGGGTAGTCTCGTGACGAGTTACACGCGGGTAGTCTCGTGACGAGTTACACGCGGGTAGTCTCGTACGAGTTACACGCGGGTAGTCTCGTACGAGTTACACGCGGGTAGTCTCGTACGAGTTACACGCGGGTAGTCTCGTACGAGTTACACGCGGGTAGTCTCGTGACGAGTTACACGCGGGTAGTCTCGTACGAGTTACACGCGGGTAGTCTCGTACGAGTTACACGCGGGTAGTCTCGTGACGAGTTACACGCGGGTAGTCTCGTACGAGTTACACGCGGGTAGTCTCGTACGAGTTACACGCGGGTAGTCTCGTACGAGTTACACGCGGGTAGTCTCGTACGAGTTACACGCGGGTAGTCTCGTACGAGTTACACGCGGGTAGTGTCGCGCAGTCGTGTGGTCACGTGACGCGCATCCGTTTGCAGGCCGTGGAGCTTCTGCGCGAGCTGGTGGCGCTGGTGCGCGAGCGCGCGCCCCCCGCCCCGCACCTGGCGCCGCTGCACCCGCACCGCCTGTAGCGGCTCTAGCGCAGGCCGGCCAGCGCGGCGGCGCGCGCGTACGTCTCGTCGGCGCGGGCGCGCGCTAGCGCAGGCCGGCCAGCGCGGCGGCGCGCGCGTACGTCTCGTCGGCGCGGGCGCGCGCTGCGCGCAGGCCGGCCAGCGCGGCGGCGCGCGCGTACGTCTCGTCGGCGCGGGCGCGCGCTGCGCAGGCCGGCCAGCGCGGCGGCGCGCGCGTACGTCTCGTCGGCGCGGGCGCGCGCGCGCAGCGCAGGCCGGCCAGCGCGGCGGCGCGCGCGTACGTCTCGTCGGCGCGGGCGCGCGCTAGCGCAGGCCGGCCAGCGCGGCGGCGCGCGCGTACGTCTCGTCGGCGCGGGCGCGCGCGCGCAGCGCCAGGCCGGCCAGCGCGGCGGCGCGCGCGTACGTCGTCTCGTCGGCGCGGGCGCGCGCTAGCGCAGGCCGGCCAGCGCGGCGGCGCGCGCGTACGTCTCGTCGGCGCGGGCGCGCGCTAGCGCAGGCCGGCCAGCGCGGCGGCGCGCGCGTACGTCTCGTCGGCGCGGGCGCGCGCTAGCGCAGGCCGGCCAGCGCGGCGGCGCGCGCGTACGTCTCGTCGGCGCGGGCGCGCGCTAGCGCAGGCCGGCCAGCGCGGCGGCGCGCGCGTACGTCTCGTCGGCGCGGGCGCGCGCTAGCGCAGGCCGGCCAGCGCGGCGGCGCGCGCGTACGTCTCGTCGGCGCGGGCGCGCGCGCGCACGGCGCCGTGGCGCAGCACGTCTCGCAGCAGCCCCTCGCGCGCGCGCAGGCGCTGGTAGCGCGCGCGCACGGGCGCGAGGTGCTCGCAGAGCGCGTCGGCCACCACGCCCTTGTACTGCGCCGTGGTGAGCCCCTCGGCCTCCAGCACGGCCTCCTCGGGCAGCTTGTCGGCGGCGAGGCAGTGCAGCGCCACCAGGTTGGAGACACCGGGCCGCGCCGCGGGCTCGTAGGACACGTGCGGCGCGCAGTCGGTCACGGCCTTGCGCAGCTTGAGGCGGATCTGGTCGTCCGAGTCGGTGAGCAGGATGCGCGACTTGGGGTCGGGGTCCGACTTCGACATCTTCTTGGAGGGGTCGCGCAGGCTCAGCAGCCGGTCGCTGCCGTCCTCTGCAACACGACGCCGCACGAACTTACATCGTGTCGGAAACTGGGAGCCGATTTCTCTGTACGTCGTAAGTTTCATTTAGGGCCGGCGAGCATTCGAGTCCTCTCCGGCCGTCGACACCCGTGTATTTCCCGCGAGATGTCTCGGAAAAAAAGCAGTCAAGAAGAGAAAATTGTGTATGAATCGTCAAAACTTGACTCACCGGGTGTCAGCTACGAGTGGAGCCCGGTTCACATTAACCACAGAACCGACGCTAAAATGTTTATACGTAGTGATTATGCCCAATTAGTGGTAGTCCTATACACTACTTACTATGTACGATCTTGTAGAGGTAATCTACCAGTGTATTAAATTAAATCCAAGTTATTGAAAACAATTTATATTGTTCGTTGTATTGATGACATACAATATATTATAAGTAAAAATCTATATATTTTATTTTTTGTAAGACCCCCCATTACTTTTCCTGTCCTTTGCGGAGAGTTAGACGTAAATCTCCAGTGGTCCTGGCAGCATGTTTAGTAGGAAGCAGCAATTCGAAACGCACACGGGTTTGTTAAGTTAATCCTCTTTCCAACCCCGTGTTTAATACAAGGCACGCGTCCTCGGTTCGCGTCGGGTTTGTTGTGCAATCAATTTAATGATTGATGAATAAAAGTTAATGAGTGCTAAGCAGAGGGGGCGATGGTACTCCTTTGTCTTCTGCACAGTCTGCCGTACCGTGTGGATGTGGTCTGTGGTGCTGTATCCACTTCGAAACCCGGCCTGTTCAAGAGGTTGAAATTCGTCAAGTCTTCGGGCGAGCCGATTTGTGATGACTCTTGAGAACAACTTATAGACGTGGCTCAGAAGCGATATCGATCTGTAGTTCTTCAAAAAGGTCTTATCTCTCTTTTTAGGGTTCCGTAGCAAAATACGGGACCCTTATAGTTTCGTCATGTCTGTCTGTCTGTCCGTCCGTATGTCACAGCCACTTTTCTCCGAAACTATAAAAACTATATATACTATTGAAACTTGGTAGATGTAATCTGTGAACCGCATTAAGATTTTGATACAAAAAATTGAAATAAACAAAAAACTTTAGGGGTGTCCCCCTTCTTCTAAAATAAGAGAATGATAAAAATAAAAAGTGTATGATGTACATTACTATGTAAACTATCAACGAAAATTGGTTTGAATGAGATCTAGTAAGTATGTACTTAGTGTTATTTTAATACGTCATAAATTGACTGTTGTTAAAACACTGATTAAAGTAACAACGAACTACAAGAACTTTTATATTATGTTACTTGCTGCTACGGAAGCCTTCATGGGTGAGTCCGACTCGCACTTGACCACTTTTATTAAAGAACAGAATAACCACACTTCTGTGCCATGCCTGTGGAGTTCTCCCGGTGAAGAGAACGGTATTAAACAGTTCTTGGAGCTCTTTAATAAGTGGAGTTCCACCGGACTTTAAGAGCTCTGTAGTAATTCCGCCCTCACCCGCGGCTTTTACGTTCTTAAGTTGCCCAAGAGCCATCATAATTTCGTCCAGACTTATCTCAAGGCAGGTCTTCGGTGTAGTGACGTGTCAGAGTGGCTCTTTTGTCCTCGTTTTGTTGGAGATGAGGAGCATGCGATGCATACAGCTGGCCGTAAAAGTCTTCTACTTCCGATAGGATTTCCAATTGGGATGAAACGACTTTCCCCGTCGAGGTGATTAACTTCATCAGGTGGCTTCTACCTAATGTCTTGACGAACACTTTTGACCCCCGATTTTGCTCAATTGATTTTTCAATCAAGAGCGTGTTAGCCGATCGGAGGTCACGTCGTACAAGTTTAGTAATTTTCTTATTAAGAGCCCCTTGTTCTGACGAAGTTAACATGGGATTGCGTCGTTCTTCCATGAGTTTCAGAGTCTCCGTCGAAAGTTTTGACTTTCTGCCTTTGCTACGCCCCCTTTAACTTTGTGCCCTCATCTCGTACGACATCCACCACACTGTCAAGCTTCTGGTCAACGCTATCTGTGGTTTCCAAGGCAGCAAATCGGTTCTCCAGTTTTAGCTGGATTGTTTCAGACCCAACTATGGTTTGGAGAAGGTTCGGACGGAGTGTTGTCTTCATCAAACGGACGCGTTCGAGCTTATAATTGATATTCAGAGTACCTCGTACAAGTCTGTGATCGCTTCCCGTAACAAACCTAGAGATCACGGAGACATCCTTGAATATACGCCACTTATCCGTAATGATAAAGTCAATTTCGTTTTTTGTATGTCCGTCGGGGCTTCGCCAAGTCCACTTCCTTTGAGGCTGGTTCTTGTAGAACGAATTCATCAGAAACAGGCCTTCTTTCTCGAGAAAGTCAACCAGCATTTGGCCCCTGTCATTCCGACGTACCAAACCAGGGTCCTACTACCGATTCACTGCAAGTCCGTACTCCCACTTTGGCGTTAAAATCCCTCATAACAACGCCATAAAAAAATGTAACGCCTTTGATATATCCTCATACAAAGCCTCAACCTCTGAATCTGGGTATGCCTCCCAGGGTGCGTATACCATGACCACTTTGAGGGTATACCTCTCGGTCAACTTCAGCACAAGATACGCGACCCTCGGAGACACACTTGCGATTTCCAGAACGTTGTTACGGAGAGTTTTGTGAACCAAAAACCCGACACCGCCTTGCGACAGCTGTTGACCTTCACGGTAGTACATAAGATGGCCTGATTCCAAGGTTACGGTGTCGTCTCCCTCTCTTCGGACTTCACATAACCCAAGAACGTGCCATCTTATGTGTGTCAGCTCTTCTTCCAGCTGGGCAAGCCTATCCTCATCGCGAATCGTTCGTCCATTGTGTACAGCCAGGGTCAGTTTGGTTTGGCGGCCTACCGTAGCCCGGGGATTCTTCGCACCCCCTGCCCTGCCGTTACCATGGCCGCCGCCTTGGCCAGGAATAGCAGGGCGGCCGGGAACTACCTTTTATCTTGTGGACCTATCATGAGAGGGTTTGCCCTTAGTCGCCACGCTGGGCATGCGGGTTGGCGACCGCAGAGGCGCAACTTTTTGTACCAGTGACGCTGCTGCCCGTCACCGGCTGGGATTTAAATTGCGCCGTTATTTGGATGGTTTAACCGCCATCTACAGGTTCCCCATTTGTGGGCTCTTACCACAGGCAGGTGGGACCGATGCCACATTCCACGCTCGGGCATCAGGGCAGGAAAGGGCTTGACTAGTAGAATACTACACACTATATTGGATTGGGCTGGACGTGGTATCAACATCAATGGCGAGTGCATCTCTCACCTAAGATTTGCAGACGATATCGTCATGATGCCTGAATCGCTGAAAGACTTGCAATGGATGCTGGACAGCTTGGCCAACTCTTCTCAACGCATCGGTCTTCGGATGAACTTGGACAAAACCAAAGTCATGTGCAACGAGTTCGTTGCTCCGGGACTGATTGCCGTAAATGGAATCACTTTAGAGATTGTTCGAAGATATGTTTACCTAGGGCAGACGCTCGAAATGGGTAAAAATAGCTTTGAGAGCGAGGCCATGAGGAGAATTCAGCTGGGTTGGGCAGCATTCAGAAAACTTCGCCGAGTCTTCTCGTCACCCATCCCACAATGTCTAAAGACAAAAGTGTATAATCAGTGCGTCCTACCAGTCATGGACCTACGGTGCTGAAACGTGGACACTAACAATAAAAGCAGTCCGAAAATTCAAAGTCGCTCAGCGAGCTATGGAAAGAGCTATGCTTGGAGTTTCTCTAAGAGATTGTAATCGTAATGAAGTCATCAGTCAGAGAACCAAAGTCACCGACATAGCTCAGCGCATCAGCAAGCTGAAATGGCAGTGGGCTGGTCATATCTGTCGCAGAACCGATAACCGTTGGGGTAGACGAGTTCTGGAGTGGAGACCACAAATCGGCAAACGTAGTGTAGGACGCCCTAAGACTAGGTGGAGTGACGATATACATACGTAAGGAAGCTGGTAGCGGTTGGAGACGTAAAGCCGAGGATCGGGCTGAGTGGCGTATTATTGGAGAGGCCTATGTCCAGCAGTGGACGAATGTGGGCTGATTATGATGATGATGATAACAAATATCAAATCCAAGATGGCCGCCACCACAAAATGCCGAATAGTATTATTTTTTTCACTACTATTTCAATATGGGTATCAAATGAAAGGGCTTGACTCGTTAGTAGTAGAATACTTTGCACTATGACAAATTTAAATCCAAGATGGCCGCTACCACAAAATGGCGAAATACACTTCGTTTTTCACAACTCCCTTAATATGGATATCAAATGAAAGGGCTTGACTAGTAGAACGTTATACACATAATCCGAGATCCGAGGTAGTCGGGAGTTGATCAAAAATTTTAATTTTGTTCTTGTTCCAAGGCCAGTTCAAGTAGACGTCATTTCTCCGACCCGACCGCAAAGTTAAGTTTGTTGGTTTTGGTTTTTGCGTGTAATTTAGTTACCACGCCCACGGTTCCACGTTGTAACAAGCGGGTAGGTGAAAATATGGGGGCGCTAAAAATAATTTATTCTCAAAGTGGGCAGTAGATAAAATAAAATCGAAACATCAGTCGAAACAACAGTGTTTCTGGGTATAACTGTAAATTCTAAGCTGCAATGGAGCCCATATATTAATAAGCTGGCTGATACGCTTAGCTCAGCAGCGCACGCGATTCGTCAGATAAGAAAGATTTCAGATGTGGCGACTGCTAGGTAGGCGTAATGTCATATTGCATTTTACTGTGGGGATCGGCAGCAGAGAGAAATTCAATCTTCGTGCTGCAGAAAAGAGCTATTCGGGCAATATACATGTTGGGGCCGCGTAAATCTTTAAGAGATCTGTTTAAAACCACATTCTAACAACACCGTCATTGTACATCTATGAGTGTATTATGTATGCCAGAAAAACCTACGGAGTGAACTGAAAAAGCCCGATTCCGCACGTTACAAACATAGGCTCAACTATCCTAAACGCAGGCTTCATAAAACTGACATTTCTTTCATTAGAATGGTGTACGATATTATAATGTAATTCCAGAGCAGGTGGTGAATCTTGACGAAGGAAGATTTAACAAGAACAAAATTAAAAATTTTGATTAACCCCCGACTACCTTAGATTTGTTATCTGTACAACATTCTACTAGTCAAGCCCTTTCATTTGATACCCATATTAAGGAAGTTGTGAAAAAGAAATGTAATTCGCCATTTTGTGGTAGCGGCCATCTTGGATTTGAAATTTGTCATAGTGCAAAGTATTCTACTAGTTAAGCCCTTTCGTTTGATACCCATATTGCGGTAGTAGTGAAAAAAATATATAATTCGCCATTTTGTGGTGGCGGCCATCTTGGATTTGAAATTTGTTATAGCGTATAGTACTCTGCTAGTCAAGCCCTTTCATTTGATACCCATATTGAGATAGGCTGTGAAGAAATATTTTGTCCGCCATTTTGTGGAGGCGGCCATTTTGAATCGATATTAACCAAACATAGCTAAGAACACTCGCACGGATATTAACTTTCAAATAAAAAAAACCGCATCGAAATCGGCCCAACCGTTTGAGCTCTACGGTGCCACAGACAGACACACACACAGACAGACAGACAGACAGATAGACAGACAGACAGACAGACATCGACGTCAAACTTATAACAACCCTTTTTTTGGTCGGGGGTTAAAAATGAAATTAAAAAGTACTTAATTAGCAAGGCCTATTACGATGATAAATTATTTATCAATGATAGAATTAAGTGGCAAAAGCAATATTTAAATTTAAATAACAATGTGACATTGGCAACCTTGCGGACATGACATTTGTTTCATTTTTATGACATAATAATATAACTATTTAGAAATTAATTATTTCATATATTTGTATACAAATAATGACAACGCCCTTTTACAGCTGCACGTTACTGACAATACCATTTTACAGCCGCATTTTACTGACAAGGCCATTTTACAGCCGCTTTAATAGAATGTGATTTAATTAATTTAATTTTTGTTTGATTGTAATGATATTTAAAAGTACTATGTTTCACTGCTTAGATTTTTTTGTAAATTTGACGTTACCAAGTGTATCTTAGATGCCTAAGGTTCGAAATAAATGAATTGAATTGAAAAACTCCTGCTTTCATCATCATCATCAGCCGCAAGTCGTCCACTGCTGAACATAGGCCTGCCCTAGATTTCCACAACGAACTGCTTTACGTTGACAATTTATCGAATATTTTTAAAATATGTATTTGTTGCAAAATTTCATTTTGGTTAAATTTATAAAACATATACGAATACCAAAAATATGCAAAGCGGCGAGACGCGAGCATTCACGTGCGAACTCGAGCCTCGAGCTCCATGCTGCGTATTGAACACGTGTTTAGAAGCTCAGTTCGCGCTACAAACCCGTGCGTGATTGGAGGACATGTGTCTCGACGTGCGTGCGTGTGTGCGTGGACATGTATTGAACACGGGTTTGGAAAAGAGGACTCGCTTAACGAACCCGTGCGCTTTTCAAAAAGGCAGTGCTGCCTCCTAATGTACACGGGAAAGGAAATACGCGTCCTGGCAGCAGAGTCGATGCGGCACGGGGAAGGCGGCGGCGGAAGGCGGGTACGTACCTGGCAGCAGCGGCGCCGGCACGGGGAAGGCGGCGGCGGAAGGCGGGTACGTACCTGGCAGCAGCGGCGCCGGCACGGGGAAGGCGGCGCCGTGCCGGCGGCGGAAGGCGGGTACGTACCTGGCAGCAGCGGCGCCGGCACGGGGAAGGCGGCGGCGGAAGGCGGGCACGTACCTGGCAGCAGCGGCGCCGGCACGGGAAGGCGGCGGCGGAAGGCGGGTACGTACCTGTGGCAGCAGCGGCGCCGGCACGGAAGGCGGCGCCGTGCCGGCGGCGGAAGGCGGGTACGTACCTGGCAGCAGCGGCGCCGGCACGGGAAGGCGGCGGCGGAAGGCGGGTACGTACCTGGCAGCAGCGGCGCCGGCACGGGAAGGCGGCGGCGGAAGGCGGGTACGTACCTGGCAGCAGCGGCGCCGGCACGGGGAAGGCGGCGCCGTGCCGGCGGCGGAAGGCGGGCACGTACCTGGCAGCAGCGGCGCCGGCACGGGGAAGGCGGCGCCGTGCCGGCGGCGGAAGGCGGGCACGTACCTGGCAGCAGCGGCGCCGGCACGGGAAGGCGGCGCCGTGCCGGCGGCGGAAGGCGGGCACGTACCTGGCAGCAGCGGCGCCGGCACGGGGAAGGCGGCGGCGGAAGGCGGGTACGTACCTGGCAGCAGCGGCGCCGGCACGGGGAAGGCGGCGCCGTGCCGGCGGCGGAAGGCGGGTACGTACCTGGCAGCAGCGGCGCCGGCACGGGGAAGGCGGCGGCGGAAGGCGGGTACGTACCTGGCAGCAGCGGCGCCGGCACGGGGAAGGCGGCGGCGGAAGGCGGGTACGTACCTGGCAGCAGCGGCGCCGGCACGGGGAAGGCGGCGCCGTGCCGGCGGCGGAAGGCGGGCACGTACCTGGCAGCAGCGGCGCCGGCACGGGGAAGGCGGCGCCGTGCCGGCGGCGGAAGGCGGGCACGTACCTGGCAGCAGCGGCGCCGGCACGGGGAAGGCGGCGCCGTGCCGGCGGCGGAAGGCGGGCACGTACCTGGCAGCAGCGGCGCCGGCACGGGGAAGGCGGCGGCGTGCCGGCGGCGGAAGGCGGGCACGTACCTGGCAGCAGCGGCGCCGGCACGGGAAGGCGGCGCCGTGCCGGCGGCGGAAGGCGGGCACGTACCTGGCAGCAGCGGCGCCGGCACGGGAAGGCGAGCGTGCCGGCGGCGGAAGGCGGGCACGTACCTGGCAGCAGCGGCGCCGGCACGGGGAAGGCGGCGCCGTGCCGGCGGCGGAAGGCGGGCACGTACCTGGCAGCAGCGGCGCCGGCACGGGGAAGGCGGCGGCGGAAGGCGGGCACGTACCTGGCAGCAGCGGCGCCGGCACGGGGAAGGCGGCGCCGTGCCGGCGGCGGAAGGCGCGCGCGAGGTGCGCGGCGAGCTGCAGGTGCTGCAACTGGTCGCGGCCCACGGGCACGTGCGTGCCCGCGTACACCAGCACGTCCGCCGCCTGACCACACACGGACACGAGGTTCATGAACCGATAATAACCGGATAAACTACACAGTCCAGTCGGGGTAAACATTTAAATAGAATAAAATCCAGAGAACGATTTTATTTTAAGCCGCGGTGGGGACGGTTGGAATTATAAATGTCGATTTTCTAACTAATTGAGAGAAATTCAAACTTGAGAGAAACTCAATTTCCAACAACTTCCGAGACTACTACCATTTTTGCTCTAAAATTAACGAGTTATTTCAGAAACACGAAAAATTTTTACTTTAAAACAAGATGGCGGCGAATTCTTTACCGGGATTAGTTAGAAAATCGAGATTTATACTTCCAACCTTCCTCCGGACGTTTAAAAAAAAATTGCTCCCCGGAATTTTTTTCTATTTCAGTCTAGTTTTATGTCTGCTCCGACTGGACTAACAATGAATTAGTTATATGTTTGTTTTATTTTGTGCAATAATATTTCACTGGTCTGTAATTAATTAGTGTGTCGGTGTCGCATCAATAATGCCAAGAGTCAGTTCGAGGTCTTTAAAGCACCATCAGCAGTGCGTCAAGAACTTCTCCATGAAAAAGCGGGATTAAGGTCAAGGCGGACGGGGAGCGCGGACGGCAGGTCCAAGGTCGGCCCGGGGCCGGTTATGGCGAATCCCCGCTGGGGCTGGGAACTTCTATTCGCGCTTCTCTCCCTCTTGAGCTGGAACACTTGGAAAGGTTACTCGGTTGATATTCCTATCAGCTAACTACAATTCCTAAGTCTTCCAGATAGGGAAACACAAAGGATGCAATGTGGCCACAGAGGCAAAACCGTGACTATCCTTAGCCGCGATCGTGAGGGTGGGCCTCTCGCTGCCGACCATCTTGCAGGCGGAGGAGCCATAGTCGGAAACCGCTCCCTCAACCACTGAGGTGTGATCGGTAGCCGTCGAGTAGTAAGGTGGGCTCGGTAGCCGTCGAGTAGTAAGGTGGGCTCGGTAGCCGTCGAGTAGTAAGGTGGGCTCGGTAGCCGTCGAGTAGTAAGGTGGGCTCGGTAGCCGTCGAGTAGTAAGGTGGGCTCGGTAGCCGTCGAGTAGTAAGGTGGGCTCGGTAGCCGTCGGTAGTAAGGTGGGCTCGGTAGCCGTCGAGTAGTAAGGTGGGCTCGGTAGCCGTCGAGTAGTGGGGTGGCCTCGGTAGCTCGTCGAGTAGTAAGGTCGAGTAGTAAGGTGGGCCGTCGGTAGCCGTCGAGTAGTAAGGTGGGCTCGGTAGCCGTCGAGTAGTAAGGTGGGCTCGGTAGCCGTCGGTAGTAAGGTGGGCTCGGTAGCCGTCGGTAAAGGTGGTCGGTAGCCGTAAGTAAGGTGGGCTCGGTAGCCGTCGTCAGTAGTAAGGTGGGCTCGGTAGCCGTCGAGTAGTAAGGTGGGCTCGGTAGCCGTCGAGTAGTAAGGCCGTCGGTAGTAAGGTGGGCTCGTAGCCGTCGAGTAGTAAGGTGGGCTCGGTAGCCGTCGAGTAGTAAGGTGGGCTCGGTAGCCGTCGAGTAGTAAGGTGGGCTCGGTAGCCGTCGGTAGTAAGGTGGGCTCGGTAGCCGACGGTAGTAAGGTGGGCGGTAGCCGAGTAGTAAGGTGGGCTCGGTAGCCGTCGAGTAGTAAGGTGGGCCGACGAGTAGTAAGGTGGGCTCGGTAGCCGTCGTAGTAAGGTGGGCTCGGTAGCCGACGTCAGGTGGGCGTAGCCGTCGAGTAGTAAGGTGGGCTCGGTAGCCGTCGAGTAGCTCGGTAGCCGACGAGTAGTAAGGTGGGTAGCCGTCGGTAGCCGGTAGCCGACGAGTAGTAAGGTGGGCTCGGTAGCCGTCGAGTAGTGGGCTCGGTAGGTGGTAGTAAGGTGGGCTCGGCCGTCGGTAGCCGTGGGCTCGGTAGCCGTCGAGTAGTAAGGTGGGCTCGGTAGCCGTCGGTAAGGTGGGCTCGGTAGCCGACGAGTAGTAAGGTGGGCTCGGTAGCCGTCGAGTAGTAAGGTGGGCTCGGTAGCCGTAGCCGTCGAGTAGTAAGGTGGGCTCGGTAGCCGTCGAGTAGTAAGGTGGGCTCAGGTAGCCGACGAGTATAGCCGTCGAGTAGTCGAGTAGTAAGGTGGGCTCGGTAGCCGACGAGTAGTAAGGTGGGCTCGGTAGCCGTCGAGTAGTAAGGTGGGCTCGGTAGCCGTCGAGTAGTAAGGTGGGCTCGGTAGCCGTCGAGTAGTAAGGTGGGCTCGGTAGCCGACGAGTAGTAAGGTGGGCTCGGTAGCCGTCGAGTAGGTGGGCTCGGTGGCCGTCGGTAGCCGTCGAGTAGTAAGGTGGGCTCGGTAGCCGACGAGTAGTAAGGTGGGCTCGGTAGCCGTCGAGTAGTAAGGTGGGCTCGGTAGCCGTCGAGTAGTGGGTGGGCGGTAGCCGAGAGTAGTAAGGGGCTGGGTAGCTCGGTAGCCGTCGAGTAGTAAGGTGGGCTCGGTAGCCGTCGGGCTCGGTAGCCGTCGAGTAGTAAGGTGGGCTCGGTAGCCGAGTAAGGTGGGCTCGGTAGCCGTCGAGTAGTAAGGTGGGCTCGGTAGCCGTCGAGTAGTAAGGTGGGCTCGGTAGCCGTCGAGTAGTAAGGTGGGCTCGGTAGCCGTCGAGTAGTAAGGTGGGCTCGGTAGCCGACGAGTAGTAAGGTGGGCTCGGTAGCCGACGAGTAGTAAGGTGGGCTCCGACGAGTAGTAAGGTGGGCCTGGTAGCCGACGAGTAGTAAGGTGGGCCTGGTAGCCGTCGAGTAGTAAGGGGCTCGGGCCGACGAGTAGCCGTCGAGTAGTAAGGTGGGCTCGGTAGCCGTCGAGTAGTAAGGTGGGCCTCGGTAGCCGTCGAGTAGTAAGGGTAGCCGGAGTAGTGGTAGCCGTCGAGTAGTAAGGTGGGCTCGGTAGCCGTCGAGTAGTAAGGTGGGCTCGGTAGCCGTAGTAGTAAGGTGGGCCTCGGTAGCCGTCGAGTAGTAAGGTGGGGCCGGTAGCCGTCGAGTAGTAAGGTGGGCGAGTAGGTAGCCGTCCGAGTAGTAAGGGCTCGGTAGCCGTCGAGTAGTAAGGTGGGCCTCGGTAGCCGTCGAGTAGTAAGGTGGGGTAGCCGTCGAGTAGTAAGGTGGGCCGACGAGCCGTCGAGAGTAGTAAGGTGGGCCTCGGTAGCCGTCGAGCAGTAAGGTGGGCAGCCCGTCGAGTAGTAAGGTGGGGTAGCCGTCGAGTAGTAAGGTGGGCCTCGGTAGCCGTCGAGTAGTAAGGTGGGCTCGGTAGCCGTCGAGTAGTAAGGTGGGGTAGCCGTCGAGTAGTAAGGTGGGGTAGCCGTCGAGTAGTAAGGTGGGCTCGGTAGCCGTCGAGTAGTAAGGTGGGCTCGGTAGCCGTCGAGTAAGGTGGGGGTAGTCGAGGTGGGGTAGCCGTCGAGTAGTAGTAGGGGTAGCCGTCGAGTAGTAAGGTGGGCTCGGTAGCCGACGAGTAGTAAGGTGGGCTCGGTAGCCGTCGAGTAGTAAGGTGGGCTCGGTAGCCGACGAGTAGTAAGGTGGGCTCGGTAGTTTATCGTGTCCGTCTATGGGTCGAGCCCGACATACCGTCATGTCCCTGTATGACGGGCATACGTAAATGTATTTCCCCCACATTTTAAAAGGGTTCTGTACCCAAAAGGTAAAACGGGCATTATGATTGGACCTCCACTGTTTGTCCGTCCAGTTACAGTTGAAATTTACACACATGATGTAGTTTTGTCGACGTAATAACAACAAATACTAAATATCTTTAATTTTTAAAACCCAGCTGCAAAAAATCAACAGGTATAAAAACTATATGTAATGCAAAATAATATCTGAAGGTGCGCTTATACGGGCAACTAAAATTGCTCAATTCCAGTCAATACTCGTCAACTATATTAAGTTATGACTATACGTCATACGTCACGACTATATCAAGCAATTTAGCGCTTTTTTTTATTATTAATCAAAACCAAAAAAGAAAGAAAAGGAATAGGCGTATCTGGGTGCGATCGTTATTGGCAAAGAGGCCGCAATTTTCATTGTGTAAAGAATTAGACGATATATTATTCAAAAACTTAACTTATTTTTTTTTTTCGAGGGTAGGAGTGAGAGAAGTAACAGTGTTTCTATACAGCTCTTTACTTTTTATTTGTTTAAAAATAGTAAGAGTGTAATCAATTTTTTGTTAAAAGTAATTCAAACAGACTTTGAATCGAGTGCGAATGAGATAGATACAAAAATTGCTAGGAATTTCCAAGCCCATTGGATATTCGTCAATTCGAATCTGCGATATTGAGCGATATTAAATATCTGGAGCAATTAGAAGAATATCGCTGAAATGAATGAATTTATTGAAATTGCCTCATTGATTGCTCCAGATCGGTCTATTCGTGCCGCCGAGCAATTATTGCCCTCGTGTAAGCTTGGGTGATTGACACGAATCTAACAATTTCTTAGTTGTCAAAATCGATCCAGCCATTTGGAAGATAAACAAAAACATAACCCTTCTTTCAGTGGGATAAAAACTGAATAAAAGAAATATTGAAGGGGGCCCAACATACCACAAGTAAATGTGGTACAGAAGCAAGGAGCTTGGGTGAGTGTGTACCTGCAGCACGGGGTAGAGCAGCAGGCCCAGCGGCACGGCGGCGGCGCCGGCCGCGCGCTCGCGGAACTGCGGCAGCTGCTGCAGGCGCGCCTGCGTGGCCACGCACGCCAGCAGCCAGCACAGCTCGGCGTGCCGCGGCACGGCCGACTGCGCGAACAGCGCGCCGCGCGCCGCGTCCGCGCCCGCCGCCAGCAGCAGCGCCGCCAGCTCCCGCACGCGCGCCGGCAGCGCGCCGCCGCCCTGCGCCTGCGCGCACCACACTCAATTATTTACAACACACTTATTGGTTACAATCTTTGTGTCTTCAAATCGAGAGTGAATCGGTTTTTTCTAGGTAAACACGCTCCATCGTAGACCACATCGTCGAAATAAAAAACACTCAGCCGGCAGCCGAGCCCCAGCTCACGGCTCACCACCCAACCACTTTTACATTCTCTTTTGCCTACCCATTGCAAACGCTCGGCGTACGAGGTCATAATAAAGGACTGCGCTACTGATCTGCATGATCTAACAATATCACCATGCCCTTTTTTCTACCAAACTGCTCGCTAGTTAGTTGCTTGCTTGCTAGCTCGAAAAGCGACATCGTTTCATGGTTGAACTAAATGTTTATTTTTCCACTAGAAGCCCATCTCGATTTCCACCGGGTAGATCATCAGTTGCATATTTTGATAAGTTAACTACGAGTTAATCGATCCCTCGGCCAGGCGAAATAGAAGTACAAATGAAAAATTTGCCATTTAGGATTTTAGCCCTTAGATACAACTTCTTAGAGGAAAAGAAGCATTTTGTTTTACATTATTTTGATATATTATAATAGCAATTCAGAGTGAGGTGTGGGCCATCTATCAATAATAATTTATGACTATCAATATTTCTATGCTTAGAACATGCACACGGGGACTAACACGGTTCAACTCGTGACATTCACACACAACTGATACCTAACACTGGTATTTCCTTTAAATTCAAAATAGTCTATGTGATATGCCAGGATCTACATTATCTATTTACCAAATTTATTTACCATTTCCCTTTAGTAGTTTGTATGTGAAAGAGTAACAAATATACTTTCTTACAAACTTTCATGTTTCAATACTCAATCATTTTATTGCTAACATTATGGTACATTTGTTGGTCTTATTTAAATATACAGTATGCAGTAGTTTTCCATAATGACCCTAATTGGGTGTGGCAATGTATGTAATTAATGTCATGCGGAGCGGATCAACTTATTCGATAATTGATTTGTCTGCAAGGTATTCTTCTATTGTGTAGTAGGCTTTTACAAGTAGTATATTTTTTAACGCTTTGATAAACTTGTCATCAGAATCAATTTCTTTTATTTCATAAGGCAATTTGTTATATATTTTAACTGACATTGAGTTTGGACCCGAGCTATGCAAAGTTAATTTTGAACACGGCAAATTTAGATTGTGTTTGTGGTTTGTTCTAGTTGGGTAATTTCGTCTATCTATCAGTTTTGTGAAAAATTGGGGATTTCTACGTACAAATTTACCGTGTTCCAGGATGTACATAGAAACTACGGTCAAAATTTTAAATTTTACAAAATATTGTTTATGGAACTGAGCTACAGTAGTGTTGGGGAGTTTAATGTTTGCCAGGATCCGGATACACTGTCACTAGCATTGACGCTGTTTCCCCACAGGATTATTCCAAAATTCATCCAGGAGAAAGCATACGCGTAGTAGGCTGATAAAGCAGTACTTAGGTCAGTCACCTTTCTCAATTCCCTAAGGGAAGCTTGATAATTTGGCCTTTAATTTTCCGATGTGTCGTTTCCAGTTAATATGATTGTCAATTTCTATTCCTAGCAATGTAGCCGCGTCAACAAATTCAAATTTATAATTATTATAAGAAAAATTTATGTCAAGGGCAGATTTTTGATGAGGTCTAAATTGAATTAAATTTGTTTTTAGTAAATTTATGTCAAGATTATGAACTGTCATCCATTTAATTAAATTGTTAAAAATGTCAAATAGGGTTTGCAATAAATTTTTACTATTTTTACACGATGTCAATATTGATATGTCATCTGCAAATAATATACATGTTTCGTTTACTATTTTTGGAAGGTCATTTATATAAATTAAAAAGAGGATACATCCAATAAGTTTAACCCTCCGCCCGTCGCGCGGGTTTTAATAACGCGGTTCGTCGCGTGCGGTCCCTGAAAACCTCGAAGATCAACCGCCTATAAAACCTCTTATAACTTATATCTTTTAACCTATCTTAATGGTTTATTATTAAGTGTTTCAATAACATTAAAATACAAAAAGTAAATCAAATATATTAATTTATTTACTGCTTTAATTTACTAATCTATAATTAGGTACATAAATTGTATCATATCACAAAAATAAAGTATTTTTTCTTACAATATAGCTAAACTTTAAATTTTATTATATCTATATGAGATTGCATTGAACCAAAACACTTTATTATAGTAATATTGAATCGCAATACCCAAAAAAATATAAACTTTTGCCAAACTAATTCGGACTAATTTTCCGTTTCAACACAGTCATTCATACCACTTTAGTATGTGTTGGGCATATATTACCCTTACAAAAGTGGCAGATAGATTTGAATTTTCTATCGATTTGCTTCGGGCAATGAATGAAATGCTGCCTCATTGGGATAGATGCGCATCCATCAGGTTGTATATCCTGAAGCGGAGGTATGAATCACCTTATAGTAGTATAGAACAAAATCTTCGCATTCTTGCTCTGAATCTGTATTTTTGTCACTGCTTTCATCTGGGCATGTTACATCTTCTTCTTCTTCCTCTTTAGGACTGTCCTTGTGGCTTAGTGGGTAGTAACCTTCCTGCGAAGCCAAAGTTCGTGGGTTCGATTCCGAGTGCAAATATTTGTGTGATGAATTCAAATATTTGTACTGTCTGGGTGTTTCTATACGTAATAAGTATGGATTTACAACTATATACGTATTATATCAATTATCCGCCATAATACAACCTTTGCTTAGTTTGGGGTCAGATGGTATTGTGTGTGAATTGTCCACCACCAATATTTATTCGTCGCCACCGTAAATATCATCACATTCTTCTTCTAACCAACGTAATATACGTTGTTGTTATTCTTCTCCGATATTAGAAGTAAGTGTTGTTCTAAAACAATAGAAAATTAAATAAAATACATGTTAAAAAAGCAATCAAACATAAAATTATGAATTCAGTTTTACTTACGCGGGTCGTCGCGTGGGGTCTTTCACAGCCCGGGCGCTGAAAACACGTCCATATCTCACTGCGCAAGCACGCGAGATGAAATTAGCTGCTATACACGCCGACTATAATTCAAATTCGGAGGGTACCTAAAGTATAGAAACGCGGGCATGATTTTAAACATATGAATTTTATGTTCAATTCAATTCAATTCAATTTATTTCTTCGAACCATTATTTTACAAAGAAAACTTGGTAACGTCAATTACAAAATAATAAAAGAGTTTAAATACATAAACAAGTGACAATATTTAACAGTAAGCGGCTGTAAAGAGGCCTTGTCCAACGGATTCAACTATTTTAATTAGCTAAATCCTTTGTCAAAAGCTTTATAAAAAGCAAAAAATAAATAAAAAATTAAATCTAAAATTTTAAATTACGATGTTAAAATACTCTTAATTAATTGGTAGTTACATTTGTGATACACTTTTTTGCCATACATTTTTGTCCTTAATGAAATCATCAACATTATAATAGGCTTTATCCATTAAATAGGTCTTTACAATATTTTTGAACCTTTTTTCATTGAGACCTGCCAACTGATCTGGTATGACATTATAGAAGCGAACACTGTTTCCTATAAAAGAATTACATGTTTTTGTAGTCTACACTTCGGAATTACCAATTTGTCTTTGTAGTGTGCCTTAGGGTTTTATCTGATACTTTACCAATGCTTTTCTTATTCTTTCTGGCATACATTATGCATTCATAAATATACAGGGAAGGGGCTGTTAAAATATTTATATTTTTATTAAATACGCATATATATGATTAAAATAACTGAGCACAATCTTACTTGGTAGGATGGTAAAACCAGACTGGAGTTTTTAGAACTACCCTCAGTCAGGACATAACATGCCTTTCCCTCAGGATAGCTCCATCTCACTTCACTTTAATTAATGCACTACACTATGTTCATCTTATCCTATGTGTGTAATATGTAGTCTTTTTGTATTCTTACTAACTAACTATGGGTACATTGTTTTTAATGTATAGATGTTGTTTATTCCTCATCATGATCGGTCTCTTCTTCAGATTCCAATATCTCTGCTCTTATCTTCTTGTTCAATGAAGAAGGTGGGGACACCGACAGTGCTCTCTTAGTTCTGACTGTCGCTCCTGATCCACCAGGCAGAATCATTTGTTGTGGATCTGTTACTCCAATGATATCTGCCCATTTCTGTGGTGGGGGTATGTCTATATTATCGCCTGTTTCACTTCCACTATCATATCCTTGTGATTCACTTGTTTCTTGTGCTTCCTTTTGAACTGGAGTCCTCCACTCAGCATCTGGTTGATGTGTCTTGTCAGTAACTTTCCATTCCATCGCACTAAGTATCTGCACACCCCAATTCGCTTTTCTACAACCCCTGTAGCCAACGTGGTCCTTTAGCATAGTTTCGTATGTATGCAGTCTGTCCTACTTTAAACTCTCGCACTTTAATATCTTCATTTCCTTTTCTTTTAGGCATTTGTATGACAAAGGATTTAAAGAGTCAAATTTGGTTTTAAATCGTCGGTTGTTCAAAAGCTCTGCTGGTGTCTTTTCATTCACTGTATTTGGTGTAGATCGCAATCCATATAACATATTGGGTAGACGTATGTGCCAAGGTTCATCAGTTCTTTTCTTCAATTTATTTTTTACTGTCTGCACAGTACGTTCAGCTTGCCCATTAGAAGCTGGATGATATGGTGCTACTAAAATTTGCTTTATATCATTTTCCTTAAGGTAACTCTTGAATTCCTCTGATATAAAACTTCTTCCATTGTCAGTTACTACGGTATCTGGTAACCCTTGTCCTGCAAATATATCCCTGAGAGTTCGGATTAATGTAGAGCTACTCATGTCATGCACAATTTTTACTTCTGGCCATTTTGAAAATGAGTCTATTAGTATCAAAAAAGTTTTCCCTTGAAAAGGTCCAGCATAATCTAAGTGTATTCTGGACCATGCCTTATCAGTTTTGAGCCAATGGTGAGTTACTTGTGCTGGCATATTTCTGTTTTCAGAGCAAATAGTACAATTTTTTATCATTCCTTCAATCATCTTATCCAAAGCTGGCCACCAAAAATAGCTTCTTGCCAGAGCTTTAGTGATAACAATTCCATCATGATTTTTATGTAACTCTCCCAATACATATGATCTTATTTTTTCTGGTAATATTACTCTACTGCCCCATAAAATGCAATTATTGTGTACTGACAATTCATTCCGTTTTTGCCAATACACTTTAAACTCTTTATCTACTCGGGCAGGCCAACCATTCCGAATCCAATACATTACTTTAGCTAATGTCTGGTCTTTTTTAGTAAGTTGGGCCACCTGAATTGCAGTAAAATCCAGCCCTACTGGAGTCTCCTCTATCAAAAGGACCCCAGAATATTCTTCCTCTACTTCACATTTCTCCTGTTCTTCAGATGGCCATCGACTCAATGCATCCGCATTTCCCAGTTTTTTGCCCTCAACATATTGAATTTCATAATGATATGAGCCTAATAATAGTGCCCATCGTAACATCCTTGGAGAAATAATGTTTGGAATCGGTTTTCCAGGTCCAAATATCCCCAACAAAGGTTTGTGATCCGTTTTAATCACAATTTTCCGCCCACTGATGTATTGATGGAATTTCTTTAGACCAAAATGATGGCTGCAGCTTCTTTGTCTATTTGTGCATAATTTCGCTCATGAATGTTCATAGTCCTTGAGGCAAACATTATTGGTCTAACTGTTCCATCTGCCATTTCATGTTCTAGCACTGCCCCGAGTCCATATTCAGAGGCATCACAAGACATTATCAGCTTCTTTCTACTATCATAGTGTACTAAGGTATCTTCACTTGAAATCATTGTCTTTAAGTTTTCAAAAGCTGCCTGACATTTCCTGTTCCATATCCATTTAGATCCTTTTTCTAGTAATCTATATAAAGGTTCGGCTATATTAGCTTTATGTGGTAAAAATCTATCATAAAAGTTTAATAACCCTAAAAACGCTTGCAATTCCTTTAAGTTTTTGGTGCATTTGTTTTCAAAATAGCTTGTATTTTCTCTTCAGTAGGGTGTATTCCAGATTCATCTACAATGAACCCTAGAAATTGTACCTTTGGTACTGCAAAAAGGCATTTCCCTTTGTTTACCCGTAGCCCCGCTTCTTGTAATCTTTGTAATACAATTTCTAATCTAGTATTATGGCTTTTAATATCACTACCACATACAACGATATCGTCTAACAGTACCGCTGTCCCTGGGATTCCTGCGAGTAGAAGACATTAACCTTTGAAAATCCCAGGACAAGCTTTAACTCCAAAAGCCAAACGCTTTACCTTGTATAATCCTTTTGGTGTATTGAGGGTAAGTAGATTTGCAGTACTCTCATCGACACGTACCTGGGTATACGCTTGTTCCAAATCAATTTTTGAAAATACTACCCCCCCCTGCAGTTCTACAAAAGCTTCATTAAGGGTAGGCAATGGATATGTATCTGTATTAGTGACTTCATTTACTGTTGAACGATAATCTCCACATAACCGTACCTTGCCATTTGGCTTTGGAACAACTACTATTGGTGTTGCCCATTCTGAGTGAGTAGTTGGTTCCAAGACATCCTCACTCACTAGTCTATCAATCTCCTTAAAACCTCATGTCTTTGTGCAAATGCAACTGGTCTACTCTCAGAAATTTTGGCCTTGATCCTTCTTTTGGTGTAATGTTGACTATTGGTCCAGTATATGTCCCTAACCCCGGTTGAAACACCTGTCCATATTTATTAAGTACTTGCCTTACTCTATCTTTCTGAAGTGTAGTTATTTTGATACTATTCACTCCTTGTATTACAATACCTAGATCAGCGAACCAATTTCTTCCAATAAGGCTTGTACCACAGCCTCTTGTTATCAATATTTTCATATGTTTCCTAATGTTTCTATAATGTACTTGAACTAATGCCTGTCCAAGCAAAAACAATTTACCATCTGTATATGACTTTAAAGCAATATTTGTTGGTTCAAACTGTGGCAGCTTTCCTTTCCATATGAGTCTGGCTATATTTTCATTAACTATTGAGTATGGGCAGCCTGAATCCACTTCCATCAGTAGCTCTGTTCCATTCAGCCACACTTTAATTTGAAATGGTTCCACTTTATCTTGCCTAATGCTATTTAAACCAACCTCATACAATCCATTACACTCAGATTTGTGCTTTGTTTGTCTATCCTTCATCCTGCTTCTATGTGTCCTGTCCTGCCACAGTGATGGCATTTACTCCAACGGAATCTACATTCACTCTTATGCTGCCTGCCACAACGAAAGCAATTAGCATCGCTAGATTCTTTTCTAACTGTCTTGAAATTAACTTTATTTATTTCCATCGAACCTCCATTTCCTGAGGTGCCTCACTTGTGTTTGGCCTGGTCTGTACAATGATACTAGCATCCAGGTTAGCAGTTTCATGTGACAGGGCAATATCACAAGCTTGCTCAAATGTTAACTGAGTTTGTTGTAACAGCTTTTTTTGAATTTCTTTGTCATTTATGCCACATACTAATCTGTCTCTTAGAGTACGATTTAAGTCTGTAAAATTACAATGGAGACTTAATTTCCTCAACTGGGCAATGTAATCCCTCACTTTCTCAACTACTTCTTGGTTTCTGGTGTGAAATTTATAGGATTCTACAATTTCGTTAGGTTTAGGATGAAAGTGATTGTTCAAAATGGCTACCACATTTGTAAAAGAAACTTCACTTACATTTTTTGGTGAAACTAATGATGTTACCAAATCATACAGATCTGAACCACACACTGCAAAAAAAATTTGCCTTCTTCTTTGCATCTTCCTTTATTTCACTTGCTTCCAAGCAGTATCCAAACCGTTCTATGTAATTTTTCCAACAACCATCATTAACATCAAAATTATCAAACTTTATACCCATAGTTAAGTTAAATATTACAAAGTGTTTAACACAACAGAACACAGTTTTCTAACACTTTTGTACTGTTTTTCCTCGTCGCCACTATTAAATATGCATATATATGATTAAAATAACTGAGCACAATCTTACTTGGTAGGATGGTAAAACCAGACTGGAGTTTTTAGAACTACCCTCAGTCAGGACATAACAATTTTTAAAAACCTTCCTCAAAGATTCTCTAGCGGGTAATTTGTATGTATTTGTAACACCTAGGCTTTCAAAGACCCCACGCGACGGGCGGAGGGTTAAATGATTATATTATCCTCCTCGCTTACACGGTGAGGTTTAGTATTACATCACCTTTGTACATAACCTATGGCAGTCCGCTTATAATGTCCTCTTCTAATATCTACAAGAAAATCTGCTAAATGCTATGAATAAGGTGGTGGGTTGCCTTTATGGACTAGGTTTGAGAGGGGCTGACCTGGTGCGTGGTGAGCGAGTGCAGGTCGGCAATGAAGAGCGTGAGGTCGTCCCCGGCCTGCTGGAGCCGCACGCAGCGCCGCACGGCTCCGAAGTAGTTGCCGATGTGCATGGTGCCGGTCGGTTGAATCCCGGAAACTATACGCCGGGGCCAAAACTCCTCTGGCCCTTCGGTTATAACTTCCGCATTTTCGCTTCCTCGTTCACACGCCTGTAAGCATCACACTATCAGCAAAAGCCTCGCCAATCGTCGCTTCTTCTATTATTGTTAACATAGATTAGGTTATTTTTATTTTGACAGTGAGGCACCTTAACTTTGAAGCTGCTGTGTAAGGATCGAAACTGGTGTAAGTTTTGCAAGCATTTTTTGCAGTGGTTTGCACTATTTCTTAATAAATTCAGAATCTTCATTTGGTATTTATATTTACTTTCTTAACCTCCACTTTTGTCCTTATGTCTATACGCGTCAACGTCAAGTCGACAGACTAGTACAGTAGTACATATGAGTCGTTCACGAACGAACGAATCAAATAACCCGGGTCGCGAGAACCATAAGAACCATTGGATCAGTAAGCTTAAAATGATTCGTTCGTTCGATTACAAGATCAGGTTACGCGGGAAGTTAAGGTCGAATAAGCCGACGAACGGTACGAACTATATTTGACCGAACCATGAGCTATTTGTTATTATCGTTTATCTTATCTATTGTGTGTTGTTTATTTTTTGGCGTCCGAACTGTTCATTTTTCATTTTAATCTATCTCCATTCATTATAGCTACATAACATAAAACCAGTCTTAAAAAACTTATTAAGATCAAAATCAGAATTAAATGGTTGCCAAACGATCGTCATTAATCCCGAAACGTAATTCATAAACTGTTATTAGTTTATGTTTATGAACCAATGGTGTGATTGAACGGTGAACGAAACGAAAAGCAACTGAACGAGTAGTTCTATTGACTAACATATATAGCACTGGCTCAAAAATAACCAATGGTTCGTTTGAACGGGACGAACGACCCGGGTCTTTTTTATCTATGGTTCAGGTGCGATCCAGTTCTCCCAAATTGAACGAACGACACATCCTTGCAGACTAGACCAGAGACCAGTGCTTCCACTTTAATCATGTCCTTTCCCCTCAAAAAATATTCTGGTATAGTTTTAGCATCCCCCCAACCCGTGAGAGATATTAAAATTTTAAAATTGCAAACAATCAATATTATTTAAGGTTTCATGCCTCATCGACAACCATATTATAAGACAATCGCCTTATTGAAACAAAATTTGGAAATCTATATGGACTAATTATAGGAAAATTTTCCTAAATATGACGAAATTTTTGTATTTGTTTGATTAGCCATGATTTCCCCTTTACATCTTTTTCCCCTTTTTATTCCCCTCTAGACCTTAATTTCCTCTCAAAAGGGGAAGTTCCCCTCATTGTGGAAACACTGCTAGAGACCAGTTTTACACAGGGTCAGTAACTGTCGTCAGTGCTGGCACCGAAAACTGACTCGGTGTTATTTAAACGCAGTTAGTAATTTCGTCAGTAGTCGAGGTCGTCGAGGATTTTGCTTTCGGTGTACACACGTTTGTAAAATCAGTGCGGAAAAAAATAATTCTCGAAAACAGCATAAAATAAAACTAAATAATTTGTTGAGAAAATTTACGTTTGTCATGATGCAAGAAGTAACTAATATATTAGAAGAATTTTATCCAAACAGAAAAAAACTTTTGGGTGAGAAAATGGACAGATGATAATGATAGATCGGTAGGGTCTTCTAAATTCAATAATCGTGCAATATTCTGTAATGATATTGCATGCATTTCTTTATTTCTATAATTTTGTGATATATTATCCCACAGGCATACATTATCGCGGTATAGTTGAATAAGCTTCAAGTTTTCCGTGTCGCTCAGTTTTCGCGTCATTTTGTGACGTAGTGCGAGTCGCAGCGTGGTCCTCGTACGATACAGTGGCAGCGACTGACCTCTACAATGAGCCGTTTTCCGACGAGACAAAAATAGTTCTAACGTATGCACTAGATGGCGATAGTGTAGACTCAAAAAGATTTGTCTCTACCATAGACTCTCAAAAGTGTAATTACTATGAAGCCCCTACCAATGTTCAGTGAAAAAATGTTAATCTAAATTATTTGTGATAACTAAAAATTTTGGAGGTTTCCCAAACACTTCACTTATTTTAGATAAATTATAATTTTATTCTCAGCTCAGCTGATGTGTTTGGTTTGTTTACCTTCTATGAACCCTAAATACTCGAAGAAAAAATGTTATGCTAAAACAATTTTTCTTCTTTTTCAATGTTAAAATATTGGGAATAAAAATAGTGAATAAAATTGATAATGCAATAAAAATCGTTACTAATCACATTCGATTTTCAATAAAAATCTTTAAAACTCTCGATGCAGAGACACAAACTAAGCAAAAGTAAAAGGAAGATTAAAACATATAAATGGCAACACTGATACGAAAATATTTATCTACGGCTGAAGGGCTAGTATCCAATGTATCCACGGCCAAGAATAAATAAAAAAATAATCGTGTTTTAACATTAGTTACCAAACGACGAGTAGAAAGAACCACTCCTTAAGTTTTAGTGAACTATGCGAATTAGCTCATCAATTATCCTGTTCCGTGACCGTTAGTTTTTGGCGATCCACTATTGTTCAATAATGCCGCATGGTCAACTGACTTCAGTCAGTCCAGTCCCAGTAGTCCCTCACTATGTGGCTCAGTGGCTTTTGACATTGACATCGCAATCTAAAATCTACAAGCGCCTCGTATCGTCGTTTTTTCGAAACATTTTTTTATCACACGTCATCAACACGGCGTCAGTTGCGCTGGCGCTAGTGTTACATCCTCTGTGAAATTTTAGTATTTTACATAACATGAAATAGTTAAATAGGACCTGCCAGCTGGCTGCAATATTTAAGCCAGTGCTGACGCGACAGTACTGTACTGCCTTGAAATCGATATAAATACGATAACAGTGCCAGGTCAGCACTGACTCGACAGTCGACTGACGACAGTTAATGACCCTGTATAAAACTACCTTAACGTGTCTGTGAACTATCTTGCGTATACCTACTATCTTGCTATCTTCTCAGATCACAGATGACAGATGCGAGATGACAAAAGTCAATTTGCATCTGGAAAAAGCTCAGGAAAAAGTGTATCTCGCGCACTGTTGCCAGGTTGGGTTGCCCCCAAATTTGGGGGGTTTCAATAGCCATGGAGGGAAATTTGGGGGGGCAAAATGTTTGGGGGGATATACGGGGGGAAAAATTGTTTGCGGGGGGAAATTGGGGATTTTTCATTGCCGAGTTTTGCAGTTTTTTTAGCGAATATAGCACTTATCCAAGTGAACTTAGTACAAAAATTGAATCGGCTTTTCTTATGGGAAACACTTTATGGAGTAATATAAGCTATTTCTGAAATAGCGTGATATTGTGTTTTAAGAGTTAGGAAAAGTTTATTAATTTTGGGGTTTTTTTCTTCTTGAAATGGTGTTTTGGGGAGATTTTAGGAACAGAAGAGATAAATTGAGTGGTCGTCAGCGTAAAATTATGTTTTAGGGGTAAACGAATATATAATTTACTTTGGGTTTTTTTTTCAAGAAAACCCTCCAAAAGAACATTTCCAGTTCATTTTGGGGGAAAATTGAGATGGACTTCTGACAACACTGATCTCGCTACTTAGGTACTTAGTCTGTGCTGGAAAATAGGGATGGGCAAATAAACAAAATATATCGATATTAATAGTATCGATACTTACCAAATGTATCGATATATATTTTCAAAAAATATCGATATTTCGATATATCGATTTTTTTCAAGAGAAGGTTACTTAAATATTAAGCACTTATTAATTAGATAAATGAAAATACATAATATCTGGCATATTATTGACGTGACAACGACTAATAAATCGATGAACGCCGGCTGCGTGCACGAAAAAGTGTCCCATTACGCTCATTGTACGCTTGCACCGCATCTATCAGTGTTTTGTTATACGTTGTCGTTCGTAAACTAACCGACTTTACAGACAACCAATTTTATTATTTATTCATAATTCGTACATATTTTAATGTTCAAAATTAACCATCACTGAAACCAGTATTCGTCTGTGTTATGTAGGTGCATGAGTGCGCATTTACCCACCGTGTTGTCACTAGCTCCGCTCCAACCTACATATACAATAGTCTGATGTAGACATCAGCAGCAATCTTTCTTTAAAGTGCCTACCTGTCAATCTGCTCCGGCACTGTTAAATTAACGACTGAAGCTACCCTTTCGGATATTAGAGCGATTTCCAAAAGAACCCGAGTAAAAATTTGGCAATTCACCCAAAAATCAATTGGATTTTATTTAACTTTTATAGGTTTACACTTGACCGCCATCTCGCCTGATGTTAAACGATGATGCGGTCTACGATGGAGCGTGTTTATCTAGAAGAAACCGATTCACTCTCGATTTGAAGACACAAAGATTGTAACTATCGGGAAAAACTCTCTCAGGCAACGTATTCCACAGCCTTGACGTTCTTATCACAAAAGTAGAGTCAAATCTCTTCGTTCGTGTCTTTGGGACACCAACCATGAAACGATGTTGCTTTTTCGAGCTACGAGCATTACGATAGACAAGAACAAAATTAAAAATTTTGATTAACCCCTGACTACCTTGGATCTCGGATTATCTGTATAACGTTCTACTAGTCAAGCCCTTTCATTTGAAACTCATATTAAAGGAGTTGTGAAAAAAGAAATGTATTTCGCCATTTTGTTGTAGCGGCCATCTTGGATTTAAATTTGTCCTAGTGCTCTACTAGTCAAGCTCTTTTATTTGATACCCATATTGAGGTAGTAGTGAAAAAAATAATACAATTTGGCATTTTGTGGTGGCGGCCATCTTGGATTTGAAATTTGTTATAATGTATAGTATTTTGCTAGTCAAGTCCTTTCATTTGATACCCATATTGATGTAGGTTGTGAAGAAATATTTTGTCCGCCATTTTGTGGAGGCGGCCATTTTGAATCGATATTAACAAAACATAGCTAGGAACATCCACACGGATATTAAACTTCAAATAAAAAAAAATCGCATCGAAATCGGCCTATTCGTTTGAGCTCTACGGCGCCACAGACAGACAGACTGACAGACATCGACGTCAAACTTATAACACCCCTTTTTTTGGTCGGGGGTTAAAAAAAGGGCAAGGTGGTATTAGATCGTGGAAATTAGTCGCACACTCTCCGATGTGTATCCGATCTGACTTCTTCTCAAAAAGTGGTTGGTCCAGACACTGGTTAAGCTTATTGGGGACAGATCCAGAGCTCGGAATCTCTGGCGTAGCTGTTTTCAGATTTAAAAGCTGCTCATGTCTGCACTATATAGACGTTTTATTTATTTTGCTTTTGCTGATGTTGCTCGGTCAGACCTCACATCTGAAGAACGATGTCCTGAATAAATTTGACACTGAAGAATATTCTGAGCGAATATAGTTGCTTGTGTTTCATATAGCATTTAAATACTGCAATTGGAGAATTAAAGTGTATATATGCTTGAAAATTCGAGGCAAAACATATCGTTTTCGATATCCGAAAATAAATATCGAAAATCGATATATCGGAAATAAAAAAATCGACGATAAATATCGATTATTTTTGAAAATAAAATCGATATTTCGATATATCGATTTTTTTGCCCAAGCCTACTGGAAAACACGGAACATTTATGTTTATTTTTAACTCTTATTTTGATTTGTAAAACGTATTAAAGGAAATAAAGTGAGATTGAAGCTGACCAACAAGCTGACAACTGGAGTAAATTTACAGATTTGTGAACTCAATCAAATTATTGACTACATTTGGAACTTGTAAGTTTTACAGCTAGAAGAAAAGAGTTGTCATCCGCTTAGCTCAGCGTCAAATAAACTTTATAAATTACAATGCTGTAGTAAACTGAGGCTTTAGTGTTCTTGGGGTTGAGAATGTCCCATACGACAAGCGTGGTGTCGCATGTTCCAATCCTACTTGCCGTTCTTGAGTATTTTCTTGGTACAACAAAACCTTATTTCTGTTTAACTCTGTAGTATTTTAAACGTTTTGATCAAGTCTCCCCGCAACCCTCTGTCTTCCAATGTAGTGAGGTGCAGGGCTTTTAACCTGTTTGTGTAAGAGTTATGTGTAAGGGAGAAAATATGGCAATTACAACTTTATATAAAACTGATATGTCTAATTTTTTGTTTTGTTTGAACATGCTAATCTCTGTAAGTCCTGTTAGAAAAAAACTATAATTGGATAGTCTATTTCACACATGAACACTGGTATCACACAACCACACTGCAACTTGCAGAATGTCCTAGAATACATAGGTGATGTACAGCTGGGAATAGGTCGGAGAATGTTATTTCTCAAAGTATGTTAAATGTTAAATTCTTTAAATGCTTTGAAAAATAACATATAATAATAATCTTAACAAATGATTATAAGTAATATTAAATTAACTGATATACTTAAATACATACAAAGTCAAAGTTCTTTATTGATAAATGTACAATTTACACATCAATTTCAGAAAAAAACAAAATAAGAGCATACAAAGAGTAAATTGAACATTATATTGTATGATAGTATCGTACAAATAAGTGTCAAAAATTAAAATATACAGTGCAAACTCTATATAACGACACTGAAGGGACTGTCCATTTTATGGCGTTATAGAGAGTTGTCGTTAAATGGAATTAAGAAAAATTAGAATTCGAAAAAGAAAAGGTTATTTAAAAATATTAGTAGTTATCTAGTAGTTACGTATATAATAGATAATCTTATTTGAACGCTATTGCGTATAGTCTGTTATTTTTGTCTGGCGTCTTTTGCTGCACCAGTAATTATTTTGTACTTTTTTTACTTATTTTATTCATATCTTGCATTATTGAGCCATCTTGGCGACAAAGGAAGTAATTTTCTAATAATTTAGCTGCTTTCACTTATCTTCTCTCCCGTCTCTATTGCGCGTATCAGTAAAACTTTTTTTCGTTAATACACAGTGATTTTCCTTTAGTAGCCATGTTTACAGTTAAAAAGTTTGTAAGCAACTAAGAATATGATAACGTAAAGATAACTCCTACTTAGTCATGGTCAATAACAATCTACACGTGCAAGCAATCCCAATTTGTAAACAAAAGAACGAATTTCTTAGAAAGTTGTTACATGATGCCGACAGTCGAATTTATTGCGAATAGGATAATAAAGCGACAAAAGAACTTAAAGAACGTACACACCTGCGCAGATTTTACTAATTTTAGCAACAAAAGGTACTTTTTATTACTCAATTGTGGTCGTTATGAAGAGTGGCTGTAATGCTATGTAGAGTGTATTATTGTATGGAAGACAAGCTAAACCAACCAGAGCCAAATGATTTCGACGCTTTAAGGAGTTTGCCGTTAAATCGAGTGACGTTACGTGGAGTTTACACTGTATGTACTTATTACTATTGTAATGAACAATGTCAATTATTTACAATTTTATTGTGAGTTTGCCATTACTGTATAAAAACTTGCAGTAACTATAAAAAGCCAGTTTTTTAATTGGTTTTTGAAGCTACTCGAACTTGGTGCTGATTTAACTATTTTAGGAAGAGTGTTATAAACTTCCGGTTCCATAATGTGAGTCAGTTTTTCCGATCTCGCGAGAGAGCTAGGTATACTATCCAGCTTGTCAGCGTAACGTATATTGCGCGCATGTCTCTCTCCTCGCGTGTCGTATGAGTGTAAGTTGTGTCTGACATGTCAAACATGCGTCATGTTCTGACATGTTAATAATTTCTTATTTATCCTACAAAAAAACAATAAACAAATGACATAAGTGTGCGATCAGGACAAAATAAGTGAGGGGTTTGAGATCTAAATCTATAGATTAGGTACAGCAGAAATTAGACTTACCTTAATTATCGATGTACTTTGTTGAGTTTTAGCACGCAAGAGTTCCACCATCCCTCTTCCTCGGGATTTCATGCTGACATGATTCTTCCAGTTCGTAAATAAAATACCGCACACAATAAAATACACTGCCGCTCGCTAAGAACGAGAAGTTCGAAGTGAGCGAGTTCATAGCATGGCTCGCGGGCCCGCGCCCGCGCCCCGCTCCTCGCGCCTATCCCCATCAATGGCGGCCATGCATCGATATTATCCAATTCGTTAAACAATTTCAAAATTCACTAAACGAAAATAATTTAGTTGAAAGTTATGGAAAAAATGAATAACTACAGTATAAAATGTATAATTGAAATTAAATATTTATTTTTAAATTTGTTAATGAGACAAAAAATGATTATGTCCATTGTCCGTTTTTGCTACATATTAATTTTGCATTTTTAATATTTTCGTCGAGGAGAAACTGATTAATGCTCATTATTCATTATATTTGGCACCTTAATGGGTTATCCAGAAAGTTAAACATTTATTTGTCAGTTATTCAATTCTTCCTCGCAATTTATACTTCTATTATTGAATGTTCATTTTTGTTACAAAACCTTACTTTTTTAAATATCTTTGGAACGAAATGAGATATCAAAGCGAGGGTAAGATCAAAAGATGGGGCCTACTTTAAACTTTAATACAATGCAATAAAGTCGATTTTGGAAAAAGTGTTAGTTATTAAATTTCTCTCCACTTGTTTATTTTATTAGTTGTTAACAAAAATTCAAAATTCAATATGATTGTTTTACTTTTGTCTTGTATATCTTGGTAATTTTTGTGGTAATAATATTTTTATTCATAGATTCGGCTTCATCTGAGCAATGGCCTGCATTATGTTGACTTTCACGGCATCGGTTGATTGCGTATTATTGGCATTGACTCAGGGCATTGATTGATTGCGGATTATTGCCATAGACCTGCACTTGACAAAACCCCATAAGAAAAAGTCTTGCAGGGTCAAATACCACGATCTCGTTGGGCAATTCACATCACCTCTGTGAGAGATAACCCTACCCTAGAACTGTTCATGCAGATTGTCCATTGTGTCACAATCTGTGTGGCCCAATTGCACCATCTTGTTGGAACCACATGTTGTCCACGTTCTGTAGCCCAGTCAGCAAACAAACGGCATTGTCTATGGTCTTCACTTTGAGCTCCTGGGTCAGTTCGATTTTATACATATACCAATAGGATGACCACACTTCTGTGCCTTGGCTGTGGATTTCTCTCGGGGAAGAGGAAGGCATTAAACCATTCTTAGAGCTATTAAAAGTGGGGCTCCACCAGGCTTCAAGAGCTCTGTTGTAATGCCGTCCTCGCCCGCGGCTTTTCCGTTTTTAAGTTGCCCAAGAGCCATCACCATTTCGTCTAGAGTTATATCCGGCAGTTCTTCGGTATAGTGGCGAGGCAGAGTAGCTCTTTTGTCCTCTTTTTGTGGGAGATGAGGAGCGTGCGATGCGTACAGCTGGCTGTAAAAGTCTTCCATTTCCGAGAGAATCTCTGCTTTGGATGCAACGACTCTCTCCATCGAGATAGTTAACTTCGTCAGATGGCTTCTACCCAATGTCTTGACCTTGAAGAAAACTTTTCTCTCTCATCTCTGATTTTGCGCAATTAATTTTTCAATCAAGAGCGTGTTAGCTAGTCACGTCGTACAAGCTCGGAAACGCTCTTGCTAAGAGCCCCTTGTTCTCACGAAGTGAACTCGGGATTACGTCGTTCCTCCATGAGCTGCAAGGTCTCCATGGAAACCTTTGACTTTCTGCGAGTTCTACGATCAATGCTTTCTGCCCTTGCGCCGCATTTCGCTAAATTTTGTGCCCTCATCTCGCAGAACATCCACCACTCTTTCGAGCCTCAAGTCAATGCTATTCGTAGTTTCCAAGGCAGCATATCGGTTCTCCAGTTTTAGCTGGAATGTTTCAGACCCAATGAGTTAGATTTTTTTGATGAACTCCTTTTTCAAGAGGCAACCCCAAAGGAGGTGGACATGGCAAAGCCCCGATGGACGGACGAAAAATGAGATTAACTTCATCATTGCGGACAAAAAGCGTATATTCAGAGATGTCTCCGTGCTCACTAGGTTTAATACCGGAAGTGACCACAGGTTGGTAAGAGGAACTCTGAATATCGATTTTAAGCTGGAACGTGCCCGCTTTATGACGTCAACACTCCGAAGAGGAAGAGGAGAACCGATTCGCTGCCCTGGAAGCCACAGAAGACGTGGATCAGAAACTCGACAGGGTAGTTGATGTCCTAAGAGATGAGGGAAAAACTTTTGCGAATTGCGACATAAAGGCAAGAAATCGACACTAGAGAAGGAAACGTTACGGTTAATGAAGGAACGACGAAAGAATCTCACGTGATCTTCGTCAGAACGAGAAGCGCTCATTAAAAAAATAATAATAATAAAGACAATAGGCCCACTTTGACTCGTCACCACACGGAATACCTGTCTGACGTAAGCCTGAACAAAATCATGCTGGCCCGTAGACAGCTCAAAAATGGAAAAGCCGCGGGGAAAGATGGTATTACAACTGGGCTCTTAAAAGCCGGTGGGACACCACTGATAGAAGAGCTCCTGTCCTAATGGTCCTGTTTAATACTGTCCTCTTCTCCGGCAGAACTCCGAGGGCATCGTATAGAAGCGTGGTCATTTTATTTGTCCTCTAAAAAAGGAGAGAAAGCATTTTTTAAGAACTATCGGCCGATATCTTTGCTAAGCCATGTCTATAAGCTGTTTTCAAGGGTTATCACAAACCGTCTGGAGCGAAGACTCGACGAGTTCCAATTCCCCCGACAGGCCGGGTTTCGAAGCGGGTGCAGTACCGTAGATCACATCCACACAGAGCGGCAGATTATACAGAATACCAAAAAGTATAATCGGCCCCTATGCTTTGTAGAAAACGCTAAGCATAGGGGCCGAGAAAGCATTCGACTCGATCGAAACCTGGGCTGTTCTGGGGTCTTTGCAACGGTGTCAAGTCGACTGGCGATACATCGAGGTGCTGAGATGTCTATATAACGCCGCAACGATGACCCATTGACAATCCAAGTTTAAAACCAACAGACGAAACATATCTATCTTCGTCAAGGACTGAGACAAGGGGACATGATTTCCCCCAAATTGTTCTCAAACGCTTTCGAAAATAAGTTTAAGATTGGGGTGGACGTGGCATAAACATAAATGGCGAGTACATCTCTCACCTACGATTTGCTGACGACATCGTCATAATGGCTGAATCGTTGGAGGACTTAACAGTCGATGCTGAAGGGCCTAGTTGATGCTTCTCAACGCATAG
The DNA here is from genome assembly GCA_017562165.1 of Ectropis grisescens. Classification (NCBI taxonomy): domain Eukaryota; kingdom Metazoa; phylum Arthropoda; class Insecta; order Lepidoptera; family Geometridae; genus Ectropis; species Ectropis grisescens. The sequence continues at coordinate 28,443,118 of CM029777.1, read as the reverse complement.
TCTCCGGATGAACGTGGATAAAACCAAGATCATGGTTATATATGGAGCGTATAAATCCGGGACCGGTTGCTATAAATAGCGTCCCTCTAGAAATTGTTCAGAAATATCGAGCGTCTGCCCTAGGTTGTACCTACCTAGGGGCGCACAATTTCGAAAGTGAGGCCATGAGAAGGATTGAGCTGGGCTGGGGAGCATTTGGCAAACTTCGTGCTGTCTTCTCGTCGTCTATGTCAGGGCAGTTAAAGCTGTCCATAAGTCGCTTAGCGAGCTATGGAGAGAGCTATGCTTGGAGTTTCTCTGAGGGATCGTATTGGGAACGAAGTGATCTGTCAGAGTAACCGACATAGTTCAACGCTTTAGTAAACTGAAGTGGCAACGGGCCGGTCATACCTATCTGTCGCAGAACCGATAACCGTCGGAGCAGAGGTGTTCTTGAGTGGATACCACGAATCGGTAAACGTAGTGTAGAACACCCTGAGACTAGATGGAGTGATGATGTACGGAAGACAGCAGGCAATCGATGGAGACGTATAGCCGAGGATAGGGCCGAGTGGCGAGCCATGGGAGAGGCCTACGTCTAGCGGGGACTGAGATAGGTCGATGATGACACACGCGCGTAATATTCGGGGTCACGAAATGAAATATTATTCATCGATAGGAATACGCTCGTCCGACGCGCGACGTAGCACGAGCGGCATGCCGTCCGGGCGGCAGGCGGGCGCGCGCATGGCGGCGTGGTGCGTGCACGCGTACGGCGGCGCCGCCGAGCTGCGGCTCGAGCGCGCGCGCGTGCCGGCGCTGCGCGCGCCCGACCAGCTGCTCGTGCGCGTGCGCGCCGCCGGCCTCAACCCGCTCGACGCGGCCATGGCGGCCGGCTACGGCGCGCGCGCGCTGGGCGCGCTGCGGGCGCTGGGCGGCGCCGCGGGCGCGCCGCCGCTCGTGTGCGGCCGCGAGCTGCTGGGCACGGTGGAGCGCGCCGGGCCCGCCGCGCGGCTGCGGCGCGGCGCGCGCGTGTGGGCCGCGCTGCCGCCGCAGCTGGCGGGCGCGCACGCGCAGTACGCGCTGGTGCGCGACTGCTGGGCGGGCGAGGCGCCGGCCGCGCTGTCGGACCTGCAGGCGGGCGGCGCGCCGTTCGCGGCGCTGTCGGCGCTGGCGGCGCTGCGCGCGGGCGGGCCGGCGCGCCGCGCGCTGGTGGCGGGGCTGGGCGGCGCGGGGCAGGCGGCCGTGCAGCTGCTGGCGGCGCGCGGCGTGCGCGTGGCCGCGCTGTGCGCGCCGGACCAGGCCGAGCTGGCGCGCGAGCTGGGAGCCGCGCGCGCGCTGGACCGCGCCGCGCCCGACCTCGACGCGCAGCTCGAGGCCGACGGCCCGTGAGTACCGCCGCGCTCGGCGCTCAGACGGGGCACGATACTACTATAACAAAAGACAAGATATATTTTATTGTTGCCAAACAAAGTACAGTTACATTTACAAATTGCAGAGTGTATGATCGAGCGTCTGAGCTTGGCCCTTGAAGCAGACTGGGGCAATGCTAATCTAGCTAAGTTGAACGGCGCGGCGGGGAGGCGTGTCTGCTCTCTGCAAAAAGAAGTCAAATTCAACTGTCTCCTGCTTTTCGAGATGTATCTGCTCCGATCACTGATGAGCAGCTCAAAGCAAAAGCTCGCTTTTGGACGTTACTTTGACGTCTACTCTCAATGTTGGCTCTTTCATCGGGTCCAAGGCTAAATTAGCTGCCAAGAAAATAGGTGATCTCTTAAAGGTGCGAGCGAAGCTACTTCAGGTCTGAACAGTTGCTCACGTCATACCGAGCACAGATGGCGCACTGCTCGCACCTTTGGGATGGGTCGGCTGAGTACTAGCTGGAGGCTCTGTATTCGAACGAGACACGTGCCACAACGCTCATAGGGAACGACACTCTTAACGTTCAAAACATGGTCATCTAGATAAACCTTCCAAGAATAACATGTCTAGATTAGTCTCGTAATTATGGCCATCTAGAAATGCATTAGGTTCCGAGTTCACCCGGACATTGCATTCATTTAAGACCGTAACGATGAGCTTCATTCACAGCCCTCAAAAATCTGTGTGTGGTGCGTCAAAAGTTTTAACTACAAAATGGTATGTCCGCCGCAGGTACTGCGTCGTGTTCGACTGCGCGGGGCTGGGCGGCGCCGCGGCGGCCGAGCGGCGCTGGCGGTTCGCGCGCTACGTGACGCTGACGTCGCCGCTGCTGCGCGAGACCGACGCGCGCGGGCTGGCGGCGGGCGGCGCCGTGGCGGCCGCCGCGCTCGCCGCGCACTGCTGGCGCGCCGCCGCCGCCGCGCCCGCGCCCGCGCCCGCCGGCCCGGCGCTGCCGCCGCACGTGCGCTGGGCGTTCTTCAGCGCGAGCGGCGCCGACCTCGAGGAGCTGCGCCGGCTGGCGGACCGCGGCCGGGTAAGAACCGCGCCCCGCGCCCCGCGCCCCGCGCCCCGCGCCGCGGACGGATCGCGAACGAAGCGCTCCACGGTCATCGGTCGCGGGAGCTCCTTCCCACACGACCTAGATCGTTCTTCGTCCGTCTTCCGATTCGTGATCCGTTTCCGGCGCGAATGGTTCCGTCATGCCCACAGTGTAGGGTCGAGGGCCGAGGCCGAGTGAGTGAGGGCCGCGCTCCGTGTTTCAGTTCCGCGTGGTTGTGGAGCACGCGTACCCGTGGTGGGAGGCGCGCGCGGCGTACGAGCGCGCGGGGGGGCGCGGCGCGCGCGGCAAGCTCGTGCTGGACTGGACGCGCGCCGCGCCGGCCTAGCGGCGGCGGCGGCGGGCCAGCCACGGCGCGCGCGGCAAGCTCGTGCTGGACTGGACGCGCGCCGCGCCGGCCTAGCGGCGGCGGCGGCGGGCCAGCCACGGCGCGCGCGGCAAGCTCGTGCTGGACTGGACGCGCGCCGCGCCGGCCTAGCGGCGGCGGCGGCGGGCCAGCCACGGCGCGCGCGGCAAGCTCGTGCTGGACTGGACGCGCGCGCGCCGGCTAGCGGCGGCGGCGGCGGCGGGCCAGCCACGGCGCGCGCGCAAGCTCGTGCTGGACTGGACGCGCGCCGCGCCGCCCGGCGCCGCGCCGGCCTAGCGGCGGCGGCGGCGGGCCAGCCACGGCGCGCGCGGCAAGCTCGTGCTGGACTGGACGCGCGCCGCGCCGGCCTAGCGGCGGCGGCGGCGGGCCAGCCACGGCGCGCGCGGCAAGCTCGTGCTGGACTGGACGCGCGCCGCGCCGCCCGGCGCCGCGCCGGCCTAGCGGCGGCGGCGGCGGGCCAGCCACGGCGCGCGCGGCAAGCTCGTGCTGGACTGGACGCGCGCCGCGCCGGCCTAGCGGCGGCGGCGGCGGGCCAGCCATGGCGCGCGCGGCAAGCTCGTGCTGGACTGGACGCGCGCCGCGCCGCCCGGCGCCGCGCCGGCCTAGCGGCGGCGGCGGCGGGCCAGCCACGGCGCGCGCGGCAAGTTCAGTAGTGAAGAAATATTATTATTTAGGCATACGCTTAGTTACATTTAGTTATCGTTTTGTTGGGATTTGTTTCATTTATTTTGTTACTTAGTTATGAGAATGAGTACTGTAAGAATCAATACGACAATATTGAAATGTATAAAAATGTTGTAACTGAATGTGGAAGTTTTATTAATTTCGGGCGAGTGTCGCTCCGGTTGGACCTTAATTCCACAACTGAATGAGGTATTCATAAACCGATGAAAGATAACTAGATAACCAATGGGAAACGCTGACGCGTTTCTAAATGGCCAATGGGAAATGCTGATGTATTTCTAGAGTGCAATGGCCCGAAGATTTCTTATCATTCCCGAGCGTGACGCTAGAATTCTGTTCACAGCCCACGAAAAATCTGTGGCGCTCCAAAAGCAGTTTTCACTTCAATGATGTTCATGAGTTCATGACCCCGAGTACCTTGGGTTAGAACATGGAACACTACAGTGTTCTACTAGTCGAGCCCTTTCATTTGATGCCCATATTGTTACAGTAATGAAAAAAGGGAAATTCGAAATTTTGTGTGGCGGCCATCTTGGAATTTGTCATAGTGTTTAGTATTCTACTCATTGAGGACAAATAACTAAAGTATAGAGTGCTAACACCACACTAGACGCCCAGTGCGCGTCGTAGGCAGATGATGTACCTATAGCTACATAGACATGTACGTAGGGGATTACTAGGGATGGGCACGCGGGCAACTCAAAATCATTTTGTTGGCTATTGATGCAGGTTCAGCGCGGTACAAACATCTATAAATATAATTATTTCGTGCGATAACATCTAAAATATAAGTAGGTACTCTAGGTATTTTAGTTTTATAGAGTTAGTGCCCGTGCAGGTTTAAGATTTTCTACATGCAACTTATATTTGTACAATATTAATTTCAAATTTCAAATCTTAAGTTCGGAGTTTGAGTATGATGAGGTCTGCTTCCATCATCATATTTTGCCTGCTCAGGTTAGAAGAGAGGTGGCTGATCTCAGCTTCATGCACAATATCCTGTGTGGTCGGATAGATTGCCCGACTCTGTTGTCTCGGATAGGTCTCGTAACTCCGCTCAGGGCCGCCCCGCGGAGACACAGTCTTCAGCTGTACGCCCCGCGTCATGTCACGAATTATCGGAAGAATTCATTTCTTATTCGCACTATTCAAAGTTTTAATGTTATTTATTCTAAAGGCGTCGATTTGTTCGCGATGAGGCATAACTCTTTTAACCGCTAAAAAGCGTAAGCTTGTTAAAAAGTTGTCTTTTAGTTTTTTGACACTTGACTTTCGAACTAAATATCCGCTTGATACACCGGCGTGTAATATAGTACCCAAAAACTTGATTGATGACGACAACAAACAAACTTATAGTTGCGTTTTGGGTTTTTGGCGGGAAAATATTTTTTCGTGTTTTTATTTGGGAAGGTATACCGATAAATTTGTGTTTAATGGCGTCTACTTGAACCGGTCTTTATTTCAATATAACCCACATTTAAAATGAAAGTTCATTTACATAGAAAAATCGTAAAATTAAAAAAAAACAAAATCAAAATTTTTGGCGGGAAAATGGTCCAGAAGTAAAGAAAAAAATAAAAATAATATAATTTGTGCAATCGAATACAGTTTTTTTTTCAATAAATAAAATAAAATTCATTTATTTCGAGTTTCAAATGACTCATATTCGTAGGCACAATTACATTTCCACAAATGAACAAAAATTAAAAAAATAAATTAAAATTAAAAATTTTTTTGGTGTTTCGAGTTTGTTATTTCGTATACAACACATTTAACCCATAAACCCCACTGTCTCCCTTATAAATTATTAAAGTTATAGTTGTTAGACTACTTGAGAAATCGCAATTTTTTTTACTCAAGTGTCAAAAATGTTAGTTTACATTTTAAGTAAATTAATTATAAATAAATGATACCGCTAGAAGCGTCTTGAAACGCTCTTGAGAGTAAATGGCTCAAACGGGTAAAAGTAAGGCGGCACTTCATATGGCGAAACATAAACACCGCACTTATGTAACCTGACACCCGTTTTCCCGCCAAATTTGTAAACGCGAAAACTGTTTCTGCTAAAATTTATGAGATTTACTATTTGCTGTTTAGTCGATTCTAGTTCCTTGAGCGTTTTTATTAGTCAGATTATTTTACTCTCTTATATTTTGACTTTCGTTTCAGAGTAGTGTTTTGTTATATGTAGCTTTGGTTTCGAGGTTATTAATGAACAATGAAAAAATATGCCTTTGGGCAAATCAGGTAGGGGTAAAACGGGTACCCGTCTTGCCCATGCCCGATTTGCCATGTTTCAATGGATCTTAAGGAAAAGTGTACTATCAACACCAGACAGCCTTGAAGCCATCACAATGGCTCCAAAATGGTTCATGAGAGCTTCGTCCACCATGAGGCGACTGAAACTTTCTCTACCGAAACCATTTACCAGAGCAGAAGCTATGGTTCGCACTCTGGTTTTGACCAGGTTTCCGATTCGGTGCGATAGCTTTTCTCTAGATCTTTTGCTGCCTCGGTTGTTGTAGTGATGATGGCGTCCTTGCCTACATCGAAGTGTCTAATCACCCATGTTGTTTTTCCACATCCTGGAACTTCGTTGACCAACTGTAGTCTCGGTACCTCCCAATTTTCCCAATCTGCTTTGACGTCCGTTCCCTTCGATAGTCTTGGCCATCTCTAGGATCTTATCGTCTATCACAATCTTGGTGCATCGGGCAGTTACTACAATTGGGTCGTTTGGTGGTGTCGCATAAACAGGCACTCCCGCGCGCTCTGTCTCTCTCTCTCGTTCAGTGTGACGAAGCCATTTTCTGCACTGTAAGCTGCCATATACTGTCCTATCATAGTTCCCTTGATGACCCGGGAAGTGACATTATTGTAAATGGCTGCTTCAGCCTCCTCGAGTTTCGCCTTTTATGATGTTTTCGCAGGTCTTGAGGTTGACTTGTCGTGTCGCGCTCAGTGTGGCTATGAATTCGATGAAGGCGTTACGAGCATGGCTCCGCGGCTCCGAAGCCGTGACATAGCGGGGCGGTTCAACCTGTCCCATGTCGGCTCTCGTTCGGCTCATTTGTTGCTGTGAAGCTGCTTTTGGGATCATTGACGTCGAGGGGGGTGATGAATGGGATGTGATTCAGAGTACGCTCCTTGCTGCTGCGTTGAAAGCAGTCACGAACGCCGTGTTGGTGCTCGGCTGCCATTTAGATTGGCTGAGGCTTTTTCCGCGGCTGCCCTCTGCTGTACTCTTTCGGAGCCGGTTTGGATGGTCGAACTAGGAACAGGATGTCCCCAGCTGTCAGTTGCATTTGTTTGGTCGTGCGAAGGGGCTCTGAGGAAGCTCAGATTTTCTCCCCTGTCTTCGTATACGACAACCTCATGATGTCCCAGGTAGCAATTTTACGTCATGACGACGTCCATTCACGGTCATTTTCGACGTAAATGACGTCGTAAAAAACGTCCCACAGACGTACTAAATGACGGCCTAATGTCAGGTCTCAGCGACGTCTCTGAAGACGTCATATTAACGTCTCCAGATAACGTCATATTAACGTCTCCAGATAACGTCATATTAACGTCTCCAGATAACGTCATATTAACGTCTCCAGATAACGTCATATTAACGTCTCCAGATAACGTCATATTAACGTCTCCAGATATCGACTTATTCACGTCCCCAGATATCGACTTATTCACGTCCCCAGATAACGTCATATTAACGTCTCCAGATAACGTCACCTTAACGTCTCCAGATAACGTCATATTAACGTCGCCAGATAACGTCTCCAGAAGACGTCAATACCACGTATTGTGAAGACCTCCTATAATAACGTCTATTAACGTCTTCAGACACATTAATATAACGTTATCTGAAGCGTTAATATGACGTCATCCGGGATCAATTTGGCCTCGATGCAATTCATCCAGCCACAGTCTTCAAGTAACTCTGAAAGGTCAACATTAAAAACACAAATTTGCATTGTAGTATTATTTATTATAACGAGTTAACTATCACAACTTAATTAATAAATGGAGAATTTTAATCCTTATAACCATGGAGCATAGGAAAACATATAAAAGAATTACTAGTTGCCTCTTGAGGAATAACAACACATTTTGAAATAATATCATAAACAGGTACAATTTTGTAAGCTGAACAGAGTTCCGAAACTTTAAAATATCAATAACAGCAGAATCATAAGGATACGTATAGTAGGAATCATAATGTACAAACTCTTTTCCATAGACGAACAAGGAAACCTCTCCATTAATCTTACATCTCAAAATATTATGTATCTCGACTACTTTGCCGTTTGCATAGCAGTAACAATTATTAGCTAAACCAGATTTTGTATACATTGCAAAACCCTTATAAACAAGTTTATTAAAGCATTCATAAGCATTGTTATCAACAGGCGTTGGTCCTAAGCTATTGTAATAAAAACCGCTGGTACCTCGTCAATCAGTTTTGGAGGAAAAGTAGATTCCATTTCTTTTAATCGTTTATAAATTTGCTGCAACGGTTTGTTAGGTGACCTAACTAATTTTTTAACATGCCTAAATAATTTTCGAAAGGAAAGGCGGAATAACTGTCCAAATCACCAAATAAACGAACGTCATCACACAAATGACATAACATATGAACATTGTAAATTAAAATTTCCGGCTATAAATAGTTTCGAATGTCTTATGAACATTAATAATAGCTCATGTGCTAAATATGTACCTACTTTATTGATGTTTCTAGGGCTACAAAGAATTGTTATAGCACAATGAAATAACAAAAATTTTCATACAGGAGGTTGGAAGGATATTTTTAGAACAACTGGTCCAGTATATAACAAAAACATCCTAAATTGGTGGCTTTCCAGCGAGCCAACTCACTGATACTTCGCGGTCGCCTGTTAAATTCAACAGGTATACAACTTGCACAGCTAAGTAATTTTTCAGAAACTGCATTTACTAAACGGCTATTTAAACGAACATTTAAATCACCACCAACCCAAACATTTAAAAGTTTCCTCATGACTCCCAGACAAACAGCATGCATATAATCAATGGGAAACAATGAAACTAAATCTATGGGAAGCGTCAAAAGTGGAGATTCACCAACATGATGGTCGTCATCAGACTGTAAACGAAATTGTGAATCCGTTCTCCTACTCGCAGATACGCTTGTATAAATCACTCTACCTTGAATATACTCACCAGGTTCTACACATTTATCACATGATGAGTATCCACCATGGGATTTAGTACATTTGATAAAAGCTCTAGCTGGAGCGTCACATACAAAACTATGTACTTTTACAATATAATGAGTATCTTCAAAATTTATTCCATCATTAAGTAATGTAGACAGTTCTTCAACAAATGGCCCCAAAAACAGATTCAATGGTGAAGGTTTAGAGTTTCCACAGAACAGAGTTATTACAAATGGCTGTGCACAATTAAAGTTTTTGATCAAACCTAATATAGGCCATAGTTGAGTATTCGTGCTTTTAAAAAGTGGCAAACCATCAACATTAAAAGACAACAATATTTCACTATTTTTAAAGTTGAACCCACTGTACAGTTTTAATTGTGCTTGTATTTGATTTATGAGACCAATGTGCACCAATTCACCAGATTGCAAAGAGTTACTTGATATATTCATTGGCGTATTTAAAACGTTCTGCTATCTCTAGGCAATTTAGGGCAAAAAGGATTTAGAATTTTAGAAGACTATCTAGAGCACTGTGGGAAATTTTATGTTCTACGGTAGCCCAATGTCTTAATTGCGATGGCAAATCGTTAGCATCGTCAGATCGTGAATCATCATTATCTATAAAACAATCCTCAAACAATGTTGATTGACAATTTTCATCTAAAAAATATTCTCTTTATATGTCCTTAAACAGTTTTCATTTAAAGTATTGTTGTCAATACTACTGTTACTCGTAGAGCTATAGATGTGGATGTATATTGTGGTGAAGATGGCAAATCACTTAATGATGGCTGTAATGTACTTCTTTGTATTTCTAAAATAATTTTCGTTTTTCTGCCAAAATCCTTCTATACATTTGACGCTCACCTACTACATTTTTTTTCTTCCTAGAGGATGACATTGTTATTTTCCTTTGACAATCGCTTTTTGCTCGTTCAGGTGCGTGCTTGAGCCACACCTTTATATCGTCTTCAATGTCTTTTTCTGTAATCCTTGAGAGGAACTCTTTAAGCTCTCTGAAAACAAAAAGTTTGTGAATATAAGAATAGCCCAAATGCCTGCAACGCTCTGTGGGGTCAGATGACGGGTCGCTCTCACACAGCGACTCGCGAGTCGCGACACAACTGGTGTTAAATATTATTTTAACGGAGAATTAAAACCGGTCAAGTGGGTGTTGGATCACGCGCATTGTAGGGTTCCGTAGTAAGCCCGTCGCAATAATTATGTGGACTTAATTGTTTTATTTTACCAGTTAATTGACGTGATTATTATTATATATAGCCTTGCCAAATTACAGCTTTCTAGTACTAAGAGTCTCCCCACCTAGCCACCTACATAAAACATGCCAATTATTAACCAGTTGCCAGTACACAAGGAATATGTATCTTTTGAAATTATTTAGGTATTTCATAGCACACTTATTTTGTATTATAGATGAGATCTAGAAAGAATAAATTTAATCATATGAAAGACAATAGACACATACCAACAATAAATTCACGGAGACGTAGCTCTGAAAAGGCTTCTTCTCAGACCTTTTACCATAGAAGTTGAACTTGCTTGCCAACGAGTCTGACAATGTATATTTCATCACTCTCGATACTTTATTTTTAAATCATGCCCACCAAGGCTCTTTAGGTAGCTTGTCTGTAAATATTAATTGATAGCAATAAACATCCACATATATCTCTATAAGTACACACTAGAATTAACATAAGATCCAACAGTCACATACATAATCTTGAGCTCACACTATAGGATTCCCTGTCATAGGTATCAGGAACTACGAGTGCCAAGGTATCATGACACAGACCTAGAGCAAATATTTGTGTTGCAACAGGAATTGAACCCACACCTCACATCTCAGCCCTCTAATCGCCCACTGTGAAGCAGTGGCCAAAATTATTAGGAATTAACTACACATAATGTGAGCAGAAGCTAATAAAACATAGCCTGTCAGGGGTAATGTAGCTTGCTATTAGTGACTGAATTCCCAGAATTGAATCAATAGTTCCGATGATTAACTCCTACATCCAAACTCACAAACAAACTAACTCATTCTAGCAAGGTACCCATGTAATAAAAAGCTTTCTTATGGTAAAGTAGGAATTAATTATAATTGCTCAATAGGCATTTCCTGTTTATTAAAAGTAAACACTTACCAGGTTAGCACAGTTTTCTGTATTAGTCAGTAACTGTTCCACTGTTTCTAAATCTTGAAAAGTTTCAAAGGAAATTTGAATTCAGGCTTCAATGCATTGGTATTTCCTGCTCTGTCTTTCAAAATTGCTAGGATGACATCATTTTGGGCTTTTATTTTGGCAAGTAGTGAAACAACTTGGCCTTGACAATCTGGATGAAAAAGTAGTATGGTAGGTATTACAGTCTATAATAATCTTAACACCAACCACCACCACCACCACTATACCAAAAATAGAAATAATCGTCGAAAACTATACTCATGCATATAAGGTAGTATCTAGCAAAGAATCTAGTTAGGCAGCTATAGATTTAAAAAATCAAAATGATTTTTACTATTATTTACCACAGTTATTGGAAGCACTGCTGGCAACAATTTCATCGAGTGTCATACTTTGTGAACCAGATGGTTGATCATGATGACTGTTAGAAGCCTTCTCTTGTGCATCAGGTTTATTCATCTGTGAGTTGTGATTTAGTACCAAATCACTGTAAATTGTGCTTGTACTTGAAGGTTCAAGGTTTATATCTAAAAGCAAAAAAAAAAAAAGAAAATAATGGAAGGAAATATTATTATGTTCAAAATAATTTAGTTAATGTATCATCCGGTATAATTACAATTGGATAGATGTTTCTTTAAAGGCGGAGGACGAGGAATTCACACCTTTCTCATCATCATTATCATCTGATGATGAAATGTATCTGCTAGTTTTTTTTGTTTTGCGTTTAGGTGGCTTACTTATATAATTTTCCTCCTCAGTCTGTATATCTGATGTGTCTTCCACCAACTTTAATTTTTTCTTTGCCTTATCCAATTCATCTATAGAACAAGCATAAAACACCAACACAGTTAATATCAAAACAACATGCAAGTTAAAGTTAGTCACGCCATGCAACACACCCACGCCGCATACAAGCTTGGTAGTCCAGCACTTATTAATCCATTAGTTCTATCTCATTACTAGTAGTTAATAGTACTGCCATTACTTATATAATTTACTATGCTTTTGTTTCTGTTTTGATATGGTATGGTGGTGAGATTACAGGCACATGAGACTGCAATGAACACAACACAATGCTATGTAGGGCACATTCTAGGTGGATGTGGGTACATACCCCCATACATACCCCTGGTGGTTCGGTGGCCACCTAACCACCAGGTTTATGTATGTTATACAATGTATAATTATAAGACAAGACCAACAAATATTTGTGAAAACAAACAAAACCAAACACCTGTGAACACACTTTCTTGGAAATGATTACTTATCTGTTGCTTGCTTGCTGTCGCCGCTGCTGCTTGTTTACACACGGCGCCATGACCTAAAAATAGCAGTTCTGTCTTGTGATCTTGGGCAATCTGAATATTTTTTTTCTGTGCGCATCAAAACTGCAGCCAACTTCAGCTCGGCCGTAATCCTTAGATTTTTAGGTTATGGCACCGTGTATTTTTTTTTAGTTAGGTTTTAAAACACTAGCACCTACTAGAATTAAATTCTGGGCCAGTCTGTCTGTGCCCAGGCTTAAAGCATGGTAAAGTTAACTGCCCTCAAGCCACCAGCTGCTAAAATAGTTGTGTGTGGTAGTGTTACACTACCTACTCATAAAAAAACTTACCAGTCTGATAGAAAACTCTATCGATCTCGTATAGTTTCCATTGTTCATTTGGAGACGAACACCTCTGTAGAAGTTTATCAAATGCTTTCGCCTCCTTTACGGGAGGCCAATAGATTTCTCTTTTTTTAGGTGTTATCCATTTATTGATGACCACAGCCACAGTGCCACCCTCACTCTCCGCGAACTGAACGACACTATACATAATTTACAATCCTTTTATGTGCTGTGATACGTACTATAACAACAGCAAGAAAAAACATGAGAATTTACACATTTGTTTGACACAGAGAATTGAGAAAGAAAAAAAAGCGCGGGATACCAACCAACCGTCAACGCGTTCGTTCGTTCCGTTCCGAAATAAACAAAAGCAAACAAAATATATTTTTTACTTTTTAAATATTTATATTTTTAATCAGCCTTTTCTATCTTATATTGGTTCTTTCTAATGTTTGATGATAGACTAATAGCTGAATTTCTTTTCATTGAGTTACATAACAAATACAAATGTAAAAATAATAATTTAATAAAATAATAACAAACAACATGCTATCAATGCGTTCCGTTCCTCGCAGATTGGAAGAAAGATAAACTCTGGTGATAATTTTAAATTATTAAAATGGACTATTTACTGTCGAGTTAAAGTTTTTACAGAGTACCTATATTTTAATACAAAAAAACGTTCGCTAGCCGCATGATAGTTATGTTGTTAGAGCTAATTTAATCGTGCCTGCTTGAGCATGGTAGGCACCTGTTGTACTCTCCTAGAATAAAATTATGTTTCTTTTCTTGGATAATGGCATACCTAGCTCATATACCTACCTTACTTAATTAGGTTTTATTCTGATTCCCATAATAATAATAATATGCTTGAATGTCCATAGCATCATAAGTAGGTTCCCGTTTATTCTGCTAGTCAAACGAATGGAAGTCAGTGGTGGATGTTTCTGTAGGTATCGAGGCGGCTCAAGACCGCTCGTCGTGGCATTTCTATGTATATGGGGCCTGTCCAGCAGTGGACTTCTAACTAAAAGTGTTTGTACAAACCTACTTACAGAAAATAAATCATTTATCATTTAAACTGATAATTTATTTAATGACGATGAATATTAATTTTATCGGTTGCAATTAGGTACCTACCTTAACACGTTCGCAGTCCAGTGTACCCTATGCGGTACACGCGGAGCGATTCCGCCGAGTCCGTGTACCCTATGCGGTACACGAGGCCACTATAACTATATGGGCTCTGCAGCCACGGACTTATGAAATTTGTTAGTGTATCGTTCCTGGACTTGTGACAAGGGTTCTATTAGACAAGAAAAACAAAAAACATGACTTATTTTTTTTTTATATAATGTTTTCACAGTACAAAATGAAACGAGTTAGTAGAAATATATAATGTTTTATTGGTGAACTGTAACTTTAGGAAAACAATCAATACATATGCCTTTTTACATTTTTTACATTGTGATGACACCCTTTAGCTTTTGGCGCGTGCATACGAAGTGAGTCTTCCTTCGTCGTGTTTTAAGTCCGTGTGTACCGCCCGGTGTACACGAGCAAAGTCGGGGCACGGGCCTTTATTTTAACATAATTATGCATCAGTTGTGACGTTTGCATCGACTAATGGTCAAAAGTAATGAAAATGATATTGGACTTATGGCGTTGTCGGAACTTTTGTATTGGGACTGCGAACGTGTTAAGCAGGTATTATTAAGTAGTACCTACGTGTTAGAGCATTCCTTTAGATGCACTAAATAAATAGTACGTAGGTAAGTACACTACGGCCGAAATATCTTGGCGAGTCTGTACATAGACACTACGAACTTTCGCCATTGACCCTAAATGTAGGTACGTTCCTACGGCGTCTTATTAATGAACAACACAGGGCGTCACAGAATGGAACCCAAATGGACGTTGCTAGGGCGTCTTATTAGGGAACAACACAGGACGTCACAGAATAGACCGTAAATGGACGTTGCTAGGACATATAATACATGACCAACACAGGACGTCACAGAACTGACCCTAAATGCACGTTGCTACGGCGTCTTATTAATGACCAACATAGGACGTCACAGTTGACCCCAAATGGCCGTTGCTAGGGCGTCTTATTATTGACCAACACAGGAGGTCACAGAATTGACCGTAAATGGACGTTGCTAGGACGTATAATACATGACCAACACAGGACGTCACAGAATTGACCCTAAATGCACGTTGCTACGCCGTCTTACTAATGACCAACACAGGACGTCACAGTTGACCCCAAATGGACGTTGCTAGGGCGTCTTATTATTGACCAACACAGGACGTCACGGAATTGACCGTAAATGGACGTTACTAGGACGTAACATTCACGACCAACACAGGACGTCACAGAATTGACCTTATATGGACGTTGCTACGTCGTCATAATCATGACCAACATAGGACGTCACTGAATTGACGCTAAATCGACGTCACCAGGACGTTCCCTTGAGTACCAGACGTTAAAATGACGTCAGTGTGACGTACTTATTTGACGAATAAACTACGGACCCTAATATGACCTTAGGATGACGTCATTTTTTCGTCGCAGACGTCATTTTGCTACCTGGGGTTTAGAGGCCTCAATGCAACCCAGCCGGTCTGCGACTCTCGCTCTTGAATATTCGATTGCCATCGCATCCACGCTTATCACCCGGGGTGTTTCACCTGCATTTCTGCATAGATGTGCGAGCAGCGCACTTGCCTGTGTGAAAGGCGTCCGACCTTCCGAGTACTCTATTAGTGCAATCGTTTTGTTTTTCGAACGTACCAACCGAAATCGCAAATCGCAAAGCACTATCTATACCTCCGTGTATTTTAGAAAATTGGATCTCTGAAACACAACATCCTACTGAAGATAGTGAACAAATAATTCAAAATTATAAAAAGAAATGGCATGGATAAAATATGATGATTATGAATGTTGAGCCCATGAAACATACACTATTATGCAAGTAATGTCAATTTGATTCCGATTATGTTAAATTATTTGAGTTTTGTATTATAGACTGATTAAAAGTGGTATATGCCCAGGTCTAAAAACAGAAATAATTAAGTCAATTTTAGATGTTAAGGTTGATTGATATCAGTTTTGTAATCTCTACCCGTTTTGCCCAAAAGCCTTACCCGCTTTAGGCACCCCCTCAGGTCAAAACGGGTTTTTGGAGAGGTTTAGTTTTTTTGTTTTTTTGTCAAGTAAAAAAGAATTTTTTTTCTGTTTGAGACTGATTTGTTAAAGTTTAATAAAGGAAAATAAGATGTGACTAAAATAAAAGCCCCTAAAATTACAAAAAACTATTTTTTTAGGCATCCTACCTTAGCTTACCCATTTTGGGCCGACCTCCCCTATATGGGTATTAAAATGTTGACTCTGACCATATATTGTTATCCTAACTAAACACTTCGTAGAAACGTTATGGCGGACGTGCGTGTTGTGAGCTGATGTTCAGCAACGTATGCAACTATAGCAGATCTGATACTGCAAGTTGAGTCAGTTCTACCATAGGTACACCAAGAAAGATATTGAATGGAAGAGACAAGACCCGTCTTTGGGCATACCAACTACTTGGTAGCCACTAAGTTCATCGTCGTCTTTTGATATTATCGACATTTTTTATGATATTATCTTGCGAAATTTAATTTTCCATCTTTTTTGTGCGAAATCAAACACAAATAAACTCTACGACGACAGCGACTGACAAAGTCAACTGACAGCGTCATAACACGAAATTAAATTATGAAGTTTTCCTTAAATTTTATTTATATGCGTATTAAAAGCAGAAGGGCTATATTTTGATGGTATCGTATGCAGCAGATAAATCTACAAAAACGGCACCTGTAACTTTTTTACTTTCAAATCCGTTTTCTATGTGTTGTATGAGTCTGAGAATTTGGCTTGTGCAGGACTGTCCAGGGCGGAAACCGGCTTGCTCTGGAATCAGTTTTGGATCAATTATTGGTGTTAGTCGGTTGAACAAAAGACGCTCAAAAAACTTATAGGTGTGGCACAAGAGAGAGATAGGTCGATAACTTTTTGGATCAGTTGGTAGTTTACCCGGTATGAGTAGCGCGATGATATTTGATCTTCTCCAAAACCTAGGTATTTTAAAATCTTTCAAACAGGCATTGAAAACTGCAAGGAGCCAACACACAGCAATGGGTCCAAGATGTTTTATTTGTTCTACCGTTATGTCGTCTACGCCTGCGGCCTTCCCGTCTTTAAGCTCTTTGATGGCAGCTATAATTTCTGTTAAGGTAATAGGTTGGCTTATCTCTGTTGAAGAGGTTTCTCTGCTTATAATACGTCTGGCTACTTTAGCTAGTCGTTGAGGAGGTTTCCCATTAAGCAGCATTTGGTGAGCTCTCTGGTTGGCTGTGACCTTGCCGGGATTTTTTGGGTCGGGTGGGTTGTCTGTTAGCTTTCGCAGAGTAGACCAAGTTTTAAACGATAATTAATTTGCAATGTCCGATTAGGTATATTGTGTAGCGACTTAATTTTGTACTAAAGTCTATCTGTAACATAATGAAGCAATAAAAGGTTGACTATTGAGTGCTTGTCGGCAACTATCTGTAACTTGTATCCCGAACATAGCACGAATGCATCGTTTTGTGCTTTGAAAACTAAGGCTGTATAAATTAATCATCATCATCAGCCGCAATACGTCCACTGCTGAACATAGGCCTCCCCCCTACATTTCCACAACGAACGGTCCTGCAGACTCCGAGCATAGCTCTCTCCTTAGCTCGCTGTGTGACTTTGAGCTTGGTTATGAGGCCCACAGTGAAGGACCACGTCTCAGTTTCATAAGACATCATTGGCAACACGCACTGGTTAAAGACTTTCGTCTTTAGGCATTTGGGTATTTTGGACTCAAAGATGTGCCGAAGTTTCCCGAACGCTTGTGTTATTAAAACTGTGTGCATGTGTGTTTTGTTAGTTTGCATAATTCAAAGTAAAGACGTGGTATTTTATTATTAATAATATTTGTTTATTACCTGTGTGTATGAATAATACTAGAAACATTTTTTTACCGTCTGTGTGTCATTAGATAGTTTTCACAAAGTGTTTCTGCTGGCACTAGAACAACATATACCACTCAAAACTGGTTTTATTTTCTCGGTATTAACAACTAGACTCATATAAAATATTTAGATGTTTGAGGGTTGTGACTTTAAAACATTCGTAGTCAGCCTCTCAGCTTTTTAATAATTAATTAATTGGTGACCCAAGACTGTTTGTTTTGAGTTGTTGCGAGTTGTAGGTAGGTACCTAATTTATAGAGACGTTAATAAGCTGAGATGAAAAGTTATTTACTCGTCAGCTGTTTCTTGCATTGGAGGTGATTAGGTAGGGGGATTTATTATACTTTAAAATTTAACAATAAAGCATCATCAAGTATAAAAACGACTCAGTCGAGGCGCAAATATTTTTCGGTTGCAAATTTATAAGGCAGATTTATTATTCAAACATACACTTTGTTTTTTAATTAAATCTACCAATAAAAATAACACGCATTTTTATTTGAAGTCTTCCCAGGTTTTTTTTTTAACTAGAATAGGTTCGCACTTGACCACCATCTCCCCTGATGTTAAGCGATGATGCGATCTACGATTGAGCGTGCTTACCTAGAAGAAACCGATTCACTCTCGATTTGAAGACACCAAGATTGTAACCATCGGGGAAAACTCACTCAGGCAATGCATTCCACAACCTAGACGTTCTAATCACAAACGTGGAGTCAAATCGCTTCGTTCATGTTTTTGGAACATCAACCATGAAACGATGTCGCCCTTTTGTGGAACGAGAAGTCCGATAGAAGAAAGGGCAAGGTGGAATTAGATCATGCAGGTCATTTGCACACTCTCCGAAGTGTATCCGATAAAATACCGATAAGCTAAAATTATACAATTAGGTATTAAATTAAATAAATAAAATAAAAATCAATTTTTCCGAGTTTCAAATGACTCATATTCGTAGGCGCAATTACAATTCCCACAAATGAACAAAAATTAAAAATCCAGACATCAGTAAACATATCAAATCATCAATAATAATTAAAATGTCAGTAAATAATGATAATAACAATTCTCAGTCAAATAAACAATGTCAGTAAACAATCAGTATTATATAAACAATGTCAGTATTATACAATCACAAAACTAAATGGAAACAAAGTAGGCAAATGTAAAATTATAATGCAGGAGGCGGGCAGCGGGCAGCCCTATCGCTTGTTTACGTTCTCCGCAGCTCTAGGTATAAATTTAAAAAATACGGCTCAGTTAAATTACTGTATAAATGTTATTACCGTGTCACGGGGGAGACACTGCGTGACGCGCTGGCAAGTCTGTTGGTAAGTATATTACATTTCTTCACAAAGTCAAGGAAGCTTCCTGCTTCATGTTGGTGCTGGACAGGAAGTTTATATCATCTCTATACATAAAAACGCTTCAAAACCTCAAAAAGTTCTTCACCGATTGAGCTGAAATTTTAGAATGATATATAATCCGCATCAAAGATTGTTTTTATCTAATATTTGCATCACAATGTGCCACAGCGAAGCGTGGCAGGGTACAGCTAGTTCTTGATAAAATAGTTAAATCGCCCGATCGGCCCCAAGTTTCGGCAGCTTTAAAAACATTGCCTTCACATTTTGATGTTACAGTTTTTCATTGTCTAAAAACGCGCATTAAATGACCTTTTAATAAAATTAAACCTAGCTAGATAGATTTTTATCGTCCCCGAAACCACCTGCATACATAATTTCATGAAAATCGTTCCAGCCGTTTCCGAGATTCAGATTCTATACCTATATATATATTTACAAGAATTGCTCGTTTACAGGTATAAGAGTATTGTAGGTACTACTTTTTACTTTAGCCATGACGAGAGATATTGAAATTTTCTTCCGTTATGCTATTTCTGTTGTAAACTAAAGTAAAAGGCATTTTTCTCATATTTTTAAGCTATTGCATAGCTTTTATCGCAGGCCTGGGGACCGAATTTTAGTGATCGTGCATCTCTTTCTTATGTTCACGAGAAAGAGGAATGGAAGACCGTAACGCCGTCCTCCCCACTCGGTCATTCGACTTTGAATCTTATTTGTATCAGCTTTACAGACTAAATGCTCCTAGCAGTGTTGCCAACTTAACGGATTTCCCGTGATATTTTTTATGGTAAACAAATGTCACTCTTCAAAATAAAAGCAATTCCGAAAAATTTTTAACATCCCTATTGCTTATGTTGATAAAAATGCATGCAACATGCAATAGCTTTACCGCGGCAGTCCCCGAGTGCCACACTTCTTTTTTTTCAATAGTGCGCGAAAACAGCGCTCGATGTCAGGCGTCGGGTCAGTCACTGACGTCACGCCTAGGTAAATATAAAATGTATCTCTATGCGCAACCAGAGAAAAAAGGAAACAAACTTTGCATAAAATATATTATGTGTAAAATGAATTCCAAAGTTCATAGTGGTGTGTAGATAATTTGGACATTCTCTTTAATATCCCCAATAAATGTCTAACATCTGCCCATAGCAAAACACAGAGTTAACTGCATCAAGAATTCAAAATCGAGTGATTCGTTTAGCAGCCGATGTGCCCGTGGTTTTGAACTGTTCAAAGTACCGTCAAATCTCCGGCCTGCTCTACACCGTCAAACGAAACGTAAATAATTTCTAAATAAATAAAAAATGCTATTTCTTCATTATCTACCTATGTGTTAAAAACACGAAATATAAATAAATTCGTAAACATCGATTTAATTTGTGTTTTCCTAGTACCTTGATTCTGATAATACGCTATTGGCTTGCTCTAGCTTTGCTCTTCAGTTTATAATGTTTTCAAAGGTTTTTCGAGTGGCAGCACGGGTATTCAGGCTTCCATTGATTAGGATCGTAATACTAGGTATTCGGGTCGCGTTGATTCTGCACTAGGTACCTAGTTAGTATTCCGGCGGGACCCGGCCGGCTCGGACTAGACCCCAACTTCATTTTTGTTTACAAGTAGGTACGTGTGCACGTAGAGAGTAGAGACGACAGGTCGCGTGACCCGCGACCCGCGACCCGCGGCCCGCGGATGAGCCGTGCAGCGTGCCGGCGGCGGGCTCGTGATCAGCTGTCATTGATCCGTGCAGCGTGACGCGCCGGCGCGTGCCGCGGGCGGCGGCGGCGCGGCGGCGCGGCGGCGGCGCGCGCACGGCGGCGCGGCGTGGCGCGCGCGGCCTCCCATTGGCCGCGTGCACGTGGCCTGATCGAGTCGCACCATGGCAACGCGGGCTGATCCCGCGCCCCCCTCGCGCCGCGCCCGCAATTAGATACCGCGGCGCGCTCGGCCGCGTGTAGTGCCCGCAGCGCCTCCGCCGTCCGCCGGCCGACACCGACACCGCCAGCAGTCTCAGCCGCCCGCCGCGCCGCGTCGCACGACATTATTATTCGCACACGCGAAAACGCGATAATATTTTGCGATCGAAACTCGCCGTACGAAAGCTCGGCACTAGAGGACCGGAGCCTCCAGACTGCACGACGCCGGAGCCCTACGACACAGAAGCCGGCTTCGAGCTGCGCCTTTATTGACGCTCTCGTAATTTTTCATTGAATGTGAGTTAATTCTAAGAAACTTTTTAACTTGCACAAAGTGATCGTTATGTTTGACTCAGAATCGAGTGCGCAATATTTTTCACGACGCCTGCCTGTAGAGCAGAGTAGTATATATTATAGAATAATAATCCTTAAAAACTTAAGATGTTATAGGTAGGTAATTTTAATTACGTTACGACAGTTCTGTATATTAGGTATAATAGATTATGCTTAGAAGAACTTATGCGAAGATCCCGAGCCTCAAAACAAAGCTAGCCATCAACTAAACAAACTTATACGAGTAGGTATACCAAAACAAAATTCTTTGTTGTGTAGTGTATAACAACACAACAACAAAACAAAAATGAAAGATAGTGAGATAACTCGACTCTCCGATACGTAGAAGGTACCTACCTAACTTTGCATCTATGCTTATTCTACTAAAGAAGTTGGAGGCTTCGGAAGCCATTGTATTATCATTAATTAATTATTAATTTTCTTAATATTTTCTGCCCGTAAAATAATTACTTATAAATTCTATACAAATACAAAAATCTTTATTGCTGTTTGTAGGTAAGATAAGATGATACAAAACATTTTATAAGTTGTCCCATACAAACTGGCCTCTGCGAGAGGCATGCAATATGTCTGGCAAGACAATTTGTTGTAGTCTTAATTTATACAATGAAAAAATTAAAATAATAGTCAGCTGATTAAAGTCTTCTTCTTCCTCATCTTCTATTCATTTCTGGTCTTTAGTTATGTCCTCTGATTCTTCATCTTCGATTCATTTCCGGCTTCTATTTCTGGACATTTAATTTCGGTACTATAGGCGTCGAAATAACTTTAATTCACACAGGTTTGATTTTTTAACTTAGGGAGTAAATACTTGTATTGTAGGTACCTATGACGGTAATCATTCATCAGGCATGTAATGAAAATAGTACCTATGTAGGTACCTTTATAAGAGGATAAATTTTTAAACATAGCCAACTTTGCGATAAGTTAAAATTCAGAAATGCACAAGAAAAATCAAAGGTCTACTAGGTATGAACATTATAATTAATATTGTAATGTTTAAGGCAGTAAATTTTAAATGCTTACAAAATTTGATAGCAAATCCCAAAATCGAAGGTTTATGCATAGGAATGGCCGGGATGTTTGAAATGGAACGACTCAGGCGCAGCGTGCAGCGCAGCGATCCCTGGCGCGAGCCTCCAGCAACATTCGCTTTCAAAACATGTAAAGCAGCAGAATCGGCCTTTACAATCCAATGACAAATTAACGGAATATACATTCTCCCTGCCGTTATTGTGGAAATGTAGTCTCGGTAATAAAGCTTTCCTAACTAAACCAAAGTTCAGAATAATGAACAAACTATGAGCGACGTTACGAGAGTCGCAGACCTACTCGTATACAGTCAGCTTAAACAAGAAACAAACCTGCGCACAAGTTCCTGCTATGACGGCATCTACTAATGGGCTACTTACCTTCGTCAATGGATAGCTTTCGTAACATTTGACGACAACGAGTAATGGTGTTGGCATTGAGGATTGATGTGAGTGAACCCACGTCTACGTGTGATTGAACTCGAAGGCCGGCCTGAACCAAATCTAATCGCAATAAGTATCAAATCCAAGTAGAGCACGATGACAGGCGATCCATCGGCCGGGGCCGGTGGCCGGCAGGCGGTGCAGCAATCGATACCCCGCGAGGTCGCGGAGCCGCCTGTTGTTGTTGACAGCGGCCGCCCGGCGGCCCGGCGCGCCGCCGCCGCCGGCCGCGACCCTGGCCTTGACGCGAGTTTGCCCAGATGACCGGTTTGTTTAACTGCGACGTCGTTGCTTACGCACTGACCTATGCTTAAAAATGTACAGATCTCGATGTTAATGCCGCACTTACCTAATCATTCTATAAATAAGACGAGTGATACCCGCGCAATAACACTACGTAGATAATGATGTATACGGAGTGTGAATTTTCCACTTACTTCCGAGGTCGGCCGGGGTGCGTGTCGAAGATCGAAGACGAACTATCTAGATCCTTTTTATGACGATAATAAGATAGACGGCTTTGGTTCCATACAGTTTCAATACCTCTTCTAATACATTATTTCGCAATGCCGTACAAAAATCATGCGACAAGGAGAAATGATCGAGGTTTAGAACCCCCCTCTTCAACAGCACTCAGTTGGACAGCTTACAAGTGACGGCATAGTGCTCAATATTATTACTTGATACCCTTCTATCATCCTACACAGGTCTCCTGCTGTATCAGATGACCCATACATTTTGTTCACGGGCCTGCGGTCTAGATGGCGGCCGAGCGTACCTATACCAGTTACAGCTCTCATTACTTTAAACATGGTGATAGTCAAATTTATTCTCTAGCATACATCTATTTACGAATTAATCAAATCCTAGTCAAATGGAACCTCACTGACGATATGGGGTTAGTGGATCTACGTAGTGGTTTAGTTAGTGGAAGTTGTTTCATGTTACACGATGCTACCGGGCTACCTCTGAGCAAGGGAGTCCCGAAGAGATTAATGAAACATGCTTTTGATAATATTAAAGTTCTCACGGACATCATGGTGTTAGCCGTGTTGGCACCTAAACTAACTATACTGCGGGTCGGGATCCCTTGATGTGACGTTATCACACTGCAATACTGAAAAATATTTGAACAGGAGATTTGTATATGGTGTGCTAATAACACTTGTGAATTAATTGACCTGCTTGTACGACACAAAGGAAGTACATGAACGTGTTCCTACATAAATTATCCGTATCAAAGAAGGTACACCTGTGTGGGCTCTGGGCGTGCGCCGTGAGCGCCGGGCCCGGGTCCCACGTCATGTTCTGTGGCGGGTGTCGCACCCGGAACAAGTGTGAAAGGAGGATCATCGCTGTGGAGACCAGACAGACATCTCAGGAGTATAACTGGAGTTGGCTTCTGGACCGCAACAGGATATAATGAGAACAAAATCAAAAAAAATGTATTAACCCCCGACTACCTCGGGTTTGTTATCTGTACAACATTCTACTAGTCAAGCCCTTTCATTTGATGCCCATATTGAGGTAGGTTGTGAAGAAATATTTTGTTCGGCATTTTGTGGAGGCGGCCATCTTGAATCGATATTAACCTAACATAGCTAAGCACGGATATTAACCTTTAAATAAAAAAACCCGCATCGAAATCGGCTCATCCGTTTGAGCTCTACGGTACCACAGACAGACACACACCTGTGTGTCTGACAGACAGACATCGACGTCAAACTTATAACACCCCTTTTTTTGGTCGGGGTTTAAAAAGGGGAAGGGAAGAAAATATTAGCAAATTGGTTGTGCATTAGACAGTAGAGACGATATCAGTAGACGCACATGAGCTAGATCTGATTAAACTGATCTCGAAGAAAAGTCCCCAGAGTTGTGAGTCCTCGTAGCCGACCAGGTTTTTTTGTAGGTGTTTATGTAAATGCATCCATCCTGCGAAAAGCAAAACATATAGTCAGGGAGTCAGGGGATGGAGTGGCCGCCGAGCCCGGGGCTGGACGGGATGGAATCGGGTGACATTTTTGCCGAAAATTCTTAATGGCGGGAAAACGCCAGACACCGTGACGTCATTGATGAAGATTGAATCATTGCGGCGGAAACTAAGGGACCGGATCCTGCGCGTGCGGCCGCTAACCGTCTGTAGGAGTAAACTCAGCCTGTCAAACCGAAACAGGCTTCGAGCGGATCACCTGCGTACTACGTAAGATATAAATAAATGAATGGATATGAATAAATCTCCATTCAAATGTAGATTTAGTTAGGTAGACGCTTCTCGGTGTTTCCATAGGACCATTTTTCGGAGTTGTCGTTGCGTGAGATCTTGTTAATACCTAGTCAAATATTATCTTACATTTACATACCTCGTAAATAACACTGAAAATAATAGATTTGCTGTGGATTTAATTACTTTCTCATTTACGTAATTCTGTTCTGTGGACATTTACATAACGAGCTGTGCAAACGGCTCGACGTCTTACTTGACCGACGATAGGCACTACGCGCGCAGACCCTACTGACGGGTTTAGCTGAGACGTACATTAGAATAACATTCAAAGCTGTTCTCTATCCCGCAAAAATGAGCAATACTGTTATAGCATAGCAGGAGCCCCGGGCAGGCCCGGCTGCTATCTCTGTAGGATCTGTACTCAGAGAGAACTCCGGTCGCGGCGGCGGCGGCGGTCGGCACCGCGCGCAGATAACCATACATCTGCCGTATCAAAGGAGCTGCTCTACAGATGGCCGTATGCTATATTTCACGAGTGCAAATACAAATTTGATAAAGTTGTGACGACATTAAATTTCTCGAAGACAGCGAAAACATGTCCCTGTTTTATGAGGATAAATCGGAATATCTGACTATTTCTATCCTAAATTGTTTACGAAATTATGGAGGTTGCAGCCTCTGTCTGTGGGAACCAACGTTTTGTAATATGTATCTAGAGGATTTATGAAGACCCTGCCCGGCTGCCGCGGTGGTCAACTGCCGGGCTGCACTATTACTACACTGAATGAAGGTGCACCCCACAGCAGTTATATATGATGTTACAGAATAAGTATTGCATAACACCTATTGTATAAATATTTATTACAAAAGTTATAAATTATAATTGATGTAACATAACTTCATGTAATATTGTACAACTAATTAGAAAATATTATAACAAATTAATTATACCAGTTATACCTAATTTGTAATAACATAAATTACTTTTGTTGTATAATATCATACGAGCCTCGGGGTGAGCCTATCGAGGCGTCCAGAAAGAGCGCCTTTACTTGTATTTCTTCCTAGAGAAAATAAATGCCAATCCAACGAACACTTCCTCCATTGGTCACTTACTACCAACTTCCTCGAAAGAGAAGCCCAAACTGTGTGCTGGAAACAGAACACCGACCGGGGTCCAGGGCCGCCGCGGCCCGCGCGCCGTGCCATGCTCTTCCTTCCCCCGCTATGGAATGCTTCATTCCGAAATCTACCTCTGTAATCTGTAAAAATAACTAATTTCTTTCTGATCAATTCAGTAGTTTTCACATCAACGAATAATAAAATATTGTAACGCCGGCGCCGCGCCGGTACTGGTATTAGGCTATTAGGATAATATAAATATGATCTGTATGTGTATGTATGTATGTGAACTTCTGCATTCTTTGAATATGATCATTCAACGTGGTTTAGGTAAGTCGGGCTAGTTCTGCAAATTTTATAAATTAGAAAATGTATGTTTGTTGCTCTGAACGGATCGCGTTTTCGCGTTTGGAACACAGTTTGATTAGAGGCTGCACATTTTTCCGTGACAAAAAGTAGCCTATGCACATAGGTAAATTAACGGAAACGGGTGCTGGTCCGGAAAACCGATGGCGCTGGTAGGATCTCATACATTCTTACAAACCTCCGACGTACTTGTAAGGAGAGAATTGTCATACATTTGTCTTGTTAGGGTGTGTGTGTGTGTTCTGCCGGCTAGCCGGGGCTGTCGGGGTTCCGAGCCGGGCAGTGCCTCGTCCGTGCCGGGCGGCGGCGTGACGTCAGCGCAGTCCGTAGTTGTTTCAATTCTGTCGTCATGTTTGTGAGGTAAATTAACACGTGCCCGTAAACAGGATTTTGTAGTAGTTTATTAATGTAGGTATGGCTTTATGTCATTTGTCCGTAACGTTGTACGTAGACCTACTTAGTATTTAAAATGAAGAAGCCGGAAGATCACGTGCATCTTCTCAGGGTGGGTCAGCGTCGCGATCCTCGCTATCTGAGTTTGGGCGCGGGCCGCGGGGCGGGCGCGGGGCGCGCGCCCTCACTGAAGGTGACCCGCGCGTCCTCTGATAAGGTCCGCGCTCGGTGGAAAGCTTTATTGCGTGTTGCGTGTCGCGGCTGCGAGCGCGCGACGCGCGACGGCTGTAATTGGCACACAAAGGCGGCATTGTGGAGGCGCCGGGGGCGACGCCCCGGCCGCCTGCGCCGCCAGACGTCTTCCTGTACGCGAACTACGGGTACCAGCGTCTCCGTCAACACTACTTGCAAATGCATGAAAAATTTAAACAGCGCCCGTAAAAAGCCGTGCCTTAACAATAATAGGTAACCGCATCTCCCACGCGCTTGCTGTTTGTTTGTGAGTGTCCGAGCCGGCGCTGCGCCTGCGCCGCGGGCGACACCAAACAACTAATGAAAATTTGTTTATTTATCTGAATATTAGCACAAGTAAAATATTGTGTCAAATACTCTACGCGAGATGTACGAATATTTACTATTAATTGTTATGAAGTTACCTAGTTATGATTTATCAATATTTTTGGTTGTATCATTCATAAATTCAAGTTTATCATAGTAATGTTTCTCAATTAAATATTTAAGCTAATTAACATATCAGTAGGTATGTTGTAATGTTTGGTAGATATTTTAAAAAGTGGTCTACATGGCACAAGAATATGTGTGCCGCATAGATCTCTATGCGGCACACATATTCTTGTGCCATGCTCTTTTACCCTCTTTTTCTGCACTTTAAAAGCTCTCTCCATACATACCGAGTTTCCCCATATAAAGAAGCCATAACGTAACAAAGATGACACGTATCTATGGTCTGCCCAGAACTTCTTGCACAGTAGCCACACGCTTTACTCGTGATAATTTAGTTAATACCTTTATATAAATATGTATAGCGACCCCATTCAGTACACAATGTGCCAACAGTGTGGTTGCTCCGCTGTTTTTCTTGCAATGTTTGTCTATCCGCAGCCCTAACAAAAATCCCGATTGAGCTTGTTCCAAACCATAACTATCTAGGTGAGGGGGGCAAAGTGCGCCATATTTTTTGCATAGTTGACTTTGGTGCAATGTAACTTGTGTTTTAATTTATGAATGACACTTGTCGTGGGATCTTATGGATCTGTAATGTTTTGCAATTACAACCAATGTCGTATCATTGAAATCTGAATCTTAAAATAATGATTTTTAGCACAAAATTAGAAAGCATGATACCAGCCGCACTTTGAGCCAAATCGGGTAAGTGCGCCTGGTATTAATAAAACGCAATAATGAAGTATTAGGATAAAAACAACCTCATATTATTATAAGAAAACAAGCAACGAAGCGCATAACATTTAATTATTCTTCATAGCCGCATTCTAGAAGAGTCTTATGTATATCAAACCAAATTTCGGCTAAGTGCGCCATACAATCTTAGGTAAATCAGAGGCTGTAAACATTTTTTCTAAATCATAAATTTTTGATAATCCAGTATATAAATTATAAACTAAGCTCCTTTCCTCCCCAGCAGCGTTGTTCGCCATCGAGACTGTTTGGTATTTGACTTTCAAGAGGATGATGTAGTCCGAGTTGATGGAAATCGCCTAAGTTCTATGACTAGTTTTTTGTGGATACCTGCAGTAACAGCTGGTTTCATCGAAATCGTAAATTCTTTCAGGCTTGTCATGAAGCCCTAACTCGTCAATCGCTCTTTCTAGCATGTCATAAAATTCTTGGATGTCTTTCTTTGGATGGGATTTCTTGTCTACCTTGCCTTCCCTTCCCTTCCTTCCCTCCCTGTGGTTGTTGTTGTTTTCGTAATCAGCACCCCGATAAACCATACAAATGATTCCCATGTTGATTTTCAGACTTTGTCACATCCTTTTCAAGGGTTTCATCCTTTTCAAGGGTGAATTTTGTGTTTCATCCTTTTCAAGGGTGAATCTTAAAAACCCCTTTTAGTGCACCCCTAGACCTTACAAGGCATCTATGTGCCAAATTTGGAGTTTCTAGACCCAGCGGTTTGGGCGTAGATTCTTAGCCAGTTCCTTCTTTTATAAAATAAATTTATAGCCCACAAAATTTAAATTCAAAAAAAGTTAGTCGTGATATTAAATTGTGTAGATGTATTTCACTAATAAACGTATATTCAAATTACATCTGAATCAGTTGAAGATTTTAAAATTCAGTTGGAAGTTTTAAACCGACCTTACAAACAAGCAAATATCCATTGCAAGTTAAATAAAAGCTTATAGAAAGACAGATTCAGATTTTAAAAGGTTTGTAGCCTCTGGATAGCGGCGAAGAGCGCCATATAAAAAACAGTATGGCGCGCTTCCCCAACTATATAAATATGAGGTAAAAAAGTTAAACTTCCAAAAAAAAAATTTTACTAGATAGGAGTGATATAAAGTCAAAATCTAAGAGAATAACATTTAAATTTTGCACTTGCCTCACTCGTATGTCGATAAAAACTCAGTTTCTTGAGATTTATGACGACGATTACTCCACAGGCCATCTCTCCTCATCACTTGGAATGACAGTGAAACTAAAATGACGCGTGTCTCAAATTCAGATGACTAGAATCATCTGTGACTATCACTAAGAACTATGATTTAGTTTGTATCATCGATGTAAAGTGTCACAATTAGTATAAAATCAGAAGTTTTCAAGATATCTGGGGTAAGCGCACTTGTCCGTTAGGCGCACTTTGCCACCTTCACTTATATCAAGTTACAAAGGGATACCTACTTTAATAAGTTTATCATTTTCGTTTTATGTTAGACGACTAGTAGCGTTCCACGGGTTTACCCGCGCAGGTGCGTAGTTCCCGTTCCCGTTATTTTCCCGGGATAATTATCTTATGTGTTATTCCAGAACATAATCTGACTATATTCCAAATTTCAACCGGATCCGTTCAAAGGGTGCAGCGTGATCGACCAACAAATATTCAAACATTGACATTAAATTTCTAATATCTTTGAATCATTTCATAGTATACTTCAATATTCTCTGAACGGGCTCTTCTAGTTTTTATCACCCTCTACAAGGAGAGTCGTGTCGTCCACGTGTACCTAAATCATTTCTTTTCAGTTATGTTAGGAAATTCATTGATATAGCATGTAAGACCTGAGGGCACTACTACGCCACCTTGTGGGTCACCTTCATCATGAGTTTCATGAGACGGTCTTCTTAATATTGTATCGTATCCTGAAAATGAAAAAGAGATCTTGGACGCGAGCCTCGCGGCTACTCGGCTCTCGCTGCGACGTAGAGTAGGTACAGTAGATACAAATACGAGTTTATACAATGATAAAAATAATGGTCAGCTGATAAAAATCTTCTTTTCATTTTTGGCTTTTCAATTCAAGTCAATTCAATTCATTTAATCTTTGCGAGAATAGGTAAAACAATTTTACAATCTGTTCTTCAGGTTGGTGTTAAAGGAACTCTATCTCGCCCAATAATTTAGCATGCAAGTGTTAATACATTCTTGTCATAAAATGCATTACTTTTCTAACAATTTTTTTTTATTGTTTTACTTTGAATCGGTTGTATCGTATTACATGTCATATGAGTCTTCATCTTCTATTGATTTAGTAGAGTAGAGGCATAGAAACAGATTGCTAACATTAGTGACGTGGAGACCACGTGTGGTGTTTCCATACTATTACTTATTTCGTAAACTGCTCGCACTCTGAAGAATAAACGCGAGTTATTTTTCGACGAGGAAATAAATTATTCAATGACATCACGTTCCTGCAATTAGTGGGCAAGGGGATCACAGGTCCGCCCCGCAGAGGCACAGTCTTCAGCTGTACACCCCACGCCATGTGACTAATTATCGGAAAAATTCATTTCTTATTCGCACTATTCAAAACTTTAATGTTATTTTTTTCTAAAGGCGTCGATTTGTTCGCGATGAGGCATAACACTTTTAAAAACGCAATTTGTAGGCGGTTCTTTCATTTAACCAAGGACAAATACGAAAAGAGTAAGAATTTGTTATCAAACAAGAACAAAATTAAAAATTTTGACTAACCCCCGATTACCTCGGATTTGTAATCTGTACAACATTTTACTAGTAAAGCCCTTTCATTTGATGCCCATATTAAGGGAGTTGTGAAAAAAGAAATGTATTTCGCCATTTTTTGGTAGCGGCCATCTTGGATTTGACATTTGTCATAGTGCAAAGTATTCTACTAGTCCAGCCCTTTCGTTTGATACCCATGTTGAGAAAGTAGTGAAAAAAATAATATAATTCCCCATTTTGTGGTGGCGGACATCTTGGATTTGAATTTTTTAAAGTCTATAGTATTCTACTAGTCAAGCCCTTTCGTTTGTTACCCATATTGAGGTAGTAGTGAAAAAAAATTATATAATTCGCCATTTTGTGGTGGCGGCCATCTTGGATTTGATTTTTTATTGAGCCATTACCCATATTGAGGTAAGTTGTGAAGAAATATTTTGTCCGCCATTTTGTGGAGGCAGCCATTTTGAATCGATATTAACCAAACATAGCTAAGAACACCCGCACGGATATTAACTTTCAAATAAAAAAAACCGCTTCGAGATCGGCCCATCCGTTTGAGCTCTACGGTGCCACAGACAGACAGACAGACACTCGTCCTGCAATCAATCATTTTATAAAAGTACGACTAGCAGCGCTTCGCGGTTTTACCTGTGTCATTCCCGTTCATTTTCGGAAATGAAAATTTGCTTATGAGGTATTGTATGACTATAATAATTCAACTGTGTTGTGAATTTCAATCCGAGGGGTTTCAGTGTGATTGAGCTGCAAACACCAAAGCTTTCATGTTTATACATATAGTTCGTAAGATTTGAGAAAAAGAAATTACTTTCTGATTATCTATCAAGATTATCACGTTCGGAACGTCCTCGACATTAAATTAAACCTTCGTGAATTGATTTACGATTATCAAATTGTGCGATGGTCCGCGGTTACGTAACGTAGTGCGGAGCAGCTGATGCGGCGGCTGCCCCGCGCTGTAGGGTCGCGACCGCGCGCGCAGATAGCGCGCTCGCGGCGCAGGCGCGCGCACCGTGCGGCGTGCGACGAGGAAGCGCGTCGACCTTGCGCGTCCTCGGGAGATAGCGCGCGGGTCGCGGCCCGCCGGCTATCGCGCGCTCTTAACCGCGCGCCGCGCCGGCCGCGGCTCACTGCCGCCGCGGCGCGCTCACCGCTCACCGCTCACCGCTCACAGCTCCCGCCATGCCGAGCGCGCTGCCCAACGGGACGGGCGCTGCCGCCGCGCGCGCGCCCGCCGCCGACGACATCGTGATCTCGGGGCTGTCGGGCCGGCTGCCCGAGTCCGACACCATCGAAGAGTTCGCCGAGCAGCTGTTCGCCGGCGTCGACCTCGTCACGGCGGACGACCGCCGCTGGACCCCGGGTGAGTGCGCCGCGCCTCTGTGCATGTTCAGCGGCATGTTGCTTACCACCAGGCACATGCCCTGCTCGTCTCGTCACTCTTTATTTAAAAAAAATCACACGAACAAATCGTACTTAAAATCGTAGATCTTTAGAAAAGATTTCTTCGTCCTTCCGTCTGCACCGAGCCGAGCTCGTCGTGTATATTTGTATACTATAGGGACGAGCGTGGCACGCGCCTGATAGTGCGCAGCTCGCCTGCCCTCACCAGCACGGTGTCACCCAGATATTGCAACATGAAAAGTTGAAATGATTGCGTGGCGCTGCACTGCCCTCGTCCCCCGAGATAGAAGGCGGGTTATCTCTGCCCCGTACGAGCTCGACCCGCGCCGCGCTCGCATCTGTGTTGTTATCCATGATTTCACGTCTCAAGTGACTTGGATTACTAACACAACGCACAAACTTATCTCTAGACATATATATATATATATAACTAGATAAATAAACTCATATTGCACGAAAATTTCATTTTTTTTAAATAAAGAGTGACGAGACGAGCAGGGCTTGTGCCTGGTGGTAAGCAACATGCCTGCCACATACAACCACATTGACGCGCAGCTATTGAAACACGAAGAGTCAAAATCATTACCTAGCACTGCACTGCGCTCGTCACCCAGAGATCTAAGATGTTAACATCTCTAAATCCTGCAATTTCTCTGGAAACATTGCCCTTCAGACCAGAACACAGTAATGTTTGCACATTGCTGCTTGGCGGTAGAATAACTGGCCAAGGTGTTTTACTTCTCTCTTTGACTCTGCCAACAGTGGTAGGAACCACTACTAACATAAACCTGTATCTACAGAAAAACCTTAAAATAAGTAGCAATTGGCGACCTATTCGCTAAGAGCGATTTCTTCCAGGGTCCGTGTGATGGAAAAGGAGATATGAATATAGGAAGACGGGGAGTACCATTAGTAGTAGATAAATACTTACGAGTATACTTCTGTGATACTAAAAAATCGTTACCAAACCTTAAACATTAACAATGTTATGCGGCCGGCTGGGCGGGCGCTGCCCACAGCCCACAGCCCACAGCTGGCCAGCTTGGAACACACGGCTTGCTTCATGAGTTCCCCGCCGACGCCGACGGGGGAGGGCGAGGGGCGAGGGGCGAGGGGAGGGCTCTACGACCTGGGAGCGTACGCGGTGCTCCAGAGGGTGAAAAGTTCTTTCAAATACGGCGGCGTGCTCAAGCTCAAGTGGGTAGTTTAGTTTTCGTCGGAATTCTCTAATTATAATATCCCTTCTCTATAAGTTTAACGTATTATTCAACACAAACTAAAGCGAACGGGGTCCACTTGAGCTGAATAAAATAAAAATAAAAAATAGCACAATTTGGAGACTTTCAAGTTTATCGGATACAAGTCGGAGAGTGTGCCACTGATCTGCATGATCTAATACCACCTTGCTCTTTTTTCTATCGTACTTCTCGTAACTTGAAGAAGCGGCACCGTTTCATGGTAGATATTCCAAAGATCCGGATGAAGAGGTTTGACTCTACTTTTGTGATAAGAACGGCCGTAGACCCACTCAGGCAACTCGGAATGAGTTGCCTGAGTGGGTTTTGCCCGATAGTTATAATCTTGGTGTTTTCAAATCGAGAGTGAATCGGTTTCTTCTAGGTACACACGCTCCACCGTAGACCGCATCGTCGCTTAACATCAGGCGAGATGGCGGTCAAGTAAAACCTATTAAAATTTAAAAAAAGGCTGACCTTTAAAGATTTGTCTGATCCGTCGTCTGCGTAGTCTAGGATGGGGAGAAGAAGAAATTGTGGAATTAATTTCAATAAAATTGTACTTAGCAGCGGGTAAAATATGTCGTATTCGCCGCTACTCTCCGCCAGATGCAACCAGGCTTTTATACTCGTAGCTGTCGTGCAATCAAAAATAACGCCGCCGAGATTTTTGACTTATTCGCTGTAAGCCCCCTAACGACCCCGTCAACAACAATGTCAGGGAATGTGGCTAAGCCTTTCAGTCTTAGGAATTTCCGTCAAGCTAACCCGAGCCGCAGCGCAGCGGCCCCGGCTCCGGCCGGCCGCGGCCGTGTCCGGGCTCCGTTTGCTTGCACCCTCGTGCACTCCGTCCCCGCCTGCCGCCTGCGACCTCGTCCCCGAGCCCCGGGCTGGCAGCGAGAGGTCGCCGCATATGATTTGTCAAGAGTTCGGGTGAAGATAATCAAATATTTTCAGTATGAAGTATTGTAGCCGAGCGGCCGTCGCTCCGAGTGAGGGCTGGCCGCGGTCGGGCGCACGTCCCGCGGAATCGTCGTCCGCATCACGGAAGCGGGCTATCTGATGTCGTGTCGAACGTATTGATTGCTGTAATTTGCTTAAATTCGGTTGTTTGCGCGCGAGATGTGCGGATCGCGTGCGCTGGCGCGGCCGTATCTCCATCTCGGGATCTGTCGGCGACGGCCGCGGCGATAGCGGCCGCGCGGTGACGTCACGCGCGCTCGAGTGGCGTGATGCGCCGGTGACGCACGCCTGCACCCGCCGGCCGCCGGCTCCGGTCGCCGGTCGCCGGCCGCCGGTCGCCGGGCCTGCAAACCTTACTAGCTCACCGATCACCGATGGCGCGCCGACTCCTTCCATTGACTCGGGCGCGTCCGGCCCGCGCCCGCGCCCGCGCCGGCCGCGGTGGCGCTAACTCCAAAACGATATAAATGGAAAACGAACGTACGAAACGATGCACGAAACATGCGCGAGGGGGGCGGGACGCGGGGAGATAGCACGGTCGCCTTGAACTTCATCTCCCGCGCGCCGCCGCCGGGCCGGCCGGCGCGGAGCGAGCGGTACTGCCCACCTACTGAATTACGTCGCTGTTAGGCCAAGTAAAATATGTCTATGTAGAGGAGAGCGAGGGTGCTGGACAACGCCGGCGTGGCTGCGAGTGCTCCGCTAGCCAGCTAGGGACTAGCTTCCCGCGGCTCGACGACTTCTAACAAGTTAAAAAGTAGTCTAACTACTATCCAGGTCATCATACATCATCGTTCCTGTCTTTTTCTTCATCAATTCCGTTCAGCCATTACAAAAATTTATGGAAAAAAACATACATACTTATAAACCCACAACTTCCGCCTTTAGAGGTGTAATATCACAGTGATGTTGGCTTACCTAATATTTAAAATTCTTATTCGAATTGCTTTATTTTACTTTTCCGGACAAACAACAGAATATTATTTATTATACAGACTGAAATAAATGAATAATTATGTATTACTGAGAATTAAAAGTATTAACATGTACAAATTATAATAAATACCTATTATACCTATGTACCAATCGTACATATAACGATAACTTGTAAAAGGTTGATGAAATGATCGCGAATCAACAAGTAGGTAACAAGGAAGTAGCGGCTTCTGAACTCAACCAACGTTTAAGATTGACTGTCGTAGCAGCCAACCGTTAAATGGCGCCGTATTTAACAATAACAACGGGCTGGATTTTACTACTAAAATTGTAATTGCCCAATTTCTTCTTCTGCCCCCTGTCGTACTACGCAGACGATGGATCAGACATGTCTTGTCACGTCAACGGTAGCTACTCGTAGATGAATTTTAGCGTCTCTAAATTTTAATGTAATTCTCTATTGCACCATGTTCAGCTCAAGTGGCTTCCCATTCGCTTTCGTCGGAATGCTCTTATTTATTATATCCCTTCTCTATGACGTATTATTTAGCCCACTAGGAGTTGAATATTACGCTGCGGCATCTGAAAGAACTTTTCACCCTCTGGAACAACGTGCATGCTCTCAGGATAGGAATCACTATGTAGGTACATAGGCAGGTATGAAACCTATTATATAAAATTTAAGGGTTCGTAAATATTTTTCAGTACCTATGTACGAAGTATAAAGCAAAGAAGTATTTGTATAAGATTCTACTACTAATCGTTCCTACCTACATACTACTCGTCTTCCTATTTTCATATCTCCTTTTCTATGCTATGGTTGCGTGGAAGAAATCAATCATTGTGATAAGGTATAATTAACAAATTGCCATTTTTTAAGGTTTTTGTAAATGTGTAAATTTTTATTGACATTTATGTCCATATATATTTATACCGGGAGAGTCAAAGATAGGTACGACTTGGAAGGACCCAAAATCATATCTGTAGGTATAGAATCGAAACGCTCGTCATTGCGTTGCATTCATTTATATTTAACCGACTTGCAAAAAAGCCCCTATTTTTTTTTTATGTATGTTACCTGATTTCTCGAGAAACCCCGAAAAATTGCCCATATTAATTTTATCGAAATCCGTCAAGTGGTTTTTGAAATATGAACCAAAAAATAAACTTTGCATACAATTTTCTGGATGACGCAACAAAAGTTATGAAACTCGAACCTGTCACTACGAAATTGGGTAAATGCGTTAATAAAAACTGGTTTTGCATTAAAAAGGGTAAAATAAACTATTTTCGTACAAAAAATAAACCGACTTCAAAACCACAAATAGGCACTCAAAAGCGAAAAATAGTTTAATATCATCATTACAAGTGCTACTCACTCATCTATTTGAAGTCGGTGCTAGCCAAGTCTAACAGGTAGTGGAAATGCCTACCTACCACGTGCTTACATAGTATTTTTGACCTGACTTACCGACCGACCGACTTCAAATAGATGAGTGAGTAGCTTGTATTGGTGATATTAATTTATTTTTCGGCTTTGAGTGCCTATCTGTGGTTTTGAAGGCGGTTTATGTTTTTGTACGAAAATAGTTAATTAATTGAGCGAGTCGTGCGCAAGTCGCGATGGAATGTTCCCACGGCCGCGGCCGGAGCACGGAGCACCGAGTGCAGGGTTGTTGGCGCGCAGGGCTGCACGGGCTGCCGGAGCGCAGCGGCAAGCTGAAGCGGCTGGCGCGGTTCGACGCCGCGTTCTTCGGCGTGCACGGCAAGCAGGCGCACCTCATGGACCCGCAGCTGCGCCTGCTGCTGGAGGCCACGCACGAGGCGCTGCTGGACGCGGGCCAGGCGCCGGCCGAGCTGCGCGGCAGCCGCACCGGCGTCTTCGTGGGCGTGTCCAACTCCGAGACCGAGGAGCTGTGGACCGCCGACCCCGACAAGATCAACGGCTACGCGCTCACCGGCTGCTGTCGCGCCATGTTCCCCAACCGCATCTCCTACACGTTCGACTTCAAGGGGCCCTCGTACGCCGTGGACACGGCCTGCTCGTCGTCCATGTTCGCGCTGGCGCAGGCCGTGGCCGCCATGCGCGCCGGCCACTGCGACGCGGCCGTCGTGGCCGGCTGCAACCTGTGCCTGAAGCCGGCCAACTCGCTCAACTTCCACCGGCTCGGCATGCTGTCGCCGGAGGGCCGCTGCGCCGCGTTCGACGCCGCCGGGCGCGGCTACGTGCGCTCGGAGGCGGTCGTGGCCGTGCTGCTGCAGCGGCGCGGCGCCGCGCGGCGCGCCTACGCCGCCGTGCGCGGCGCGCGCACCAACACCGACGGCAGCAAGGAGCAGGGCATCACCTTCCCCAGCGGCGCCGTGCAGGCCGCACTCGCGCGCGAGACCTTCGCCGAGGCCGGCCTGCGCCCCGCCGACGTCAGCTACGTGGAGGCGCACGGCACCGGCACCAAGGTGAGCCCCGCGCCGCGCCGCGCCCGCCCCGCGCCCGCGCCGCGCCGCGCTGACGGTCCCGTGTGCGCAGGTGGGCGACCCGCAAGAGGTGAACGCGATCGCGGAGGTGTTCTGCGAGGGCCGCGCGCGCTCGCGGCCGCTGCTGCTGGGCTCGGTGAAGTCCAACATGGGCCACGCGGAGCCGGCGTCGGGGCTGTGCTCGCTGGCCAAGGTGCTGCTGGCGCTGGAGCGCGGCGTGCTGCCCGCCAACCTGCACTACGCGCGCGCCAACCCCGACATCCCCGCGCTCTCCGACGGACGGATCAAGGTGCGTGCGCGTCGCCGACATCTTATGCATCTATCATACGTTATAATCTATCTCTTGAATCGAATTGTCCACCTATATTACATCATTTATTTATTTAATCCCTCTATCCCCTATTGACAAAAAACTGCATGAAAATCCGTTTTATAGTAAATGGGTAATAATAAATATAGAATAGGAAATGTATGTAGTTTTATCAGTGAAAACTGTATTTGGCATCAGTATTTCTACTCATCTAAATTTTATGATTGTGTAATGCTGTTAGTTTTCCATTTTGAATGAAATAAAATAAAATAAAATGTAGGAAAATATAAAAAATATAGGGACAGACGAACATCGCCAGCGACTTTGTTTTATACTGAACTAGCTGTTACCCGCGACTTCGCCCACGTGAAATACGCATTAAGGTAACTCGGGCAGTATTTGTATACCCATACAAATATACGCTAACTAAAAACAGCTTATCGATTAATCGGTAGCAAACGTTCGGTTCAGTTGTTTACGCGTGAAAGCGTAAGAGACAGACAGAGTTACTTTCATATTAATAATATTTGCATGGATTGCTTCATGTCTTGATAATAAAGTGCCATGGTTTTATCTTGACGAACTTTCATTTAGACTTTTATCCCCTATTTCATCCCCTTATAGTGCATAATAGCAAAATTGCTAGAACAAACATTTATTGGTTTTGTGTCAAGTATCTAGACACAAAGTATCATGACTTCTATCTTAACCAATGACGAACTTCCATATAGAGAGGAGATGAAATTCTTAGCATCTTTAATAATAGCAAACTTCTGTATATTAGGTAAATAAACTTTCATCCCTAATTACATCCCTATTTCATCCCTGTACAGTTCGAATTAACAAAACTGCCAGAACAAACATTTATTTCGTTCGTGTCAAATGTCCTAGATCCAAATTATCATGGTTTTATCTTCAAAAATGACTGACTTCCCATATTAAACTTCAACCCTTACATAATTATCGCCTTCGAGAAGAATGGTTTTTTAAATACCCATTTATACATTACAGTATTACATAGGTAATACTCATTTTTACTTTCTATTAACCGAAAACGTACTCGTAAATACAAAATTTCATGCTTATAACTTTATTATGACGAATTTTCATACAACCGTTCATAGCATGTTTCACCCTCTTTGGGGTTGCATTTCGCAAAACCCCGTCTTAGCGAGCGCCAACGTGCTAAAACACACCTCCTGAGAAACTGCAAAATGTCAGACTCCTAGCACTTGTAGTTTTATATACAGACTAGATGTCCGCCCCGGCTTCGCCCGTGGTGCATTATTGTATAGCACTCATCAGGATCCCGTACGTATACAACGGTGAAAGAATGACTGAAATCGGTTCAGTCATTCCTGAGAATATCGCTTTCAAACAAAACACCTCTTCAGCTACCTGCTACGCCACCTGACGGAAATTGGTCGTACCAACTCAGATTTACAAACAAATTTGATTAGCAAAGGTTTATATTCAATGACGCAGTCTTAGACACATGCTGTCATGTGTCATGTCAAAGCACGAAACGTACGAAAACTCTCAAAAAGGAATATTTTTTCCCGATTTTGTTACATTCTTGATTCATGCTCCGCTTCTATTAATAGTAGCGTTATGTTCTATAGCATTACTCGATAAATGGACTACCCAAAAGAAAAATAATCTTTCAATTCGGACCAGTACCTACTTCCCGAGATCCTAGCGTTCAAACAAACAAACAAACTCTTCAGCTTTATAATATTAGTATAGATTTATTAACTGCGTAACTGAAGTAGGTAGGTATTTTATTACTGAAAAAGAACACAAATAGTTATTTGATCAATTAGCATAATATTTCGAGAAATTGCCCTTAATCTATAACGATTCGCCAAAAATATATAGAAGTTTATTTACCATGCAAATACTGACACAGTCGGTATGGAAATTACATTTTCTATGTTATTTATTAATTAAACATATCTGTTGAAGAAGGTATTCACCAACAGGACCTCGATACGTGTGTTGATTTATGTAAATGTGTATTATGTACATTAGTGTTAGCTTGCGGCCGCCAAACCGCGAGCTCGGAGCGCTGACTGCGGCTGACGTAGGAACTACGTCGCTGTGAACATTTTAAACTGTTTTAGGTTAACTCTTGACCGCCATCTCGCCTAATGCTAAGCGACCGTGTGGTAGCGTGTTTTACTTAATAGAAACCGATTCAATCTGGATTTTCAGAAGATTGTAACTATCAGGAATAAACCAGTCCGGCAACGCGTCCGCGTCCCCCAGCCTAGACTGACTACAGAAGTAGAGTATCGTCAAAGCTTTTCGTTCGAAATGTAAACCATTACACGATATCGCTTTTTTCAGCTATGAGTAATTAAAAAAAAGGCAAAGTAGTATTAGTTCATGTACTTAGATCAATTGCACACTCTCTGAAGTGTATCTGATAAAAACGCGATAATTTTGCGGCTATGTTCAAGACTTTGAAGTGTTTGTTGAACAAGGATGTCGTTATAGCACGATACATTCCAGAGCCTCCAGCTGGTGCTCGCCCGCCGCCCATCCCAAGGGCGTACAACTCTGTACACCGCCGAAGGGAATCTGTGCTTGGTTTGACTAAGGTACGAGCATACATGACCAACTGTCCTAACTTGAAGTACCTTCGCAGCTTCGCACCTTTGAGAGAACGCTAATTTCTTTGAACTCGATGAAAGAGTTAAAGTTGAGCGTGGATGTTAAAGTAACGCCTAAAAGCTGGATAGGAGATACACCTCAAAAAGTAGGAGTCACTTGAAATTGATTCATTTTTGTAGATAATACATATCTACGCCTGCGTCTTTCCATCGTTAAACTTGGCCAGATTGGCATCACTCCATACAGAGACAACCTTAAGGGCTAAGTTGAGACGCTCAATCATACTCTCTCTCATTGCTTGTTTGTAATCTATTGGATAGATATGTAACTCCCTACAACGGTGTTATCATCTGCGTACTCAAAGATACCGGGCTTCAACTGATCGTTGATGTGTAGTACACACATAGAGCGTTGCAGAGAGCACCAATCCTTGACAGACTCCGACGTTGATTGGCCTTTGACGAGCTCGTATGGATCGACCCCTCAAAAAGTCCTACAGCTGCGGTATAAAACCGGGAGCCAAACCATAAGCCTGTCGAAAGCCTTCATGGGTCCGGGGAGACTGCGAGTGCTGCCCTCTGCTTCTGGATAGCTTCACTCCAGACGTGAGCGACGTACGCTATAACATCCAAGGTTTCTAGGACAGTTTCGGCTAAACATACAGAGAGTAGACCAAGAGGATAGGAAACACCGCGTGCGCGTATTTCTATCTCATTCCTGTTTATGAATATGTTTAGTGTCGCTTTTTCGTTTCATGGAATTTACAAATCACAACCGCGACCAGCAACCGCGTGTAGGAAGCTGGTGTACATAAAGCCTTGTGATTTCTAAAAATAAAATACATCGCGGTTCAGACGAACAGCGAACAGTTGCCCGTGGAGGTGACTCCTGCGCCGGTTGGATGCTCGGGCGAACACCTTTGTTTCTATTTCACTAATTTTGAGAAAATATTCTCAGCGCGCGTACCTACCTTAATTGTTAACTACAATCAAATATTCATCGACAAGGAAAACTCCGCAACAATTGTTATCGTTGTTAAATTTGAACAAGTTTGTTGAAAGGGAAATGAATTAAATAGGTAATAACTCACGCGGGGCCGGCGTCGGCGCGGGGACGTCATCACTGAGTAGGTACCTATATTCGTGGGTAGGTATTTACATGAATCCGTTGCCGCTCCCGCTGACTCCCGGAACAAACGCTCGGATGTGGTGCCATCGCGGCATGAAGCCGTGCTGGCCTAGTGCCTAAAACGTCCGATTCACAAACGTTAGGTTAGGTTAGTGGTACGAGTTCTGTCTGTAGGTACCTCTGGGTATTTTTCTCTCCTGCGAAAGAAGTCCCGAGTTGTAGCTGTGGGAACAACTAGTGAGCTGTTTATGCTTATGATAGTACGATTCCAAACACATTCCATTGGATGCATAATATTGTGGTGAATATTCTGATATTACCGGCCGCGTTGGTTCAGTTTGGGGACACACCGAACACCAGGTTTGATCGTGTGGGTTCATATATGCATATTACGAATAAATGAATGTATTTTTAAAAAACATTTTACACGTCAATTCATAAATCAATTAACATTATAATTATAGTAATTACCACATTAAAACATTCTCAATTCACGATACATTCCACCGTCGCGTCGTGCAGACCATATCACAGCGTTTCCAAACATGAAATATGAACATCACACAAATGTGATCGCGGAGAGTCAGCCGGACGGCGCGGCTGACGGGCGCGCGTGCGCAGGTGGTGAGCGAGAACACGCCGTGGGAGGGCGGGCTGGTGGCCATCAACTCGTTCGGGTTCGGCGGCGCCAACGCGCACGTGATCCTGGAGGGCGGCGGCGGCGCGCGGCCCGCGCCGGCCGAGGGCGGCGTGCCGCGGCTCGTGCTGGCGGCCGGGCGCAGCGAGGCGGGCGCGCGCGCGC
Organism: Ectropis grisescens; assembly: GCA_017562165.1. Classification (NCBI taxonomy): domain Eukaryota; kingdom Metazoa; phylum Arthropoda; class Insecta; order Lepidoptera; family Geometridae; genus Ectropis; species Ectropis grisescens. The sequence goes on along the minus strand of CM029777.1, from coordinate 28,400,278 downwards.
TGGCGGCGCTGGCGCGGCGGCACGCGCGCGACGCCGAGCTGCACGCGCTGCTGGCCGCCGCGCACGCGCGCGCCGCGCCCGGCCTGCCGCACCGCGGGTACGCGCTGATGGCCGACCCCGCGCTCGTCGGCGAGCCCGTCGAGGAGTTCTTTGTGAGTACCCACTATCATACTCGTTCGACACACTTCATTGTAATGTAAACAGGACTTCCAGTGTTCCAACTGCGTGGCCAGACGCGCGGTAATTAAATGTAATGTTGATCGTGATTGACTAAGTCCTGTATAGTTTTAGCATAATGTGTTCAAATCGCGAAAGTTCAAAAACAATACTTGAGTGATTACAATCCTCGGTTCTTTTAACACCCTCACCCGACGGCTCGGGTCACAATAGCGCCTCAGTGGTAATCACACTTGAACCATGATGTACTGAGTGTTATCTCACGAAGCGCCGCGAGCTTCGCTTGTGATAACTAAATTCATAAGCGTGCTGTGAATATGTGCGTGGTTGTGGACGCTCTCAGTACCGCCCTGACACGGGGGCGAAGGTATTCTTTTTCATCAACGCATACTTAGCGTGTTTTCAAACTTGGCTATTGGTCGCCAAAAGTAAAACGCGCACCGCTTTGTGAGACATAACTACAAAGTATATCTGTTTACAGAAACGACTATAGGTACTTCATTTCTAAAACCGTAATATATTTGCATTCGGTCGTCATATCGCTTGATGATAAGCAATGATGCAGCCTATAATGGAGGGTGCTCATCTGGAAGAATAGAAGAATTGTTTCACTCACCCCTGTAAGTCACCGAGATCCAGCGGGAAAAACCTACTATGGCAACACATTTCACGCCTTGAAATATTCACCGTAAACTACATGTCGTGTGTGGCCAGGAGCTGGAGAGCGGGCCGCGGCCGCTGTGGTTCGTGTTCTCGGGCATGGGCTCGCAGTGGGCGGGCATGGCGCGCGCGCTGATGGCGCTGCCGGCGTTCGCCGCGTCCGTGGCGCGCTCGGCGGCGGCGCTGCGGCCGCACGGCGTGGCGCTGGAGCCGCTGCTGACGACGGCGGGCGAGGCGGCCTTCGAGGACGTGGTGGCGTCCTTCGTGTCCATCGCGGCCGTGCAGGTGGCGCTCGTGGACGTGCTGCGCACCCTGGGCCTGCGCCCCGACGGGATCGTGGGCCACTTCCGTCGGAGAGATCGGTACGTCGCGTCGCACTCCCGGGAAACTCACCGCCTTACACTTTTTTGTAGTGTTGCAAAAAACATGATATAAAACTCATGATCTCAAATTGTTCAAGCAATTGAGATGATGGCTGCAATAAAATCATATCATTCTAATTATGCCCTCACGTGTATGCATTAATATTGAACGCATATTTTAGTATTACCAAATTATTAAAGATCAACAACGAATCGAGGGGTTGTGACGTCACGTCTTTATAGAAATCGTGTGTACACTCGACGTCACTCGAATCTTCTAAGCGCTATAGCATCGTAATATAGGTACGTATGTGATACAAAAGAAAAAATATGTGTACGAACGTTGATGTACTAAGTCACTATGCCCATTATTATAGTTAAATATGACTGTTCTAGAATTTTAATTCAATAGAATCGGTACTAGGTAGTCTTGATTCTTAAAAGTATCTATTTAATATTTCTGGTTACCAGAACAAACATTTAAGCAGTTGAAAGAAAGTTTAGTAGGTACTTACGAGGTACTTACGAGAAAGTTTAGTAGTACTTACTACTTACTTACAGTGATGTTGATTCCAAAAAACGCAACGGCTCACAAATGATAGAGCTAGCGGAGTTACACAACAAATATAATACACAACTAAAATTTGAAATTGCTATCTCAATCTGAATCCTGTACAAAGAGCGACCCGATAAAGAAAACGCAACCAATTCTCAAGTGATTGATTTAGAGGAGACAGAAGACGAAACAGAAACCTGTTATACCGACCGCACTAGTGTTGGTGGCTGGTGGCGCTGACACTAGCGACTGCGGTACTGACTTACACGGTGACTACAATCTTGTTAGCTAGAGACATTTATCCATCATTCATTTATAGTTAGATGTTACCTATACAACGCAAATAACTCTGTTTCGTATTCTAACATCACGCTCTGGAATGATAACATATCTTCGGGTAAACTCGGGACCATGGCCATTGGCCCTCTAGAAATATGTCAGCATTTCTAGATGGCCATGCTCACGGCCACACGCCACCCATTGGTAAACCGAGCAAAGCTCGGTCACCCAGGTACCTTCATGATAAAATGACATTTATTTACCAAAACACAACAAATCATATTAGTTATAAATAAAGAATATTCCATTACAACTTTGTGATGTATTTCAATGAATCATCTACTAAACGCATTTTGACCATTACAATACTTCCGTGATATTTTTCGAGAAATTTGAAATGTTGTTTTTCTAGTTATACTCTGTTAGTCATTGTAGTACACATTTTTATCAATTTTACATCGAAGTTGTCAAAACAGATGAGTCACCGCGTCGACGTCACACGATGCTTGAATTACTGAGGGATTAAGTTGAACACGTCTGCTCCGCTATATGTGCATTTTCCTTGCAGTGGTTCGTGTGACGGCTTATGAACCCTGAAAGTGGCTAAGGTGTTCTAGTATTTATAATTTTCCTCATTTATCTTAACTCCATAACGAGCCATATTATGACACGAGTTGAACACAGGAAAGCCAGAATGAACGTTCCAAAATGATTGATAGTTTCATCTAGACGTACATACTTTATCAAAGTATAAACTCTCATGTGACAGTACTAATTAAGTAATTGTGTCGTCGCTCTATTATGTAACAAACAGTGATGTAAAAAGCATATTTATATAAATAATAATAATAATAATTTAATAATTATAATTGTAACGTATTGGTGATAATTGTCAAGTCATTTTTACGCGTAAAAAGTATCGTATCTTTGAAGTTGGTTCAAAATGCAAACTGGTGTGGAAATTTGATTAAAATTGGTTAAGTAGTTTAAGAGTCCATCGCGGACACGTTGATTGTCCGCGATGCATAATTAAAAATATGAATATACTAGCGGTCCGGCCCGGCTTCGCCCGCGGTGCATGAATGGTCAGCAGCACTCGGGGGTCACGTACATGTCCAACAGTGAAAGACTTTAAAATCGGTCCAGAAGTTCCCGAAAGTAGTGCGTTTAAATAAAAAATTGGCAGTCATAGGAACTGCCGACATAGAATAGATAATATAGATAGAACGGACACTCCCAACCCCCCGCCAATTTCAAGCTTCCTCACCCCTCAGGCCGTTTCGATACGCTAGGAGCACTCAACGAAGGGCTGGTATCGAACATCTAATTCCTAACGAAATATCATCATGGTGGGTTGTTGTGCTGTTTACGGCTGTCCGTCAACTAAACGGGACAAGATTAAAAGCTTTATTTAATTTCTTAATGATAAAATAACGTAAGATTAGAAACTTTTCAATAACGTTGCTTTATAATATTACAAGCTTTGCTTAGTTTGGGGTCAGATGGTGTTGTGTGTGAATTGTCCTCCAATATTTATTTATTTATAATAACGAAGTCATTGTTAACTCAAAGTTCGTAACTTACACAGCCAGTAGCTTATGTGCCCAAGCACGGATTGATTATTTATTTATTTATTTCATATAAAAGTAACATTACAGGTTTCGCCAATGCGTTACAATTATTACTGTTATTTACACATGCTCATACAGAATATACAAGATAATTTTATCATAATAATAAATTGATAATGCCTGGAGGAATAATTATAGTGACAGAATAAAGTTTCCTTCATGGGTAAGTGTAAAATAAAATGCGAATGTGTACCTACTAACAGAAATAGATATCTAGGTACCTGATCTAATCTATCATCGGTTTCGTTTAATTTTACGCGGCGATACAAACACCCACAGATTTCTGAAACAATTTAGAAATCTGTGCAAACACCCCCTTTTAATTAGAATGGTATAATTTGGCTCCATTCTATTTATGTAACTCAACATTAGTTTATAGATTACTTTACGTCACCAGGTGAACTCAAGGGGCACAACTATTCAATAAAACAATTCAGTAGCCCTAGCGCTAACGCACACATTCACGCGTGTGTACGAACGACATCTGCGTAGTTGTGTGAAGAGTAGGTAGCTCCACAGCGGCGTTTGTATGGAATTTTAGTGGAGTGTCCGGGGTGTGCTGCCGGCAGAAGTGAAAACTCATAATTATCACAAACAACTTGATAGCTTCTTTTGGAAACTAGGCAGGCGAACCCAGAGGACGTGGCCATGAGCATGACCATCTAAAAAATGCGTCAGCCAATGCCCATGGTCCCGAGTTTACCCGAAGATTTCTTATCATTCCCGAGCGTGATACTGAATTCAATTGACAGCCCACGAAAAAACCGTCTGTGGTGCGTCAAAAGAAGTTTTCACTTTAAATAGAAACTTTTGAGCTTTATAATATGAGCGTAGATAAATGCAATGATTGTAACGTGTGTCGGGTTCGGGCAGGCTGCGCGTACGCGGACGAGACGCTGACGGGCGAGCAGGCCGTGCTGGCGGCGTACTGGCGCGGCCGCAGCATCGTGGACGCCGCGCTGCCGCCGGGCGCCATGGCGGCCGTGGGGCTGTCCTGGGCCGAGTGCGCGGCGCGCTGCCCGCCGGACGTGGCGCCCGCCTGCCACAACGCCGCCGACTCCGTCACCGTGTCCGGGCCCGTCCACTCCATCGACCGCTTCGTGGCGCAGCTCGAGGTCAGCCCGCCGCCCCGCCGCCGACGAGAGAACCCCTCCGTCTTCCGCTGCTCCTCCGCAGGCTCCACGTCCTCGAGATACCTACACGGATACTTATCGTTAAACACCCAGTTCCAGGGAAATTATAGAGGATATACATTAAATCATCGTACCTATATGTTTCGAGCGCAGTGCAGAGCGAAGCTCTTCATGTTTAAAGAGCCGCATGCTGTGCTGTTATGCGCCGGCGTTGAGCTGGATGGTCAAATTATACAACACTAATAAAGACCGTTTAAGCACGTAGAATCGGCACATAGGATATATTACAATTAATCGTAGCTTCTATGGGTTTGCGCTTGAATCTCGCCTGATGTTAAGTGACGATGCGGTCTACGATGTAGGAAAAACAAAAAGTAGGAGTCTGTTAGAAATAACTCCCCTTTTATTACACAATGGAAAACAGACATGCCTGCGTCCATCCCTCGCCAAATTGTAATCGCTCCATTGAGAGACTTCCTCAAGGGCCAAGTTTAAACGTTCGATCGTTCTCTCTCGCAGTGCCAGAGTTTATTGCCTCTCGTGCTAGATATACATATAGCTCTCTACAATGGTGTCATCATCTAGTATGTTAGGCTTTAAGTTAGGATTAGGGAGGTCCTGCGCTTCCGTGCTAACCCCAAAGTCCGGTAGGTACTCGAGGCACCCACCGCCAGCTACTATAGGTCCGTTAGAAAAAAAAGGTGTTATCATCTGTGTACCCAAAGATGAAACCTTGTCTTCAACAAATCGTTCGTCGTGATCCGACGAGCGACCATCGACGACGACTTGACAGGCGACAAGCCTTCAATACTGGACAGGGATTCCGTCCGCGGTACTGCCATCATTCACATTCAGATATTGTAGCGTAGTTTTCGCAAACTGAGATGCCAACATGTTTGTATTCTCCATTACGGTGTGAGCCAGCGACCCATCAGGTTTCAGTGTCGGAGGTAGGCAGAAATTCGATTCATCGGGGACCACCAAAAAATACATCACATACAAAAGCTCAATCAGGCCTAACGTTTTCTTGAATTCTATTGAATATATTGTGTTGTGTGTTGGTGGGAGTGACCGAGCCGTGTGCGCAGGCCGAGGGCGTGTTCGTGCGGCGCGTGAAGTCGTCGGGCGTGGCGTTCCACAGCGCGTACATCGCGGCCGCCGCGCCGCTGCTGCGCCGCTCGCTGGAGCGCGTCATCCCCGCGCCCAAGCCGCGCTCGCCGCGCTGGGTGTCCTCCTCGCTGCCCGAGGACAAGTGGGACTCCGACCTCGGTGAGTGCGCGGTGCCTCGGTGACCCGGCCGCCCCGCCCCGCCCCCTGCCCCGCTGACCGCGCGCTCCCTTGCAGCCAAGCTGAGCGACGCCAGCTACCACGTGAACAACCTGCTGTCGCCGGTGCGGTTCGCCGAGGCGCTGCGGCACGTGCCGGCGCACGCGCTGGTGCTGGAGGTGGCGCCGCACGCGCTGCTGCAGGCGGTGCTGAAGCGCGCGCTGCCCGCGGCGGCGCACGTGCCGCTGGTGCGGCGCGACGCGGCGTGCGCGCTGGCGCACCTGCTGCGCGCCGTGGGCCGCGCGTACGCGCACGGCGCGCAGCCGGACGTGGCGCGCCTGTACCCGCCCGTGGCGTTCCCCGTGTCGCGCGGCACGCCCGCGCTGGCCCCGCACGTGCTGTGGGACCACTCCGCCGAGTGGAGCGTGGCGCACTACGGCGGCGCGCCGCGCTCCGGCGAGAACGTGCTCGAGTTCGACCTGACGCGCGCCGACGACGCCTTCCTCGCCGGCCACGACATCGACGGCCGCGTGCTGTTCCCCGCCACCGGCTACCTGGTGAGTGCTCCCGCGCCCCCCCCCCCGCATCTCTCCGCCGCCCGCCTACAGTGGGTAGTATTGCAGTACTGCCTCGAAACGCGCCCGGGTTTGTGTTAAGCTAATGCTCTTTCCAAACTCGTGTTCGATACGAGACACATGTCCTCCAACCGCACACGGATTTATAATGTCGAATTTATATTTATTGTTCTAAATATGTGTTCAATACGAAGCATGGAGCTCGAGTTTGTGAATGCACCACCTGCGTCTAGCTACTTTTTTTAACAGATCCGAGATCTGTGTCAAAATTTCCTTTTGGTAAATGTTCAAATTATAAAAATAACAATGTATGAAATAAAAAAAAAACAAAATGTAAAGTACCGAGACGCGAGCGGTGCGTTTCTTCGCGAACTCGAGTTCCATGCTTCGTCTTGTTGAACGAGGATTTAGAAGAACAGTTTGCGCTGCAAGCCCGTGTGCGATCGGAGGGCGCGTGCCTCGCATCGAACGAAACAAAAGAATTAGAATATTGGAAAGAGAATGAGCTTAACGCGGCCGCACCCGTCCGCAGACGCTGGTGTGGCGCACGATGGCCAAGCTGCACAACCAGAAGGTGGAGGAGACGGCCGTCGTGCTGGAGGACGTGCAGTTCCGGCGCGCCACGCTGCTGCCGCGCGACGGGCCCGTGCGGTTCCTGGTCAGCGTGCTCGAGGGCTCCGGCGAGTTCGAGGTGCGCGAGGGCGGCGCCGTGGTGGTGAGCGGCGCCGTGCGCCTGGCGCAAGAGCCGGCGGCCGAGCGCCTGGCGCTGCCGGCCGAGCCGGCGCCGGCGGCGCCCGAGCCGGACCTGCTGCCGCTCGACGCCGGCGACGTGTACAAGGAGCTGCGCCTGCGCGGCTACCACTACGGCGGCGTGTTCCGCGGCATCCGCGCCTCGGACGCGCGCGGCACCGCCGGCGAGCTGCTGTGGGACGGGAACTGGGTGCCCTTCATGGACACGATGCTGCAGTTCGGCATCATCGGCGTCGACACCCGCGAGCTGTACCTGCCCACGCGGCTGCAGCGCGCGCTCATCGACCCGCGCGCGCAGCCGGCGCCCGGCGCGCCCGTGCGCGTGCGCATGCTGCGCGACCTCGACGTGATCGTGGCCGGCGGCGTCGAGCTGCGCGGCGTCAAGACGAGCCTCGCGCCGCGCCGCGCGCTCGCGCACGTGCCCAAGCTCGAGCGGTACGAGTTCGTGCCGTACTCGGGCGCGGCCGCCGCCGGCGCCGAGCCGGCGCGCGCCAAGCGGGACGCGCTCGTGGTCAGCATGCAGCTCGTGCTGGAGAACGCGGGCGCGCTGCGGCTGAAGCTGTGCGAGGCGGCGCTGGAGCGCGCGCCCGAGGCGCTGCTGCTGCCGGGCGCGCTGGCCGCGCTGGAGGCCGAGCCGCAGGCGCGCGCGGACGCCGCGCTGGCCGCCGCCGCGCCGCAGCCCTACGCCGCGCTGCAGGAGCTGGGCGTGCGGCTGCTGGCGCGCGACGCGCTGGCCGCGCCGCCGGACGCGGACTGCCACGCCGTGCTGGCGGCCGACGTGCTGGCGCGCCGGCCCGCCGCGCTGCCGCAGCTGGCGGCCGCGCTGCTGCCGGCCGGCATGCTGCTGCTGGAGGAGCCGGCGCACGCGCTGGACGAGCCGGCGGCGCGCGCGGCGCTCGAGCGCGCCGGCCTCGCGCTCGTGTCGCGCCAGCGCGCCGCCGGCCTCGACTACCTGCTGCTGAAGCGAGTGCCGCGGCTGCCGCCGGCGCCGGTCGTCGTGGACGTCACCGACACGACCACGTTCGCCTGGGTGGAAGAGCTGCGCGCGGCGCTGGCGCGCGCCGAGAGCGAGGGACGCGCGCGTGTACGCGGTGTCGCGGGACGCGGGCAGCGGCGTGCTGGGGCTGGCGGCGTGCCTGCGCGCCGAGCCGGGCGGGCGCGCGCTGCGGGCCTACTACCTGCCGGGCGCAGCCGAGCCGTTCGCGCCGGACGCGCCCGCGTACGCGGCGCAGGTGGCGCTGGACCTGGCCGTGAACGTGCTGCGCGGCGGCGCGTGGGGCAGCTACCGGCACCTGGAGCTGGAGGCGAGCGCGGGCGAGGCGCGGCTGCGCGTGGAGCACGCGTACGTGAACACGCTGACGCGCGGGGACCTGGCCTCGCTGCGTTGGGTGGAGTCGGAGCTGGCGCGCGCGCGCCCGGGCGCCCGGCACGGACCTGTGCCGCGTGTACTGCGCGCCGCTCAACTTCCGCGACATCATGCTGGCCACGGGCAAGCTGCCGCCGGACGCGCTGCCCGGGAACCTGGCCGGCCAGGAGTGCATCCTGGGGCTGGAGTTCAGCGGGCGCGCGTCGGACGGGCGCCGCGTGATGGGCATGGTGGCGGCGCGCGGGCTCGCCACGTCGGTGCTCGCCGACGAGGGCTTCCTGTGGGACGTGCCCGCGGCCTGGTCGCTGGAGGAGGCGGCCACGGTGCCGGTCGCGTACGCCACGGCGTACTACGCGCTGGCCGTGCGCGGGCGCATGCGGCGCGGCGAGGCCGTGCTGGTGCACGCGGGCGCGGGCGGCGTGGGGCAGGCCGCCATCGCCATCGCGCTGCACGCCGGCTGCACGGTGTTCACCACGGTGGGCACGGCGGACAAGCGCGCCTTCCTGCGCGCGCGGTTCCCGGCGCTGCCGCCCGAGCACGTGGGCAACTCGCGCGACTGCTCGTTCGAGCAGCTGGTGCTGGCGCGCACGCGCGGCCGCGGCGTGGACCTGGTGCTGAACTCGCTGGCGGGCGCGCAGCTGCGGGCCTCGGTGCGCTGCCTGGCGCCCGGCGGCCGCTTCCTGGAGATCGGCAAGCTGGACCTGTCCAACGACTCGGCGCTGGGCATGGCCGTGTTCCTCAAGAACACCACGTTCCACGGCATCCTGCTGGACGCGCTGTTCGACGCGGCCGCCGACCACCCCGACAAGGCGGCCGTGGTGCGCGCCGTGGCCGACGGCATCGCCTCGGGCGCCGTGCGCCCGCTGCCCGCCACCGTCTTCACCGACACGCAGCTCGAGCCCGCCTTCCGGTCAGTACCGCCGCTCGCCGCTCGCCGCTCGCCGCTCGCCGCTCGCGCCGTCCTCGGCCCATCCTCTGTTCCGTTCCCTCCCTCGGGGGTCCTCATTATTGCTTTTAAACATTTATTGTATTCTAGACGAAAAACAAACGGCTCCGAACGATTCCCGTTCGCGATAGCTGGTAACACTACCGCCAAAACTATTTCCCGCTTATAAACTAGAAATAATAGTAGATTGTCTTAAGGAAGCAAAATAAGATTTTTACGGCGAGGGGGTGTTTTTTTTAAGGATCCTAGAGTACAAATTCGAGCATAGCGAGGGATACTAGAGTACAAACCCAAGCGTAGCGAAGGATTCTTTAGTATAATCCTGAACATAGCGAGCGATTCAAAGTACATACATCGTACGAGCCATAAAATATATTTTGCGTCCGAGTGATACACTCTATTTCTCATCAGCCACTATAAGAAAAAAAAATTGGCAGTCATGGGTACTGCCGATAGAAGTGAAAACTTACAACTCAGAATATGATAGCTTACTTTGGAAACTCAAATTCTGACCCTCCGGTTTACCAGAAAGATGTCTTATCATTCCCGAGCGTGACGCTAGAATTCAATTCACAGCTCACGAAAAATCTACCTGTTGTATCTACGCTAAAAGAAGCTTTTATTTAAAAAAAGGCGCTTCATATTGTATTGTAACATTATTATGTAATAAAACATAGAGTAACAACTAAACTGAAATTAAAGATTGTCTAATAATAAAACAATTAAAAACTTATACCTATAAGTACTTACATTTGAGACAATTTCGCAATTATGAGAATCATTGGCGCGTCTTGTGTTTCTCCATTCAGTAATATTATCTCAGACCATCCCCAAAGTAAAATTACCGTAGGGGTATTTTGCAGGTAGGCTCGACAGTTCAAGTACTTTCCAGGATTCTACACTTTCACTGTCACTTAATGAGATCACATAACAAAGCCATGACATTTCTAACAACTAACAATCCGTGAAAATTTACAAAAACGCGGGCTGTCGTTCGCGCGTTTTTAATTTGTTTTTTTTTTTCACCCAGCTTTTTAATTATTCTATCGTACCAGCCAGTCTATAAGCAAACAATATTTGTGTTCGATTTCTTTAGTGCTGAACATTACGATGTTCCAAATTCAAAAAGTGCGCGGCAATTGCGTTGCACTTATAAAGATAATTAAAAACTCGTTACTTGGAAACTCAAACTATACTCGCTAGAAGTTTCTAATATACATAAACACTCGTAGTCGGCGACTACGAGTATTTAATATAACAGTTATTGTAGTTCGTTGTTACTTTAATCAGTGTTTAAACACTAGTGAATTTATGATGTATTAAATTAAAACTACTACCTAACTAGATCTCATTCAAACCAATTTTCGCTGATAGCTTACATGGTAATGTACCTAAATTATACCCTTTTTTTACTTTTGTCATTCTCTTATTTTAGAAGTTACAGGGGCACATTTTACCACTTTGGAAGAGTCTCTCGCGCAAACTAAACAGTTTAGAAATATAAAGAATATGTTAGAAACCTCAATATCATTTTTAAAGACCTTCTTCTTCTTCAAGTGCCTCTTCAACGTTGAAGATTGGCCGTCAGCTTCTTGAATTTGTCTCTGTCCATTGCCAAAATTGTCCGGAAAAGCTGCTCGACAGAGTTTCTGCTGGTCCACTCCCGGATATTACGGAGCCATGATTTTTTCCAGCGCCTTGCGCGTCGTTTTCCCGCCACTTTTCCCATCGGTGAAATTTGTTTATACCGGTGGTATTTGTTTATACTGCGGTAACAGTGAGGTTTCCGGCGGGCAGGTACATGGCGGCCGGCAAGCACATCGGCAAGGTGGTGCTGCGCGTGGCCGAGGAGGAGGCCGCGGGCGCCGCACCGGCGCCGGCGCGGCTGGTGGCCGCCGTGCCGCGCACCTACATGCACCCCGGCAAGAGCTACGTGCTGGTGGGCGGGCTGGGCGGGTTCGGGCTGGAGCTGGCGCAGTGGCTGGTGTCGCGCGGCGCCACGCGGCTGGTGCTGACGTCGCGCGGCGGGCTGCGCGCCGGCTACCAGGCGTGGTGCGCGCGGCGCTGGCGCGCGGCCGGCGTGCGCGTGCTGGCGCTGGCGGCGGACGCGGCCGCGCCCGGCGCCGCGCGCGCGCTGCTGCGCCGCGCCGCCGAGCTGGGGCCCGTGGGCGGCATCTTCAACCTCGCCGCCGTGCTGCGGGACGCCTTCCTCGACAAACAGACGCCCGACGACTTCAAACTGGTCGCCAACCCCAAGATTGACGGTGAGTCCCTTACCTTCCCCCGGCTCTGAGGCCACGACTGATATCCCGTCCTTGAAGTGCCCTTCAAAGGCGAAATTGCTTCAATCAATGCATATTGTGGATTCATAAACACAGAACTGCATTTTCTCTCGAAAATTGTACTGCTTAGTGCTGGGGTGGTGGATTCTTGGCGTTGTCGGGCTGGTCTACATTAGGTACTTGTCTCATACAATTCAACCTAATCCTCATCTCATCATCATCATCATCATCAGCCGCAAGACGTCCACTGCTGAACATAGGCCTCCCCCCCCTAGATTTCCACAACGAACGGTCCTGCGCAACCTGCAACCAGCGGTTTCCAGCGACTTTTATGAGGTCATCTGTCCATCTAGTGGGAGGCCGTCCAACACTGCGTCTTCCGGTTCGTGGTCGCCACTCGAGAACCTTTCTTCCCCATCGGTTGTCGGTTCTGCGAGCGATGTGGCCTGCCCATTGCCATTTCAGCTTGCTTACTCTTTGAGCTATGTCGGCCACTTTCGTTCTTTTGCGAATATCCTCATTACGGATTCTGTCGCGCAAAGAGACTCCGAGCATAGCCCTCTCCATAGCTCGCTGTGTGACTTTGAGCTTCGTTATGAGGCCCACAGTTAAGGCCTCATCTCAACGTTTCTGATAACTTCTTGCTGTCTCACGTATATGACCTGATAGTTGTGTTGTACTGCGTCCGGGGATAAACAATGAGCCTTCTCCTTCGCAAGTGTTGGAAGTGTCCACTTTCTCTCACTATAACTCTATCAGATGTAGAACCTTCCTTACCCAGGGCACACATACCCTGGAGCCCGGCCCCAACTCCGCAGGCTCTGCGCGCACGCTGCAATTCACAGGTCCGGTGATGCCGGGGACGATGTGATGATATGTGCCGTAGACGTCGCCATAATTTTGAGAATATGTACTAGATTTTCTGTTGAGTTAGAGAGGATTCCCTAATCCTGTCCTGTGTTTACCGTTCGTATATCAGAACTCAGGACAGTACAAGTTGTGATCGAGGTAGCGAAAGTTTCTTTCGTTTAAAAAATACCCCAAAGTCCTGTTAGTATCACCGGGTGATCTGGACCGCAAAGAGTAGATTTTTCCACACCGAGAAATTGACTGCGTTGAACTGGAAACAAGTAACCTTCTGGTCGGAGAGGTGTAACGCTAGCGTTACACCTCTCCGACCAGATCAAAAGCGACACACGCGTGTTACGTCGAGCCGTAGAAGCTATTGTCACTATTGCCTGGAAATTCTGTTGTCAACCGAGCTAACGAGCGCGCGCGCTGTTCCAGCGACCGTGGCGCTGGACGAGGCCAGCCGCGAGCTGGCGCCGGAGCTGGACTACTTCGTGGCGTTCTCGTCGGTGTCGTGCGGGCGCGGGAACCCCGGCCAGAGCAACTACGGGCTCGCCAACTCCGCCATGGAGCGCCTGGTGGAGCGGCGCCGCGCCGACGGGCTGCCGGGGTTGGCCGTGCAGTGGGGCGCCGTGGGGGACGTGGGGCTCGTGGTGGACACCATGGGCGGAGGGGACGCCGTGGTGGGCGGCACCGTGCCGCAGCGCATCGCGTCCTGCGTGGACACGCTGGGCGCGTTGCTGGCGCGGCCGCACGCCGTGGCCGCCAGCATGGTGCTGGCCGACAAACGGCGCGCGGCCGCCGCGCCCTCGGCCGACCTGGTGGCTGCCGTGGCCAACATCCTCGGCATCAAGGACGCCGGCAAGGTGTCTGCAGCCGCCAACCTCGCCGAACTCGGCATGGACTCGCTCATGGGCGCTGAGATCAAGCAGACGCTGGAGCGGTTCGACGTCGTGCTCGGCGTGCAGGAGATCCGCGCGCTCACCTTCGGCAAGCTGCGCGCGCTCGCGGGCGGCGAGGAGGCCGCGCCCGCGCCGGCCGCGCCCGCCGCCGAGCCCGCCGCCGCGCCCGCCGCTCCGCCCGCGCCGCGCTCAGCCGACACGTCCGACCAACTCGTCGACATGGCCGGCCTAGAAGAACTCATACCGAAAGAGGTAATTTATTGGCTTGGATAATTATTTGTATTTTTTTTTATTGTTCATAGGTCCTCGCTTGACCACCGACTCGGCTGATTGTAAGCGACGCAGATAGCGACGAAGACTAACCATTTGAGATTTTGGAATGATTTTTTTGGATATTAGAGTAATTTTGGGAATACCCACTATGTATGGGTATCGTACTTACGACTTGTCCTGTAATGGAACAGGGGTAGGCAATTTACAGGCACTTAAGCTTGCTGCATATTCTTTTGGGGACTGTGCCACCTCCGTCCGTGAGATGCACCTCTATACAGAAACCCTACACGTGGTCCCTGGGTGGTGCAAATCAGGTCACAAAATACCGGTGGTAGGCTTCGGCCGTGGCTAGTGACCACCCGCCAGACTGAGTCGTGCCGCCAAGCGGCCTAGCCGTGTTCCGGCATGTAGCTTGGTGACGCCATTAGGGAAAACGGGTCAGAACAGTTGCTGCATAACTGCAAGACCAGATAGTCACACACCAAAACTGTACCTCGAAGATGTGAAGCTAGTCATGGAGGGTAGCGGGATCCGAGGCACGGTTGCCGCGACCGACCGCAGATAGTAGGGAGCCCAAGTAGTGAGCTAGCCACTCATGAAAGGCTGCCCCGCCATCTAGCGAAAAATCCCGGGATGTGCTATCCTGCCGGTTGGCGACCGGACGACAAGGCCAGATAGACATCCCCGGGGGGGCTCGGGCGTCCCCGCAGTCTCCAGACTAGTTTCTCATTGGTGTATTTGTCTTGTGTGTTGTGGCCGTTAGTTGGCAGTGTGCAGCCTCGTTCTACTTCCGTTTTCCCACCGACACTCACTCTCAAAATACATGAAAAGCAGAAATAATAGAAACAAAATTAAACAGTGGTTGCACTCCTTGTCTCTCAAAGTGCACCTCACTAATATTCGAGGTCTGCAGTCCAATATCACACCAGTCCACCAACACCTCGAGACTGAGCCACCATAAGGATTGGATGTACCCATACCGGGACACTGACCACGCTGGGCTGGAAACGAGAAAGCTTGCTTTGTCGTTAGACCTAACCCAGCTGGTCCGAGGGGCCACAAGAGTACCCGACGTTGAGTCGCATACTCCCTATTGCTTCTGCTGACTACTGACCCAGACCGATACTCCGTGGTGGTATTTATATAAAGCTGTCACACACAGATATTATTTTAAATTATATGCGAAAGAAGTCGTAGGTAACAGATGTTAGAAAATAAAAGGAGTGTCGGACGGGATTGTGTGCGGGCAGGTGCTGGTGCAGCTGGAGAGCCTGGAGCCGGCGTCGGCGCGGCAGGTGTTCATGGTGCACCCCATCGAGGGCGTGGCGGCGGCGCTGCGCGGCGTGGCGCGCGGCGTGCGCGGCGCGGCGCTGGCGCTGCAGGCGGCGCCGCCCGCGCCCGCGCGCTCCATGCCGGCGCTGGCGGCGCACTACGTGGCCGTGGTGCGCGCGCGCCAGCCGCGCCCGCCCTACACGCTGCTCGGCTACTCCTTCGGCGCCGGCGTCGCCTTCGAGATGGCGCTGCAGCTGGAACAGGTACGGCGCTCGCTCCTCGCCCCTCGCCCCTCGCTCCTCGCTCCTCTCCTGGCCCCTCGCTCCTCGCTCCTCGCCCCTCGCCCGGTGTCACGCAACCCGGTGATGAGGTTGATAACACTTATTATGAAAGCCAACCTTGAAATAAATAAATATTGGTGGACATTTCACTTTGAAAGTGGGGATGGTTAATAGTAGATTATGCTACAAATGTGTAAAGTTGGTGATTACCGCTGACGCCTGAGCCGAAGGCGAGGGGCTTAAGAGTACCGAAGACGGTAATCATCAATGCACACGTGTATCATACGACGTTTTTCAAAACACATGCGAAGAAAATAAGAATAAAAAATAATTTTAACAATGAAAAAGTAAATATAATTTAAAGTAAAAAAACCCGACTGCATAAAATTTGAACCAAACTATGTATTTACTTACATGTTATTGAATTAATACTATTCCAGAAAATTTAATATATTTTAGTAAAACAACATAACAACTGAACAGTCGGGATCCATTGAACAATTAGATTGGCTGTAGAATAATAATAATACATTATTGCTTGGAGGTAGAATAACTGGCAAAAGTGTGGTACTTCCCCAGGCGGACTCTGCCAAGAGTCCTACCACTACAATTATACAAAGTTTTCTACTACCTATAAACCCTATAAATGTGAGAATGGTTGTTACGCAACTTTAAATCGATACACATCCTAAACGGTCAGCCAAATCAAAAATTGTTGAAAGAAAACTAAAATTTACTTTTAAATACCTATTCAACGATACCCATCTTGACATAGTTTGTTGTTTTTTTTATTTGGCCAATATGGCGTCCGGTAGTCGCCATTTTCAATTTACACGAATGTCATGTCTTTAGTGCCACTCGCGTAACTTAAGGCTTGTTCGCATTAGGCTAGCAAATTAGTCTAGTAGAGAGTAATTTAGTAGCTAAAATACTCGCTACTATTCAAAAATCGTTCGCACCGTGCTTTAGTTCAGTTCACAAGTGAGTAGCGTTTCGCGACATGAAGATCCTACAACGCATTTGTTTGAAGTTATTTTTCTCTCCCAGACTAATTCGACAAGTTCGAACCTGTTTAATCGGCGAGCCAATGAGCGCACCGCTCGCAACGAACGCGTGGTGGGGGGTGCTACTCGCCCGTTGAAAATAGAACAAAATGGATTGACTCGACTAAATCACTTCCTAAATTACTCGACTAAATTTTTACTGTTCATACACGTTTAGTTGCTAAATTACTCGCCACTAGGCTAAATTACTAGCCTAGTGCGAACAAGCCTTAAGAGAAATCGATTGACATGTGAATCTTAAAAATCGGCCCAGGCGTTTGTGTATAGTGCTTCGAAGAATCATACATACATACATACATATATAGACTGATAAACACATTACCACTCCTTTGCGTCGCGCAGTCGGGTAAAAAATTTACCCTCGTTTTATGTGAAATGGTAGGTACTGTGAATATTGTTTTAAACTTTGTGTGTGTAAATAAAGCATGATTTGATGGAAATAAAATGGAAACAGCGGAAATACATAATTATTGTTTCAGAAAATATTAGTAGTTTTTTACGTGAAAGCGCAACAAATAAACGTACTTGCGTGGTTATGATATCAATATTAAGTAGGGTATAAAAATATGCATTGTCGGTTCCCGGCGTGACCCGCGTTCGTCCCGTGCAGGAGGGCTGCGAGGTGCGGCTGGTGCTGGTGGACGGGTCGCCGGCGTACCTGAGCGCGCACACGCGGCGCGGCGCCGGCAAGCGCGCGCCGCGCTCGGCCGCCGCGGACGAGGCGGACGCGCTGGCGTACTTCGCGCAGCAGTTCGGCGAGGCGGAGCCGGCGCGGCTGGCGGCCGAGCTGGAGCGGCTGCCGAGCTGGGAGGCGCGCGCGGCGCGCTGCGTGGCGGCGCTGCCGGGCCCGTGGCCGCGCGCCGAGCTGGCCGCCGCCGCCGCCGCCTTCTACGACAAGCTGGTGGCGGCCGACACGTACCGGCCGGCGCGGCTCCTGCGCGCGCCCGTCATGCTGTTCACGGCGCGCGACAACTACGTGTCGCAGGGCGAGGACTACGGGCTGCGCGCCGTGTGCGCCGGCCCGCTGGCCGTGCGCCAGCTGCCGGCCACGCACCGCTCCATCCTGGCGGGCGCGCCGGCGCGCGCCATCGCCGACTACCTGTCGGAGCTGCTGGCGCAGTAGCCGCGCCGGCCGCCGCCGCGCGCGCTCCCGCCTGTGATACGCGACATTCCGAGCGACGCCGCTCTCTCGCTTAGTTCTAGTTAGTTCCTTGTGTGGTTGTTGTGGATATTTATTTTGTTATATTGACCGGCGCCCGGTAGCGCCTCTGTGATTAAAAGTGCATTAAAATGTTTTTCAATTTGATCTGTTGTTTTTTCTCTCTCCTATGACGCTCCACTCGCTACTACTGACAAGTATGCAGGTATGCAAACACGTCGTGAAGAGCGGGAAAACTAAATCACACAAACATGGAAACATCTAGGCTGTGGAATGAGTTGCCTGAGTGGGTTTTCCCGGGTGTCTTCAAATCGGGAGTGAATCGGTTTCTTCTAAGTAAACACGCTCCATCGTAGACCGCATCGTCGCTTAACATCAGGCGAGACGGCGGTCAAGTGTACACCTATAAAAGTAAAAAAAAAGACTTCCTAGTTCTCAAACCTTTAAACAGTGGCTTACGGCAATGACGTTATATCACACACCTAAACACAACGTCTCAAAAAAAACAACCTCAAGGCTCGATTTCATCTATACGTAGTCCACAAAGGTTTATAGATTAATTATTGTCATCTCAAAAGTTAAAAATACAGCTCTATTTCCTAACAGTAAAGTTTTACTTGCATTGACAAGTTTACATATTTAAGCAAGTAGTCCAGCAAGGCTACTGGTACTGACTGCATCCGTTTAGAGCATGTCTTTTTTTTATATATAAAAATGTTATGTTGGTTTGTGTACGCTTCAAAAACTCAAAAAGTTCTGCACCGATCGAAATGAAGTTTTACAATGATAAATAATCCGCATCAAGGATAGATAGATAGATAGATAGATTAACTCTTTATTGCACTTAATATAAAAACAAACAAAAGTTACTTACAACAAACAAAATAAAGTAGCAATTGGCGACCTTATCACTAAAAACGATCTCTTCCAGGCAACCATAGGATGGAAAGAGAGATTTGAGAATAAGGAGGAGGGGAAGTACAAAAAGGAGTGATTAATACTTCTACAATTAAACAATAAAATAGATTTAAAAAAACTAAAATACCAAATAATATATTGATATACTTACACAGTAATTATACATCCTAATACATAAATACGAATTAAATAATATACTAATACATACAAATAATTACATATGATAAAATAAATAAATAATATATATATATATATATATACATTTATTAAACATTGAGATTTTAACTAGAATATCAGCTTCAATTGGGTGATGACTGCGATAAGTATACTTCTTTTACTTGGTTCTTAAAAACAACGTGCGATTGAGCTTGTCTAATGGTCACAGGCAAAGCGTTCCACAGCTGAGCTGCCTGAAATGCAAACGACTTGCCGTAGAACATTTCACTACGTGCGGATGGTATTTGCAGCAACAAATTGTTTTTAGATCTAAGAGGCCGAGAGTGCGCATCGCTGCAGAAAGTGAAAAGGTCTTGTAAATAATGCGGAGACAATGGGTTAAACAACACGTTATATGTAAGGGACAAAATATGAGCATTCCGACGAAAGCGAATGGGGAGCCACTTGAGCTGCATACGAAACTGAGAAACGTGATCATATTTGCGTAAGCCAAATATAAATCTTATGCAATAATTTTGGAGGCGCTCAAGTTTATCTAGCTGATCTGCTCTGAGATCAAGATAGCAAACGTCTGCGTAGTCCAGGATGGGAAGAAGGAGAGATTGCGCAAGCGCAACTTTAGTAGCAGTAGGTAAAAAAATTGCGGAGTCGCCTTAAAGATCCCCCCAGATGCGTACAATTTACAACTGATAGATTTCAAGTGAGGCTCCCAGCACAACGTGCGATCAAAAATCACGCCAAGATTTTTCACAGATTCACTGAAAGGTATTACGACTCCGTTAAACACGACTTGTGGAATAGAAGACCAGTCGACCCTGGAGATCATATAGGAACTACCAATTATGATTGCTTGAGTTTTGGTGGGGTTAACATTTAATCCGAAGGAGTTGCTCCAGCGGACAATACGTTCTAGATCAGCATTAACCATGGCTATAGCAACGTTAATATCAGAAAGCCGATCTTGAGAGTAAATTTGGAGATCATCTGCATAAAGGTGGTAGGAAGAACTAAGATTTTGAGAAATTGAGTTAATGAAAATTGCAAAGAGAAGTGGTGATAGCACGCCAGCAAGGATTGTTTTTATCTGATTTTTGCATCAGTCACATATGTATCACAGCGAAGCGTGGCAGGGTACAGCTAGTTCTACAAATGTTAAGAAACAACTTTTGTTAAAACACAATAAATATCCCTTAAGGATGACAGTGATGCTACATCACAAAAAAATGTGTATGTTGTCCTCTCTAGCACTGTTTTATCTGCTGTTTAGTGTTCATTCACTTCGGCATACTTTATCGACGCGCGCACGCTCTTGTTACGAATTGTTACGAAGAGTTCGATGGTTTTAGACAAAAAGGCAAAATTAGCTAGTTTAATTAGCTCCACAGATACACCGTATATGTCTTTTGATTTTTTTGGGGGGTATTCTAGAAACTATGCAGAATACCACATCAGACGAGAAACTTGTCAGTCTGAGGGAAAGGTTAGATGCCTGATGCGCTGATACTAAAATTGTACATGTAGTAACATCATTAGGTATTTAGCTTTAGCCGCTCCATAGGCAACCGCTGCATTTAAAACCCGAACATTCATAGTATTTGCGGCATTTTTTGACGAACTAAACTAAGAACTTCGTCTCTTACTGCCGTTACAATCTTTTACGATCCGGAAAAGTTCAACGTAAGGGTATTGTTCTTCCCCCTCTCCGTGTTCATTATTCCCCACATAGCTTTAGATGGATTCGAACTTCCATTTGGAAACAAGTATCATACTTATTTGCTAAAATATTGTTGATCAGTGCCACCACTAACGATTGAGCGTATTTCTCACTTACTTCGGACCAGTCTATAATACTGTCAATAGACGTAACAAAGCTTTGCGCTATTTGTTATTCTGCGAGAAATCACGCGTGAGGCGAGTGAGCTGTGCTGGCTTTGAATGAGCGAATGTTACTACTTCGCGTACGGCTAAGTGATCTAACAGAAGAGTATTTATTGAGTTAGCAGAAGTAAGGTCACGAGCTACATTTGTAAAAATAAGGTCAATCGCTGTTTGTGACTTTCTGTTATACGAGTAGGGAAGTCCACAATCGAACTCACATCACGGAAATTGAGTAAGTCGAATAGATTTTTAAAGTCAGCGTTAGTGTTGTCTAAGATATTTATGTTCATATCATCGAGAATTACATATGTTTTTATCGTTTTCACTGAGCTTATCGAGCAAACGTTCCAGACCACTTAAGAAACCTCTGACATGAGCTAGGGCTGTGCTAGCATGCGCTGGCAAACTTTCAGCTTTGTTAAAATGACGAATGTCTGGGGTTCATGGCTTGTACTCCCAGGTATGTGTGTTCGCCTGGTTCCTTCCTTCCGGTTCTCCAGTGCCTCCGTGGTTCCTCCGTCGCCCCCCGCCCACACCGCGCCCGCACGCCGACTTTTCTAACTACTTTTAAATTTAAAAAGTAAATTAGGAAAAAATAATATGCTTTTTGTATGATAAACAGATGATTGGGATTGTTTGTTTTGTCAAAATCAAAACCAGACTTGGTCGTATGTCCTAAGCATGGCAAGTCTGCCAAGAGTGTGTTAAAATTTATAAGTCTAATAATTTTTAATAATTCTGTTTTATACTTATTTCCCATAATACCCGTGCCAAGCCGGGGCAGGCTCCTAGACTAATATATTTATACGTTTGGAGGCCGTGACGTAGGCTTCCGGAATCTTCGAAGCAAGACCTCGCGCGTGCGAGCTACAACTTTTCTGTGAGGCGTCAGGACATTACATTGCTGTTCTGCCTGACGCGGCGAAGTGAGCGTTCATCCGACAACCGGATTTAGGTTTCGTATGAATTCAGGTTCGGTTTCGAGGTTTGTTTATACGTTTTCTAAATAAGGGTGCTAAAAAGGAGCTGTAGCTAACATGCTTGATAAAATTTGTGTGGGAACAAGTTTTGAACGTTTTCCTAATCAGGGAAGATATCGACGACCACATATTATAGGAAAAAACACGGGAGCGCCTCCTCCCCTTCCGCGACGATGACGGCGACCGGCGACAGTCGCGCGCGCCGCTCGGGCCGCGACGAGCGTGCGCCCGCGCCGCTGTCTGACGCCGCCGGGCGCGGCGCGACCCGCGCGCACCGGCTGCCGGCGAGCATTGCCGAGCCGCCGCCCTAATCCGTATTCATGTTCGGGCACGAGGAGAGGCCGCGGCGAAACAGCAGCACCCGGCACCAGCGGGAACCGCCAGTGCCGTCGGAGACCAGACGGAGAGTGTTTAGTTTACTTGGAGAAATATGACAATGCAAAAGTTTTTTCGTAGGGGCGACTCGAGCCGGTAAATTACCATCATTTAAATAAGTGAATTTAGCAGATTCGTTTTCTAAATAACTCTTCTCATCAAACGCCGACGGAACTCGCTTTGAATCTCGAGGATTACTTTTAAGTATGTAAACTCTATTTTTTCAATTTAAGTTTTTTTGGTAGGTACCTAAATAACACTGTAAGTAAACTCTATAAGCTTATTTATTGTAAAACTGTTGAATAATATCGAAAAAATGAGAATTTTAATGTTGTTAATTTCCGCGGCATTTTCTAATTATATATATATTTTTAAAAGCTTCACATTGATTCCATAAAATGGAACCCTGAGCACACCCCGGACACTCCACTAAAATTCCATACAAACGCCGCTGTGGAGCTACCTACTCTTCACACAACTACGCAGATGTCGTTCGTACACACGCGTGAATGTGTGCGTTAGAGCTAGGGCTACTGAATTGTTTTATTGAATAGTTGTGCTCCTTGAGTTCACCTGGTGACGTAGTCTATAAACTTGCTATAATGTTGAGTTACATAAATAGAATGGAGTCAAATTATACTACCTACTCTAATTAAAAGGGTGTTTGCACAGATTTCTCAATTGTTTCAGAAATCTGTGGGTTTTTGTGTTGCCGCGTAAAATGAAACGAAACCGATGATAGATTAGATCAGGTACCTAGATATCTATTTCTGTTAGTAGGTACACTCACATTTTATTTTACACTTACCCATGAAAGAAACTTTATTCTGCCACTATAATTATTCCTCCAGGCATTATTAATCCGTGATTGGGCACATATGTTACTGGCTGTGTAAGTTACGAACTTTGAGTTAAAAGTGACTTTGTAATTATAAATAAATAAATATTGGTAGACAATTCACACACAACACCATCTGACCCCAAACTAAGCAAAGCTTGTAATATTATAAAGCAAAGTTATTGAAAACTTTCTAATCTTACGTTATTTTATCATTAAATAAAGTAAGTAAGGAAATTAAATAAAGCTTTTAGTCTTGTCCCGTTTAGTTGATGGACAGACGTAAACAGCACAACAACCCACCATGATGATATTCCGTTAGGAATTAGACGTTCAATACCAGCCCTTCGTTGAGTGCTCCTAGCGTATCCGAAACGGCCTGAGGGGTGAGGTAGCTTGAAATTGGCGGGGGTTGGGGAGTGTCCGTTCTATCTATATTATCTATTCTATGCCCTGAGGTAGGCCGGCGGCTGACCCGGCGCGGCAGCTAGCCGCAGTTTACTGCCGCAAATAAAATAATTCCAACCGGAGCGGACTCGTCGGATTGCGCTCGGATACAATCGTCTCATGACCCGAGCGCGTATTTCCTTTCCCGTGTACAGTCGGAGACACCCTTGCCTCGAAACGCGCACGGGGTTGGTAAGCTTATTCTCCTTCCGAACCCGTGTACAATACAAGCCACGGAACATAGCCCTGAAGTTCGGAAACCCGTGTGCAATTGGAGGAAGCGTGCCTCGTATGGTACACTGGTTTGGATAGAGAATCAGCTAACAAAACCCGTGCGAGTTTCGAGGCAAGGGTGCCTGCCTCCTACTGTACACGGTAAAGGAAATACACGGCCCTAGCCGGGGCGGCGGCCGGCCCGGGCCGGGCGCCGGACCGCAGACCGCAGGACGAAGGCCCGACGCGGTGTTCCGACCCCGACACCGCCGTCAGGCCGGGCCGGCCGCGGGCGCACCGTGGGACAGCGAATAAATCACACAACCTTACAATAATTACTTAAGGCGCTGGGAAGACCTGAGTGAAATTCACGAATGCAAAATTAAGCTCCGCCCCTTTACAACTCCGATAAGACAGCGCCACACGAAGTTGCGTGCACTCAGTAAAATTATTTGCATTGATGGAAACAAAAGGCTTCCATGCTCATGCTCATAGATGGCGCTTTTCAAAATTTTTATTAATTAGAAATGCACGTCTTTTTGCTGTTTACAAATTTTTTTCGTCTGATTCTCTTATTTTTTCTAACGGACTAAGTAAAGTCCTTTTGTATATTAAATAAAAAACAAATTGCATAAATTAGCTAAGCCAGGAAGATGAATCACTACATATTAAGTAATCCATTTCTTTAAAATTATTGTACGAATTTTGAAGAAAAACATTCACTGTTAGTGAAGTACAAGTGTGTGTACCTGGGTGACCGAGCTTTGCTCGGTTTAAACACTGAATTATTTAGATATTAGTGGCGGCCCGGCGGCATTTTTCAGATTTTGCCCCGCCTAAAAAATATTGAAGGTCCGGGGCTGACTAGCAGCACCCTGCGAGTTTACCTTCACTGTTCCCGTTCCCGTTATTTTTTCAGGATAAAAGTAGCCTGTGTGTTATTCCAGACTATAATCTTACGTGTTTTCCAAATATCAGCCCGATCCGTTTATACGTGACTTGATGTTTGTCGTGACTGAGCAAAAACATCCAAACATTGACATTTACAATATTAGTAGGATTGGATACTAATAGTACATAATATAATCATCATTATCATTATACGAGGCTACGAGTAAATAATCCACCATTATTGCATACTACAACTCGGAAAACAAGTTTTTAATAATAATACAGCGACGCCATTTCGCTGCTTTGTAACGAAAGGTCCACAAACAAAACAAAACCAAAATCACTTTTATATCATTTTAGTTAGGGCATTCTTTTTTATTAACAAGTGATAAAAGTATTTTTGTTGTGACGGGATGAGCAGTAAGTATATGTGCCTGATGGTAAGTCACATGCCTATAATAGCGCAGTGACACGCAGGTATTGGAAAATAAAGAATCCTAATCATTACGTTGCATTATACTGCGCTCGCCACGACTATTATCTACATGTGTTCTAAATTTCTGCCCGACCCAACGTTACGACGTGATTAAGCAATAAACATCCAAGTATCCAAACATCCATATTTTTCAATATATTTCTATCCATATATTGAACATTTAAAATATTAGTAGGATTTCATATCAAAGCCCTGTAATCATACTGTATTTTTTTTCCTTTAAACCGGAAAACTGTGATGTTTTTAACCCCCGACCAAAAAAGGGTGTTATAAGTTTGACATTGATGTCTGTCTGTCTATCTGTCTATCTGTCTGTCTGTGTGTGTCCATCTGTGGCACGGTAGAGCTCAAACGGATGGGCCGATTTCGATGCGGTTTTTTAGTTGAAGGTAAATATCTGTGCTGTTCTTAGCTATGGTTGGTTGATATCGATTCTAGATGGCCGCCTCCACAAACTGGCGGACAAAATATTTGTTCACAACCTGCCTCAATATGGGTATCAAATGAACAATAAGAACAATATGGGTTTGCCTAGTAAAATATTATACATTATAACAAATCCAAGATGGCCGCCACCACAAAATGGCGAATTACATTTTTTTCACTACTACCCCAATATGGGTTTCAAATGAAAGGGCTTGACTAGTAGAATGTTTTACAGATAGCAAATCCGAGGTAGTCGGGGTTACTTAAAATTTTTAATTTTGTTCTTGTCACACTACTGCTTGGCGGTGGAATAGCTGGCAACTTGACTAGTAAAACATTACACACTATGACCAATATAAAATTTAAGATGGGTGCCACCATAAAATCCCGAATTATATTTTTCAGTTCTACCTCGATATGGATAACCAAATTTTACTAATTCTTTTTTTATTTCGTAAGTGAATATGTCTTAAAATACAATACATGATTTTATTAAATCGAGTAAAATATATATGTAGTTCTATATAGTGTCTAGACATAAGTGAAAATAATCTATACTAATATTACAAAGCTGAAGAGTTTGTTTGTTTGTTTGAACGCTAGTATCTCGGGAAGTGCTGGTCCGAATTGAAAGATTGTTTTTCTATTGGGTAGTCCATTTATCGAGGAAGGCTATAGATCATAAAACATAACGCTACTATTAATAGAAGCGGAGCATTGATCAAGAATGTAACAAAATCAGGAAAAATATTCCTTTTGAGAGTTTTCGCACGTTTCGTGCTGTGACATGACACATGACAGCATGTGTCTAAGATTGCGTCATTGAATATCACAGATTATATACCTCTTGAATATAAAACCTTTGCTAATCTCCGAGTTGGTACGACCAATTTCCGACAGGTGGCGTAACAGGCAGCTGAAGAGGTATTTTATTTGAAAGCGATATTCTCAAGAATAACTGAACCGATTTCAGTTTTCTTTCACCGTTGGATATGTACGGGATCCTGATGAATGCTATTTAATATACCACGGGCGAAACCGAGGCGGACATCTAGTAACAAATGAAATGCATTGATTTTGTAGATATTCATTTTTTCAGTACTGTTCCATATGGGGTACCTACAGCATACAATAATATATTTCTATGTTTTCCTTGACACTAGAGCAGCGCTGTGTTTCTTCTCGTTTGTTTAGGAAGATGATCATGATGATGAATCATTATTTCCGCCCCTCAACCAATTATATTATTGCCAGTTTATAACCTTTAAATAATATCGTTTTTTTTCAATTTAAGCTTTAAATTGATACAAAAGTCACATTTTTACATTTATGCGTGAAGCAAACAACTAATATCGGTTTTAAGTTATATTTTCAGCAACAATGGAGATAGACTTTTTGTGTTATGGTTTTCATCGCACCTGCTTTCGTTCACAACTCCACGAAAAGCAAATTCATCTACTAATACTAAATAAATAAAAATAAATAATCCCCCGTAGAGCAGTATAAATGAGCGTAACTTGTAAATATTTTAGTTATTAAACTTGTAAATATTTTAGTTATTATTTTAAACAATGTCACATCATCATAATCATCACCCGCAAGACGTCAACTGCTGAACATAGGCCTCCCCCTAGATTTCCACAACGAACGGTCCTGCGCAACCTGCAACCATCGGTTTCTAGCGACCTTTATGAGGTCATCTGTCCATCTAGTGGGAGGCCGTCCAACACTGCGTCTTCCGGTTCGTGGTCGCCACTCGAGAATCTTTTTCCCATCGGTTGTCAGTTCTGTGAGCGATGTGGCCTGCCCATTGCCACTTCAGCTTGCTTACTCTTTGAGCTATGTCGGATACTTTCGTTCTTTTGCGATTATCCTCATTACGGATTCTGTCGCGCAAAGAGACTCCGAGCATAGCCCTCTCCATAGCTCGCTGTGTGACTTTGAGCTTTGTTATGAGGCCCACAGTTAAGGACCACGTCTCAGTTCCATAAGCCATCACTGGCAACACGCACTAGTTAAAGACTTTCGCCTTTAGGCATTGGGGTATTCTGGACTCAAAGATGTGCCGAAGTTTCCCGAACGCTGCCCATCCGAATTGGATCCTTCGCTGGACCTCTTTGTCGAAGTTGGATCTACCTAATTGGATCTTTTGACCCAGGTAGACGTATAATTCGTCAACAACTTCGAGTGTGGTATTCCCAACAATAACCGGTACAGGTGAGACATGAACATTTGATATGACTTTCGTCTTGTCCATATTCATCCTCAAACCTACCTGGTGGGATACTCTACTGAGGTCCCTGAGCATAGCACGGAGGTCCTCCAACGACTCCGCCACAATGACTATGTCGTCGGCAAACCGAAGGTGAGTGATGCATTCGCCGTTGATATTGATGCCATATTCGTTCCAGTCCAGTAGCTTGAAAACATCTTCCAGCGGGGCAGTGAACAGTTTCGGAGATATGACATCTTAAAGTGTCAGGTCAGCTTGGCTCTGGGGTCTTTTGCCATGCTAACGACAGGTTGTGCTTGCGTAGAGGTGTATAACTGTAATTTCTTTGTGGTTGTTTCTTGAAAAAGGAGTTCATCATAAAGATGCTCTCCCTTTCCAAGAAATCCGCTAGACGTTGCCCTCTTGGGTTCCGCTGCCCATATCCGAAATCCCACTCTCACTCATCTACGTTTGCTCAGTTTTGCGTTGAAGTCTCCCATCACAACATTGAAATGTGTTGGCGGAAAGGTCAAAAGAGACGTAACACTTGGGCAATACCTAAAACAAGAACCGGTTTTGGCCAGGGTGCATTTTCCTTTACTGGACCATACCTTTACCAACCTATTGACAAAGAGTTGGACATCATAGATACGTCAACATTATGAGTGCAAGAAAAAGGTCTCGGCTTGGCTATCTACTCAGGGCTACTGCTCGCATCTCGAAAAAGCGACATCGTTTCATGGTGGATGTTCCAAAGGCACGAACAAAGAGATTTGACTCTTTTTTGTTTTTGTCTACGCTGTGGAATACGTTGCCTGAGTGAGTTTTCCCGATAATTACAATCTTTGTGTCTTCAAATCCAAAGTGAGTCGGTTTTTCTAGGTAAACACGCTCCATATCGTAGGCAAACATATTGCATGCCTCTAGAAGAAGAGGCCAGTTTGTATGGGTCAATTATTAAAATGTTTTGTATCACCTTATCTTACCTGCAAACAGCAATAAAGATTTTTGTATTTGTACCACATTGTTGTTTAACATCAGGCGAGATGGCGGTCAAGTGTAAACCTTTGAAAGTAAAAAAAAATGTCCTGAATTATTTTGGTTATATTTAACACAATGTTGAAATAATCATATACCTAAAATAATCAAGTTGTAGCTAATTAACATACACAGAGAATGATAGAAAACATCAGAAATAGAAAAAATAGTTGAAAAACAAAGATAAAATGATTTTGAGTTGTGGCTTTTTAGTTTTAAAGCACCGATTTAGGTAATTTTAATTCATCGCTCAATCGAACAAGAACAAAATTAAAAACATTGGTTCGACTACCTCGGATTTGTTTTCTATAAAACATTCTACTGGTCAAGCCCTTTCATTTGAAACCCATATTGAGAGAGTTTCGAAAAAAAATGTATTTCGATATTTTGCGGTAGCGGCCATCTTGGATTTCAAATTTGTCATATTGCATAGTATTCCACTAGTCAAGCCCTTTCGTTTGATACACATATTGGGGTAGTAGTGAAAAAAAATTTGATTCGCCATGTTGTGGTGGCGGCCATCTTGGATTTAAAATTTGTTACAACGTATAATAATATTCTACTAGTAAAGCCCTTTCATTTGATACCCATATTTGAGGTAGGTTGTGAAGAAATATTTTGTCCACCATTTTGTGGAGGCGGCCATCTTGAGTCGATATTAACCAAACATAGCTAAGATTTTATGCAAGGACTCTTTTGTACACCTACGTCCGAACACCTCGGTGATTCAAAGCTAGTTTGTTTAATTACTGAGCCTTGTAGGTACTAATATTTATTCTGTTACTGAGCATTGTCTTGCAATGTAGGTAGTGTGATGTAGGTAGGCTAGAGATTAATACTATACTTGTGGGTAAACCAATAAATGTCGTTGTGTCACTCGGCTGTTTCAATTACTGCTCCACGTTAAAATATCGTAATATTCAACTATACTTACAATTATTATTTTTTAAAATAAAACTTGACGAGACGAACAGGACATGTGCCTGATGGTAAGCAACATGCCTGCCACATAACAGCACAATGACACACAGCTATTAGAATATTAGAAGTCCAAATCATTACCTAGCACTGGACTGCGCTCGTTACCCAGAGATCTAAGATGTTATATCTCTAAGGGCAGTAATTTATTTGGAAACATTGCCCTTCAAACCGGAACACAATTTCAACTGGTATCTATAACTTCAGTCGGTAACTGAAGTTACCGACCATACCGACCGAAGTTACAAATCTATCTGGGAAGTAGATTGTTTGATGATAAGCCTCGGGTTCTATAGGAACTATTTTCTAATCTGTGTCTCGAAAACTAAATACAAGCTTGAAAACAACGGACAAAATATCCAACAACAACGATATCAAAAAAAAACATGCAAAAGATTACACAGTGATGAGATATGAACTCGAGAACTTGAACGCGGTTGTACCACCGAGCCAAACTGACAAGTTACAGTAGGGTCCAAAATTTCACATCATATGAACTTTATTACCGTTTGTAAAACTTCTATAACTTCAATCAGGAACTGGGAAGTAGATTTAATTTTTAAGATTTGATGAAAAGCCTCTGGTTACTTAGGAACTATTTTCTAATCTGTGTCTCAGAACAGACAGAACTAAAGAAATAAAACCTTGAAAAACAACGGAGAAAATATCTAACAAAAACAATATCAAAAAAACACGCAAAAAGATTTCGTAGTGCTGAGATACGAACTCAGGAACGTAAATCGTAACGACTTCATCTGCCGCTTTAAACATTGCGCCAAATATACAGATGTCTGTTGTGTCGAATTTTCAAACCACATGAACTTTATAGATGTTGCTGCATGAATTTGTGAGAATTGTTTATTTTTATTTTTTTGAATTGCGAGCGTCGGACGACAAAGCGACACAGGTCCTTTTAGCAAGGCGCATCAGCGCTTTCTGCTGGACTTCATAGTAGTAAGCGAGAAGCAAGACACGGGCCGGCTCGGTCGAGTTAGCTTTTCAAAAGACAATTAATTAATACGAATTAAACTTCATAATCCAAAATACAAAATCTTCCATCCCCCTTAGTAAAAAATGATACGTTTACCTATAAAATTTGAATAATGTATGTTTATTAATGACACAGATATTTACATCTAAAACTTATTTTAGAGGTAAGTTTAGGATTTTTTCTTATCGAGTTTTTTTTTCCAAATCGTGTTTTGATACAATAGGTTACCTTATAAATATGTTCAAGAATAACATATATTTTACTAAAAGCCTCAAACCATATACATGTTGTTAAATGTGTGTTTAAAAAGTGCTAGTTGGCGATATTCAGCGCCTTAATGAGGGGTGCGCGTGCGCGGCGCCGCTCGCATCCTTCGCACTCTCAGCTCACACCTCCTCCCCGCCGCACCGGGACCCTCCCTACGATCCTTCGTCTACGATATGACGTCGCAGCCGTTCCCCTCGTGTCCAGCGTCTCGCGACCTACACTATGGTAGAGCACTCGGCCGGTGGTTTCACTCGCAGCATCTGTTCTCAGTTACCCGGGACGTGTAGGCAGCGCCAGCCCGCTCGCGGCGGGACCCGGGCCGCCCGACACGCCCGCCGCTCGCCGCTCGCCGCTCGCCGCCGCACGATCAGATTACCCGCGACGCGTTTTACTCCTTTTGTAAGGATCTTGCGGTGACCGCGAACTGGTTCCTCGCTCCACTATCGCCTTCCCGAACGGGTGGCGCCGGGCTATCTCCCGGTTTCAGTGCAGATCGGCAGTTGTGCCTTAATCGCGCTCGGTCCTTTCACGGCCGACTACGACCGACCGATCCCAACTCGTTGTTTAGGCGCATCTCCCTTGAGGTGTAGGTGTAATATTTATACGCAGGAAGCATTAAAATCCTTGAAAGACCGCCGACCGCCGCGCGCCGGGTGTAGCGGCGAGCGCTGCGTGGTCCCGGCGACCGTTCCCGTTCCGAGCATCACTCGACCGTTACGTGTAACTCCGGCGGAGCGCGGCGCAGGCCGTGCGCATTCCGCGCTCGCCGGCGCAGACGTATAAAATGTCGCATAATGCATGTGGGACGCGACCCGGAGCGGCCGCAAAAACTGGCGCGCGCTCCGGTCCCGGCGCGGGGCCGCGCGCTCGCCGCGGAAACTGAGAAAATAAATGGGAGCCCGCGCCGCCCGCCGCCCGCCGGCCGCAGGCGCAGACACACAACTCTCCCGTGGTTGCAGGGCGGGCCCGGCGCCGCTGCCGCCCGACCAGACGTACGAGGCGGCGCTGCCGGCGCTGCTGCGCGCGCACCGCGGCCGCCCGGACTTCTTCTGCGCCAACCGGCCGCGCGCGCGCCCGCGCCGCCGGCCGCGCCACCAGACTCGGTCAGTGCCGCCCCGAGCCGCGTGCTCCCCGACCCCGAGCGCTCCCTCCACGGTGCTCATGCGCCTGATGTGCGAAATTTGACCGCGAAGTTTTCGACGTCGACATTACACTGTGATACACTTCCGCAAATGAATATAAAAGTAGTCGCCTTCACTTGAAGGCGACTACTTTTTATTCTCTAAAGTCTCTAGTCGTGTTCAGTAGTACGCCAACACGTCTAGAAGTAGTAGTAGTAGTCAGGTACTATCGAGCGTCACGATTGATAGTACTGTAACATGTATACAGGTTTTTTAAAGGGACCTCAAGTGGCCCGTACTAGCGAAATGTGGGCTACTGCAGGAGGCGCAGGGCCGTACTAACTTGCTCTTACCGTACTCAACAAATTCTAAGTACTAGCTACGTTCCGCACGACGACAAGCGCAAGGGCGCCACCAACGACCTGGCATCCCAGTAGAGGTGGGTCCAGTACGGACCTAGGATCTAGCACCTGCCGACTTGCAGCCGGTATGTAAAACTAATAGTAATTAATATACAAAATTTCGATTATTATCTAATGTCGGCTGACCTAATATTTGGGGGGTTGCTTTGCAAAAGATGTATCTGTGTCGGGTGACTGATTATTGGATATAAAACTGCTGCCTTATGATAGTTGAGGGATTTGAAAGTCAGGTCGACAGGTACCTTGTTTGAGGTACTGGTGCTAGTGTCACCAGAGGTGCTGGATTATTATTGACGAAAAGATCTGATAATGGATTCTGAAGAAGGTTGACGGTGCTGTCGTTTGTACCGTTACCGGGAACTGAGGGCTCGGCTGACCCAGCGCTGCCGATGGGGTCGTCCGGATCACTCAGTAGTATCTGGGCCGTCGACGGGGGGTCGTGTGTCCAGCAAGACTAACCCCGCCTTGGCGCAGGTAACCGAACCCCGTGTGTGCAGGCCCGCCGCGCCGGCCGCCGCGCGCCCCGCACCGCCGCCGCGCCGCTGTGGTGAGTACTCATCGTTACTTTCTTTTACTAAAACAAAGTAGAGCTTGAATGTCCCGGGAATGTGATTATTAGAAAAAAAATTAGCACTCATATGGACGTCGATAGTAATGAAAACTTATAACTCAGAATTTGACAGCGCGATTTGGAAATTACGCGAGTGAAACCAGACGGCGCTGCTCGTCTGGAATAAATATTTCTGAAGTGAAGACTTCTTTTGGCGCGCCTAGACATTTTTCGTGGGGTGTGAATTGAATTACAGCGTCACACTCGGGAATGATAATAAATTTCCGGGTAAACTCGGGATGCTAGAGCGAGAAAGAAAATATAGTGAACAAGTACGCTAGAGTGAGAAAGATAATATAGGCAACTGGACATCTACTCTCTTTCTACGAAAACGGAATTTCGTATTAAACTCGCGACTTTCCTACTCCGTTTCTACTTCGATCCGTCGTTTCGGCCGTTTAAATTTTCCAAGACTACTCTAATTAGAGTGGGCTTAGAACATTTACACATCAAACAATGTTTAATCCGGAGTAGAGTTCGACAGTGGAACCGGAGTAGGAAAGTCGCAAGTTTATTTCAAAATTCCGTTTTTCGTAGAAAGAGAGTAGACGTCTTGCTCTTCGCTATTCTGTCCTTGTGTTTAGTATATTCATGTTTTTATCGCGACATTAACTTCCATTGACCACATTAATCGAACATGTCATGAAATATTCAAATTGCATTTCACATCCATTATGGCATTTGGTTGAAATATATTACTGTTTTATCACAGTACTTACACTACGTAAACACACAAAATGATACCTATTTTCATCACAGTACCTATTTACACATAGACTATAACACAACATATTTATCCATTTTTAGCGAAATACTTATAAAATAATGTAGTAACATATTTGCGAAGAAATAAATAAATCACTGACGACATTTTCAAATAAAAACAATACAGTGAAAAAGATTCTTTTTCCGCGCGGTTTTTCTTTTGAAAAGAATAACCACGCGGAAAGCGGAAACAATTTTACTTGTTCACAAATTAGCGATGCGCGCGCATCAGCGTTTTTTTCACAGATAAGAAAATAGTTACTTCGGCAAAGGCACAAAAACCAGCCAGTATTACTAATAAAGTAAATTAATATTTTTGTGTTTTATTGTAATTTATAGTCAAAATTAAATTAAAGAAGTAAATGTTTATTTATTATGTCTCCACGCAAGTTAATTTTATTCATAAAATGTTGAAAACTTTTTTGATTAAAAAATATTCTATATTCTCGTGTTGCTGTGCTTAGTAGGTATAGACTGATAGATAGATAGATAAACTCTTTATTGCACCTAAATTACAACGAAAAATAATAAAGAAAAAACAAACCATAGAATAAACTTTGACATAGAATATACTTTGTGTACTAGCTAAATTATTTGAAAAAAATTATCCACGACCAACTTTACTCTGCTCTTAAACATACCTTCTTACCCCAGCAACATGGTTTTCTGAAGGGAAGGTCTACTACAACCAACCTTGTTTCATTTATTGATGCGGTCACGTCCGGTATGGAGGGGGGTGGGCAAGTAGACGCTATTTATACAGACTATCGGAAAGCTTTCGATCGTCTGGATCACTCTATCCTCCTCGCTAAGCTGTGTGCCGCCGGAATAAGAGGTGATTTGCTTCGGTGGTTCGCTTCTTACGTCGACGGTCGCACTCAAGCTGTGGCTCTCAATGGGTTCATGTCTGCTCCATCATTCATCCCATCCGGTGTGCCGCAAGGATCAATTCTCGGGCCTCTCCTGTTTATTTTGTTTATTAATGATATTAACCAATGTTTCAAGCACTCTAACTTCTTACTCTTCGCAGATGACATGAAGATTTTTAAAGTTATTAAAAATTGCCGTGATTTGGAATTGCTTCAACTGGACTTGGACAGCCTTGTGATTTACTGCTTGGAGAACAAACTTGATCTTAATATTTCGAAATGCTGCTGCATCACCTTCAGCAGATCAGCTCAAACAATTTCTTTTGATTATAAAATTAACGATCAGTCCTTGTCAAGGGCCAATTCTGTAGTCGATCTGGTTTAATCTAAACGTTTAATTGATGTAAGCCATTAATTTGATTAATTTTTGTTAAATTCTATATATATTTTGTAATTTCCTAACTAGTGATACTTGTGTTTGTTCGCTCCGTATGTGGTATCTACTTGTTGCTACTTGTTCTATCTGTATTAACTATTTTTTTCTTTCTGTTTGTTTTATCAGTGAAAACTGTATTTGGCTTCAGTGTTTCCACTCATCTAAATTTTATGATTATGTAATGCTGTTTGTTTTCCATTTAGAATAAAATAAAATAAAATAAAGTAGCAATTGGCGACCTTATCGCTAAGAGCGATTTCTACCAGGCAACCGTAGGATGGTAAAAAAGAACTTAATAATGGAAGACGGGGAGTAAAATTAGGAGTATATAGATACTTCCGAATGATAATCTGATATTAATAACTAACAATTAATTTTAAACACAACAATATACATAATACATAATATACCAATTTTACGTCCTAACTGTAGGCCCGTGAACAAATGAACCACCAGGACACCTATGTAGGATGATAGAAGGGTATAAAATAATAAGATTGAGCATTATGCCGTCACTTGAAAGCTGTCCAGCTGAGTACAGGTACAGGTGACTACAGGTGAAGATAGGGGGTATACAAATCTCGATAATTTCTCCTTGTCACACGATTATTTAACGGCGTTGCGGAATAATGGATTAGGAGATATACCTGAGACAAAAGTGCCGGGCAATCACTCCGACTACACAGACCCGACTTCTACTTCAGACAGACATTATCCGACTTCAAAGCATTGTCGTCTAAATAAGTCTTCTAAGCATGGCCATTTAGACTAGATGGCCATGCTTTAGACCATTATACAATTATGCTTAGTCCCGAGTTCACTCGAAGAATATTTCATTTAGGTACAATCGTGGCGCTTGACCTCAATTCACAGCCCACGACAATGTGTGGTGCACCAAAAATAGTTTTCACTTCAAAAAGTATCTAGATCGTAGTGAAGAATGGAGAAGTACTTACATACAAAATTTTACGTAGGTTGTAAATATGACACACCTGTAGTTGACGTGACGTGACATTACTTGACGTCCACCGCAGACCACAGGGCGGACACGGGAAGAGGTGCGCAGAGTGTTGCAGGCACGTGAACATAAACAGCAGGCGGCTGTTCTGTGTTGCGATCTGTCAAGGGCGTTCCACGTCGCCGACCACGCCGTGCTAGCTGAACAGCTGACTCTCTACGGCGTGAGAGCCAAACCCCGCTCACTCTTGGTGGGTCTCTTGCAGAACTGGTCACGGGCTGTTGTAGCGTGCGGGGGGACGGAGAAATCTGATCCTCTCTACTCGGTGATGGGAGTGGCCCAGGGGAGGCTGGGAAGTGCGTGTTTCGCATTGAGTCGCGTTGCTAAAGTTTTACCTACAGAAGCGGTAATGTCATGTTACTTCGCTACAGTGCACTCCCTTCTTCAATACGGCACGGAACTATACGGCAGAGCTGCTGAATGGGAACGCGCTTTCAAGTTACAAAAGCGCGCGATTCGGGCGATCGCAAAAGTTCCAATGGACGAATCTGCACGTCCATACTTTAAGATGTTTCAAATTCTAACATTGCCGAGCCTGCTTATATTTCAGGTCGCGGTATATGTGAGACTAAACTTGACCTCATACGAAACACTGACAAGTGCCCGACATAAAGATAGACTTGCTGAAGTGCGTCGAACGCTGGACAAGTCAGCTAAACCGACGCATATTATGGGTCCGACTGTGTACAATTAATAAGCTACCGAAGTCGATAACCACTGCGCCCTCTTTTGGTAGTTTTAAACTTAGGCTCAAACGCTGGCTTACCGAGCAGACGTTCTACAGCTATAATGAATTTATTAATTTAAAAATCATGATTTAAACTTGACAATTCTAATTTAATTTATTACATAGATTGACATGTAGATATTTGATTATGTTAATTTTTAGATTACTATTTATACCAACATACAATGTATGATGATTATTATTTATTAGAAATTATTTTGTTTTAACATACAAACCAATAACTTGTAACAAGTGTTATAAGTAAAATATGATTATGATTAACGGATGTATGGAGTTGAAGAACAGCGCCCTTAGGGGTCTTAGTAAAAGGAAACATATTTGCCACACATTTGCTAGAGTTACGCAACAGTAACAGTACGCCGCAGCGGACGAGGCCTGCGCTCGGTTGTTGTCGGCGTGGGCTCGGGAGTGCTGCGTCATCGATCGTAATTGTGCTCGAGGCGGCGCACGCGCAGCGCTCGTCAAATTTGCGGCTTTGACGAAACACGTCTTTTTTTCTACACTTCAAATAACATATTTCCATTATCAAAGTATACATATATATAGAGTCCGAAAGGCTACAACTGTACAACTGATACAGCCGAAATCCAGACCCACGAATCGTAGCGCGCGCGCGGCGCAGAGGAAGATGACAATCTTTTAAAATCTCTTTAAAATCTCAACAACTGACATCGCAGCTTCATGCGCCGCTCGCTCGCCCCGCAGTTGGGCGCATCGAAAACAATCGATTTGCAATATAACGACACATTGTTGCCAAACTCCACAAAAAAAGCTGCGACGAATGCCGTTCCGTGCGCGGCCGCCATAACCTGTCCTCTGGCGGAGTGCGCCGGGACACGCGAGGAGAGAACGGCGCGCGCGCAGAGCTCGCAGCGGCACCACGAAGCTTCAGTTTACTGGAGCCCGGACCGCGCGGCCGGCACGCCACTGCGCTGCGTTACTATCTGTCAATAATAATTAGTCGTTTGTAATCGGCGACTTCAGGAATAGTTATGTGGACACCGTGTCGAGCTGACCGTAGGAAGCCGTGCGAGGCCGGCGGCCGGGACGAGCGGCAGCCTGTGGGCGACGGTGAGGAGCTGAGATGAGGTTATTCTGCCGCTAAACAGTAGTGGGCAAACATTACTGTGTTCCGGTTTGAAGGGCAATGTTTGAGCTAAGAGATAAAACACCTTATATCTCGAAATGAGCGCAGTGCGGTGCTAGGAGATAATAATTTGGATTCTTCATGTTCCAATAGCTGCGTGTCACTGTGCTGTTATGGGCAGACATGTTGCTTACCATAAGGAACATATCCTGGTTATCTTGTCACTATAAAAAAAGATATGAAAGGCCGGCGCGCGACGGAGCGCCTCGCGGCCGGGGCCACGGCGATGAGCGAGTACTGGAAGTGAAGCGTGCGAGCGAGCGAGCCGCTCCGCTCGAGGAGCGCTCCTCGTACGGCTTCAATGCGTCGTTAGCGCCGTAATCACTTAATTGTGACGGCGAGCGGCGAGCGCGGGCACCCGGCGGCGGCGCCGCGCGGTCGCGAGCCACTGCGAACTAAACGTACTACGAGTACATAGCTCAAAACTAACACGAAACGTAAAACAGTGTATTTTGTGACCGGGCTTATGACGTATCCCAAAAGCTTAGTCAAACAATTGCGAATCCGTCGACGGAAGCATATAAGATACAATGATATATTATGAAACCTATTAGGAGCTTACTAATGGCCGGGCCGCGGCAGCGCCGCACGGTTCCACCCGCGTACTTCCCTTACCCGTTATTTTCCGGTGAAAAAGTAATCCGTGTAATGTTCCAGACTACAACCTGTGTTCCTAAAATCTACCCGATCCGTTCAGGTGTTCCGACGTGATTGAGCGACAAACATGCAAATTTTTGCATTTTAATATTATATAGTAGAAAGTGGGATAAGATCATGAATAAAGTTTCCACAACAGCACCAATAGTTCCAGCTGTAACCCAGAAAACTGTCTCACGTCATCAAACTCTCTCCCTCTGTCACGTTCCACAAGCCAGACTCTTGCAACCTTGCCGCAGTAATCTGGCTTGCGAAACGTGATGTAATTTCTTGTTCCCCAGATGTCGCAGTCAGAGGAGAGGTCTGTTTTACTGTAAATATTTCGTTATTCAATTTCAACTCAACTGTTGCGGTTGTGCCAGAGCTCGCGGCATTGTCCACATTTTGTTTAGGTGCTTGTTAATCATGAACCGATTCCACTTCTTCCACTTTTGTATCCAATTTATTTTAAAATTGTAAATTTCTCTCTCTTGTATTATTTAGTCTGCTTTTTTGTTTAGTTCCGATTGCCAAATAGTCCCAATTTACTCGTATATACATCGGATAGTGGTCCAAACAAATAGATGTGGTCGTTTCCTTCAAAGACCCTACCTGCATTGTAACACAATAGGTAACACATATGTACAACATAAGACACGTATATTTTAACTTTATAAATGTTGTAGTGATGTTCAGCTGACATGAGAACGTTATTTCATTATTTCGTTCTCATGGTAATAGGCATGACAACTCGTTTTAGATTTACACCCGTATGACTTGAATCAGTGAGGATGCTTATTGTGAGCATCTTTACGACGGAAGTACGTCATTGTGTTATTTTTAATTTTTCGTCCGAAAACGATGACGTCATCGAGAATTGTCCTTTAATTTTCCTTAGTGATATAGGGACATAGCAAGGTATTAGCAGAGGGGCCATTACCCCTTCCCCCTCTTTTTGGCATCAAATGCTCGAAAAAGGCCTCTTGCCTAAAGGCCTTTTCTTCAATCTTCTCTATCGAGTTTGCGCCACCTAGCTTTATTATTTCATTCATTCACAAAGGTGCACCTTTGTTTTGGTCTGCCTCTGGGTCGTTTGGTTTGTGATCCTATCCAAGTTACTATTTTTTTAATTTTTGCATTTTCCAAAAACTAAAAACCCCATTTCCACTTTAGCTTCCTACAATGTTCCAGAGAATCTAGGACAATTGTTGTTTGTCTAATACTATGTACTAATATAATAATAATAATATGTAATATGATACTGACTGACTTACTAATTTCGTGTTTGTTTGTCCTATGTTGAGTGTTTGTTCCGAATCCAATATCGCAAAAAATGTTGTATGCTTGAGTGTTCCATGTCTATTACATCAACCGAACATAGCCCTCTGAACCACGTTCGCCATGTTGTTTTGTTTGCTAATAGTGACGACATATCCGCATGAATCAGTTTGTTGCACCACTAAACAATTAAAAACTACTTACATTTTAGTGTTATTTGTAGTTTAATTATTCTAGACATGGACAAATAATGTTTAACTAACCATGTAAAATTGAACAGCAGAATTGGAGCAGACTCAACCGTAATTTGAGCAGTCATTTATTATATTTATTATATTAATGTGTCATCAAAAGGCTACTCAATAACTGAAACATAGTTGAAAGAACTACTTGAGATACTCCTAGTTACCGCACTTAGTTTGCACTTTTTGAGTTTTTTCTTTTGGCGCGCCTAGACAGATTTTTCGTGGGCTGTGAATTGAATTTTAGCGTTACGCTCGGGTATGACTATACATTTTCGTGTAAACTCGGGATGAAAGAGCGAGAAATAAAATATAGTGAACAAGTGCGCCAGAGGGAGAAAGATAATATAGTCTACTGCTCTTCGCTATTCTGTCCGTGTTTAATATATCCATGTTTTTTATCGCGACATTAACTTCTAGGTACTTACCACATTAATTGAACCTGTCACGAAATATTAAATTTGCATTTCAAATCCATTGCATGAAAGTTTTGGTTGGTTGTATTATGTATTAGGTACTGTTTTATCACGGCACCTAGTTACGTTGGGAGCACAGCCCTACCGCTCTGCAACACCGTGTTAACTAATATTCCTAGAAGACGGCCACCCGTAGCGGCCGGACGCAGCGTAGACTGAATTAGCGTCTGGATCCCAGCCTTCCTTTTAGACTAAGCTTTAGGCTTAAGTCATTATTTGCTAAATCGTCCTAGTGTAAGGTTTTGAGCTATTAAACTCATTTATAATCTTTTAAAAAGACCTTCGCGTGGCCCCCGTGCACACGTAAACACACAAAATGATACCTATTTTCATCACTGTAGGTACTTACACATACACTAACACAACATACCTACTCGTATTTATCAATTTTTACCGAAATACTTACACTTTAAGTAATTTAATAACATAGGTATTTGGGAGGAAATAAATAAAAATCTGACGACATTTTCAAATAAAAACAATACACAATACAGCGAAAAGAAAGAGCGCGTGGAAAGCGGAAATCAGCGCTTTTTTTCACAGATAAGAAAAAAGTTACTTCGGCAAAGGATGGCATAGGCACAAAACCAGCAAGTATTACCTACTAATAGGTAAAGTAAATTAATATTTTTGTGTTTATATAAAGTAAATTAATATTTTTGTGTGTAATATTGTTGTAATTTATTGTCAAAATTAATTAAATTAAAGAATTCAATGTTTATTTATTATATTTAAATTAAAACTTTAAATAATACACGTCACATACAGGGTCATAAACTAAAATTTATTATTATATTGTATTTTATCTCCCAAAGTTAATTTTATTCATAAAATGTTGAAAACTTTTCTGACATAAAAATATTTTAATTATTATTAAAAAAAATATCATTTGTTTTAGACGGAGCATTATGATAAACCGTGAGTTTTACATTACATTACCGCACAAGTACGTAATGAGATACATTACGATATTGAAATCGGTGATCATTTCAATTCACAGCCCACGAAAATTCTGTCTTAGGCGCGCCCAAAGAAGTTTTCATTTCAAAAATTTTGATGAGTAGAAACAATGAAGCCGAATATAGTTTCCGGTGAAAATGTACTGTAATGTGTTTTCCAGACTACAACCTGTGTTCCTAAAATCTACCGGATCCGTTCAGAAGTTCCAACGTGATTGAGCAACAAACATGCAATTTTTTTCATTTTAATATGATGTAGTAGAAAGTAGGATAAGATCATGAATAAAGTTTCCACAGTAGTGCCAATAGTTCCAGCTGTAACCCAGAGAACTGTCTCACTTCAGAGATACATTACGATATTGAAATCGGTGAAATAAGAGACCCTTTACGAGCAAATGTGTTATAAAATAAATAAGTAGCAAATTAATACTAAAATAATTGCGAGTCAAACGCTATTTCCGACCCGCGTAAAAAATTGTTTTTAATGTATTTTTGGCCATGGATACTAGTCATTCAGCCCTATTTTATTCTCGTGTTGCTGTGCTTACTAGTTATATTCAATTTCAATTTACAAATCGTTTTTGTTTTTAATCAACAAAGTTATTTAGTAGTCTTTAAATAGTTATAAGTATTTCTTATTTTAGTTTTCACTTCTGCCGTGCGGTCAGTATTCAAAATTTAAAGAAACTTTTCACGTAATTACAAAATTTTTAATAAATCATGATCAAAGCATTTAGGCTGTGGCCAGTGGCGTAGCGTGGGTTTTTGCCGCCCGGGGCCGACCGAAAATTCGCCGCCCCCTACTTTAATTATATATGTATACATAATTTAAAGTTCAAGTATTACTATATTCAATACCTAACTAATATAGCTACATCGTCCATCTTTTTTGCAACTCAAGATAATACGGTTATATTTTTTTATAATTTGGTTTAAAAATGTGTTATTCTTTTTAGGGTTCCGTAAAACGTAAAAACGGAACCCTTATAGATTCGTCATGTCAGTCTGTCTGTCTGTCCGTCCGTCCGTATGTCAGAAACACATTTTGCCGAAACTATGATAACTACACTGTTGAAACTTGGTAAGTAGATGTATTCTATAAACCCCATTAAGATTTTTATAAAAATGTTTTAAAAACAATTAATTTTGGGGATACTTAGAACTGAAACTAAAAAGTTGTTGAAGTGAAAACTGCTTTTGGCACGCCTTCACAGATTTTTCGTGGTCTGTGAATTGAATTTTAGCGTCACGCTCGGGTATGATAAGAGATTTTCGGGTAAACTCGGGACACTAGAGCGAGAAACAAAATACAGTGAACAAGCGCGTCAAAGCGAGAAAGATAATATAGTCTCTGTCTTTATTATATTTATGTCTTTTTATCGCGAAATTAGTTTCTTACCACATTAATTGAACTTGTCACGAAATATTAAATTTGCTATGCACATCCATTGGAAAAAAAGTTTTTGTTGTAATATACTCGTATTACTGTTTTATCACAGCACTTACACTACGTAAACACACAAAATCATATCTATTTTCATCACAACACTTAGACATACACTATAACACAACATTTATATGCATTTTTAGCGCAACACTTATAAAATAAATAAATAGCACATACTAAAAACTTTGCTAGTCAAAAGTTATTTCCGACCCGCGTAATTTTTTTTTAAATTTATTCTTCACCTTCTTGTAAATAAACTATGTAGCAATTTAAGTTAAATGTAAATTACTCATTAGCCTAGACTTAATACATTAGGCTTGTAATAAGTATAAGAATCCAAGGAAACTTGGTGAATAAATTTAGAAAAAAATAATCTTGGCCATAAATTCCACAGAGTAAGTAAAATACAGTAGTCATACAGCCGCATGTTATTGTCATGTTGCTATGCTTACTAGGTATATTCTAATTTTCAATTTCTAAATAATTTTTATTTTTAGTTATTACAATTATTTAGTAGTCTTTAAATAAATAGTTAAGATTTTTTTATTTTAGTTTTCACTTCTGTTAATCAGTTAATATTTTATAACAATGGTAATGCCGACAAATAATTAGGTTTACGAAGTGATTTTAAACTATTTAGAATTGATCCTAACCATGAAGCATCTTTAATACACAGTGAATTTAATTAACACTGCACCCGTGCGATGCTGGATCGAGTCGCTAGACTCGCTCCGGCTTCGCAATAAAGACAAAATCATCAATTTCAATTGCTATTTTCTTTTTACAAGCGTTATACTATAAGTCCGTATTCAAATAATTTAAATACATACTACATTGTATTATAAAAATAATCATCAAAATAGGTTCATTAACGACGAAGTTATCCGCGAACAAAAAAAAAAATGTTACGATCGAATTGAGAAACCTCCTTTTTTGAAGTCAGTTTAAAATGATTAGTTTCTGATTTATTCCTTTGTATTTGATCCTATCTGGATGCCAAACTTGAACTTTTTAGGTCGTCTGGAACTGAGTGAAATCTTTTTGGTCTATACTTCAGTCAATGCTAATAATGACGATTTTAGGACGAAAATATCTAAATAACAGTTTTAAGTATGTTATGAAATTTGGAGCACGTATTGGTATCCCGCAAGTCTCAATGTATGGACTGTTTGACA
Organism: Ectropis grisescens; assembly: GCA_017562165.1. Lineage (NCBI taxonomy): Eukaryota > Metazoa > Arthropoda > Insecta > Lepidoptera > Geometridae > Ectropis > Ectropis grisescens. Next base: position 28,356,021 of record CM029777.1, on the reverse strand, counting down.
AGTTAATGTGAAATAGTTTTTACATTATGAGGAGGACAAAAGTACCTCAAAATTGTTCGTATACCTAACAATACACATGGTGCGCTCGCCAGTTTATTTACTTGAACTTAGCTTGCCACATTATCATGTGTCTAGATAAAATAATGGAGTTGATTGCATTCAAAATTTATTTTCTTCGTTTTAGAGCATATTAATAAAAGATAGTTTTCAAAAATATTTTGTTAGTTTTTAATCGAGTCCGGATGTGATTTTGGATTTTTCCTTCTTCTAGACAGGTTGCAAACGAGTGCTATCGATCCCCATCGCACCGATCTCTACAAAACTCTGTAACTCCAAGAGAGTGCTTGGGACTTCATCTTTAGACTCTGGATCACGTAACACAAAAGTGCTTGTCAAGACTATTCAAACGAGTCCAAACTCGACTATTTTATCTTGTTTAGTAAAGGATTAGTTCATATGGCCACCTTCCCACGCCATCTCGAGACCCTGACTGTCATCAGAGATGTATAAGATACCCTATACAAAGTATCTGAAATACAAGATGCAAGATACTTAAGAAAAAAGGATTTCAGATACCAGATACAAATACTTTTCTAAAAAGGTATCTGAAATACTAGATACAAAATACGTATCTTACAAATACTTTTTAAAGATAAAATACTTTTGTAAGAAAACAACATATAATTGAAGTTTATTCATGCGAGAAAACAATTTTCGAATAAATATATCGCGTCGTATAAATCAAGGGAAAACTAAACTTCTTAACTAATTTTTAAATAATTGTTCGGTCCAGTTTTCCAGATGCATTAAAGTAGGGACTGACCAAATTAATAATAATTCACTTGGTACTACATGGATCTCAGAACTTTTTACGTTAGAACAACTGGCGAGACTTGTTTTTTTTTTTACGAGGATTGTTGTATTTAACCCCCGACCAAAAAAAGGGGTGTTATAAGTTTGACGTCGACGTCTGTCTATCTGCCTGTCTGTTTGTGTGTCTGTCTGTGGCACCGTAGAGCTCAAACGGATGGGCCGATTTCGATGCGGTTTTTTTTATTTGAAGGTTAATATCGATTCAAGATGGCGCCACCACAAAATAGCGGACAAAATATTTCTTCACAACCTACCTCAATATGGGTATCAAATGAAAGGGCTTGACTAGTAGAATACTATACACTATAACAAATTTTAAATCCAAGATGGCCGCTTCCACAAAATGGCGAATCACATTATTTTTTCACTACTACCTCAATATGGGTATTAAACGAAAGGGCTTAGCTAGTAGAATACTTTGCACTATGTTAAATTTCAAATCCAAGATGGCCGCCACTACAAAATGGCGAAATACATTTCTTTTTTCACAACTACCTCAATATGGTATCAAATGAAAGGACTTGACTAGTAGAATGTTGTAAATATAACAAATCTGAGGTAGTCGGGGGTTAATCAAATTTTTTAATTTTGTTCTTGTTTATGAAATTATTTTATGTTTTAACATTAGATATATTGGATGTTTGTTGCTCAATTACGTCGTAGTAATCGACATGGAAATAAAACATCGATGTTTTTTCCGATGTAACATCCGATTGTCACATCGATATATCCTGCTAGTCCTACTAATATTATAAATGTCGTTGTATGGATGTTTGTCACTCAATCACGTCGTAACTTTGGAACACTTTCAACCCCAGTCTGGAAGACATTTTTATCCCAAAAAATAACGGGGTAATACCGCGGGGTACTGCTAGTTAATATCATAACAAGAACAAAATAAATTTTGATTGACCCCCGACTACCTCGGATTTGTTATCTGTACAACATTCTACTAGTCAAGCCCTTTCATTTGATACCCATATTAAGGGAGTTGTGAAAAAAAAAAAGTGTTTCGCCATTTTGTGGTAGCGGCCATCTTGGATTTGAAATTTGTCACACAGTGCAAAGTATTTTACTAGTTAAGCCCTTTCATTTGATACCCATATTGTGGTAGTAGTGAAAAAAATATAATTCGCCATTTTGTGGTGGCGGCCATCTGGGATTTGAAATTTGTTACTATGTATTGTATTTTACTGGTCAAGCCCTTTCATTTGATACCCATATTGAAGTAGGTTGTGAAGAAATATTTTGTCCGCCATTTTGTGGAGGCGGCCATCTTGATTCGATATTAACCAAACATAGCTAAGAACATCCGCACGGATATCAACCTTCGAATAAAAAAAACCGCATTGAAATCGGCCCATCCGTTTGAGCTCTACGGTGCCACAGACAGACACACACACAGACAGACAGACAGACAGACAGACAGACAGACAGACAGACAGACAGATAGACAGACAGACAGACATCGACGTCAAACTTATAACACCCCTTTTTTTTGGTCGGGAGTTAAAAAGAAAAGATTTTATACTTTAGTGCGAGAGATTAAATATATTTTTTCTTGTTTTGCACACAACATAACTTGGATTAATATATTTATCTGTATATCACTTTTACTGACTCACCTTATTTACTATATTTATTATTTAAAATATCGATGTATAATCGATATATGGTGATAATCGGTTTAATTCGATGCATCGTAAGAAAACATCGATATATGTATATATGGTCCATTCCTACTCCTGTGCCAGTTTAAATTAAAATCACAGTAAACAAATTTCGTAATTTTTTTGTACAGAAAATATCCATGTTTTTAGATATCGATGTTTTTTCCACATCGATGTTTTACGTTCGATGTTAACATCGATGTTTTTCTAATATCGATCATCTCTATTCGAAACACCATACAAAACGTGCAAACGAACAAGAACAAAATTAAAAATTTTGACTAACCCCCGACTACCTAAGATTTGTTATTTGTACAACATTCTACTAGTCAAGCCCTTTCATTTGATACCCATATTAAGGGAGTTGTGAAAAAAGAATTGTAATTCGGCATTTTGTGATATCGGCCATCTTGGATTTGAAATTTGTCATAGTGCAAAGTATTCTACTAATCAAGCCCTTTCGTTTGATACCCATATTGAGGTAGTGTGAAAAAAAAATATAATTCGCCATTTTGTTGTGGCGGACATCTTGGATTTGAAATTTGTTATAGTGTATAGTACTCTACTAGTTAAGCCCTTTCATTTGATACCCATATTGAGGTAGGATGTGAAGAAATATTTTATCCGCCATTTTGTGGAGGCGGCCATTTTGAATCGATATTAACCAAACATAGCTAAGAACACCCGCACGGTAATTAACTTTCAAATAAAAAAAACGCATCGAAATCGGCCCATCCGTTTGAGCTCTACGGTGCCACAGACAGACACACACACAGACAGACAGACAGACAGACAGACAGACAGACAGACAGATAGACAGACAGACAGATAGACAGACAGACATCGATGTCAAACTTATATTACCCCTTTTTTTGGTCGGGGGTTAAAAAAATACGGAATGAGTGACAGGAATAGACAGGACATCTTAGTCGATGACATTTGTTGAACGATAGTGTCGCCATCTGTCATTTGGTTTCCGACCATATCCGTGATTTTTTAAACGACGCGCATCGTTCAGTTGCTTCCGGAGAGAAAAACTGCTTTTTTTTAGTTTATTTTAGTAAAAGTATCTTACGGAAAAAAGTATCTTCAAAATACAAAGATAACCGGAAAATGTATCTAAATATAAGATACAAAATAGAAAAAATAAAAAGTATTTGAAATACAAGATGTAAATACGTATTTTGTATTTTGTATCTGTATTTTAGATACTTTTATCTAAGATACGTCACATCTCTGACTGTCATATAACACAAGAGTGCTTGTCAAGGCTATTCAAACGAGTCTAAATTCGGTGAATTTATCTTGTTTAGTTTAGGAGTTCCTATAGCAACCTCCTGACTTTATTTTGAAATCAGCGTCATAGTACCATATTATTGCATTGTTACCGAAGTTACGTAAGTAAACCAAATTTCAACCTAATCTAACGACGGGAAGTGGTTCTAATTTAACTCGCAAGATTTGTCCCATACATATTTGTCACTGACTTACTAACAAGGCAAGTTAAATGAAAGCTTATAAAATACACAACAAGAGATAATAGTACCATGGCAACCTAAGAAAATTAAGTAATGAAATCCGAGAAACTCTCTACCTACTTAACTAACTCACTTTTTAATTATTTATCTGTTCGATAAGAAGTGTTATATCTAAGTTTTTTTTTCAACCACGCAATGTATTATTTTCGTTATGCTCCTAATCTGCCGCCCCCTTTCGTGTGCCACCCAAATGGGCCCCCCTGCCCCCCCACGCTACGCCACTGGCTGTGGCAATGTTAGCGTCTCTCGCGTCGCCGGCAGTGCCTTAGTAAATATCTAATTTTGCAGGACGATACTTTGTCATAGCCCTCTTAAAAACTTCCCGTGATTCCCGTGAACAATTTTAGACTCTCCCAAAAACGCTTCATACAAAAATAAGCGTGAACGTGACGTCACTGTGTCGTATTTTCTATGCACGTGAAGCGTGACGTCACTGTGTCGTATTTTCTATGCATCACGCGTAAAGCTTGCATGTTAGCTTTATAAAATATTGCGTTTAGGAAACTGGTTTCATAACAAAACTCACTTTAAATTGAATGGGTTATCAAATAGTAAAAGCATTTTCTAATTATTTCGCACCTCTGGTCCAATACCTGCGTGACCGTGCCCTGTGCTGTTGCTTACCACCAGCAACAGGTCTTGCTCGTCGCGTTCCTCTATACTATATGAATGAACATTTACTACGTATTTATCACTTTTAATAATAGTTCTGGTGAACATCGTACATCCGTGCCGAGCCGTGAAGCTTTCAGTGTCATCTGTTGGCAACTTTTGAAGTTTTGTTTGAGTTGTCGCGGGCGCCACCTGGCGGCTCCGGCCGGCGCGGCGCGCGGTGGCCGGCGAGCGGGCTGCGCCGGGTCCCGGTTCTCTCCCTCCAGCCTAGATGTCGCGGACGAAGCCTTCACTCCGTGAAAAAAACTTGAGCGCTGCTATACTTTCGAGATGGAAGGAAAACCTTACTAAACCTATCTTCGTTAAAATATACCTTTTTATTTCTCGTTCTTGGTTTCGGTTATATTGACATAATGTTTATCAATATTTTCTATAAAAAGTGGCTCTTACTAAAAAAAAAAAGAAAAAATAATAGACAACAGAAGGTCTTTGTGAAAGTAGATCCGCGGCCCAAACAATGTGTTCGCTGCGGTACCGTGTACTATTGTGGTATTCTTTACACCATAGGTTCCCAAAGTTCCAGGTGGACCCCCAGGGGTCCATAGGAGACCACATAGGAGTCCACGTTAATTTGTAAAGAAAATAGGGGTTCTCAAGTTGTAAGTGAAGGTCAACAAAAAAATATATGTCAGCCAGTGAAAGAAAATTCATCAAGTACATCCATCTCACTAAAAGTATGACTATTTTTTACTGTTGCTTTACATTTCAGAGTTAATTGTTGATTTTTTGTCAATTGTTGATTGTAATAATAAATGTTTATAGTTCTGGATAACGTCTACTAACCACAAGTATTATTTAAAAAATAGGACACAAGAAAATGTACTAGGTACTTACTTTTCTTTTCTTCTTAACACCCTCAAATTAGTGTGATATTTTTAGAAGTTTTGTGAATACAGCAGCAGGGGGTCCATCGAACATAGTTAATTTTGAAAGTGATCCACGAGAAAAAAAGTTTGGGAACCTCTACTTTACACCATTCACAATCCTTTACGTTTCGTTAAACCTTGTTGTGTTAGATAATAACATTGTTAGATTATTATATTAATGATAAACTTGATAAACTATTCAGGTCTTCTTAGTTGGTATATTCGAGGTAAGCCGCCGTCAGCTACAGCCATGGCGCTCCAATACTTACAACATAAATACAATCCCACCAAAAATATTCTGTAAAAAACTAGCCAAGTCTCGATGGAGCTGCATATTTGTACCCTTGTGTACTCTTCGACGGCCAAGTCACACAACATTAACTATAATAATAAAGAAATCGCAGTAAGGAACCTTAGACTTGGCACGGCTTTGTCTAGATTTCATTACTTTTTAGAGATAAATATACAGCTCCATCGAGACTTGGCTAGTTTTTTACAGAATATTTTTGGTGGGATTTCACTTCTTTTTGTAGAAACGTGGACTTATTTATTTATAATATTAGATTTATTATTTGACACATTTTTTTCTCTTTAGGAGTACTTTTTTATTATTACAAATCTTTCTTTTCTTTTTTTCCGGTTTTGATTCTTGTACAGTAGCAACAGTTTTTCGTATTGTCCATTCGCGTTCATTATTTAAGTAGAGTCTCCATAATAGGCAACTTGAACTTTAGAAGATTGGAAGAAGAGTGCAAATAAATAAAAGTCAGTCTAGCCTTATCCAAAGTTTTCCTATAATTTTATTTACATACACATAATATGTGTATTAAAATTTTGACTCTCGACCATATATTGTTATCCTAACTAAACACTTACACTATAGAAACGTTACGGCGGACGCGCGTGTTGTGAGCTGATGTTCAGCAACGTATGCAACTATAGCAGATCTGATACTGCAAGTTGAGTCAGTTCCACCAAGAAAGATATTGAGTGGAGATGAAGATGTGTCCCACTATGCTGGATTTTTGCAATGACAGTCGGTTTTTTTATATACCAATAGTAGAATGGGGCATTACTATATCTCGTAATACAGCTGAGACAAGCTGAGGGTTCTTAATCAGATACTTCAGACCTTCGATTTTTGACATCAAATGAAGAGGCAAACAAAGTTGAATATTTTTTGTAAAGGCGGTATGTCGATCTTTAATAGTTTGGTTTGGCTCTTGTGTTTTCAAATAAGGGGCACCAGGTACTCCAGATTTTCGATATTCCTAGTTTTTATAGTTTTCCCTTTATGTGGCCATTAAACCCTAAGTCTGTACCAAATTTCGAGTTTATGGGAGGTACTAGTTCTATTTTGATGATCATGAGTGAGTGTCGTAAATGCGAAACTTTGCTTTCGCTTAACTTCGGAACTAAATGACGTACAGACTTGAAATTTTGGATTTTAAATATGTGCTTATAGCTTACTAGGTGGCGAAAATTTCAGCGTTCTGGCCTTATCCAGAGGTTCTCAAATAGGGGCCTGAAAATGGAGCGAAATGGTTCCAGTAAAGGATGGTACGACAGTGTTTGCTTCGCGCTCGACTTGGCGGGGGCACTACCGTGCCGCCAAATATGTCTTAATTACAGACTTTCATAGAATTATCTTATTCAAAATTAAATTATAAAAAATATCTAATAATGTATCTGTAATTTGAACGCAACAATAACAGCCAAAATTATTTGTTCAATATCCAAATATTTTCACAATAATATAACATGCATAAAATATGTAGCAATCAAAAGTCCGTTAAATTATAATTTAAAAATATTATTGGTTTAAGCCTCTACTAGAATGAGATGTGTTCAAACCGCGACATCAGGGCGCTGACGTCACGAGAGCAAAGCGCGCCTGTAAAAGACATAAACGCGTGCGCGCCGCCTGGGAGGGACGCACGCGAAGGGAATTGTAGGGATTTTTTTCTTCTGATTTCATGTAGATTTTAATTTTGAAAAATAAACGATTAATTAATGAATGTTAGATAATGTTAATTGTGTCGAGAACTACTACAAGGTCGTAGAGTGTGGCCGCGCGACGCGGCGCGGGCGCGCGCAGGAATGCGGCGGGCGGCGGGATGTGCGCGGGGCGAGCGCTCCGGCGGCGGCCGGGGCCGGCGGGACGCCGGGCGCTCGTGGGGCAGCTCCGAAACAATGAGGCGCAGGCTCCGAACACCGGCCGCGCCCGCGCCGACGGGGGCATTCCGGCGAGCGCGGCGCGGGCGGGAGCGGCCTGTAAACAAACCAGTTCCCCCAACCCCCGCCGCTATCTCCCCGCAACCTGCGACCTCTCGTGGAGCCCGTTTAATGCACCGAATCGTGTCGACCGGCTCCGGGGCCCGCGCCGGGCCCGAGAGCTTTGACCTTCACCTGTCGCTCCTCACTCTTACGATCGCAGGAACAAATACTCGTCCGTACGAGGAGGGCTGCTCCTCGGCCGCCGGCGCCGTGCCCGGCCGGGCGCGGCGCAGGCTCGCTCGCGGGGTGGGCGAGGCGCCGCGGCGTCGCCTGCGACGACACATACAAAACATAGCTCGGGCTCCGAAGCGAAACGGGTCCTCGCCGAATTCTCCGGAAAACGATTTTAGATAAGGCCCGTCAAAAGCTCGGAGGCTGCGTGCGCGGGCGCGGGGTGCGGGCGCGGGGCCGGGGCGCGGGCCGCGGGGCGCGCGCGCAGTGCCGCTCTCGGCGCGGACGAGCGCGCGCGCGGCATGTAGCGCGCGATGGCCACGCTCGGCCTCTCCAAGGTGTTCATCCTCGACAAGTACTTCACGGAGCTGCAGAAGTTCTGGGAGACGGAGAAGAAGCTGCAAGGTGAGCGCCGCCCGCGCCCCGCGCCGCCCGCCCCCGCCCCCGCCCCACTCGCGATGATTGTCGCTTTTTGTGTCGTGTCGTGTCGGAGTCACGAAAGCTCCGCGCCGCGCGCGCGTGTGTGTGTGTGTGTGTGTGCGAGGCCACGGGCCGCGAGCGGAGCGCCGAGCGCCGGGCGGAGGCTCCGTCGATTTTTGTTAGAGAGTGTCGGCGCGCGGCGTGAGTCACGCAGCCCGGGGGCTGCGCCCCGGCCGCGGCCGCCGGGCCGCCATGCCAGTGAGCGCTCCGAATTCGCCGGCGCTGTCCGATGCTCCGACAGTTTAGATAACTTTCGTTTCTGGAAAATGTATTGTGACCTGTCGCGCGGGGCGCGGGGCGCGCGGTGGCTCCGTGCCGCGGGTTTGCTCGCGATGGAATGTTAATGCCCGCGGGTTCCCGGAGGCTCCTCCCCCGGTACCTGGCGCAGCGGTTACCTGTTTAACGAAAGCGGGTTTGTTTATAAGCTGAAACGGTGAAATCAGAAACAAATGCATTTTCGAGGTCACCTCTCGGTACGTTGTTTGAAACCGTGTAGAGATCTGCATTATCAAAAACGTTAGAGTATTACGCCTACTTTCTAAAGATTTAATAAAACAATAATTCGCGGGCTTAAGTAACTCTCGAAAATACTAATCCCGTCACATTTATCCGAGTAGTAACGTTTCTTGTTTGTAAATTTTAGGAGCTTACATTTATACAAAAGCTCTCAACTGAAACCGGCCCTAAGCAGTGCGCCGCACACCTGGGGCCCTGCCCCGCTCGGTGCGCGTGCGCCGTCTAGTTGCCGCCACGTACTTCACAAACATTTTTATGCACACTGGAAAACAACTAGGGCCATAATGACAACAAGGCAAACATTTCTAATAACAAGTGTCGCGTCCAGGCCAACGACGTTTGTGATGCGTATCACATGTAATCAGATCAGATAAACTGATAGGCTCAGTGTCAACAGTGGTGGGAGTGATTGCAAGTCTTAGTTATGCCCGTTATTCTACTGACAAGCAAGCGCAAACATTTTATATTCCGGTTTGAAGGGCAACAAGACCATAGTTTTTATATTTTCCCGTGACGTGACACACAGCTCCAGGGCCGCGGGTCCTCCCGCTCGACACGAGCTGTCAGTCCAGCGTTGCGGCCCGCTAGAGCGGAACAAACATAACACACGTTTTCGCTTTCATAATATCTGTGATTTAATAGCAGAAGTAAACAAATAAGTGAACGTTTTTGTAATGTGTACAGAGCATCCACTATAAGACGAGAGCGCTCCCTCTCCTGCCCCCCCTGCCGCCCACACCCCCGCTCTACACCCGCGTCCGCTGTCGGCCCGGCCCACACTACGACTAGGTTCAATTCATTCCCCTGCAGTTAAAACAAAACTGGGATTCCTCAGCAGAGCCACGTATTCCGGAATAACTACTCTACTCTTTGTATAACCCTCGTGGGGACCTGTGCCAGTTATTCTACAGCCAAGCAGCATTTACTACTGTGTTCAAGTTTTAAGGGCAATGTTGCTAAGGTAATTACAGGATTATGAGAAAAAATATGTTATTCCCCGGGTGACGAGTGGGTACTACAGGGCTAGGTAGTAATTAGTTTGGAGTCTTCATGTGTAAATAACAGCACTGTGCCGTTGCGAGCAGGCGCGTTGCTTACCATCACTCGCTTCTCCTGCTCGTCTCGTCGCTCTGTGCTAGAAATATAAATAAAGTATACGCTGAAGTACAGTTAACTAGCTTCCAAGATTTTACGGAATGTTTGTGTTTCCGGACGATAGAGATTCGTAGCTTCTTTCAAAATTGCGCAATTTGACTGTATATCGAAAGCTCTATAATATAAATATTAAGCTTAGGAAAATTCAGATGTGATTGATGTAGACGCAGTGTTACACGTGTAGCGTAAGTAGTGTCATTATCGTTGTGATCAAAAAACGCTCCGACAAAAAACGTGTTGTAGTGGACGGATAGCCGTTAGCCGCGATCCAATGTTTTATAGATCTCTACGTTTTACGGCGCGATTAAATCCAGTGATAACGCATGCAACGAGGAGTTACGAGTTTGTAGTTTGACTGCTGGACCATCTGTTGAACGAGTCGGGAATCAAACCTGTGTTCCGTATTACAACCCTCAGCCGCGCAATCTAAGGTTCCGAAGTACTGGGAGCTTGCGGCCCGGACCTCCTCGGAGTCCTCGGGACAGCTCCGACAAATGGGTTCCAGTTCTTCTTTTATACAAATATTTTCTGGAAAGTTATGATTATTGATTATAGACATTAATTTAGGTAATTCTTAATTAATTCAAAACTTATTCAAAGCAAGAAAAAATCCTAAACCTCTAATTACTACTCATACAAATCATTTTTTATTGTATAACTCTAAAACCCTTTCCGGCCATGAATGTTGCACCGCATCATAGACCTTTTTATAGTCAATTCCAAGCAGCGGAGAGGGTTCCTTTGTTTCGTTTGACTTTATGCGCGTTAATTTTGCTCTCAGAATGGATGAAAGCAGCTTGTAGATGACAGGTAAGCACGATGGGTCTGCGAATACGGTTTGCCCAAGCATAAACTTTCTGCTTCAGATGGTCAATGCAGTCCGTAACATTTGCTGGGTAGTCATTATGGCAGACTATTTTAACCATAAAGGAGGACGTTCTGAATTTGTATGGAAAAGAAGAATTTTCAAAATTGATTCAACATAGAACCGATTTTGATAATTCTTCTTGTTTGGCGTATAATATTCCAAGTGCAGTCCCATATAATTTTATCTCCCATCCCACATATATTTTATTTGACAAATCAACAAAAAACTAAAATTAGCTCATGTGTTTGTTACCTGGACAACGTTTTCGTACATTTCACAAAAATAATAAGAAATTGAATGGAGTGTCTCAGTTTAATTTTAAATTGAAGTCAGTTGTTGTTCTTTGGGAAAACAATAAAGTATTTCAGATATTATTGGCGTTAGTGCAATCATCAACATTATAACTAGCTTTATTCATAAATAGATGTTTACAACATTCTTGAACTTGTTCCCCGGTTAGCCGGATACCTGCCCCGGGCGGGTGCGACGTCGGAGATGGGAACTCGGTCACCTAAATCACAAAAAGATTACTTATGTGTTTTTTGTTATCTACATTTTCGGGAATTGCTTTGTGTTTGTGATGTGCTTTAGAGGTGCAATCGAATATTTTACTAAAACTTTCTTGATTTCTTCAACATAGATAATACATTCGTAAATACATCAACATGGGGCTGTTGAATTCTTTTTTCTACTATTGAGTATAGAGTAACGGGACGAGCAAGACACCCGTCTGATGGAGAGGAGCACACCGGGTGCCTGGTCGTGGCAGCACACTGCTGTTTGAATAGAGTTCGTAGCGCCGAACTTTCACCTTTTTTACAAATTTATATTACCAGTATTAAATGTGACTGTGTCTGATATTTTGGTGTTACCTTCAGAATATTATTAAAAATCACATCATTAACATGGTGGTACCCACTTGCCACCTTAATGTTCATGTAATTATAATTCTACTTACGGTAGTTAGTATGTGTGCTGATTGTTATTCATAACACTTGGGTAATAATTTGATCATATTATCATAAGCAGCTTACTGAAGGTTCCCCTTGCTGGCGCTCGGACCTTTTTTTCTAATCAAAAAATAATTATTTACAATCACAAAAATGCAGCAGTCGCGAAAAATAACTATAATAGTCCGTAGCACGAGCAACTGAACCAAGCGCCAAAAATCGGTAGTCGATTAGAGGCCACGAGGCAGTCAGCGGGCAGTACAGACCCCGAGTTGTAGTACCGAGTGTCTCGAGCTAAATATTGGTTTTCTAATCATTGTCGTTCAATTAATCAAAGAATCCTGCTAGTTCTGCAAAGAAAGCTAAACTGTTGGTGGCAGGAACAGCTCGGGCGATGCAGGACGGCCTCGTAGGAAAGAAAGAAGTCCTAACTCTGTTTTGAACACCCCCAGCAATTTGCTAAGAATCCGCGCCGCCGGCAGCCCCCGGCCCCCGCCCCTCGGCCTGCGCCCCCGCCGCGGTCGCAAGAAAGTCGTCATAGATGAGTAGTCGCGCGCCATTCGCTAGTTTTTGCGCGATCGCAATGCGATTAATGTTCCCGGCAGCGCGCGGCGCATGCGCGCCGGACGCGGGTTTTTGCCGGCTGCGCGCGCGCACTCTCGACCGGGTCAGCAGCGCGGAAGCATGCGCGAGCCAATCCTCGGGGAGACACGAACACGAACGATTGAGTCTATTGCTGAATCTTCAATTTGAATGATGAACCTGTTTCGTACCTTTAATGGATCGACTGCGCTCGGAGCATAGACGCAGCTGCGCCGTGCGACTAATGACTACATGGCGTGCAGAGCGGAGCCCGAGCCCAGCCCGGCCCGGTGCCCGGTGCCCGGCGGCCGCCGCCGCGGTGACCGGTGCCCGGCGGCCGCCGCCGCGGTGCCCGGTGCCCGGCGGCCGCCGCCGGGTAGAGCTCAGTGTAAATTAAACGCAACTCACTTTTGAATCACGCAGCAGCAAGTTTTTTCTCGAGGTTTCTTCGAAGTCCTCGAAGTGCTTGAATGCAGTGAAAGTGAAAGCCCTCGCCGCCGCTCCATACTAGTAGCGCAGGAATCCGCTCCTGCACGCGGACCTCGTTTGCACAATAACATAGATGTCGGGGACACGCGGGCCGGCATTCCGCCGCCGCCAGTTTTTGCCACCACCGGCCGGCACGCGCCCGCTCTGCGGTAGGAGATTGATTGGAGGTTTCTAACTAAAACCTTCACGTCATACTCCAAGGAAACGTTTATAGCAGTCAAATCTGTATAAAACATTTAAACCTTTGTGACGTCATAATAGATGTCCTTTAACTGTGGTAAAGCTAGTTGAAGTTCCGAGCGCGGCACGGAGCCGGCGCGCGCGCGGCCGCGGAAGCAGACCGCGCGTCGTCGGCCGCGGGGCTGGCCGACTGGCCGTCGACACAGTTCGCAGACCCGCTCAACTTAGACGACGAAACTTTCCGTGGAGGCTCCCACGACCGCGGCCGGGGCTCGGCTGGAGCCCTGGGATACAGCGGGCGCGCCGGCGGCGGCGGCACCCAGCGTCCCTGGCGTGATTGTGTAATGTTTGTAGCCGGAAACAGCTTAGCGTTGCACAATAAGTTTGCTTACTAAGATTTGAGCTCTTCTTGATCAAAACACTTACCATATATCCCCACAACAGGCCCCAATTTGCTCGAGTCTTCAGTCTATCTTATAAAGAAACACATAGGTACAAATAGTAAATTATTACGAAATATTAATCAAATTCTGCGCGAAAAGACAAAACTGTGAAGACATTTATCGTGTTTTTCCACTCTTACTACTCTATCCTACAATTTATTACCTCTCAGAGGTGCGAAGGTACTTCAAGTCTGAACAGTTGCTCACATTATATCAAGCACAGATTCGCTCCTGTATGGAGTACTGCTCGCACCTTTGGGATGGATCGGCTAAGTATCAGCTGGAGGTTCTGGAATCGATCGAGAGACGTGCCAAAAGGCTCATAGGCAATGACATTCTTGTGCGAAAAAGACTTGAACAAAGTCTTGAACATCGCCGAAAAATTGCCAGCCTGTCGTTTTTTTTTATCGGATACACTTTGGAGAGTGTGCGACTGATTTGCATGATCTAATACCACCTTGCCCTTTTTTCTATCGTAACTCGAAAAAGCGACATCGTTTTATGGTTGGTAATCCAAAGACACGAACGAAGAGATTTGACTCTACTTTTGTGATAAGAACGTCTAGGCTGTGGAATACGTTGCCTGAGTGGGTTTTCCCCATTGGATGGATTTACAATCTTTGTGTCTTCAAATCGAGAGTGAATCGGTTTCTTCTAGGTAAGCACGCTCCACCGTAGACCGCATCGAAGCTTAACATCAGGCGAGATGGCGGTCAAGTGTAAACCTAAAAGTTTAAAAAAAAATGTCAACTAACAATAGCATAATTCGTGTTTGTATCGATTAAATTTCAGTTGAAACAGATCAAGGATCAAGATTTCGTTTCTATAAAAAAAATCTAACCTCCGTCAGAATCTACTAAATCGGGCAGTGTTACGGCGCGGGCGCGGGCCGCCGCTGGATTGTATCAAACACGCCTACAACCCACAACTAGACATCTGTGCTCTGTAATATAATTATTATAATTAGCTTTTGAAGCGAGCGAATAGTGTAGTGCCGACTCCCCGCGCCCCGCGCCCGCCCCCGCGGCTCCCGAGCTTGCATCGAACATTCACCGTTACATTCGGCCAGAAACGCCGGAGCTTAGAATTTCCTTTCAAAGTAGCATAAACTGTAAACCGGTACTCTATACACAGCCTCACCGGCGCCGGCTCGACCGGGAGCCGGTCCGGCGGCCGGCACGGGGACCGCGAGCTCGAGTTACATATATTTAGTTATATTTGGACAAACGTGACTGTTTCTGTGACGAAAAACACGTAACTCGCGTTGGCCGAGTAAGCGCGTCGCCGGCATCTGGGGCGGAGCGGAGAGACGGAATCTTTGATTTGTGAACTAACGAAATGATTGGAGACTTCTCCTTGTTCGCGCCCTCCGCCCTCCGGTCCGCCGCCGCGCCGGCGCCGGCCGCAGCGGTGCCGCGCCGGCGCCGGCCCGGGCGCGGCCGCGCCGGTGAAAGGGCTAACTCGCAGGGCCGCCGCGGCGCGAGCCCGGCTGTATCGGTCGGAGACCTAAAAAGGCCGCTGTAGAAGAGAACCTCAATGAATCACCTGTCAAAGTCCATTGGACTAGTTTAACGGTTGCTTCATGGCCGGTCGTAATATTTTTAGATCCGTGGAACGTTATAAAACGATCATATCTTTAGCTGCGGGTTCGCCGCCGCCGTGGCGCCCGCGTCATCACACGAGATCGAATCCTCCTCTATTTCGGATAAAATTACATCCTCTTGCATTGAGCCTGTAGATCGCGGAGCACCAGCACTTCCGGTTTCATATTATGCTGCGCCTTTAGTAGCTCTAATGATGGATTTTGGTGGTCCATCCCAGGCATTTTTAGTATTGGTTGGACATATCTTTTTCTTCTGTTTTGGCAAGTACATACAAACTTACCATTAATTCTAATAAATAACTACAATTTTAATACCGATATTAGAACTGATAGTCTTCATAATTTACGTGACATAGATATTACAAAGACCGCTTTAGCGATTTTGATAAAAAATATATGGGACCAAACGGGAACCCTTTCGAACCAAAAGTCAAAATCGGTTTACTTAGTGGAGAGTTATGAGGTAACAAAGATGAAGAAAACCGTTTTCACTGGTGAAATAAAAGATAGAAATATGGATACAAAGAAAACGAAAGTTGCAACAACAACCACACGCTGGGAGGGAGAACAAACAGATCAGGACGTATATCCATACATCGTACGTCTATACAACTTGAGTTTTGAGTTACTTAATTTATGGTTTACGCAAATTAGACGTTTAGTTGTAAACCTCCGTTTTTAGGGTTTCGTACCCAAATGGGGCCCGTAGAAACGGGACCCTAGCTAATACTGCGACTTCACTGTCCGTCCGTCCGTCCGTCTGTCACCAGGCTGTACCTCAAAAGCGGTGACAGTTAGACAGTTGAAATTTTCACAGATGTATTTCTATAACGACAACGCTATAACAACAAATAAAAAACAAAACTAAACATAAAATAAATATTTAAGGGGAGGGTCCCATATAACCAACTTTATTTTTTTACCGTTTCATGCTCGATACTAATAACAGGTAGACGCTTTAGCTATTCAAAGAATATTTAGCTCGCCGCTCGTCTAACAAAGAATGGGCATACTGCGAGTAACTCATGGGTATAGGTTGGTAGGTGCGCAAGTTTTTGCACGTAGTGAGTGTTCCTACGAGTAGGTATGCGTGCGATTCTCTTGAATGTGTTAGCATATTCCAGGTAAGTTAAAGAGATGTGTTTATTTTATTTAGTAAATATTGTCTTGATGATTAATTAAGTAAGTAAACCTAATAAAGCTTGCAAACCAGATTTCAATTTAATCATGGTTCATGGTCAACTCTGCAGTCTCTTCAATCGGGTTGAATTGGTTTTCTGCACAGATACAGAATTTGTTTTAGTAATCTGTGGTTTTCTGTCTGTAAGTGTATGTTTTTTTTCTTGTTTTGGAACCTTCGTAACATGGTAACATGAGTTTAAACTCGTATTGTTGTAATATGACTGACTGGAGATGAATGTCTTTTGATTTCAAAATAAAGTACTCCGTAAGTTCTCCTTATGAAATAAAAATATTTTGTCGGTATGTAATAGATATTTATTTGATCAGTGTACTCGACCTACATGTCTCAGACCTTATAGATAAAATCTGCAATTTTGAACAAAGCCCCCGGTCGGGCGTTGCCGAAAGGGCGGCCGATACCAACAGTAGGTCGCTCGCCCGGTTACAACACAAAGACGCGATGCCGCGCATTGTTCAGCTTCAGTCCAAGTTTTATCAGTCTACAGCAGTACAGTGTCGTCAGGGGAATATAATTAAATCTAGTAGATGTGGCGGCGCCAGGCGCCTGCGGCCGCAGCGAGGTTCCCATTCCCTCACCCGTGGCATGTTGCAGACGCGTCGTCGTCCAACGAGGCGGTGCACCTGCAGCGCCGGCTGCTCAGCCTCAGCTCGGAGCTGGTGACGCTCCGCAGCCACCTGCACGTGTCGGCGCCCGCCGCGCCCCCCGCGCCCGCCGCCGCGCCCCCCGCGCCCGCGCCGCACCCCGCCGTGCCCCCGCGCGCGCCCCACCACCCCCTCCCGCCGCCGCCGCCAGGTATGACATCAGTTTTACTACAGTTACTCTTTAATTCTTCATATATCACTCATATCCAGCACTAACAGACGCTGGGGACACGATCGAATATCCACAGTCGTTTTATTTGTTGGGGGAAATGTATATAGGTACTCATCGACCTCTATGCAGCGTCATACAGCGGAGGATGTCGCTCTGGCCCTCACGGAGTGGAAACCGCTTAAAGTGCAGCCCCTATTGACTAAACGTCCCACAAGTTTCTCCATCCGTGGCTTGGCCGCGGGCCCGCAGTCGCGTTTCACCGCACCCCCTGCACCCTGCCGCTGCCATCACCCTCGCGTGGTCGTCTCGCGGTAGACCGGACTCGATCATTTGGTTCCAGTGACGCACCGGAAGCCAGGGTCGCGGAACCTCCTCGACAAGCCCTATCCTTGGTCGGAAGCTGGACGTGGTTTTCTCAGAAGCTCTCGATCGTCTTTGTTCAATAAAAAGAAAAGTACGGTACGCTGAAACCCGCGAGTCGTCGCATCGGAGAGGGGAGTTTTACATTAGGTTCTTACATATAAAATTGATGTTTTGTCGTACTGACCGCTTTGATCTCAAATTTAATCTCTTCTTTGGTTAAGTGTTCCAATTTCAAATTTAAACAGTATGAGGGAGGATGGTCTGTCCCGTCATATAATGAAACACGAGAAACACTCTCACCAGGTATTTATTGGTAAAGTTATCCACAGAACCAACTTAATACTACGAAATGTTCGCGGGTTACAGGGCGGGCGCGCGTGCGTATGCGCCGAGAGGCGTGCGTTGACACTCTAGTTTTTATAGCGCGCGGGAAGACAGCCGCGGGTCGACCGGCGAGGTAGTGATGTCCTACCACCGTTTTCTACATGTTGCGGTAGGGATGTGCTACGGTTTGCTACATCCTCCCCCTCTAGTTCATGGGAGCGCCCTCGCTCATGGACTAGCTCCCTAACTCTCGCTACAGGTCTACCTCGCTTACGCTTTGGCATAACTGGCCTAGGAGTGGATCGATTTTCAAAAGTTGTGTACTTTGATAGGTCCTGGACGTGATATCTGCCTACTACTTCGGTTGGACGATGTACGTGTGACAAAATATATGTTGTTGGGCTAACCTTGCCCGTAATTTGGTATGGACCATCACGCTTAGGCACAAATTTAGCAGTGACGTTCTTTGGAGCGTTGCTGAGCACGTGAGACTTGAGTAGTACCAACTCGCCCACCTGGTAAGTTAATGCAGGGCGGCGAGATTGATCGGCATAGTTTTTGGTCTTGTCTTGCTCCATTTCGGCACGTTCTCGGATTGCCGAGAGAGTGGACAAAATTTATAAGGTACGGAGTAATTTGTTCATTAAAATTTTCCTTATCGAGGATAGCACGGAGATCGTGTAATACTTCTGTTGGACATCTCATTTCTCGGGCAAAGGACAAAATGCTGGTGACGTACCGGTCGTTCGACACTTGGAACTATTCAGGGCAAACCGAACTAGTGGCAATTTCTTTGGCCAAGATGTATGATCTTCTTCTACGAGATAAGCCAACATAGCTTTGAGATCTCTATTTTTTTTTTCTGCCGGGTTTGCCTGGGGGTGGTACAGTGGAACAAAATTTTGTTTGATCCCCAAAACAGACATGCATTGACGCATGACAGCAGACACGAACTGTACTCCATTGTCAGATATAATACGGCGTGGGAGGCCAAAACGTAAAAAATAATCTTCAATGAGGACACGAGCACAAGCTTCAGCGGTAGCATCCTTGAGGGCAAATAATTCTACCCACCTTGTGGATGTGTCTTCAATGAGAAACACCCAACGCTCCCCCTGGTCTCCTGGTGGTAACGGTCCGAAAAGGTCTATGGCAAGAACTTCGTTACGTTGACTGAGTACTGGTGTTTGTAAGAGTCCAGGCGGTTTGGCATTAGATGCCTTATACCTTTGGCAGTGAATGCAGGATTTTACATATTCAGAAATTAGTCGCCGCATCCCAATGAAATAATAAATTTGCGATACCTTTTGATAAGTGCGGTCGATTCCAGGATGGCCTGCTAGAGGAGAATCGTGCAGTTCTTTGAGGATATTCGTAATTTGATCAGCTGGAACGACTAGCTGAGGGGACTCACAATCAGAATCAGGATTATATCTATATAGAACACCTTGATTCATCATATATCCGCGTTCATACCATTTTTGTGAGGCAACTTCATCTCTGCTTTCAAGATCGTTAATTATTTTTACCAGCTCGAGGTCAGCAGTTTGTTCCTGTCGAATTTGTTTAGGAGATTTCGTTGGTAGATCACAAATAACAGAACAAACACCGCAACTGTCACGTGTTTGCGTGGAACATATTGGTCTGCTCAACGTATCTGCTACTACGTTGGCTTTCCCCGGCGTATATTCGAATTTGACATCAAAGGACTGTAGCTTGAGGGCCCAACGGACCAACCTACCTGTTGGTGATTTCAATGAAAGCAGCCAGCGAAGGGGTTGGTGGTCGCTTCCGATTATAACCGGGTGTCCATCGAGATATGACCGGAATCGTTCGACTGCCCAAATGACGGCAAGCGCCTCACGTTCAGTGGTGGAATAATTGCGCTCTGCGTCATTAAGCAGACGGCTGGCATATTCAATGGGCCGCTCCTCATTTCCTTCTCCTTGAAGGAGGACTGCTCCTAACGCGTAATTACTAGCGTCAGTCCTCAGTACGAACGGGCTATTAAAATCTGGTTGAATAAGAATTGGTGCCGAAGTAAGGAGTTGTTTTAATTCATTAAAAGCTAAGCTTTGCTCTTGGCTCCATGTCCAAATTTTATCTTTCCTCGTTAAGCGAGTAAGAGGTTCGGCGATTTTTGAAAATTTGGAATAAATTTCCTGAACCACGAACATGTTTGGAGGAAGGTTCGTAAATGCTTTAGATTTTCAGGTTCTTTCATTTCTAAAACAGCACTGACTTTTTGTGGATCGGTCGAAATCCCTCCTGTGTGATGATATGTCCCAGATACTTAACTTTTCACGGGCAAAAGCACACTTATCGCGATTCACTTGAAGCTTAAATTCTGCCAGACGCCGGAACAGCGCCTCCAGGTCTTCCAGGTGTTGCTGGAACCCTTCAGAAATTAGCAAAATATCATCTAAATAAGTGAGGATAGTAACGTTCTTTAAATCAGCACAGGATCGGAGTCGGTCGATCAAACGTTGAAAAGTCGCCGGCGCATTTTGAGACCAAACGGCATCTTTTAAACCGGTAAGTACCAAGAGGAGAAATGAACGCTGTCTTATCTTTATCAGCCTTTCTGACTTTAATTTGCCAGTAAGATGAGCGGAGATCAAGTGTACTCATGTAACAGTTTCTCTTTGTCGACTGCAGGAGTTCGTCAATGCGTGGCATTGGATAATTGTCTGTCTTGGTGATGGCGTTGAGTCGTCTGTAATCCACGCAGAACCTAATTTTACCATCACGCTTTGGGACCATCAACGCAGGAGAACACCAAGCCGACTCACACTCTTCAATGACGTCTTCTTCAAGCATTTTGTTGATCTCTTTCTGCATCATATCTTTCTTTGCTGGGGTGAGACGGTACGGCGGCACAGCTATTGGTAAATGATTACCTGTGTCAATACAATGCTCGGCATACGGTGTAGGAGCTCCCCCCTGCTTCGAAGATCTTTTCGTTCCTGACGAGGACTTCAGCGAGTGCCTTACGCTCCGCTGGATTGAGATGCATACCCTCGTCGTCTCGGAGAACATTCGCAGAAGAGCAGCTTATTTGACGTGAGACAGGTTCAAAATGTAATTCAAATTTATCAATGTTATTGTCACTAAAATACCATATTTCCTTCTGAAAATCGATAACCACACCTGCGGCCGTAATGAACTCGATCCCTAAAAGCGTCTCGTTGTTACCAGAGTCAGGGAAAATCAAGAATGGTATCTTAATAACTTTGTGTCTTAGAGTGACTGACAGTTCCGTTGTCTGTACTTTCATGTTGCGTACATGACCATCGGCGAGTTTAATTTGACGCGTTGAGGAATCGAGAGGTTGTCCCTTTTTTTAAAAGAAGCGCATGCAGCGTATGACCCGCAATGCAATGTTTAGCACCCGTGTCGATTAAAGCAGTACCGTTAAATCCCAACACCTGAATTTTAAAAATCGGACGTACTTCGCGGCATGCTAGCGGCCTCTCACGATTGTCTTCCAACGCTAAACAATCACCCGTATTATAAAAACATTGAACAATATTAGTTGTACCACTGGCTCCCTGACTATAGTCGTGTTGCCGTGAAATATCTGTACCACTAGCTCTCCGACTATGATCGTGTAAACGTGAAAGATCTGTACCACTAGCTCTCCGACTACAATCGGATTGCCGTGAATCATCTGTACCACTACCTCTCCGACTATAGTCTGGTTGCCGTGAATAATCTAAATGATTACATTCCTTATTATTTTTACCGTGTACTTTCGAACAACTTGTTCCCAGACTACAAGTATTGGTTTCGCGTTTACAAAAATGTTCTGAATTATCATTATATACAAAATCATTATTACGAGAACATGTACATGCGGTGCGATGCGGAATCCAATTTCGATACATCAAGTTACAATTATTGCGAACGTTGCATGAACCACCCCCGTTCTCCGGGTCACGGTACAGGTTATACCTTGTCGATTTTAACGTTTGTTGCGGGTTTGCGTCCCCGGAGCTCCTAGACGGGGCCTCCGGGCGTCGGGCGTAACCATGGCAACGGTGGTTACCAAATGGACAGTTTATCGAATGGTTGCATGCATCGCTCGCTGTAACTATTTTCTGATCTGTGGCTGTAGGTACACAAACAGAATAGTTAGCAGTTTGTATGGAGTTAATATTATTAATGTTCGTCGAAGAGTTCAAATAGTTATTTGACGATTTGTTACTACGATTACTTTTAGGTTGCGGACACTTATTAGGCATATAACACTTGTTGTTAGACACACTTTCACGTTTAGGCGAGTTTGGTAATTCGAAACTATAAAAGCTTTCTTTGGCTTCACTATGGTTTTCAGAAGTTTTCGCGGAAAAGTTAGGAAAATTTGACTCACCTCGATTGCCTTTTAACTTACGACAGTTCTCTTTGGTATGGTTGAATCGTTTGCAGTAAGAGCACTGTGGTCGGTACTTCTTGCTATCAGTGAACTCGGCTGGCATCGTGGATGAGCGAGTCGTCGCTGGAAGGACGGGATGCGGGTTCAACGCGTTGTTGGCGTCGATGACACGGCGCGGCTCCCGCTCGGAGATCTGCGACGATAGCAGCTGCGGCGGCGGTGGTGGTGGTTGCCGATTGAACAGAACGGCGCGAGCGGAGATTTCCTTGCGCGCGCCCCTCTCATTTCCTCTTCGCTGTCTTCTAATAATCTTGTCTTTTGCAATAGTTCCGCAAATGTACTGAACTCGTTTCTCTTTAACTTCTCTTTTATATTTAATTTCAAAAGAGCGTATGTGATATCTAACATTGCGTTGTCGGATAGGTCGCCTTTCGGTAACTTCGAAAAGTTTGCTCGTATTTTTGATATGAAGATATCCGAATTTTCGCCTTTTTGCGGGTTATTAAATATATCCAAATATATTTTATGTGGTGGACGGCGATCGCCGAACGTGCAGAACAGATTTTCTTTACTTCTGCCCAACTCTTTATTTCGGTTTTAATTCCGAGCCACCACGTTGCGGCATTATGACTGAGTAACATCGACAGTCCTTTTAATATATTTGACTCAGGCACATGGCAGCATTCCACGTAGGCTTCGACGCTGTCGATGAATGCGGACACTGATTCGGAAGCTGCACCTGAGAATAAAGCCTTGCAACGGGCCATGGTCGCCGTGTCGGGCGCCGGCGTGCTGCGCATCATGGAGTTCACTAACGTTTGCAGAGTTTCTGTATGCGACTTCTGCATCGCTGATATAAGCGCGGCCACGCTTTCTTCTGAGAACGTCGCCGATGTCATCGGAGTTGACGATCGTAAGGGCGGTACTTCAGCGTTGGCGATGGCCGGACCATGGCATGGGTTTGGAGTAGTCACGTCTTCGGTTTCACCGGCAGAATGGAACGGATCTGACTCCTCGCCGTTCTCGTCTTGACGCTTTCTGCTGCGAGTCTCCATGGTGGAGTTCAACACACACACTTGCTGTGATTTACGAACGACTGTCCAGAAGTTAACCTCACGGTGCACGTGGCTGTATATGAACACGTGGCTAGCCCTTTATAATTTTAGCTGGGCGCTATATGAGGGAGTTTAACACACACACTCACTGTGATTTTACTTTTACGGACGAATGTTCAAAAGTTCACCTCACGAAGCACGTGGCTATATGAACACGTGGCCAGCCCTTCATGATTTTAGTTGGGCGCCATATATGAGGGAGGATGGTCTGTCCCGTCATATAATGAAACACGAGAAACACTCTCACCAGGTATTTATTGGTAAAGTTATCCACAGAACCAACTTAATACTACGAAATGTTCGCGGGTTACAGGGCGGGCGCGCGTGCGTATGCGCCGAGAGGCGTGCGTTGACACTCTAGTTTTTATAGCGCGCGGGAAGACAGCCGCGGGTCGACCGGCGAGGTAGTGATGTCCTACCACCGTTTTCTACATGTTGCGGTAGGGATGTGCTACGGTTTGCTACATCAGCTATTTACTCATGCTTTTGTGTTTTGAAAAGTGCAATTCATTTGTTTTTTCCTTTATTAGTTTTGTCTTTGAGATCAAATTGGCCAGTATGACAAAACACCAATTTCATATGTAAGAACATAATTATGCGATCGATGTCAATTCATAAATGTATGAATAATAATCGTGGGAGTACCCCGAGGCTTTCATTTAGGGCCACTGTTGGTTTTTTGTATTGATCTACAATTTGGTGAAAGAATATGTTTGATTGTCCAGAGACACGATGGCGCAGCGCCGGCGCGGGCGGCGCGGGCGGCGCGGGCGGCGCGCGGGCGCGGCCGACGTGGACGACCTCATCCACCTGCGCGGGCCGCTCACCGAGGACGCCGTGGTGCGCGCGCTGCAGGCGCGCTTCTACCAGCATAAGTTCTATGTACTCCTCCACGCTCGCTTCTTACCTCAACACATACCGCGACGGCTGCTAGTGCCGCTCGCACTGAACTATGGCTTAGCGGATTTATGCTTTTACTCTACCAAAGCGGAGATGTCTGAAGCGGAGAAGAGAAGAGACGCTCTTCAGCTCGGGGTGGCTCCACTGAAGCCGTACACCGCGCGTCGCCAGCTTACATTTATCGTCTCCGCTACGCGTCGGGGAGGCGCAGCTCACATCTCCGCTTTCATCGCGATAAATCTCCTGTCACGATGTTTGTCCACGATGGACTCCTAAACTACTTGGCCGATTTTAATCAAATTTGGGCCGTGTGTAGATTGATCCAACTTAAAAGATAGGATATTTTTTATTTCGATTAATATATCGGATTATAGGTATATATGTCGGGGCTGGATGAACCCCAGGGCTCAGTGGGCACACACTTGCGGGCTCGGACATTGTGGGTGGCCTCGAACATCAAACGCCAGATAACTCAAATAGTAATTTATTTTTGCAATCGGCACTTGAACAGACACGTCCGCTCGGTGCGAGCTCTACAGATCGAATGCCCGCTCCCTCCAACGGCCGCATCCAAGTACAGCTTCGTACAACTTTGTACAACTTCGTACTTGCGTTCGGTTGTCGGCGCCTGATTCTCCGACATATATATTAATTCATCTGCGCTTAGTGGTCTCCACTGGAGCTGAGCGGAGACGAGGCGTGTGAATATCAAGATTCTATTGGTTGTTAAAACCATCTCGTCTTCGCTCGCACAGCTCCGCTTTGGTGGAGTCTCAGTGGTTGCTGACACATGACCTCGAAAGATTCTAGGTACATGTCGGTTTCGTCACGATGTTTTCTTTCACGGTCTTTATGTGAGCAGTATTGGTTGATATTCCGAAGACACGGACGAAGAGGTTTGACTCTACTTTTGTGATAAGAACGTCTAGGGTTTGGAATGAGTTGCCTGAGTGGGTTTTCCTGATAGTTATAATCATGGTGTCTTCAAATCGTGTGTGAATCGGTTTCTTTTAGGTAAAAACGCTTCATCGTAGACCGCATCGTCGCTTACCATCAGGCGAGATGTCGGTCAAGAATAAAACTATAAAATAAAATAAAAACGTAGGTACATGACTTCGAAAATACAGTGATGCGCATGAGATTCGAACCTAAGTAAATTATTGTTAGTCCATTGAAATGTTACTTTTTAGGTACCTAGTGATATGTGTTTTTCAGAGGACCCAATTTGAATTTTTGGTGTGTAGGGAGGACGTCAATATAAGCTTAAATTCAAAGCCTGTATTCCGTCCATTCACTTGATGTTTAAAAGGGTGACTTGTAAAAATAGACCAATACACCGCCCGCCTTGAACTGCCCCGCCGCAGAATCATAATTAGCAAACTTTTCTGAGTTCGAAACCGTACATCGGTAATACGGTCATCATATTTTCCATACTACTCAACATTACCTAGTGCCCGGTCTAATAAGAAGCCATCACTAAGTTATCTAGATAAATGAAAGTAAATTTTAGTTTTTGTTCATATTCCGAAAACAGCTCCAACGATTTAAATAAAATTTATATTCGTCTTCGTCTACCTCTGAACTATGATTTACCAAATAAAAAATTAACTGTCAAAATTGATTCACAATTGACGGAGCTATCGCGTAATATAACTACAAAAAGTAAATAATAATATTTTAGTACAATAGTTACGACAGTTACAAACAGGTAGATGAGTGAGAGTAAGGCAATACCGCGGATTCGCATCAGCTCAAGTTTTGTCAGCAGTGTGGACAGTGTCAAATGTTTTTGCCAAATCAAGAAACACACCAATAACTTTATTTCCTTTACGTAATTCCTTAACCACAACATCAGAGAGTTCAGTAATAGCGTTTACAGATGATTTATCGGCTCGGAAGCTACGAATATACTGGTGCGTTGAATGGTTATTTTATTTTTGAAAAAAATATGTAAAACTATTATTAATTTATAATTTTTTTTCAAATTTTTTTAGAGGTTTGAAAGTCTGGACATTGCTTGCCATTGTCGAGACGATCCATACCCCACTTTAATGAGTGAATGTTATATTTGTAGTCTTTCATATTGAAGGGAAAATGAGCCCCGTCCCCCGCTCACGGGCTGGTGGTCGTGTCCGCAGACGATGGTCGGGCCGGTCCTGGTGGCGGTGAACGGGTACACGGACGCGTGCAACGCGCTCACGCTGTCGGCGGCGGCGGGCGGCGCGGCGGCGGCGGGCGGCGAGCTGGCGCGCCTGGTGGCGGACGCCGTGCGGCACCAGGCCGACTCCGGCTACCCGCAGGCCATCATCCTGTCCGGCGTGTCCGGCGCCGGCAAGACGCACGCCTCCATGGCGCTGCTGCGGCGCCTGTTCGACGTGGCGGGCGGCGGGCCCGAGACCGACGCCTTCAAGCACCTGGCCGCCGCCTTCACCGTGCTGCGCGCGCTCGGCACCGCCGCCACGCCCGCCAACTCGCACTCCAGCCGCATCGTGAGTGTCCGCCCGCCCCGCCCCCGCCCCGCCCCGCCCGCCCCGCCCCGCCTCGCCGCGACGCTCACCGCCTCCTCGTCCGCAGGGCCACTTCATCGAGGTGCAGGTGACGGACGGCGCGCTGTACCGCACCAAGATCCACTGCTACTTCCTGGAGCAGACGCGCGTGGTGCGGCCGCCGCCCGCCGAGCGCAACTACCACATCTTCTACCACATGCTGGCCGGGCTCGGCGCCGACGAGCGCGCGCGGGCTGCACCTGGAGGGCTACGGCGCGCAGGAGCTGCGCTACCTGGCCGCGCCGGCGCCGCGCCGCGCGTGCGCGGACGACGCGGCGCGCTTCCACGCCTGGAAGACGTGCCTCGTCACGCTCGGCATCCCGTTCCTGGACGTGGTGCGCGTGCTGGCTGCCGTGCTGCTGCTCGGGAACGTGCAGTTCGCGGAGGGCGCGGGCGGCGCCGCCGAGCCCGCGCACGACGCCGAGCTCGCCGCCGCCGCCGCGCTGCTGGGCGTGCCGGCGCCGGCGCTGCTGCGCGGGCTGGCCACGCGGCGCGCGGCGCGGCCGGCGGGCGGCGCGCGCGCGCCGGCCACGGCCGCGGCGGCGGCGCAGGCGCGCGACGCGCTCGCCAAGGCGCTGTACTGCCGCACCGTGGCCACCATCGTGCGCCGCGCCAACTCGCTGAAGCGGCTCGGTTCCACGCTCGGCACGCTGTCGTCGGACTCCAACGAGTCCGTGCACAACCAGGACGCGGCGTCGTCGCGGCGCTCGGCGGCCGAGGGCGGCGCGCGCGGCCGCGCCGGCGCGCGCGGCATGGCGGCGCTGCAGGACGCCGTGCGGCACGCCACCGACGGGTTCGTGGGCATCCTGGACATGTTCGGGTTCGAGGCGGCGGCGCCGGCGCGCCTGGAGCAGCTGTGCGCCAACCTGTGCGCGGAGACCATGCAGCACTTCTACAACACGCACGTGTTCAAGTCGAGCTCGGAGGCGTGCCGCGAGGAGGGCGTGCGCGCGCCCGAGCTGGAGTACGCGGACAACGTGCCGTGCATCGACCTGGTGTCCAGCCTGCGCGGGGGGCTGCTGGCGGCGCTGGACGCGGAGTGCGCGGCGCGCGGCTCGGCCGAGCGGTACGTGGCGCGCGTGCGGGCGGCGCACGCGCAGCACCCGCGCCTGGCCGAGGCGCGGCCGCCGCACCCGCGCCGGTTCGCCGTGCGCCACTACGCCGCCGAGGTGCAGTACGACGCCACCGACTTCCTCGAGGCCAACCGCGACGCCGTGCCCGAGGAGCTGCTGGCGGCGTTCGAGGCGCGCACGTGCGACTTCGGGTTCGCCACGCACCTGTTCGGCGCCGAGCTGCGCGCGCGCGCGGCGGGCGCGGCGCCGGCGGCCGGCGGCTGCTTCCGCGCCTCGCCCACGGCCGCGCCCGACTCCACCTTCACGCAGGACTTCCACACGCGGCTGGACAACCTGCTGCGCACGCTGGTGCACGCGCGCCCGCACTTCGTGCGCTGCCTGCGCGCCAACGACACCGAGACCCCCATGCTGTTCGAGCGCGCCGCCGTCGCCAAGCAGGTGCGGCCCCCCCCCCCGCCCCCGCTCCCGACCCGACCCGCGTCGGCGGCCTCGTCTTTTATCTAACGCTATTGCCTCGAGATGTGACTCTGTGGTATCGACGACATAAATCCATGACGAACCTTTCCAAATGTGAGCCAGATGCTCGGTCTAATCTGGAGGGTGCTGCTTTCCAAATCTCGGCGCGAGGCGTTTAAGAATGGCTCTCGGCAATAACTTGTAAACGTGCCTCAGTAGTGAGATCGGACGGTAATTCTTAAGAATTATCTTGTCTCCTTTCTTGGAAAACAGAAAATTTTATTTTATTTTTTATTTTATTCTAAATGGAAAACAAACAGCATTACATAATCATAAAATTTAGATGAGTGGAAACACTGAAGCCAAATACAGTTTTCACTGATAAAACAAACAGAAAGAAAAAAAATAGTTAATACAGATAGAACAAGTAGCAACAAGTAGATACCACATACGGGGAGCGAACAGACACAAATATCACTAATTAGGAAATTACAAAATATATATAGAATTTAACAAAAATTAATCAAATTAATGGCTTACATCAATTAAACGTTTAGCTTTAAACCTGCGTTTTTTTGATAACAAATTCTTACTCTTTTCGTATTTGTCCTTGGTTATATCAAAGAACCGCCCACAAATTGCGTTTTTAAAAGAGTTATGCCTCATCGCGAACAAATCGACGCCTTTAGAATAAATAACATTAAAACTTTGAATAGTGCGAATAAGAAATGAATTCTTCCGATAATTCGTGACATGACGCGGGGTGTACAGCTGAAGACTGTGTCTCCGCGGGGCGGCCCTGAGCGGAGTTACGAGACCTATCTGAGACAACAGAGTCGGGCAATCCATCCGACCACACAGGATATTGTGCATGAAGCTGAGATCAGCCACCTCTCTTCTAACCTGAGCAGGCAAAATATGATGATGGAAGCAGACCTCATCATACTCAAACTCCGAACTTAAGATTTGAAATTTGAAATTAACAACACGTAGAAACTTTTTGAGGTCTTTCCAGCATGGAAATGTATTTGCTATAGCTGGGATTCCAAACCTGAGATGCATATTCAAGTTGACTGCGCACTAGAGAACAATAAAGAACTTTAAGGGTTTTTATCATTTTGAAATCTTTAGTTATCCTGAATATGAAGCCCAAAGATTTCATGGCTTTATTACAGATCTTCTCGATATGTTTATCAAAAAGTAACTTAGGATCAAGAGTAACTCCCAGATCGACTACAGAATTGGCCCTTGACAAGGACTGATCGTTAATTTTATAATCAAAAGAAATTGTTTGAGCTGATCTGCTGAAGGTGATGCAGCAGCATTTCGAAATATTAAGATCAAGTTTGTTCTCCAAGCAGTAAATCCCAAGGCTGTCCAAGTCCAGTTGAAGCAATTCCAAATCACAATTTTAATAACTTTAAAATCTTCATGTCATCTGCGAAGAGTAAGAAGTTAGAGTGCTTGAAACATTGGTTAATATCATTAATAAACAAAATAAACAGGAGAGGCCGAGAATTGATCCTTGCGGCACACCGGATGGGATGAATGATGGAGCAGACATGAACCCATTGAGAGCCACAGCTTGAGTGCGACCGTCGACGTAAGAAGCGAACCACCGAAGCAAATCACCTCTTATTCCGGCGGCGCACAGCTTAGCGAGGAGGATAGAGTGATCCAGACGATCGAAAGCTTTCCGATAGTCTGTATAAATAGCGTCTACTTGCCCACCCCCCTCCATACCGGACGTGACCGCATCAATAAATGAAACAAGGTTGGTTGTAGTAGACCTTCCCTTCAGAAAACCATGTTGCTGGGGTAAGAAGGTATGTTTAAGAGCAGAGTAAAGTTGGTCGTGGATAATTTTTTCAAATAATTTAGCTAGTACACAAAGTTTTGAAATTGGTCTGTAGTTCGAAACATCACTCTTGGGACCACTTTTGTGGATAGGAGTTATTATGGCAGATTTCCAAATACTGGGCATGATACCCTCAGTAATAGATCTCTCGAATAGGACTCGGACAGGAAGCGTCAGACTCGCCGCACATTTAATTAAGAGATGCGGATGAATGTCATCGGGTCCTGCGGATTTTTTAATATCTAAAGTTTGTAACAGTTTTAGAATCTTGAATTCCGTAACTTCGATAGTTTGTATATCGGCGACAGAGTCTGACGGCCCGAGAACGCGCGACACAGGAAGAGGGCGCTGCACAGATCCAGGCAGGTAATTGGAATTGAAAAAGTCCGCGAAAGCATTACAAATATCATTTCCGGTTTCAACAGACTCGTCATTATAGGTCATAGAGGATGGATATGAGTTGTGTTGCTTATTCGATTTAATAAATGACCAGAATTTATTTGGGTCGTCGCAAATCGAGTCTTCAATCCTCGCTATATAATTAAAATAACATTCGCGCTCAATTTTCTTAACCCGTTCACGCAAGATCACGTAAGAGTTTCTACTGGATACATTTTTATATATTTTAAATTTACTGTGGTGTTTGTTCTTCTCTTTTAAATTTTTTATTAGGGCTGGTGAGTACCAAACGGGATATTTACCGGGCCTCGTCCATTTAGAGGAACGTATTTATTTCTGAGTTCCAGTAACAATCCGTTAAATAACTCAACCGCTTCATCCATACTACCACACGAGAGTATCGAGCGCCAGTCATGAGTGTCCAGGGAATTGCAAATTGCTACGTAATCACCCTTATCATAAAAATACTTCAGCCGTCGAGTGGAGGCCAGGGATGACATTTGCATAAATTGCGGTTTACAAATGAGTGCCGGATGGAAAATGTCCTCTCTAGACAGCGGATCGAGGGAGCGACTAACCGATACAACATCATTACACAGCACCAAGTCCAGTATATTCCCATCATACATGTTAGAAACGTGGTTGTACTGATTCAGATTGTTTAAGCTCATGAGGTCTAACAACTCACAATGGTCAGCGACCGTAGCGACGATTGCAGGATCCAAATGGCTATGCCCCGGTGACTCAGCCCACGAAATACCACTTAAGTTAAAATCGCCTATAATTAAAAATTTTTCGTTAGGATATTTAGCCGTAATAGATAACACTCTGCTGGAAAAGTTTTCAAGTTGAGCCGTAAGCGATAAACCAGAGTGTTGAGAAATCAGATAAATACAACCTAAGTTTAAAATAATGGATGAACCGCTCTCATCGATACAGTTCGATTTAATCGTAACCCACAAGTCCTCCGCCGTGGACCGCCACTCCGGGCGCGCGAGCGCCGTCAGATCCCGCCTTACCGCGATGAGGACCCCTCCCCGCCTCTGCCCGAGCCGGCCGTAGTCGCGGTCGCGCCGCCACACGATATACGCGTCACTGAATAGCTCCTCAGTCTTAATACCGTCCCACAACCAAGTTTCCGTCAACACAATGATGTGATAATAATACAAAGTTGGATATTACGTTTAAAGTCGAGTGTTTTGGTGCGCAGACCCTAACGTTTTGATAATAAATATCAATTCCCATGTTCACGTTCCGTCCGAGTATCAACTCGGCCGGAAAGCGCATCGGAGAAGAACAATAAATAACTTATGGAATGTAAATAAACGCTAGTTATCTGCGCACAAAACATCGGCTCGCTGCAAGTAGTATCGCATTGTATCACACGGTAACAGAGGGTTTTAGTGCATTGTGTGAATAGACAGAAACGTGTTTGTTTAAAGAAATAGTCATTAATCATAATGACGAGTAAAATCGCCAAAACAATTTCAAATAAACATGTGAGACAATAACGACTGAGGAAATATTCAACGTCGCGCTGATTGTTCAGTATGTGAAGCTCGGACAGATGACTACGAGTATATGACTTAATTGCAGGAATCATTAAGACGAATTCATTTTGTAGTAGATTATTGGATTTGTTGCACAATGTGAGGCATAACGAGGAATAGTTGTAAATATTGTAAGAGGTAACGCGGCAGATAATTATATTTTGAAATATTAGTTTTTAACACGAAAACAAAAGCAGGTATCTTTGGTACAATCAAATGTTAGAAGAATTAGATTTGTAAGTGAGCCAAATATATTCGCAAATCTCGATTTCATAAGAAATAAGGTATTTTGAAAATAAATAATTACGAAAAGATCGAAATCATACAATAGTCACTTGATTTTAGCCAGATCACTTTCGGTATAAATGGAATAATCGGCGAAGTGTCGTTCCGTCTTGTAAGGATTTTGCAGCCCTGGACCCAGACGTATTTATGATAGTTCTCCGAGGCGACCTTCTTCGTTTTATTCAGCAATAGCTTGTTTTCTCTTGTAAGGTGATCGTTAACATACACTTTGCTCGGGTTCCCAGGAAGCCCAGATGTTCGGCGGTGAGGGCCGGCGCGTGCGCCCTGGCCAGGGCTACGGAGTTTTCTTTAACGTACCTACTGAGGAATCCTACGACGATCGGTTTAGGTTCTGTCGCGGATCGAGCCCTGATAATAAAATTAATGTCAGTTTTAGAAATAGGTTGGCCGATCACGACTCCGATTTTGGATACTATATCGAATAGGTTTTCATTCTTCTTCATCGGAATTCCTTTTATTTCGACGTTATTGCACCTCAACAGTTGGTCCTTGGCGGCGAGTTCCGTCGTTAGTCTGGCGATTTCGTCGCCGAAAGCAGGGTAGTCCGAGGGCACGGCCGGCCTCTCTTCTAACTTAGCTACTCTGGTTTCGAGCTCCTGTAGCCTCGCGGAGTTCTCGGCCACCTCGCTCCTGATGGTGGACAGGGAGTCCCGGAAGTGTTGCAGGGTTTGCGTGATCCCGGTAATCTCCTGCACGATAGCGGGGAGCTGCTCGAGCCGGACGTTGATGCCGGCGAGACCGTCGCGAAGCTCCCGGAGCACGCCGTCGAGCGTGGCTGCCGGGGACGGGGCCGGCGCCGGCGCCGGGGAGCCGGCCGGCGGCGCACCCGGCCCGGCCTTGCAGCCGGCACACAGCAGCGCCGCCACCCGGCTCGCCGACATTTTACGGAAGTTAGTCTCCGAGATGTGCGCACAGGGGAAACAATACTTCAGCCCGCATTTACTACACTTGACCCCATCTATGTGGTCTCTGTTGCATGCTGGACAAGTGAACATGGTAGATTCGCGCCGCGACAATACACACAGACTAGGTTACCAAGGGAGGTGTTATCACTACGAACACACGGCGCGAACTGAAGAAAAGTATTATTACGTACGGCGAGAAAAGTATTACTCTAATCGGACGGTCCCAGTCCTCGACTAGACTTGACTAGATTCAGCCACTTAGATGCGCGTTTTCCCCTCGCATGTCACTCCGTAGCACCTCAGCCATAGGAATCACATTTCTGACGCTATTAGTACTTATAGCCTGTCTTGATCTTGAGATTCGTCAGATGACAGCGGCATCCCCGAGAAACGTCGACCGTAACGTCTCAAAACTCTCGGTTTCTCCGAATAGGTCTCCGAAACGCAGCTAGTTCACCAAGGCGAGTAGATTCATATCGCGTCCCGTCAGGGCCCGATAGAATCGTAGCTCCTTGCTCTTCCACTCTTTCTTCTGATCATAAGTCCTGAGCACCAGTGATTTGCGCCAATTCTTGTTTGCTAAAGAAAAAATTGTGAAGCTCCTGTCAACTGCCCCAACATCGCGATGGATCCCGGACCCGCTGTTGTATTACCCTGATACTGCATACCTCGCGATACATATTTTTAAGGTTTTTCAAGTAAGATGGCATAACAAGGGTTCCAAACTGTATTCCAGTTGACTGCGCACCAAAAAGCAATAAAGGATTTGAAAGTTTTGAATTATTTAGTGATTCTGCGTATGAATCCCGGGAATTAGCCGGCCTAGCCGTGAAGACAGTCCTTCACGGCTATATTAGACATGTTTACGATGTGTCGGTCAAGACATAATTTAGAGTTGATTGAAACTTTAAGATTGATAAATAAAAATTACTTTAAATAAATATTGGTGGACATTTCACACACAACACCATCTGACTTCAAATTAAGCAAATTTTATACCATGGAAGCCAGATAGCTGATATTTGATACTTCCTTGTCAAACATTACAGTCGTTGTGTGTGCGCAGGTGCGGGCGCTGCAGGTGCTGGAGACGACGCAGCTGATGGCGGCGGGGTACCCGCACCGCATGCGGTTCCGCGCGTTCGCGGCGCGGTACCGCGCGCTGTGGGGCCGCGCGCGCGCGCCGGCCGCCGACTGCGGCGCGGCGTGCGGCGCCGTGCTGCGCGCCGCCGCCGCCGCCGCCGCGCCGCCCGCGCCCGCGTCTCCCGCCGCCGTGGCCTGGGCGCTCGGTAAGCGGCACGTGTTCCTCAGCGAGGGCATGCGCCAGGTGCTGGAGCGCATGCGGCGCGCGCGGCGCGAGGCGGCCGCGGCGCGCGTGCAGGCGGCGTGGCGCGCGCACCGCGCCCGGCCGCGCGCGCCGCGCCCGCGCCCCGCGCCCATCGCCGGCACGCCGCCGCCCGAGCCGGAGCCGGCCGGCAAGGCCGACCCGGCCGTGGTGAAGCGCGCGTGCTCGCTGTTCGGGCTGGACCTGGAGCGGCCGCCGCCGCTGCCGCCGCCGCGCGCCTACACCGTGGCGGGCGGCGTGAAGCTGGGCTACCCGCAGCAGCGCGTGCTGTGCGCCGACTGGGCCGAGGACGGCGGCGCCGCGCGCCTGCGCGCCGGCGACCCCGTGCTCGTGGTGGGCGCCGCCGGCCGCGGCCACGTCGCCGTGCAGGTGCGCCCAGGGCTGCCTGTTAGCGCACGCTCGGTTTTGAATGTTATTATCAGGTTCTTACATATGAAATTGGTGGTTTGCCGTCCTGGCCACTTTGATCTCAAATATTTTCTCTTTGGTCAGGATTTACAATTTCTAATTTATACAGCTATCTACTCATGCTTTTGTGTTTTGAAAACGGTAATTTATTCGTTTTTTCCTGTATTGGGGTTTCCTTTCGGTCACTCAGTTTACAAAATGGACAACTTGAAATATCGCGTTATATTTACGAGTAGTACGAGTTCCATCGTGGCCCCAGTGCTGCAGAACGGCTCGTCGGATGTACGATGTGTATTGTGTATGGCGACGATGGGCGATGTCGCAAAAGAAAACACATTTTTGGTTCCAACATTTCCGTTCTGAAAATTTCGACCTCCAGAACAAACCTCGCGGACAGCCGTAGACTTAGATGACTTAGCTGCAGGCTGCGGTGCTAGCGATAAAACTGTTTTGATCCTGAAGCAAATTGGGAATGTGAAAACCCTTCAAAGGTACCTACGAGTACGTCATGAATTGAGTGCAACAACCGACAAACGCGTGTCGACTGCTGTGTTGCTTTACTCAACCGGCACATTAATAAGGGATTTAAATCGAATCATTACAGTGGACCCTGGACAATAATGGGAAACGCTCATCGCAATAGCTGAAGTCTGGCGAACCAGCCAAATCCTGCCCCAAGCGAAAATTTACTCAAAAACTTGTAGGCGTTTGGTGAACTAGTGCCGGTGTCGTTCACTATGGCTTTCTTAAATCTGGCCAGACGGTTACGGCTGATGGAAAAGCTAGCTAGCAAACAACCGAGGCTGGTCAATCGCTCTAGGCCACTGCTGCTTCAGGACAACGCTAGACCACACACTGCACAACAGACGGCTTCAAATCAGAAAACCTTCAATTGGAATGTTTAAGGCATCCACCGTATTTACTATACCTTGCTCCAACAGATTAACATATTCTTTTCGAAAGTTAGTTAATTTTTTCCAAGAGATAAAACTCAACTCCGATGAAGCAGTCGAAAGCGTTTTTAAAGATTTTGTTGATTCCCGCTCGAATGGTTTTTTTAGTAAGGGGTAAGGAGATCAGTGAACTATGGATATGGGAAAAGTGCATATATACTCGTACCCCGAATATCTGTGCTCGTACCAATGGTACCTACAATACTTTGAGTAATTATGTTCTTCCCTTTTTAACACCAATTTCATATGTAAGGACCTAATATTTTCTAATATCCTAAGATCTAGATATCTCCTAAAGAGATGTGAATATTACCATTAAACAATACCTAAACAGGTTGAAGACCGATTTATCTCCAGCCGTCACTCCGTCTACCAAAAAATTCTGGGTTGCACCATCCTATTGGTTAGCGACCGAATGACATGTCAGATGAACACCCCCGTGGCAGCACAGGCGTTCCCGCCGTCTCCAAATTAGTACCCTGCCAATCAAATCGTAGGCCCTATTGTATGTTGTGACCATTGATCAGCAGTCACCACTTCGGTCTATCAGCCTCACTCTTTGCCTAAATAGACCGCCAGAGAGCTTGGACTTCGCAGCCTTACGTTGCATGACAAAACCTCTCCTTACCCACCGTCCCTCAGTCCTGCTTCGATTCCGTGTTCCCACCGAACCCGATTAACCAAAATGAAACAAAACGATGTAACGAGTTGTGCCGGCAGCTGGGCGCGCGCACCGTGTGCGTGCCGCACGCCGCGCTGGGCCCGCCGCGCGCGCCCGCGCCCCGCGCGCCCGCGCC
The DNA here is from genome assembly GCA_017562165.1 of Ectropis grisescens. Taxonomy (NCBI): domain Eukaryota; kingdom Metazoa; phylum Arthropoda; class Insecta; order Lepidoptera; family Geometridae; genus Ectropis; species Ectropis grisescens. Next base: position 28,318,998 of record CM029777.1, on the reverse strand, counting down.
GCGCCCGCACCCGCCGCCCCCCGCGCCGCCGCCCCCCTCCGCCGCGCGCGCCTGACCGCCTGCTGACGTCACCGCTCCCGCATGTGTACATACTAAACACTAGACTGTATAATCGACCAAGGACTGAATATCATTACAACTCTAAAAACTTCCTTCGAGGGAAAATATAATGTAATATTAATTAAGTAAGTATAAATTAAATAATATCGTCGTGCCAATACTCGCAAAAGAATAAGGTGTAATCGTACCACAATTACCTACAAATGGTAGAAATATGTTTTTATACCATTTCTTTCAGTATTTATTTAATTTAATATATTGAAACGAATGATGTACCTAGTTAACCATACGTAATAGAATGTAAACTGCCGGACGAGTTTGAATACGAAGCGCGTACGTTGTCGTCACGTAACGCTGCGTCACTGACAGCGCTGCGTATTCAACTTGGCCCAATGTATGCTCCATACAATACAATGTAAATACATAAGTTTAGTGTCCCAGCGTGAATGGACGTGCTTTCGCTACTCAGGAGATATATAGTTCAGAAGGTTCTATACTTACCATTAAGTGTTTTGCAAAGCACCAAAAAAAATTCTTAACTTTTCCACTGAAATACGAGTATTTATGATTCGTAAAATGTTGAATAAGTTCCATTCAGTAACAGTGGGTAGTGAAAGCAGAGCGGGTAGGTCTAGTGAAGCCACGTATTTGTATATATAGGAAGTGTGATTCACTCTGAGCACACCACGCGTCGGCCGCGGCGCTCACCACGTTTTTCGTCCTTTTCTAACTTTTTACACATCATCTCATTCCAACACACCAGAGCCATGGAGCTGTTTGTTGTTCACTCCACATTTATGTACTTTCACTCAGATCTGTGCTGGTGTTATTCCGAGAGCTGATACCAAAATATGGGTAGGTATTTGAGGCAAGCACAACAACTTGTCGTATAGTCCTCCTATTCTATTCGACACGAAGGTGCAGACCTGGCTGCTGAGAGGCGGGGCAAAATGAATCCCTCAATTTTTAGATCACCTGGCAAGTAGATACCTAGTATTTCCAAAATGATCTCTCTTTTTGAGAATCTTTATTTTGTAGTTATAAATAACACGCAATTTAAATTTCAAATTGCCTGAAACCCATTTTTGTATTTTTCACAAATCTAATTCGCACGCTCCTGGCAATCTTAAAACCCAGACGAAATCGCCTGGCTTATTATTATTTAAACAGTAAACTACAACATATAAAAATAGCATATTGCCTCAAATATATACACTAAATAAAAAATGGGTGAATCTTTTGGCCCCTCTTCTTACCAGCCAGCAAGCTTTCAGCTAGCATCAAATACCTACCCGCAATTTGCGAGCAGATCTCGGAATGTCGGCGTACGAGTGCGACCTGCCGGTCTCCACGACCTGCCACCGGCCCCGGAGCCGGCGCCGGCGCCGGCCCCGGCGCCGGCAGCGCTCCTCTGGTGTATCAATTCTCATTACCATTACAAATAAACCTGTCAACGATAGTTCTCAATTTCGTCAAACGTGACGCCAACGCTTCATTTTTTGTTTTTCTAACCCGTAGCAAAAAAAACGAAATCTATGTCCTAACCTCAGAAAAATGACACCTAACGAAATTCAAAACTATCTTTGGCAAGGTGTGTTGTCATCTTGGAAACGGCTCATTGTACACTATGTAGTGGTAGGACTCTTTGCAGAGCCCGTCTGGGGAAGTACCACACCTTTGCCAGTTATTCTACCGCCAAGCAATAATGTGAAAACATTACTATATTCCGGTTTGAAGGGCAATGTTTCCAGTGAAATTACAGGGCATAGAGATACAACATCTTATATATCTGGGTGACGAGCGCAGTGCAGAGCTAGGTAATGATTTGGACTCTTCATGTTCCAATAGCTGTGTGTCACTGTGGTGTTACTTAGCGGGCATGTTGCCCATGCCAGCCATAAATATGTCCTGCTCGTCTCGTCACCCTGCACCAGGGGTCGGCGACGTTCCAGGAGCTACGAGCCACAAAATGTACCTAAATAAAAGCGGGCTACACTTCGGAAAGTTTGAAATTTTGTAAAAACTTTTCCAAAAAATAGAAAAGAAATATTTGAGGCAATTTGAAATTTTAATACTTATTTACCGACTAGACTAGAAAACATAGGGAATTATCAAAAGGGCAGATCATTTTGGTGGAACGTTGTACCTGCCAGGTCACCTAAATTGAGGGATTACTTTTCCCGCGTTAATCACCACCCAAGTTTTCAGCTTGCCTCAAATGCCTACCCATGTGCCTGCCTCTGGTGGCAACTCTCGCAGCACGAGGTCTCGCAGCGCGGTGTGCCCCCGCCCGCCCCCGCCCCCGCCGGCTCGGGCGCTCGGCACGGGTACTAGTCTAGTCGGGGTATACATTCAAATAGAAAAACATTCCGGGGAGCGATTTTTTTTAAGCGTCGGGGGGATAGTTGGAAATATAAATCTCGATTTTCTAACTAATCCCGGAAAAGGCTTCGCCGCCATCTTGTTTTAAAGTTAATTTTTTTTTTCGTGTTTATCGTGTGAAATATCTCGTTACTTTTCAACTTTAGAGCAAAAATGGTCGTATCCAATAAACTTGATAGTATAACTCTGCAAATATTGACCCTAGCGTAGAAAATGATAATGACCAAACTTGTGAGCAATTAAATTTCCAACAACTTTGGATACGACCATTTTTGCTCTAAAGTTAAAAATTAACGAGTTATTTGAGAAACACGAAATAATTTAACTTTAAAACAAGATGGCGGCGAAGCCTTTACCGGGATTAGTTAGTAAATCGAGATTTAAACTTCCAATCATCCCCCCGACGTTTAAAAGAAAATCGCTCCCCGGATTTTTTTCTATTTTAGGTTAGTTTTATGTCTCCCCCGACTGGACTATACGGTAATGCGGCCGGCGCCGGCGCAGCTCCCGAGAACCGTAATGTGTGCGCTTCCGCCGCGGGAACAGTAAGCGGTGTTGTGCCGAACGAGGGTGTGTCATCCTTGCTCACTGCGGGGCTCGGGACTCGGAAGCTCGCCGTCGTCTACATCCGCGCAATATTTATCCCACAAGAAATAATATGAAATAGTGAGCGTCGCGCGCCCCCACGAGGCTGACTGTGCTGTAACCTAGCGGTGTGCCCCGCGTCTCTGCGGCGGGGGCGGACTCGGCCGTAATGTGTATTGTAGCGTTAGGATTCGTAAATAAAATATATTTTAAAATAACCACATCTTTTATTTTGTTAAGTAAATCGTACACAAAATATGTGGAATCTGGAATGTGGAGCGAGTCCGGGAACGCGGGCAGGGAAGGGGAAGGGTAGCGTGCGAGGCGCCACGACCGGTTCCGCATTATCTTCCTGTTCTATTTTTGAGGATACAATACTTTTTCGACAAGTTTCACATCTCAAAACTTGCATTTTAGTCTCGAGTTCGAGAGCTGTAGCTGTCGTTAGCTGCGGAGCCGGTCGCGAGCGCGCAAGCGGGAGTCTCGTGTCGTCGCAGGGCCTGCAGACAACTCGACGATGACAACAGCACGACAACGTCAGCGTGGCGAAACGTTCCCCGGCCGGCACTCGCGGCTCACGGCGTGATTAGGAACAGAGGGAACAGAAGAGGTGCCGACGAGGAGGGGGTACAACAGGGAGGGTTAACGTGTTACACACTAGATACATTCGACGTTTCCATTGTTTTATATCTAACAGAGATCGGAACGGCGCACGGGCCGGGCGGGGCCGGCGCGTTGCATGAAACAAGCGATACGGTGTCACGTGACACCACGCCAGCCTCGACCCCCGCGCCCGGCCCCGCCCCGCCCCGCGCCCACGGGCGTGAACGTCACATCGCGCCAACTCCCATGGTTGTACAAACGGTTGCCAGCCGCGGTCTGCCGCCTCACTCTAACGGTATGGCCGATGATATCCTCTCTTTATTTCCCCTGAAATTATAGACAGAGCGATAGCGGAGTTATATCCGTAGTAGCGAGGCGGAGGGCGCGGGGCGAGCGTCGAGACGTTGCGAGAGAGAACAAGAGTAAAATGAATCTAAACACTAAGCTACATAACTCCTAGCTACTAAGCCACCGCCGGGCGCCCCCGCTCGGGCGGCGCGCGCCGGCGGACACACTACCGTATAGCGAAATATTCGAATAACAAGAACAAGGTTCGGGTCCCACGGGTCGAACACGACGCGGTCCCGCGCTTCGTGGAGATATCACCCGAGTCTACACCGAGCGCTCGGTACACTAATCAAAATTTGGCAACAGTCGAGTGTCGAGTTTACTCCACGTACAATATACTATAACAGATATAAATGCGTTACATATTATACTAAGAAATTTAACGAGCACATTTACATATTTCATATGTTTTATAAATGCAAATATAATTTATACTATAATACTGCGTTAGACGACAAACAGGCGGTGGCGGGTCCGGGGGAAGCAGAGTACACATCCGATTGAACTCCGCCTGAACGGGCCCTGAACCCCCTCACCCTCACGCACTATATATCCATATACAATATATATAAAGTTAACATATTGGCAATGTAAGGCGAGAGACGTGCGCAGACAGACAGCATCACATCACACGGCAGCAGAGATTACTTAATTAACGAGACACATTCATTGTAAAAAGATCGAAAACGCACTTAAACATTACACGAACGATCAACTAACGTAACTATATCCAACCTAACTAACTATAGAGAATAGAGACTTTTGTAACATTCGAACATTGATATATCAGGTGAACACCAGCCGCCGGCGCACGCGCACGCGCACGCGCACGCGGCGCCGGACTAACTAACTAACTATTTCGTCAAAACGACATTAAAACGCGTCTCTGAGCCACGAGTTCCTCGAACTAATGTTAATAAGAGAACAATTTGATTTTCATATTTGGTCGTTTCAGCAAACGACCCGATAAGCTAACCGATTACTAAAATATAATTTGATGACTAACAATATTTAATAATTAATTTATAATAATATCTATATTCGCCCACGATGGGCGCGCGGCTCGCGGAGCTTTCAACAAACTTTTAAAGCGAAATATTTCAAAACGAGAACGTTCGACGTCTCCCTCTGTCCGCAGTCGACAGAGCGAGAGACGAAACAAAGCAAAACGGGAAAATATAGTTCGATCGTTTGGGCACAGCGGCGCGGCCGCGCGCCCCCCAGCGCGAGCGGTCGACCGGGCTCCGGGCTCCTTGCAAACCGTATCGGGTGCCGCAGAGCTGCCGCAAGGAGGCGGCGGCGAGCCGGCGCCGGAGTATTCGGTGTTCTTCGGCTTGGTGTTCGGGTCACGTTCGACGGACCGGGCTCGCCAGCTCCTCGCTCGTAATGTTGACTTTTGAAGCCGAGCAAATGATTAAAGCCAGCGTTAGTTTCCCAAACTACGGTCGGGCGGGCGGCGGGCGGCGGGCGGCGCGGGCGGCGCGCTAGTCGCGCGGGATGGGCGTGCTGCACGCCACGCCGGCGGCGGGCGCGCGCGGCGTGTGCGGCGCGGGCGCGGGCGCGGGCTCCTCGCCGCACAGCGCGGCCACCGCGCCGCTGGCGCACACCTCGCGCACGCAGCGCCGCTGCTCCGCTGCAACACACGGCACACGTCACGCTCCACAGCATACAACTTATCTATATTGTGAATTTCAAAAAAATCTAGTCATGGGCTTCGTTAATGAACTCCGCACATAAATGCCTCGTAACCACGACGTGGTTCAAACAGCCGGACCTGAGAGTAAGGAGGTTCGGGGTGGATACGAGCGGGCCCGCTCCGACGGCTGAGACTCGGAACTCGCCCATTCCAACTTACAAGTAGATGGTGTAATCGAAAAGACAGTTTCCGTCACAGTTTTCAAGAGACCCCCTTCATGGCTATCCGTAATCGTGGGACATTACAGCAACGCACGCCGGCGACCAAACCAACTAGCAACCCAACCCAACTCTGAACAAAACCTATTTAAATTGGAATTAGTACCTACCTAATTAATGTATCTCAGAAGCCATAGACTACAGCCCCGTGAACAAAATGTATGGGTCATATGATACACCAGGAGACCTATGTAGGATGATAGAAGGGTATAAAATAATAAGATTCAGCACTATGCTATGCGCTATGCTGTGCACTAAGCACTATGCACTATTTACAAGCTGTCTAACTGATTGCAAGTTTAAAGGGAGGTTGCAACCCTCGCTCTTTCCTACTTGTCGCATGATTGTTGTATGGCATTGCGGTATAATGGATTAGAAGAGGTATTGAAACTGTATGAAACCAATGCAGTACATTATCAAATGACCAAATTTACCCTGAAAATCGTCGAAAAATCATGAGTTTTTGCGACCCATACATTTAGTTCACGGGCCTGTAGTCCATAAGACGTACACGAGTACGACAAAATTACGGGAGTTATAGCGCCTTCGACTTTACTGTAGGATCGTAATTCCCCTGCGGCCGCTCGCACGGTGCTCGTGATGTTTCACCAGGCGCAGAGCCCCGCCCCGCACACACCTACGCACGTTTCCCTGTAACGATGCGATACGTCCCCATTCCACGGGATCCCGTTATTTGTTACGACTACGCGTATCGAACTAAATATTACAGGAACATTTCAACTCAAATAACTTTGAATATATTTTGACAAACATAATCGTAGCTCTTTGGTGTTTATTTCTAACTGAAGCGCACCGCTGCGCTGTTTAACCCCAAATTTCCCGTTCCCTTTATTTTCTCGCGATAATAGTAGCCTATGTGCTATCACGGTTGCCTGGAAGAGATCGCTCTTAGCGATAAGGCCGCCAATTGAAATGTCATCTTTTTTATAATTTAAGTTTATTTTGTGTTTTTATATTGTGGCTTTTAATAAAGTGTTTTCTTATCTTATTTTATAATCTGTGTTCTAAATTTCAACTCGATTCCTTCAAATGTTCTGACGTGATTGAGCCACAAACATCAATACTATCATTATGTTACATTTATATTGTTAGTAGGAATTCACAGAGTTGTATTTCGTAAAAGGTATTCGAATCCTGACATAGTCATAGCCTTTCGTCTATTATTTACAGTAATTGGGCCAAGCCTGAATATAACGTTATTTGGAATGAAAAGTTTCGCCATCGTAGTGAGTAAAGTAAGAAAGCCAGCCCGATTGGTGCAGTATCTGAGTATCTGGCAGCGCGCACAGCACACAGCTAAACTGGGGCGTAAACGTTGCTCATCAAGTATCCGTGGTATTCTTGCCTTACTAACGCAGTAGCTAGGTATTTTGTTTCCTCGTATGGAGATATTTGACTCGCGCGTCTCATTATATTTTGAAGCCGAAACTACCCAATTTCTGGTCAATAATTTACATTTATTATCGCAAAAATCTACGGCCAACCGTAGCAAGGAAACATCCAGTGAAATATCAAGTCAATCTCAAAGTAAGCGGAAACATGTTCTATCAAATGATTAACTGTTGAGTTTCCAATCTCTGTAAAAATATTTTATCACAAAAAACTTTGTTACGTTGAAATTTCTAGTTGTTGTGGGTGAACCCACAACAACTAGAAATAATACAGTTCTAAACAACAACGCAGGGAGATCTTATTTGTACACAATACTAGCTGCGCCCCGCGATGTGACCCGCGGCTTATCAGCTTTTCGGGATAATTTATTACTTTTGTCGAATACGATTCAAATATTTATCATTTTTACAAACCTTGAATTTAATTTTTAACAAAAGCCTAAAAAATAAACATATAAGTCACTTCCCAAATTACGAAACTACCATACAAAGTTTCATCCCCTATTTAACCCCTTAAACCCTTTTTTTGCATTCAAAAGTAGCTTACGTCATTTCTCATTTCTCTCTCTCTATGATTGTTAGTCCAAGATCTCACGATTGTCAGACCTTCGTTATTTAAAAAAGCTGGAAGTTTTTGTGTGTTCCCAAAACAGGTAACAACGATCCCTAAATATAAAGTTCGTGTACAGGTTCGTGTTAACAGGTAGGATAGTTGGATACAATTGTACCTGACTTCCGCCATAGCCTTAAGTAAATTTTTTATATAATTTCATTCAAAATAATAAAATAAATTGGCAGCCATAGGGGCTGCCGACAGAAGTGAAAACTCAGACATCTTATCTACATGACCATCGAAGACATCTAGAATAGCTAATGCAATACGGTCATGGCCCCAAATATTTCTATCATTTACAAGCGTGACGCTTGAGCTCAATACACTGCCTACGAAAAATATGTGTGATGCACCAAAGATTTTTTCACTTATATAAAAAATGACACCGTACAATACCAAACACGACGTTCAGTTCCCACTACCAGCCCCCTGATAGACACCCTTAAACTACAGTTGCTCATTCTTCGTTACTGACACGAATACTCCTCGTACTCGAACCTGTGTTAGGATTTAATAGTTTCGACTTTTTGAAACTGACAAGATGATGGCATCATCAAATCGTTCTGACGACTGAGAAAATGTCTTTAGATAGTTCCACCAGTAACATTCATATATGTTAAAATTAGCTTTACTATAACGTCAGCAGATATTGTGACGAAAATGACGTAAACTGTTGTACATCTTTCCTATCAGTTAACTGCCAAGGCCACCACTAGATACATTCACTTTATGTTTGGGGATCGTTATTACTCGTACCTGTATTGTGAAAACACATCGAAAAACATTCAGTTAAAATAGCGACGGTCAGGCATTCGTGGGTTCTCGCTCTATATATCTGTACCAAATTTCATTTAAATCGCTTTAATGGCTAAGCGTGAAACCGTAACAAACAGAAATACTTTCGTATTCATAATATTGCTAGGGAAAGAGTGCAAGCCAGTATTGTACACGGTAAGCGACATGCCTGCGCACTACAGGCCAGTGCCATTACAGCTATTCACCGACAATCCGAGCCGTGTTGGAACGCAGGTCATAATCGTCCCGCCGTCGAATGGTACTCGTAATATTCCGTCGATTTGTATTAGAAGCTGTAATATCTGGCTTCCGAGTAGACTATATTTATTCCGCGTAGCTCATCGGCGAATCTGGTCGAGAGCGCGCGTCGTAAAGCAATCGGCGGCGAACAGACGCGGCAGGTCCTTGAGATCGGAGCGAGCTCGAGAGGTGGATTAGCGCACTACTAGTGGTTTACGAGGCCCGGGCTGCCAGGTGGCAACAGCGACGACCGCCCGGAACCAAATTCAACGCTGCACTCTACGAGAATACTTCAATATTCGGCAAGGTCAAGGATCGCCCCCGGCTCTATATTCCGGAGTAACAAACACGACTCGTTCAACTATCTACGTGAATATATCTTAGCGGCTGATCAGCAGCTTGGACCGGCAACAAAAAAGCCGTTTTTTAATGGGAGGGATATGTTTTATTTGGTTGGTATCTTACGAGTCTTCTGTGGTATTCAGAGCAGCCATCGTGGCCCCGAAGTGAGACTCAGCCAACAGAACCGTCGGCAGTCCGCGCGGTGGCACGTGCCTCCGCGCAACGATCACCACAGAATAGCCGGCAGTAGCCATCACAGATGCAACTGTATCAACAACAAGTATGAAGTAGCTCCCCCGGCGTGTTCACAGCCGCGGCGCGCTACCTGGCGCGCCACCTACTCGGTGCAACGACCTCCGCGGCCGGTGCTCGGTGTTCGGGGAACCGAACCTCATTGAAGGAAGCTTTTTTCATGAATATCGGCGGCCTTTAGCTTTATGTTGTGTGTGAAGGCGGCCGCTTGCTCTGTGCGGCTCCGAGTTGGATCAGCGAGTTGCAATCTCGATCTTCATTGACTCCTGGCGGTTCAGTCATTCAGTCGCGTAAGGCGCACACTCTGCGAGCTGTTCCTGCTCTAGCTACGACGCACAGAGATCCTACTCTACTACAGGCCAACAGCCGACTCTGTAGAAACGTATACAGGTGTACCCATGCGCGGTCCGAAGGGGGGGGGGTCACAGGGGACATGACCTCCCCAAAATCGGATACTTTTAATTAAAAACAAAATTTCTTATAGTACATAGACTATTTTAAACGCGGGAATACAACTGTAACAGGAACTACGCGGTTTTTTTAATGAATTTATTGTATTTCTATTGGTGACCCCCACCAAAATTCGAGGCTAGGACCGCGCTGGGTGTACCACTACTTAAATGTCCCGATATCCCCGTTCAAGTGCATCGTTGCTGCAATAGTTTTATCACGACGTTTATAAATAGCGAACCAGTGTAGTGGTTGTCTTTTTAAATAGAATCTCAAAATAAACCATTATTAACTATTAGCAAAGTGATCGTTCTGCCAAACAGAACCGTGGATGAGTCCATATGATAAATTTACTGAGCTACACGGACTCCTCTATCGATTCGGGATCCCTCTGCAGCTCTCTTCCTCATCCTCCACCTAACGCCGCGTTCTCATACAAGGATGACAGAATGTTTGTTTTGTAATTGAATGCGTAGCTCAATGTATATTAGCAATTTATAGGTGATCTGTCGGCGGCGGAGGTAATAAACAGATTAGATCGAGTCGTAAGAATAAAACATGCCAACAGCCAACACAAACACAGCGACAGCGACAGGGCGCCGCGGCCGCGGCCGCTCGGGGCAGGCCGACTCCCAAACCTGGTGCTATGATTACTACAGTTACGTTGTAAGCATTTTATTTTAATGTGGAATATATTAGATTATTAAACAAAATTAGATATACACGTTTCTTATCTTTTGTACCTCAAACAAAAAACGACGAAGATACAGTGCTTAGAAGTTTCGAGTGACGTCACATCATTGTACGATATTTATGTAGAAGTGACGTCACAATCCTCTACTCCGCAAGTTTGATTATCTATATCTTTGTAATTTTTTCCAAATTTGATAAAACGTATAAAACAGAGGCTCGGAGTGCCAGCTCACCGATCATGTTGTGCAGGTTGTCGACCACGACCTCGGAGTGGTGCGCGGCGGCCGCGGCGCGCTGCAGGAACGCCGTCCACGCGCTCAGCTCCGCCTCCTGGAACACCTGCTCGCTGAGAACCAGCCTCCACCGCCTGCACTCTGCTGTACTGACATTCGACGCGCTACTACACTTGGTATTCATGGAAAACAGCGCGAGCGATCAGTGGCCAGCAGGTATACATCGAATACTTCAAGAATACTACTTTACTCGACTGTGCGAAAGTATACTTAATTTAATAAGACGCTTTTTGCGTTTTACAAAATTCAGTAGCATATCTGAGATCAATTGCCTTATGGCCATTGTACCTATTTAGTTCTTTAAAGAACATATCGACTGATAGCGTTTGTGTCTAGCTGAATGGGGCAAAGGTAAGGCGTGAAAGATGGCGGTCAAACGTAAACCTACTATAGTTTAAAAAAAAAATAGTATAGCAATAGTTTGACGGTAAGTAGGTACTTTCCTTTATGGTAGTACTTTCAATTGTGATTGAAAACATTGGCAAAAAGATTGCAAAAAGAAAGGAAGAATTGAGGAAGGGGAATTTAAGCATTGCAGTGGGTTGGAGATGCTGCTTATAATGATCGTCATGATTGTGCTGATGATCAGCCGTATGTTAAACCAGCAGTTTCTAGGCGGCCCGCAGGTAGCGGGGAAGCTTTCCGGACGGACGGTGACGCGCTCACCACGGATGTACGCCGCAGCTTCGGCTGCAACGCTTCTCCTCCTCAAGGGAGGTGCTTCTACACTTACAATGTTTCACTCCGACCGAAGAATGTTATCGATAAAACTTTCGGAAAGACCCTATAATGGTAAAGAATCAAGAAAGATAGTTCGGTCCCGGTTCAATGAACATTTTCATAAATATCTGCTATCGAGTTACCCTACAACTCGTACTACCTAATTACTTGTACCATGCAAACAACAGAGTTTAATCGCACCGTAGTCCTTAAAGTCCGAATACCGATTTTAATGGATCAAACGGTTTCGGTTTGTCAAATAAAACTATCTTATTCTGAGATGTTGATACGTCATGGTAGCCGCAGCAATATTTCCACAGAGTTAACCCTGTGGAAATATTCAAAACTATGGTATCGTACCGGATATTGCGGAAATGGCAGCGCAGTTCCGGTCGAACCTTCGCCGCACCGTCATCAGTAGGATAATGAGTCTTTTGCAACACCGAGACATTGACACTTCACTCTAGTTTAATTAGCACAACGTCACGCATTAGGGGACGTCTTCGAGGTTATAAGACCACAAGCGAGTCGCCAGAGCCCGATTTATCATCCTATTTTCGAGAAAGAATCAGAGAGGGACAGCTACGAGTATAAGCCGCCGCCGCCGGGTCCGCCGGGTCCGCCGGGTCCGGCCCCGCGCGCCGCCGCGTCACGGCTATTGTCAGTTTTTGCGGCGAGCCCTCGCACGTGCGTCTATTTTCGCCTAAGCCTTGTCTAATTCGTGCGGCGCGGGGCGCGGGTTTGTAGTGGTATTTATCGGATCCGCTGCGGGGCCTGTGTCGACCGCCGGGGTCCCGCCCGATGCTCGCTGCAGCGCGCGGTATTAATAGAGGTGATGGCGGTCAGGGTCGCGGCCGCGGCGCCGCGGTCGCTGCACTGGTTCCGCGGCGCCCACGCGCGCGGCCCGCGCCCGCGCGCGTCACGGGATGACGAGCCGGGCCGCCTGGAAACACGAACGGACAGAGAAAGGCTTCGGCCGCCTCTCTTCTCCCGGCACCGGTCCGATAAAATAAACATCGATTGCCGTTTCCCAAGGAACAGACGCGAGAGCGGCTCCCGTCTGCGCCGAAACGTTCGTAAAACATAAAGCCGTTTTATGAATTACACGAAATTATGTAAACAGGATGTTTAGCTCCGAAACGGACGATCGAGCTATGAATATCTTTATGTCATCGATAACGAGACACCCAGCGCGGCCGCCCGCGCGCGCGAGGGCCGTGAAAAGTTCAGTTTACCGGATCGCATTAGATCATCGAACCGAGCGAGTATCTGCCGGGGAGCTACTCTGCATTACATAAACAAACTCCGGCGTAGCATCATTACCTAATTGTGAGGAGCTCCGCGTCAGCCGCGCGCAGATATAGCGGTGACGCGACCGCGGCGCGGACCCTGACCTGCGGAGCGCCCGGCCCCGGGCCGGCGGCGCGGGCTTCGGAAACTAATAAACCAGCGATGTGTGTCAGCCGTCGCCGGCGCTCCTTATACCAGTTTTATGTGGGTCGCCGGTCGCCACCGGCACGGTGCTTGATGTCGACCTACCCGGCGCTTCAGGTGAACGAAAACATGAATGTCGCAGCTTTTCAATTACATATAGATTTGTTAACGTGTCACATTCAAAAAATCCCTTCAGTATTAGTTATTTAAATATTTGTATGGTAAATGATTATATATGGATTATATATCCTGATTAATGAATATAACTGATTTCTAGTATAACAAGAAAATCTGGATGTCATCCACATCATTTTTCACCCGTGTCAATGTAATGTAGGGCGCGAGCGGCACGAGCGCCGAGGAAACCGGTTAATATGCGCGAAGCACGGACGCGGCTGCGCGGCTCCACGTGATGAATGAGCTTCATCAGTCACCCACCACGAGCACTGTCAGCTGCGGGCCGGGGCCCGAGCAGTAACTGTGCCGTTCGAATTGATGAACTGTTCGTTCGTCGTGGTGTTTATGTTTGCGTTGTATGAATCGTTGCGTAGTCTCGTGTATGCAACACGACTGATGACTGATGCAGTTGGCAGGCGACGTAGCCGCGCGCCGGCGGGACGGGCCGCGGCCCCGGGCGCCGGCCGCCGGCCGCGGACGGGGGAATACTATTTTCCGGGAGCAGATAACTGGCAAATAATTCCGTGACCAGCTGTTTGGTGTATTGCTTGTATTTATTGATTTAATTTACACATTAGATTTCAAACACCAAATTATTTTAAGCCATTGCTTTGACCCTGAATATGTCACGAGTCATCGTCGAGCTCCCAAACTAAATATTTAATCAGCACGAGCCAGTGTTCCTAGATAGTAAATTACATTAGTTGACAAGAAAAATGAGTGTGGAGTGTGGGCGTCGCTGGCCCACGACTAGGCGAGTTCAATCATCATCTAAGCCGGTGATGGATGACTCAGGTGATGAGCGTACGCTAGATTTACCGCGGGGTCAGACGAGGCTGCTCAATTAGCAGGTAGATGGTCGTGTGACCGCCGTTACTCGTCCCCGAACACCGATGGGTAAGTGGAGCGCCGTAATGTGGGCAGGCGACCTTCATCTACTAAATAAATATCACCCGGCGCCGCGCCGCGGGTTGTTTAGTAAACCTTTGAACCAGAAAACGGTCCCTTCACATCTTTAATGTCAAACTAAATTCCACGCTCTACTTGTCCCGGTGTTTCGTAAATTTAGCGAGGTTTTAATCGTGAAGAGGTGAACGGCTCATCAAGTGGCTAATTGTCGCCGCAAGCAAAGGTTAATTGTGTTCTCGGAACCGGCACGACCGCCGCGCCGGCGCCGGCGACCTCTGATCGACCGGCGGGGGCGCACACCGAGCGACCACTTTCTTTGTTCTTGATTCGATTTATTGGCTTTAATGGCTTTCAGGAACACGCTTACTGGGGGTACACACTGCACCGGTACCCATAGTGACTGCGACAGACTTCAGAATTTGGACATAAAACATTAGCATTTCGCAAGCGCAATGAAATGAACGCAAATTGCCAAATTGTTGGAAAGTTAATAGCAGGAAGCCACAATTACGCATTGAAAGCGCACACTTTTCCTCGCCGATGTACCTGACGGCAATCACCTATTCTAAGATAACCGAGCCGAGCGCGAGGGTTCTCAAGGAAGTAGGCGCAGACAGGAAGAGATTAAACTCAGACTGCATCGGCATGATGTCAGAAGAAGCAATGAAGCCGTAATAATAATTTAAAACATTAATATGCGACGCACCGGCGGCACCGGCGCGCTGCGGAGGTCATAAGAGGGCGCTTAGGTCATCAGGGGTCCGTTACAGACCTCCCGCGTCCCGCGCGATTCTACCGAGACTCTTTAAGCCCACTGGTCCATTAGGGAACTGCTTCTAATCATGAGCACAATTTCATTGGCATAGGAACTTGGAATATGGCGAAATTGGAGAAAGGCATATTCCCAGCGGTGGGATAAAAACGCAAAAATATAAATGACCGTAGCAGGACTGTGACATGATTTAGGCCTCGCTGCGTAGGAATACAGATAAAGATGCATCAGTGAAGTATCGTGCGGAGCAATCAATACCACGCATCGTTATCAGATCGCAAAGTTGGAGAATGCGATAAGAATCGAACCAGCGACGGGCGGCGGCGGCGGCGGCGGCGGCGGCGGCGGCGGCGGCGGGCGCCGAGCCGCGTGGACGACGCGACGATTAGAAACCTGTCCTTGCAGGGATTACGGCCGCGCCAGCAAGGGCCGGACGACAAACTACTTTCGAAACGAGTATCGCAACTGCAGCTAAACGCAGTTTCTCAACCAGCCCCGGCCGCTCGGAGATCGAGGGTGGCAGCGCCATTGTCCGGGCGATCCCTGCGTGCGCTCTGCTCACGATCGCTGGTTGGTATTTCAATATTTGTGCCATCAGCATCGCCGGCACCGGCGGGGCAGACTTGAACCGAACATTGGCTCTAGATGGTCTCATGCAGCACGAAGTACAGTACCAAACCGCTCGGTGCATGACTGCCGATGGTTTGTTCATATACATAAACCTTCGGCATCGATAACCAAACCTAGTTACAATCAACGATGAAGCATTACAAATACAAAACAAAGAGCGAGTCCGTGAACGGAAACCGCGGTCATCATACAATCATATCGATATACAAGTTTCACAATAAGCAAAGGAAGTTATGTTATCAACGGCACATGTTTTCCGACATAATTCGCTTTTGTTGTGAGATGAGATGTGGCAGGATGTCGTTGGGTAAGATGCAGTGAACATAGTGTGATGTTCTAAGAGCCGCCGGGCAGGCCGCCGCCCCGGCCGGGGCTCCGCGGCGCAGGCGGCGCGCGCTTTCACTCGCATCAGGGCCTGCGCGGGCGCAGCGCCGCCCCGCCCCCAGTCGTTAGAAAGCGATTCCGATTATATGCAAATCCCGGTCCAGCCTCGGTTTACACGCATTGTTTCGCTCCGTTATTGTTCAATATTTTCCGCTAGTTCCCCGCCCCGCCCCCGTGCCGGCCCCGCGCTCGCCTACAGACCACATTTCCTCACCGAGGAGCGGTGAAAGTGTTCATAAATGCGTATTGTCGGAGCCCGCGGGCGCTCCGCACGCCGCACGCGCCGCCGGCGCCGGCGCCGGTCCCGGCGACCCCGCGCTCAGGTGCGGGCGGAGGTCACGCACTGATAACCCAATTGTTTTATCACTATCACACGCTTTCTCTATCTACCCACTGTTCACCTGATAGGACACGACCGCGCGACTGCTCGTAATCCCCAGATAACATAATATAACGATCAAAACAAATGATTCCGATTAGCAAAGTCAATGGAAGTACCGTTCCGCGGGCGAGGTGTGCGGGGCGGGGTGTGCGGGGCGGGGCGGCCGTCGCTTCCATTTCAGATAAAACAATCATTAAGGCAAACAAACATTAAGGAACACAATACACGTACAAACACAAAGGCGTCAAGACGAAAAATGATTAAGGTAATCCGCTCTCTACTGTTGTCTGTATTCAATAGATTTTCGTGTGCACGTGTCGGAGTGAAGCCGCCTTATGCCTAGAAATACTCGTTCATTTAATTAATTTGAAGGAAATACAGTGAAGGGACGAACACATTACAAGTCTGCCGGTAAGAATACCGCACCAGCAGCGCACTCGACATTCTCATAGTTAGCACTCGGGACTATGGGCTATCGGGACATGAAAATTGTTTTTTCAACACACTTGCTCTTAACGTGGCTCTAATTTACCGCAATCAGGCATGTAATGACACTACTACAATCAAACAGTGACTTTTTCATTACTATTACTCACGAGCGATTTATAGAGATTTTTTTATTGGTAGAGTTGCTTTGTTCTGAAAAAGTTTCGACACAAAAAAGATCGTATTCAAATGAAATGAATTAATGTAGCTATTCCTGGCTCACTTCATGCAAATTCGTCTTTAATTCTCCTGCCAAAACAAAAAAAAAATCATAGCTCTTTTTCACTGTTGAAATGATTTTTGTTATTGTTATTTTATTCGCAAGTGTGTTGAAAAACGTCGTATGATACACGTGTATATTGATGACTTCGGCTCTCTTAAGACCCTCGCCTTCGGCTTCGCCTTAATGACGCCTCAGCGCCTAATCACCAACTTTACACACTCATAGCATAACCTACTAATGTCGTAGACATCCATCTCCTCACAAACTGAGGGATCCTAAAACTTTCAGTCTTTTAATATTTCTTCCTCAGCAACGTTGTAGAGGGACTTCCAGCAGGCGACTTAAGACGGTGTAAAGTAAAGGAACCTTTGGGAGTTGATAAAGCCCACCGTACACCGTACTCGTATAACTAATATTCCCACGACGTAATTAATTCCCAAATAAAATAATGTTAGTAGATCACCATCTTATGAGACCGATGATGTCATGACTGGTAGATATTGGCTACACCCATTCAGACAGCACATTCCGCTTAACAAACGTATTAAAAAGAGAACTCTATTTAAACAAAATTAAAGAGTTAAAAAACTTTCTCTGTGTTTGACGCGAGGCTGAGAGTGGACCTCTCTGACGTTGTAACACGATGCGAGCCGAACGGAGCTCGACACAGAAAATATCACTTTCAGGTTTTATTATTTTACTAATTACGTAACACGCGTAGCGCATTACAAGGACAACTTTGAAAATCAATAACACAAGTCGTAGAAAGTTATGAGCCACTTCGACAAGTCAAATATAAAAAATCGCAAATCGATTCGTTTTGGCTATGAAACTGACAGCCACGTCAACATACTCGCCAACTGTCAACGAAAGCCACCATCATTTTACTTCAGCGGTTAAACCATCGATCACACTTGAAGGAACGCGTGAAACATATCGTTTGGTAACTTCGAGTGAAGTTTTCCTCCGTGAAAGTTCTACTCGCGGAAGAATAAGCGCCTGTCTATGCGTTACATTCTACATTCGCGTATCGTTTCCGCCGGACCCAGTTCCTTTTAATGGAATAACCTTCGTCATCCTTCAAGTCAAAAAAACTGATTTCCTAATGAATTAAACTTACAGGTACCTGCAATCAGTTTTTACATCGATGATCTAAACTACGTAGCATATGCAATAGACTGAGCAATTTGTGTATTTCATGCAATTCAATTATTTGAGGTCTCCGCGAACAGAGGATGAAGTTCGAGAACTGACCATACAAGAGGCGAAATGTCAACGAAACCCTTCTCTTAGTTGATTGCAACAAGTTTGGGTGGTCCTCGATTCAGGAAATGTGGCATGATTTTACGGAAGTATAATTATTGGTGTTCACTGTTCACTACATCCTGCGGCTGCCTGGACGGTGATCGTAGCCAAAAGGTCGCCAATCGCAAAATTATTTGTATATTTTGTATTCAAATAAGGGGCGATAAAGAATTAATTTATCAATCTATAGTTGGTTTTATTTTACAGATTTTTTGCGTCGCATACGTAAATGTATTTAAAATAACATGAATAGTGATGTAAATCCCGCTGACCGCTGTTCGTAATATCGTTACACCGAACAATATGTGAAATAAATTGGGCCGCAATTAGCGGCACCAGCTGATGAGCGCGGCCGGCGGGGAACGGACCCTCGGGAAGCCCGGCGACGGGCACTAAAATTGCAATCATAGCACTTAATAGTGTAGCTCGACGGAAAGCCGATGTTTATGATAATGGTACCGGTATCGGGTATAGCGACAGAGAACGGACCGCCATTGTCGGACGAAGAGCGGCCGCCGACCGCCGACTTGGCTTACCTTCAGCCGTATAATGAGCTCGTCAAGCTCTGAATGTCGGCAGGTCAAAGCGACGAGCCACGCCAATATTATACTCACAATGGACACGCCTGCACGCCGTACGGATCCAACTTTCGATCAATATTGGTCCCTCAAAGCTCCGCGTTTTTTACCATTCCTTTCCAAGTGAATGAGTTAACAGATTTCGATTTCAATAGCTTATTTAAAAAGCAAATATTTTTGTCACTCGGAATATGACGAGCAAAATAGAAATGTTGGGAAACCCGATCCGGGCGGTTTAGAGCGCGGTCGGCTTACAAAACGTCATCGTCGGTGCGTGAAATAAATGTGATGTAGCGCGACAGCGGACTCGGTGCGCGGACACGGTGCGCGGACACGGTGCGCGCACGCGGCCGCCGGACCGCCATACATTACGTAAAACAGTACTTAGCCGAGTAGCATTCCCTCTTTTGTAAATTGTGTTCCCTGGCCAGAGATAATGTCCGGTGCGCTCACCTCGGAGATTCAAAGTGGCCATTAATCATTTAAGTCCCGAGGTCCATTACCGCGTATTACGGTCACAAAAAGTGTAAGATCTTAATCGGATAATGCGTGTGACCCGTCGCATTAGGGTCATAATTGGCGTCGCGCGTCGCTCATCGCCCGCTCCATTGGATAATGTGGAGCCTGCCGCCCGGCGTGTGATCCCGCGCCGCTGCAGCGACGCTTCATTAGCTTTATGGCTATAGTCATAAAGATGATTATTAGATGACTGATCCCACCGGCCGGCGCAAGCCCCGCGCACACGTCGCTGCGAGCTCTCGACCGGCGGACACGAGAGGGTTGAGGAGACACCGAGCCCGTGGTGTTCGCAGCTTTCACTTAATGACTCCAACCGCAATCGCGTGCGATCGGAAAACGTTTGTGCGGGCGTGCGCAGAGCACTCGAGGTTAACGAGTCATGGAGTGATGTCGGACCGATCATTTGATTGTTTCCAAGACCTCACCTTGCTCAGCGCCGCATCGGAACGCAGTCGTGGCTCGTGACCGCTGCACTTGCGAGGAGTGGAGGAGTGGACGCGGGCCGGGGCTGGCGCCCGCGGGCCGAGGGTCGCCGCGCCGGCCCGGCGGCTGCGCGGATCTACGCTCCTCGGTTCATTACCGATTTCACACCTCACGCCGATGACGTAGCGATTACTAACGGCGATCAATCACTCATTGACTCGATTGCGAGTGAAACTCGAGGTTTATTCTCCAAATGAACGCCGAGCATCGCGAGGTAATGAGGTTGTAGGTAAACGCGTCGCCGACCTCGTCGGGTCGCGGCGGGCCGCGTCGAATCGTGTTAATGGCCCGATCGGCGAGACTCATCAAATTGTCCGCTCGAAGCTCATTAACCGCGAAGCCAATAAAACCGAGCCGCGAACAAATCGGAAAGCAATAAAAGTACATGCCCTCTTTGTCTCGTCCCGGCCGGGTACGAGCGCGCAGACAGGCCGCCGTGACTCGACCTCACTGGACCTGACCCTGATGATGAAAACTGCGGTCGACGACCGCCATCGCCCTGCGCTCTCTAGGCGCCGAGGGATTACACCGTAAACGGCCGAATTACTCACGGCATTGAGCTAATCAAAGTAATGATGTGTAAAGGAGTACGAACGTCTTTTTATTGTGAGAAGGCAGGTTAATATCACAACGGCAACGGTAATATCTGTCGTTAGTTGACAGCATCGTGACCAATATTTAAGAGACCCAAAACAGTCATCATCCTCATTTGCTAATTTATATTTCACTGAAAGTAACGGTGATAGCGCCGTGTTGGTCTGAACAGACTGGTCATGTGCAGCTGCAGAAGGGCCGGGAGCGCGCGGGGCGCAGCACCCGGCCCGCGCCGCCGCCGCGCGCGGGGCGCAGCACCCGGCCCGCGCCGCCACCGCGCGGGCCGCCGCCGCGCTCGGTGCGTACAAGCATCAAGCAGTGCTGCCCCACGCCGGTCCGTCTCCTCTCGTCCGTCACCTCTCCTAACCGTCTCCATAGTGTGCGAGAAGTGTCATCTATTCAATAACTGTAAGAAACTGACATCAGGCACCCCCTCTACAATGCAAATATCTCAAAAAACACGCCTCAAGAGTCGCAAAAGCTTTCTCAATGGTACTGCCTGACCCACCCAGAGTCTCGCTGCAAACAGTGGAACGAGAGCTGTCCTCCCCCGCAAGATTATTTGGCCCCAGCTGAAGAGCTGGCCCCAGGTAGCCTAACCTAGCCCACGTGGAAGTCACTAAACCGACTCCGGACCCAAGTGGGCCGCTGCAAAGTTAACATGGCGAAATGGGGATACTCTGACGCAAATAACATCCTGTGCGACTGTGGGGCCACTCAGACCATGCAGCACCTGCTGTCATGCCCGCGGTGTCCCACCAGCTGCACCAGAACCGACCTGATGGAGGCCTCGATACCAGGAGTCGCAGTTGCGGAATACTAAACAAAAACATCATCGACACGAAGAAGAAGAAGAAGCCAGATTTCCGAAAGTAACTCGCCGTTAACTTGACTAACATGTAATTTTCAACAACTGCGTTCGAGAAGTTTGTATGGTGTAGGCATCTCCATTACAAAATAATGTTCAGCCATCTGTGTAGACACCGATCCTGCAAGCGTGCGAGGGGTCCGGGGATGTCTCCGGGCACGGTACCTGCCGAGTGCAGGCAGAACAGAACCGCCAGAACCGATGCAACCCGTACAAGTGCGGCAGCGACGGGGGCGGGGGCGGCGGGGGCGGCGTGAAACGAGGTAGCGAGGCTAAGCTTCCTGGACTCAATCACCGCCAGGTAACGTTACAGCCGGAACCGACGCGGAAACCGTACAAGGTACGTGTTCATGTTCACCGTGCTTCGGTACAACCGCCCCTCCGCCCCGCGACCCTCCGAAGGTTATTATATAAATGTGGCCAATTTACACGAACTCGTAAAGGTTAGTTTCCCTTGAGCCGAAGTTGAGCGATACAT
The DNA here is from genome assembly GCA_017562165.1 of Ectropis grisescens. Taxonomy (NCBI): domain Eukaryota; kingdom Metazoa; phylum Arthropoda; class Insecta; order Lepidoptera; family Geometridae; genus Ectropis; species Ectropis grisescens. The sequence continues at coordinate 28,297,074 of CM029777.1, read as the reverse complement.
GCACGCAAGGATTCATATTTCATAATTGTTAAATTCCGTACGTTTTAACCGTTAATTAAAACCGCTGGCACTCATTATATATTTACAATAGGTACATGGAACTACCGTGGTAAACGGAGCGAGAACACCATGGAACTTGACGCGGCGAGTTTAACTCCGCTGAAAAGGATAGCGCGGCTCGCGAGTGTTGGCTGCCTCACTTGAAGCATTTTCCTTTCATACATAGCTCACAGGAAAGCCGATGCTATCGAGGGTGAGGTTTGAAGGAGATCACGCTTTACTCACGACGCGACGGTACAAGCTAGCGCCGAAATGTATGCCTTCCGGTACGATGTATGTTTGTCCGTAAGTATAGTTATTGAGTTAGTAATTTTCGGTTAGTGAGGTTCTGTCCTATCTGCGTTAGCCTAAAGTTCGGTAAACAAGTATAGTCCACCCGAGAGCGAGCGTCACCTAGCGCCGAGCGACGTGTTTGCCCTGTTCATCTGTAGGTACAAGGCAACTATCAAATTCAATTCTCTACACCCGAGTAGTACGAGTAAACGAGCGTTTTGTTATTCATTTGCAATGTTCTATAAAATTGTTCAAGCAGCACTGCATTGTATTCGTGTGTATTAGGAGCTGCGTAAACGAAATAGTAAACCGATGAAGGGTGCCCAAAATACAGGCTTTGCCTAGTTTGGGGCTCGCTGTACTTCAAATTATCAGTGTAACTTAATATTGTTATGTAATGCAATTTGTTAATGTAACTGAGCTATTTTTTGGGAACAATAAAAATATATTATTATTATTCAGTTATTTATTCATTCTTCTTAATTTCTAAGTTTTTTACAATAGGTATAAAAATATAAACATTATAAAAAACTTAAAAACTAGGGTGCCGCCAGCAGCGGGGGCAGGACCCAAGCTACCGGTGGTTAGGGCTGCAGAGAGAGGAACCTCCTGACGATGCGTGCTGTGTCAAGGATGACTGCCTTCTGGATCTGGCCCTTAACCCAACCGTCTAGCGAAAGTCTCTTGAGATGTTGGTCGAGACTTTTCGCTATAAGGCCGTTTGCCGACACGACTATTGGGACTATGATCGTCGAATCAACTTCCCACATGGCGGTAACCTCATGAGCTAAGTCAAGGTACTTGCTAAGCTTGTCCTTCTCGGCTTTCACGAGGTTCTCGTCATGTGGTACGGTGATATCGACGATCACAGCCTGGCGCTCGGACCGGTCTACCATCACGATATCAGGCTTATTGGCGACAATAGTCCTGTCTGTGATGATAGAGCGGTCCCAGTAGAGCAACGCACGACCATTCTCGAGAACTGGCAGAGGTGCGTACTTATAGTACGGCACCTCGGACTCGACAAAACCCGTGTCGAAGAGCAAGTTGCTGGTGGATGATCCTGGCTACTAGGTTATGTCTGTGCAAGTACTCGCCGTTAGCAAGATGCGAACAACCGGAAATAACATGACGAAGAGATTCGCCTGGACGGCGGCATGCCCGACAAATGTCGACCGTACCGTCCTTCATTATGTATTTCCGGTAATTGTTCGTCTTGATAACCTCGTCTGCAATTGCACAGACAAAACCTTCGGTTTCTCGAAGAGGTCCCCGAAGCGTAGCCAGTTCACCGACGCGAGCAGATTCACATCGGGTCCCGTTAGGGCCCGATAGAATCGCCCGTGCAGCTCCTTGCTCTTCCACACTTCCTTGCGATCATCAGTGCTGAGCACCGATGGTTTACGCCAGTTCTCGTTTGCCAGTGAAAGAGGCGTGAAGCTTCTGTCAACTGCCACAACATCGCGATGCATCCCGGACTCGCTGTTGCGGAAATAATCCCTGAGACTGCATACTTCGCGGTTGTGTAGGTTCTTGGCATTTAAAAAGCCTCGACCTCCCACTTCCGCGGAATATACAGTCTCATAACAGACGAGCGCGGGTGTAGCATGCGATGAGTTGTGAGCAGTTGACGGACCTTCCTGTCCAGGGCGTCAAGCTCAGTCTGAGTCCACCTCAGTATGCCAAAGGAGTATATCAGCAGAGGCATTACCCAACCGTTGAAGGCTCGCACTTTGTTACCGCCTGACAGAAGACTTTTAAGTACTTTTGTCAGCCGGCAAAAGAAGCGCTCCTTCACCGATTTCTTAATGTCATCTGCTGATATACCCAATGACTGTGACATACCGAGATATTTGTAGGTCTCGTCTTCGGAGAGAGATCTGAGAGTTATAGTCTCGGAAAGTTGTAAATTCTCTGAATTTACTACTTTCCCTCGCTGTACATGCATGACCGCACACTTGTCTACACCGAACTCCATCTTGATGGCGTTACTAAAAACCTCCGTGGTTTTTAATAGCTCCAACAAGTCTTGGCGTTTCGGTGCAAAAAGTTTGAGGTCGTCCATGTACAGCAAATGAGATATAACCTCACCTCCTCTACGAAGACGATAACCTAACTCTGAATCCTTCAACAGAGTGCTGAGAGGATTCAGACTTAGGCAGAACCACAGGGGACTTAGACTGTTATTATTATTCACGTATATCTTTATTTCCTTAAGTCTAAGTTTTTACAATATTTATATAAAATAACATAAAAACATTATAAAAACCTAAACCTAGTTTGCCGCCAGCAGCGGGGCAGGGCCCAAGCTACCGGTGGTTAGGGCTGCAGACTGAGGAACCTCCTGACGATGCGCGCCGTGTCGAGGATGACCGCCTTCTGCATCTGACCCTTAATCCAACCGTCTAGCGAAAGTCTCTTGAGATGTTGGTCGAGACTTTTCGCTACAAGGCCGTTTGCCGACACAACTATTGGGACTATGATCGTCGAATCAACATCCCACATGGCGGTAACCTCATGAGCCAAGTCAAGGTACTTGCTAAGCTTGTCCTTCTCAGCTTTCACGAGGTTCTCGTCATGTGGTACGGTGATATCGACGATTACAGCCCGGCGCTGAGACCGGTCTACCAGTACGATGTCAGGCTTATTGGCGACAATAGTCCTGTCCGTGATGATAGAGCGGTCCCAGTAGAGCAACGCACGACCATTCTCGAGAACTGGCAGAGGTGCGTACTTATAGTAGGGCACCTCGGACTCGACAAGGCCGTATCGAAGAGCAAGCTGCTGGTGGATGATCCTGGCTACTAGGTTATGTCTGTGCAAGTACTCGCCGTTAGCAAGATGCGAACAACCGGAAATAACATGACGAAGTGATTCGCCTGGACGGCGGCATGCCCGACAAATGTCGACCGTACCGTCCTTCATTATGTATTTCCGGTAATTGTTCGTCTTGATAACTTCGTCAGCAATTGCACAGGCAAAACCCTCGGTTTCTCCGAAGAGGTCCCCGAAGCGTAGCCAGTTCACCGACGCGAGCAAATTCACATCGGGGCCCGTCAGGGCCCGATAGAACCGCCCGTGCAGCTCCTTGCTCTTCCATACTTCCTTGCGATCATCAGTGCTGAGCACCGATGGTTTGCGCCAGTTCTCGTTTGCCATTGAAAGAGGCGTGAGCTCCTGTCAACTGCCACAACATCACGATGCATCCCGGACTCACTGTTGCGGAAATAATCCCTAAGACTGCATACCTCGCGGTTGTGAAGGTTCTTGGCATTTAAAAGCCTCGACCTCCACACTTCCGCGGGATATACAGCCTCATAACAGATGAGCGCGGGTGTAGCATTCGGTGTGTTGTGAGCAGTTGACGGACCTTTCTGTCCAGGGCGTCGAGCTCAGTCTGAGTCCATCTCAGTATGCCAAAGGAGTATATCAGCAAAGGCATTACCCAACCGTTGAAGGCTCGCGCCTTGTTACCGCCTGACAGAAGACTTTTGAGTACTTTTGTCAGCCGGCACAAGAAGCGCTCCTTCACTGATTTCTTAATGTCATCTGCTGATATACCCAAAGACTGTGACATACCGAGATATTTGTAGGTCTCGTCTTCGGAGAGATCTGAGAGTTATAGTCTCGGAAAGTTGTAAATTCTCTGAATTTACTACTTTCCCTCGCTGTACATGCATGACCGCACACTTGTCTACACCGAACTCCATCTTGATGGCGTTACTAAAACCTCCGTGGTTTTAATAGCTCCAACAAGTCTTGGCGTTTCGGTGCAAAAGTTTGAGGTCGTCCATGTACAACAAATGAGATATAACCTCACCTCCCCTACGAAGACGATAACCTAACTCTGAATCCTTCAGCAGAGTGCTGAGAGGATTCAGACTTAAACAGAACCATAGGGGACTTAGACTGTCACCCTGAAAATGCCTCTTTCAATCCTAATCAAGTCCTCCGAAACAAAAGAGCTGTCTACGCTACCTGGTTGACGAAGGACTGTGACCCACTGTCCCATGCATTTGCTTAGAAAAGATTTTAGAGTTGGATTTATTTTGTACAACTCTAAAACCCTTTCTAGCCATGAATGGGGCACCACATCATAGGCCTTCTTATAGTCAATCCAAGCAGCGGAGAGGGCTCCTTTGTTTCGTTTGACTTGTTGGCAAATGGTCGTGTCAATGAGGAGCAGCTCCTTAGTACCACGGGACCCAATCTTACATCCATTCTGAGAGGAGGCCAAAACGTTATTCGCGACAATATGCGCATTAATTTTTGCTCTCAGAATGGATGTAAGCAGCTTGTAGATGGTAGGTAAGCACGTAATGGGTCTATAGTTCTTCGGTTCCGTGGTACTACCAGACTTATGGAGCAGAAAGGTGACTCCGGTGGTCAAGAAACTGGGAAGAGAACCCGTCTCCAGGGCTTCTTGGAATTGTGTTGCCAAACGTTCATGTGAGCACCGAAACCACTTTATCCAGAAGTTGTGCAATCCGTCCGGTCCAGGACTTTTCCAGTTCTGAGCCGTTCGGATAGCACAACTAACGTCTATGGAGTCGATCGTAATAGACTCCATGGGTTCGATAAGCTCACATGCACGTTCGATAACACGCATCCAAGCTCCCTCCGTGTGCTCGACAGGCACCGACCAGATGCTGCGCCAGAAACTTTTCATAGCGCTGACATCCGGTAGCTGCGTATCGTTCACACGTGGACTAGTAGTTCCCTCCCAGCTTCGGTACACCTTCCTTTGATCGCTCTGGAAGTCGCGATTTTGCCGATATCGATTCACACGCTCTCTGTAGCGGCGAATACGGTTTGCCCACGCATAAACTTTCTGCTTCAGATAGTCAATACGTTCCGTAACATTGGCAAGATAAACGTAATTTGGCTTTGATGGGAGCCCTGAATACTTTGCTAGTGCCCTACCTGGGAACTAGCAAGGATTTGACTGATACCCATTCTATTCTGTATTGTGGTGCTATCGCGGCGTGTCGCGTTGCACGTGTCAAGTTCCCAGACACTGACCGTACAACGCGAACCGCCGGAGATGCACCCGCATGGCAAGTGCGAATAGAACGGCGTATCAGCAAATTCAGGACTCTTATTGCAAAGCTAATCTGCTTCAGACAGGGGAACAGTCGTCCCCGAGTTATGCGTTTCGTAACACAGGCATTCGCAGGATTTCTTTATTATTATTATTATTAAACAGCGAACCGTTTCCATCGCTAGATTTCTCCTCGGGAACTGAAAAAACTGTTGTAGTAATGACGGAATTTAATTGATTGCCTTGTAAACTCCGCTCGGCTTCGAGTATTTATGAGACGCGAGACCGACGGACGACATTCCGCTTCATAATTAAGTGCTCAGTTTAACAATGCGGACTGGATTCAATCAAAATGGCTGAGATGGCAAAGTGACAGACGCCGCGAGGGCCGGGGTTGCAGCGGTAACACGAGCCGGCCGGCGCGGCGGCCGAGCGCTCGGCTCGCAGGTAATAGCACAATTAGGGCTCGGCCGAGTGTTCGGCGTTCCATTACCGCGGTAATGAACGCGACGCGCGTCCGACTGCGGGCCACACGTGCCGCGAGGGCAAAGGGCTTTCGGCCTTCGAATACACGTAATCACAAACTTACAGTCAAGTGAAATCATTGCGAGCCTTCACGGGCACATAATGCATAACATATGCATTATGTACCCTTGAATGCTTTAGCTAGAAGGCTAAGCTGAATCTGTTATTATTGTCCCTAAAAATTATGAAAATATTGGCCAAAAAACCCTCTCCCCGATAACAGTTTCGAGATGACAATCTATATTTAATAAGTATATTTGTCGAAGTTCTCGACATGGTAATTCCTCGTAGTAGGACGGCGTTACCTAAGACACTTCGACGTAGGGATGACGGTTGACAGTTCCATAATGTAAATAGTACGAGTACCTGCGAGTGGTCTGGCACAACGCGCTTTGTCTTCACGAGTGCGGAGGACGCCGGAGTGACGGCCGGAACCGGAGAAATGTGAGCGAACAACGGGCGACCTTGGCCGGGATGCCTCGACATCTCGACAGCCAACATCACCGATTACCATTCATTTATGCCTCATTTACATATACGTTGGAATGGAAACCAGTAACGACTACAAACATTATTTAATTATTCAAAAGCTAAACCTGTTTTCATCATCGTAAGAGCTTTATTTGTAGAGGTATTTTTTGCGGGTAAATGAGCGCTCGTCTCCTGCATTATGAATCGAGTCGGAGTGAGGGGGTGGGGTGTTGGTCTGGGGGGTCGGTCGACAGCTCGGCTTTACATTCAGCTCATGAAACATGCAGCAGGGCCGGGCGGTCGGGCGGTCGGGCGCCGCCACCTGTTGCCGCGGCCGGGCTGACGGAAAACAATTTCTCCGAAGAACATTCGAGAAACCGCAGCCGAGCCGCCCCCCGACCGCTCCTTGCGTTCGTTATTTTCGATATTAACCTACATCTCGCGGGTCTTTGATGTCAAATGTTACAACTTATTTTAACATTTTATTACAGGAATAGGAAAGAATTAATAATCTCAATTAAATTATGAAACGACTCGTAATAGTGAGATGAGATGTTCGCATTTTGCAACATCCCGCGCGGCCGGAAGCCGCGACGCGACAGTCGCGAAACATGAAAACTCGTAAAAATTCGATATCCCACGAAAATATCGTGGGCAATATGACAACTAAACCGTGTCAAAAATATACCAACGAATACGCGAGTTGTATGTTCGTATTGTTCTGTATTAACGACTACGAACAGACCTATAACAGCGAAGTATTTTTTATTTTGGACTCGCGAGAAAACGTAGAGCTCGTGTGGTCCAACACGGAGAACTAAACGGGCGCTACAAAACCCATACAACTGTAGACGGAAAAGACAAAAAAAAGTTAAAATCTTTTTCTAAGTAGACTAGTTTCAAATGTCGAGCGCATTGATAGTATAAAAAGATATCTATCGATGGTCGAGAGCCGGGCCGTTCCACCGCCTGGATAAAATAGTTGCTGTGGTCGTTGTTATTTTCATTCCAAATTAAAAAGAGATAAATGGCAAAGCCCTATTCAATTTAGCGAGGCGGCAAGGGCGGCGCTCCGCCGTCGAAGACGCGGCCGGCGGCGGCGGCTCCAGCATCTCATAATTCTCCACTAGTAACTCAGGAGACCAGAACACCGATAAACAAATATCACGCCAATTAAACATAACAACCATATGTAGGTACACTCCACTCTGGAGCTCGGCTTAGCTTAATTGATAAGGAAATATAATAAAGACCCTTGACGGTCATAAAATCGGAATAACGTCGTGTCATGTAAACGTTCCAAAACAAGGCGTTTTTGCATTCAATCATAATTGACACAGCCCTTGGCTCTGGCGGAAGCAATTACCCGCGTTCCCACACAGTATGACGAGGCGAACTTAATCAACGACAAAAACTGTCCTAATAATACCTCATTACTACTTAGTATCTTATCTGCGCGCTAATGACCTGATATAATTACACCAATTCACGGTTTACTCTATCGCAGCGATAATCGAGTGGTACTCCACTCGACACTACACTGTGCTGCCGTTTTCGAATACTTGTCCAAGTAAAATACATAAGATGGTCGAGCGCCAAACTTGTTTTATGAACTAAGCATTCTAAGCATTCCTCATTGACTTCATGTTCGCAGTGTAGGCAGCGAGACCGGGCGGCGGCGCCGCGCCGCAAGGGCACTCTCGAGTGTGAGTGTGAGAACCCAGAGCCAAGGTTCTCGTCCGCCAACAATGCCGGGAGGCAGTCGCCCGCTCGCATAAATCAACGTTGTGCAAACGTAGGCATTTAGATCGGAGACAATACGCGCAGAACGCACTGGGAACTCGATTAACACAGATTTGCGACAATCGAGCTGGTTTGCGAAACGACAAACGAGTCTCACGGACTTCTCCGACACAACACCGACCCTGAAACTCCCTGTTTCAGCGACCAGCGGTCTTAAGTGCTCCTCCCCGCTCGAGGCGCCCGCTACAACCTACCGTACGTCACGTGACGCGACAGGTACTTGAGATATCAATACGGAAAAGCTCGTGGAAAAGCTCAGAGCCAAAGATACACTATGTGAATAACATGACGCGAAAATGATCGCGTCATGCCATAATGCGACAAGATACGATACGATGTATCGCGGAAAACTGTGACGTCATGCCACATCGTGAACAGTAATTTAGTTTGGCAAATTACTGGAATAATTTAACACATTAGGGTGTATAGTAGGATTTTGCGTAAATAACAGGCCGTCTACCCTGAGGCGTCGACGTATCGTGTAACTGCTTACACAACTCGTCTGATGAAAGTGCATAACGAGTGACCATTGTTCTGAGCCACGCGCCGGTGCGTTGCACTCGGAGCTCAGAGCTCGGAGCGTCCTCCGCGGCGCATCGGCTGAAGCCTCGGCTCTGAAGTCGCTCGCCGTATCCGACGGAACAATGAACAGCGCTCGCGGATCGGTCTCTCTGTCATGTTGCTATCAGATTAAGCTCGCGATTAATAATAATTAAAGCTTAGCTTATCCGTATCGCTCGATCTGGTTCCCGCGAACTCTGAGTTCATTATATCGAGTGTTCGGTGTGGATGAGTGATTGATCTCGGTGCGTCGCCGCCGTGACGCTTCCGACGATCCGCGGTTCGCAGAACCGCCGTTGTGCTAATTTGCACGCGGCCGCGGACGTGCGGTGAGGAAGATTCGCAACCTTTGTTGCACGGAAGAACCGTTATCGTCACGTAGGAGGTAATTCCGGATGCACGGCTTAGTATGTGTGATTCAGACGAAGCTTTTCTGAATTCCGAATCGCCAAAAATTAAACAAAACCTTTCTTTTAACAAATTATTTTGATTCATAATTGAAACAGTCCTGTGCCGTTAACTGTTACAAAACTACTATGAGAAAACAGAGTTTTTATTCTCTAACAACGTTGTGCCTGCTGGTGGCTGGCTCCACTTGACTTTATACGGTGTCGCTTCTAGTATGAAACAACAACGTGACTGAAGACGCGGGCGACAGCGAGCCGAATTCGGTATTTGGACAAAATATTGGGTTAACCGTTTCGTACGAATTAGCACGAGTGCGTATGATATATCGGTGTTATTCGCCGCGTGCTACTTACAGCAGAGCGCTCACCCGGAAACACTTGATCACATATTGATTTGAACCATAACTACTGATACGAGTACTACAGGAATCGGATAATTAACTCTATATTTGTCATTACTGTGAAGAAAAAGTTAGCGGATGGGACTACTACTTTTGTATACAAATGTAGATTTTTGTTCCTACCCGTGGCTTGTTCTTTTTTAAACTTTTATACGCTTACACTGGACGCCATTTCGCCTGATGTTAAACGACGACGCGGTCTACGATGGAACGTGCTTATCTAGAAGATACTGATTCACTTTCTATTTGAAAACACCAAGATGGTAACCATCGGGAATCTCAGGCTACGTGTTGCAGGCTAAACGTTCTTATCACAAAATCAGTCTTCGTTCGAGTCCTTTGGAACGTCAACTATAAAATTATTTTTCGAGCTACGAGCGGTCCTATAGAAAAGTATTCGTTTTTTACTTGCGAAAATGAAAATATAAGTTTGCCATAACTGGTATTGTCCCGAACTAAGTCATCGGAATTTTACCGGAATGCAAAAGGGATTAGAAATCGCGCGCTATGTAACTAGCTACCACTTATACGAGATATATATATGAATGGACAGTGAGTGGGCTGACAGGAGGAAGTGGGTAAGGGGAAAGAGTGCGTGAGTGGGGCATGAGAAGAGAGGGAGTGGATCCGGATATAACGAAAGAGTGTACGACAAGAGAAATACATGCATGGTTATGAAAATACAGTTCTTGTGCGGACATTGTAGGTGTGATAAGTGCAATGATTCTAAACCCAGTGGGATTGATCTCGCCACGGAATCAAACTTCTTATGTTATTTATCTTATCCATTTAGAATGACAGAGACAGCTATTGAATCATTCTGAATTTGAGTCGTTCAGATTGCGTTTAGAACCAGTACCAGGATTGCTTGTGTGGGAGACGGAGTGTGAGTGAGGTGGGAGCGGTGTGTGGGCCTCCACATCACACAATATTTCCTTACGTAGACAAGTACAAGAAGAGGGTAGGCACATGAGGTTTTGAGGAGCAGATGAGGGTGGATAGGATTGCATGTGTGAGGTGAGAGTGGGGTGTGGAGGAAATCGTTCCTTACGTGCACGAGTGAGTACAAGCAGAGAGTGCATGAGGTTATGAAGAGACAGTTCCTGTGTGGATATGAGGAGGGATAGGGTGGCACGTGTGGGAGATAGCGCGTGAGTGAGGGCGAGGTGTGAAGGTAGCACGCACCATCTTGGCGAGCAGCGAGTCCATCTGCGGGTGCCGGTCGGCGTGCAGCAGCGCGCGGATGCGCGCGGCGTTGGCCACGCACTGCGCCATGCAGCGCTGCAGCGCCGCCGCCTGCCGCACCAGCGCCGCGCCCAGCGGCTCGCCGCCCGCGCCCCGCAGCGCGCTCTCCAGCACGTGCGCGTGCGACGACACGTACTCCAGGCAGCGGCGCAGCTCCACCGCCGAGCGCTGCTGCCGATCTGCGCACACCGACACCTCTCACTGCCTGCTCGCGCTACCACGTTGCTGTCTACTAGTGCTAGCCCAGTACGTAGATCACTCGTCAACTATTACTGTTAGGGCTTCTACTTCTACTGCCCACCCGGTGGCATTGGAGACCTTCTGAGGCTAACTTAAAACAGAGGTCTCTTAAAATATTCGTTTAGGAACATTTAGAGTAATTAAGTACGTCACTTTTAAAAGTATCTTATTGAAAACACTGCCAGATATTTATGTCAGATCATCCCCATCACACGCCCATTTCTCACCCTTTTAGCAACTCTAGCCTCTCGGCCAACTATCCAACTTTCAACACGAAACGTCAGGCAAACCTTTTTTTAACCCCCGACCAAAAAAAGGGGTGTTATAAGTTTGACGTCGATGTCTGTCTGTCTGTCTGTCTCTGTGTGTGTCTGTCTGTGGCACCGTAGAGCTCAAACGGATCGGTCGATTTCAATGCGGTTTTTTTTATTTGAAAGTTAATATCCGTGCGGATGTTCTTAGCTATGTTTGGTTAATATCGATCCAAGATGGCTGCCTTCACAAAATGGCGGTCAAAATATTTCTTTACAACCAATCTCAATATGAGTATCAAATGAAAGGGCTTGACTAGTAAAATACATTGCACTATGACAAATTTCAAATCCAAGATGGCCGCTTCCACAAAATGGCGAAATACATTTTTTTTTTCACAACTACCTTAATATGGGTATCAAATGAAAGGGCTTGACCAGTAGCATGTTGTACAGATCACAAATCCGAGATAGTCGGGGGTTAATCAAAATGTTTAATTTTGTTATTGTAAATGTTGTTACAACGCCGTCACATTAACTCGACGAATCGCTGGAATGCGGCTCCGCGTATTCCAGAGGTTTTTGAGCAATTTTTACTCGATCTTAATAAACAGCTAGAAACTTGTTTTATAGACGATGATTCGGAACCTTTCGCGGGAGTCCGACTCGCACTTGACCGGTTTTTTTTACACACCATACTTGAGCGCCAAAATGACGGCACATGGTCAAGCGTCTAGTTAATGTGACCTCGTTGTACCCATCTCAATTTTTTTCTTGTGTAATACTGTTTGTTTTCGATTTAGAATAAAATAAAATTATTTACAAAAAATATAAGAACTACTAAGTTAACAAGTCTTTACTATCCAATAAATAACTAAATATTAGTGGACAATTTACACACAACACCATCTGATCCCAAACTAAGTAAAGCTTGTACTATGGAAGCCAGATAGCTGATATAATACTTACATAGTTTTAAATACATACTTATTATACACAAATAATGAACAATGCTTTTCAGTATTCCAGTTTCTCTTTCAATTGTATGCACTGACATTAATGTGAGATCATTTTGAATATCATTTAAAATATTTTATGCACATAGGTATAATTCAATTTAATTGTTTTGCTTCTCTTTGCATGTACCTAATTTTATTTTCAGACTGAATTAGCAAGTGATATAAGATTTTACAATATCATTGTAGACAACTTATTTATCTAAATTATCTAATAAACAAGTTTTTGTACTGAAGTTACACCCTACTAATAATATAAATGATGATGTTGGATATTTGTGACTCAAACACATTGTAATGTATAAAGGGATCACGCTGAAATTTGGAACACGGTTAAATTGATAGTCTGGAATAGCACATAGGATATTATTTATCCCGGGAAAACAACGGGAACTACGTGGGTAGCACCGCGAGGTGCTGCTAGTTATTAATATAATTATTTGATTTATGCTGTAATCAACAGCATAGTTATAGACTATTTGAAAAATATGTGCGATCAAAGTGCCTATATATGTGGATACAGCCTGTTGATTTCTACATTTTCAAAAATACATCTAATATTAGTTTTAATATTAATTGATGTTTTTATTGTTCTTTGAAACCAGAACCTATCCCATCTCTCAATATAGTTCCGGGACTCCCTGAACTAAGAAAATAACCATTCTCGTCGCCTAACCATAACACCATTAGCTGTGCCCCTAATTAATAAAATATCATAGTTTATCATATTTATTTTTCATATAGTTTTATGGCTTCATATGATGAAATTCCTAATATTTTATAGCTGAATATAATAATAACATATATTGGTGGACAATGTGCACACAACAACATCTGACCCCAAACTAAACAAAGCTTGCACTATGGTGGCCAGATAGCTGATAAAATACTTATATAGTTGTAAATACAAACTCATTATACACAGAAACACCCAGACACAGTACAAATATTTGAATTCATCACACAAATATTTGACCTGGGTGGGAATTGAACTAACCAAACAAATTAATTAGTTCAATCAGTTAAAGTTATTTCAACATAGGAGTTTTTATTTATATTTTTAACTAATGGTATTGTTGATTCAAAAGTAATAATGTATGGATGTTTTAAAGTGTATGATTTTTAGGTATAATGTGTAACAATAAATAAAGATAGAGCAGCAAATATTTGTAGACGTATTACCAATAACATTGCAGAGTTTGCCAACCAGCGAAGCGACCGATAAAGCATCAACATGCAACAAAAACGCGGCAAAAGCTGTTATCAGGCGGAGGCCACACACCGTGGTAGTCGTAGATCCGCTGCGTCCTGCGCAGGTACTTCTCCTCCTGCAGCTGGCGGTCGGCCTGCGCCTTGCGTTCTCGAGCCTCCAGCACCTCCATGAACGAAGACAGCAGGGACTTCCTCTCCGTAGGGCTCGTAACGGTTTCTTGCATTTTTATCACTTAAAACTGAACGTGCGACTAAATAATAAAACAGTTCCGGCTTGGAACCACAAAACACAACCGAATATAACAAGTTTTATTTTATAAGAGGGCAAAATCGTTACAAATTGGTAAAAATATACGAAACACAAATTTTAAAAACACAACCTCCTCCGCTGCTTTCCTGTCATCTACTGAGTACAGATAAGAAAAATAACGAAACAGTTTATGATTTGAATGACGGATAACAATGATCTTGACCTGCATTAATTCCGAGTGTCCCGTACGTTATTAAATATTCTTGTTTATTACAAACAACAATATTATGACAAATGACCGAGTATTCTGTATTCATTTCAGTTTCATGCGTCTTTCCAATCTTACGATTTTTATACGGCTTTTAGGTTCTTTCTAGCAGCGCCCCGCGGTGCTACCCGCGTACTTTTTGTTCCCGTTATTTTGTCGGGATACAATGTGTTGTTTTAGACTATAACCTGTATTCCAAAGTTCAGCCCGACCCGTTTATACGTTACGACGTAACTGAGCAACAATCATCTTTACTTTTTCAAATTCAAAAAAAAATCAAAATTAATTTAATTCAGGTAACTTAACCCATATACATTAAATAGCACACTTCAATTCAATCATTTATTTATCAATTTGGTACATGGGTACACTTTTGAACGTCAAATTATAGAAACATTAAATACACAATGTCAGATAAAAACAACAAAATACAAACAGAACATAACAGTATTAAATTATGGGTAATGTCAAATTAAATAAAATCTGAGAATTCAATCAAAAAAAAAAAATCAATATACATTTGTCACAATTCATTTAAATTTTCTAATGTCAAGTGTTTCCAGGTCTTTTTGTCCTCTAAAAAATCTTGTATTTTATAGTATGCCTTTTAGTCAAAACTTTTTGACTGCCAACTTAAAAAGCTTTGTCATTTAGGCTAGTTAGGCAATCAGGTAACATATTATAAAACTGAATACAATTGTATCTAAATGATTTTTGAATTTTTGAAAGTCGTGTTCTGGGGACAATATACTTTAATTTATCTCTTGTATTATAATTGTGCGTATCACATTTCCTAGTAAAACTATTACAATGCTTTCTAGCATACATTATGTTGTGGTAAATATAAAGGCTTGGCATTGTTAAGATATTGATTGTTTTGAACAATTCTCTCAGAGATTCTCTGGGCTTCAACTTGTAAATATACCTGATGGCTCGTTTTTGTAATACAAAAATTGATTTAAGAGCATCTGCAGCATTTCCCCATAGTAAAATTCCGTATGCCATGATAGAATGGAAATAACTGAAGTATACAGTTTTTGCTGTAGCAACATCAGTTAAATCTCTTATTTTACGGACTGCATATGCCGCTGAGCTAAGTTTACCCGCTAATTCTTTAATATGCTCTCCCCACTGCAACTTGGCATCAAGTTTCAGACCTAAAAATTGTGTTGTATTGGTGAAACGTAACTCATCATTATCAATAATTACTGAGTTAAAATAATTATTTCTAGCCAGTGAAAATTTAACACAATTCGTTTTTTTCGAGTTTAAGGCTAAACTATTTATACTAAACCAGTTCAGCGCTTCGTCTAGTGCAAAGTTTATGTCATCAGTATCAGGCGACTTCCTTTCAATATCAAATAGTAATGACGTGTCATCAGCGAACAAAACAATTTTTGCAAATTTTTGCATAAGAAAAGGGAGGTCATTGATATAAACTAAAAATAAAAAAGGACCCAAAATTGAGCCCTGGGGAACTCCCACATCCACACGCAGAGAATCAGATAATACACCTTCTATGTCTACATTCATAGTTCTTTCGGCGAGATAATATGTCAGAATTTTCAATGCCAGATTTCGAACTCCGTAATGAGATAATTTGGATAATAAAATATTATGATTAACACAGTCAAAAGCCTTTGACAAATCGCAAAAAATACCAATAGCGTCTTTGGAATTTTCCCAAGCGTCATAAATACTACCAACGAACTTGGCGATTGCATCAGTTGTAGAACAACCCTTTGAGAAGCCAAATTGACTGTCAAAAAAGAAGCCATTACGACAAAAATAAGCATTTAGCTGGTCTAAAACAATTTTCTCAAAAATTTTACTAAGCGCAGGCAAGATAGATATCGGCCTATAATTACCAGGTAGTTTTGTGTTACCAGTTTTGTGAAGCGGAATGACCTTGCTATGTTTCATAAGATTGGGAAAAACACCACTCGTTATACACTCGTTAAAGATTCGAGAGAGGTAGGGTGCCAAATCAATTACAATATTTTTAATAAATTTTACGGACATACCCCATATATCTTCCGCGTTTTTCAGTTTTAGTGACTTGAATGTTTTTATAATAATATTTGGTGTCACTTCGTGAAAACTGAAGTTTACAGTGGAAGCAGGCACATTTTCGGTTAGCAACCGATTTGCTTGTTTAGGACATGATATTAGTTTCTTTGTAGTTTCTTTTGGAACCTCATTGAAATAATTAGCAAATGTATTAGCGACTTTATGTTTATCGTCACTAAGTACATCATTGCAATAAATTTCCATTTTTGGCTCCGCTTTTCTTGACTTATTAGTTTCGGATTTGATGATAGACCATGTAGTTTTAATTTTATTGCTAGATTTCATGAGTTTGTTTCTAATGTGAATTGCTTTAGCTTTCCGGCAAACAGATTTGAATATTTTACTAAATTGACGAACGTGATTTCGAAAAAGCTCGTCTTGTCTATAAGCCCTTTCACTATAAAGTTATAATATAATGTTATAAAGTTATATATAAAGTTATAATAAATACACAATATAAATCATCATAATTTTTCAGTCATAAATCAGTAGCTATATAACTTTGATATTCAAAATATTAGTAGGAAGGAGGAGTTTTCCAGATGCAAATTGACTTGTCATAAATAGTTCTAAATTGTGCCAAGTGTGGCATCACTGATTGTTTTTGTGAAATTTCTCTAACAAAATAAAACATTGATAATGAAGATTGATGAAAGTATGGGACACCTACGCTTAACATTGCAATATTTGTTATTAAAGATTTGCTACTTATAAGTAGAATGATCTCTTTGCTTTTGCCTTTAATCTAACAAAGACAATTAAAGGTAATCGAAGTCATCATCGGTTTTACATTATGCGAGCAGGTGGTCAAGTGCAAGCCTATCATTGATATAAAAATGATCGAGCAATGGGTTTATTGCTTATCTTACCACCCATACCACTTGGAACCGTGAATAGCATACTGTTGGCATTGCCACACTGAATACATATTTATAAACTAGAAGCTATAGACGTAGACGCAACTGTTCAATTTCGAGCACTTGGGCAGTACCTCGTCTAATAGTAATAATTCTGAACGTTTTTCCATTCTCCAAGGAATCCCAAATGGTTTCGTTGACGTTTGATCACAATGTTGCTATGAAAAATAAACTTCTACAGACTGACGGACTGACACAGACAGCACTCTCCGGTCGCCGGTACTCCCATCACAGACAATGTAGGAAGATATTCTTCTGCCAATGTTCTGCCATCATATTCATGTCCATGACTGTACTGCGATTATAGCGATTGCGGGTTGGATGTAAATGGAATAAGGTGTATAGGGATCTAATACCAACATAGTACCAACAATATTGCTAGCAGAGGAAGGGGAGTAGGGAGTGTATAAAAAAGAAGTGTGGCACTCGGGGACTGCCGCGGTAAAGCTATTGCATGTTGCATGCATTTTTATCAACATAAGCAACATAAGTGACATTTGTTTAAAAATGCCACAAAAAATATCACGGGAAATCCATTAAGTTGGCAACACTGCTAAGAGCATTTAGTCTGTAAAGCTAATACAAATAAGATTCAAAGTCGAATGACCGAATGGGGAGGGCGGCGTTACGGTCTTCCATCCCTCTTTCTTGTGAACATAAGAAAGAGATGCACGATCACTAAAATTCGGTCCCCAGGCCCGCGATAAAAGCTATGCAATAGCTTAAAAAGAATAGAATGGAATGGAATAAAATATGTATTAATGTATAAACTGTGTACAGAGCTGCGTAACATGAATGCTTCAATGAGTAGTTAATGACTACTTCAATGAGTAGGTACATGAGTACTTCAATGCTATTTTCTAACATGTCTGCAGTAGGTTTTATTTTTTATTAAACATACTTACTTTTCTGCGAGAGCATTGTTGAATAACATTTTGTTTAATTTTAGAATATAACAATTAATTGTGTTGATATTTATTGGGTATACTGATAACTCACGTGTAATATGGTCGGTCAATCCGACTTGAGTTTCGGCCGCGTCCGGCGACATTTCCATTTTCAAGGAGAGGGCACGAACGCGTTGGCTGCCCATTTGGAACGACGGGCTGCGGCGCGGCGCGCACGTCAACGGCTGTTGCGGGGGTGCAAGAGGCTTGCGCAGGCTTACACTTGAACTCCTCATCACCGGTGAGCTGCGAGACGGGAACATTGCAACACCCTGAGCTCACTGTTTACTCATATCGCGAACACAATGCCGAGTAATATAGAGGGCCGGTTTCCAAGTGGGCAACGAGCGGTCAGGCGGCGGAATGTCTTATCTCCTTTTAGTATTAAAATTAACGTGGTTGTTACATATATTTAATTGGATAACGGGACACTCACGTACTCACTGTTCAGTGCCAAACGAGCAGCCACCGCGCGTGTGCACTCGCCTTGAAAAAGGCCGCCGGACGCGGCCGAAACTCGAGTCGGATTGACCGACCGTATATACGTGAGTGTCCCGTTATCCAATTAAATATGTCTTATCTCCTCCTATAGTAAATCCCTAAATCCTTAAAGTCCATTAATTTCATACTACATCCGACCGAAAAAATTGTACTGCCGGACCGTAAAATTCCGTATGCTGCACAAGCTCTTCAATGCGGCTTCGTAATTCAGAACTTGATATCTTTTATGTCTGTGGACCAGCACCATTGGGTGAGTCTCACATTAAGTTCTATCATTGGAGCAATTTACTAATTTTCACCCTCTGATTGGTTATAGCTTTGCGAATTTGGGTAGGGATGCCCAAAAAAGTGTATTGTATCGATATATCGCATCGTAACTGTATCGAACTTGGTTGTATCGATCCGCGATATTATCGATTTCCTTTGTATCGATATGTCGTATCGTAACCGTATCGCATGCCTTTCATTTAATATGCGATATAATAAGTATATATATCGTGCAAAGGGTTATCTTTTTAGTAGTTCTACAATATTTTTTTTTTTTTTAAAAGAAACAAATAATTATATGTATTTAGAATAGTTTTATTCAACAAAAAAAATCACAATTGCCATTGATCAGCACTTAAACAACGCAAAAATAATAATTTTGATAAGCGCTGTGGATTTAACCTATTACGGATTTCGGAAAGTGTGTGCCCAGCTACGAACGGAATGACAAAGGAGAACATAAACTAAACATTTATTAATCATATTTACTACAAAGTACTACAAAGTTCAAAGATTATTTAAATCTACCTCCAAGTCTAAATAAAAGCCGGTTGTTCTTGTTCCATAAAAATTTTGTCGACGTTATCATTCTCTTATTACTAATAACAATATATTCAATGGCACTGTCTATTATCGTTTAGTGATGATGTAATAGGTACTTTAAAATTTTACAAATTAATCACCGACACAGTTTGATACGATATGGTAATGCGATATTTTTATAAGAATGCGATATATCGAAGCGTATCGTATGGTCAAAATATCGCATCAAATATCGATATATCGTATAGTGCTGTATCGATATTCCGATATATCGTATCGTAACGGGCATCCCTAAATTTGGGATCATAGAGAACGAACATTTTGTCCGATGATGTTGGAAAATTGAAAAATATTTTTGTATCTGCGATTTCATGCAGAAGCTGTTGTCACCACTGGCATGTCAAACAAAACTCGGCTTTCTTCAGAAGATTTGCAATAAATTAAGTTAATTTCTGTTTTTAAATAGTATTATCAGCATAAAATGGCTCGTGAAAGCAGCGCCGGATTCGACAGACATATTACTATCTTTTCCCCCGAAGGAAGACTGTACCAAGTCGGTAAGTTTGCTAAATTGTTCAAACGCGGTAACCAACATTACACGCAACTTTTCCGATTAAATTCCAGTAAATAAAACCGACCAGCTTTCTATGCTGCTCCTACGTGATTAACTTAGCCTACAATTTGTGATTGAAACGTGAAATACTAGTTGTTATTTACAGAATCTTATTTTTCCACTGAGGAAGTAGACACCATGACTTAACACAATGTCTTCATGATACCAAAATCTTCAACATATCTGTACACTGCAATGGTGGTACGAAGCCTCAAATATGAATTGTGGACACCAATTAAGTAGATGACTTTTATGTGTTTTAGTGTGTTGTGGCAACGGTTAACTGGGTTATAAAATAGCTTACTATAAATAAAGTGATTTGAACCCAGGTTGGACTCGCGGTTACTTAGTATGTTTGTAATGTTTTTCCAGAGTATGCATTAAAGGCGATAAACCAGGGTGGTCTGACGTCGGTGGCGCTGCGCGGCACGGACGCGGCCGTGGTGGCGGCGCAGCGCAAGGTGCCGGACCGGCTGCTGGACCCCGCCTCCGTCACTCACCTGTTCCCACTCACCGAACACATCGGCTGTGTCATGACCGGCATGATCGGTACGTGTGTTCCACTGGAGATGGGTGGCATTACCTTGCTACCAGTCCTGGTCTGTTCTAATCCTGTGCCTAGTTTTGAATTTTGATTTGGGCAAAAGAACGGTATCATAACTATTTTCACAATGACAAATTGACCAAGTATCACATCTGTATCCAGATCCAGGGCATTCTAACATCACTGAAGGATCAAGAGGTAAACTTTAAAAAGGATGTTGTATGGTTGTTTTTGCCAGGACAGCCAAGACAGGAGGCTAAATAGAACAAAGTTTTGTGTAAAATTTAACATGTATGTCTACTTTCCCCTGACAAAGGCCCTGAAGAAATTTTAATGTCATCAAACATTGTCTTGTCTTTTATTCCATTAATGGAAGGGGCTTGCCACATAACGTTTAGTGGGCCAGTTTTACGAAAGCTGAATGATATTCTCACAACCCAATGTATTACATAGTGTCAGAAAAGACTTGTTCTTAATCAGTGTATTTTGCCCGTTATTATGTAAGCAGAGCTGTAGGAAGTTCACAAGTGAAGCTGTGCATAAAATTAAGAGTAGTAGAGTAGGAAATGGCATCAGAGAGGCTCATGCTCAAACGTTGTGAGAGAACAGTGAAGGTAAATGGAGAGTCGTCAACCAGCAAGATAGGTAGATGATATTATATTAGATTGGCTCCTGACCACGGCTGATGGAGTAACAGTGGGATAGAGTAGGCTGATGATGAAGATATGGACCTTTTGAAGTGTTTTTTTTAATATTTTAATTTAGCATTTCCACAGACTCAGGGGTCTGTGACCTTTGTCATATTTGTTTCCTTTTGAAGTGTTAAATGTCTTAGTTTTGTTTTATAAATAACAGTGTTGTTTGTGTGTGCACAGCGGACAGCAAGTCGCAGGTGCAGCGCGCGCGCTACGAGGCGGCCAACTGGCAGTACAAGTACGGCGCCGAGATCCCGGTGCACGTGCTGTGCCGGCGCGTGGCCGACATCTCGCAGGTGTACACGCAGAACGCGGAGATGCGCCCGCTCGGCTGCAGTACGTACCGCGCGCTCCACTCGCCTCTCGCCTCTACTACTACTCTACAGTATGAATAGAACCGAGCTCTCTGCTCTCTACAAACCAATCGATAATTCACGGGCCTAATTCCACTTTGTTAATTAGAATATCTGAACTGGAATCTAACTTCTGTGATGTTTGTGATCTACCTATATATTTAAACTGATTTGGTCTTGGGTAAGCACAGTCCATCATAGACTGCATCGTCACTTAATAGGTGAAATTATGGTCCCATACAAATAAATGTATGTAGTATCGATAAATAATTTGTAGTTATATAATAAACTGGTGATGTTGGTTGAGCTGAGAGCTGTCAGTGTTGTTACAAGCCGTTTCACGGAAAATACGTAGTTTCTCATAGTTGAATGTGAAAGTTGCGTGCTCCTAGCACACATGGTGTATAGAAATTGCAACTTCTCAGATTTCCTTCAACATTTATTTTGATAGTTGTACTAGGGGTACAAATGAAATAGATAATGCAAGTATTTACTAAAATGGTGTATCCGCAGGCATGATGGTGATCGCACAGGACCCGGAGACGGGCCCCTGCGTGTACAAGACAGACCCCTCGGGGTACTACTGCTCCTACAAGGCCGTGGCGGCCGGCGCCAAGGCCACCGACGCTAACGCTTACCTCGAGAAGAAGGTTGGTGCTCTTTACAATGTAGTGGACTACCAATACGAACAAAATGAAAGTTGAATATGCAGAGTCCTAAACACTGTGTAGCCCCGCACTGCGATTGTCGTTAAAAGATATAAAATGATTTATGTTCTTGTGCTCTGTAGCAAAAAGTCTTAGCTCAAAAAGCTTACTCTAAAACATTGCCATTCACACAGCAGTTTTCTCGCAATAGCTCCCGTCTACTACGAGCGTGTAACGCGCGGTGATGAACTTGGTCCCAACAAAGTGATTTGTTTGTTCCATGTATCCTATCCAACTTTTTAGAATTTGGATAGATCAACTAATATTCGACTTATTGAAGTCTAGTCGGAAGAACGGCGACTGCTGTTCTGGGGCCTGTGGATAAAAACGGTGTAGGAAAACATTGTGAAGACACTGACATGTATCTAGAATCCTTCGAGGTCACGTGTTATCCACCAACCCGTACTGGGTCAGCGTGGTGGATTATGGCTATTACTCTCCTTGCGAGAGAAGGCCCCGAGTCCCAGCAGTGGGAACATTTAGTGGCCTGCTCATTCAAACTAATATTCTACTAGAAATAGCATTGCCGAGAATAGCGACCCCTCTTAAAGTGTTCCCCGTGCCCTTAGCTGAAGAAGCGGTCGGATCTGAGCGCAGACGAGGCGGTGCAGCTGGCCATCTCGTGCCTGTCGCACGTGCTGTGCGTGGACTTCAAGGCGGCCGAGGTCGAGGTGGCGCTCGTCACGCGCGACCGCCCGCAGTTCACGTGCGTACCCTCGCTACCGCCGCTAGCTAACCTACCTAACAGCCACGGCTGACAGGATCCAATTCTCCATACTCTAGAACTAGTAGTAGTACTAGTTGTATAATCTCTTTCCTCTGCCTAGTTGAGCCACTAACTTTAGTAGCCCTCAATTGTCTATTCACGTGTATTCAAAGTGACATCATTCTCAGGGCATACGGGAGTTCTAAATGTGTTCTTACAGAGAAATTCATTTATTTAAAACATATACAAGAACAAAATTAAATATGCTGATTTACCGCCGACTACCTGACTACCTTGGATTTGAAATTTGTTATAGTATTCTACTATCTACTTAAGCCCGTTCATTTGATAGACATATTGAGAGACTAGTAAAAAAATATATAATTTGCAGCTTTTGTGGTGGTGACCATCATAGATTTGAAATTTATTATAGTGTATGGTATTCTTTTTTCAACCCATTTGAAACCAATATTAATAGAGGTTGTAAAAAAATCCGCCGTTTTGTAATAACCAAATATAGCTAAGAACTACCGCAAACAAACTAGCTTTCAAGTAAAATCGCATCGAAATCAGTCACACCTCTTTTTGGTAGAGGGTTAAAAATGACTACAATAGGCATATCTATGTAAAGTTGATCGATAAGTTCGCATTCCTCGCACGTTGCAGGGTGCTGCCCGAGAGCGAGATCGACCGGCACCTGACCGCCATCGCCGAGAAGGACTAAAACGCTGTTGCATTCATATTTACTTATTGTATTTTTTAAATAAACATCTCAAGGTTACTTGTCAATACATTTGTTTCATTTAAAACTCTACACTTAAACTTAAATCGATTCATGATTTACTACAGAAAGTACAACACTTTATTGCATACATTATTTATTATACAGAATTGGGATGGTGACTGGGTCAAAAATATACCAATTTGATTTGGTCCATCAGGTAGATAGACCGCAACCGAAAAATATAGCATACATCTTTTTTTATTTTGTAAAATTACATAAAAAATCGACAGATATCCTATAATCTTATTAATATCAATAATTGGATGTATGGTGTTCAATCACGTCTTAACGGATTGACCTGAATTTTGGTAAAAAAACATATAGCATAGGTAATGAAAGAACGCAGGCTACTTTTTATCCCGGAAAAACGACGGGAACGATGCCGGGCGCTGCTAGTAGATCACAAAACTGTTGTTGTGTTGTGACGTCACGTCTAGGTACATACAATCGTACAATGACGTGACGCCACTCTGAACATCTAAGCGCTGTATCTTTGTAATTTTTGTCTGTTTAGCAAAATAAAGTGCAATATTTATTTATAATCTATAACTGACGAATTATTTCGTTTTTTAATTATCATACTCAAAAAAATATGATGAAGACGCGAATATTTAGCGCGTGGGGCACCAGGGTCGGAAGGGCTCGGGTGGCTCCATGGCAATCACAAGGCCGGGCCCGAGGCCTTATCCTACGGTCCCCACAAGCCAGGCCCGTGGGGGCCCGCGCAGGCCGGTATATGACCAGTCCGATGCTGATGGGAACCGCTCACTTTTTTTCATGCACACTAGGTATGTAGGTATATATACTAATTCCCTATTTTAAAAATGCTACAATTGGCCAACGTTTGAACGAAGTCGTGAAGCGAGGTCCGGGAGCGTCACGTGAACATCCTGACGGATTCGTTGAGGAACGCGCGCGGCAGGTCCGGCACGTGCGCCGCGAACTCGGCCAGCGCGCAGCAGAACAGCAGCCCCCGCGCCGCGCGCTCGTAGGCGCGGTGCGCGCGCAGCCGCGCCAGCCACGGCACGCCGCCGCACGCGCGCTCTCGCAGAACACGGCCGCGCGGATCTCGCTCACCGCCACCAGCGGGTCGTTGAGCAGCACCAGCGCCACGCCCTCGCCCGAGCGCGGCGCCAGCACCGCCGTCCACAGGTAGCGCGGCACCGGCACCCGCGCGCCCAGCAGGCGCAGCTCGCGGCCGCCCAGCGCCAGCGTGCCGTGCGTGCCCGCCGCCACCAGCGCGGGCGCGCTCCGCAGGAACGCGGCCACGTCGCGCTGCAGCAGGCGCAGGTTCCCGCGCACCACGGCGCGCCACGACGGCACCGCGTTGGACGCGAACTCGGCGGCGCGCGCGTCCTGCGCCGGGAAGTAGGCGGGCGCCAGCAGGCGCGCCGCCGCCGGCCGCTCGTCGCCCAGCTCGAACCCGGCGTCCCCGAGCAGCGCGCGCAGGCGCCGGCCGAGCCGCGCCTCGTCCGCCAGCAGGCGCTCGGCGGCGCGGCGCGAGCTCGCGTCGAACATCTGGTTGAAGTTCCCGAGCAGCGAGAGCGGCGCGCGCTCGTCGCTGTGCGGCGCCGGCGGCGGCAGCGCCGGGCCCGCCGCCAGCCAGCGCGGCGCCGCGCGCTCCGCGTCCCAGCAGCCCAGCGCCAGGTGCCGCGTGCGCCCGCTCTCCGCGGTCACGTAGGCGCGGCCCTGCAGCGGCGGCGCGCAGCCCGCCACCTGCCGGCACACGTCCGTTACCACCAGGTACACGTACGGACTTACGATTACGCTCCGCTATCTGAATCAAACACAATGTTCAATATAGATAAGAGAAATTCAGGTTTGGCCCCATAGCTTAAGGTGCCAAATCCGAAATCCTAAAACAGACCAGACATTCCATTTTTTTTAAAGGAAATGGGAAAGTCATAGTTTTACTGGAATTTCTCTAAAAATATTGTTCTTCAAAACAGAAAAGTATTTTTTACATATTTCGTGGCAATAGAATAACAGGCAAAACTGAGAGTGCAGAGCTGTGGGTGATGTGGTCCCTTTGCGGGTCCTGCTTAAAGCCCTCGGCCATGTATTATGACTAGCAGGACCCGCCTTCATCGAATTCAAAACACAGAAAAGAGAGCAAACAAGAAGAACAAGAAAAGGTAATCTCTAGAATTGCGAAAACATTATGCATTCCAATAGGCTAGAAAGAAAAAGTTTCTTAAAGGGGAAACTCGATGAGGCCAAAGCAGACATTTACTATCTCTACAATGTCACTCTGCGTGTCATCAAGGAAACCATGATAGGACAGTAGGTATATGGCAGCCTCAGTGCAGGAAATGCCGTCGTGACGCTGAACGAGAGAGCGCGCGCTGGAAAACTCAATAACCCAAATGTAATTACCGCCTGATGCAACAAGATTATGCTGGATGACAAGATCATCGAAGGGAATTCAAACATCAAAACGGGATGACAAACTTGGAACTCCGTTGAACCCTTTTGCTCTTGACCCAGGAGCGCCTGACAGGCCAGGGTTGTGAGTCAGGCACCGGGGCACGCATCGTTACCGTCCATGAAGCTCAGGAACTGACATACGAGTCGGTAAACGCCATCAAAACCAAGGCACACATGTAGCTGCACGAGAGCATGCCCCATGCGGTCGTTGCAATCCCACGGCACACGGGTAACTTCACAACGCTGACGACACTATCGGTTGGTACGGCGACCGTTGCTTGTATCACCGAAGACCATCCGAGAGTTGAACGTACAGATATTGACATCTGGGACAATAATGCGGTCGTGGTGTAGGCTCTGAGCCGGAAAGAGGCGACTTACCGAATAGCAAAATTAAACTATGAGCATTAGAATTCAAATCGAACTAAAGAGGCTTAGAATTAGCTTGAAAATGCTCCCTATTTTCTAAGTCATTATTTTCCTAATCCAAGACATATAATATGTGAAAAAGAACCCAAATGACAGAGCGGGGTCCCGAACCCCGGAGCCTGTGGAGTTGGTAAATGCGTCGCATGCGTGACGCCGCGTAGGCCGGCGTGGCGGGAGTGGAGGGGTGGCGGTGTGGGGCTGACCGAGTGCTGCACGTCCTCGATGACGTCCTCCTGGCAGCCGAGCTGCAGCAGGCTGTAGACCGCGCCGGCGGCGGCGCGCCAGCGGCCCGCGTGGCACGCGGCGCGCAGCTGCGGCGCCGCCAGCTCCAGGAAGTGGCCGCGCGCGCACTCGAACGTGAGCTCCGCGCCCGCCGGCACGCGCACCACGCCGCCCTCGGCCGGCGCCGCGCCCACCACGCGCGGCGGGTGCTCCGGCAGGCACTCCTCGCACTCCAGCTCGATCACACACTCGCCGTCTGCGACACACAGGGGGACATCTCTACCAGTACACGACACGCGGTGTAATCCGCACGTCACAGGCGCGCCAGTTGAGGTATCTGTGCGACAGTTAGAGCCGGTCCACACTCGCCTGGGGGGCTGCAGCTCAGTCGAGTGTCGGGTGCGCGTTGCGTCGTTTTACACCTACTAATGCATGCTCATAGCGTACACACCTAGTCCAGCGGCGACGCACCGCTCACACGACTGCAGCTGCAGTCCTCGAGGTGAGATCCTGACAGTCAGCGGATTAGTACTCGTGCCTGAGCTCCGAGGGATCATAAAGGTTTGCGATCACCAAACACAACGTTTAAGAATCTGATTCTACGCAGTGATACTGTAGGCCAAGATTTCTCTATAAACGTCTATTGCGTCGTTTTAGGATAGATTTGCCTATTTTACTACTTTATGGTAACATGTTTTGAGTTTTTGTTCATTCTAATAATTAAATTATAGAAGTTCTGATAAGGTAAGCGTTATAAGATAAGGTTTCAAAATACTTGTACTAGTTCATAAGTACTTGTACTTGTTATGGTACTAGTTCATAAGTGTTCTACTGTAATATTTCTGTTCTTGTGTCACAATAAAGAGTTATCTATCTATCTACTTGTTCTATTGTACACAATCTATACTTTTAGCCTGTATTGTCTTCCTTCTACCTAGGGTTTTACAAACTTTACTTTTTGCACAAAACAGTTGTTAAAAAGATAAAAAACTCACTATTGGCCAGCTCAGCTGCTCCATAGCAGAGCACCGCCAACATAAAGTAGAGTAGAACCCGCATGTTGCCGGCGCGGTGGTGAGCGCCACACTGGCCGATAAGCGCCTGCGTCGGCGTCCTCTGACCCCGACCCGGCGCGCAGATACCGGGGACGCCGCCCGACCCCCGAGACTCGCTCTACTTACTGTATCTTGCGAAACAACATGTTTTGTTCTAATTACGTGGAAAGTAGGTTTTTAACAGGAAAACAGCACCACTTTTTCTGCAGTTGGAAATTTCTCACTATATAAGTAAGTATTGTTTCCCACCTACAGAACTCGACATTGTATTTTAGTTTTTTGTACTATAGTAGGACTGCAAAGTCCGCCTGAAGAAGTCCAACACCTTTGCCAGTTAGGATGATACTCCACCAAAGCGGAGAAGTGCGAGCGGATACGATGTTTTTTTAACAACCAATAGAATTTCGTTATTCACACGTCTCGTCTCCGCTCAGCTCCAGTGGAGACTTCTTTCTCGTCTTAGCTTCAGACATCTCTGCTTTGATGGTGTATCCCTCCAGGCCACGTGGTTCGACAGCGTAGTTCGATCAATCGGACCACGTGAACTTTTTTTTCCTCTTGGTTCGATTTTACAATCGCACCACGTGAACTACTAATTCTTGGGACCTCGTGGTTCGACTCCATTGTCGAACCACTATGACAAGTTCATCTGGTTCGATTCATCGAAGTATACTCACAGGCACAATTAACTCGGACTAAGAAAACTTGGGATTAAGTATGTGCCTGTTTGTGGTTTTGAAGACGGTTTAATTTTTTGTACAAAAAGAGTTTATTAATGTTAGTTACTGTATATAAAGTTATAATGTCCTTGGAAACGTTACGAATTAAAGTAAAAATGTAACATGGTTAAATGAAGATTAAAATATGCTTATTGTGTTGTTGTATTCATCTAAGTTCAGCAATTTTACAAGGGTTGACCAAGTTCGATTAACCAAACCTATTGAAAAAAGTCCACATAGTCAGATAAATCGAACTATCAGGAGTCTTAAAAACACATGGTTCTATTGATCGAACCAGCTGGAAAAAAAGGTTCACGTGGTCCGATTGATCGAACTACGCTGTCGAACCACGTGGCCTGGAGGGGTGTCTCAGCCTTATTCTAAAGCGAAGCGTAATGTGTTAAATATTACCTACTAAATTCCGATTACAAGGGTAGGTATTATTTCCAGAGAAATCATGTACAGGGCAATGAAATAAATTATCTCTTATCACTGGGTGACGGAGGACGCGGTGCTCGCGGCACAGTGCTGTGTGCACGTGTGTGTTGGAGTATGCAGTCAATGTTCAACCAGGGGAATGACACTGTTGTTATGAACAGACGTCTTGCTCGTCCAATTATAAAGAACAAAAACAACTCATCAACATTCATTTTTGTAGTGGTAGTACTCTTTGAAGAGACCACCTGGGGAAGTAGGGTAGACTGGGTACGGTTGAAACAAAGTGAATATCTTGTGAATAGTGCGCGATGAGGTGAGGGGTACAAGGGGAGAACGAAGCGGGGGGCAGGACGAAACATGAATTTTAGTATTCCGTCGCTCCTCGGGTACCTACTGTGCTTGTCTGTAGGAGGCCCCATTGTGTTTTTTAACGGAAAAATAAGTATTTCGATATCTACATTTTTGCAATTATTAAGATTTCATTTATAGTTAAGAGTACTGAGAATTTTGTTACAGTTAAATTGAAGGTTGTACAATATCGTAGTACGATTAGTTTTTATTCAAATTTCCTGTCATTCTTACTGTGAACCGTTTTATACCAAAATGGGGGGTGGGGGGGACAGTTGAAACATTATTTGTGGGTACGGTTGAAACAGTTTATTTATTAAACTTTCTAGTTTTTTAGATGCTGAGGGTACGTCAAAGAAAGACTACAAAAGGTCAAGCCGACTTATCAACATACCAACGAGCCTATGAAGATGTGAAAGCGGGATCTTCGTTGAGAACAGCGGCAGAAAAAAAATGGGCTGAACCACTGTTCCCTATTCAGATATAAATATACGTTTTTGTTTAAAATTTTACTAGTATTTTTTATTTTTATTTAATTGATTTCTTTTGTTTGCATAGTTTATAATTAAAAGTGTTGATAGTTGAGAAATATAAAATCATGATTGCTTAGTAACTTTATTTAAAAAATATTATCGCTACCAACATCTAATTATTATTTTGTTTAAATTGTACTTAATATAAAACTGAAAGCTAATTAAAAATAATGTTAGATTATAAATATAGTCAAAGACTATATTTACATTATAGACACTGTTTCAACCGACCCTGGCTTGGTGACGGTTAAAACAAATTACTGTTTTTTTATTATAATTTGATTTTGCTCAGAAATTACTATACAGTGATCTTAAATAACATTGCCCTATAGTACACAGTTATAAGGTATTTCATTTAGTATGTTTCCGATATCGCTCGCTTAACAAATCCCGATGCTATGCATGATAAATGCTAAAATGTTTCAACCGTACCCAGTCTACCCTACCTACCACAACTTTGCCAGTTATTCTACCGCCAAGCAGTGACGTGCAAACATAATTGTGTTCCGGTCCGGTTTGCGTGTCTCTGTGGTTATGGGCAGGCGTGTTACTTACCATCAGGCACATGTCCTGCTCGTCTTGTCTCTTTATAACTTAAAAAAAATGTAGAGTCATAGGAACTGCCGGTAGAAGTGAAAACGTATAACTCAGAATTTGATGGCTCACTTTGGGAACTGGTGGAAGCGGGTGAAACTCGAGGGCGTGGCCATAACCATGGCCATCTAGAAATGCGCAGCATTTCTGAATAGCCAATGGGAAATGGTGACGCATTTCTAGATGGCCAATGGATGGCCATCTAGAAATGCGATTCGGGATCCTGGGATCCCGAGTTCCCCCGAAAATTTCTTATCATTCCCGAGCGTAACGCTAGAATTCAATTAACAGCCCATGAAAAATCTGTCTGTGGAGTGCCAAAAAAAATTTTCACTTCAACAAACAACATCACTTAAAAATCACGGCCTTATCGGTTATAGAAATCTCTTCAAGGTATTCGCTAACAGGATAGGTAGGTACCCAGGTTCGAAGTGTTCTTGAACCGGCGCAGAGCCCGCTGTCCTCCCAGATTGTTGAACATAACAGGGGTCAACAATGTTTTTGTTGCACTTGATATGAGATGATTTTGGTTAGGTATAGGTAATATTTCTTATAATTGTTTACTGCTCACAATTCATACAACTCAATGATTTTGGAAAATTCGCTGTTCTTCGACCGACATCGAAGTAGTTTATTTTTTAAATAAAGAGTGACGAGACGAGCAGTAGGTACGTGCCTGATGGTATGAAACATGCCTGCCATATAACAGCACAGTGACATGCAGCAATTGGAACATGAAGAGTCAAAATCATTAGCTAGCACTGCACTGCGCTCGTCACCCAGAGATCTAAGATGTTATATCTCTAAGACCTGTAATTTATCTGGTGTACTTAGGTAAATAGTTTTACACTTGACCGCCATCTCGCCTGATGCGGTTTACGATGGAGCGTGCTTATCTAAAAGTAACCGATTCACTCTCGATTTGAAGACACCAAGATTACAACCACCGAGTCGAGTTTGATATTATTTACTTACTTTAAAAGCGCTTGAGATCAAAGAGAGAGCGTTATGAAAGCCCAGGTCAGTTCAGTGAGGCGGTACAACCCCCGGTTCTTTTGTATTAAAGCTGGGAGATGTCTTTTGTAGGGCAGATAGATAGAAGACATTAATAATGAGACCGCATGCAGTAATTTCAATTTATTCGTAATTCCACACCCAAAACATGGAATTTCGTACATGTAGAATAAAATATTTACCTATGTTAAGAAAGTATTAAGGCTCTTTCCATTGTCTCTACTTATCTAGTTCTAGTGCTTGACAGGCTAGTTCTGCTGGTGTTGGTCTAGGTCAGCCCGCCAGCCTGTCGCTGTCGGTGACGGGGTATGCCCCGGAGAAGGGAAGCCGCGGCGGGTCGCGGAGCAGGTCCCTAAAGAAACAGAGGTCCCGTGTTCCCGCCGTCATCGACAGCCGTCTCACCCATGCGGTAGGGTATACGTAAATGCATTTACTCCACGTTTAAAAAAAAAGGTTGGCCCGCCAAACCTCTGCGGCCTGCTGTATTATAATAATGAACACCCGACACATATCAAACATATATTCATCACTCTCAATTTTGACCCGGGTTCCGGGTGGGAATCGAACCCACGCCTCTCTGAGCAGACTCACTAGCGACCGACCCCGAGGCTAGTCAGCAGCAGCTATAGAGCTATGATTACCTACATTTACCTGAATAACGCTTCTTTTTACGTAAGCGCACTTGTTCTCCATGACACCCTTGCTGTTCACTCTACTTAGGTAGGTACTTTATTCAGTGTTAATTCTATCTACGAGTAAAGGTAGCGGTTCGCCCGGAGACCGCGAAAGGCACTTGACACTATGGAATTGTATAGGCGCCAGTTCCAAGACCAGACAGGAGACCGAGACACGTGTCGCGAGACCATACAATTCCATAGTGTCAAGTGCCTGTCGCGTTCTCCGGACGCGGTCTCGTGTCGCGGTCTCCGGGCGAACTTGTACCTTAAGAGCTGACTTATACGTAATTACAGACTAAACAGTAAGCTACGAAATGAAAGACAAGTTTACGATAGATCGTTTATTATGAACATAATATACAATGCCGATGTTTATTTTATAAAAGCAAGTAAAAACCGACGAGACACATACACCGTACGATAAAATAGTAATTTATTTAACCGACCGTACTTAGTTACGAGTAACTATAGAGTAATCATATTATTTATTCAACTATATTCACTGCTATACAACACAGGGGTATCTGACAACCACCGCCGCTAGCCCGGGGTTACCTCCTAGCTATATTTCATATGGTAGGTATTGCTCTCTTTTTGATTTCCAATTAAAATGAAAAAGAAAGCAGTAACAATTATAAAAGATAGCATGTTTTTGAAAATGCGTTTGAGCCCCAACATTTCGTCTGACGGTAACCGACGACGTGGCGGAAGGTGAAGGTCCTCCGGTCGCGCGGCGCGTGGTACAGTCATATTATTTAGAAAAAGCTGCAGCGGTGACGGCTGCATCTCCAGCGAAGATTAAATAATGGTATGTAAAATAACTCTTAAGTATGTAAAGGAGCGATCTCCAGGCGCGGCCGGCGAAGGCGGGAAGTGACTAGCGGTCCATTGCACGGGCCGGTCGCGGCCGCGCGCGGAGACGGCTCCCAGTGAGCAACGAATAAATGCGCGGTCGAGGCGCAACGCGCTGCGGTATCGCTTACGATATGTTAGGGTGAGTTTACACGCACGACACAAGATTACAACATTTCGACGAAGTACAACGCTTGTCGATATGACGTGTCGTGTGTTCCGACGCCGAGACAACAGCCACGCGGGAACAACACAGAACCCTCATCCTATTAAGTAAACCTCGCGATGCAGAAATAAAAATGCAAGCTATGCACACTAAACACTATCCGCTAAATAACAAATGATTACAAACAAACACCCTCCCCGCCCGGCTGCGTCGCCGCGCCGATGCAGCGAGTAGTAACAGCGACTTATTTAAAAAATATCAGAATCGATAAACCATAACCATCTAGACGAAGGGCGAGGTCTTAAAAAGATTGCATATACGAATGGGGCATTCACAAGTTTTGCGGTCCTGTTACAGCATAATAAAGTAACATATTTCAGATAATACGAACCGCAGTCAATTTCTACACGACTAGTTCTGAAGTACATAAAGTGCAGTTCACGCGAAATAACATGAACTATGAAAGAGGGGCCAAGACTAGACGAACGAAGTTCTCTGCTCAACTGAGTGAGCTGAGCAACAGACCGCCCAGGACGCCACGACACCGCGACTGAGGGAATGAACCCAAGCGGACTTAAAAGATTTATTTATATAACCTTTAGAATGAGCCGTCCTCGCGTCAAATAGTCAGTTCCCGGCAGGCTGGCTGAACACCGGCCCTGCTACGTCGCACCCTCCATTTTAAAATATCATCTTACAACTCTTGTTAAATATAAGTAAATATTGTTGCGTAATTGATTGTATTGCAGTTAAACATCAGACTTCATCGTTACCTTTACAAATCGACGACAAACCAGCCGTCGGCAGATCACACGAACCACGATATATGATCATATTATGAGTTCATAGTAGTATAAATAAATAGTGTTAAATAAAGCTCTCGCTAAATCAGCTCCAATTTTTGTGCCTCGATCACATCTATAGTAAAAAAAGTTGGCGAGTGCGTGAAATAAAATACTTAATTACAGTTCGCACATCGACTCCATCACGACAAAGATAATATTCCTAGCATACAGTACAGATAAAACACATTTTATTCCTAACATTTACAGAGGTCGAGCTAACTGAACTGTGGGCAGCTAATAGACGAAGTTTGAATTGGGTCACATCAAAAGCATCTCGAAGACGTAATTTTTCGTGACGTGACGTGTCACGCAGACAGGCTGCGCACCGGCCGACACGCGGGACTCGGTGTTGGAGTTAAGGAGGTACTTAACTAAAACGTATTCATTCATTACTACTTTTCGAAACAAAAAGTATATTATGTATGTTCAGGACTTATGTAGATTATTTTGTTCTACAATAAAAGCACATATTGAAGGTGTTTCGAATCAAATTAGTACACTATTAGACTTTCAATTGATGACCTCTCATGCCGAAGCGATGACGGTATTTCAGTTAAGTACCTCTACCATTTCAGTGCCTTTAAAAAAGATTCCATAATATTCCAACTCAAAGTATAAATATGATGTGTAATAAAATCATTTCCGGCATTCGTAGGAACCTTCAGAAGCCGGTTCGCCGGAGACTCGGTGACTACAATGTTTACTTCGATTACAATTTTCCTCGTTGGCTTCACCCGCGCTCGTCACTACTGAACTGCCTCTGCACAGATCGCGGATCCGTTACGTACATTTTGTAAATATATCACAACACTATCCTCTCCAGTATTTCCTCAAATCAAACGCGAATCAGAGCTTCAGATCTCGTACGAGGAACTCCAAGGTTCATACTTAGATAAATTTATATCATCAAACTGATTGAGACGAGCGACTTAAACGTTGAAGGAAGATCAGTAATAACAGAGACGATCTCACCTGCCCGAGACGTGGATGAAGACGTCAGAGCACAAACGATAAGTCGATACCGTTCAACTCCAAATGCGGTTACGGTACAGAGCCACAAAGTTATCTGGTCCGCAGCAGTAGAACCGACGATATCGATACAAGATATCCATCGCTATGCGGCAGGAGCGGAGCGTCGCAGCGGCCGGGTAGGGCGCCGGTACGGGACAGGGACGCTTCGAGTGGTTTGTGTTCCGGGTGGGTGTGAGCGAGCGAGACAGCGAGGGCGCGCGGGGCTCCTACGTGGAGCAGCAGGCGCGCGCGGGCGGCGCGCGCGAGGGCCGGCGCTCCACGGCGATGCGCGCGTGGTCGGCGTCCGCCTCGCGGCCCGCCGTCTTGTCGAGGATGGCCTCGGCCAGCTCGGAGAAGGCGCGCTCGATGTTGATGTTGGCCTTGGCCGACGTCTCCATGAAGCGGATGCTGTGCTCGCGCGCTATCTGCAACACGACGCACGCACACATGCCACCGCTGCACCGCCACAACTTACATTTCCGACGCGTCAAAATGTATAAACTGTACCCCGGGTAATGGAAACTTGTTTCTGACGCACGACTTTTTCTTTTTAAATATTTGTACGACAGCCGCAAATAAGTGGAAATCAGACCAAATTCGGTAGCTTAGCTTCTGAATTTCTTTATTTAGTATAAGGCGAGCTGTATTTGCTGATATGCCTGCTATAAATATTAAAGTGTTGAAATAACAAATTATAGGTAATTGCCTGTTAAACTAATATTATCACTATCACTATCCATTTGTGTGGTTTGTTTTCGAAATATTTACACAAGAATAGGTTTTAATCACAATAAAAGAAAGTTTGTAGTCATAGAGAGACACAATAGGTTATGTGTATTACACACGAAAGGAGTAACTTGCCTAGATATAATATATGAATGATATAGGGATGTTAACAAATATTCGGAATCGGATTGATTTCAAAGATTGGCGCTTGTTTAAAAAAAAATTAATTAAAAATATTATTTTTTTTAACTCGAATAGGTTTACCCTTGACCGTCCCATCCACCTGATACCATCTCGCCTGATGTTAAGCGACGATACGGTCTACGATGGAGCGTGCTTACCTAGAAGAAACCGATTCACTCTCGACTTAATGTATTTTCGATATAGAGGTACAATAATACAACCATTTTGATTTTTCCCGCTAAAACACTAGCGACTGATATGACGTCACTAACCGCAAAACATTGGTAGCGATTCATGACTATGTCCAGTTTATGTGTTTTCTTATCTTTACTTGATACAAATAATCAAAATCGTAGTCGCTAAGATCGCAAACTATACTAAAATGCAGAGAAGGAAACAGTCTAGTCAGTTTTCGACAGCTTGTTTTGCGGTTAGTGACGCAATAAGCCAAATTCGTGTTTGCAGTAGTACTTTTAAAATTATAGCATTAAAAACATTTATAATAAATGTACTACTACGTAATATTATAAAAACATAAAAATGTGATTTGTGATATTCTATTAATACGAACTATTATAAAATTAACACTAAACATTAATATCCCTATTTAATACCCCGTTTCTAAAATACAAGTTTGGCTAGTAATAATAGTGAGAAACATTTCCATCAGTGCAATGAGTAGAGATAGCGGGGTGAGTCACGGCGCGGCGCGCGGGGCGCGGGGCGCGGGGCGGCGGCCGGTGTAATCACTACTGTAAGGTTGCTCTCGTCATTAACGCGTTTTACGCATACTCGCCAAATACCGCCCGGACCGAAGGTCACAGTTTATAACGCAACAACTCTAGATAAATCTAGCCTTGCCCTAAACAAAATTTATTTTTTCACTCGTCATTTCAGTTAATAAGCATTACTGTAGTGACTTAATACTTTTTATTTTAAATAATTTGTTATCAAAAAAACGCAGGTTTAAAGCTAAACGTTTAATTGATGTAAGCCATTAATTTGATTAATTTTTGTTAAATTCTATATATATTTGTAATTTCCTAACTAGTGATATTTGTGTCTGTTCACTCCCCGTATGTGGTATCTACTTGTTGCTACTTGTTCTATCTGTATTAACTATTTTTTCTTTCTGTTTGTTTTATCAGTGAAAACTGTATTGGGCTTCAGTGTTTCCACTCATCTAAATTTTATGATTATGTAATGCTGTTTGTTTTCCATTTAGAATAAAATAAAATAATTTGGCATATTATGCAAATTTTAAGTAGCATTTCTAAACCTTCTGAGAACACATCCCAAAACTATCAAAAATGTAATAGCCAGACCATTATTCCTGTTGTTCATCATACCCTATTGCGCCTACTATTTGTACCCATTGTGTAAATATCTTAATTAATAGAGAATTAAATTGCAATGCCTGATTGGGTACGTTGTGTTGAGACTTAATTTTGTACCAAATCTATCTGTATACCTAAATCATTCTATCTATAACATAACGAAGCAATAAATGATTGAGTATCTACTCTAATGTTTATAGCTCTTGCACAAATCATGTGAGGAAATCAAGCTATAAATAGGAAGAAGTTCGTGTTAGGCAAATATTGTTGCTTGCATATTACGACGTTAGTGATAGCATTAACAAATCATTACAATGGATTTCAAATATAATGCCTTTCAACATGCTCAAACATTGTGGGCAGCAAGGGTAAAGATGGCAGAGGCATTTATGAGAAAAACCTCCCAGAACCATATAATATAATATATATATATAAACAGGAAACTATAAAGTGATGAATACACATTCTTTTAATTCAAGTACTCTGCATGGTAGTGGTGCACTCACCGCCTCGCCACGCTCCTTGCTCACGACTCGCTTGTCCTCCATGTCGCACTTGTTGCCGAGGATCATCTTCTCCACGTCTTCATTGGCGTGCTGGAATACACAATACCTTAGGTTCAAAACAAGCTTGAATTTGATTGATTCTGCGCATACTAAACCTGGTGCTAGGTAAACAATCAATCAAGCGAAAGATCAACTTTGTAAGTAAGTAGTAGTGGCAGGACTGTTTGCAGAGTCCGCCTGAGGAAATACCACAGCTTCGCCAGTTATTGTACAGCTAACCAGCGATGTGAAAACATCACTGTTCCAGATTCACAGGCAATAAATATTTCCAGAAAAATGACGGCATAGAGATAAAAGATCTTATATTTCTGGCTCAGTGAGCTAGGTAATAATTTGGAATCTTTATATTCCAATAGCTGTTTGTCACGGTCCTGTTATGGGCTGGCATGTTGCTTACCATCAAGTACATGCCCTGCTCACCTCATCACTGTATACTACAAATAACTAATCAGAGTCCCCATCATCACTACAAATAAGAGTGATACCACATCTCATGCACATACCATGAGTAAGCACTAGTCAAGGACAATGCTCACACACCATACTCTTTATTACACAGACAAGCTGATTTGTATCCACCATTTCAGGGATTAAGGGACAGATTTTTAAAAGTAATTGTATGTTTGTTTCAATCAACAATCCTTCACCAAACTGATAATAGAAAACCTCCTACTACTTAGCAGATAGCATAAAAAAGCTACTTTATGTCCCTACTGCTGAGGCTTGAAGCTTTGTCTAAAAAGGAGAGTGAAGGCCATAATACACTATTCTGGCCAAGTGCAGGTCACCACATAACACATGTCCTCAAAACATATCTTTCTTGGAACATGCCAGTTTAATCATAATGTTTTCCTTCATCGTTACAGCCATTGGCGATGACACCATCATGCAAATGCACTTGAAAAATTAAGGTGTAGGTGGGGTTCAAACTTACACATAATGTGAATTAGGAATTCTAGCCATTATGCACTTCTATTAATAAAATGAAATATAATAAAATGTGTCAAAATATACCAAGCAATTTTATCAAGATTGTTCTTTGTGTCACTGTATCTTAAACATTATGTTTATACAAACATAATTTCCAGCCAGAAATTAGTGTTGGCAGTTGTGTGCAGCCAATTACCATGTGACTAGCCACATACTGAATGGGTGATGAGCTTCAGATGAGTTTCTACCGAAGAAAAATCTGACCAAATCTCTATTTGCCAGAGCGAAAAGACAGCGACCTCAGGAGGCTACAAGCTGAACGACGCACCTCGTCTATATTCCGTAACCATTTAACGATGTCATCAAATGTCTTCTCGTTGGTTATATCGTAGACGAGCATGATGCCCATGGCGCCGCGGTAGTACGACGTAGTGATGGTGTGGAACCGCTCCTGGCCCGCTGTGTCCCAGATCTGAAGCTTGATCTTCTTCCCTCTTAGCTCCACGGTCTTTATTTTGAAGTCGATGCCTGCAATGGTAGGTATTTTCCATTAACACGATACCGCCACATACGCTTCAGTAAAAGGAATTATCGATGCTCCTAAGCACAGGAGA
Organism: Ectropis grisescens; assembly: GCA_017562165.1. Lineage (NCBI taxonomy): Eukaryota > Metazoa > Arthropoda > Insecta > Lepidoptera > Geometridae > Ectropis > Ectropis grisescens. The sequence continues at coordinate 28,257,717 of CM029777.1, read as the reverse complement.
CATGGTGGGTACTCCCTGTGGCTGTATTTACCCCTAGATATAAATCACAAATACAAAGGTGGATCTTACCTATTGTGGAAATGAACGTCGTTGTAAAATGATTGTCGGAGAATCTGAATAATATGCATGTTTTCCCGACGCCGGAGTCACCGATAAGCAACAGCTTGAACAATAAATCGTAGGTTTTCTTGGCCATTATTAGAAAAAGTACAAAGTAAAATTCAGAAAATTATGATTCCAAAATCATCCGACTCGATTTGACGTTAGCTTGTCGAAAGTAGAAAAGTCGAAATGTGACAGACATTTCATTTCACCACAGATTACATACCTACCTCGTTCCCATCTTTGGAGAATGACAGTAGATGAAACGACAGCTTGACAGCACCAACCAGTGAGGACTGGTGGGGCCCGTGCCGGTGGGGTCGTTGGTGGGGCCCACAACCCGGAACCCGGGTGGGTGTGGGTGGATAGGATATTGGGATAGTACAGAGTTTCGTCGATGTCGGGTATCTTTCACTTAGAAGGGGCTGAACCAAACTGCCGACGCGACTCACGCGACGCATATTATTGTTGTCGCTCGTGTACACGTGGAACGTCGCGAAGTTGTGTGTTGTGTAACTTCGCGACGTTCCAAGAATGTCATGATTCTTAACGCCTGTATGGCGTGTGGTTTCAAAGAGAGCTACCTTCGCTCTGATCCAGGTAAAGACATAGATAAGTGCAGAAGTGCACAATGCAATCATCGCTAATTTTCATGCATTTCGGACCGTAAAAAATCGGACTGCCAGATCGTAAAATTTCGAGTTGTGTACAGACGCCCTATCTCTCTAGTCTCTACTCAGTCTGTGGAGATGGCGCTTTAAAAAAAAATAAGATGGCGCGTTTGTATTGATTATTCTCGTTTCAACTTTCACAATTCACAATCGATTGCCTTGAAACTTCTTCGTTTGTTAGCTTGTTTTTGTGCGATTTATTTATATATATCATAGTTTAATAGTTTATATCAGAATGGACCTAAGTTCAACATTTAAAATAAGAATCAGATTATAAAGCTGCGAGCAATGTGATTTACTCTTTTGTGAAATAAGAAGCAAAGAACCCCGAAGATGCATCGTCGTGGCGGGAAGCGCATCCGAATGGATGACCCTCCTCCGGAGTATGTCAACCCGATGACCCCGGCGACTCCGATGACGGAGTACGGGGGGCAGTCTATACACGAGCCGGAGACGCCGGGCTACAGTGGGTTCAACGCAGGCGCGGGCACGAGCGCTATCGTTAACTCGACGGCCGTTGAGCCGCCCCGAGATGAGATGGAAGAGTTCCCACACGAAGATGAGGAAAACAGAACGCCATCGCCAACACCTACGAAGCGCGTTACTCGGAGCCGCGGTCGGCGCGGCGACGGCGGGTATCCTGGGCGGCTGGCGGAGTCTCCACCGCCGCCGCCGCTGCGCCGGCGAGGCCGAGGAGGCCGAGGACGGGGTCGCGGGCGCGGTGCTGCACCGCCTCCGGCCTACTCGCCGCCGCCCGTGCTACTGCCGGGAGATGACGAGAACAGCCTCTACAACATACTGAGATTTAACAAAACTGCTATCAATGTGAGTTTAATGTACTTTATTTTATAAAATTGTTTGTGTGGAGTTGTAAGTTCTACTATTAAGCTAAGAATTAATTAATTAATTTATACTTATATAAACTGCATGCACATATATTTAATACCATAAAAATCTTATCACATCAGTAGTCAATATTTTTGTGTTTTTAGTTATATAGTTTTTAGTTAGATAATTAATTGTAGTGCTGTGCATGTAATACTTTTCTAAAATTCAGAATTAGTGATGTGAAATTAAAAGTGTATTGTATACATTTAGCAAGTGGTGGATATGTGGATAGAAGAGTACAAAACAAACCGGGAAGTGGCGCTGGTGCAGCTCATGCAGTTCTTCATCAACTCTTCAGGCTGCCGTGGGAAGGTCACCCCCGATATGGCTCAGATGGATCACACTCTCATTATCAAGAAAATGACCCAGGAGTTTGATGAGGTAAGTCCATCAATGTAAATATTTAGGTTTATGTAACAAATTTGGGTTGTGATTTATTTCTACATATAAAGGAACTTAACAAGTTTTATTTGCATTTGCCAAATATTTTGCTAGGTTCATAGGTACCAATTGCAAAATATCTTTGAGGAGTTGTCTTAGTTACTAAATAGTGTATTAAATGCTTTGTGTATTTATTAAATAAAAGAGTGTGTATTTAAATAAAAGAATTGAAGAAAAAGTAAAAGTCCATAACTATTTTGACAGGAAAGTGGTGAATATCCTCTAATCATGTCGGGTCAGACATGGAAGAAGTTCCGGAGCAACTTCTGTGAGTTCATACAAACATTGGTGAAGATGTGCCAGTACTCCATCATCTATGACCAGTACCTCATGGACAACATCATCTCGCTGCTCACTGGCCTCTCCGACTCCCAAGTCCGGGCATTCCGACACACCGCCACCCTCGCTGGTAAGTTCTGTCAACTTAAAGTAAAAACTTATTCAGAACTTTTCATAATTGCAGTGTCACCTATTTTGGTTTCAATAACCAACATATTTGTAGACTATTACATTTTGGAATAATGTACATTTTAAATTATGAAAATTTGAGGATGAAAAAAAAGTAGGTCCAGTGGTTTTGTATATCACATTTAACCTTTAAGTACCGACACGCGGTCTGACAGACAATTGAAGAGGTTGAATGCACTAGTTTAATTAGTTAACGAAGACGTATCCCCCCGTGTTTCCATATACCCCTCGAGCAGTCATTGACATCAACAACATTGACATTGTGTACATAAAATAACATTAGATATTACTACAGATATAGAGTAACATGCTAGGCAACAATGATGTGGTCTATGATGGAACTCACATACCAGTGAAAAATTAATTCACCCTTGATTTATATTTTATAGATACCCAAACCAATCATAAGGCTTATTACCTCTTGTACATGCACAATGCACATACCAATAAGACTACACATTCCACAGATTAAATATTCTTATGAATGTGGAGTTTCAACCAAACTTCAAAAATCCAGTCTTTAGAATGGGAAACAGTGTTGATTTTTTGATTTGAAAAAAGTCCAAAAGGTATTAGATGAAAAAGTGCTTTGTACAGTCATTCATGTCTGTTCAACACTATATACTGCCATCTACTATGCTCACAGTTTTATGTACCCTTCAACGCCTTTGTGTACCTTCAACGGCCAAGTCACACAACATTAACTATAATAATAAAGAAATCGCAATAAGGAACCTTAGGCTTGGCACGGTTTTGTCTAGATTTCATTACTTTTTTAGAGATAAATATACAGCTCCATCGAGACTTGCCTAGTTTTTTACAGAATGTTTTTGGCGGGATTTCACTTCTTTTTGTAGACACGTGGACTTATCGATTTATTATATCAGTTGTATTATTTGATACATTTTTTTTTCTCTTTAGAAGTACTTTTTTATTGTTACAAATCTTTCTTTTCTTTTTCCGGTTCTGATTCTTGTACAGTAGCAACAGTTTTTCGTATTGCCGATTCACGTTCATTATTTATGTGGACTCTCCATAATAGGCAAAGAACTTTAGAAGATTGGAAGAAGACTGCAAATAAATAAAAGCCAGTCTAGTCTTATCCAGGGTTTTCCTTTAATTTTATTTACACACATATAAATTTTGACTCTGACCATATTTTGTTATCCTAACTAAACACTTCGTAGAAACTTTATGGCGAATGCGCGTGTTGTGAGCTGATGTTCAACAACGTATGCATCTATAGCAGATCTGATACTGCAAGTTGAGTTAGTTCTACCATACACCAAGAAAGATATTGAATGGAAAAGACAAGACCCGTTTCTTCCATTCAATATGTGACAGCGTCATAACACGAAATAAAAAGTTTTCCTTTAATTTTATTTATATGCGTATTAAAAGCAGAAGGGCTATATTACATTCTCTTTGCAGAAGGGGAGGCATTCGTTCAGTGGGAAGTAATAGGCTAGATTAAATTGGAAGATGCTGGATTTTTGCAATGACAGTCGATTTTTTTATGTACCAATAGTAGAATTGGGGTTTAATGTATGTATAATACAGCTGAGACAAGCTGAGGGTACTTCATCAAGATACTTCAGACCTTCGATTTTTTACATCAAATGAGTATGAGAGAAGAGGACAAAAAAAGTTGAATATATTTTGTAAAGGCGGTATGTTATATTTAGTAGTTTGGTTGGGCTCTTGTGTTTTCAAATAAAGGGAACCAGGTACTCCAGATTTTGGATATTCCTAGTTTTTATAGTTTTACCTTTATGTGGTCATTAAACCCTAAGTCTGTACCAAATTTCAGCTCTCTGAGTTTATGGGAAGTACTAGTTCTATTTTGATGATCATGAGTGAGTGTCGTAAATGCGAAACTTTGCCTTCGCTTAACTTCGGGAACTCAATCACGTACAGACTTCAAATTTTGGATTTTAAGCATGTGATTATAGCTTACTAGATGACGAAAATTTCAGCGTTCTGGTTTTATCCAGAGGGTCTCAAATAGGGGCCTCATAATGCAGCGAAATGGTTCTAGTAAAGGATGGTACGGCAGTGTTTGCTTCGCGCTCGACTTGGCGAGAAAGACATATTATGATTATAATATGTCTTTATTACAATTGTTCTAACCCATATCAAATTTATTTCTTTACATTTTTATAGGAACTTTGCCATCACTCTCTAAAAATTCACTGTAACTATAAAAAAGTTTGATCAATAAGCCAGCACTTTAATCTGTTTTTGAAGCTGCCAAAACTTAGGGTCGATATAACTATTTTGGGAAAAGTGTTATAACCTTCCGGTCCCATAATGTGAGTCAACTTCCGTGACCTTGTGAGAAAGTGTGGTATAACATCCAGCTTTTCGGCGTTGTGTATGTTGTGAGAATGTCGTTCTCCTCGCATGTTGTACGATTCTAGATTATTTCTGACATACGCAGCCACTTGGTATATCAAGATAGCAGGTAACGTAAGTATGTATACCAAGCTCTTTAAAATATGGTGTACGGATATAAATTGCGAAACGACAACACCAATGGCACAATAGGCACGTTTTTGGGCGCGGAACGCACGCTCCCAGTCGACAGCGCGCGCGTATAGTTCGGCGCCGTATTGTAACCGAAGATGCATTGTGGCGAAGTAACATGCACGCGAGACTTCCGCAGACACTATTGGGGATACTCGTCTTAACGCATGCACTGCTTTACTCATCTTTAGCATACATCTTGTCGATGTGGTGTTCCCACGTCATCAATCTCGAATCCCAAAAAAGAGACTATCTTTTTAGCATTTCATGGATTCACCGTGCGGGTAGGTGCCGGATCCATCGTGTGGCAGAGAGAGAAAAAAACGATCCCGAGACTTGTGACACGGGTGTAAGTTTAAGGGGCCTCTTTCCGACGTACATCAACACTCACCTTCACTACTCATGTTTCTCTCCTTGCTCAGCCAAATCTGATATGAACCTACTAGCATAGAATAGATAATATAGATAGAACACTCCTCACCCCCCGCTAATTTCAAGCTTCCTCACCCCTCAGGCCGTTTTGAGTACGCAGGAGCACTCAACGAAAGGCTGGTATCAAACATCTAATTCCTAACGAAATATCATCATGGTGGGGTGTTGTGCTGTTTACGGCTGTCCGTCAACTAAACGGGACGAGATTAAAAGCTTTATTTAATTTCCTAAGGATAAAATAACGTCAGATTACAAACCTTTAAATAACGTTGCTTTATAATATAACGTAGTAATTTTTAACTCAAAGTTCGTAACTTACACAGCCAGTTTTGAGCACGGATTGATAATGCCTGGAGGAATAATTATAGTGACAGAATAAAGTTTCCTTCTTGGGTAAGTGCAAAATAATATGCAAATGTGTACCTACTAACAAAAATAGATATCTAGGTACCTATCGATCATCGGTTTCGTTTGATTTTACGCGGCAATACATACACCCTTTTAATTAGAATAGTATAATTTGGCACCATTCTATTTATGTAACTCAACATTATAGCAAGTTTATAAACTACTTTACGTCACCAGGTGAACTCAAGGGGGCACAACTATTCAATAAAATAATTCAGTAGCCCTAGTGCTAACGCACACATTCACGCGTGTGTACGAACGACATCTGCGTAGTTGTGTGAAGAGTAGGTAACTCCACAGCGGCGCTTGTATTGATTTTTAGTGGAGTGTCCGGGGTGTGCTACTAGTGCAGCTTTTTTAGTATAGAACTTACTGCACTTCTGGACAAGCCAAGGTCTTTCAGCAGGTTATAGAGAGATTTTGGTGGTATATCTCTCGCGCCTACTTCTACAACGTATAAATTAACTACATAGCCATTTTTAGAAGGTTTTCGTTTTTAAGGTTGTTTAGAAGGTTGTAATACTTATTTTGTTTCATCGCGTGGTCTTTAGGTATAAGTTTCCCACAGTATGGTAAGTTCTACAAGGACTATGTGTTAGTTTTTTTTTATAAAATTGACGTGTAAATTGTACATTTATCAATAAAGAACTTTGACTTTGGCTTTGAGCTCTAGAAAAAAGTTCCGGTCCTCCGGTCTGGATGACAAACACCCACATACTCTGGGATTATAGTGCTTTTCATATGTGTCCATTAAAATAGTCCAATCAGGTGATGTACCCAGGATTGAGTAAGGCTCGTTCCTGGAGTTTGAAGTTGAGCCTTCTTTTACAAAGTTAATTTGTCTTTTGTGTGTCGTCAATCCCTTTTGGGCTCTAGCTACTGAAAAGCTCATGGCTTCACGTATGATTTTAAGTACTCTGTCATGGCGCCGTGAGTAATGACCCCTATTAAGGATCACCTTGCATCCCATCAATATGTGCCTTGCTGTACATATCACCTCTCCACAAGTATAGCAACATACCGACTTACGAAGTTACTCTGGTCAGGGTCATTTGGAAAGCATTTAGATAAAATTTTCATGAGACAGGAGACCAGTCATAGATCAAGGTGCGCCATTTCAGAGCGAATGGGATACAAAACTCACCTATGGTTAACCACTCACTTTGCATTTCTAAATTCATAACGTGCACTTTGTAACTGTCATTTTCGTTTTGTTGTAGAAAAGTTTTTACTATGTCTCGGTCTTCCCTTCAACTTCAACTTTTTATTATGGCCTCCATTCGGTAATGTTACCGGAATTTCGCCAGTGTCTAGCGTTTGATCATTGACGTAGTCCTTTGACGTTTATTTCGTAGAGTAGGTAAGAGTCTTGCTACAGATGATCGGTTAGCTTCAGGTAGTCTTGAGTTGGATGATCGGGCGAAACGTCTGATATTCGGTGAACAGGGAGGTATTGGAACATTGGACTCATGCCCAATGATCCAATGGAACAGCAGGAGCCTTCGTAGGAAGGTTCCTGAACTCTGCTACCTCATCAGAAAATACAGCCCGGTTCTGGTTGCTATTTCGGAGACGTGGTTTGTTCCAGGGATCCAATATCGGATCCCAGGCTTTTCATGTCTCCGCAATGATCGCCAGGATGGTTCAGCTGGTTGTGCCCTATTTGTAAAACTAACCTTACCTTTCTCCCAAATTCCTCTTCCTATTCACAGCCCAGAAATAAACTCGGTCTTCCCTTTTCTTCCTCGCACCCAACCCAGCTGTATTTACTTGTGCACCTGCCATAAATTGTTTATGGAAATTAAGTCTAGGCTAAACCATGAATTTAAGCCGTCAATTACAATGAAAGGCTTCTAATTCCTCTGTTGAAAGAGCTGTTAGCTGTTGCAGATGTTGCTTGTGATATTGATAAGTTTTTTTTGTCATCTTTCTGTCTGTATTGTAATAAAGTATGTCTGTATGTCACTGTAAAATCATAAATATGGTCTTTTTAACCCCCGACCAAAAAAGCGGAGTTATAAGTTTGACGTCGATGTCTGTCTGTGTGTGTGTCTGTCTGTGGCACCGTAGAGCTCAAACGGATGAGCCGATTTCGATGCGGTTTTTTTATTTGAAGGTTAATATTTGTGCGGATGTTCTTAGCTATGTTTGGTTAATATCGATTCAAGATGGCCGCCTTCACAAAATGGCGGACAAAATATTTCTTCACAACCTACCTCAATATGGGTATCAAACGAAAGGTCTTAACTAGTAGAATGCTTTGCACTATGACAAATTTCAAATCCAAGATGGCCGCTACTACAAAATGGTATCAAATGAAAGGGCTTGACTAGTAGAATGTTGTAAAGATAACAAATCTGAGGTAGTCGGGGGTTAGTCAAAATGTTTAATTTTGTTCTGGTTATAATCTGCCGCTAACTTGCTGTAGCTTTATAATTTCCCGTGTTTTATTGTAAACTGATAATTACATATTAACATTTTAGTTACGTATCCTTCTAGTATTATAAACGCGAAAGTTAGTAAGAATGTATGGCTTTGTGTTTGTACTCGTTCACGCCAAAACTACAGAAGGGATTCGGATGAAATTGTGGTAGTATACAAAAATGGATAATGGTCTGGAATAAATACGCTATTTCTATCCTGGGATAAAAATGAAATAACGGGTTGGAGAAGTAGGCGAGTGATGCCGCGGGCCCCTGCTAGTATCAGTACAATGTTCGTTGTGCGCGTGGCAGTGATGAAGCTGATGACGGCGCTCGTGGACGTGGCGCTGCTGACGAGCGTGAACTGCGACAACTGCCTGCGCCAGTACGAGGCCGAGCGGCTGAAGGCGCGGGACAAGCGCGCCACCGAGCGCCTGGAGGTGCTGGTGGCCAAGCGGCAGGAGCTCGAGGAGAACATGGAGGAGATCAAGAACATGCTCTCCTACATGTTCAAGTCTGTCTTCGTGCACCGCTACAGGTACGCTGTTGGTCAACATGTTGCTATGTCAATGCTGAGTCATTTATTGGAACTCAATTTTCTACTGCACTTAAATTTTAGGACCAGTAATCTTCATATTGCACAACAACCGACCCGTGTACACTCGATATATAAATATAATAAGAAATGTTGATTTTAATGGAAGGTTTTGTCTTTTGAATGCTCTACTGTAAAATCACGATTATGAAGATACAACAACTTTTGTGGGAGGCATCAATATCTCACCTGCACCGATTGACCAGCATGGACCAGCAGAACCATTTTTCTCCCTTAATACAAACTTGTTGGGAAACACAATATTGTATGTGTGTATCAGCTATCTGGCTCCCAAAATGTAAGCTGTTTAGATTGGTGCTAGTTACTGTTGTGTGAGGAAAGTTTAACATAAATTGTTATTTATTTATTAAATTTTAAAATTTGCAGTAATAAAAATAACTAAACACCATTTTTTTGTTCAGGGATACATTGCCTGAGATCAGATCGATAACAATGTCCGAGATAGGGAACTGGATGGAGAAGTTCCCGGCACACTTCCTGGATGATCTCTACCTCAAATATATAGGCTGGACTCTGCACGACAAGGTGAGAGGCATTTGGGAACTTAAATTAATGAATGTGGTAGAAAAGTGTCTCAACTAATGACGAAACATATTATGAGAACAATATAAGAAAAAGTTTCCATCACAAAAATTGCCAATATTGGAATCAATGCTATATTTGAACTTATATTGCATTATTGCTTAGCTACAGTTATGTGGCACACTCTGGTTGAATTTTCTATGAAATGCTCTCAGATGTGTTGGGATATGTATGCTCTAAGTGTGTGTGTAAGCAGATAGGTTAAGTTTAGTGTAGCACAGGTTCAGTGCCAGCGTAACGCCCAGTTCAAGTTGTGTTATTCAAGTTATCTTTTTTGTTATGTAGTTGAGCATCAAACACCCAAACTACTCGTATATTAGTAGGAAGCAGGATGTAGGATGCAGGATGTAGGAGGCAGGAAGTGACGTGCGCGTGCGCAGGTGGGCGAGGTGCGGCTGCGCTGCCTGCAGGCGCTACAGCCGCCGCACTATGGGACGAAACGGTGCGTTCCATCTCATAAATCAATAACTTTTTTGTTTCTCGACATTTTGAATTGATTTTTTTAATGTATATTCTTGGATATCTAAGGCATTCGAAAATTAAAAAACCTTTACGGCACTAACTATATTTATATAGTAAAAAAAATTTTTTTTTTAAATATATTGCAATGTTCATACTTAAATTAATTTAAAATCAGCTTAACATAAAAAATACACAAGGAAGGTAATATTTGTTTGTTTTTTTGCTTACATTAGGTTAAATTTAAAATATTTATAAGTTACAAACTACATAATTACAACATATTAAACTATAAAAAGACTTGTCGTCACTTGTTATACTAAAAGCTCTTTAGCTTCGTCAAGTAATTCTTTCGGAATCATAATACATGACCTATTTAGCCTAGATATATAGGAATCAGAAGTATATAACAATATGTGCAGAACTCCTTCCATTGTCGCTGACCTAGAACATTGCCTAGGGTGATGCAGCCTATATTTCTTAGTCTTTATTTCGAGCTTCTTGAGCATCTTCACCTATTGGCAAAACTGCGAAATCCTCGATTATATATGTATTAGAATTTTCGTTTTGGCTCTCAAATCTTTCTAATTTTCTTTGAGCTTTCTCCCATTTTTTGTTACAACTCGAAATCAAATTTCTTTGTGTGCTTAGTTTGGATAACCGTATCCGCATATGTTGTTGATAAATGGAAATTGTACAACAATAAGGATACAAAGTTGTGTCATTTGTACATTTTGTACCATCAATGGATACAAATCAATGGTACTAACATTAAGGCAACAAATGTTGTTTTATATCTGAAGTACTTTTTCCGCAATCATTTGAGCACAAGTGTCGCGTCGAGCACAAACAAATTCACTCATTTTGAACTTATTTTAGCAAATTTAATTACTAAGCGAAGGTGTTCGATACTTTGACAAATACAATGAAAACTTGAGTATTTATACGATCCTAGGTTTAGTAATTTGTGCAAAACCACTGAGAAAATTGATAAAAATAGTTCCCATAGAAATACACTGATTATAATTACCACAACTGATGGGAACTGTCGAAGATCATTTTTATCATAGGTAGGTGTGGTTAAAATTTACAATGGAAAAAAATCACATGAGAATGTTTTATATCGAAATATGATATACAGATGTACTTCCGTATGTACTGTTATGCCTACATGTGAAGTAACCATAACGGAGTTCAATCGCGTACAAAATTCGAAAAGCTCGCTGGAATTTGGGGCCAATTTTTTTTGTTGATTTTTCAAAAACGATTTAGCCGATTTTTATAAAATTAAATAGCACTATCTCTGAGGAACTTCGAACTTCGAACAAAAAAATAAACATTAAAATCGCTTTATTATTAGTAGAGTAATCGCGTAACATACATACCTACCAAAAAAGCATAGATTAAAATAAAATAAAAATTTATTTCAATAACATAGATCTTAACTATACAATATTTTCTTACAGCTATACACAGGTATATTAATTTTATCAGCCTGAACTAGGTAGAACCTGTGTTTCAGGCGCGAAAATTGCCTATTTTAACTAAGAGTTACATTATCGAAGATAATAAAACTAAACAATAAAATCGGTAAATATATGAACTACTTTGCTTATTAAAAAGATAGGTATGAAATTTCTTTACTATTTTATAACTAATATCAAATGTTCAGTTTCCTCATATGACAGTGTTAGCAAATATTCACAGACAGTTTGTTTACAGTTATAAACATTTTGGTCGTAAATAGATAGCAATCTATTTAGTCGGTTGTATAGTATTGGACCAAGATATATGAAAAATCTGCTTGTGAAAGCATGTTTTGTCTGTGCCAGTGAGCTACATACGATATCCTTACGTCTCTTGTTAGTAATCTCAGTGCAGTAGGAAAGATTTTTGTGCTGTTTTAGTGTCGTGTTCAAAATAAATAGTTGTCTTACTGATAGAATGTTGCAGGCTTTATAGAGCAGTTTCGTAGGGAAGAGAAATGGACGAAATGTTGCGACCTTCAGAATGGCTCTTTGTGCTCTTTCTACAGAAAGCATTAATGTCTTAGTAGCACCTCCCATGATGTGATACAGTATGTAATTATTGATTGACACAGAGCTTTATACACTTGCTTTATTAATTTAGTATCTACGATATACCGTAATATTTTGAACACATAAATCAACTTACGAAGTCTGTTTACTAGGTTTTTGATGTGTAGCCGAAAGGACAGTGTGTCATCAATAATAACACCTAAATATTTGATGTCGTTTGCTCTTTCTATGGTTGGGCAGTTGTCTAGACAGGCTGTAGGATTTGTGCACGTGTGTGCATATAGATGCTGATTAGTTGTAGATTGCTTAGATTTACGCATAGAAAAGTATATGTATTTTGTTTTATCCGCGTTTAGTGTTAGTAGATTATTTGTTAGCCAATTATTTACCTTATCAAAACCTCGCTGAGCAAATTCGTGCAGCTCTATCTTGTTTGGGGCGGAAAATAAAATTGCAGTGTCATCAGCATATGACAGTAATTTGCCATGTTCCAGATTTAAACTGCAAAGATCGTTTATATAAACCAAAAAAAGGGTAGAACTGAGGGTCCCGCCTTGAGGAATTCCGAAATTAGTGCTTTTCTGTTCATCGCTGACAACGTTGCCTATTCTAACACATTGGGTACGGTCGCTTATGTAGTCTGTGAAAAGTTTAAGCTGAATTCCCCTTACGCCTATTGCTTCTAGCTTTTGTAGTAAGGAAGGTACATACACTGTGTCATAGGCCTTGGCCAAATCTAGGAATATACATAATGTCTGGTTACCCTTATCGAGCTCTTGGGCTACATAGTCTGTCAGTTGGTGTACCGCATCTGCTGTTGATAGCTTCGATCTAAAACCAAATTGCTTGTTCGATAAAATATCGTTATTTTCTAGATACTTTATAAGGCGGGTGTTGATAATTTTTTCAAGGATTTTTGACAACGAGGATAGAAGTGATATAGGCCTGTAGTTTGTTACTTGTTCTTTACTACCCGATTTATAAATTGGTATGACTACAGCCTTTTTAAGACACTTAGGGAAGATACCGTTAGTAAGACACTGTGAAAAAATATGTGCTAAAGGCGGTACAAGTATATGTTTGAATTTTTCAGAAATCTATTGGAGATATTATCCCACCCAACGGCACAGTTATCTTTTAACCCAAGTATGATACGTTCTACCTCTTTTCGTCGGTATCTAGCATTACAAATGACTGTACTCGTGGTTGAGAATAAAATTGGTTTTGTGAGATATATTGTTGCGTCTGAAGTTTTTCAGCGAGATTTTTCCCAACATTGATAAAAAAATTATTGGCTTTGTTTGCTGAAAGAGCTGGGGAGTCTTCTGTCAGGAGAAGTTTCAAGTTTGAGTCTGATTGTTTCGTCGTGAAAGTGACCTTTTTTATGTGATCCCATATGCGTTTACTGTTATTACCGGCTTTTGCTAATTGTTCCCTGTCATAGTTAATTTTAGTTTTTAATAGATCATTGCAAAAGTTTCGATATCTTTTGTATGTGGTTTGCAGTATATGGTTGTCTAGAGAGGATTTTGCTTTCAGATGCAATTTATCTCTGTGTCGGATACATCGCACTAGGCCAGGCGTAATCCATGGCTTAATATTATTGTATTTCCTGTTTGCTGCTTTGACTCTAGTATTTTTATTTATTGCTCGCTGTATGTTTTCAATTAGGTATGACAAGGAGGCGCTAACGTCAGCACAGTTGTAAACTGGGTCGTAGTCAATATTGCATAGATCACGTTCGAGTGTAGTATAGTCAATTATGCTTTTCATTTGAGGGCAGTATTGTTTTGGTTTATTGATAGTCAAGGTTGTTAATACAGCATTATGATCTGTGATTGTCGAGTTAGTTACAAATACACGTGATGGTGAGCTGGTTTTAAAATAACGTGATCTAGGCAAGATCCACTCTGATGAGTCGGCAAAGTGTGGGCTGGGAGTAATCCATGGAATGCGCAAAGATCTAGGTAATCATGTGCAGTGGTGTCGTTACAATCTGGATGAATATTTATATTTATGTCACCTGTTAGTATTATGTTCTTAAATGCTGACAATGTTTGAAACTGTTTACCCAGCGAATGATAAAAACCTTCGAGATTTTTAAAGGAAGGTGATCGGTATACTGCCATTATTGCTGTTGTTGTTCCGATTTTAATAATTAGGCAGTTACAATCATTTAAGCCTGGTTCCTCAACTGTGATATTTAGGGCCGATTTTACATAGACTACTACCCCGTCGTTTTGATTATGGGTCATCTTACTATAGTACGTAGTGTACCCTTGTATTATAGGTAAATTTCTATCACGAGTTGCCAGCCAGCATTCTGTTAAAACAATCACATCACAACTTATTCTCAGTCTATGTAGGAAAACGAGGAAACTGTTTATATTTTTATATATACTACGAATGTTTTGTGTTAGTATCGTTAATGAGTTAGTGGAATTTTGATAATATTGTATGCAGCTCTCCACGTCGCACACCTTAGATTCTGATATATTAGTCTGGTCTATGTCGTTAAACAAATTGATTTCCATAAAATAAGTTAATTCAAAGGGGTATAAATGCTAATGTAAACTAAGTGATGTGGCGCTCTTAGACGCCTTCATAATCTATTGAGTTTATGTACCTGTTTTCGGCCGTTTTTTTAGCTGGGCAATCGGTGTCGCCTGTTTTGTGCGCGTTTGGTTTTTTAAATCGAGTACAGGTGGCACATTTCGGTGTTTGCGCTTTATTTGGGCACTCATTCATTGCGTGACCTACTTGTGCGCAGTGTCCACAGGTGGGCGTGGGCTCTCTGCACGTTTTAGCTGCATGTCCGTATTGTTGGCATTTGTAGCATCTCGTTACTAGCGTGAAATCTCTAACAGGGCAGGATGTCCAGTTAATAAATACTCGTTCCTGCGTGATAAGGGCTTTACGAATTGCTGCTGATACTTCAATTATGTAGTTACAGGTCTGAGCGTCCTTTTGCCTGATTTGTGGCTTAGCTTGATGGTCTTTAAAAATGAGTCGCGATCCATCGCCATTTTTTCTGTTAAATTTTGCTCAAAAATGCAGGTAAAAACTTCACTTTCTGTCATGTTGGTTGGTATTCCTAGAACTGTAATACGTGGTCTACGTTTGTATGCCTCATCCAAAGTTAAGCCTGAAGAGTTTAGCTGTACAGATTGCTTCAATTTTGTAGGTCTTCTTTATTTTCTGTGCTGATAATGACCCTCCATTTTTGGTCTTAAGTAGGCTCCGAACTTGCAGCTTCATTTGTTCAGGGCGTATTATTTTCTGCACAATGCTTTTGGTTTCGTCGCTGGATTTCTTGTCCTTGGGGTATATAGCTACGGAGTTCAGAGCATTTGGGCGGATAAAGTTATTAGCTCCTGTTTTTACCACACTAGCAAAGGACACAGTTTGGTTCGTTGAATTATGGGTATTGGTCTCCTGTATGGTATTTTTTATTCCCGTTAGGCACTCTTGCAGGTTACATTTATTATTGAGGTCTTTGATGGCTTGTTGAGCTTGTATGGCCTTTTGCTTCAGTGACTGGTATAATATAGCCATTTGTGAAGAAGCACTTCCGACTTTGCGGCAAAGATTCGCCACACGTAGCTTCTACTCTGAATTCAATTTGCCATCCGATGTTATTGAGCATATTTCATTCAAGGTCTGGTCAACGGTCGTGATCCATTTCTGAATCTCACTTGTAGGCGCCAAATCACATACAATTTGGTTCGGATCTTGAGGTGTTTGCACGGTTTTTTGTGGAGTCACAGGCGGCGGGCTATGCCGCATTAGGGTACTTCGGTCAAATGGACTGTCCATTTTAAACAAACTTCTATTACACTTATCTTTGTACCGATTATCCTGAAAGGTTTTTTCTTTAAACTAAGTATAATCACAAAGGCGCACTATTCATCTTCCTACGTAACTTCTTATCGAGGTCAAACAATAATTATTTTAACGGAATTATTAAATACTTCAAGCACACGTCCGTACGTGACGAACGCATGTAGCATGTCCTCCGAACGCATGTAGATTGAATGAAAAGGAGGTAATCACCTCCTTTTTTGAAGTTGGTTAAAAAGTATTTAATTGCAATTAAACAATAAGTACTTTTTTGTAACTACGAATGTCATAAATAAGCACAAATTACAAGAATCGACAATTTACTTTTTTCCCTCTTTCGACATATTTCCGTCTAGCTTGAAAAGGCGCAGTAATGACGCAGGTTTTTTTCATTTTTTATTATTCCTGAATAGTTAACGAATCTAAAAATGATATTAACTCGACATCGGCAGCTATCGGCAACAAAGAAACCTCTACTTGAAAATCAGAAAGACTGAAAATTTTCTTTTGTCACTTAAAAATAAAATAATAATTAAAAAATTACATTTTAACTAAAAGCATAAACGTATTCATAAACCAAAAATCCTGAGCTATCCAAAAATATATAATACTTATATATTTCCATGAAGAACTTTTAAAATATCATATGTTAAACTTCCATAATGAGTAGACTGGTCAATGTGAAATTGGCTAAGTTCAAAGTTTGGGAGCAATTTTATGTACCTAAAACTAATTATTATTTTTTATTTACTATACTCTCGTATAGCTCCATCTTCCTAGAATATAAAATAATCAAAACATCTTCAGAGTCATGACTTTTGTTAAAACCATTTTTGAGATGGATCGCACCGTTTGGTCCCATAGTGCGCCGTGCGAGTGCGATGTAGGATGCAGGATGTAGGAGACAGGAAGTGACATGCGCGTGCGCAGGTGGGCGAGGTGCGGCTGTGCTGCCTGCAGGCGCTGCAGCCGCCGTGCGAGTGCGATGTAGGATGCAGGATGTAGGAGACAGGAAGTGACATGCGCGTGCGCAGGTGGGCGAGGTGCGGCTGCGCTGCCTGCAGGCGCTGCAGCCGCTGTACGAGTGCGATGTAGGATGCAGGATGTAAGAGGCAGGAAGTGACGTGCGCGTGCGCAGGTGGGCGAGGTGCGGCTGCGCTGCCTGCAGGCGCTGCAGCCGCTGTACGAGTGCGATGTAGGATGCAGGATGTAAGAGGCAGGAAGTGACGTGCGCGTGCGCAGGTGGGCGAGGTGCGGCTGCGCTGCCTGCAGGCGCTGCAGCCGCCGTGCGAGTGCGATGTAGGATGCAGGATGTAGGAGACAGGAAGTGACATGCGCGTGCGCAGGTGGGCGAGGTGCGGCTGCGCTGCCTGCAGGCGCTGCAGCCGCTGTACGAGTGCGATGTGGGATGCAGGATGTAAGAGGCAGGAAGTGACGTGCGCGTGCGCAGGTGGGCGAAGTGCGGCTGCGCTGCCTGCAGGCGCTGCAGCCGCCGTGCGAGTGCGATGTAGGATGCAGGATGTAGGAGGCAGGAAGTGACGTGCGCGTGCGCAGGTGGGCGAGGTGCGGCTGCGCTGCCTGCAGGCGCTGCAGCCGCTGTACGAGTGCGACGAGCTGAAGGGCAAGCTGGAGCTCTTCACCTCCAAGTTCAAGGACCGCATCGTGTCCATGTCGCTGGACAAGGAGACCGAGGTGGCCGTGCACGCCGTCAAGCTGGTCATCGCCATACTCAAGTCAGTAAACACACCACAACACACACCTACACACTTTCATGTGAATACGTCTTTAAAATTGCTCCCATTTGGAGGCCAGTCAAAAAACGAATAATATCAAAATCGGAACAATATCAAAATCACTAAATGAATTAAAAGAACAAATACATTAATGTACCTATTGCTTGGTCATTTCATGCAACTTTGTATTTAAGTAGGCAATTTAAACATGTTTAATGAGTAAAACGTTCACTCGAATGTAACTTTTGTTTGCTCTGTCATAAAGAATACTTTAAGTTCTCCATTTTGTATGTGGCTAAAACGCTATCTGCGGAAAGCAAAAGAAGGGAACCTCATTCATTTAGCCTGGGACCGACCACCATTGCATGTGCACACATAAATATAACAGCAAGTTAATTTTTCCCACCGTAAAGAAAATTATTTTTTCGCGTTTTTACTGATGAAATAATGTTTCATTTACATTACAATTCATTTACATTTATTTTTATTTTTGTTTATTCACAATGTGTTGAAAAACGTCGTGTGATATGTGTGTATTGATAATTACCGTCTTCGGCTCTCTCGAGACTCCACCTAACGGCTCGGGACTCAGAGGTGCCTCAGCGGTAATAGCCAACATTACATCATACACGTGGGAGAGGTGTGACGGAGGCGCGGGCGTCGGTTGCAGGATGCACCCGGACGTGCTGACGGACAAGGACTGCGAGAACGTGTACGAGCTGGTGTACTCGTCGTGGCGCGGCGTGGCGGCCGCGGCCGGCGAGTTCCTCAACGTGCGCCTGTTCCAGCCCGCCGCCGCGCCCGCCGCGCCCGCGCGCTCGCGCCGCGGCAAGCTGCGCGCGCCCAACACGCCGCTCGTGCGCGACCTCGTGCAGTTCTTCATCGAGTCCGAGGTAACGATACCAACAGAGTCCCATTGGATGCTGCGACTTTCCCGCGAGATGTCATTGCGAGTGGCAACAGAAGTGAAAACTTACAACTTAAAATTTGAAAACTCACTTCACCTAGTTCTTGACTAAACCCGCAAATAGTGCTGTAATAATGGACAAAAAAACATTTCGGATAGCGTTAGGTCACAATGACGCTAGATCCATGATTTTCGTTCACCCAAAAAGTACTTAATGTGCCTAAAGACTTTTCTGAAGTTTTCACCTCAAAAACTTCTAAAAACACACGTCACATTCTCATACACGCAGACACTGCAATATTTCCCTTGAAAAAGAAAACAACAGATAATCACTGTGTAGGGGTTTTATTTCACATTTACTGCTACGTATTATGAATGTGAGCACATACAAGCCTATCGCAACATGCTTAGCTTTTAACAGTCTTCTCGTGTCCACGGCCGTTGTAACGCTGCTGAAATGTCGAGAGGTAAATGAATGATTTGGGTAGCGATTGAGTCCTGTGTAATATTTTCAATGTGCGTGTAGCAGATAATGTAATGCGAATAGTATACAGATCGGACCTAGCTGGCAGCAATTAAGAAGGGAGGGATCCACTAGATCGTAGTGGGTGAGTGCCGGGTCAGGGAGGATCCGGTAAGACTTGTGTCACTATCGGGTGGTGGATGCTGTTACGAGCGATACGGTCCAATACTGCACTCGACAAAGGCGTCACTCCACGCTGAATCGTTTCGGAACTCTGTGTAATTTTCAATTCCTTCAAATAAGTCAATGGGTTCATATTCAATATATTTAGCATTAAATCGTCTGTCAGAATGATATTCCCAGTAAATTCCAGATACTCAATGTTCAAACACTCGGTGAACAAAAATACTAGCCCTGTCTTCAACAAGTAGGTGGAGTCGCTGTACCAGTCACGACTTACGCCCAACGTTAGGTTTTTGAGGTTTCTAAACGGGGCGACGACTAATTCCTCGGTTCTCGCCCATGGCCGTCTTTCCTTCTTAAATTTACAAGCTCGAAACGATAGGCTTTCTAAGTTCGGACACGTTTGGCTTACGTCGATCAGGGTCTTTGCATCAATACGTTCGATTTGCCGCATCTGCAAATGTTCTAGTTTAAATCCGATCATTCGTAACACTTTCCGGATTCTGCCACAATCATAATCGGTCATGGTCAGGTCGCGTAAATCTGTTAACGCCTCGATGGCGTACAAATTGTTTCGCCTCCTATTGCCGAAGATGGCCAGGGTCTGAATCCGCGGGCACGCCCGAAATATTTTACGCAGGGGCTCCCGCCTGTCTATTATGCTTTTGTAAGATTTGAGTCGGAACGTATCTTCGCCGTCGTAGCTAGACAAGTAGTAACTTATAAAACGCCAGACCACGTCCCCTCGGGTCCGCCACGATGTGTTCGATTCGTTTGAAATACTGCATCAGAGTTTGTCTCGTTATCCTCTCCATGTTGATACTTTTTTAAATGGGTCAGTGGAGTGATCGGCTCCATGCTGGCGCTCATGGCCGGGTACGGGTACAGATACAACTCCTCGATCAGGGCGCAGTTGTCTGCGATGCATGTTAAGATGTTGGTCGGGCAGGTGGAGACGTTGATTGCGGTTAAATATCTGAGACCGTGTAATTGAGTGAGGATTCGAATGACATCGGATTCCGTAGCCGCGTCGTACCGAAAGGGTCGATCGAGTTTCAGTTCCAGTCGCACTAGGCCGGTGAGCGTGTGTGATTTGTCGCAGAGGAAGTCCCGGATCAGCACGTACCGGGGAGAGTTTAGGGAGAGGGAGGTCAAACGATCCGAGAACAGGACGTGTATCGCTGGCCGGACGGTGTCGAGCTCGGTCCCCGCGAGCGAGTGTTGCAAGTACGCCAGGGTGTCGTGCACGAGCCGGTCGCAGGCGGCGCGCGGCAGGTTGCAGTGCAGGCGCGGGCCGCGCACGCGCCGGCCGGCCGCCAGCGCGCGCGCCAGCCGCCGCGCCAGCGCGCGCGCCGCCAGCGGCTGCAGCGGCGCCGGCTGCTGCAGCAAGTGCCTCGTCTGGAGACTCATCGCCACTCGTCTGCAACACGGAAACACGTCACGGACCAATATACGGCTGTCTATTCGTCTTCTTATTTTACGGTGCGCCTGTGATGCTCCACTTGAATTAGTATTATGCATCAGCAGCTAAACTACATTTTGGAAACCGCAAGTTTATCCTCGAGGGTTGGTGGCTATGGTGATGGCTAAACTAGGGACAGACATGTAGTGAATCGATAGTATGATGAAATCATCCTACATGAAACCGCCCCAGGGGAGATGGACGTGGCGAAGCCGCGATGGATAGAAAATGAAATTGATTTCGGACTAACGGCAAACAGCATACAGGGTTGTCCCAGCGATCGCTATGTTCGCTCTCTCCCCTCTATCTCTGAATGGACGACATTGTAGAAATTGGTTGTATGACGAATGTACACTACAATGGAATGCAATTTTATACTATTGATAATCTTGCAAAGCACAAAATGTGTGGTGTTACACTATTGTTTAGAATTTTTCTCAGAAAATATTGAAAAAACAACCCGAAAGCCACCTTGCTAACTGATATAAAGTGTAGGCAATCTTTGATGACCATCAAAAACGTAACGGCACAAACCCCGTGGTACAAAAATAAAACCAGTTTTGTGAAACCACATCTATTTCAGCTTCTTGTAATTGTTGACATCAGAATATATTTGATAATCAGAACATCAGGTTTTATCAAGCAGAATAAAGAATACACATTATAAACATAACCACTAATATTAAACATAAAGTTATGTGCAAAATGTTGTGTGCTATTTGAAACTTGCTACCTTCCGAGTTCGCCGCAGAATGTTACCGATTAGTAACAGGGAACTTTATAAAGAAACGAATAAGCCACAAACATAATAATCGAACAGTTTAACTGTATTTGGTAAACACTACGCACATTCGTAGGTGTCGTGAGTACCACCACGAAACACAGAATGTCAATGCCAAGGCCGTGCCGGTGACGTCATTGTAGAGCATCGACCGGCGGGGATGCCAGTGTGAGGATGTTATTACTGTCTTGGTAGATTTATTTGACGCAAACATTCAGAATTTTTATTAAATGTGATCTTTCATAAATAAACAGATTGGATAAAATAAATAGAGAATGGATTAAATACTTGGTGTGTGCGCTCGGGTTTCTCTCGCATTTTATCATGTTTCGAAAAAAAGTGATGAAATTAAAAAAACTGAATTAAAAACAATGGACCTGATATTGTCAATCATTTGCTAATTTAGAGAATTTAAGGATTGGTTTAAAATGCGTCATTAAATTATATTGAATTTCAATCTGAAGTGGTAGGATTGGCCCCTTTGTAAAAGTGATTCGTGTAATGGTTCATGGGGGGCGGGGTGTGTTCGCAGCTGCACGAGCACGGCGCGTACCTGGTGGACTCGCTGATCGAGTCCAACCCCATGATGAAGGACTGGGAGTGCATGACGGACCTGCTGCTGGAGGAGGCCGGGCCGGGCGAGGAGGCGCTCGACAACCGCCAGGAGTCCTCGCTCATCGAGCTCATGGTGTGCTGCGTGCGCCAGGCCGCCACCGGCGAGCCGCCCGTCGGCCGCGCGCAGTCGCGCAAGCCGCACCTGCTGTCCAAGGACCAGGCCAAGGTGAGGAGCGTCACCCCCTCATCCAGCTCGTGGGGTGCTGCGTGCGCCAGGCCGCCACCGCTATATATTTTGTCTATTTCCCTGAATTGCCATATTTTAACCAATTTAAAAACAGAAAGAGGTCCTAAATTCGGTTGTGTGTTTTGTTGGAAAATTGTCAAAGTAACATGAGACGTATACATTTGTCGTGAGATCGCCCCATGAAGGTGGTGTAACGCGCTCCGCCCGTGCCGGCAGGTGGTGGCGGACGACCGCGCGCGCATGACGGCGCACTTCATCCCCACGCTGCCGGCGCTGCTGGAGAAGTTCGGCGCCGACCCCGAGAAGCTCACCAACCTCGCCTCCATCCCCATGTACATGGACCTCGAGCTCTACACCACGCAGCGCCAGGAGGCGAGTGCTGCCTTCATTACCTGTGCTCTGTACTGAACTCAGGAACGCCGAGTGTGCCAGAGCGAGAAAGAAACTGCAGCGGTTGTCTGCCAACTGTCACTGTCTTTTTTTAACTTGAATAAGGCTTACACTTGACTGCCATCCCGCCGAATGTTAAACGACGATGCGGTCTACGACGGAACGTATGACAACACGGCGCCTAGCTACTCGCGCGGGGCTCGTCAAACATCCTAAAATAATGGAGTCGCAATAAAAATTTAACAATGCCATTCTTAGTCATGGGTTTGCTATTGTTCTCTCAATATTATACTAAAATTAAGACATTGAAATGTAAGATTGGTGTAAACTAGTATTGCCCATATTTAATTCGGGTTATGTGGCCGTAATGTGTAGTTTTTACCCCCAACCAAAAAGAGGGGTGTAATAAGTTTGCCGTCGATATCTGTCTTTCTATGGCATCGTAGCTCGCAAAGGGATGGCCCGATTTCGTTGCGGTTTTATTATTTGTAAGCTATCTTGCCGTGGTTCAAAATCAAAGTTTCTTAGCTATATTTGGTTAATATCGATTCAAGATGACCTCCTCCACAAAACGGCGGATCAAATATTTTTTCATTACACTCCGCGAGGCATAAGCTGAGCTTTGCATTTGTGTGAGTGTACATGGATAGTGTAGGTGTGACAACCGGCCTTAGGCGCGGCGCCATTCTGTCTCGCCGCGCTCCTGCCTGATTGGTGATCACTCACACTAATGCAAAGCTCAGCCTATACCTCGCGGACAAAATTTCAAGCTACTGCCTGATTGGTGATCACTCACACTAATGCAAAGCTCAGCTTATACCTCGCGGAGTGTACCCCCCTCAAAATGGGTATTAAATTACTTTTTTATTTGATACCTATATTGACTAGTAGAATACTATACACTATGACAAATTTTAAATCCAAGATGGCCGCCACCATAAATTGGGGAATTAATTTGTTTTTCACTACCACCTCAATATGGGTATATCGAATGAAAGAGCTTGTCTAGTAGAATATTGTACACCTTCCAAATCCGAGGTATTCGGGGGTAAATGAAGCCGTGCGGTGTCCCAGGCGGCGCTGACGCAGCTGCTGAACAAGCTGCGCGACATCGTGTCGGTGCAGACGGAGGCCGAGGTGCTGGAGACGTGTGGGCGGGCGCTGGAGCACCTGTGCGACGCGGCCTGCGCCGTGTACTCGCGCTGCAACGTGGCGCGCGCCACCGTCACCGACATGTGCGTCAACCGGTACAAGGAGGCCATCGACGAGTACCGCACGCTCATCGAGGGGGTCAGTACCACCCACCACCCACCACCCACCATCCACCACCCACCACCTACACCTGTGCGACGCGGCCTGCGCCGTGTACTCGCGCTGCAACGTGGCGCGCGCCACCGTCACCGACATGTGCGTCAACCGGTACAAGGAGGCCATCGACGAGTACCGCACGCTCATCGAGGGGGTCAGTACCACCCACCACCCACCACCCACCATCCACCACCCACCACCTACACCTGTGCGACGCGGCCTGCGCCGTGTACTCGCGCTGCAACGTGGCGCGCGCCACCGTCACCGACATGTGCGTCAACCGGTACAAGGAGGCCATCGACGAGTACCGCACGCTCATCGAGGGGGTCAGTACCACCCACCACCCACCACCCACCATCCACCACCCACCACCTACACCTGTGCGACGCGGCCTGCGCCGTGTACTCGCGCTGCAACGTGGCGCGCGCCACCGTCACCGACATGTGCGTCAACCGGTACAAGGAGGCCATCGACGAGTACCGCACGCTCATCGAGGGGTCAGTACCACCACCACCCACCACCACCATCCACCACCCACCACCACCACACCTGTGCGACGCGGCCTGCGCCGTGTACTCGCGCTGCAACGTGGCGCGCGCCACCGTCACCGACATGTGCGTCAACCGGTACAAGGAGGCCATCGACGAGTACCGCACGCTCATCGAGGGGGTCAGTACCACCCACCACCCACCACACACCATCCACCACCCACCACCTACACCTGTGCGACGCGGCCTGCGCCGTGTACTCGCGCTGCAACGTGGCGCGCGCCACCGTCACCGACATGTGCGTCAACCGGTACAAGGAGGCCATCGACGAGTACCGCACGCTCATCGAGGGGGTCAGTACCACCCACCACCCACCACCCACCATCCACCACCCACCACCTACATTATCATTAATGTAGTGAACACTTCTTTTTGGCACACCACACACGGAATTTTTCGTAGGCTGTGAACTCAACTCAAGAGTCATGTGGAAACTTTAATTTGCAGAACGAATAATTCCATAGTAGCAAATTTCACAGGGGTCACACTAAGTCACCACTAAAATCTATTGCGTAACTGGTATTTTCATTATTTTAAGTGTTTATTAGTCAATAAAAAACACAATTTCCAAAAGGATGTTTGTTTTTTCTTTTGGTGCTTTAATTTTTTTTATATTATTTTTTTAGTGGCCCCTGTGAAATTTGCTACTATGGAGTTATTCGTTTTGCAAATTAAAGTTTCCACATGACTCTTGAGTTGAGTTCACAGCCTACGAAAAATTCCGTGTGTGGTGTGCCAAAAAGGTAAGGTAAGGTTAAGGTATCGACCTTTATAAGGGAGAAATTCCTTTAAGTTACTTCGGGACTACCGAGGGTACCTGTCCTATACACGTATAGCACTCAGAGATCATGTAGATATCCGACAATGAAATATTTTTTGAAATCGGTCCAGTAATTTCTGAGATTAGAGCGTTCAATCAAAACACTTCTTCAGCTTTATATATTAGTATAGGCTTTTATTGGCCTGAAAACTTCTTTTGACGCACCACAGACTACACCTGTCTTCAGTTTTTTTAATTTATTATTTGCCATGTATTTGTGACACTGTGTGCTGTGTTAATTATATTAATTTTATAATATGTAATCGTTTTTATTTGTATTTATTGAAATTATTCCATGGTTTTTAATAGTTTCTTATTTTAATTTTCACTTCTCCCGTGTAGTCTGCACACACGCACATTTTTTTGTATTGTATTGTATTTTTGTATGAAAACTAACATGGTTGTTATATATATTCAATGAAGTCCACGAGCAACTCACTTGCGATATGGCCTTCCAAGCCGAAGTCACTGCCTTTTTCAAAGGGAGTGCGCGCGTTTGATCGCTGCACTTTTAGCGATCCAAACGAAGCCAAACGGCAGACTTCAATCGAATTAGACCTTAACACACGTGAGCTACCCGCTGGCTTAATTCAATATTTTGTGATATTCTAGACTAATTTTGCTGTATTCAATTTATACTAATATTATAAAGCTAAAGAGTTTGTTTGTTTGTTTGAACGCTAGGATCTCGGGAAGTACTGGTCCGGATTGAAAGATTGTTTTTCTATTGGATAGTCCATTTATCGAGGAAGGCTATAAGCTATAGAAAATAACGCTACTATTAATAGAAGCGGAACATGAATCAAGAATGTAACAAAATCGGGGGAAAAAAATCTATTTTGAGAGTTTTCCTACGTTTCGTGCTTTGACATGACACATGACAGCATGTGTCTAAGATTACGTCATTGAATATCACAGATTACATACCTCTTGAATATAAAATCTTTGTTTGCTAATCAAAATTTTTTTTCTAAAGTGTGTTGGTACTACCAATTTTCGACAGGTGGCGTAGCAGGTAGCTGAAGAGGTGTTTTGTTTGAAAGCGATATTCACAGGAATGACTGAACCGATTTCAGTCATTCTTTCACGTATATGTACGGGATCCTGATGAGTACTATATAATGTACCACGGGCAACGCCGGGGCGGGCATCTAGTTTAAATATAAACTTGATCTTTTCAGACGTCACGACGTGATAGAGTAAAGATCCAAACATCTAATAGAAACTTTGACATCTGATAATATTAGTAGGACACATTTATGTATTCTCGTACAGCACAGATGATGTATAGTTTAGCTAATAAACCAGTAATATGGAATGAGGTGCGCCGTGGTCCGCAGGGCGAGACCCCGGACGCGGACGAGGTGTTCAACGTGATCAACTCGCTGCGCAAGGTGTCCATCCTGTACATGTGCCACAACCTCAACGACACCAACATCTGGGACTCGCTGTTCGAGGACCTGCCCAAGTGCCTCAAGCAGAACGAGACCGCCATGCCGCCGCAGGTGAGGGGGGGGAGGGTGATGCATGCCAGGCCACCGCAGGTGAGGGAAGGGGGAGGGTGATGCATGCCAGGCCACCGCAGGTGAGGGGAGGGGGAGGGTGATGCATGCCATGCCGCCGCAGGTGAGGGAAGGGGGAGGGTGATGCATGCCAGGCCACCGCAGGTGAGGGAGGGGAGGGTGATGCATGCCAGGCCACCGCAGGTGAGGGAGGGAGGGTGATGCATGCCATGCCGCCGCAGGTGAGGGAAGGGGGAGGGTGATGCATGCCAGGCCACCGCTTGACTGGTGATCGTCTGGCTTTCATTCCCAATAGTGGCAGTTTGGTATAACTAATGTTTGGTCTATGTACGGTGTTGAAATGCGTGTCAGATATGGAAAAGTTATAGAATAGTTGCTAGCCTATCGGTTTTTTATCAGATACGCTTCGGAGAGTGTGGACTGATTTGCAGGATCTAATACCACCTTGCCCTTTTTCCTATCGGAATCGGCGGAAAGGCTCGAAAAATCGGCATCGTTTCATGGTTGATATTCCAAAGACACGAACGAAGAGGTTGGACTCTACTAATGTGATAAGAACGTATAGACTGTGGAATACGTTGCCTGAGAGGGTTTCCCCCGATGGTTACAATCTTTGTGTCTTGAAGTCGAGAGTGAATCGATTTCTTCTAGGTAAGCACGCTCCATCGTAGACCGCATCGTCGCTTAACATCAGGCGAGATAGCAGTCAAGTATAAATCTATAAAAGTAAAAAAAAAATCCCCTCGCCGTCGTCCGCTATAAGATGTTTTTTGTAAAAGTCAGTGCACGCTGGCGATTGGCCATTGGCGACCAAACGCAGAGTGAGTCGTCACTCACTCTCGCGCCGACTGAACTATTAACTCTTGGATAGATATTTAGTTCATTCGTGAACCAGGGTTTCAAGTCTTTAATGGCATTCACTTGTTCGTTTTATTCTAGCTTGTTGAAAAATATTGAACTGCCAGTACTTTAGTGAGCAGTACCAGTCCTTTAAAACATATAGCGCTGGTGGCTATATAAAATAATAATAGGTGACGTGTGTGTGTGTGGCTGCGGCAGGCGCTGGTGTACGTGGTGCGCAGCCTGTTCTACTCGCTGCTGTGGTCGCTGCACGCGGCCTCGGAGCGCGCGGGCGGCGCGGAGCGCGCGGGGGGCGCGGCCGCCGAGCTGCGCGCGCGCCTGCAGGCCTACCAGGCGCTGTGCCGCGACATCGTGGCCGACGGCGCCACGCCCGACCTCAAGGAGGAGGTACCGACCCAAACTACACATGCCTATCCACAGCTTAGGAATAACTAGCGGCGTGCCCGCTTTACGTATATATCACGGGTCTATAGCCGCTTGCGTCACTTTCCGCGACGCACGTTTACAATTTTGGCGGCAAAACGGATGTCAGATTACCTAAGTAGGTACGTTTGTTTACGCTTCGGCATATGAGGTGCCGCGTTACTTGTACTTGTTTGTTACCCATTATTCTCAAGAGCGTTTTAAGACGCTTCTGGCGTATCGTTTGTTTAAATTAATGTGCAACTGTAAACAAACGTAAACTAACAATTTTGACACTTGTGTCGGTGAGGTGTTCGCGTAAACAACTGTCGCAACAGTGCTATTTCCTAAATCTAGGTTACACGCGCGCCCTAAATTACGTAGTGCTGAGCTAGCATAAGTTAGCTTTAGAATACGTTTAGTTATAAGATTCATTGAATAAACGGAGCTGAACCCGACAACATGTTTTATTCTTTCACCATCAACACCAAACATTACATCGGATTTTTTTTCGAATTCTTAAGACATAGTGATTTTATATTTTAAATTAATTGTATACGATATAACAAACACGGAAAAAACAAAAAAACCGGACTCGATAGCATAAATTGTTTTTTTTTTTTAAGTTTTCAATACTTCGGGACCATTTTTCCGCCATTTTTTTTTAATTTAACGTTTTTTCTATATGAACGAACTTTAATTTTAACGTGGTTTATCTCAAAATAAAGACCGGTTCAAGCAGACGCCATTAACACCAAATTAATGGATATACCTTCTTAAATAAAAATACCAAAAAATATTTTTTCCCGCCCAAAACCCGACCGCATAGTTAATTTTGTAAATTTTCGTCATTCGGTGTAATATAGTTCCCAAAGTGTGTCTAGCGGATAAGCAAAGTTATGAGACGAATTTTCATCTCGCCTTAAATACTTACTCAACATTTGCTGTCAGCTCTCGGAATATGAGCCGATCTGCTGCATCGAGAGAGTATACAGAAGATTTCAAGACACCGGTTCCGTCATTAGAAGGGGAAATATAAATCGGCACCGGCATACTTCAAACAGAACCGTTTCATTGTTTCAACAAGCATAGAATTGAATTTAAAGTCGGTTTTATTTTTTATTTTATTTTTTTTTTATTTTATTCTAAATGGAAAACAAACAGCATTACATAATCATAAAATTTAGATGAGTGGAAACACTGAAGCCAAATACAGTTTTCACTGATAAAACAAACAGAAAGAAAAAAATAGTTAATACAGATAGAACAAGTAGCAACAAGTAGATACCACATACGGGGAGCGAACAGACACAAATATCACTAATTAGGAAATTACAAAATATATATAGAATTTAACAAAAATTAATCAAATTAATGGCTTACATCAATTAAACGTTTAGCTTTAAACCTGCGTTTTTTTGATAACAAATTCTTACTCTTTTCGTATTTGTCCTTGGTTATATCAAAGAACCGCCCACAAATTGCGTTTTAAAAGAGTTATGCCTCATCGCGAACAAATCGACGCCTTTAGAATAAATAACATTAAAACTTTGAATAGTGCGAATAAGAAATGAATTCTTCCGATAATTCGTGACATGACGCGGGGTGTACAGCTGAAGACTGTGTCTCCGCGGGGCGGCCCTGAGCGGAGTTACGAGACCTATCTGAGACAACAGAGTCGGGCAATCCATCCGACCACACAGGATATTGTGCATGAAGCTGAGATCAGCCACCTCTCTTCTAACCTGAGCAGGCAAAATATGATGATGGAAGCAGACCTCATCATACTCAAACTCCGAACTTAAGATTTGAAATTTGAAATTAACAACACGTAGAAACTTTTTTTGAGGTCTTTCCAGCATGGAAATGTATTTGCTATAGCTGGGATTCCAAACCTGAGATGCATATTCAAGTTGACTGCGCACTAGAGAACAATAAAGAACTTTAAGGGTTTTATCATTTGAAATCTTTAGTTATCCTGAATATGAAGCCCAAAGATTTCATGGCTTTATTACAGATCTTCTCGATATGTTTATCAAAAAGTAACTTAGGATCAAGAGTAACTCCCAGATCGACTACAGAATTGGCCCTTGACAAGGACTGATCGTTAATTTTATAATCAAAAGAAATTGTTTGAGCTGATCTGCTGAAGGTGATGCAGCAGCATTTCGAAATATTAAGATCAAGTTTGTTCTCCAAGCAGTAAATCCCAAGGCTGTCCAAGTCCAGTTGAAGCAATTCCAAATCACGGCAATTTTTAATAACTTTAAAAATCTTCATGTCATCTGCGAAGAGTAAGAAGTTAGAGTGCTTGAAACATTGGTTAATATCATTAATAAACAAAATAAACAGGAGAGGCCGAGAATTGATCCTTGCGGCACACCGGATGGGATGAATGATGGAGCAGACATGAACCCATTGAGAGCCACAGCTTGAGTGCGACCGTCGACGTAAGAAGCGAACCACCGAAGCAAATCACCTCTTATTCCGGCGGCGCACAGCTTAGCGAGGAGGATAGAGTGATCCAGACGATCGAAAGCTTTCCGATAGTCTGTATAAATAGCGTCTACTTGCCCACCCCCCTCCATACCGGACGTGACCGCATCAATAAATGAAACAAGGTTGGTTGTAGTAGACCTTCCCTTCAGAAAACCATGTTGCTGGGGTAAGAAGGTATGTTTAAGAGCAGAGTAAAGTTGGTCGTGGATAATTTTTTCAAATAATTTAGCTAGTACACAAAGTTTTGAAATTGGTCTGTAGTTCGAAACATCACTCTTGGGACCACTTTTGTGGATAGGAGTTATTATGGCAGATTTCCAAATACTGGGCATGATACCCTCAGTAATAGATCTCTCGAATAGGACTCGGACAGGAAGCGTCAGACTCGCCGCACATTTAATTAAGAGATGCGGATGAATGTCATCGGGTCCTGCGGATTTTTAATATCTAAAGTTTGTAACAGTTTTAGAATCTTGAATTCCGTAACTTCGATAGTTTGTATATCGGCGACAGAGTCTGACGGCCCGAGAACGCGCGACACAGGAAGAGGGCGCTGCACAGATCCAGGCAGGTAATTGGAATTGAAAAAGTCCGCGAAAGCATTACAAATATCATTTCCGGTTTCAACAGACTCGTCATTATAGGTCATAGAGGATGGATATGAGTTGTGTTGCTTATTCGATTTAATAAATGACCAGAATTTATTTGGGTCGTCGCAAATCAAGTCTTCAATCCTCGCTATATAATTAAAATAACATTCGCGCTCAATTTTCTTAACCCGTTCACGCAAGATCACGTAAGAGTTTCTACTGGATACATTTTTATATATTTTAAATTTACTGTGGTGTTTGTTCTTCTCTTTAAATTTTTATTAGGGCTGGTGAGTACCAAACGGGATATTTACCGGGCCTCGTCCATTTAGAGGAACGTATTTATTTCTGAGTTCCAGTAACAATCCGTTAAATAACTCAACCGCTTCATCCATACTACCACACGAGAGTATCGAGCGCCAGTCATGAGTGTCCAGGGAATTGCAAATTGCTACGTAATCACCCTTATCATAAAAATACTTCAGCCGTCGAGTGGAGGCCAGGGATGACATTTGCATAAATTGCGGTTTACAAATGAGTGCCGGATGGAAAATGTCCTCTCTAGACAGCGGATCGAGGGAGCGACTAACCGATACAACATCATTACACAGCACCAAGTCCAGTATATTCCCATCATACATGTTAGAAACGTGGTTGTACTGATTCAGATTGTTTAAGCTCATGAGGTCTAACAACTCACAATGGTCAGCGACCGTACCGGTTTTGTTTTTTTCGGAAATAATTTAATGACCTTGGTAGGCTTAAGTCGATTTAAATACGTCCGAGTGTAGTTTGTAACTTTCCGATAATAAGGCGCAAAGGGAAGCAGGACAGCGCGGCGCCAGGACGCCGCTTAGAGTTTTGCGGGTCAATTACCGTTACATCATACGCTGAAGCCAGTAATGTGTGTTGCAGGCGTACACGTCGCTGTGCGACCTGCTCATCTTCTTCGCGGAGCAGCGCGGCGCGGGCGGCGCGGGCGCGGGCGCGCTGCTGGAGCCCGAGCCGGCGCTGCTGGACCTGCTCAACGACTTCATCCAGGAGTTCGTGTTCGTGCACCACAACTACGGTACGTCCGCTGCACGGCGCGCGCACGCACGCCCACACACACGCTCGCGATAACAATCGATCTAACGATCTTCTCCCACGGCCGCAGCGGTTGCGGCCCGCACGGCAGTTTGCGTATAGAAAGCAAATGTACATGTAAAAACAAAATGGCTGTCATAGGAACTGCCGATAGAAGTGAAACTTATAACTCAGAATTTGATAGCTTAGGAAACTGCGCGGGAGAAACCGAAGGCAGCATTGCCCATTGGCTGATTGAAACTGAAATTGGCTAAATGACCAATGACCATGATCCCGAGTTCACTCGAAGTTTTCTTATCATTCCCGTGCGTGACGCTAGATTGATTTCACAGCCCACGAAAAATCTGTCTGAGCCGCGCCAAAAGAAGTTCTTACTTCGAAAACAAAGCAGAACTCACGACGTATTTTACGGGCGCGGCGCGCGCGGTTTCTCGCGGCTCCCGCTGCGCCGGCGCCGGCGGGCGACTAGTACAAGCGCGCAAATAAGCGGTCTCGTGAGCTTTGAAATAAAACCGTACTTTTCCGCAACCGCGGCGGGCGTGGCCGAACATTGCTGCGTGAGTTTTTTAGCTTAACCCTTTCCTAATAGTATTGTCTCGAACCGCGCCCGCGCCCGCGCCCGCGCCCGCCACACGCCGCTCTCGACACCTCGTACTCTGCAGAAGCGGCCCACTAAATGTGTCTACAACTGGGATTCAGGGCCTTCTCTCGCAAGGAGACTCGGGGGTCTATAATTCTTGACCTCTGACCTAATAATAAGTGTAGCGATGCGTGAGAAGAGTGAGTCAAAAAAAAAGAAACATTCATTTGTAAATTTTAATTATAGATTTTCTTAATAATTGTGCTGGGAGAAAAAAAACTTATGATATTTACTAATATTATCATTTGAATTTCATACATGGAAAACTAGCAGTGAAACAAGTTTTAATGTATGAAAACTAACGTGGTTATTACACATTTTACATAAATACACGGGTAACTCACATATAATGTAGTCAGTCCAGTCCGACTCAAGTTTCGATCGCGTCCGGCGATCTTTTTCAAGGAGAGTGCGCGCGCGGGTTCGCAGCTCGTTTAGCACTGAAGCACAGTGCTAAACGAGCTGCTAAGTTTTAATGTGATTGCAATTTAGCAGTAATGTACGTGTACGTCTGTACGTAATCAGCGTGAAGTTTAAACTGAAACTTAAGTGTATTCACATTATTATCTTAGCTCTTTGCTGGGCCGCCGCTCGCGCCGCGATGTACGCCGTCGCATTAGCAAACACTCGTATCGGAAATGTCTATATTCCGAGAGCAGGCAATGTTTGGGCAGGTACTTGAGGAAAGCTGATAACTTGTCACATGCCTCTCCTGTAACACCTCAATACGGATACCTCAACCTGTTCTAAATCTAGGAATTAATTTTGCCTCGCTACTTGTCGTGGCGGATGTTATAAAGTTGTATAAATGTTCTGTCTTTTTTTTAGTCATAAATAATATATTATTTTTTGTTATTATTGTAGTTTAAATTGCCTCAAATACATTTTTAATAATTTAACAGCAAGTACCTTGACATGGTTTATAAGGTTACCGCCATGGGATGTTGATTCCACGACCATAGTCCCGATAGTCGAGTCGGCAAACGGCCTTATAGCGAAAAGTCTAGACGGTTGGATCCCGCTGGAGACGACCGTCATTCTCGACACACCGCACATATTCAAATTTTTAGAAAAACAATAAATAATGATACTAATAAACTATTTTCGTACAAAATATTAAACCGACTTCAAAACCACAAATAGGCACTCAAAAGCGAAAAATAAACCAAAATCATTATTATAAGCGCTACTCACTCATAAAGTCGGTAAAAAAGGAATTCATTTTGCTCCGCTAATCACTAGCCAGGTCTGCGGCTCCGTATTGCGGTATACGAGGAAAGGCATGTGAAGACTTGGTGCCAGCTCTCGGAATACCACCGCTGCATAACCCAAGATCTCATTGATCTTTTCATGCAATGAAAGCATTTCATTCAACTCTCAGAAGTTTAAAAAAGGTTAAATTTCTTGAGAATCCGATGATTTTAAACATCATGGCCAACATATGGTTTGCAAGAATTTTATAAATGTATTTAGAATATTTGATGTATCTAAAAAAGAAGTAACAAAAATATCACACAAATGTTGTGTTTGGTCTGCAGACCACAACTTTATGAGTTATTGATCAAACTTACTTGTAAATGAAGTTCTACCATAATTATACGAATGCTGCATCCTCGTGAACGGCAACATGAAATGATTCGTATAATTATTATAATATGTGAGAGATCTACTTACAGTACCTACAATGTTGTTATGTTTGAACATTTTGATCATTTTGATGAGAATTTTCCAAGGTTGGGTCAGCTAAAACGACACGCCGTTAATTTCGATAATACGACCCTATAATTTGATTGTTTGCTCACAGCCTTGACGTTTACTTGAGAACGTCCTAAAGTAACCGGGATACAACTTGAATTATACATGCAGACTGGTCTGAATGCTGTAGGTATACTTTATTTGTAATTGATCAAAGAAATGTATCATAGAAAAAAGATGTCAATTTCCGTAATATTTGACTGATGAATAATACAGTGTTTGCACCAGTCTGAAGATGTCAGGTGTTTATAGACTGCAGGCCCGTGAACAAAATTTATAGGTCAAATGAACCACCAGGAGACCTATGTAGGATGATAGAAGGGTATAAAGTAATACGAGTAAGATTGAGCACTATGCCGTCACTCGTAAGCTGTCCAACTGAGTGCAGCAATACCTCTTCTAATCTATTATTCCACAATGCCGTACAAAACTCATCTCTTTCTTCACCTACACTCAGTTGGACAGCTTACAAGTGATGGCATAGTACTGAATCTTATTACTTTATACCCTTCTATCATCCTACATAGGTCTCCTGGTAGTAATAGGCATGTAGTCTATTAATTTGTTATAGCTTAAACATATACATATAATTTGATTTAACTGTTTTCTATTTGCTTTGACGGTGATTTGTTATTGATAATATTTGGTTCAATAGGGTTTCTTCCTAACATGAAATGTGTATATTGTAAATGGATAACATCAGAATCTGTGACTATACTGTACATAAAGTGAGTGCTCAGTCCGGAACGTGGGGGAGGAAGTTCGTGTGTAGTTTCGGGTTTCTTCCAAATTGGGTGTGACTTATTTGTAACATAGAGTTGGGTGCGGTGCACACACACCGACTGGGCATGAATTGTATCCGCAGGCGGTAGGGCAGGCTACGGCACCTCGTTCATCTCGATGAGAAAAAATATGCATTATATGTTTGATAGCGGGAACTAGTAGGGTTCTGTGGGGGAAAGCGCCTGCCAGGATTCGTTC
Source organism: Ectropis grisescens (assembly GCA_017562165.1). Taxonomy (NCBI): domain Eukaryota; kingdom Metazoa; phylum Arthropoda; class Insecta; order Lepidoptera; family Geometridae; genus Ectropis; species Ectropis grisescens. The sequence goes on along the minus strand of CM029777.1, from coordinate 28,222,088 downwards.
CGCGGCCGCCGAAGCAGCCAGGCGCGCGTCGGGCCGAGCGGGCTCGGCGCGCGCGGCGCGTCGCGAGCCCGCTCGGGCTGCCTCGGTCCCTCGCCCCTCGCCCCCGGGGCGCCGGCTACCGCCTACACGCGACCATTGTAGAAGCCACAGCAAAGCGCGCGCTCGCGTATCAGCCCTACCGTAGCATAGGCCTGCGGGCAGAGAAGCGAGCGGCGAGGGACCGCCGTAGGGCCGGCCCGTCCCAGCGGGAGGCTCGGCGGCGGCTGGTTGCGATAACGGAGTGGTTGTTTGGTTGCATGTCGCGGCGCGCGGCTGCTGCTGGGACGCCGGTAAGCACTGGGTTCACTCGACACACACGACGCCGTATTTTACCTTAGTAATGTACGGCCGCCGCGCGCCGCGCCGCCCCCGCCCGCCCGCGCCTCCGCACGTCTCGGTGGCCGGAAACCCGCGCGCCTGCTCTCGACGAGTATGAGAACACCCTGACATTACGCCGGCGCACATAGAAGCTGCGTGCATTCGACCTCCGTCGCCGGGCCTCGTCGTCGTCTCCGTGGCCACCGGGATGTGTGAGAAGGCTCTTTCCTTCGCGGATCATTTCTTCCTGTCGTATCCCGCGGGCGAATGCAACCTTCCATCCTCATCTGTCTGAGAGCGCGCTTAGATATCTCTCGGCAAACTACGAGTATTGTTCGCGTTAAATATTCCTAGTTTGCGATTTATGTGACCGCGGGCGCAGTGTGCGTCGTCCGGGCGCCATGCGAGCCGTGCCCGTATTACCACGCGGTCAAGGCGGATATTTGCGTGCGAGCGGGCTCCGGAGCGAGCCCGCCGGCGCACTCGGTCGCGCTCGGGCGGCGCGGGGTGCCTCGACACAATAATGCATATTTTGTCTCGACGCGACGCGCGACTTTGCATAACATTACTAAGGGAAAATTAGTCGCGCCCGCTTCTGCGATCCGATACCGGCCCTGCCCACGGCTCCCGCCTCTGCATGTCAACACGTCACGACACGTCTCAGAACGTGGTCTGCCAGTTTGGTACATTTCTGAACTCAAGAAAATAAAAATCTCGATCCTGAAGAATTGTAATGAAGGCTGGGATTAAATGGCCGGCCAGGTAAATGACTGTAGTGACATCGTTGTGGATTACAAGCGACGATATATAGTAAAGTGTGGGCCCACAGAATGCTTATGATAATGTTTATGGGCCGTGTCACGTTTGGAACGGACGCCCCGGCGGTATCGGATCGCTTCATCAACTAACACACTTCGGAGTTTCTTTGAGCATGACCTTTGTATTCGGTTTTAGTTGCGTTCTTTTATTGGCCGCTGCCTGCATCGATTCTGTCTTGTCGCGGGTGAGGGTGTCTGCAGCAGATAACCGGACGAGGGCTCGTACTAAATTTCGCCCATTTCTGCGACTAACGCCCACCGGCAACACTTGACCTCCGTTGGGGTTGCGTTGGCTCACAATACGACTTCGAACTGAACTGACGTCACCACGTTATATCTCGTTTCCAGATTTTTTTTCGCGAATAAGAGAATACATGCAATTCGGTCCTTAAGTTTGAATTATCTGTAAGCTGATTTCATAAGCGGACGTTGTCCCAAAATAGCACATCTGTAAAGACGTAAATAGGGATGAGAGCCGCTTCAAGTGTATTTCCCTGGCATCACTCGAGTGGTGTATAGTGGTAGTGGTGACGTCAGGTCCGCGAGCCTCCGCCGCCGCAGCCGACACGCTTGTTCAGTAGAGTAGCCGCGCATGAGTCACGGCCCGCCGGTGCCAAGCGTGATGGATCCCTAATCTCGATGAATAAGCGACATGAGAGGAATCGGAAATTATTGGGTTTACATATAAGATAGTATAATGCCCTTATATTGAGATAAGACGTGATAACCTCGAATGATTTGAATATTTAACGTGACCCGAAACTCATATCGAGACTCAGAGATGTCACAACTATCTTTTCGAAGTGAAGTGGGTAACTGGAGATAATTTTAATCCATGATTATTTTTGATTGATTATTTTACTGTCAATAAAAATTTCCACGAAGGGTCATCAAAACAATATCTGAAGAGGATAAAATAATGTCTTCATTTTTCTAGTATGGATCGTTTGTTCTTTTCAGTTCTGATTCAATGGTAGTTTTTGCATTATAGTTTTGTTATATAACATAATCATATCTTCGAAATGCCATGGTTGATGCCGGATTCGACGGTTACTTAGTCATCGAACCTGGACCATAGGAAACACTAATAAGAAAAAAGTACTCTCAAAGGCGAGTGATTAGTGCCTGATTAGAATCAAGCTGAATGGTTAGGGATCCATCACGAAGCGCCCGCGTGCTTTATTGTGCATCAGTAGCGAGCTAGCGGCGCCTGCGCAAGGTTGAATGTCGCGTGCTCCGCAGACGGTCAAGACGAGAGACGCATCGAGGAGCTGCACAAGCGGCGGAACTTCCTGGCGGCGTACTGCAAGCTCATCGTGTACAACGTGGCGCCCGTGCGCCGCGCCGCCGACGTCTTCAAGCATTACATTAAGGTAACTCCTTCACAGGATCACAGATCTTTACATACCGAGATTTGTTTATAAAGGGCCTATGGCACTGGACCTTGAATGCTTTCTGCTGTATTTGGAGTCGTGCAAAAGGCACAGCCTACGAGCCTAAACTTCCTAACAATACTTACGCACAAATGAAGGCCCTACCTCAAAGAAAACATTATTTCAGTGATACTGCAGTGCTAAAACTGTGGCGAGTTCTGGTTTAAAAATTCTTGAAGTGACATCTGCGATGCGTGATATGATTGGATTCATTGTATAATCCATTCTGCTCGGGCGTAGAATTTATATTGTGACCGCGTATCGATGCGGCGAGGTGAAGTAGCAGCGTGTTCTCGTTTTGAGTTGAACACTAGGATTCGACAGTTTCAGTCAGTGGACCCGATCGGCACTGGACTAAGGCTAAGATGGCAAATTAAGAGAGTGGCCTATAACCCTATACCTGTGGATGGTGATGTCAATGGAGTAGTCGGTGAATTGTCAGATTATTTGGAACGAAGTTTCTCATCACGCATATGGTATGGATCCCTGCGGAAGGGAGCTAGACCTAAAAAAGTGTAACAAAACTTTTTCTGACAATTCTTGGTATAGTAACCATTGATCCCCCTGGTAATGTGGTGGTGTTGCAGTGCTACAACGACTACGGCGACATCATCAAGGCGACGCTGAGCAAGGCGCGCGAGATCAACAAGCTCAACTGCGCGCTCACCATGGAGCTCGCCATGCAGGCGCTGTTCCGAGACCTGCGCGCGCGCGCGCCGCTCGCCGCGCCCGACCTCAGCGAGCTCAAGGTGCGTCACTCTACAACACTCTACAGCAAGCTCTGTTCCGAGACCTGCGCGCGCGCGCGCCGCTCGCCGCGCCCGACCTCAGCGAGCTCAAGGTGCGTCACTCTACAACACTCTACAGCAAGCTCTGTTCCGAGACCTGCGCGCGCGCGCGCCGCTCGCCGCGCCCGACCTCAGCGAGCTCAAGGTGCGTCACTCTACAACACTCTACAGCAAGCTCTGTTCCGAGACCTGTGCGCGCGCGCGCCGCTCGCCGCGCCCGACCTCAGCGAGCTCAAGGTGCGTCACTCTACAACACTCTACAGCAAGCTCTGTTCCGAGACCTGCGCGCGCGCGCGCCGCTCGCCGCGCCCGACCTCAGCGAGCTCAAGGTGCGTCACTCTACAACACTCTACAGCAAGCTCTGTTCCGAGACCTGCGCGCGCGCGCCGCGCTCGCCGCGCCCGACCTCAGCGAGCTCAAGGTGCGTCACTCTACAACACTCTACAGCAAGCTCTGTTCCGAGACCTGTGCGCGCGCGCGCCGCTCGCCGCGCCCGACCTCAGCGAGCTCAAGGTGCGTCACTCTACAACACTACAGCAAGCTCTGTTCCGAGACCTGCCCTTATCATTTCAGTTTAGTTCTTTTTTTGCCACCTAGTGTAGAAACTCTCCAAACTGTCAAAATGGAGTCGGTAAACAACAAATTTCATTGTAAAATGTAACCTGTCCTAGTTAAATTTTACAGTGAATAGAGGATATCTTATGTTAGATGTTACATCGTTATAATTTTTGTCACATGTTCCATACTAATTCGTAGTACAGGGGGAATAAATGCATTAGACAGTTTATTAAATGTTGAAACAATCAACGTCGTAATCACGGCTGAACGTCAGTCAGGCCGCTAGTTTAAGGTGCAGTTAAATGTTAAGGTGGTGAACGGCTGATAGCGCCCTATATGTGCGACATTGACATGGTGTGTGTGTGCGCAGGAGCTGGCGAAGCGGTTCTCGGTGATGTTCGGGCTGGACGCGGTGAAGAACCGCGAGGCGCTGACGGCGCTGCACCGCGCCGGCATCTCGTTCGCGGCGCTGGAGTGCGCGCCGCCCGCGCCGCCGCCGAACCTGGCCTTCCTCGAGCCGCTGGCCGAGTTCTCCAACAAGCTGCTGCGCCAGGACAAGCGCGCCGTGCTCAAGGTAACGTGTCCTAACGCCGACGACGGGTCCAAGGGGGTGGAAGTCATACCCCCCTCTGGGCTGGGTCCAAAACCTAGGTGGCCCACTAATAAAAACGCACGTACGCACATATTACATGGTTTAGTGACTCGACAACTATTATGTCGCCCAAGCTAGATTCGCCCTCGCCTACCGTCCCGGCTCAAACCAACTCAAGCTCGGCTGCAGCATTGGAGAACATTGCCGGCCACTTTAGTCGCGCTGATACGTACTCGTACACCGCGCAAACGTGGCGGTATCGTCGTCGGCTTGGACGCAAAACCGAGAGTAGCGGGCCCGCGGCGGTTTCCTCTCAGGTTCACCGTGGGGACCAGCTGACCAGGCCACGGCTACGGAGCCCCACCACCACGCTAATGCGGGAATCCTTTGAGGCGGAAGCTTCCATTCTATATTTCAGACATATTTTACCAAAAGTAGCATATATATAAAAGGATATGCATCCTTTTTCACGCACTAGACTATCTATGTACCAGATTTGGGGCACGAAACTTGGGGCCGATATAACTATTTTAGGACTATTTTTTCGTAACCTCGTGAGAGAGTTTGGTATAACATTCAGCTTATCAGCATTGTGTATATTGCAGGAATGTCTCTCTCCTCGTGTGTTGCATGAGTCTAGATCAAAATTATTGTGACATACACAGCCACTTAGTAGAAAAGCTTAAGCTCTTTGAATTATGGTCTGCCGGTTGTGCATTTCGACACTTCTACGATGTCACATATGGCACGGTTTGGGCACGGAACGCACGCTCCCAGTCGGCAGCGGCAGTTGCTACCAGCTCTCGCAAAATTACGGCATGCGGGAGATCGATTAGTAGCCGAGAGAACATGATGTTTGCAACTGACGAACCCTGTGGTACTCCCATAGACGAAGGTAGCGGGTTTTTATCGCCAGCGCCAGCATCCACTACTTGAGAGCGAGCTCGTAACACGTCAGTCAATTCTGCGTATGATATTCCAGCTATGCATAGTGTTTCAGCTTTAAAGCTAAGGTGTCATGGTCTGCGACATCGAAGGCCTTAGCTAAGTCACAGCACAAGACAGGTACTTTCTAGCTTTGTTTAAGTAATATTGTTCTGTATGGTAAATGATGTTTTGCGTCTGTTTGTGATCAGTTCCTGGACTCGCGGATCCCGAACTGCGTGCAGTGGGGCGAGGAGTGGGCGCCGCTGTCCGCCTACCGCGGCTCGCTGCTCACGGAGGCCGGCGACGAGCGCCCGCCCGCGCTCGCGCGCAAGCACTACACGCGCCGGAACCGTGCGTATCCACACTCACACACACACACACACACACACACACACACACACACACACACACACACACACACACACACACACACACACACACAGTAGCAGTTTGAGCTTTTGTAGTAGTGGTAAGACTCTTAGGGTTACAGAGCTCGTCTGAGAAAGCATTTTCACATATGCCAGATTTTGTACCGCGTCTTGTGGAAACATTACTGTGCTGCGGGTACTGTGTCGATAAATTATAAGGCAACGGGAGCTAGTTTTTCCGGGAGCAGTGCATTACTAGGCATCGATTTGGACTTTTCGTCTTCAAATGGAGTACACTTAACTGTTATCGATAGGCGTGTTGCTATGAATAAAAAATTGCAGTCATAAGATGCCGATAGGAGTGAAAACTTATAACTCAGAATTAAATTTTATTGCTTACTTTGGAAACTACGCGGGTGAATCTGGAGGGCGTGGCCATGAGCATGACCAATGGCCATGGTCCTGATTTTACCCGAAGCTCTCTTATCATTCCCGAGCGTAACACTAGAATTCATTTCACAGCCCACGAAAAAGCTGTATGTGCCAAGCCAAAAGAAATTTTGCACTTAAAAAAAGACGAAGAGGATATGTGCATGATGGTAAGCAACATGCCTGCCACATAACAGCGCAGTGACACGCAGCTATTGGAACATGAAGAGTCCAAATCATTACCTAGTAGGTACTGCACTGCGCTCGTCACCCAGAGATCTAAGATGTTATATCTCTAAACCCTGTAATTTCTCTGTGACCAAAGATAGTGATTATTTAGTGGCCTAAATGGTAATTTGTTGCAGTGATAATGTTTTCCTTGTTGAGGGTAATGTTTATTATTAGTAATTCGCACAATCAGTTGTTGCTCCGAGTGTATGTTTCCTGATCGTGTCGCGTGTGTTCCAGGGCCCAACGAGGACGAGGAGGCGGACGAGAACGCCGACTCGGACGGCGAGCAGCCCGGGTGAGCCGCGACACACTCGTAACTCGTAGACTAGCGCGCCGCCCCCGCCCCCGCCCCCGCCCCGGCCACACCGGACATACTACCCGGCCGTCTCCACATCTTCTGCCTTTATAGAAATCAAAACAAATGATCTAGACTTCTAAACACGCGTCAAGTTAACACGAATCATATGGAGCCACTTTTGACTCCCTCATATCTAAAAAGCTATTTTACTAAAATCTTTTCAAATTTGTTCATATATTTAAAATCCGAGCGGGACTGGCGACTCATCATTGCAAACGACTTCTATCATGCGAACAATGCTAAAGTTTGAGCGATCTGCTCTTCAAAACTATGTGTTATCAACGTCATCATCAGCCTACTGTATTCCACTGTTGGGCACAGGCCTCGCCAATGATACGCCATGATGTTTTAAAACTTCCGCGATTTGAACACGCCGTGGTCACGAGACGCCTCGTGATCACGGCGGTCGTAACGCTGCCGAAACGTCGAGGTATTTAAACAATGAATCATTCGTGAACCCCGTAGGGACTATATGAACACAATGACACGCCAGTCAGCCAGATCCCAGTCGTTCCTTCTTTGCGTGGGATCGGTGGTTTGTTTTCGCGGTTTCGACGTTGTTCCGTTAGTAAACGTTCGTTAATATGTTTAACGTTAATGTTAACGTTTAAATCTTCGACTCGGCAGTCGATGTTCAATAACACTGTAGTGATACAAGTATGGTATAAAGACGCTTCTGCCTCGTGAAATCACGATGCGGACTCCGCTCGTCTCGACAAAAATCTATTCGCGATATGAAATCTTCAGATCGTATTTATGCAAGGAATATCTTCTCAGGTTAGTGAGTTGATTTATATTTAATATTGTGAGTTTAAACAAATGTAGTTTGATTGTTATGAAACATTTATTTGGCTGGAGGGGTTTCAAAACGTATGAATGGTAGACAAATGCTAAGGTCAGTATTCTCGGTGTGGTCGGACACTTAGCGGGGCCAAGTGACGTTCAACTTGTGACTCGTACAAAATGTAATAAACAGATAATATATCGTGCTCGCTCGCACTCGTTGAATCAAGCGCGCGCGGGGAGGGAGGCGCCGGCGCGGTGTCTCGCTGCGCCGACGGGGCTGGTATATCGGGGCCTTGCTGTCTTTTTTATAAGAATAGATGTATAGTATACTTGCCCATATAAACGTTATCGGAGTTTCATGTTTCCTGTAAAGCCGGTGGGTGACCTACCGTAGTCGCTGTTTGGATGAGGCAGCTCTTTGGGCACAGCAATCATAGCCATTTCAATAACTAAACGATTTTGAATAGTTAAAAATTTTGTGCAGCTTCTACAGTCAGTATCCTCGCTTCGGCTCCGTAGCATCGCAACAAAACAATGCTAGGAGTAAATTACATTCCATAAAGTGATACCAATCGGCATACGGTAGCAACCGGTTGTGGACGTGACATAACTATCGTAACTTTTATGGCCCAAATAATAATATTGTATGACAGTACAGGCGATAAACTATATCGCTACCCATAAAACGAGTGAATAATAATCGATGATTTGTAATTCTAGTGAAATTGAAACTGAATTTAATTTATCGCAAGTTTTATTTCACTATACGAAATATGAAATTAGGGGCATATAAATATGTCCGTCGCGGGTGATAATAATATACGACGTCGAAACCTGATTAATCGTGAAATAGTTTCTGTGACGCGGCAGGTCGCAGGTCGCAGGTCGCAGTTCGCGGGTCGCAGGTCGCAGGTCGCGAGTCAGAAAGCGGAAACATCGATCTCCGTGTGAAAATAATGACACATTATAAAAGGGTTCAGTTTGCGTCACACGCATGGAAAATTGCTAATATTTGGGGCCAACCTCTAGGGTGTATCCGTGGCTTCCTTGATGTGCTCTGCCTTTTCCAGCATCAACAGCCTTCTTTGCCCTGCCTCTGTGCACTGGGGCTTGCTTCCACAAGTAGAGGGTCAACGCTATGATCCATAACCCTGGATCAGTAGGGTGGCGGGGCTGTCATGATAACTCGCCAAGTCTGTATTTACGCCTCGAAGTACTTCAATATTAAAATGTTCCAAAAAAAACACCCATTGCCCTCCCCCCAGCAGTGCCCCCGGCAGGCCCCGCCGGCCGCGGCGAGACAAACGGTCATGTGAACAGTTGTAATATTATAAACGGACGTTGATTTATCAATCATCTCTGATTGTATAAGTTGGACCTTATTTGTGTATGTATAAGTATACGATATTACTTGTTCTATCTATGTATGTAAAACAACTAATTTGTGTAGTCTAAAAATGTAGTTCGACGTATAAAATATACACAGATTACTTAAAATTATGTTTGCATTAAAAGTATATTATCTACGTTCATCTACTAAAATGTTGAATTTAGAACCTTGAAAAAGGAACATGTTATTACTTTTATATTAACATCTGTGTATATTTGTATGGATTAATAAAATGTAATTGTTAGTTGTTGTATGGATGTAAGGTACATTGTAAAACAATAATCTATTTTTACAATAAATCAAATTTATTATGTCTCAGTATTTTATTACGCCTTGGAAGAGACTGCGACCGAAGTAAATCAAAAATGAAATGAGATGTCCAAGTGATGCGTTGACCAGGGTTGTGAGTCCCATCTACCGATAGCCAAGCCAATAGGTAGAGTTACCCCGCCGGTATAACTTGGCCTGCGATTGTGGAGAATCTCCGCGAGGCTGGAGTTCTGCACACGCGTGACCTGTACACCGGGATACACGCGTTTATCACCATCGGGATCTATTAAAGCTCATGAAGATTTATTTTGGTTGTAATCGAATTAATAAATATCGCTAGCTAGATTTTGAATATAATAAGTAATTTTTAGTAGTATCTTTTAGAATCCAAAAAATAACGGTTCCATAATGTAATGTTCATTTAGTTATATCAGACATTTGAAACTCTGATGGAGTTCCAAATGTCAGCTTGATCCGTGTTGGGCAACGCTGCGTGCGTTGGGGCTCGAGGGATTCTGGCCTCGTTCCCTGGCATCTGGCCGTTCCTAGAACGACCCCACCTCGCGTTCCTCGTCTTCAAAGTTCTTTGCCTCCAAGCCGATGTAGGTTGTGCGGCGTAGCTGAAGTGAGCCGCAATGTTCGGTGGTCGCCGTCGCGGCTGTGAGGAAGAGTAGCGGACGCAGTGGGGCTGCAGTCGAAAAGTGCCGGTTTTTCGTACATGACCCGTCGCGGGAGATTAATTAAGACCACTTACTGGTGGATGGTGGTGACTTACTGGTGGAACTGGTGGATTAAGTAGACCTCGATGTGGTCACGACGTATCTCGGGTTCAGGTGCGCTGGTGACGGGACTGAGTCCTAGGCTTGACGGACAGGTAGCGGCAAAGCTGAACACCCGTGAGGGCTTTCATCAGTACGACCGCCACTTTGGTGTTGGTCCGATAAAATCTGACCGTCTCCTTCAGATGCAAAGGTATGCGTAAATACCTACATTACTCACAAGCGTTTGCAATTGTATTGTTGTTAGGATAACATAAATTATCAGCAAAAACCTAGACATGAATTTGAGTCCGGTTTCACGGCATGGAGGCCGCGGTCGCTACAGTAGCTACGCTGTACCTAATATAAAATAATCCGTATCGCGGTAATCTGGCCGGCGCGCGCGCACGCGCCGGGTCGCGCAGAACCACTGCTCTATGCTCTACCCAGCTGTGCTGGTCCTACCACCACCAACATATAAACTCTAGATTTTTTTGGAAACTGTGTTTTACTAGCCGCTCTCCGCGGGTTTACCCCGCCTTGTGTCTTTGCAAGTACAATTTACGGTTGGTGAAAAAGTCACGGTGAGAGATTATCGAAAAGGATCCAGTCAATTCAAGGGATAGTTATGAAGGAGTATAATGCCTAACAACATATACCTACAGGGTAACTGGCAATCAGCCTGCAACCGTTTAAGGGCATGTTCTGTTAATATTAAACAAACAACTTTTGTTAAAACTCAATACATATCCCAAAATAAAAATTAAACAGTGGTTGTTGTCCTCTTTACCACTGTTTAGCGGTTGTTTAGTGTTTCTTCACTTCGGTACATCATTTATCGAGCATTAAAAAACGCACGCGATCTAGTTGCGATTTGTTACGAAGATTTCGCTGCGTTTAGACCGGACAAATACATTTCCTTTTATTTCGTATGGGGAATAAATACTAATAACCCTGTATATAAGGCTTCTGCGCCTGATTTATCTCCTTTACTGACACGCCCGTTTGACTCTCCGAACTGAGCAAGTACCGAAAGCTTTCTAACGTATAATAAACGTGCAACCAGTGCCCAATAAAGGTAATCGCACTGACCCTACCAACCACTGGCACATCTCGGTCACATCCGTACTCTGTAAGACGGAACGTGTCCACAGGCTCCTGACGTAGCTCCGTAGAGTCTAACGACTTCCTCAGTGACCGGCAATACGAGTTTCGCCGAAACCGGTCCACCGGGGATATTCTAGCGTACGTCGCTCACACCTGGAGTGGGGTTATCGAGAGGCAAGGGAAAGTACTTGCAGTCTTCCTGGACATCTCGAAAGCTTTCAATAAGGTCTGGCATGATGACCTTACAACCATTTTTTCTGCGTATGGTTTGTCCGCCTTTTGACCGCCAGAGTCACCTAAACTTGACAAGCGCTATTGAGCCCTGTGCGCCAACGACGTCTATAGTTTAACAAAATATATTAAAAACACTAATATACAAAATATTAATTAAAATTTCATGAAAATATTTACTGGTATTTTTACTTAACCTGTCCTAAAATAGAAAATCCTAGCAACGACGTGTGAGTGTACGAAACAAGTTTCTGAAAACCATGGGTGCTTTTTTAATTTTGTACTATGGCGTACACTTGGTGTATCGGAAATGCTATTTTGTCCTAGCGGTTAAAAGGTCCACCCGTCGCCCGTCACGTTCGCGGGTGATAATCTCAACGCGGCGGCTGCGAAACCGTGGAAATCAGCGTGAGTTTTCAAATAAAACCGTAGTCCCGCAATCGCAGCGGGCGCGGGTGAAAATGGCTCCATGACTTCTTTGCCTTAAGTTCTCCGCAAGGAGATGAAATTAAATGTCAATAGGTACCTACTTGTACCTAAACTGTGGACGTGAATTTGACCAAAGCTAAAGGGCACAATGAAGAAACAAAGCTATCGGTTTTTTACCTTTATAAACAGAGCTACTAAATAAAAATCAAATCTATCAAACAAAAAAAAAAACATGAATAATATCATTTAATTTAATGTAAGTCCGAATCTAGATTCACAATCGTTTAGATTATTTGTAAATTTCTAGGCACTGTATGTTATGTATGAGGCCAAACGAACGAAAGTGGCCGACATAGAGAGCTCAAAGAGTAAGCAAGCTGAAGTGGCAATGGGCAGGCCACATCGCTCGCAGAACTGACAACCGATGGGGGAGAAAGGTTCTCGAGTGGCGACCACGAACCGGAAGACGCCGTGTTGGACGGCCTCCCACTAGATGGACAGATGACCTCACAAAGGTCGCTGGAAACCGCTGGTTGCAGGTTGCGCAGGACCGTTCGTTGTGGAAATCTAGGGGGAGGCCTATGTTCAGCAGTGGACGTCTTGCGACTGATGATGATGACGATGTTATGTATTCAAAGCTGATAAAACAGCGTTGCATAAGGTAAGTTATCACTCAATGTAGGTAAGTAATTACACTTTATGTGTAAATCTGTAGAATAGATTATACCTACAAAACATATGATTATGTATTCTAGTACCTATCTATATTTTTCTATATCATATGAGTCGTTAATAATTTGTTTTTTTTATCTATCACTATATTTGGAGGCATATAGAATAATCGGTACCTGTGTGTTTGTAGTTTAGACTATTTCAGGTTTTAGTCGGATATGTAATTTTGTAATGTTGGCTTTTGTCTTGTTCTGTACTTGGCCAGTTTACTTTCATTTTACATTTAATTCACACAATATTTATCTGTGTACCGACGGGAGCGCGCCGGACAACCATGTTATGCACGTCTTATTTCATATAACTTCTTTTTATTTCCGCTCACGCTTTCATTCAACAAAAATAATTAGGTACTTTAAATATAAAAAAATGAACAAAAGTGATGGCGGCGCGTGCCAGGGCTTCGTAAACTTTTAATTTGTTGAAGTCTTGTTCTACGCAGTTAATGGCAAACTCTTGATATGTATTAAGCTTTTTCTGCACGTATACCTGAAGCCTGAAGGGGAAGGACGAATAATGATAGTGTTATGTGTACCATCGATTTATACGAGTAGATTTTTACGTAAAGGCTTCGATTGTATTCATGCTTCTCCTTCTGCTTAGTGGCGTGTTGTGTGTTCTATTTTAACCTGGTGTTGATGGTCGGTGGCGCAGCGCCGGCGCCGGCGGCGGGCGGCGCGCGCGGCGCCTGCGCCTGCCGGTGGCGCGGCACCGCACGTCGCTGCCGCGCGTGCGCCGCGCGCCCCCCACGCCGCCCTCCCCCGCCGAGCCCGACATACACGACTCCTCCTCGTCCGAGCTCTCTCAGCCGGCCGCGTCCGACCGCGCCGCCTCGACCGGCTCCCCGCGGCACTCGAGTCTGACCTCGTCCGACCCGCACGAAACAAAAAACAAGCGGCCGAAGAGATCCTCGGCCGCGAGTCCCGCCGAGCGCCGGCCCCGGCCGCAGCCCGCCGCGCACGCCGAGGACCTCCGTGCGAAGCGAGCCCGACATTCGACCACCTCCGACACGAATACGACAAACTATAGTACGAGGAGCGGGCGACAGAGGAACATCGCGATGACGGAGGAGTCCCCGGTCGCGTCCGAGCAAACTCCCGTGCGAGGAGGGAAGCGGCGCGCGGGCGGCGCGGCGCCGGCGGGGGCGGGGGTGGGGGCGAAGCGCCCGCGCACATCGGACTCCAGCGAGCGGCCCTCCAGCGGCGGCTGGCCGAGCCGAACCAGCAGGATGCTGCCCACGCCCAGGACTCCCAGGTAAAACTAATTAGTCCGTCACGTCACTTCCGTCACACGTCACAACCGGGGGTTGTGACGCCACTTTATAGTAAACTCTGGAAAGATAGGTAGATCAACATTGATGTTAGATGAATTCTTAAAGACGAAGTGATCGAGTTCGTGAAGGAGTCTGATGACTACGACAGAAAAAAATAATTTACCGGTTTCACTTTGTTCTCTGAAATAGGTGCATCATTCCATCAGGATAAGTCTGGAAATACCACGACGCGTAACCGTATTTGTAAATTACAACTTCATTTTAGACATTATGAAATTATGTCTACCCTGTAGCCTGGGGCTTGGAAGTTTCTTCATGCGTCACGAGACACATGTTGGACAGACATTGAACTGAATTATGATTCCCTCAAGGAGGAACATCACAAAGCCATTAATTAACTTTTTTGTTTAATATTCGCCTTGTTTATGTGCTGTATCCGTATGTGTTCCGTTCGGTGTGTAAACAATAATTTTCCCCAGTGATGTCAGTTCCTAGCATATTCCTAAGAAATTCATTTAAAAATGGTGCGAGGGCTTAGAATAGGCTGTAAATATAGCTAGAAGTATGGGGAAAAAAATTATAAATATATTTTCGGTGTAACGCGCGTAAGACACTCTATTCCATTAGTAGTAATTGTATTTATATCGTGTAGACTATACGTTTTTACATTAACGCAGGGCTTCCCAAATTGTGCGTTCCGACGCTTTGGGCGGCACTGAGATATCCCGGGGGCGGACTGCCGCGGCTGCCTTTCAGGGGCATGACGAAGCAATCTTTGGAGGGTACAAATGTTTATGACAGCGGGACCGAGCTCAGTGAGCGCCGCGCGCCGTCCCACTGCGCCCCGTGTACAGCAACCGACCTCGAACCGCCGCCGTGCACCTGACTCCAGGGCAGCGGGTTGCGCAAACTAACGACAAACTCACAAGGCCGCACAATAAATAAAGTTTTTGGTTATTAAGGAATACGTCGGATTTACCACTCTAAATACAATCTTCACTGGATTAAGGAAACTATATACCTAAATATGAAAAGATAAAAATAAATAAAGATTTGGGAGGATGATTCACCGAACGACGTCGGTTGAAATCTCAATAAAGTTGATTTAGTAAGCGATAGCGTGTACCCGCGGCGCACTCGGCTCCGCTCGATAAGGGGGTGTAATCTGTTGGATAACTCGGTGTTATGTGTTATGACACACGGCGAGATGAAAACATAGCGCGAGATGGCTCAGCACGGGGCAGCACTTGTATCTCGAGTAGCGCGCCGCCGCCGCCGATAAGGGAATCACACAAAACTGCGCCGAATCATTTAATACCTCTTACTCATTCATAACGCTAGATTTGCACTTCATCTCGTCGAGATAAGCCATTATGTAGTTGATTTTGGCATATCAACAATTTATGACTCAACGTATTGGATAAATGTTTTAGATTAATCCGTGATCAAAACCCAATTTTAAAACAAATTACATTCACTTAGTTTTTTTTAATTTCACTAGTTTATAGTTTTTTTTAGTTGATAAACATTCACTTATGATTTGTTTTGTTATAACTAACCACAAAATTTTTGAGGGTAGGTTCAATTTTTTTATTTTATTTTTTTCACATGATGAATCGTACCCGGCGCCGAACCCACACGGATCCGCGCCGCTTTACAGGACGAGTCCCTAGGAGGTTTGGTAGAACGGCCAATCATTTAATTGTTACATTCATCTGCGTATACGATTTGAAAACTGGAGAGCTGCCTTGCTGCCTTGTTACGCGTCATTGAGGCTCGCATGTCCGACGTTCCGTCCGCAGCCCGTGGAGCGAGCCCGAGCCGGCGGCGGGCGCGCTCGTGGTGGCGGCCGACGTGCACTGCGCGCCGCGCTGCTGAGCGCTGACGACGCGACGCGACGGCGCTCACTGGAAAAGGTATTTTAAATTATTAAAGGTATTATATTATTCTTCGGTAGCCAGTAGACTTGACGACAATTGCCAAAGGTTCTTTAAAAAAAGGCACGCTTTCTTCGGGAGGCAGTAGATCCCACTTGACGACAATTTCCATTAAAAAAAGGTATCCTTTCTTCCTTCCTTCAATAAAAAGTTTGAGTTGAGAGAGTTTGAAACGATCGTTCTTGGTAAAACTTAGCGCCAGAAAAGGATAGAGCTACTCTCCTTCCCACAGCAGATTTTTCATTATCTACGATTGCATATGTTTTTATTTATTATTTTTTATATGTTATTATTTTTTTTCAATTCATTTATTCATACCATAAATTCATAAGAACACTTGGTAACGTCATTTACAAAAAGGCAAAGAATCTGTGTACATAATATGATAAAATAACAACGTCAAAAAGAATAAAGCAGCAAGAATAAAGGGGCCTAGTCAATTACATGCAACTGTAAAAAGGCTTTGTCGAAGACAAAATAACAAATAATCAATACACACAGTAGACAGATACTACATAATGTAAAATCAAAAGTCTTAAACATCTATTATTTTACCTTAATACAAGAGTCTAATTTCGACACATTTCTCTTCCATACGTTACTATCTTTAACAAAGTCGTCTATATTATAATATGCCTTGCTCAATAGGTAGCTTTTTATTTCATTTTTAAACTTGGTTTCATTAAGACCTTCCACTTGTACAGGGATTGCATATATGTAATGGTATTCCATTACATTTTAAAGAGTTATTTGTTTTCTGAAGTCTGTACTTAGGAAATACAATTTTGTGTTTATGGTGCGCTTTTGGATTCAGATCAGTTAATTTCTGCAGACGACTTCGATTTTTTGTTACATACATTATACATTCATAAATATACAATGAAGGGACTGTTAATATGTTAATAGTTTTGAACATCTCCCGTACTGATTCTCTAGGTGAAAAATTATGTAGACCACAGATTGCTCGTTTTTGCAATATGAAAACAGAGTTTCTGTCCGCAGCTGAACCCCATAATAAGATCCCGTAGGACATAATACTGTGAAAGTAGCCAAAATAAACAAGCCTAGCTGTTGCAACGTCAGATATTTTTTTAATTTGACGAACTGCGTGGGCAGCTGAACTGATCGATCAGCTAGTCTCTCTATGTGAGGGCCCCATTGAAGCTTTGAATCTGCTGAAATACCCAGAAAACGAGTACCTAGATTGTACAGGTTCGATAAGTTCATCCTTCAGTCTTATATCAAGTTTACCGCACGTGACATTGCAGAGTGTGAACTTTATACATTTCGTTTTAGTTGGATTAAGCACTAGATTATTTGCATCAAACCATTTGTACGCAATGTCCAAAAGTACGTTTATTTCTGTGAAATCGTTTATTCCTCTCTTAATTTTGAATAGAAGTGATGTATCATCGGCGAACATAACTATTTCTATATTTTTATGTTTCTTTATGATAAAAGGTAGATCATTAACGTATATAAGAAACAAGAAAGGTCCAAGTATGGAACCTTGTGGTACACCCATTCTTATAGGCGACTCATTTGATTGCACACCGTCAACATCGACTATTTGTACACGGTCTTTAAGATATGAAGAAATGAAGTTTAGAGCTGGTTTCGAAATCCCATAAAACTGCAGTTTCTTTAAAAGAGTGTCATAATGAACACAGTCGAAAGCTTTTGATAAGTCACAAAATACTCCCAGAACGTCATGATGATCTTCCCAGGCTTTCAATATATAATTAGTTAGTTCAATACCTGCATCGGTAGTGGAACGTCCTTGACCGAACGAACTTGTGAATCTAAATTGGTTACTATGTAATAGATTATTAATATTAAAGTAAGATAAAAGTTGCTGGAGAACAAGTTTCTCGAATATTTTGCTGATGCAAGGCAAAACCGAGATGGGTCTGTAGTTTCCAAGTTCGTTTTTGTCTCCAGATTTAAGCAGAGGTATCACTTTACTATATTTCATCATGTCAGGAAATGTACCATTTTTTATACATTCGTTAAATAATTCTACTAAATATGGGGCAATGTTATTAATAATCCCCTCAAGTACCTTAACAGATAATCCCCATAAGTCCTCTGTATTCTTAACAATGTCTTTGAACGTTTAAAGTCAAGAAAAGCGCGTACCGTAATTTCTGGATCGCTGGATTCAGCACTAGTTATTTGGCCGTGCTGTGGAAGCTGGGGAATAAAAATACAATACAAGAGTGATGTGATGGAGAGAGATAGATGATGTAGAAGCCAGACACAACAGGCACAATTTACAAACATATATGCGCACATATATGTTTGTAAATTGTGCCAAATTATGATAGCGACTGATCACAGTGCCGACCGTGTGTGAGTTATAAAGTTTTCAGTTTTTGAAGTGAAACTTCTTTTGGCGCGTCACAGACAGATGTTTCGTGGGCTGTGAATTGAATTCTAGCGTCATGCTCAGGAATGATGAGAAATCTTTGGGTAAACTCGGGACCATGGCCACTGGCCATCTAGAAATGCGTTAGCATTTCCCATTCACCCGCGTAGTTATTCATTATCAAATTCCGAGGTAAATGTTTTCACTTCTGTCGGCAGTTCCTATGACTTCCAATTTATATGTTTACCTTGGTAAACATCAAGCGCGGTCGCAGCCTCAATTTTGGAGATCACAAATTGCAGCCTCAAATCTTGGGGCGAGGATCACTAATAGGTAACAATTCAGTATGCCGAGTAAAAAGAGTTTACTAGTAGAGCCGAGGGATTTTATCCGCGTAGTTGCCGTTCCAGTTGTTTTACCGGGCTAAAATAGCCTACCTATACATTATACTTATTTAAACGAGCAATTCTTGTAGATATCTATATATATATATAGAATCTGAATCTCGGAAACGGCTCGAACGATTTTCATGAAATTATGTACACAGGGGGTTTCGGGGACGATAAATCGATCTAGCTAGGTTTTATTTTTTAAAAACAACAATTTTTTTAGACAATGAAAAACTCCTACAATGTCATTAGAATACGATAACTTATTTCGCCACTGTTCTTTAAGTCTAAATGGCTCAGACGGAATATGCTCGCCCTCGGAGACAACAAGCCCCGGTTCGAATCCTGGTGGTTACTTTTCTTTTTGATCTTTTTTTTCTGAGAAAATCTTATACTTAGCGCCTTTTAGTAGGTCTAAGTAAATCATCACTTCGTAATTCGTACCTGCCTAAATATAATTTAAAAAAATCGAGCAAAGCTCGGTCAACCAGGTACTATATACTTATATGATTTGAAATTTTATACATTTTTATTAGGATGGACAACTCTGAGCAAGCTTCTATATTGAGTGTGAACACTACGTCTTATGAGAGGCTTGTGCGCTGCCTTTCGGGCCGGCTGTGTCCGGATGCTGATGTCGGGTGTCGTGTGCGCAGGTACTCGCTGGCGAGCTGATGCACGCGGGAGAGCTTCCTCCGGAGAGCTAAACAGAAGCACGATACGGCCGCCGCGGGGCGACCTGCACACACCTTTACGGTTTAAAATGGACATATCTTAATAATTATTGTATTAGGGTCTATTCGGAAGTCACCATCCATGTACTGAATACTACATTATCTTGGATAAAATGATTTATATGTGAAATGCTTAAAAATGTACGTAGTTGTAGTGAATGTGCTGGGGGTACAATTTTTACTATACCTAGTAGTCGTTAATATGGGTGTGGTTTGCTTTCCATTAGCAATATTATGAGTACAGTCCTTGTCACATTGACTGCAACACAGTTTTTGGATTATAGTGTAATTTTAGATGTATTCATAGTACCGAATACTCTGCGGAAACAAAAAAATAGCTCCACATTGAGCTTTGTACGCTTCCAAATATTGTCATTGATATATCAATAGGAGAAGTCCAAATTTGAGGCACTCGCTTCTCGCGTATACAGCAACTGACGCAAACGGCGCAGATCACGGATACTGATATTTTTTTAATAAGAGTTTAGTTTGGTGTCAAAAAATGAAACAAATGGAGTAGAATGTATCGATTTAGTATTTGTGTACCTAAGGTGTGCGGAGTAGCGGAGGCCAGGTCGCAGTGTTTGCGAGTGACGCGCTCGCACCTCGGCCGCCGCCGCCGCCGCCGGGCGCTGCGCTCGGTTGAAAGACTCAACATTACGAGCTAATATTATCCTGCTTTTACGCAGACGATTGTTTTGTTTTCCTGCTTCTTATTCCGTTTGTCTGTTTTGTTCGATCGGTCAATATTTAGTGCGACTTGCGCCACCGACGCACTCGTTAATTGTGTTATTTTTACGAATTCTTTGTAATGACGCCTTTGCTGCGCCAAAAAATGGAACGCTGTTTTTTAAGTTTAGAAAACAAGATAAATTTTTGAAGTCTTTAAATATTTTTACGTAAATTTTAAAAAACGATGTTCATGTTACTTGAGTTTGAATTTTGTTTGAAAGTGTTTTGATTTAATCTGTTATCTTTTAAGTTCACAATGGTATGATATTTGTGTTTGAATGATTATAAATTTCTAGAATTTTTACTCTTACACTTTACGTGTTTTAAATTATACGTTTGTAAAAATCCACGAGTTTTCAATTAGTACCTATCTACTTTCTTGTAATTATTCTCTTCTTCTTTCATATCTAATTAATTAGCCCTGTAAACGAGGACACAGTTATGCTGGAACCACATTGTGGGTAGGTATTAGAGACAAGCTGGAAGCTTGTCACTGCTCTCGTATTATTCCCCAACACGGAGCTGCAGACCTGGCTGGTGAGTAGAGGGGCAAAATGATTCCATACATCATTAGGTGTACTTATGTTATCTTATACATTATTTTAAGTTAGTTTGAGGCAATATGCAATTTTGTATGTTGTAGTTTAATATTTAAAAATAAATGTAGTGTCGTATCAGGAAGTCAAGGAGAAGGCGGAGCGTAGAAGTAGCATGGAATGAACTCCACCGACAAGAGCGTCGCTCTTAAATTATGAATGAATGAGTTAATTATTTAATGAATAACAAAAAGCTAGACCATTTCGTCGGAGTTTTAACAATGCCAGAAGCGTGCAATAAAACTTTGCAAAAAAATAATTAAAAACTTATTTTGCAATTTTGTCTTTAATTTCATAGCGCTTGATGCAGACAACAAACTTCTAAAATAATTACACAACTGTAATTAAAATATTTAGAAAGTCAATTGAACCATTTTGATCCGCGCTGTCGACTTAGAAACACTTCGACGAGATGACACTCATAGGTGTCGTAAATACCTAATCTACGATTATAACTTCTCCCCTACCGGTGGCAGCCCAGCCGAGGTCGTGCTGTCTAATGTGACCGTGTGCTAGCCGCCGCTGCTGCCTCGTACGAGATATATCTAGGTAGATACTCGTTGAGTAAATACGGTATGATTAGGCTAGTAGGGCCATGCGTCTGCTGCGCTAGCACAAAATCCGGCGGACAGTACAGGCCAGTAAGGCCACAGGTTGTGTAAAAGGGCCTTTGTAAGAGAAGAATACACAATATAAACAAGTTTTGCATTCATTCCTTAAGTGACTGTCGAGATATATTGTTTTTAAGCTTTCGCGATTTGAACACATAATGTTTATAATACACATAAAGTCGAGATATCTTTCGAAGGCAGGTAGGCAGAAAGTGCAACTCTGAAAGGGATGACTTTCGACACATTCAGTGCAAAACTGTCACGATTGAGGAACGTGACATCGCGGTTGACGTTATTAATTAATAATAACAACTGTAAACCGCTAACCGCTCGGGCGAGAGGACGCGGATCAGTCGACGCCGCGGCCGCGCGTTCCCACGGCCGCGCGCCGGATCACGCGTCACAGCGCCTCGGACCAGGGAAAACGCTTGTTTGTTTACAGTGAGCGCGCTCCTATCTCACTACGTCACAAGATTTATGAGAAACGGATGTGGCCTTTGACAAGACACTAGTAGGAAAATGTGCACGAAAGTTGCGAGGAGCCTCCCTGTGCTCGTGAGCCCGAGGAACCGATGGTGCGTCGGTGGATCCTGTTCGATCAGTGAGAGTGAGAGAGGAGATGAGAAAGTTACATTGTTGGTTTGAGGAGGTGAGTTGGGCTTATCTAGTCGTCGGCGGGGTGCGGGCAGGGCGCGGGCGGCGCGAGAAAGCGACGGGGCGGGGCGGGGCGGCGCCCGCTCGCCCCGCCCCGCGGCGCGCGCGCACGCTGCCCGCCCGTGCTGAAAATTCTGAGTACCTATTCAAGGTAATGGATGTTAATCATTAATGATGTTGTACTGATAATCCGATAACCTACCAGTTGTATCTGATAGGACATTGATGTTGGTTGCTACGCGAGTGCTACCGCTACACGTCAAACCACCGACCGAGTGGAACGACCTACCGGACTGAGCCGCCGGTGGCGGCGGGTTCTGCCGCCAATGACGTCTCTCTAGGGAATGAGATATCCGCCAACGTGCACTTGGCCAGCGTTGTGGATTATGACCTCGATCTCCCTTTGTCAACAAGACCCCCCTAGTCCCATCAAAGAGAACACAAAGTGGGAATATAGGTAATATAAAATATATAAATATAGTTAAACCTATAAATTAGGGATGGGCCGAAATTCGTTTTACATTCGGTTTAACCGAACTTCGGCAGCTTGAACCGAACTTCGTCATTCGGCCGAATGTCGGTTAAAATGCCGAACATTCTGCACTAAATATACTTGCACTATCATAATAGAAATTAATGAAAAAACATAATATCTGTAGTAACAGTGAAATAAAATAAGTCTGATATACCTACTCATAGTCATTTATTTGAATTAGAAAAAGTAATCATACGTGACAAACAAAAAACTTAAATTGGTTTTTTTAACTACCAACTTTTTTAAACCGACAAAAATCACTAAAATCAATTAATTTAATTTGCATAATGTAAACAATAGTACGTGACAAGCTGGTGACATCTTTACAAATGACTAGGTGGCTAACGGCCCCGCGGGGAAGCGCGGAGCGCGGGCGGGGCACATCTAGCAATATTTGCAGCAAGTGCGTAAACAAGTCAACACGAAAAAGCGCGGCGAAATTAAACCGAAATTCGGCCGAATTTTTCATTTTTACCGAATGTTCGGCTGAAGTTCGTATTCGGTTCAAACCACATTCGGCCCATCCCTACTATAAATGTATATCTTATCTGACCTTATTACAATCCTACACGGGTGTTATAGGTCGCCCGCTTTAGTTACCTCGGCGTGTATCGCTGTACAAGGAGCTTGTTTTTTAATCAGTTCCAAATTGTTTGTGTCAGTGCCGGTACAACAACATAGACGCTTCTAAACGTCTCCGAGACAAATGTCAGGTAAGGGCAGACAGACCTTCCGACAAATTATAATCAAGTCGTCGGAGGAAGACGGATAAAAGCAAATAATCGGACGAAGCGCCTCGACGACAGGCGATGTCGTGACCTCGACGCGTTCCTACACCCTGGTAGAGGTCAAGTATTCATCCTCTAACAAGCAGCCTGATTGGAGCACAATTACGCGGAGAGATTCCACCGGTAGCCCGGGCGACGGCGGCGGGGCGGGGCAGGGCGCAAACTGACGACGGATCTCATAATTTGAACCGAAATATTACCTATAATAAAAAATATTAAATTTTCTCGCAACAACACCGTCCTGTAGGTACGTACGTAGTAAATATTCAAAATTATAGATAGGATAGGAATATAAAAAAAATAATTGGCAGTTTTAGGAGCTTATAAAGAAGTAAAAGCTTATAACTCGGAATTTGATAGCTTACTTAGGAAACTATACCGGCGGGCGTGGCCATGAGCAGGCCATCTAGAATTGAGTCAGCAATAGGGAAATGGTCACACATTTCTCTTGACGCATTTCTAAATGACCAATGGCTATGGTCCTGAGTTTACCCGAAGATTTCTTATCATTCCCTTTTGTAAGGCTAGAATCCAATTCACAACCTACAAAAAATTTGTCTGAGGTGTGCCAAAAGAAGTTTTCACTTCAAAAAACTAGTACAAAGTTCATTATTAGGTTTCATAAATACATAAATATAAAATATAATATAAATATAAATAAATATAAATATTGGTGGACAATTCACACACAACACCATCTGACCCCAAACTAAGCAAAGCTTGTGTGATGGCAGCCAGATAGCTGATATAATACTTATATAGTTTTAAATACATACTTATTATACATAGAAACACCCAGACACAGTGCAAACATTTGAATTCATCACACAAATATTTGCACTAGGTGGGGATCGAACCCACGACCCTCGGCTTCGCAGGCAGAGCTACTACCAACTAAGCCACTAGGGCAGTATAAGGAGGTAGGACAGCTGGGGCGATGGCGTTAACGTGGAGCGGCGCACTAACGTTGTAAGCCGACGTGGGGCTGCGGTGCGCTCACTCAGTTAATGTTTTCTCAGTCTTTTTAATAATAGCAGAAGCATACGTTTTGTGCGGTCCATATCTAGAACTAGACTGCTATTTCTCAGGTGCGTTATTACACAATACCACAATATGTACAAGGCACGGCCACGTGTAATGTTGCGGAGTCGTGGCGCGTATTTGTACACACGTGGCACGACACCGCACGGTTGGACGGTGACGTGACGTGGAGCTGTGGACAGATCCGTAGCGGGTGACTGCGTCGGAGTAGATGTGGTAAGTAATAAGTTCCACTTAATCCAGTGTCAGTTAAAGATGTCTTTGGTTAGTGTCTAAGAGCATATCCGTCGAACTCTGGTTTTAAGTCCACGACAATAATAAGTCAGAAGACGTCAGTGGTTCCACTGACAGTCAGCCGAGCCTTGTTCTAATACCTAGGTATAAGTCTGTAGATACGAGGGTCAAACTGAAAGTTCTTAGAACTGGCCACTTATAAACAATATAATAAAAAAAATATTCTATAGTTTGAAAATAGAACTCTTTGCCAATATTACTGAGTATATACTTCATTCATTTGTCATTTGTTTTACGATTTGGTGGCAAATTGAAAATTGTCTGTGTCACGTCAACATGAATTTAACACGAGAAAATTTTCGTGCAATGATTTTTTATGACTTTCGATGTCATTTAAGTCAACAAGAAAGTTATGATAGACTACGATTGGCCTTTCACGATGAAGCCCCATCTCGTGCGACTGTTTACAACTGGTTTAATGAGTTTAAACGTGGACGCACTAATCTCACTGATGATTTACGTGAGGGACGGCCTTCTACGGCGACGACTGAAGATAACATCTGTGTTGTGCGGCGTATGATAGAGACTGACAAAAGAGTGACCTATCAGCAGATTCGGACGAGCTTAGGCATCGGTATGAGTCAAGTGCACAAAATCCTACACGAACATTTAGCGGTCAGGAAGCTTTGCGCCCGGTGGATACCTCATAATTTGACTGAGGCTCAAAAACTCCATCATGTGGATTGGTGCCGTAAAATGATTGAAAGATTTAACGGAGGTGACTCAAATGCTGTGTTCGACATACTAACAGGTGACGAAAGCTGGATTTACTGTTATGATCCTGAAACCAAAAGACAATCTGCTCAGTGGGTGTGATTTTTATTTATTTTCAAAAATTAAAGAAAAACTTAAAGGAAAGCGGTTTATGAATGCTGAAGAAGCGGTGGCTGCGTATCGCGATGCCATTGAAGAGACCCCTAAGGACGAGTGGGCAAAGTGCTTTTCCCAGTGGGTCCATCGCATGCAGCGGTGTATTGACGTGAATGGACAATATTTTGAAAAGATATAATAAAACTAATAACTGGCTAATGTAATCAGTTTTTGATTTTCTAAGAACTTTCAGTTTGACCCTCGTATCAGTGACAAACTAAAAATAAATTAGTCAGCCGACACTGGCATGGCAATATACTTAGAAAATGATTTTCAACGCAATCAGCCGACATTAGAAAATAAAAAACAGTTATTTGTTATACAAGAGTGCAAAGTTGATTTTTAACCGCGTGCTCAATTTTGATGACCGAGCAAGCGAAGGATTCAAAATTAGAATCCTGAGCGTAGCAAGGGAATCAAAAGAGCACAAGGTGAAAAATATTTGCACTCGAGTGGAACACGTAACTTTTCATTCCACCTCAGCGAGGAAATTACTAAAAAATGCAAATTAAATGTTTTCGCGCTAAGCAAATTAAAAAAAAGTAAGTACACCAAGGAGGTTCCGAGTCTGAGTATTTAACATATTAAAAAAATGTATGATGCATTCGGCATCGAGGAGGTAGAAATAAATAGGTTGAATTATGTTTTGAATTCAAAACCTCAGTACATACGATGTTCTAAATTCAAAATTACTTTAACCTCTTTGCGCCCTGATATCGAGGAGCAAACAAAAGTACTCTTTCCGAGCTGGTGGGATGAAAAAGTATAATAGCTTACAGGTCTGGCATCTGTTGTACGCAAGTATAGCCCCGCTAGAATTATTATTTATTATAATAAATAAATAATATTTATATAATTTATTATTTATTTTTGTTATCTGAGAGTAAGTACCTACAACTTGTATAGAATATTTTTTGCACCTTTGGGACGGCTAAATATTTACCAGGTGAAAGCTTCAGATACAATCGAAAGATGTGACAGGGATAGGGGGTGTGATAGGGAACGACTGCCTTGCTTTCTCAAGGAACTGGTCCCAGCTTGGCTGTTGAACGGTACTGCGGCGCAAAGCGTGGCCCACAACATTCCCGTTCCCCCACACTAGCTTGGTGTGTGGAGTCTCCCACTGGATAGAGCCTATTTAATTTTCCACGGAACCGCAGAGCCGGTAAGAAGATCTCCCGCCGAGTCCTGCGCGGTCGGGGGTAGGCCGGTAAACAACCCGCCAATCTGGGTCATTGAGACGAGCCGCGGGGGCGCGCGCCCGCCCTTGAACCGGCTGCCAAGGAAGCCGCAGCGCGCCGCCTCGAACACCCATTACCAAATAATGACTGGCCTCGTGGCTTAGTGGGTAGTAACTCTGCCTGGGAAGCCGAAGGTCGTGGGTTCGATTTCCACCCAGTGCAAATATTTGTGTGATGAATTCAAATGTTTGCACGGTGTCTGGGTGTTTCTGTGTATAAAAAGTATGTATTTACAACTATAAAAGTATTATATCAGCTATCTGGCCGCCAAATTACAAGCTTTGCTTAGTTTGGGGTCAGATGGTGTTGTGTGCGAATTGTCCACCAATGTTTATATATATCTTAATATATATATAAATCTCCTGTCACGATGTTTGTCCGCGTTGGACTCCTAAACTACTTAGCCGATTTCAATAAAATTTGGACCGTGTGTACATTGATCCAACTTAAAAGATAGGATAGTTTTTATTTCGATTAATGGGCTTTATGTGACAATATCCGAGCGAAGCCAGAACGGGCCGCTAGTATAGTAAGTATATATTTATAATACAGGTACCACATCTTTGATAGTTATTCTACCGCCAAGCAGTAGTATGCAAACATTACTGTGTTCCGGTATGAAGGGCAATGTTTCCAATGACATTACAGGGCATAAAGATAAAACATCTTATTCGTATATCTCCGGGTGCCGAGCGCGGTGCAGTGCTGACTAATGATTTGGACGCTCCATGATCCAATAGCCGCGTGTCACTGTGCTGTTATGTGGCAGGTGTGTTGCTTACCATCAGGCACATGTCCTGCTCGTCTCGTCAATCTATAGGTACTATAAAAAATACAAGGTCTAAGGTAAAGCACGCTTGCCCTAAAGATACAAGATCTATTCAATCTTCGTTTAAAGATTCCTAAATTATAGGAGCGTGGAAACACTGCTGCTGGCAAACTGACATGAAAAAATCTACTATATAGGTATATTAAGTATTTACCTACTGAAAATATTTACCTATTCCAATTTAGACCGCTACTAGCAGAAACTGATCAATGCATTCTTAATGAATTCATAATAAACTTGGCATCCTCGAAACTTCTATAAAATACCACATGGTGCGGAATATCGAGGCGGTCACTGAAATACATATCCTATATAACGTCGTTTACCTACATTCGGTGATTGGTGGAGGTGCTGTGTTTTTAGCACACCATAGATCCTTTATTCGTACGATTAAACCGTCTTTAAAATATAAATTAACATAAAACGTAGAAAATAATACCTATCAGGAGAGATGGCGGGCAAGCGCAAACCTATTACCTATTGTTATCGATAGGTACAAAAATTAAATACTTACATGGTTTATCTGCTACATACCTACTTGTAATACAATATAATGGACGGCAACTGAGAGCTTTCACAAATACTATGAATTTATTAGTTTATTATTAGTTTAGCCGGGTCCATCGTGTGGCAGAGAGAGAAATCCCGAGTAGATCCCGAGACTTGTGACTCGGGCGTAGGTTTAAGGGGCCCCTTTCTGACGTACATCAACACTCACCTTCACTACTCGTTTTTCTCTCCCTGCCCAGCCAAATCTGATATGAGCCTACTAGTGCAGCTTTAGATACTCGTTCTAGTATAGAACTTACTGCACTTCTGGATAAGCCAAGGTCTTTCAGCAGGTTATAGAGAGATTTTGCTGGTATACCTCTCGCACCCACTTCTACAGCGTATAAACTAACTACATAGCCGTTTATTGTTAATTCGTTTAGGAGGTCGTAATACTTATTTTGTTTCATCGCGTGGTCTTTAGGTATATTAGTTTCCCACGGTACGGTAAGTTCTACAAGGAGTATGCGTTTCGTAGCTCTAGAAAAAAAGGAAAATGTCCGGTCTGGATGACGAAACACCCACATCCTCTGGGATTCTGTAGTGCTTTTCATACGTGTCCATTAAAATAGTCCAATCAGGTGCTGTACCCAGGATTGAGTAAGGCTTGTTCCTGGAGTTTGAAGTTGAGCCTTCTTTTACAAAGTTAATTTGTCTTTTGCTTGTCGTCAATCCCTTTTGGGCTCTAGCTACTGAAAGGCTTCACGTATGTACAAATAATAACAGCATACAAAACTATATCATTCATTGAATTACATTGACGAGAGTTATTTATTTTACTAGGTTGCCATGGATCGCTATTCCCCTTCATCCGGGTCTTTGAATAATGTTAACATATCTTATGTTATTCCCACAAAAATGACCCAGCTGTGTCGGTTGAAACAATACGACAAAAATAAACAAATTATCCCTGTTCGAGGGAAAATAATTATCCTATAAATAAATAATTTTGTCGATGTTTTGTTGTCACTTGTACAAATGAGGGGTAGTATACTTTATTGTAAACTCTCAAATACTGTTATATTTCATTGTAAATAATTTATTTCGCATAAAATACAAAACATTTAATTCACTCTCAAATTGTATAAATAGGAATATATAATTGAGACCTTGAATTGAATTTTTGACATGTTGGATCCTACTTACTTACTAAAACGATCTGTAAAAATACTATGTAATACAATATTCAGAAAATTAAGTGCTCACTTGTGCCGTAAGCAAACACATTTTTTTACTCTGCCATCATTGCATTTATTGCATTACTGTATATCATGTTTTGAACCGACTTCCAAAAACTTGTCAATTCAACCACCATATTGCTTTAATACTCATTATTCTATTCCTTACAACGATAAATCCTAAAAAAAGATTCTACTTTCTTAATTTATAAATGGTGTAAACTGTTTTAGATTGTATTGTTTATGTTTTGATCAAATTTATAGTCATACTTTTTCATAAATGTTGTCAAAAACTATGCTTTGGTTTTATTTTAATCCTATACTCTTGTCTCCAAAAAATTGTCGTTTCACAATTATGTTTTTATCTGTGACCCGTCAATTTAAATGTTTCCATTGGTCACATAATATACAACGGCTATTTTGTCTCTTTCACGTCAGTGTATTCGTATGTCTTTCTAGCCTTGTCGAAAAAAATATTTAAACTAATGTGATTTATAGCTATCTCATTTGCATCTACGGCCTACTTATAATGACGTCTTTGTCATTCATTCAAACGTATCTCATGATTTTTTTTCATTTATTCACCAAGCTTCCTTGGATCCTAATACCTATAACAATCTAGCCTAATTTATTAAGTCTAGGCTAATGAGTAATTTATATCTAACTTAAATTGCTAAATAGTTTATACACAAGAAGGTGTCCATCAGCACTTTTCTTATTGACTCTGTTAAGGGGAAGTCACTTATTTCACTTGACTTAGTACATTAATTGTTTTATATAAGCACTTAGTATTGCACTGCCACTACACTATGTTAACTCAAAAGGTTTTATTCTTTTAAGTCTCCTCACTGTGTCCGTGTTATCAAGGAGCTGGATAGCCTCGACATTCACATGATGGTGAAGCCTGCGTTCATGTGCTTCTGCGTACTTTTTTATCACTTTGCCGACGAGATCCATTCCAAGATCTCGATGTATATCGGCATTTCTCACATACCAGGGCGCATTGACAATATCCCTGAGTACTTTGTTTTGAAAACGTTGTATTATCTCGATGTTGCTATTTTTGGTACAGCCCCACAACTGTATACCATAAGTCCACACTAGCATTAGGACTTGTTTATATAATAACAGCTTGTTATGTAATGACAGCACGGAGTTTCTACCAAGTAACCAATACATGTTTTTGTAGCGCATAGCTAGTTCTTCGCTATTTTTTTTGACGTGAGTTTTTCAGCGTAATTTTGCATCAAGAGTTATGCCTAAATATTTGGCTTTATTTTCGTGTGGTATACATTGTCAAAGTCAAAGTCCAAGGTTCTTTATTGATAAATGTACAATTTACACGTCAATTTTATAAAAAAACAAAATAAGAGCATACAAAGAGTATACATTTTTAAAGTTTAAATTGAACTTTACATTGTACGAAAATAGGTATCGTACAAATAAGTGTCAAAAATTAAAATATATGTACTTATTACAATTGTAATGAACAATGACAATTTTTTACAATTTTAAATATAAAAACTCGCTGTAACTATAAAAAGTTTGATCGAAACGCCAGCTTTTTAATCGATTTTTGAAGCTACCCGAACTCGGTGCTGATTTAACTATTTTGTCTATTTATGAATACTGGATGATATTGTTTTTTCTTGTTTGTGAAGTCTATATGAACAGTTTTGGACTCATTTAGCTTAATACGCCATATTTTTGTCCAGCCATGTATTTTATTAACTGCTATTTGCACCCTCTCTGAGGCTTCTGCGTGGGTGTCACCTATTGCCAAGATAGCAGTGTCATCTGCGAATATCTCACGATGGCAGTGAAGCTGTGTGCACGTTGCGTATGCTTGTGTGAAATTTTCGCCACGTTATGTTGTCATTAGATTATAGCATACCTCATCTTCGTTTCTTTAATTATATCGATGTAGAGTATGTAATTTTCCTATTTGTTGCGATTTCTTATTCTGAAACCTAGAAATCGTCCATATTACCAATATTAGCTAAAGTAAAGGGCAAATCTTGAGACAAAGATCGTAGTATTCTGCCCGCTAAGTACCACTGATCAAACAAGACACACTTTCACATGATGCATGGGAATCCCAGCGCACGCGCGTTCTGTGCTTTCAAGCGACTGCACAAAACTGGGAAATTACGTGAACGTATTATATATCTTCGTTGTGTTACCCATGCTTCGACGGAAGCAGCCTTCTTATTTATTTTGCTGATGCAGTCATTGCAGTCATTGAATGCAGCTTATAAAGATGGATATAACCTACCAGATAGGTAGGTACCTAAATATCACTTATCTATACTAATATTATAAAGCTGAAGAGTTTGTTTGTTTGTTTGAACGCTAGGATTTCGGGAAGTACTGGTCCGAATTGAAAGATTATTTTTCTATTGGATAGTCCATTTAACGAGGAAGGCTATATAACATAACGCTACTATTAATAGAAGCGGAATGTAATAAAATCGGGGAAAAATATTCCTTTTTGAGAGATTTCGTACGTTTCGTGCTTTGACATGCCACATGACAGCATGTGTCTAAGATTGCGTCATTGAATATCACAGATTACATACCTCTTGAATATAAACCTTTGCTAATCAAATTAAATTTGTTTGTAAATTTGAGTTGATACGACCAATTTCCGATAGGTGGCCTAGCAGGTAGCTGAAGAGGTGTTTTGTTTGAAAGCGATATTCTCAGGAATTACTGAACCGATTTCAGTCATTCTTTCACCGTTGGATGTGTACGGGATCCCGATGAGTGTTATATATATACCACGGGCGAAGCCGGGGCGGACATCTAGTAATAGATAAACGTTGAGAGTTTGATTATTCCGTATGGCCCTCAGGTTTGATAACTAATTTGTTTAAAACTCACGTCATTATGATACACGTTTGGTCATTTGACACATGATCAATGAGCAGCCGCTGTGGCTGTGTCTGTCGATGGAAAATAGGATTTATAACAAGTACATACTTACCTATAACCATTTGATTTATCTTAAGTAGTTGATAATTTGATACTTTAAAGTTTTAAAATACTTACAGTTTAAATTACCTAAGTAAACATAAACAACAAAAAGTGATCTTTAACATCTAGACACATAAAGAATATCGAAAATATCTCGATCAGGTCAATCGTCACAGCGCAGCGTGCAGAAGTACCCACTCGCACGACCCGTATGAATCCACCGCCGCGTCGTCGGTGTAATATCAGCGTGAAGAGATACGCCGGCCACGCCCCCGCACTGCAAATTCAAATTCCTTCCTGCATGCCCAACAAATGCGGATGTACCGGACAGTCGCAACTGTTTCCAAAGTTGCGGCTATATCAACAACATTATGAAATGAAGTTATATCATATCAGACCGGGTATCAGATACCGGGTCGCGCTATCAGTGAGTCACCGCAGTCACTTGACTCACTCGGCCGGGGGGGCTGCGGCGGCGTGCACTGGCTGACCCGGCGCTGCCGCTGCGCTGTCAATGGTACACGATTGATCTCGGTGGGGATTACCACTTCTGCCACGTGACACGTCCCGTTCAACGACCTATATCTACTAAACTGCCGCTGTGCGGACGGCGAGATGTCCGCGTATATCATCATCAGTCAGCTGTTCAGTCATGATGGAGAGACATGCATGTCTCTTCATACATCATTCGATCGGGATCGCCAGGTCGATAGATGTAGGTATATACGCGACCTCAACCTGTATGTAAACACATAGATATACAGATAAAAACAATATTTTAGCTCCATCGTAGCTAGAAACTACAGCTACTATTAGCTACTACATTTACTACAGGAAATATTAGCTATTTTATATTAGCTATTTTTAGACAAGTTATCTATCATCAGTTGTCGTGCTTACCAATGTCATCTTTCTGTGGAGACTCATATTTTCCAAATGCCCGTTATCCGATGCAGTGTCCATCTAGGAGTTTGATTCGGTGGTAGGTAACATTGATTGGGTCACCACAATCTTTATCGCGATCTTTTGCCATAACTAGACAAGGTTAAAAAATATATAGGTAACCAACCTATCAATTAATTAGTTAGGCACATTGTTTCTAGTAACGACCCCATGAATTTATCAAGATGTATCGTACTGCTCTATTGCGAAATAATGCATAGTCAAATGATGAAATGACGAATCGTGACAGCAAGTTCGACACTCACCTTTGGACGGGCTACTATTGCAACACTAAATTTGCCCCTGATATGTATCAATTAGAAATGAAAGCATTGGCTTTAATTACATTTGTTTGGAAACTCTACAGTAATTAATCTTATCGGAAAATATATCACGAGCAGGTAACACGTATGTAAAACATGCGTCTGCAAGTATCCGTCGTCACCGTGATAGACGGAATGGGCGCGCTATCGCCGCCGCACTATCGCTCGATAGCGTGCGGGCGCGAGCGCCGAACGCTGCCCCCAAATTTGCATCTGAATTGTACCTTGCATGCCAGGTGCATTACATATAGCTAGACCAGGCTCACCAGGTTTGCCGAGTAGGTACGAGACTGCTATAAACCCCTAGGCATAACAAATATCTGAAAAAAAGGTAGTTTAAAATAAAAAAAGCTGTAATAACGATGACATATACACTTTTCAATTTTGCATAATTATGGCTCTTCAGAATAGAACGTAAGTGAACTTCAGAGTGATTTGTGTAAATGACAATACAAACAATTGGGTTTTACCCGCAGCGCGCAGGACTCGAATCTGCGACCACTAAGAAATTGATTTCTTAATATAAATAAATTTTCTAAAATATAAATAAATTATTACAGCAGAGATAGTAGCATCTATAGAGTTATGGGGAATCAGGTCAAAGCAGTAACGATGTATCTGATAAGATTATTTAAAATATGCCTTAACCGGAAATCACTTAATACAAAAAAAAATAGATGAAATTAACTGACTTAAATATTTTTATGATGGCATGAAGCTTTCTACGATGTTGATGTTCATTTCATTAAAGATTGAAGAGGCAGGCTATATACGAATGCCAGCCTCGCTGTTGACATGCCGTAAACGCTAGCAAATGCGTAAGAGATTAAAATTAGGCACCGTTAGCGAAGGTGAGAAGAACCGTATGTTTCATACTTTCGTTAGCGTTCTATGACGTTAGGTATTAGGTACTTATTCGTACTCTACATATGTTCCTGTAGTCACCTATGTACTCGTAGATGACATAAAAGCTATGTTGCGGATTCGGGGTCGCTTATATTTATAAATTCCATTTTATTTGTGTTTGTGTATCGTATCAACGAAAGCGTTTGAAGAAATGAAATTGTGCGTCGTTTTCATGTCGCGTAGCTGGAAGCGGTAATCGTTGTTATTCTACGCGTTACAGTTTTGTCCCCTCAAATTAGAACTCGTGTGTAAGAAAACAGCAACAACAAGTATCAGCTGGAGGCCCTGGAATCGATCGAGAGACGTGCCAAAAGGCTCATAGGCAATAACACTCTTGTGCGAAAAAGACTTCAAAGTCTTGAGCATCGCCGAAAAATTGCTAGCCTATCGGTTTTTTATCGGATACACTTCGGAGAGTGTGCGACTGATCTGCATGATCTAATACCACCTTGCCCTTTTTTCTATCGGAATGCTCGTAGCTCGAAAAAGCGACATCGTTTCATGGTTGATGTTCCAAAGACACGAACAAAGAGATTTGACTCTACGTTTGTGATAAGAACGTCTAGGCTGTGGAATACGTTGCCTGAGTGGGTTTTCCCCGATGGTTACAATCTTTGTGTCTTCAAATCGAGAGTGAATCGGTTTCTTCTAGGTAAACACGCTCCATCGTAGACCGCATCGTCGCTTAACATCAGGCGAGATGGCGGTCAAGTGTGAGCCTATAAAAGGTAAAAAAAAAAAAAAAAAAAACTGTTCAGATGAATAGACTCGTAAATATATATTTACGATTTGAAAGTATGATCTTAATTTATTTACATATGTACCTACATGTTAGTTAGGATAGGTATGTACTTGTACAGCGCCGCTAGGGGGTGTGGTCGTCGTGTGAACAACCGTTACGGAGCTAATACTTGACAAATGACAACTAGACTTTACACAAAAGTTGCTTTGGATAGAAAAATAAAATAAAACCCTAGTGGACAACCAAGTTCCACAACCCTACCAATTAATTACAGGATATTTAATGTTTTCTCTGGTAGAGAACAGTCCGCAATATTTCAGAAGCACTTTCAGGCACCGGACATATCACGTCATTACTGGTAAAGTAGTGAACCACTGCGACCGGTTCAA
Source organism: Ectropis grisescens (assembly GCA_017562165.1). Classification (NCBI taxonomy): domain Eukaryota; kingdom Metazoa; phylum Arthropoda; class Insecta; order Lepidoptera; family Geometridae; genus Ectropis; species Ectropis grisescens. The sequence goes on along the minus strand of CM029777.1, from coordinate 28,186,632 downwards.
CAATCTGTCGCCGCTATTTCAGGTCTAAAAGTCGTAGTAAATGGAGATCCATTATTAAAACATCATACGGGAGAGCTGAGGTCTGAGCAATAGATCTTAGCAGGTATACAACCAAAAACGTGCAAAATAAATATTTTAACGAGTCGTTGGGTGGATACGGACTACGATCTAGGATAGTGGGTACCCACTTACCTACGTATTCCCGCGGGGTCTCCTGCGCAGCGCGGCGGCGCCTGGGCGGCGGCCTGTCGCCGGGCGCGCCGCCGAACTAGAGCGAGGCTATCTCGAGAAAATATATTTATTTCGTCCTCATTACTCGATAACAACCGTTAATCCAAGGTAAACAGAAAACTTTATCGTTTTATGATGCGCGGCTATGAAATAAGTTTTTCGAGAATCGAACAGGGAAAATCAAAAATATTTGTACCTCTTATCGAAGATGGAGATCCGAACCGCTGATACATTTTCTTATCAAATCGAAATGAACATAGTTTTCCTCGTTTTCACCAATTCGTCCTCAGTCGTGGGTCCCGCGCCGACGTGCGCTGCTCTCGCTGGCGAGCGGGCCCCGGGTGCCCGAGCGTGGCTACTTCCACCTTTTTGTGTGATATTAATTCCGAATCAAAAAGAGAGTGTTTAGTGTTATATTATCTGAAGAAGACAAGGTGAACTGGACAACTGAAGTTCAGTTGCGATTGTAAAAACGGTGGTTCGGCGGTCGGGACAGTGCTACGGCGTTCCTACTTGAAGAACCCATGAAAAATTCTAAATTCAGTGGTGAGAAGCGACAGCATTGCATATTATTTCGAGTGGTATTCACAGTACGTGTGTACAGTAACGCCCCTGCGCCACAGCGATAACGTAGTAGCGTCATAAGAAGATATATCTGTAGTTAAGATTTTGTTAGATATCTCATTTGATAGTGAAAATTTTATTCGATACTAAACTTGTCTTATATATGTATAAAAATGGTTTTTCGAAATGTATGTACCCTCATAACTTTTGAATGACTGCACCAAATTGGATGAATCTGCGTATTTTCTAGGTATTCGTTATTGTCGGGACAATGTTTGTAAGGCAGAAAATTTCGACGAAAAAAATATAGTGGTAAGCAGGTACTGACGAAGTTCGTCTGGTCACCCAATATAGTAGTCATACAAAGATTTTTTGCGTTGTGCAAAGTTCATGATGTACCGCCTGTCAGCGATCAGTTTATTTATTTGAATCCGAAGGTAATGAAAACGGCAAAGTATTTGGCAATTTTTAAGTATATTTTAGAAACGATCCTTAGACTAACCGACGCTCGAATACGGGCCATCGGACTTAAAACTAAAATTAACAAAGATTCACTTGAACGTACAGTCGCTACGACTTACAAAATAATACTTGCGAATTATAAATAACTAAGTAATTTAAAGCTTCCATCGCGTCGCGGTCGGGGGACCGCGCGGGTCGAGATCGTCCACTGGGGGTGCGGGGTGCGGGGTCCGCGGGGCTAGTCGTCCTCGGCGGCGGGCGTGGGCCGGTTGAGCACGCACGCGCAGCCGACCGGCACCTGCACCACGTGCCGCGTGGCGTTGTGCGCCGGCGCGGCCGCGTGCGGCAGGTACTGCACCACCACGTTGTCGAACACCTCCACGCACTGCGCGCCCGAGCCGCGCCGGCCGCAGCACGCCGGCTCGCCGCCGCCGGCCGCCGCCGCCGGGCAGCGCTGCGCCGCGCCGCGCTCGCACGTCAGGAACTTGATGCGGCGCGGCAGGCGCAGCGGGTCCTCGTCCAGCACCACCTGCAGCGGGCACACGGTGCGGCCCACCACGTCGGCCAGCTCCATGCGCGGCGCGTCGGCCGGCCGCGCGCCCGCCGCCGCCAGCGCCGCCGCCAGCGCCGCCACGCCCGCCACCACGCGCCGGAGGCTGCACATGCCGCTGAGCTCGGGTCTTGGGATCGTACGTCGGAGCCGCAGAGTGCCGCAGTTAGCTCGTGAGGTATCGCCTCCGATGCCTTTGCCTCGAATGATGCGTATCGCGGACTCCGCCCGCTTATATGCCGATAAAGGGCTTCCCTCGCGATCGCATCAAAGCCGCCGCCGCGCTCCGCCGTCCGCGCGCGCGCCGCGCAGTTCGGTTCGCGCGGTCGACATATTCGTACTCTATCTTCTGATAACGCGTCACTTCGAAATAAAAGTTTTTAAAAGTGGACATTACGAGAAGTTTTACAAATGGTCTTCAAAACTGTTCCCACCGTGTCTTCGAACCTCCGTTATGGCCCATCGTTGCACATATCCACACGGAGGCTCTCGCAGGTAAGTGAAATATTACTTAAACATTACGAGTTCACGATACGTCCCTGGGTACGTTTTGATTTATCAAAACAATTAACTTGCGACTTGTAATTTTTAGTGACTACTTATTCGGACCAATCGTGAAATCAAGTTGTTGTTGTGCTCAATACTTCCATCTTATCAAATCTTAATAAGTGTCTAATAGATCTCGTTTAAACGACAAGATAAGATTGTACTCGATTGTCACACCAGCTGTGATACCACTAGCATCGATTTTCAAACAAAAATGTTCAAATATCAATATCGTAAAATAACACATTATATCACATATTAGAAATAAACTTCGTATTACCGAGTCAGCAATGACGAAAATAACTACCTAATGTTGTAATTTTGTTTTACAATATAAGGTAAAAACGTTGATTTCTCTCACAGTCGTAGTCGCCGCCGTTAGGCCATTAAGAGAACATTAATGTTATTAGAATTGGTACCTAAAATGTCTAACCTAATGAATCTCCCAAAGCCATATTTTGATTGAAAATATTAGTTTTTTTTCAAACCACATTTCTTTTTGTTTTTTTCTAATTTAGGTAAACTACGTTTGTTTACCAGTTTCGCTTAATATGAGATATAAATATCACATCTGGTATCTAATACGCATATGTACATAAGCTTTCAATTCAGTGAAACATTACAATCTTCAATATACACTATCACTATCGTCAATTTCTCAATGTATATATACGTAGTCATGTTAGGCCAACCAGATTTTTTTGGCTATAATTTTAAATAAAGTTTTGAATTAAACTTAAAAACATAAAATACCACCAGGCATGGATATAGTTTTTAACTTTTTGTTAACCGACTTCAAAAAAGGAGGTTTCTCAATTCGACCGTATATATGTTTTTTTAGAAACGATTCTTAATACTTATCCATAGATACCAGTTTTATCCACGTGGACAAATATCTTACTTATTACGTTCACATAAGAAAATTATTCGGTGTAGGTACTCAAGCCTACTTTGAGTTAAAATGATATCGATTGCTACATAAGTGAAAAATCGATACAGAAATGTTCGATATTTCTGCTGTCGAACAAACTCCAATAGCTAGAGTTGAGCTGAATTCAGATTTTGTAATAGTGTAAAAAGCTTCACCCACACTGTGTTTTCAGTGTTTCAGTGCTGTTTCAAATGTTAACTCGAAGCTTGCGCGGCCTTTTGAGATTTGGTAAAATTTAAATCGGCATAGAATTTCCGACATTTCCGACGCCAAACTCAAAAAATGCCACTTTTCACAACTAAAATAAAGTATTAGAATCAGATTACTCTGATATCAAGAATCGTCGTTTGCCACTAGAACTAGCTACTGTGAAATGATTCCGCACAAATAGATTGGTTTCGTAGTGAGTGTACAGAGTTCTCCAGGAGGAGTACGGCTCAACGTTTCATACCTCTGCCAGTAACCGGCCTGCAGCCGGTTCAGTGATCTGACCTGTTGAAGTTCAAATGACTACTTGGCGCTGTGTGCGAGGCATTGTTGTTGTTTGCCAACAAGCCCATCTTTTCTCGTCACATTATTGAATTAAAACGATTACAAATCGGATTCTGAGGTTTAGATTTTGAAAGAGGTTTCAAAGTGCGTAGAACCCGGTACAATAAGTTAGGATGAAAATTAGACTTTTCAAACATTTGTGTCCAACCCTAGAAGTATCAACACGAGGTACAGTTCCGTCCGTTTCAAGTTTTGGAACCTTTAGGCACAAACAGAGCCATCAATATCAATGTAAAAAGATTTCAACAAGCTTGACGAAAGCGTGTCAGTAACTTTTTCACTTTTTTTACATTCTTTACTTGATTTTTAATGTAATCCAAAACATACACGAATAAGTACTCAAATAAATACATTTATATTGGTAGACATTTCACACACAGCACCATCTAGCCCCAAACTAAGCAAAGCTTGTACTATGGAAGCCAAAAAGCTGATATAATACTAAAATATTTTTAAATACATACTTATTATACATACATACTGACACCAATCCTTAAAATATGATATATTTTTTGAACACTCGTAAAAAATAAACTAGGTATCAATCGTACCTAAATGAGATTTAAACCAACTAATATAAATCTAAAAGAAATAAAGATCTCTCTTTCTTTTTCTCTACATAGATTTAGATATATTTGTGTACTTATATCTTGAAATTGCGCATAGGTTTGTAGGTAAATCCATTTACTGTAGTTATGTGGACAGATTAGTCCACATAGCGATTAGGGGGTTGAAAAGATCGATCGTTCATGACTTGTTACTATGTATAATGTACCTACTGTATAAAAAAAATAAACCTATTTATCTTGCTCTCTAAGTTGAAAATTAAAGTTAAGAAATATAAAATATTCAAATGGATTCTCGTATACTTACTGCCTACTATAAAGATCATTTTTTTTAAGAAAATACATTTTCGTTACATTACATTTGCATTTCTGAGGCGGTCTCCAAACCAGCTGTAGCACCGAGTTGGCCAGCTCCGTGCTGCCGTGTCGCCACTCGCATCATGGCTCGGTGTCGGTTACCGTAGCAACACGCAACATTTTCAATTAAAGTGATGTCTAAAGAGCAAAGTCGTGCAAGCATCAGTCAGTTACTTGTATTTATAATATTTCATGCCATACCATACCGGTATGGCATGAAAAACAGTGAAATGCGCAAAGTTACAATAAAGTCCTGTCAACGTAATCATCAGCCGCAGTGGGGATGGCTGCGCGGCTGCGAAGTGTTCCTAAGACACGCCGCACCCCGATCCGCAGTTTTTTCGCTTTCTACCGCCCTAGTTGTTCACCGTATTCGTTCACTCCATGCAGTCAAACATCCTACACTGCGTGAGATCCTGCGTCTCCTGCGCTAGCTCAAAATCAACAGTATACAAAAGAGGCCATGAAGGCTAACAACCTTAGGCCCCGTCAAATAAAGACACGTGCTATTACACCTGACGACAAGATAAATTGAGCTTTAGTATATACCAATGTGTAACGGCAAATAACAAGAGTAGTGAGAAGCCCCACGGGGGCTCGGCAACTCCTGTAATTTGGTAATTGTCTGGCGACGACAGCGTTCCGAGAACGTCGTCTGGCGCCCCGTCTACTGCGCACTCCCGCTCGGATTAGCCGAAATTTCGTTCTTCGTCTTATTATTTCGCAGATAACACACCTAATTGCCCCAGATTTGCCAGATAACCGTTGGCAATTTCAATGGAGTAATTGCGACGATATCTTTTGATGCTAAGTAGTATGGATTGTATACATACTCGTGAGGTCGTCGGGACGACCTAGTGCTGGATTTCTGTAAATTTGTATGATTTCAGTTGTGCAAATTTATGGTTTTCAATGAAATGTTAAAAATGACAGTCAATACTGGAGTCCTCCAAGGTTCGGTGTTCCTTGCTAAATTATTTTTGCTACATATCAACGATCTGTTGAAGGCTGGTAGGTACCTTTGGGCATACAGTTACATATGTAGTGCGAGAGAGCCAGTGGGCAACAAACTTAGGTACTGAAAGATAATAATTATGGTTGAGCATCTGAACTCTGCCCTTAAAGCAGCAATCAGGCCAAATTGAACGAGGGAAAAATGCAGGCGCGACTGTTCTCCGCAAAAAGAAGAAAAAAAGGTATAACGCTAGCTTATCGATGAGATAGATAGATCTGCATGATCTAATACCACCTTGCTCTTTTTTGTCGTATTGCTGGTATCTCGAAAAACAGACATCGTTCCATGGTTGATGTTCCAAACACTCAAACGAAGAGGTTTGTGGTAAGAAGGCCTAGGCTGTGGAAGATGTTACTTGAGTAAAAAACATTGCCCGGTAATTATTTAAGTAGAAATTGGTAATTTTAATCAGAAAATAGAGCTAGTAGGTAGTATTTAAACACCATGATTTGACAGTAATATTATTCCTGGTAAAGGTATGCGTGGGTTAGAAATTACCCAGATAATATATTTTGTTATCGATAATAGGTTTGCTCTTGACCGCCATTTCGCCTGATGTTACGTTTCGATGCGGTCCATGATGAAGTGCACTGTTATAGAAAGAATCGTTTCACACTAAACTTGAAGACACTCAAATCGATATCTAATTCTATCTCTACTTTGACACCGTAGATACTGTTAAAATATTAAATATTTACCTAAATAATTATTGTTGTCACCACATTCGAGACAGACCGTAGCATACCAAACATGTATGCGAGGCTGACGCGATTCTGAAAGCTCTCAAATTTTTGAGCAAAGTTAATCAAGACGTCGAAAAAGGAATTTTCGACGTCTGTGATGTCAAATTAACTCAAATACAGATTATTCAGCTTTAGTCAACTTTTGTACCACGGTAACCACTTCCCCTACAGGTAATTGCGAAGCTTAATAATCGTTCACTTTGTTGGTATACAAGCTCGAAAAGAAAATTAGGAGATAATTTACCTCTGATTTCACGGGCAATATTATGAAAGAAATAAACTGACAAACAATTCTTATGTGCGTACTTCTGAAATGTATAAAACGTAAGAGATCTACAGAGGTAGAAATCTTACTAGCGTGATGATATTATTGTGAAAATATGATGAACGTGTTTACGTTTTAGGCCTATTCGACTTGATTGCGCCAAAATAATAATAATGGAGTGTTAGGAGAGAGGTGAAACACAATACCTAAAAAGTAAATTAACGAGACGTAAGTGTTACTACAGCTCTCTGCTTAGTCTGTGTGTTACAACAAAAAAAAATGTTTACTGGCAATGTTATTCAAACTCTTTAATACAAATTAAATTTTAGGTACTGTTCCAAAATCAATGGGTCTATTTTATATATGGTCTATAAGTACCTATATACATGATCCTATTTTATATGCTTTCGTTTGTGTGGATTTTTCCCTTTAGAATGAATCTTGAATCTAAATCTTTGTCTCTTTGTATTTTATAAATCTCAGGTTTAATCGTCGGAAAAGGCTGTAGAGTTCTTTTGTTTCTAATATTATATTTTCTCTCAACACGGGTCAATTATTTTTGCATAGTCAAGTCAGATAGGCTTAAAATGTATGTATTTTAAGCCTATCGGACTGTTTTCATGTATCATATTTTATCATCGTGCAAGTAAAATTTTCATAAAGTTCTTATTTTTCGATATTTCAGAGGAGATTCTGATATTGTTTAACATTTTACCCGTGAACATCAGAGCTGAATTATCATGTGAATTTCTTATCTTTTTCAAGGACTGTGGTTTGTTTTAATATGTTTTTTTTTACCTTTTATAGGCTCACACTTTAATGCAATTTTAGTTTCGAAGAGAGACTTTGTACTCTTATAATATTTAGGTAATAGGCAATTTATGTCTTACGGGAAACGGGGGTCGTACCCTGAAACAAGATACATACTTTTTTTTTTGCATACCTCTTGATATCCAATCAAGTTATTGTTATTGTTTTTTTTATTATTCTATAAATAGAATAACTAAAGTCATTCTTTATAACTTTTTCATTTCAAAAATATACTGAAGTGAGCATACAAGAAATTTATTCCAAACACGGGTTATTATAGCACATCTTTGTAATTTTTATTTTCTGTTAGATTGTCTGATTTGAATTAAAAAAAAAAAATGTAGGTATGTAATTTTATTCTTCCTAATTTGTAATACGGACATCAACATATTTTAGGAAGTATCTACATGATTTTTGCGTCCTGTCCTGAGCTTCAATAAATATAGTGTTGTCTAAAAACCAGCGGCTTGACGAACCTCTACATGTATGGTATGAAAATTACTTACCAAATACTTTATTATAGTTTGTTTATTTATTTTTGAATTGGAACAGTAAGTGTATTATATTTTTTTGTAAATAGTATTCCATAACCTTTATAAAGCAGTGAACACATGACTAGGGTCTATTGCAGAGTCTGTTAGCCACACGGAATTCTTAAAATAATATTCGAGTATGTTTAGGGAAACCAATCCGCCGTGTGTGTGGTGTTGCGCGGCCGCTGGTGTTGAAGGGTAATGTTATGTTATGTAATGTGAGAATGTGTTCGGTTCGCATCCGGCAGCGCGCGGCGCAGTTCACGTGTGACGTCACGGAGGTACTGTGGGCTGCGCGTGCGACGGACACCCGTGACGTCACAGACTGCGCGGCGAGCCTTTGAAACCGTGACGTCGTAATACTGGCGGCGAAGCTCGGCAACTGTGACGTCGCGCTTCTCACGGCGGAGCTTCGAAACAGTGACGTCGCAAACATGGCGGCGGCGGCGGAGCTTCGAGCCCAACACGTCACGGAACTCGCGGCGGAGCTTTGAACCCTTTGTATATCTTGAGGCGTTGTTTCGGATCCGTGACGTCCCTTTCCCTTGATCTTATCTTGACGGCTGTGGCGTCACTGATATTGTATTGCGACGTTATCCACTCATGACGTCAGTTTGTCCGGATGCACCAATCCGTTATTAGTTCTCCGGATCATTGCCCGCCAGTGTCAACAATTACAAATAAATGTATGTTTATTATGAATACAGAGAATCCAGAGGAGTTTGAGGTCAGAGATATAAATCATCTTGTATCTCAGGGAGACAAGCACAGTGTAGTGCTAGGCGGCAGTGTGACACTGTTGCTATGGGCATGGCATGGCATGTTACCATCAGGCACACATCCCGCTCTTCCCGACAACCTATAGTCATTTTACATAAATACACGGGTAACTCACGTTTAAACCCGTTTATTTTTACACCCGTGTATTTATGTAAAATGTGTAATAACCACGTTAGTTTTCATACTAAAACCTATAGTTAATTACAAAAAATACGTATTAAAAATGAGAACAAAGCATTGCATCATATCTAATCATAATGCCATAAAGAGAGTAAGCTGAATTATTATATTTGTTTATACATAATGTTTAGTTTAACTAGGCCTTTTCCACAATTAGCCTCTTATTTGGGCCATTGTGCGTCGATCATATTTCTTTTATCTACTTCAACCCGCCCAGGCTATCTCAGAAAGGCAGCAACGTCACATTATCATAGGCCTCCGGGAGAGATACTGGGGATTGAAGGAATTGTGCCCGATACTCTGGCACAATACTGCATTCTGTAAGCTCATTTTGTGGCGTTTCTTTCTCCTCCATGCATAGGGGATGCATGTCTGTTATACTTGTGGTAAAATGTGGTTATTTAGGGCATAGTGGACAGTCACAGTACCTATTATAACTTTGAAAATGTTGTGCCTGTTTGTTTTGATGGGGTTGCGTCCAAGTTTTTTAAGACTTCCAATACTGCGTTTTTTGTTTCTTCATTCTTACTCCATTCTATAAAATGATTCATGGCCACTCAAAATTCTTGCATATCCATGTTTTTTATTTGAGCCTGAGGTATAGGTATTCGGGGGTTTCAGTTCATATACTTATTGCCGTTACCAAGGGAGTCGTTATGTTTTTTAATCCATTGAACGGTTACTCTGTACCCGCTATGAATTCGAGAGCAATATGGCATTCCAGTATGAGGACAGAGGTTACAGCGTTATTTTTAGAGCTTGCAGCACGGAGGCGCTGTCGACGACAATTTTGATATACAGGTCTCCTACATCTCTAACTGCAACTACGAGTAAGTGGCTACCTGTGCTACCCTAGTGATATCGATGAAACTTGAACCTGAAGGATTGTGTTTAATTTACTTAATGGTAGTAATTTAAATTTTAAACATCAACTCTCAAATGACTCTCAAATGATTTAAGCTTTAAATCGTTTGTTGAGAAGCTCCTGTACCATATTTGGTTTTGGAGCCATCTATGCATATTATTTAGTTTAGCCATGTCTTGATTCAGCATTAAGTTGGATATTGCATTTACAATCAACGTTATGTGGGCATATTGTTCTGTCCATGGCACATCAAGTAATACTCCTTTTTTCAAAGCCCGTTCTCGAATTTTTGAGTGTCGTGTTTTTATATTTCATTTTCACAGTTCGTTTGCGCTTAGTCTTAGGACAGCTCCCATACGACAAGATGTAGAGGTCTCAGTTTTAAGAGTATTTACGGAATTGTCTAAAACGCGATTATGAAATGGCGATTTTATTTCAAAAAACTTTTGAGTTTGTTAAATGTACTATGTAATATTAGCTGTGAAGCCCTCTGTGCTCGTCTTATCTTATCTTATACCTTTAAACGACCAATTCTTGTAGGTATATATATATATATATATATAGAATCTGAATCTCGGAAACGGCTCGAACGATTTTCATGCAATTATGTATACAGGGGGTTTCGGGGACGATAAATAGATCTAGCTAAGTTTTATTTTTTTTAAACTTCATTTTATGCGCGTTTTCAGACAATGGAAAACTCCTACAATGTCATTAGAATACGATAACTTATTTCGCCACTGTTCTTTAAGTCTAAATGGCTCAGACGGAATATGCTCGCCCTCGGAGTCGACAGGCCCCGGTTCGAATCCTGATGGTTACACTCGGAACTTTTCTTTTTGTTCTGAGAAAATCTTATACTTAGAGCCTTTTATAAACACATTTAATTCTAGTTCTATAAGCGCATTTAATTAAAGTCTAATTCTTACTTAGACGCAAGTAGGTCTAAGTAAGTCATCACTACGTAATTCGTACCTGCCTAAATATCATTTAAAAAACGAGCAAAGCTCGGTCAACCAGGTAGGTACTGATTTATTTAGTCCAATATATAGATCATGGATTTCTGTCCACCAGAACAAAAATCGTATATAGTGTAAAAAATAGCTTTAGTTTTACATTCTATCTATTAGATCTATTTGCTAATTTAATGGAATAAAAAGTAAGTATCTTAAAGTAACGTAGTAGGTATAACATTATCTCTGATCTTTTAATATATAATGTATTACTTAAAACAATATCATAATAGTTTTGTACAACAATACCGGGACGCTACTTGTGATCCATGAAGGGCTGCAAGCGGCGTCCCGCGGCTTTTTTCGCGCAGTTCCCGACTCTTCGACACATGCAATCTCCACATCCCCGACATAGGTTCTGCGTTTGACGCTGGAGGTCATTAATTTGGTCTTTGTCATGTTCATTCGAAGCCTAACTTCCAGGCTCACTGTGCTCAGGTCTTCGAGCATTGTTTGTGGTTCAGAAACGGACGGAGATAACAAGATAATGTCGTCGACAAAACGAAGATTCGTCAACTTCGTTCCTTCAACGCATTTGCCTCTATTCTCCTACTTAGTGGTAACTTTTCTAAAAAGTTGTTCTAGAGTGGTGGTAAATAATTTAGATTTAGCAGATAGTAGGTCGCCTTATTGCTTAATATTATTATTTCTGGTACGATCATCTGAAAAATAAAGCTGGCAACAGTGGTCACGGGTGCTTTTACGCGTCACTCCCGTTATATATTTTTCTTACGATTTTAGTTTAACATTTTTTTGCAGTTAGTTTTCGCAACAAAATCCCCATCTCCAAGCCTGGCCATAAGGAACTTTGTTCCAAAAAAAGTACATTGGTTTTCTATACCGGATAGAAAACCAATGGACTTAGTCTTAGTACTTTTTTTTACCCTTCTAACTAACTAAAACGGCTTTCCGTTCGTTTCAAGCGGAAAGAAAAGAGAGAGAAATATGAAAGCTAAGACATATTTTGTTCGGCGGCGGACCCCCGGCCGGGAGATGCTAGATTTACTTCGCTAGTCCAGTAGGGCACCCCATCTGACGTTCCCAGGTACCATATACGAGTAGGTACACTTGTACGTTGCCGTACGAGATACAGTACTCGCTGAATACGGTTCAGCGAGTCCGTATTCTCATACGGAATGCTTTCGGCTATCCTTTAAGTTTCGTACTCGAAGGATGTCTGAATGTTTGATGCTCAATCACGTCGTACCGTGTAACAGATCAGGTTGAAATTTGGAACACAGTTAAATTATAGTCTGGGAGAACACGTAAGCTAATTTTTGTCGCGGGAAAATAACGGGAACGAGAACTAGGCGAGTACAGCCGCAGTGCGCTGCTAGTGCGTGACTTGCCTTTAAATGTGCTCTACATGATTAAATAGAGTTTGAAATTTAGGATAATAGGACGCCAGTCCACAGTTCGATAGATTACAATCTAACGACGGTAGATTATAAAGTAACCTAATAGAGTAAGACCCCAGGGACGCCAGACGTCACGTATTTTCTGATGGATGAAATTTGGACGATTGAGTAGAGTTAGTACGTACTAAGAACACATGTTTACCCGGTAACTTACTTAGACGGCCAATTTTGAGACATGGGGCCCAGAAGGTACATAAAAACATGACTTACTTCACGTATGTTCTAATAACTGATTTTCACGTATGTCATAGGCAATATCTTTAGGAATACAGTTACGATACTCCCAGACACTTTCCGTCGGCCGTTTTGCTTAACAGACGCTTTAAAACTCCCAATATAATGACTTAACTTCACTTAAATTCTCATACTTCATTTGGATATGTGTTTATCAGACAACTATTTTAGTTGTCTGATAAAGGCTTTTCCAAAAAGACAGACCGATCTAAGGGGCCAATCATCCCCTAAACTCCATTTTAATGCCTCTATGTAAGAGCGCGCGAGTGTAATGTATTAGGAAATATTGACTTCAACAGTTTTTATACGAATTTTGCATTTTCAAAGATACCAACAGAAACACATCATTTAACCGACTTCAAAAAAGAAGGAGATTTTCAATTCGGATGAAGGTTTTTTTTGGAACGATGTCCCTTACGGCTTGGAGGTGAAAGAACTTTGCTGCGCGACCGAACTGAACAAAATGTGAAGCTAAAGCTAAACTTGTATCTATATATATAAAAATCAATGCCACTTTTCGTTTTAAGTAAACTCCTCCTGAACGGCTGGATTTGAGTGATTTTATTGTATACGTTTGGGTAGGACCCTGGATGATTTAGATTCACAAATCACCCCGGCAGATGGCGCTGCAGTTGGTATCTAGGTTACGAGGGTCAAACTGAAAGTTCTTAGAACTGGCCACTTATAAACAATATAATAAAAAAATAATTCTATAATTTGAAAATAGAACTCTTTGCCAATATTACTGAGTATATACTTCATTCATTTGTCATTTGTTTTACGATTTGGCGGAAAATTGAAAATTGTCTGTGTCACGTCAACATGAATTTAACACGAGAAAATTTTCGTGCAATGATTTTTTATGACTTTCGATGTCATTTAAGTCAACAAGAAAGTTATGATAGACTACGATTGGCCTTTCACGATGAAGCCCCATCTCGTGCGACTGTTTACAACTGATTTAATGAGTTTAAACGTGGTCGCACTAATCTCACTGATGATTTACGTGAGGGACGGCCTTCTACGGCGACGACTGAAGATAACATCTGTGTTGTGCGGCGTATGATAGAGACTGACAAAAGAGTGACCTATCAGCAGATTCAGACAAGCTTAGGCATCGGTATGAGTCAAGTGCACAAAATCCTACACGAACATTTAGCGGTCAGGAAGCTTTGCGCCCGGTGGATACCTCATAATTTGACTGAGGCTCAAAAACTCCATCGTGTGGATTGGTGCCGTAAAATGATTGAAAGATTTAACGGAGGTGTTTCAAATGCTGTGTTCGACATACTAACAGGTGACGAAAGCTGGATTTACTGTTATGATCCTGAAACCAAAAGACAATCTGCTCAGTGGGTGTTTCCTTTCGAGGAGTTGCCAACTAAAGTGAAGAGAGATCGAAGTGCGGGGAAAAAAATGGTGGCCTCGTTCTTTGGAAGGATAGGTCATTTCGCAACAATTGTGTTAGAGGATCAAAAACAGTTTCTGCAGAATGGTACACTACCAATTGTTTGCCACTTGTCTTGGAAAAAGTTCGAGAGAAACGACCTCGCAGTAGGATCCTCTTTCACCACGACAACGCCTCATCGCACATCGCCAAGCAAATGATCGACTATTTGGCGACATCAAACGTTGAATTACTGGGTCACCCGCCGTATAGCCCCGACCTCGCGCCTTGTGATTTTTATTTATTTTCAAAAATTAAAGAAAAACTTAAAGGAAAGCGGTTTATGAATGCAGAAGAAGCGGTGGCTGCGTATCGCGATGCCATTGAAGAGACCCCTAAGGACGAGTGGGCAAAGTGCTTTTCCCAGTGGTTCCATCGCATGCAGCGGTGTATTGACGTGAATGGACAATATTTTGAAAAGATATAATAAAACTAATAACTGGCTAATGTAATCAGTTTTTGATTTTCTAAGAACTTTCATTTTGACCCTCGTATTATCCGAGCGAAGTCGGAACGGGCCGCTAGTAGACTATACAAAAAAGTGACGCGTAAAACTGTCCGTGGCCAGTGTTGCCAATTTAATGTTTCAGATGATCAAACCAAGTTAATAAAATGAAGTAATATATTTTTTGCAAAATTGTGTTGCTTTTAACCGACTTCAAAAAAGGAGTTGACTATACATCTCTGTAATACCTGACATCTCCTGGCTTATTACTTTTGGATGGCAAAGGTGAGTTTAATAATATACATTTATTGTGTGTGTTTATGTTGAGTTGGTCCTATATAAATTTCATCGAAATCAGCGTTACGATTTTTGAAATATAAACAAAAAAACTAAAATTTACTTTCGTTTATCTGGATGTGATAGTGATGGCTTCTTATGAAATTTGGTAGAGTGGTTGAATTTAAGGGCGTGTGGGCCGTAATTTTGAATTTTTAAAACAACTTTAAGACCTTTAAAATAGTGTATTAAACTCTGAAAAAAATATATGTAATAGTTAAGGATCTAATCTAGTGTAATTCGCAGTCAGTAACACGATTTAATGAATTTTACTTGATAGAAAAAAATCCCAAAGTTACCCCTTTTCAAAAAGTTTTTTCAAGTTTATGACTAAACTAACGATTTTTTTACTACATTTTTGTACTCAACGAAAGCCACTAAAAAGTTATAGATGCATTCGCAGAGTTTGACTTGATAAAAAGTGTCAGTTATTCACTATGTTTTAATATTTACCATATATATAGCGCGCCGTTCGGTAAGCCTGATCAGTCGCGTTTTGGCGCTCACGGACGACGGGTCTGTGCTTGATTTTGCAATTTTGACAACCGATAAATTTTAAATATTACGATCATAGTGCCACAGTATAACAATATCAGTAGGTATTACTAGTGAAGCACGCTATGAAATACACTATGATCTTGATTTTTGATACCGTTTTCATTGGGAATTGCAAATAGACGCTGATACTAATTAGTACGCTGTTTACTTTATGTTGTAGACCAAAAGGGGAGTCTCAAAAAACTGACGTCGATACCACATCAGTAAAAAAATCAATGTGGATGCAATGGAAAATAGATAAGTATCGGTAAAATATTCGTCCGTTAAATCAGAGATCGGGATAAGGAAATAATGAGAGGGGAGAAATCCCCTGCGTAAATCCCCTAATATAAATGCAAGTTAGGTATCATACATGATAAGTTAGGTATCATAAATGCAAGTTAGGTATCATAAATGCAAGTTAGGTAGGTATCATTTATGATACCTAACTTGCATTTATATGCCATTTAGGTAAATACTTTGGTAGTAAGGTACTTAGTACTTGGAAGAAAAGTCCTCACATACAGATTTTACCACTTTGGAAGAGACTTTCGCGCAAACTATTCAGTTTAGAAAAAAAATGTTAGGAACTTCAATACAATTTTGAACACCTTTCCATAGATACACGTATGGTTTTGTTGGAATTTTTATTTTTTTATTTCTTTTCCAAGTTTGTGACACCACCAAAATTTATTGTTTTTTCTTTTTTTTGTATGAAAATGTTAATATTGTTCATAGAAATTTAGACACTCGACCAAATTTGATAAGAAGCCTTTTAAGCAGTAAAATTACTCGTAGAATTTAACTCTGCACTAAATTTCCGATTCGTATTTTTTATATAAGGTTTAGAATCATTTCCTGAGCATAAAATCACAAAATAATAACAAATCCAGGTGGAGCTTCAAGCGCCAGCTCGAAAAAACGTTTTTGGCTGATATTCTGAAAAAGTTATAAAGCCTATTATTATTGTAGAAAATAAAATTTCCCATCTTTTGTTGCTAGTAAACTTTTTTTTCGAACTTACCGATTACGATTTATTATGTCAAATTTGATGATAACAATGTAATAATAATAATAAGATGTGAATTCTGTTCCCAGTAGCATAAACATGTCCCTCTTTACCGGAATGGAAGAAGGGTTATGTTTTTCGCGCGTATCTTTATGTTTGTAAAACTTTTATTTCCACATATATCTTCCAAACGGCTGGATGGATTTTGGTAACTAAGATATTCTAAGACTAGTCTGACTCGCCAAAATGTCCTTAGATAGTAGGTAATATTTTTTTACGTGTAGATTTTTTTGTAGTCGGAGTTTTTAAATTAAAGTTATTCTATCATATTGCTCGTTGCTCGAATAAACAGCAGCGTTCATCATCATGATTGAAGAGTTGAACGAAGAGTTTGGTCTCCACTTTTGTAATAAGAACAACTAAGCTGTGAAACGCATTGCCAGAGTGGGTATTTGTAGAAGGTTCGAAGCTTGGGGTTACGAAGTACACTGTGCTTATTTCTATTAGAGAAACAAGTTCCATCGTAGACCACATCATTTACATCCACTATAATTGGCATCATCGCAATCGTATCATTAAATGGTCAATAAATCGTAAACAGTAAGTTTTACAAAAAAGTGTACTAGCAACAAAAGATGCAAAATTTTATTTTCTATAATTATTGTCTATAATCTATAATATATAGTTTCCAAAATATCGGCTAAAACAGTTTTTTTCAATTGGCGTTTGAAGCTCTACCTGGATCTGTGAGCATTTTGTAATTTTATGCTCAGTAAGTGATCTTTACCTCATAGAAAAAAATAGGATTAGAAATGTAGCGCAAAGTTGACCAAAAAACCTTCTATTTTTACTGGCCTTTCATTACGTTTCAGCACATTTTTTAAAAATTTTGACAAACTTGTGAATTATTAGGAAACATTTTAAAAAGATGCATGAAATTGGAAAAGCCGTTCTCAACTTATAGTGTGACCAAAAAGAAAAGGTTGAGTTTTGTATATCTACGAGTATAGATAAATTTAGTATTTCTTCGTTTCACTTCACAATTCACAAAATTGTTATCACTAGTATAAACAGTATAAACAAATCTTGAACAAAAAATGAGTTTAAATTACATAGTCCAATATTTTAATGTTATTTCTGCACTGTGGCACCGATTCCGCGGTCGGTGACGGTCGCGAGAGCAAGACATCGTTAAATGCCTAATTTGACAGAACTACCTGGCCTTAATTTCAAATTGAAGTCGGTTTTTGATTATTTCGAAAAAAATAAATTATGATTTTACAAAGTTATTGACCTATTTTTGTATGTGTGTTAGTTGTGTGACGACTCCGGCAATTGTGAATTGATAGAAAATTTGATCGAAGTCGGTTAGTTTGTTTTTGTTATTTTTTTACTTGTAAATAACTTAATACACAATCACAAGTCGGCCGTAAAAAATGTGAAAATTGTACAATAATAGTTAAACATGTTTATATGTATCTAATATCCGTCAAACACAGTATTTTAGATCAGTATATTGTATTTTTACAGGAATTTGAAAAAATAAACATCGGAGCGAAATGTTTTATCTTTTAGCATGTCACAGATGCATGTACGCGATGGAAAAACCATTGTAATGTCGATGTGAGATTGGGAGAAATTGTAAATATGTTGATATATCAATCCTTTATCGCAGCGAGCCAGCCGCGGCCGCCGGCTGAGTCACCGCTTGACTCACGCCGGCTCCACAGCGCGACCTGTAGTCACACGTCATCGAAACACTTTTCTTACAGGTTTTACATCTCAACCTTCTATACAGAGTGAGCGAAGTACGTTACTGCGTACGTTACCGTCGCGCGTACGCTGTAAATGTGTGGAAACTTCTGCCTGAGCGGATGTAAAAGAAATCGTCCTATACCTGTCTGCAAGAAGGGTTATGTTTTTCGCGCGTATCTTGTTTTTCAGATATTATTTGATAAGCTACGTGTTTACGTAAGGTATAGGCTCGTATCTTGGCTGCTTCTACAGGTCGGTGTTGTTGTTTTTTATAAAAATATGATAGAGTAAGTCGTAGTCACGATGAGCGCGCGCCCGGCCCGGCGCGGAGTCACGGTGAGCGGCGCCGGGCCCGGCCCCCGCGCGGCTATCACGGGCTGATATGCTTGATGACATCAATCGTAATGAGCCTCAAAGATTTAACAGATAGTTTAAGGAGATAGTGGACGTTATCGGAAGAGGCGCGCCAGCAGCGCGTTGGGCGCGCCACCAGCGGTTTCCCCTCTTTATAGCTTCGAAAACTTATTCAGGGTTCGAACTAAATCGCAGTAATATAAATTTAAAACAGGCTTCGACCGCTAATGTTCAACCGCGGAAATGTTCTCTTCGCCGAGAGTTCTAGTTGCTCGATGGTTTCCACATACTTTTTATATAAGTAATCTAAGTATCTAACTTTAAATACTCAGCTGTTTCAATGCATTTTATAGTTTGTTATCTCGTTCATAAGCTTTCACAGATCGTTCTAAAAAGAAATGCATATTTGTAGCATTTTTAAATCCGCGATAATTATCAAATAAGTACATATAAAACTTGTAAAGGATACTCCGATAAAGCCTACGATTTATCGGAGAAAACTTTTTTATCGTAACTGTACTTATCTATAGGTGTTATAAAATACTTATACAATAATTCTTATCGCGAACTTACAAATGCTTTAAGTAGCTAATAATTTTCTTATCATTTCAAATCGTAGTTAAGTCGCTTAATTCGGCTCAAGTCACGTAAACAAACGATATCAACCTATATTATGTAATTTTAAATATCGAACGGCCACTCCGTTGTCCGTTTCTTAAAGAATATCTTTTGCGCGGTTGAATTAAAGGTGACAGGTAAAAAGGAGGCAGCATACAAAAATAAGGTTTTTCAGTAAAAATAATTTAATAAATTAACCAGCCTGATACAGGCGAAAATATCACAAATGAGCATCTTCAGGGCTCCGGCGGCCGCGGGCGGGCCGCGCCGCCGGTCGGCGCTCGCCAGCGAGCTCCGCGCTACTCTAGGTCAGTCGGCGGGGCCGGGCCCCGGGAATAAATAAAGCTTGGCATGGAGGCGCCGGCCCGGGTCAGTCGTCCGGGTGCGCGGCGCGCGTGGGCCGCACCATGCACGAGCAGCCCACGGACACGGCGATGGTGCGCAGCACGGGCGCGGCGCCGCTGCGGTCCGACACCACCACGTGGTCGCGCACCTCCACGCACTGCGTGTGGAAGTGCTCGTGCTTGGCGCCGCAGCACGCCTGCGCGCGCGCCACGTCCGCGTGCCGGCACACGGCGCTCGGGCCGCGCGCGCACTTCAGCATCTTGATCCGCTGCGGCACGCGGTTGGGGTCGTAGTCCACCTCCTGCCGCATCGGGCACACCGTGTTGTTGAGCACCTCCGGCAGCTCGATGGTCAGCTGCTCCTTGCCGGCGGCGCCGCTGTCGCGCTTGCGCAGGCGCCCGTGCAGCGCGTGCTTCTTGTGCCGGTCGTGCCGATCGTGCCGCGGCGCGCCGGCCGCGCCGGCCGCGCACCACGCCGCCAGCGCCAACAGGTACAGCTTCGCAGCTTTCATCTTGCTTCGGAAATATTCTTCTGTTTATATACGGAACTCGGAAACGATCGCGTCTCTCGGGCCTCTCGATTCGTGGGATCCGGAAAATATTTATGCAATATTTTTGTTTGAACGTAATTTTAGGGGCTCCGGTCCCGGGAAGCGTTTGTCGCGTGTGGCGGTCGGTGCCGAATAGAATGTAGATATCTTCGAGGCGGCCACTTTTATGGAAGCTCGGCGAGCGGCCGAGTGTAATGGCGCCTGCGCGCGGCGGCCCGCGGGAACGGCGGCAGTGCCCGCGCGGCGGCCGGCGCGCGCGCCCGTGTCGCGGCCGTGAGTGCGCCGGCGCGTTGTTGTTGCGATGTATCGCCGCCGCCGGCCGGCGCCCCGCGTGCAAGTGTGTCGAGTGTTTGGAAGAGTGAGCGGTTCGTTGAAGTCCCCGTGCCCCGTGGGTGCGGGCGGAGCCGGCGGCCGCTCCCGGCCGCGTCGCGAGTGTAGTGCAGCTCCGTTATCTTCAGGGCTTCGACCGTTATTATCTCGAGTGTGTTTACGATCCCCGGGCCTGAAGGCTCGGCCGGCGGCCAATGGTAGCGCCTCGGCCGCGACCGCCTCACGATTGGTCGCTCGCCCGCCAATAGTCTCTCATATTCGATGCTAATTTTACATGGTCCTCGATTCCGGGGCAGCCGCCGACGCGGGCCGGCGCCGCCCGCCTGCTTCCCCTCAGCCGAGGTTCGGGCGCCGGACCATGTCCCTGGGGAACATGAGCAAAATACGAGTGCAAACATCGATAAGTTCATTGCAGATCTGTTGAATCCATCGGGCGCCGGTCGCTGGCGTGACGTGCTTAAAATTATGTCATTTTTGTAGAAAGTGCCTACGTGCCGTATAGACACGTCTACGTCGTAGCACTGCGGTGCGCTCTCCTAGTAAAGATATAAACGCGTGCGTGAAAGTAGTAGGAGGTCCTACGCAGAGAACGCGGCTTAACTGATAACGTAGTTATCTTATCTCGGCGGGTATGAGTGTGCGCGACCTGCCCCAATGCCGGGTCTGCTCGCCTCAATATGGACTATCTAAAATATGAATTAAACTAGATTCTATACTGTTTTATAAAGGTATCTTCGGATTTGGAAATATTGGGTTTATACTATATGTTTATGAAAATTGCACGTTAAAGCTATGCAAGAGCCAAACAAAGTAATTTCATATTTTATTTTATTTTATTTTATTCTAAATGGAAAACAAACAGCATTACATAATCATAAAATATACCTCTAATTTCTCCGCGTCCCATTTCAAAGCTATTATTTTACAAAAAATACAAATTTCAAAACAATAAAAACAGTTCTCTACAAATATACTGCAAGCTAAATGCTTACGCAGTACACAATAGTTCATTCACCTCCTACACCACTAGCCATATTACCTAGATGTACGAGTTTAACATCAGGCTTTAACGGCGAAGGAAAACATCGTGAGGCACACGATTATTTATGTACCAGAATGAAATAACCGCTGTACGTTTATTGAATAGGTCGAAATACAAATCTACTTAATTTGAGCTGCTGTAGCTGGCGAGTGGTCGGCCCGACTCCAATGCTCGCCTGCGACAAGGAATTTTGAGTACTTTATAGTACCTACTTAGATTTTACAAAACATATTTTAGCTTAAAAAGTGATCGGATTCACATTTGTTTTTGACTATTGTACTTTTAATAGCAGTAAAAACACAGCAAACGAAATCATCAATGTGGAATCTGTGACGTCGCCAAACCTCAAACTATAATAATGTGGTTTTGACGTAACACAATGATGTTGTACTATTTCTGATATCTGGTAAAGAGCAACGTCAACGGGTGAGTAGGTCTCCTGCGGTAAACACCGCGCCTGGTGAACAGGGCCCGCGCCCGGGACTGTGACCCGCGTCCTGAACGATTCTGAGTCTGCGATGTGAGGTCACCGCGTGACGTCAGGCGGCACGCGCCGCGAGCGGGCTGGCTGTTGAGACTTGTTCAACGTTTTCCGCCGGTTTGTTTTCATAATACAAGCATTGGTACTGTGTTGTAAATCTACTCTGATGTCGGAATGCAACGAGTCGAGACTTGCTCGTTCACCAATCTCTGGACAAAACGCAAAATGCCATTAAACCGTCAATTTATAACAAACAAATTGTGTGTATAAACAAATTATCTTTGATCAATATAGCCACAGATTACACTGTTCCTGTTATCTGTGAATGTAGCATGTTTATGTTATTATATTTTAATATAATTTTTTCCGGGGTCATGTACGATTGGTACAAATGTATAAAGGGTTAGCTACATAATTTACCTTAATATTTGCTGATTCTATTGATCATTCAATGAAATATAACACGAACCAACAGGACTGTGTGAGATAGATAGGTATCGCTATCGCTTTCATTGTAGTGCTACCATCATGTTACTATGATATGATTCGAGGTATCTAGTTGTTATTTATGTATTTAAAATCTACCTCGCTACTGGTGTTGAATTAAATTAAACCGTTAAAATATTTTGAGGAAGATTCTATATAAATACTCGTACCTAAACAATAACTAAATCGCTTTGAATAAAATCATAATGAGTACCTGTGTACCTCCTCCATATTATTCCATATTACGGTTTTACATATGACTAAGCACTGGGTTTATGACATCACATAAATTCTATGATTAGTAGTAGTGATTATTAGGCCTTTTCGACGATGACACGTTCACCACTGAAACCCAGGTAATGTAAATATTCGATAATGACGTGAAAAATCCGAATACGGCATTCAGTCGGCGGTGCCTCACGCGGGTAATCCAGTTACTAATTTAGTATTAAATTCTGCTGAAAATATCCGCGCTTTGATGTAATCGCTTGAGAAACTGGCGTGTACCATACGTAGGTCGCACTATTAGTTTTGTAACTTAAAAAAAACAACATGTTATAGACAAAACATCATGTTTATTGCTTTTCAAAATACCTACTCTCCTTTACATTTTAAAAAATTTTAATGCGATCGAACCATTTTTTAAAACAGGAGGACCAGATCTGAATGAATGTTTTATACATGCTGATTGAACGCTACCTCTTCGGAGTTAGTAAACTTTTTTTTGTTTTAACTTTTATAGGTTTACACTTTACCGCCATCTCGCCTGATGTTAAACGATGATGCGGTCTACGATGGAGTGTGTTTACCTAGAAGAAACCGATTCACTCTCGATTTGAAGACACAAATATTGTAACTATCGGGAAAACCCCTCTCAGGCAACGTATTCCACAGCCTAGACGTTCTTATCACGAAAGTAGAGTCAAATCTCTTCGTTCGTGTCTTTGGAACATCAACCATGAAACGATGTCGCTTTTTCGAGCTACGAGCATTCCGATAGAAAAAAGGGCAAGGTGGTATTAGATCGTACAAATCAGTCGCACACTCTCCGAAGTGTATCCGATAAAAGACCGATAAGCTAGCAATTTTCCGGCGATGTTCGAGACTTTGCAGTCTTTTTCTTGTGAAACGTGAAACTTTTTATCAAATCTTTTATTTTGGGGAAAGCACAGACATCACAGGGTGCTAGATCGGGGATATGCGCAGGATTGGTGACGAGTTGTTCTTTTTCGGAAGCTAAAAATGACTTTGTTTTGTTGGCCGTGTCTGAAGAAGCGTTGTCATAATGTAGGAGAACACGGCTCTTTGGTTGTCCTTCGAGATCCTTAGTAACACCCTAGGTAAACAAATGGTCGAATACCACTCGGCAATAACAGTAGTATTTTGATCTTCAAGTGGAATTGTACAGATGGGCAGCTGAGAAAAAAAAACGCGATCATTTTTTACCAACGTTTCTCACCTGCCTCACTTTTATGAGAGATGCCTCATGCCTCACATTTTCGAACACTCATTCACATTGCACAGGTTGCTATTTTTTTCGGTCCAAAACATTAAATTCACTTTTCATCACCTGCGACGTCATAAACAGCATTAGAATGTCCGTGGTCGAACTTCAGTAGCATCTGTGCACACCATTCCACGCGAGCCCGCGTCTGCTCCGCTGTCAGTTTATGAGGGATCCAACGACAACAAAGTTTCCAAAATTTCAATTCTTGTAACATTTTGTGAATTTTGCTAATACTAATTCAATTTAATTCATTTATTCCAACCATAAATGCATAAGAACACTTGGTAACGTCATTCACAAAAAGGCAAAGAATCTGTGTACATAATAAGATAAAATAACAATGTCAAAATGAATAAAGCCGCTGTAGAGGGGGCCTAGTCAATTAAATGCAGCTGTAAAAAGGATTTGTCAAAGACAAAATAACAAATAATTAAAACATACAGTATCCGGATACTACATGAGTACAAACAATGTAACATCAAAAGTTTTATAAATCTATTATTTTATCTTATTACAAGATTCTAATTTCGTCACATTTCTCTTCCATATATTATCTTTAGCAAAGTCATCTATATTATAATATGCCTTGCTCAATAAGAAGCTTTTTATTTCATTTTTTAATTTGCTTTCATTGAGACCTTCCACCTGAGCAGGAATTACATTATAGAAGCGAACACCATTACATTTGAAAGAGTTATTAGTTTTCTGAAGTCTGCACTTAGGAAATACAATTTTGTGTTTATGGTGCGATTTTGGATTCAGATCAGTTATTTTCTTCAGTCGACTTCGATTTTTCTTCCGTAGATACATTATACATTCATAAATGAACAATTAAAGGACTGTTAATATGTTTACAGTATTGAAAATCTCCTGCACTGATTTTCTAGCTGATAAATTATATAGACGCCTTGCCACGGGTTGCCTTTTTTTGCAATATGAAAACAGTTTTGTTCGAGGCCGAACCCCATAATAAGATCCCGTAGGGCATAATACTGTGAAAGTAGCCAAAATAAACAAAGCCTAGCTATTGCAACGTCAGATATTTTTTAATTTGACGAACTGTTTGGGCAGCTTAACTAAGTCGGTCAGCCAGTCCCTCTATGTGAGAACCCCGTTGAAGCTTTGAATCTGCTGAAATACCCAGAAAACGAGTAGATTGTACAGGTTCGATGAGTTAATCTTTCAATTCAATTCAATTCAATTCATTTATTCATATCATAAATTCATAAGAACACTTGGTAACGTCATTTACAAAAAGGCAAAGAATCTGTGTACATAATATGATAAAATAACAACGTCAAAAAGAATAAAGCAGCTGTAAAGGAGCCTAGTCAATTACATGCAGCTGTAAAAAGGCTTTGTCGAAGACAATATAACAAATAATCAATACACACAGTATACAGATACTACATTAGTACAAACAATGTAACATCAAAAGTCTTAAAAATCTATTATTTTACCTTATACAAGATTCTAATTTCGACACATTTCTCTTCCATACGTTACTATCTTTAACAAAGTCGTCTATATTATAATATGCCTTGCTCAATAGGTAGCTTTTTATTTCATTTTTAAACTTGGTTTCATTGAGACCTTCCACTTGTACAGGGATTGCATTATAAAAGCGAATACCATTACATTTGAAAGAGTTATTTGTTTTCTGAAGTCTGCACTTAGGAAATACAATTTTGTGTTTATGGTGCGCTTTTGGATTCAGATCAGTTAATTTCTGCAGACGACTTCGATTTTTTCTTACATACATTATACATTCATAAATATACAATGAAGGGACTGTTAATATGTTAATAGTTTTGAACATCTCCCGTACTGATTCTCTAGGTGTTAAATTATATAGACCACGGATTGCTCTTTTTTGCAATATGAAAACAGAGTTTCTGTCCGCAGCCGAACCCCATAATAAGATCCCGTAGAACATAATACTGTGAAAGTAGCCAAAATAAACAAGCCTAGCTGTTGCAACGTCAGATATTTTTTTAATTTGACGAACTGCGTGGGCAGCTGAACTGAGTCGATCAGCTAGTCTCTCTATGTGAGGACCCCATTGAAGCTTTGAATCTACTGAAATACCCAGAAAACAAGTAGATTGTACAGGTTCGATAAGTTCATCCTTCAGTCTTATATCAAGTTTACCGCACATTACATTGCAGAGTGTGAACTTTATACATTTCGTTTTAGTTGGATTAAGTACTAGATTATTTGCATCAAACCATTTGTACGCAATGTCCAAAAGTACGTTTATTTCAGTGAAATCGTTTATTCCTCTCTTAATTTTGAATAGAAGTGATGTATCATCGGCGAACATAACTATTTCTATATTTTTATGTTTCTTTATCATCAAAGGTAGATCATTAACGTATATAAGAAACAAGAAAGGTCCAAGTATGGAACCTTGTGGTACACCCATTCTTATAGGCGACTCATTTGATTGCACACCGTCAACATCGACTATTTGTACACGGTCTTTAAGATATGAAGAAAAGAACATTTTCTGTCAACAATTTTTCTGCAAGAGAGGGAGACGAAGTTAGATGTTTAGTTGTCTCTAATGGAATATCAGCAAAATAAACCTTGAAGGCATCTACTATGTCCGATTTTTTCGTAGTGACTTTTTCGCCAATCCGAAGTGCGCTCATCATTTCACGACTTTTAATTTTTAACCGACTTCAAAAAAGGAGGTTTCTCAATTCGACCGTATGTATGTTCCTTTTTTTTTTTTTTTTTTTATGTGTGTTCGCGGATAACTTCGTCGTTTATGAACCGATTTTGATGATTCTTTTTTTGTTGTTAAGAAGATATTCCAAGGGTGGTACCATGATAAGGAAACCAGGATCTGATGATGGTATCCTAGAGAAATCGAGGATAACTTTCGAAAATTGTAAAGATGACTAGTGCGTTAGTTAAGTTTTTGCTTGAGCATTTTAAAGCAGTATAGTTTAAAGATGGTCTGGAGTCGATCTGATGAGGGAACGGGAAGACGGTCGAGGGAACTCCTCGACGGTACATAGTAGTTACCTTGTGTTTGGGCTCGATGAATTTGTATTGATGAGAACTTTTTACATAGATGGGTTGTGACTATCATTAGTGGTCTGATGATGAAGATAAAGGACAGTCAAGGGACTTTCTTAACGGTTTACAGGAACTACCCAGTGTTTGGGTTTAATTCATGTATTGAGATCTCAACACGAAATCGTGTAAATGCATTAGTGAAAACTTGTTTAGCACTAAAAAGGTAAAATAAACTATTTTACAAAAATTAAACCGACTTCAACACCACAAATAGACACTCAAAAGCGAAAAATAATTTAATATAGGTAATTATTATAACCTCTACTCACTCATCTATATGAAGTCGGTGCCAGCCAAATCTAACAGGTAGTAGATAGATACTACTTACCTATGCCTACTTACTTACTACCTCGTACATAGTATATCTGCTAACTTTTTAACTAGCCTGGCACCGACTTCATATGGATGAGTGAGTAGAGGTTATAATAATTACCTATATTAAATTATTTTTCGCTTTTGAGTGTCTATTTGTGGTGTTGAAGTCGGTTTAATTTTTTGTAAAAATAGTTTATTCTAGACTCATTGTTTATTATCTTCCACGTGCTTTTTATCATATTATTGGAGTTTTTAATTTGATCCCGTATAAATATTGCTTTTGCTCGAATACATACATTTCTAATCTTTCAGTCTTATATCAAGTTTTCCGCACATTGCATTGCAGAGTGTGAAGTTTATACATTTCGTTTTAGTTGCATAAGTACAAATGGTTTGATGCAAATAGCATCAAAAGTCGAAAGCTTTTGATAAGTCTGAACGTCATGATGGTCTTCCCAGGCTTTCAATATATAATTAGTTATTTCGATTTCTGCATCGGTAGTGGAACGTTCTTTTGTGAATCCAATTTGGTTATTATTGAATAAATAATTAATATTAAAATAAGATAAAAGTTGCTTGAGTTGTTGCTCTTATTTAAATCGTACCTAAATAATTTTTATTACTTATCTCCATTAGTAAAACATGATATTTATATGTTAGTTTATGTCATATTCGTATTTATGTATTAGGATGTACAGTTATTAATATGTAGGTGTATGCTTAATAGTATTGTAGTATATTTATATTAGTATACCTGTAAGTTAATTTTCATATTTACAGACTTTAAATATAACATTCACTTATTGTTTGTACTTCCCCGTCTTCTTAATCTTCATTTCTCCTGTTCCATCCAGCGGTTGCCTGGAAGAGATCGCTTTTAGCGATAAGGTCGCCAATTGTTACTTTGTTTTTTTTAAGTTTTATATATTTTTGTAATTTTGTTTACTTGTTAAGTGCAATAAAGAGTTTATCTATCTATCTTGAGAACAAGTTTCTCGAATATTTTGCTAATGCTGGGCATAACCGAGTTGTTTTTTTTATAGTTTAGTGTCGAGACAAGCTGGGCATGTGCCTGATGGTAAGCAACATGCCAGCTACATAATAACACAGTGACATGCAGCTATTGGAACATGAAGAGTCCAAATCGTTACCTAGCACTGTACTGCGCTCGTCACCCAGATATCTAAGATGTTATATTTCTAAGTCCTATAATCTCTCTGGTAATATTGCTCTTCAAACCGGAACACAGTAAAGTTTTCACCTTACTGCTTGGGCGTAGAATAACTGGCAAAGGTGTGGTACTTCCCCAGGCGGACTCTGCGAGTCTTACCACTACTAAATCTGTAGGGGTCTGTAGCTTCCAAGTGAGGTTAGTCCTCGGCTAGGTTCCAGGACAGGAATGCTATAGTGGTCTTGTATTATGCGTACGTTCGTAGCAAATTAGAATATAATTCGATTGTCTGGGATCCACACGAAGAAAAATACAAGTTAATGCTGGAAAAGGTACAACGGAAATTTGCTCGATACTTGTATAAGAAACTATATGGTACTATCCATTTTTGTATCCGTCTCTGTTCGTCGTCGGTATGGTCGGCATAAACACTCTGCACACTAGGAGGAAGTGTGCGTTGTTGGTGCATTATTACCGGCTTTTGAATGGTGGCATCGATAACCCTGAGGCTTTGGCTCGTTGCTCTTTCGCTGTCCCCGACCGGCTGCGCAGCTCGCGCGCGTGCGCCGTGCGGAGACTTCCAGGAGCCGCGCGCGCGCACCGACACGGCTAAATTCGCGCCCACCGCACAGGCCCTCGCCCTACTCAACGACTTACTCGCCTATTCACCGGGCATTGATATATTTTTTAGTAAGCGTGGAGAATTTATCGCTCTAGTAATTAGATTTTTAAGTGTGTAGCTGTAGGGCTACATGCTATATGTTGAGTTGGCTTGTAGCCAATAGGGTGTTGTAAGATTTTGATTTGTGTTTGTGTATTTTTATAATGCTATATATATACTTAATTAAATACTGGTTAATAAGTGGTAATAAGTGGAGCGCTGGCCGAGTGAAACGACACTCAGGGCTCACCGCAGATCTTCTGGCGGGAGCCCACCCGGAGTTAAAAAGTGCACTATATTTCCTGGGTGTACCGGCTGCTTTTCTTAATGTGTGCCTTTATACATTATGCTAAGTTATCTTTATGCTATTTACAACGATGTTTTTAACATTATTCAAAATTATCTTTATGCTACATTTGGTTATGCTAGTAAAAATTATACGAAAACAGTTATGCGCTTAGTTAGGATAAATTATCATTAGTCCTAAAAACGTTATGCCTAGTTAAATTAGTACAAACATTGTTTTGCTACCACATATAGACCCCATATCCTCACGGTGCTCAAACAAGGCACTTCTCTCCCAAAAGTATTTTGAAGACGAGCGGCACGGTCTTGCAGAGAGAGAGATAGAACTTTTAAAATCATAAAAAATCATCGCATTAAAAATCTTTTCGACTTAACTCCATTTTCGTTGCGTACGTAGAACTTTGATGTATGATAAAAATAATTGACAAGTTATGTCCCAATTGTTTTTTTTTTACTAAAAAGGTTGCAACGTTTAGTAAAATATAACATTCGAAATTCAAATAATTCCGATTAGCTAGAAGTGCAAAACTCGTGTGCCCCATGGTTTACACCAAGTGGTGAAAACCAACAAACTTAACTTTGCAGTCGGATTTTTAGCATTTATTTTTATTTGGACAGGTGTGCCCATAAATTTATGTTCAGTCTTATTCTTGTCCCGGTCTATATTTTATCCTAAACCACAATTAATTTAAAGTCCATAAAAAAAAAAACTAAATAAAAACCCCGTAAAATTGATCCGAAGCTTACATGAAAACAATTAATGCTATCGAATGTAGTTTTTTTGTGATTGTTATACCGTACACAATTGATTTAAAACATAAAATCACTACGCCTTCCCTGTAATTTGTGATGTCGATGCTCCTAAACCATTTAACGTATCTAGTTATTGGGATAATAACACTTATGTTAGAGAAGTTAAAGTGTCAAAGCTGTTAGTTAACATTTGAAGTACAATATTTAAAACAAACAATGCCGTTACAATTGTCTTGGAACGTCCTTGCGAGCAATGCATTCAAATGGGTACGAGTACAAGTAAGGTGATATTTCATAAGGCGAAACGTATACAACACCTACGTTACCAGCGACTGCGGCACGGTATGATTCAAGTTTAGCCAAGTCTCATCGATGAATACGACTTTGTCCCAATTTGTGACATTATTCATCTGTCTGAAAAATGATACACTGTGCAAAATTAAATGATATCTTACCATCATAATTTTCCTCTTGGGAGTTTTCTTGTAGTTGAAACCGATTTGCTTCATAAGAATTGTTATTAAATTATTATT
Organism: Ectropis grisescens; assembly: GCA_017562165.1. Taxonomy (NCBI): domain Eukaryota; kingdom Metazoa; phylum Arthropoda; class Insecta; order Lepidoptera; family Geometridae; genus Ectropis; species Ectropis grisescens. The sequence continues at coordinate 28,155,949 of CM029777.1, read as the reverse complement.
CACTCATTTAATCTTTTTTCTTAATTTTTAAGTTTTTTACAATACATATATAAAAATACAAACATTATAAAAACTTAAAACTAGGGTGCCGCCAGCAGCGGGCAGGGCCCAAGCTACCGGTGGTTAGGGCTGCAGACTGAGGAACCTCCTGACGATGCGCGCTGTGTCGAGGATGACCGCCTTCTGCATCTGACCCTTAATCCAACCGTCTAGCGAAAGTCTCTTAAGAGACTTTTCGCTACAAGGCCGTTTGCCGACACAACTATTGGGACTATGATCGTCGAATCGACATCCCACATGGCGGTAACCTCATGAGCCAAGTCAAGGTACTTGCTAAGCTTGTCCTTCTCAGCTTTCACGAGGTTCTCGTCATGTGGCACGGTGATATCGACGATTACAGCCCGGCGCTCGGACCGGTCTACCAGCACGATGTCAGGCTTATTGGCGACAATAGTCCTGTCCGTGATGATAGAGCGGTCCCAGTAGAGCAACGCACGACCATTCTCGAGAACTGGCAGAGGTGCGTACTTATAGTAGGGCACCTCGGACTCGACAAGGCCGTATCGAAGAGCAAGCTGCTGGTGGATGATCCTGGCTACTAGGTTATGTCTGTGCAAGTACTCGCCGTTAGCAAGATGCGAACAACCGGAAATAACATGACGAAGTGATTCGCCTGGACGGCGGCATGCCCGACAAATGTCGACCGTACCGTCCTTCATTATGTATTTCCGGTAATTGTTCTAAATTATTATTATTATTAAGAGCCCATTGTGTCCCAGGGTTGAGCAAAGGCCTCCCTACCCTCCCTCCATTTTTGTCTGTCTTGACTCAAAGTAGTCCAGCCTTTAAGGTGTTTGTTTTTTTTTATTAAAGATGTCGAATTACCAGTAATCAGGCTAGCTTCTCGTAGTGATATCAAATTTACTCCCAGTGTGGTATTCATTTCTTATAAACATATACATTACATTATAGAATAAACAGACACGTGGTTTCGAATAGCGTCTGCGTGAAATATATCGATATCTGTTAGAGGGTTGCTGTTCTTTCTCATTTGAGGCGTACGTAGGTAATCCATTTTCTTCAGTACCAGGATGCCATCCATTTTATTCATACTTTTTGCCTTTTAAGATGGTTCGTCGTCGTCTCAATGATTTTTTTCCGGTTCTGATTGCTTTTGCGACGCAAACTTGCACTTGCGTTACGGGTAATAAAGGTCAACTGATTCGTGTTTGAAGTATTCAGTTAATTTCATAACCCATTCGAGGGACTAACTGTTGATTATACATCCTCTTTTCGACAAATTGAAATAAAACTTGTACGATATCTTAAATCAATGACCAAAATAGAAAAAACAAGGTCGAGCAAAGCCAAGTCGAGAAAAAAACTGTCAAACATTGGCGACCGCACAGTCAACTAACACTAGATTTATTTATTATTTTTAAAAAATATTACAGAGAACAAAGTAATAATTGGAAATTGCATGTAACATTGGTATAACAGTATACCGTAAGCTCAAAAATAATATATACTTACAAAACATTATTTGATGCGCAATAATAAAAAAAAAATATGCAAAAAAAAAATTTTTTTTTGCATATTTTTTAAAAACACTAGTTCATTAATTATTTACATATTTATTGAAGTGAAAACTTCTTTAAGTGTACCGCACAAAGATATTTTCGTAGGCTGTGAATGAAGCTGACCCGAAGCTGACACTGTGAAGTGAAAGGCTCGCTTGGGTACATTCAGGACCGCCGATTGTACCCGAGCGAGAAAGATACAGTCAGTTGCTGCTCTTCCTTGTCGTGCGGTCTTAAGCAGTTAAGCACAAACATTTTTTTATTATTTCTTTTAGATTCGTTCCAAATTACATTTTAGGGTCTTTCTCAAATATCATCAAGCGAGATGATGTCTAGTGCGAAACTATAATAGTTAAAAAAATGTATTTTAAAACAGGCCATTACATTTAATTTAAATGACTGCTTAAAATGCTTTTCCCCCGTCTGTCTGGAAGAGACTACTTAAGTAGAGCAATATACTATATTATACAGTATTCTGAAACAAAACAATCAGAATGCAGTTCTTTGCCGACCGCTAATGCGACTACACACTAACCATATTCGCCCGTATGTTGTCAAAATTAACCGGTATTATAATAAAATTAGTATTCATTAATATTATAATTGCGTCAGGAGTGATGCTCACCAATGGTCGACAAACTTTTATCGATACACCATCGCTATTTATCTTCATCTGTAATTCTGTTCGATAAGAGACCAGACTAAGGTAGAACTTGGTAAATTCGTAAACAAGCAATCATAAACCCGAAAAGGCTATCTACGCAAACAGCTCAGCCGCTACAGCCTCCAACAGGTTCTAACGGCTACTCTAGTGAAATCTAAAAAATACTAGTTCATGAACTTCATACGGAAAACTACACTACGGGATAAATATAAAGAGCATAAAGTGCATATTCGTGGTGTGCGAGTAGAAGTTCCAATGGAACAGCTCCAGCATGCACTGTAAACCTTGGATTTGAAGTAATCTTGGTAATTATGCTTTGCAATTGTACTATACATATCGAATGACTAAAACCTAACAACAGCACTCATTGTTACTAATCCCATTTCGGACATTCGTTTAGAAATTTAATATATTACCGGACGCTATGTGAAATGTGTGGGTGACCACCTTACAACAGACAAATGCCACGATGGCCGTAGCTAAGGATAAACAATCTATTAAACGTTCTCACTGCTGGGACTCGAGGCTTTGTCTCACAAAGAAAGAATAATGGAAGTAATCTACCACGCTGGCCCAGTGTGGGTTGGGGGATGACACATGTCCTCGAAAGATTCAAGGTACATGTCGGTTTCCTCACGATGTTTCCTTCACTCTTTTAAGAAAGTGGCGTTGTTAAAATCAGCAAGCTTAACTCTCTTGGAACTCTCGAGGATACTCATTTTGTCATTTCCCACACTCGACACCACGGACGGACATGGTGTCCTTTCCGAATACCTTAATGAGGTCGAACTTTTAAATCGGCGGGAGCGCGGGACCGCTATCGCATTACTCCGTGAACCGCCGCGCGTGGCCTGTCTCCGGGCCCTCCTCTGGGGCAAGCCCCCGTCACCGGTGCAATTGTCTATAGATCCAAACATAAACATTTCCAAGTGAGTATGTACAATACAACACAATACAATACAAAAAAACTTTATTACACCATAAAACAATACAGAAAAACAGTGATTTACTTAAAATTAAAAATTTTGGGTACAAAAGGCAATCTTATCGCTAATAGCGATCTCTTCCAGATAACCTTTTGGTAACTAGGACAATATGAAAGTATATGTGTATTTTGAGTACCTCCTCCATATTCTCAAATCACTCTCAATGGTTGCCTGCAAAAGATCACTTTTAGGGCTAAGGTCGCCAATTTCTACTTTATTTTGTTTTATTTTAAGTGACTTTTGTTTATTTCTAAATTAAGTCCAATAAAGAGTTAATCTATCAATCTATCTATTTGGAAATTATAGAAAAATCCAGATGCCGTTATTTTCCCGAGATAAAACAACAAACACACGGGCCATTTTTTTTATCTTGGTTTCCCGGACTTAAATTATATTCTATCTGTGTTGCGAATTTCAATCTTATCCCTTCAGTCTTCAGGCTTTCCGACGTGATCAAGCAACAAACATCCAAACTTACATTTGTAATGTAGAAGGATATTAGTAATTTTACTATTAAAGAGAAAATAATACCCGAGCGCAGCCGCGGGCGCTGCGGGTATGTAAATTATACTTTAATTTAAAAGTACTGTTTTTCTTTTCTGTTGACTCATTGAACATGACTGTTTCAAAACAATTTAATTTATTTTCTCGACCGACTTCAATTTAAAATTAAATTTAGATAGTCGACCATTTCACAAGAAGCTGCGAGTATCACTACGTCGTGTCTTCCAGATAAATTAAAGCAAATTTTAGTGTTTGTTGATATTTCAAAAACATCACACCGATTTCAAATTAAATCAAATCAAATTTAAATGTGAATTAAAAATGTATAAACACACTAGCAGCCCCAAGATTTCTCAAGATTCAAGATTTAGTCCTCGATTTCGTGAATGTGTAACAAACATGTGTCACACATACATACATTCTTACAAACTTTCGCGCTTACAATATAAGTAGGATGATAAGTATACTAATGAGAAAATTATGTTGTTACAGGTAAACTTAATTTGGTTTAAATATGGTAGTTTTCTGTAAGCGAATAATAAGTCAATATTGTGATAACTACCACAAGTTTTGTAATACAGTAAAAGCTCCTTATTCGCGGGGTACACGTTTCATAAATATGCCGCGAATACAAAAACTGTGAATACCTTGATAATTTATACCTATGGGACTGTAGGAAATACGTTCCTAAGTGACACAATAACTGACAAATTTATGTAGAAACGAATGAAAAAATAAAACTCGCAAAGACACGCTTACCAAGTGAAACTTATATAAATAGGTAAATTGAGTTATAAGGTTACTTTACCTACATAACGAAAATAAAACGGTTTTTATCTACTATCTAGATAAACACGTTCCGCTTCCGCGGACCGCATCATCGCTTAACATCAGGCGAGATGGTAGTCAAATGTAAACCTATAAGTAATAGTTAAAAAAACATTCTGAAAAACCACCTACCGCAGCAAGGCGGCTTATGTCAAAGGAAATGCCGAACCAATACAGTTACGATATCATTTCAGAACATATTTTAGACATTTCAGTTTTAATAAGGTCTATTTTAGTTTTTTAACCCCCGACCAAAAAAAGGGGTGTTATAAGTTTGACGTCGATGTCTGTCTGTCTGTCTGTCTGTCTGTCGGTCTGTCTGTCTGTCTGTCTGTCTGTCTGTCTGTCTGTGTGTGTGTCTGTCTGTGGCACCGTAGAGCTCAAACGGATGGACCGATTTCAATGCGGTTTTTTTTATTCGAAGGTTGATATCCGTGCGGATATTCTTAGCTATGTTTGGTTAATATCGATTCAAGATGGCCGCCTCCACAAAATGGCGGACAAAATATTTCTTTACAACTTATCTCAATATGGGTATCAAATGAAAGGGCTTGACTAGTAGAATACAATACATAATAACAAATTTCAAATCCAAGATGGCCGCCACCACAAAATGGCGAATTACATTATTTTTTTTCACTACTACCTCAATATGGGTATCAAATGAAAGGGCTTGACTAGTAGAATACTTTGCACTATGACAAATTTCAAATCCAAGATGGCCGCTACCACAAAATGGCGAAATACATTTATTTTTTCACAACTCCTTTAATATGGGTATCAAATGAAAGGGCTTGACTAGCAGAATGTTGTACAGATTACAAATCCGAGGTAGTCGGGGGTTAATCAAAATTTTTAATTTTGTTGTTATTAGTCAATTTGACGACGATTTTACTAATGATACCGACTCCTTTTTACATACATAAGTACCTACCGATTAGATCCGCGAATAAAGGAAGCGCGAGTATGGAGATTTTACTGTAGTTGGATACTTTATAAACTGGATTTCTATGGATAATTTAAGTGGGTAACATAGAATTTTCAAAACAAAATCAAACAACACTTCTGAATTAATTTTAATGCTAATATTTTTTACAAACTTATCTTAATTCTTAACTCAATCTGTAACAAAATGCTGCCGACAAGCTGGTTACATGTTCTCTGACGTAGGCTGTTACAACTGTTATGATAAACTTTTTTTAATTGTAAGTTGTATTTTTTACGTTAAAGTATGTGTTTATTGTATTTAATTCTAGCTTTATGGTTTATGGTCTAAAGTAAATAGTGTAATAACTTTTAATGTAATTTTATACTACATTTTACTAAAAAAATCTAGTTTCAAAGAAACATCTCAATCCTATTACAACAAATACCTTTTACATCGAAAATTGTACAGTCCTTCAATCAAAGTTTCTGTTTCTTTTGTGATAATGTAAATTCTCCTCTGGTAAAGTTGGGTTTTAAAATGTTTTCAATAAAATACCATCAAAAGTTTCAGACGAAACTAGACCTTTCCTCACTTTTATAGGGGTATGCTTTTAGGAGTTTGATTTGAAACCCTTTTTTTCTTATTATATTTTTTTCTAAATTGTAATTTTTCATAGCTTTTCATTTAATTGGCTCCAACAAGTCAATCATATTGTAAATCAGTTGTGGTCAATTAGATGTACAACGCCTTATTAAGGCAGGTACTTTTTTAATATATCTGTATTAGTTCACAAAACTGTTAAAGTATTTATATTATGGAAATTCTGTAGGTATGGATTTTAATGAAATGATGTAACTGTAATAATAAATATATCTGTAGAATTGTAATATATTGTTTAATATTTTCCTCATGTAATTGCTTATTATTAATTAGAAATTAATTTAGTTTACGTTATCCTGTTCTCGTCCAGGGCGCAATTCATTCACGTGTTTCATATAATAATAAACTGGTTGTATGGAATAATTTGTTTTATTTTTATTATAGATATAAATAATTCAATTACCTAACAATTTCTACCACAGTAAAAACCACAGCAAATACCTAGTACAGACTGAAAATACGTTCCTGTGGTGCTTGGGTTATATCTGTCCTATCAACAATTAGCTTCTAGGCGACATTAAACATGTAGAAAAACGTATTAAGTTGAAGAATATTTGAATACAGATAAACCGATTTCCGCATTTAAAACATTTATTAGCTACTCACGTGGGTCAAACCGACAGCGACTGCATCGCCGCCTAACATCAGACGAGATGGCGGTCAAGTGAAAACCTAAAATAGTTAAAAAAGGAACTTAACGATAACCGTTATTTTTGTAAAAAAATTGTTTGCAGTGCTTGTCGTTAAATACTGCCAGGTCAAGTGAATGCTTTAAAATGTATACTTTGTCGTGCGGTTTTACTTGTGGCAGCCAAATAGTTTAGTCAGCTGTTCAATTAACCGCCTACCTAGCCTGTTTACTAAACAGTGCCGTTTATATTGTATTTTATTTCTGTTACGTGTTCACCCACCCTATACTACAAATGGCCTAAGCATAAACTAGCCAGTTTATTAAATGTTGTAACAAACGATGCGGCTGAATTAAATCTGCATAAAATTTAAATGACTGCGACATAATGTACATTTTAAAGTATATTCACCACTCAACCTACGCTTAGAATGCACTTACGTTTTACATTGCATAAACTGAAGTATACTGAAATATTTAGCCATTTATTCCTGTTTTTGTAAAAAAGGTCAAAAACCTTTTTTTAATTTTTGTCAAATTATAAAATTTTAATTTCATTTTTAACATTAAATTTGACAAGGGTATGACATTGTCATAATGACAACCGACTTAAAAAAATGACCAACAGCGCGGCAGCGATTGAACTATCTGTAACAAAGTCGTCTATATTATAATACGCCTTTCAGAAGTCTAAATAATATATTTTGGTTGACCAATCAGACCAAAATATTTATTTCCAAATACGAATAGTCGTAACTAGTTCTGGGTTTAATGAGATGCAAAACAATTATAAAATCTGAATCTTTATTTCATGCAAATTACAACGAATACTACACGTGTTACTGTCTAGTAGATCTTAGTATATACAATAATTTATACAGCCCTGTACATGAGTGTGACGTCGCCACCGGCCGGCCCAGCGAAGGACGCCCGGGTGCTCCAGTGACCAGATCTACTACCTACAGGTTTGTTATTGCTGCTAGGTTTTACGATGAAGGAGTTTTACATCTTGAATTGAACATTTAGTACAAGAATGACGTCTTTCAATGACATTTAGATAGATAGAACACACCAAATAAAAATAATTTGCAAGTCGAAACATATTACACAATAGGGTATAACGCACTATGCTAATAAAAACCTAAAATTATGTATATTTGATAGTTTTACGTTAGAATAAATGAATACTGTTAATTTACATTCATAAACATGTTTAAATTTAATACTTCAATACTAAAACTAATGTTTTTCTGTTCTTCGAATGTCTAAAAGCCTCTACGACGTCACTAACTCAAGTAAACAAAGAACTTGGTTATTGTCCTCTACTGATATTTCGAATTTTCTTAGATATTATTTATTACCAAATCGATATTCTGAAGACTCTAGACTCTTCTGACTAGAGTTACATTATAGAAGAAGGCTAAAGCATAATATAATTTTCGAACACTGTATATTTTTTATAAATTGAATTATTACACTAAAAATTAAAAAGTTGTGTTCGTAATGTTAATAGTATATTTTCGACTGTGTAAATGAGTTATTATGATTCGTGCTTAGGTACCTCAAAGTGATCTTCACAGAAATGGTATTTAATTCTAGTGGACAATAACTTCAGATCTCTTCTAGGTGATTTCAACCATGAAATTCTCATTTTATGCCAGTTGGGAGTTGAATCCGTAATGTTCCGGAGTTTTAACACTTGTATTATTACAGTTAAGCCCTTAACACCAGTGATATGGATTACATATTAGTCTTAATACATTAGCAAAAATATATGTATTCCCTTAGAGAATCGTATTGTATTCAATGCTAGTGACATCATAACCATTGACGGTGCATTAGATGATTTCACGCGACATTTTAAACTGAAAAATTATATTTAGGTGCTATTTGGATTTAAAAAATAATACTTATTATATTTTTATGAATTTATTAACTGAAGATTAAATTAAAATACTTTTAGTAAAAGGTGGTAAAATCCTATTAAAGCTGGCGACATTTAACACCCATGAACCAGTAATAAGTCTTGGCCGAAGTCCCAGATGTGTGAATATAAACACTTTATTTTTATATATCTAATACATTTGCTAATATGTACATAGTTATGTATGTTCTACTAAAATCATGATAAAAATATTTAGGTGGGTAGTTTTATATCTTCTTTCTTCTCTCTAATGTTATGTCGGTTTGTGTACGCTTCAAAAACTCAAAAAGTTTGTGACATATCGAGCTGAAATTTTGCAATGATATATGCAATGATATAATCCGCATTAAGGATTGTTTTTATCTAATTTTTGCATCATAATGTGCCACAGCGAAGCGTGTCAGGGTACAACTAGTTATATAAAAAAATTATGTCGGTTTGTGTACGCTTCAAAAACTCTAAAAGGTCTGCACCGATTCAAGCGATCGAACCGCTAGTAAGTATATAAGATACAAAACTTAACTGTGGAAACAGCCGTAAGGCAATGGAGTTACGACTTGTATCTCTTTACGTGTGACAGCTGACAGGTGGCAATACGAATATGAACATGAAGGAACAAGCTGGTACATCGATGTACCAACACACCAGTGCCCAGAGCTTTGTAATCAATAAACAGTGAACTGTGGCATTATACAAAGTAACAACAGATAGATACCGCCACAGCGCCGCGCGCCGCCCGCGGCTGCCACGGAGCTCGTGGCCGTGCGCCGGCGCAGCTCGGGCAGGACAGCTGCCCGGTGCCGGCGCATCACGTGTCCGTCGCTATCTTGATTCAGCGTGTTTCCCGCGCGACTCACGCATCACGCGACGTGTCGCGCGATCACACTCGCGGCTCTACCTAACTGTTGTAGGGGTTCAATAAATAGATAAAGTTTTTACTTTCCCGTAGAATTCGGTAATATTTGTTATGAAGTTAATAGTTAATATCCAAAAATAATTCAGTTATTAAATAGCCAAAGTACTTTATTCATAAACGTACTATTAACATGTCAATTAATAAAGAATAAAAACAAAATACAAGACAAACAAATTGTATACAATTTCAAAGTTTGAAATTACCACTTTACTGTATTATAATATAATTAATATTTATTTAAGCAAAACTATTATTATTCAGAGAGGCCAATGGGAAATGCTGGCCCATTTCTAGATGGCCAATGCCCATGGTCCCAAGTTTACCCGAAGATTTCTTATCATTCCCGAGCGTGACGTTAGAATTAAATTCAAAGCCCACGAAAAATCTGTCTGTGGCGCGCTAAAAAGTTTTCACTTCAAAAATAGAACTAGGGACTGCCGTTTAAAGTGAATACTTAGAACTCAAAATTTTAGTATTCATCATCATCATCATCAGCCCGTGTTCGTCCACTGCTGGACATAGGCCTCTACTATAATACGCCACTCAGACCAATGCTCGGTCTTACGTTTCCAACGGCCACCAGCCGTCTTTCGTATACCGTCACTCCATCTAGTCTCAAGGCGTCCTACACTATTCGCGGTTTCGCGGAAATTTTAGTATTAAACAGCACTAATATTGGTCTATACATGACCTGCACTGACTACAAAGATTCTGTTGTTATGGATGTGTAATCCGCCGCCGCGCCGTCACACCTGCACCGGCTGCGGCGCGTACGTCGCCCGCCTGTAACACACCGAGCGACTGCTGGCAGCGGGAATGAGCTGCACTACAACTTATTAATCCGCTTGTTTTGCGATTCAGGTCTAGGCAAGTATGTATGTCCTGAAACACACATGTATCAGGTCGATCCTGAACATGAATTTGGGTACATAATAAAAGTTCTCTAAGGAATAATTTGACTACTCTACATGTTTTTGAGGAGTTTTTTTTAATTTTATATTACACGTCTTAACAGTCATCTCGCCTGATCTTAAACGATGATGCGGTGTACGATGGACCGCGCTTACCTAGAAGAAACCGATTAAATCCCTATTTGATGACACCAAGATTGTAACTATCGCGGAAAACCCACTCAGACAACGCAGTCCACTTCCTAGACGTTATTATCACAAAAGTAGACCAAACCTCTTTATTATTATCCTTGAATAGTAGATTGTTAACCGAGGGTTAAAAGAATAAATTCTCCAGGTATTTAGACTACAGTCCGGGTAGGAATCGATTCTTTTACCCGTGTTACACACTCTACTTTTCATTTCGAATAAAAATGGTTAAAAAACTAGTCGTTTTTAACCCCCGACCAAAAAAAGGGGTGTTATAAGTTTGACGTCGATGTTTGTCTGTCTGTCTGTGTGTGTGTGTCTGTCTGTGGCACCGTAGAGCTCAAACGGATGGACCGATTTCGATGCGGTTTTTTTATTTAAAAGTTAATATCCGTGCGGGTGTTCTAAGCTGTGTTTGGTTAATATCGATTCAAAAAGGCCGCCTCCACAAAATGGCGGACAAAATATTTCTTCACAACCTACCTCAATATGGATATCAAATGAAAGGGCATGACTAGTAGAGTACTATACGCTATTACAAATTTCAAATCCAAGATGGCTGCCACCACAAAATGGCGAATTATATATTTTTTCACTACTACCTCAATATGGGTTTCAACCGAAAGGGCTTGATTAGTAGAATACTTTGCACTATGACAAATTTCAAATCCAAGATAGCCGATACCACAAAATGGTGAATTACATTTATTTTTTCACAATTCCCTTAATATGGGTATCAAATGAAAGGGCTTGACTAGTAGAATGTTGTACAGATAACAAATCTAAGGTAGTCGGGGGTTAGTCAAAATTTTTAATTTTGTTCTTGTTCTAAACTATTATTTATTGATAGGTCATATATGACATGATTAGTAGTAAGAGTCCCTATTTTAAATTAATTGTCGAATTAGGACAATTCGTGAATTTAAAAGTAGATTTTTTAATTGTATTATATATCTTTCATATCGGATTGAAGTAATACGGAGCGTCGGACGTCCGCCTGCAAGACGGGTCGACGACATTGTAAATATCGCGGATTGAACCTGGACTCGATTGGCACAGGACCGAGGCAGATGGCAAAGTGAGAGCGAGGCAACCCAGCAGTGGGATAGAGAAGGCTGTGGATGATGATGATGATGATTATAATATATCTTTTTTTTGAGATTTCCGGCCCTTAGGTGATATTTTAGGTAATATTTTGTGTGAGTTTTTCATTCTCTAACTCTCTATGGAGGGAAGATACTCCACCTAATAATCAGATTAAAACAACTCTACTTTCCGAGTATGACAAAGAAAAAAACATTTTTTCTTATTTTATCCATCTCACAATTTTTCCATTGATAAAGTAATATAAATAAAGTTCTCAACACTTTAAAACACTTTGTTTTTTTTAATAGGCACCTAGATACTTATAAAGTTCCTAATTTCAGTGACTATAAATAGAAGTACGAGTACGGTTGAGTAATTTCAGTGATGGTGGTCAATTGTAAACCTATAAAAGTAAAAATAAAACAGTTATTGCTGTCATTTTTTTTGCTAAATTGCAACATTATCGCTACCTATGGCGCAATCGCAAACTATTTTGTCTCGTTTTTGCGTTAGGTAAATATTATAAAAATGCCTACTACACTACGTTTGCCATTTCGCGGTCTCCACTCAAGAACACGTCTACCCCGACGGTAATCGGTTATGCGACAGATACTCGTATGGCCGGACCATTGCCACTTCAGTGTGCAAATGCGATGAGCTAAGTATGTCGACACAGTAGGGCATGATGGGTAGGACACTAGGACACAACTTTTGTCTTTAGACATCGTGGGATGACGAGAAGACGCGACGTAAAAGCCGAGATAGAGCGATAGTGACTTGTAATGATTTGTTCCTAGGGGTGCCCACCAGACAACAGTGTGTACAGTGACTGTATTAGAAAGACTTTTTTTTTTAATTAAAGAGTGACAAGACGATCAGGACATCTACCTGATGGTAAGCAAGATGCCTGCTACATAACAGCACAGAGACACGCAGCTATTGGCATATGAAGAGCCCAAGTCATTACCTAGCACTCCACTGCACTCGTCACCCAGAGATCTAAGATGTTATATCTCTAAGCTCTTTAATTTCTCTGGAAACATTTCCCTTCAAACGAGAACATAGTACCTAATATTTGCACATTACTGCGTGGTGCTAGAATAACTGGCATAGGTGTGATACTTTCCGAGACGGACTCTGACAAGAGTCCTACATACAGTGTGCATGTTGTTTACGGCTGGGGTCCACATGACGCCGGAGTCCACAGAGACCGGGGTCCACATGATGCTCGGGTCGTCGGGTCCACATGACGCGGACTGCGTCACGGCTCGACGCGATGTTTCCCGAGCGACGAGCGACGAGCGACGCGCAAGGAGGTAAACTAACAGGTAAGCTGCCGACGCGACGCTAACTAAGGAAATAAGGTTAAGATTTTACGGGGTTTACCAAACAAAACAAAAAACACAATGATGCACTCGGGTTTTATTTTAAATAAACTGATCGTTTTTTTTTATAATCACAGCTGATATTTAACCACCGTCAAATTTCGTAATATAATTACATAATTAAGTCTATTCACGCATGTGCTCATCATATTTATTCCAAAAAAGCAATACAATTTGAACTAAATGAAGATTGTCTACCAAAAATACATTATCAGATAGATAATGTATTTTACACCTACGAGTAATTTTAAACGAGCAATTCTTGTATAAATACAATCTGAATACCAAAAACGGCTCTACCGATTTTCATGCATAATTTTGTGTTTTGGATTGGGGGGTCGTCAAACCACCGCTTTACAAAACGGCTCTGGTTTTCAAAACGGCTAGCCGTAATGTAATACAGCGGATTATACGATCCGGCTGCGACATATACATGTTAGAGTCACCATAGTCGGTTTATCTACCCATCAAAGTTCAAAACATTATTCGTTGTACGAAAATATTCTTAAAACGTGGTAAGCTTTTTGAAGCCAAAGATATTTATTTGCATACAACATAAGTGCTTTTAGTACAAAAGATACAATAAATTGTGTTGCCATATCATGTCTTGCCGATTAGGCGTACAAATGTCAGGTAGGTAGGTAGCAATCTAAGCACCTATTAGAATTTACCACGACAATAATAAAGTAGGTACCATTGTTTATGATTGATTGTGGTAAAACTCAGTAGATCATATTGATATGACGAAGACTCATTAAGCACCATAAGTGTCTAGCTGTTTTTTATCGGAAAACCATGGATCGACGAACGGAGGAAACCCGTCAATTACCCATAGAGACAACTACGTCATCCGATCTTTAAAAAAATAATTGCCGCATGGCACGCGCTCGCTCCGGCCGCCTCCTGTACTTAAGCTGCTCACAATTACTGGAGTCTCCGGCCACGTCATGTGTAGTAGCTCTAGCAAATGTGTGTAAAACTAAAATGGAAGAAAATAGAACGGTATTTCTCACATATTTGCCAACGTTTACGGAATAAATTCATTTAGCGTAAAACAAATCTCGTATTTTTTCCAAAAATAACAATTTCGACGTTCTCAGCGCTGGAAGCACTGAACTATGTTCAATCGGACGAAACGAAGTAGAACAGGAGTAGGAAAGTCGCGAGTGACACCTCAGGAGGTACGACCTCCGCTTGATTTGCCGCCGGAAGGGAAAATCAAGGAACAGCCTGGCATCCCCCATAGGGGCGCATTACGGCTCTTGCGGTAAGGCGGGCTCATCAGCCACACGAATGTGTAAGCATTAATGTGTCTTTGTACAAGTAATTCGAATGGTTCCATTTATTTTCAATTCTCTTCTACGTGTATAAGCTCTATCGCAGACCGCAGTGTCGTTTACCATCAGGCGAATGTCGGTCAAGTGTAACCCATTATCAATAAAAAAATGATGGAACGAGTTTTAAGCAGGCATCATTTTTATCCCACGTGATGGTAAGTGGACAACTCTAACTTCAGAGGCGTCAACGATACTTAGTAAATCAAGTGAAAGAGAGAGAGATAGAGGTGCTCAACACCACTTTAAATATTCTTTGACCATTTGTGGAAGAACCTAACATTTTAAAGACATGATTTCGCAGTTGGTGAAATGCTGTATCGTTTTATCACGTCGTTATTTCTCATTCTAGAATAGGTATTTTTGTGCGATTTTCTGATATTAGGTCGTTTATTTGCATTTTAGTTAAGTAAATCTATGAATAACCATGAAATCTATAAAAGTCGACAGCTGAATGTTTGTGTAAATATGTAGTAATACCTTATATTGGGGGCCTGCATCCGCGTCATGTGTAGGTGTCAGGGATTTCCTACATTACACCGCGTCGGCGGCGGCTCACTGCCACGGCAGATACCTCGCTTAGGTTACATGCCACCATGTCACCTATTGAGTTAGTTCAGTGAAAAATAAAAATTCTGTAATTTTATTTCAACGTACAAACATCCACTCTGACCAGATGTACATTGTCCATAGAGTTTCATCGGTCTATGGATAATTTTGATATACATAGCGGTTAGGCCAGTTAAGTTTCAATTGTAGAGGCATTTTTATTGTAATTTCATTTTGTTATTTAAGGTTTCTTATAAAACCAATAGAGGCGACGATATTCGTGATAATATATTACTTAATTATTAATTTCTCGCACCTAGCAATTCAGGGAGTACTGGGTCCTGGGGCCTTCTAGTACTACAAGCATTTCATATTCATAAATCCCACTTCTGCTAATACCTAGACATAATATATGTAATACTCGTAGTTTTAATTTGCAGATCTTAATTTAGCTATTATGCTATTACAACGCTTAATTGGAAATATTAATTGAATACGTTGGACGTCGGTCTTTGCGAGCTAGTAATTTATAAACATGGAATATGTTAAAGTAATTATAGTATTTACAATTAAATAAGTATGAGTATTGTTGTACCTACTCAAGGTTATTAACCCCCGACCTAAAAAAGGGGTGTTATAAGTTTGACGTCGATGTCTGTCTGTCTGTCTGTGTGTGTGTCTGTCTGTGGCACCGTAGAGCTCAAACGGATGGGACGATTTCGACGCGTTTTTATTTATTTGATAGTTAATATCCGTGCGGATGTTCTTAGCTATGTTTGGTTAATATCGATTCAAGATGGCCGCCGCCACAAAATAGCGAACAAAATATTTCTTCACAACCTACCTCAATATGGGTATCAAATGAAAGGGCTTGACTAGTAAAATACTATACACTATAAAAAATCAAATCCAGGATGGTCGCCACCACAAAATGGCCAATTATATAAGTTTTTTCACTACTACCTCAATATGGGTATCAAACGAAAGGACTTGACTAGTAGATTACATTGCACTATGACAAATTTCAAATTCAAGATGGCCGCTTGTACAAAATGGCGAAATACATTTCTTTTTTCACAACTCGCTTAATGGGTATCAAATGAAAGGGCTTGACTAGTAGCATGTTGTACAGATAACAAATCTGAGGTAGTCGGGGGCTAGTCAATTTTTTTTATTTTGTTCTTATTTAACTAGAAGTGAGAAGCTGTTGCCTATAACAGTCACAACAAGCGTTGTAGTTGGAGGAAGGCGGTGACGAGACGCGACGCGACACCTCGTAAACTATCCAGATATGTACACAAAACGTCCCGTGTAATGAATGTGTTCACATTTATGAATAATATTAATATATTGTAATGATCTATCCACGGGTTCCGTCCTGGTATAATACTGTGGGATCCTAAGTTTTTGGTATAATATTATTATGATTTTTTTAAAGTCTTTTTTGCAAGCGAAAATCCATAGTACTGAGAAGACTAATAAAGGCTATGACGGATGAAGCTGTCGGACCATATGATGACTATATGTATAGCTAATACTACCTATACCTAATACATATTACCTATCGCTAAATAACACAATATTTACTGTGGTTATACGCGGAGCGAGTTCTCGTTATTCAGATACAGCTTCATGTATTGCTGACGAACGTGAAAAGTTAGCAAAACAATTTTTTAAATATTACCTACGCCTATGTTTTGCTAAGAATTTGTTAATATTCCGAGAGCTGCTCGCAAATTTCGGGTAGGGTATTTGAGGCAAGCTTAAAACACATAACTCTCCTATTATTCCCCAACACGGAGGCAGACCTGGCTGGTGAGGAATGGGGCAAAATGGATCCATGCATACATTACATTTTTATTTAATTTTGTTATTCAGTGAATATGTTTGGGGCAAAAGTGTTTTTTTATATGTTGTAGTTTAATGTTTAGAGAATATAAAAAAGAATAAGCCAGACTGATGATTTAGTCGAGGTTTTGACATGGCCAGGTGCGTGCATTGCACGCACGCATATGTTTTGCAATCCATAGAAAAAATGGGTTTGAGGTAATATGAAATTGGGTGTTTATAACTAAGCAATAGGGATTTTTAAAAGGAGAGATCATTTTGGAGGTACTGTCTACCTGCCAGGTGATCTACATTGAGGGATTCATTTTGCCCCGCTACCAGCCAGGTCTGCAGCTCCGAGTAGGGATATAATAGGAGAACTATGTGTCAAGTTTTCAGCTTGCCTCAAACACCTACCCAAATTCTGCTACCAGCTCTTGGAATATAACGAATATCGCCCGATGTAATCGTTAATTGAACACAAATATGTATGAGCTATTATTCATGTAGGTAGGAAATGTTTCATAACATTAGACCGGCGCGGCGCGTGCGCGTGCGCGGTGGGAATATCCGTTTTTTAGCGAGATTTGTAATCAGCACGAGCGAGCTCCCACTAACTGCGGCGTAATCTGTGCGAGCCGCGCGCGCAGTCATGTAGCCCAGAGACTAAGGAAACCAGCGAGCGGCGGCGGCTAGTGAGGACAGATCGAGCTTCTTTTAAGTATTTACTTATACTATATACTTACTCATCACCTTATTCATCCACCAAACCGCACTGGGCCAGTGTGGTGGATTATGGTCTTGACTCTCTCCTTGCGAGAGAAAGCCCCGAGTCCCAGCAGTAGGAATATTTATTGGGCTGTGTACGCGGCTAGTAAGTGTATATTTACTAGCCGCGTCTCCTACTGTTAGATTAGGGCATTTTTCTGGGGTTAAGGTAGCCGATGTGTTTTTCTGATATTTTGGTTTTATCTAAACTTGTTCAGTAGCTTTTGCTTGAAGTAACATGTTCAAGTTAATAATGTTCGGATAATTTACATGCAATTCACGAGGTTCACGTGCGTGTAATTGTATTATTATATCGTAAAGCTGAAGTGGTATCCGACGTTGTGATCCATTAGAAGGTACTTA
The DNA here is from genome assembly GCA_017562165.1 of Ectropis grisescens. Taxonomy (NCBI): domain Eukaryota; kingdom Metazoa; phylum Arthropoda; class Insecta; order Lepidoptera; family Geometridae; genus Ectropis; species Ectropis grisescens. The sequence goes on along the minus strand of CM029777.1, from coordinate 28,137,919 downwards.
GACAGGTAGAGCTTAGCTAGATATAGATATTCAAATAGTGAAGAGAAAAATATTATTGAATTCTTTGTACTTATACATAATCTATTTTTTGCACTTAAATTGTCCACCTTATCCACTTCTGTATCGGAGTTTTCTCTGAAAGTCACTGAATCGGTCGCCGGATGCCACATATCTCTGACGACTGAGTCTATTCGTGAATAGTTCTAGTTTCGACACGATGCTTTTATTCACTGCATTTTCACATCATTTACAAGATCTTAAAATACACATTAAAATTATTATCTTTACTAGTATTATAACGCTGAAGTGTTTATTTATTTGAATGTGTTAATATTGGACACTACTGCACCGATTTCAAAAATTCTTTCACCGTTAGATGTATACTTATACAGTTTTCTTAAGAGCACACTTCTCTATTTTGACGCGTAAATGTATGGTTGTTTACCAATTTCGCTTGTTTGTGTTATATACTTGTGAAGTTGTGATAAGTGCGGCGCGGGCCGGCGCGCGGCGCACGCGCAGGTACCAGAGTACTAGGACAGGTGTTGCTTGGGAACTGCGCTGACGTCGCGGGCTTTTTCAACACAACCTGTCGTGCGCGCGGCTGCGGCTGCGATCTTCGACGCCTTGCAGGTAATGGGCTCAATTTTATAGTTATCATAATACGTTTACGAAAATTTGATGTAAACGAAACGCTTTGAAAATTGATGTTTTTGCGTAATTTCATTTTGTATCCTTTAACTTAACATACTGTAAATACATATAAGCATTTTACAAATCTTAAAAAAAATTGCGTGTACCGTATTAAATTAAAATTAGTAAAAACTAACGAGTGGAGCCAGATGCCCCAGTTGTGTTTATTTCACTACAAGCTCCTTAAATTTAGGACATGACATAAATATATTTTTCTGTTCTGTTCACGTTTAACTCAAAAACTGACGTAATTACTGTACTCATATATTCGGTTTAGTATGGTTGTTGTTTCCACGTTTATTATTCCGTAATAATAATTTATTTTCATACAATTTAAAGTAATTAGGTATGATTAATTTAGAATAATTTATTAACATGAAATTTCCTCGAATTTTGAAAGAGTCATAAATTTTGTTTAGAAGTTTTCGTAGAAAAGTTGGTCAAATGCAGGTGTCCTGTGTGAACATTATACATAATACCTCTATATAACAGTTGGCACTTGGCCAAATTATTATTTAATACACGCGGTCTGAACGTTTCTTGAAATCAGTTAGTTGTGGTGAATCAATCGCACGTGGCGGAGAGCTCGCCCTCACCTGCGCCCGCGCCGCGTCTGCCACGCGCGTCCCTAACTTCAAATTTGTACTAATCATTGTATAGTGTAGTTCTGTACGATTTCAGCCTAGAAAGCATGCGAATGTAAGATTTTATATAAATTAGCAATTTTCAAGAAATCAATTAAATAGAAATCACATTTTTTTATTCTAAGTAGGCTTGGAACGGACATAACAATTTGTATTACGTTAGTTACACTGCATTAGGTACTTAATTTTGGGAATAATCAATTTCAGATAGAATAGCGCAGTCGGATTAGACTTTAACCTGGAATTAATTATAGTCAGTTTTTTTTTGCGCCTATGTTTAGGGGGTGTCATAAATAGCTTAAATCCAAAACTCGACCAAATACGACCTGTACGTTAGCCGCCATATTGCCATGAAGGTCAATTTAAAGATGTCAAGGTCTTTTCATTTTGGAAAAAAAATCAAACTTGTTGCAATTTTGATTTTTTCAGGTTTGGTTCCTATAATTTTTATAGTACAATCAATATTTACGGAAATAACTGCAAAAACCAGCTGTCAGTCTGCCGCCGGCGCGATGTCTTTTCATGTAAAAAGAACAAAATTAAAAAAATTTATTTACCCCCGACTATCTCGGATTTGTAATTTATTTTTAATTATATTCTAATTTACAAAAATAGCTAAAAACTACCGCACAAAAACTAACCGTCAAATAAAAAAAACTGCTTTGAAATCGGTCCATCCGAACTTTACGGTGCCACAGACAGACAGACATCAACGTTTTAAAAAGAGAAAGCAAGCTCAGACTTGTTCATACAGCAGGTATAATGCTGAAAAGAATTCAAGTTGTAGGAAATTTAATGATCTACAACTCTATTCTACAATTCTACATTTTTTTCCCTTGATTCGATAACAATCGAGATCCAGGCGAAATTATACTTTGACTGGTTTTTTGAAGTTATTTCTATAAATATTAGTTGTAGGATGAAAACTATCAGGACTAAAGTTATACAAAATCAAATTTGCAAATACTATGGTCGAAATATTTTTTGTGAAAAAAAAATATGGCAAAAAAAAAAAGGTTTGACCTTCAAACCGATATGGCGGCTAACGCACCGATTAGATTTGGTCTAGCAAGCAAATAAAATCTGACTATAATTAATTCCAGGTTTCCCCCTATTTTTAAGCTATCTCGTCTGGGCTAGAATATAACAGCTGACTTTTAGCATTTTTTAGATGGCCAGATAGTATAAGTTATTCGGTCATTCAATGATCGAAATCACGTTCGATCTTCACCTGCTCCCATTGTAGTCATCGGAAGGACTTAAAGACTCTGTGACTCTGTTTTTTGTGAAATTTTTAAATGTGTAAGTATTTTAAATAACAACGGATAACGCTGCGTTTGATTACAAGATCTTGTCAAAAAATAAAGTGATAAGTATTTTAAGTGGGTCCTGCCTACTATCTACCCCACGCGCGGCGCGCGTGCCGCGTGACGCACGGGGGTATCCCGCGCCGCCGCCGCCGGCCGCCATTTCTCCTCAACTAGAACTGCTGACTTGACCAAACCTGATTGCGCAATACTATATCTCACCTTGAAAACCCTTTAAATATCATAAAAACGCCTCTACTTCTACTCTACTTACGGCTCTTTATTGTTTGTTTTGATCTATTCGCAAATGCCGGTACTTACCTATAAGTTAACGTAATAAAATATCAAATAATAAGTATTGGTGACTTAATCAGATTGCTTGCATAGTTTCAACATGATTACAGTCATCTGAGAACTTGTAGCCACGCTTCAAACATCGAGGGATTCCGCTTGCGTCACTCGACGTCATATTATTATTCATTGAGAAATCGTCAGCATACCAAGTTGCTTATTTTTATATATTTTTTCCCGTTACGATTTTGAACTATATTACTCGAGATAATGTATTCGATATTATACGAGATTCGTTCGAAAGCCGGAATCGGATCGAGTCGGATGTAAATCAGGACGCGCGGGTCCGCGACCCACTTAGCTATTACCGAGAGGTCGCGGTCGAGGATGTTACTTCACATTGCACCACGGCTGCCTGCGTCACTGCTTTCACTGGCCGGGCCCGCCGCCGCCGCTGAGCTCGCATATCCGCGATAACAGTACATGTGTCTTTCTCCGGCGGCCTTGACCGCGGCTGACTCACGCGAGCCCGCTTAACTTAATTGCTGAACTTGCTGCTATCCCTGTCTCTGTCATTTCAGCTCAGTTGAAGAGAGAGCGATCGTAATAAGTGTCGGGCAGTTGACCCCCGCTCCTTCGCGGCCTTCACGCTCTCTATCGCTGCTTTATAATTGAAGGCAGGTTATGACGCGCCGGTGACTTGCCAGATCTAAAATATCCAAAGATAGTTAGGACACGGCCTCGTGTAGGCTGTCCGCACAGACATGAGTCACATGTAACGATTTAGAGCAGCAATACTCATCGATCGATAAGATAGCTCGGCGTGAATGCCCGACGACACTGTTTGTGTACACGTTTACAGGGATTACACGAGCGCGGCTCGAAGACGTAACTCACAATGATGCGAACGTTTGAGAAAAAACTTATGTGTTTAAATGAGTAATCATAGACTGACGAAAATATGGCTTTGTTGCAGCTATTATGTTAGAATGACTTGGATGTTGTCGACCGTGCAGCGTACCTGCTATGTGAAATGTAAACATGGATGATCTAATATCCTTTTTATCGATCGTATTTGCACGAATCTTTAGTTAGCCCGGCCTGGTTAGATATGAAGAGATTTAAATATTTAAAATCCGAATTCCTGAATGAAGCAGAAAATACGTTAATGACTGAAAAGGCGATTACCAGTAAACAGTACTCCGTGTGAGAGTCGAACGACGAGAAAAGGTGAAGTGGCTACGAGACAGAGGCGGTGCGCCCCCGCGCAGGGAGCAGGGCAGCCAGGCTTGCCAGGAACTGGCAGCGCCGGCGCCGGCCGCGCCGGGGCTGTTGCGACAGTGCGGCGGCGCGCGTCACCCGGGTCCTTGAAAGGCCGAGGCGTCGGTACCGCGGCCGGAATTGCGAATATTCTAGGTAACGATTGCCGCGAATATGACCTGGATGTTGTATAAAACTCTCTACAGAACGTACGTAGGCAAATTCTTGAAACAAGTTGAAATGTTGCGCCACGAGGTCGTTTGAGCTTTCGGGAATTCAATCTGATGGTGGTTATGACGCCCAACGCTAGCGTGAATCAACTGCTAGATATATGCAAAGTTAGCATCAATTTTAAATAGGTAAATGATCTAAAATTGATGCTATAAACATGAACATTACATCTACCCGCGTTCTTATTGTGGTGTACCTTCAAAATGTTAGGTAGATGAATACAAAACATGTCAATCATAATTCTAGTAATTTTTCTAATAGGTACCTAGTCAAGGGCCATGACCGTACGTCCATGATTTTATGTTTCAGGCACAGGGCGTGATTACTTTACAGAAAGTCAATTCAAGACCGTATACAATTAGGCATACAATTCCATCAAGACTATAGCTCTTCCAGGCTTAACGTCCTGGCGGAGTTGTGAGTCTAAACCACAATAATAGCCATTAATCAAGAAGCTGAAGTTGAAAACCAACTTCAATGAAAAACGTATGCACGTATTAGTTTGTTCATATTGCAAAGACCATGAAATAATTATCAAAAATCAAGCAATCCAAATCTCCAAAACCCAAACATGAAAAATTATAGTCGAATTGCGACATCTTTTTGAAATCGGTTTACTATTAATTTTGATATTGCTCTATTGTTATTGGCGAGAGAGCAAAGAATAGATAATATTACAGCAATAGCAAAGCCATAACCGTTTGAAATTACTCGTACCAATGTACCTATGTGTTGTTCAGAACGCCCCGAGCCCCGAGGCCGGCAGAGCATTCCATTGCGATTCGCAACAAAATACATACGTCACATTTTCACAAGTTATGATAACATTCGGCGGAATGATAGTTATCAGATATTTGCTACTCATCGATGATAGCTTAGCTTATGAGATTAATGAACTGATTATTTAATTTAAATTGTTCCCGAGTGATATCACTTTAAGAGATATATTTGAAGATAGTATTAGATAGTATAATTTCATAACTTTCCAGAAATTTACTTTTAATGTTACCCATCCAATAATCTTTTCCTTACGCAGACTTTGCACAATATTAATTATTTTTAATGTTACAATATGACGAGATAATGTAACGTCTCTATTTCATAATTGATCTGGGTCTTTCCTCTTGACCATCAATAATAAAAACGCATATATATCTGCCAGTATGACTTGAGCACAGGTCTCACTGCCAATTAGTGCTATCGTAAATTTAGATTATGTAGGTACTAATTATATATACTTGGATACTGCACTGTGCTTGTATTTGGAGCCATAACCTTAAGTTATTTATTAATTGACTGGCCTAGTGGATTACTGGGTAGTAACTCTGCCTGCAAAAGCGAGGGTCGTGGGTTCGATTCCCACCCAATGCAGATATTTGTTTGATGAATTCAAGTATTTGTACTGTGTCTGGGTGTTTCTATGTATAATAAGTATGTATTTAAAACTATACATATACGTATTATATCAGCTATCTGCCGGCCATAGTATTAAGCTTTGTTTAGTTTGGGGTCAGATGGTGTTGAGTTTGAATTGTCAACCAATTATTATTAATTAAATTAATCCAGTTCTTATCGCAAGAAGAGAAGGAATTTGAAGGGGGACTGAACCTTTTCTTAGCACTGGGATAGTAAACTTGCAAGTAAAATAAATAAATTTATATGTTATTTTAAAGTACTAAGTGTGATTAATTCAAAAGTAAATGGCGCTTGACGGGGGAGAGATTGAGGTCGAGCGGAGAGACGAGGCTCGGGCGCTGCACTGTTTTTGTAGTGAAAACTTCTATTGGCGCACCACAGACAGATTTTTCGTGGGCTGTGAATTGAATTCTAGCGTCACGAATGATAAGAAATCTTAGGGTTAAATCAGGACCATGGCAATTGGCCATCTAAAAATACGTCAGCATTTCCCATTGGCCATCTAGAAATACTGACGCCCGCCGATTTCACCCGCGTAGTTTCCAAAGAAAGCCATCAAATTCAGAGTTATAAGTTTTCAGTTTTATCTGCAGTTCCTATGACTGCTATTTTTTTTCCATTACTGACTACATTTTCTCATATGTCTCTCTGTATTCACAGACGTACGGGTACGAAGCAAAAACTAAGTATTTATTTAATACCTATGAAAAATCGAACTTCGATCATAGATTAATTAGTTAATTATAGCATAGATAAAATGTATCACCCACTGCTTCTTATCTAAGTGGATAATTACAGAACTATCAAGCGGATGCAGCACTGGTGATTTATCACGGTTGTATCATCTATCAGATTGTCTCGTGATTGTCATGCCAAGTACTCTAAGTATAATTTTAAAAATATACTGAGATAGTGCTGGACATTTTTGACACAACACAATCTAGTCCCTAGTCCGGAACTAAGCAAAACTTTTCTAACTTTAGCTCAGGAACCTCCACGTGGTGCACCCTGGACAACACACAACAGTTTGCCTCGGTCGCATCTTGTTGTGTGATGGTGAGTCCCGGCCGGGGCTGGGAACTTCTACACGCGCTTCACACCCCCTTGAACAGCGCGTGTTGAGGTTGGGGAGAGGGACTGGAAGACTTGGGTCGGTTACTCGGATGATATATCGGCCAAGTAAAAATGCTAAGTCTTCCAGATGAACGAGTACTCAAATCCGCAGAGTGCTTAGTAGAAAGACAAGCACCACGATGGCTGTAGCATTGCTCGACCTCTCACTGTGGAACCTCTGAGATAAGATGTTCCACAGTGAGAGATCGTGCGAGTTAGATGAGTGAGTAATAGCGTTCCTATAAACCTGGAGAGTCTCGACTCTGTACTCTGGGCCCTGGGGCTTCGGACGTTTAGGGCCGTCCGATACCCCGCCTAGGGATAAGCCTTCGAGGAGGTGATGCGCCGCTGATTTCCGGTGCATCACTAGAGCTAAATGCTAAAAGTACTAACGTCACCCGTGAGGCTGGTCCGCAATGGCGAAGGCAAGGGTCAGGGTCGTTGACGGAGTACGAAAAGTGACCCTGCGACCCTGACCCCTGGCCATGCAGGAGAAATCTGTGAGGTTTTAGTGTGACGAGTCCGGCACACCTGTCGTGTCCCCTTCACGATGGACGGTGCGTGCACCAAAAAACCCTGGAACTAAGTTTATTACATTGCAACTATTTAACTTTTTTTTTTGACAATCCACACACAACACCGAGAGTTACACATTTGTAATTCGATACTGAAGACACAGCAGATGTTTGACAGTAATGATTTTAGATTTTGCGTTAACTTCAGGTTCGTGGACTTAAAAGTCCCGCTATGCTTAGACAGATATGTATCAAGTGCAAAGCATTGTAAATAAATTGGTCAAAGGATCAGTAGGCACTAATTAATCTACCCTGAGATTTTCAAGTGATGGCCGTGCCTGGCCTGTTTTCTGTAGTGGTAGGACTCTTGGCAGAGTCCGCCTGGGGAAGTACCACACCTTTGCCAGTTATTCTACCGCCAAGCAGTAATGTGCAAACATTACTGTGTTCCGGTGTGAAGGGCAATGTTTCCAGAGAAATTACAGGGCTTAGAGATATAGATCTTAGATCTCTGGGTGACGAGCGCAGTGCAGTGCTAGGTAATAATTTGGACTCTTCATGTTCCAATAGCTGCGTGTCACTGTCCTGTTATGTGTCAGGCATGTTGCTTACCATCAGGCACATGTCCTGATCGTCTCGTCACTCTTCATTTAAAAAAAAAAAAAAAAAAATGTGGCACAACATCATAATGCATTACGTCGGTCCCCAGTAGTTCAGTCACGCTGCTCGCTCATGTTTCAAAAGTCATCCTCGGTCATTATCATTATCGTTAACTCTAAATCTATAAAATTGACGGCTACATCATAGTCATTTGTTTTTTTTATCAAATATTATAATCCGCTTGCGCATGACGGTAGAGATGAAAAGTCATGATAACGTAATATATAGAGTTTTTGCACAATGTATGACGTGGTGGACGAGGGCCCGTCCGGCCGGTCGACCGGCCGACCGGCCGGGCGCCGCGCCCGTGGCCGGTCCGCGGACGCAGTCTTGCTTTCACAGCGGTTTACGGTATCGCTGCGCTCGTAATTTGCGTATCGGTTCGCGCTGCCGGCACTTTACTTGGCGTAGTGTGTATTATTTTTTTAAAGAGTGGTGATGAGACGAGAAGGATGCTCGCAGCGCAGTGACGTAGCTATTGGAACATGAAGAGTACAAATCGTTAACTACTAACGCACTGCGCTAGTATAAGGTGTATATAGTATAAGGTGTTTTATCTCTTAGGCGATGAGCACTGTGGAGGTGTGTAGTGCTGCACTGTGCTCGTCTCCCAGCGATATGAGATGTTTTATCTCTTTGCCCGATAATTTCACTGGAAACCAAGAGTGTAATTATCGGGGGAAACCCACTCAGGCAACGCATTCCACATAGACGTACTTATCACAACCGTGGAATCAAATCTCTTCGTTCGTGTTTTTGGAAAATCAATCATCATCAAAAAATGTTTTCTTGAAATACGAGAAGTCCAATAAAAGAAAGTTTAAGGTGGTATTAGATCCCACAGATCAGTTGCACACGCTCCGAAGTATATCCCCAATAAACCCAGTAGATAAACCATGGCCAGAAAGCTTGCTTATAAGGACATCATGCCAAACTCTGTTGAAGCCTTCAAGATATCCAGGGAGACTGCAAGACTAAGTGCTTCCCCGTGTTTATCGATAGCTTCACTCCAGATGTGAGTGGTGGACCGGTTCTGGCGAAACCCGTATTGCCGGTCACTGAAGAGGTCGTTCTATTGGTTTATTCCGAACCTGACCCGAAAACCTGACCCGCTACCGGGTTAGGTTAGGAACAGCAAAAACGATTCTAGGTACGCCAAGATTCTGTGGTTTAAGACACGTTCCATAGTCTTATAGAGTATGGACGAGACTGAGATGGGCCTGTAGTTGTCAGGGTCAGAACGATTACCTTTTAATAATTAATACCAATCAGCTATCCCAATATTTTTATTTGTGCCGTTTGAGATTCCGCCATAGACGCGAGCTAGCAGCTAATATTTGTCTGAACTTATTTTATTTGCTAAATATCGCAAACGGACTGATCCATTCCTATATTTGATATATTTGGGTAAATGTATTATGATGCACTAATTACTAATTCACTAATTACTATACAAATACGCTACGGCCAGTACGTGAGGAGCGTACCCAGTGACGCGCTACGCTCGCACTCGAGTCTGCCCGAGTGTCGTCACGAGTGACGCCGCGCGTGACGTCAGCACACGTCACACGCACACCCACCGCGCTCTATCTCATCTCGGCCCGCGTTCCGTTTGCGACGCCATTATCTTCATTGGTCGTGTAAACAGTGCTCGAACACACGCCGCGTTCACCGGATTTTCCGAAGGAGTGCCCTGTTTAGAGAACCGTTGTCGTCATGTTCCCTGAAGATAACGCGAATTTGAGTCCGATTTACGCACGAGCTGCATCTGCATCCTGCACGTGCAAACTCTCCCATATAGGGCTTTACACGTTTCATGACTTATTCTTCATAGTAAGGTACAGCTTATTCGGAATAGGGTTCAGGGTTTTTTTATTGAATCACCTATATTGACATTAACTGTTGGTCACTCACAGTAGTTCCAAAACAAATACAATAAGTTACGTTTTTGTACCTAGGTGTAGGTTTAGCCAACCGTATAGTCAGAATAGCTGATTTAATTGGGCAACATTTGTAATTATGTCGAATGTACATGATGTCTCTACTACAATTAAACTCACTCAACAACGCATTACATCATTCGGGTGGCGGTGTTCAAAGTATCAGGGCCGGGGGCGCGGGCGTGTGTCGCAGGGCTGACACACGGGCTGTCGGTCGATAAGCACCTGCCGCAGGATTCCTCGCGTCATGCCGACTCGGACGATTTCACCAACGGACGTCTTTTCAGGCGCATCCACACTTATCATCGAACACGCGTGGAGTTAATGACTCCAGATAATATTATAAGTCTTTATCTTGATAAATAGCGATTATCTAACACCGCCAATATGTGACAAATAAGTTTAGTTGAGAAGTGTGTCGAAAAAGAGGTGTGTGCTTCCCAAAATTCTAACAAAACGTCTTGAATCCACTTTTCTCATACAGTTTTAGGCCTAGGCATAAGTTGCAGGCCTCCTTGTTTCTTGAGAGATACTATCTAGAACTTTTCAGGGTCAGAGTGAATAGGTGCTCTCTAGGTCAGTGTGTGTCGTCTTCGAGCACACCGTCGGTTACCATCAGGCGAGTTGGTGGTCAAGCGCGCCGCAGCGTCGCGTCGCGGCGGCCCGCGATGCCAAGCCAAGTTGTGACCGAGGTCAAGCACCGCCGCTCGTCGGTCGCCCTCGATATTGACACTCCTCTTCCCTAGGTAAACTATCTCTCACTAGATTATAGTATCACAGACTCCGTAGTACTTAATTATATTTTGCTATCTTTAGATATGGCTTTCTTAACGCAATCTTAGAAAAAGGCCAAATTTTATCACAAAAAAAATTTTGACCCTCGTATTCGTAAGATTACTTCACCGGCCAAAAGTCAAGGCCGAGCTAGTGTTTAAGTAATTTGGTGATTCTCCAACAAAACCACAAGTCATACTCATACCTGTGGGCGGCGACGCGACGGCCGAGAGCTCGCGCGGTGGACGTCATAGCTTACGCAATTATCAGACCTCTATCTCTCATTACATTACCGAATCATTATCCATTCAACTTCTGATTTCCACAATCAACATGACAAGGCATTACTGAAGTATAAAATTAGGTATTCATATATATATAGTAAACCCCCATGTCGCATTGTTCCTGGAGCGATGAGACCATTCATCAGTACTAATTATTGCATCCAAGTTCAAATATCTCGACTCAGCTCCTTATTTGGGTACGGCAGGAAGACTTGCCTAACTCTCTGAGTAATATTCCGCTTCACAGAATTTGCTCGTTTGCTAACTGGGAAGTAATTTCAGTTCATTGATGGCGGGATCCCTCACTGTCAAGCGTTTAGTAAAAACAGGCATACGAATTGTGAATGGCGTTATCGGGTTTGCTGTGTTGTCGTGAATAAACAACGGAGTAGTGCGGACTCTGACTGATTGACGGAACTTACTGGAAACGACACAAAAGGGATGAAGGCTGTTTGATCTACCGCGAGGATTTATGGGACCAGCGGCGCCGGCGCCGGCGCCCGCCGGGGCGCGTCACTTCGCCGGTACCGAGAACAGGACCATACATGACGCCAGGGAAGAAGACGACGAAGCGGACGTATTGAAGTATTGTCTGCGTACACAATGACTTCACTCTACGGACGCATCCTGAAAGTGCTGCGCAAGGAGACTCTTCGATGGAGCTATCTCCTCATCGTCTTTTTGAAGTGAAACTTCAATTCAAACAGATTTTTCTGGTCTGTGAATGAAGGTCATCGTCACGCTCGTAAATTAAAGAAATGTTCGGGTGAACTCGAACGCATTCTTTGATGGCCCTGCTTAGAAGACTAATCTAGATGGCCATGCTTATAACGCTAATATAGATAGCCATGCAACAGATTTTTTGAGACGACCATACTTTGAAGATTTATTCCACACTAGCAGCCCCCTGCGGTTTCACGCGCGTAGATTCCAAAGAAAGCTATCAAATTCTGAGTTATAAGTTTTCTCTTCTATCGGCAGTCCCTATGACTGCCAATATATTTTGCTGTAGAAGTGATATTGCATCATGTTGTAATCATAATCCGCGGATTGTTTGTCGACACGAGGTGCTCGAGGAATGCTCCGCGCTGAGTCAGGCGCGGGCACGCGAGCGGCCGGCCCGCCGGAACGTTGTGTAACAGCGCACGCAGCGTTTCGGCCGCCATGACTTGACTATTTACCTAAACGCCTGCAATTCAAACTGGTTTTCCCTTTTTGTGCAATCTAGACGAGCAATTATACTCATAGGTAACTAACGAGGTCAAGCTCAAGAGATATCGTTATATCTAATTAAATGTAAAACGGATTCAAATCTGATTAATTAATAAATGAAGCATGCTTTAACTTAACCCTTTACTTGCCCATTCTACGATATTTACATTAACTTGAAAATCCCATCGACAAAGTTGTATTGTAAACTTTACATCGTATGATGAGCATGTGCGAAAGCCTTACTTGTATGACATAAAACCACAAAAGGCGACCTTATCGCTAATGGAGGTCTGTTCTAGAAAACATTTTGTTTTTTGAATATTTTTTTTCAAAAATAATGGCAGTGGTGTGATTTTATTCATAAATGTTAACTTTAACCTAGGTACTCAATTACACAAATAAAATAACAATTAAACCATAAATATGTTAAGTACATGTAAATAATATAATCTTGTGTCTAGTGCTTGTGCCATTTCGAATCGATGCTGTATAGAGTATTTCTGATTGCGATATAGACTGCAGGCCCGTGAACAAAATTTATGGGTCATCTGATACAGCAGGAGACCTATGTAGGATGATAGAAGGGTATAAAGTAATAAGATTGAGCACTATGCCGTCACTTGTAAGCTGTCCAACTGAGTGCAGTTGAAGAGGGGGGGGGGTTCTAAGCCTCGATAATTTCTCCTTGTCGCATGATTTTTGTACGGCATTGCGAAATAACGTGTTAGAAGAGGTACTGAAACTGTATGGAACCAAAGCCGAACACAATCAAATGACCAAACTTACTCTGTAAATCGTCGGAAAATCATGAATTTTTTCACAAATTAACAATTAGAATTTTAATATTTATAATTTTTATAGTTTCAATACCTCTTCTAATCTATTATTCCGCAACGCCGTACAAAAATCATGCGACAAGGAGAAATGATCGAGGTTTAGAACCCCCCCCTCTTCAACTGCACTCAGTTGGACAGCTTACAAGTGACGGCATAGTGCTCAATCTTATTACTTTATACCCTTCTATCATCCTACATAGGTCTCCTGCTGTATCAGATGACCCATAAATTTTGTTCACGGGCCTGCAGTCTAATAGGGCTACTGCACGGAGAACGAAGTGACAGCGTCGGACCTCAGTGGAGTATTTAGACGGTTTGTGTTAGCAAATAAATACAAACATGTGTCAACACTCTTCCTTGCAATGAAATTTAGCCCCAAACTAAACAAAGCTTATAAAATTTTGTCGCGGTTGCGGAACCGCGGCGAATATCGCTTCATGAGTTTTTAGCCTTACGTCTCTAGAGCAGAATCACTACCAATTCAGTTACGAGGTCAGTCAATGATAAATTTATCGCATTGCCAAATTGTTTTACATAAGTTCAAAATAAAAGAGCAGCGCCTGCGTCAAACCTCAAATAACTATCTACATTTGTAATTTATACATCATGTTTCATCCCACTTGACTCATCGCTTGTTAGAAACATGTGAATGGTAATGTCGACTCTGTCACACGATTTAAATAAACTAAGTTTAATTTGACAAATAATAACTTAAAACTTTTGTTATCAAATTGGTATAAAAGAAACTAGCCGACCGCCACTTTGTAGACGTGAATAAATTTTGTGAATTTGATATTTCCTTAAGAATTTGATATGCATTTTTCGGGATAAAGTCACCCTGTATTAAGACTATTGTGTTCTATACTTACTTGAGCCCGGTGTGACTGTCCCAATGGACCTGGATCTCGGAGCGGCGACGACTTCAAGCAATAACAACAGCGGAACTGCGGAGCGTGCTTCGACAAAACACTTCCAAACACACAAACTTTCATATTTTACTAGCGTTTCACCTGGGCTTGACACGTGATGGGTACCTACTTCTTCAAAGACAACATTTTGGAGATCTATGGGCTTATTTCAAAAAACTAACTAACAAAATGGCGTGTTGTTTATTTTTTATACAGTTTAACTTTAACTCTAACTGGAACAAGCGATATTTTTCAAATAATTGCAGTCTTAGTATGTATAAATTAAAAATATTTGAAGTCTGTTCTTCTGATTAATATGGTGCGTCCGCTTGCCATTTTCCGGAAGACAAGAGTCGCTACCGCATTTTCCCTTTGATATCACAAAGAAATGAATAGCGCTTTTATAAAAAATATTTTATTAGTTATACCTACATACCTTAGTTTGTTTATAAATAGGCAAATAAGAAGTGTCCGGCATATAATACTGATTAATCTGGTATAAGCTGCGCTTGACCGTGGTGGGTTGGGTGATAATAATGAGAGCCTGACTTCCCCCATGGGGGGAAGCCAGTCGTGTAACGGATGCACCAGAAGGTGGACATGGGGCTGGTTCACTTGGATCTCGGAGTTATAAAGGTAAATATCGTATATAATATCGTATTTAATAAAAGATATTTACGTTTGATCAAGATCATTGATAATTGTTGTCATAAATAAAATTTAAATTTTCGTCAATAAAGAGCTAAATTACATAAAGTTTTTACTTTTTACTTCGGATTCTGAATCATCTGTAATACAAATTCGGATTAATCTGGGCACAAAATATTTGAACGTAGATATCTTGAAAACTACTTTATAAAAACAAGTCCCTCATTGAAATATATGTTCTTTAGTTACCTTTTTTACATATGAACATGTGTGGCAGAGCTGAAAGTAAAGTAACATTTTGGCCAGATGAATCAGTCGAAGAATAAAATTTCGAAGAAGTACCCTGGTACATAACATATCGCCAATATCACTCAGGGATCACAAACGTATACAATGGTGAAATAATTTTTGAAATCGTAAGTATCAGTAAATCCGTCGAGTAATCGCAGAAAACAAAAAAACCTCTTCGCCTCTGCAGCTTTATAATATTAATATAATAATAGTAATAAATGATAATAAGACTTCAATGACTTCATTTTGCATAGCAGAATGATCAAATTTAAATCTCTATCAATATCATAAATGCGAAAGTAACTGTGTTATACTTTCACGCGAAAACTACTGAACCAATTCGAATTAAATTAAATTGGGCGCAGGCATATAGGCAGGCATAGTTTAAAACCTGAAAAAAGAGGTTACTTTTTAATGTAAATAATTTAATATGGATATTTCATCATTCTTAAAACTAGGAACTTCAGAGTTTATACCGTGGAGCGCAGCTAGTCTAAGATAACATTAAACATGACTATGTACTTGTAGAAGATTTTGGTCTCTGAAGGAAGTAATGAAAAATCGATATATGCCTTTGAAAGAAAAAACTACAATATTCAACTCATGTATACTGCCATGTCTAACTTACGGAGCTCAAACGTGGGCCCTTACTAATAGGCAAAGTTGAGCGCTCAGAGTATGCCAAAGCAAAATGGAAAGAAGTATCCTAAACATTAAGCTACGAGACAAAATCAAACTTACTAATATAAGAAGCAAGACAAAAGTTAAAGATGTCACATACACAGTGAAAACACTTAAATGGAACTGGGTAGGCCATATGCTAAGAAACTAAAAATAAATGGACAAAAGAAGTGACTGTATGGTGCCCTCGAGACGGGAAAAGAGGGAAAGGGCGTCAAAAAATCAGATGGGAAGACGACATCAAAAAAGTAGCTGGAATAACATGGCAAAGAAACGCTGAAAACAGGAACACGTGGAAAACTCTAGGGGAGGCCCAATGCCAAACGGCAAACGGAAAATGTTACCGATATCGAATAGTACGGTTAATTGTTATTAGATTTATAATAGTGAATGTTATTGTTTTTACTCAAATTAATTGTATTTATTCATATATCGACAGAAAAAAAATGAATTTTATAAATAATGTTGAAAATTATGAAGTGTAATTGGTGGAAAGCTGGAAACACACTTGAAAAGTATATACTTATCCGTTATAAAAGCTTTAAATAAATAAATGTACTTGTATACAGCCATGACGTATACTTGTTGAGCAGGCATTAAGTTAACAAGGCATGTCAGTGCGAGCTATGAGCGTGTGGTTGTAAATTCCCGCGTCATGAATGGCAGGGCTCGCTAACGGGACCGGGCGGCGCGGCGGCGCCCTCGGGCCGATGACCAGGCTGGCCCGCCGTGTCGCAGGTTTCATTGACTAACTGCACAGGAATGCTCCTAAAAACCGGAGCGATGCAAAAAGTAGACATCAATCAGTACGCAGAAGGGCTGCTTGTTGGCGCCGGTGCCGGCTCCGGTCGGGGGATGAATGAAACCTTTCCGAATATTGTGAAATGATGATTCCGGGAACTGTCGGCGAGCCTTTACTCTTCACAGACAATTATGAAAGCAATCAGAAGATCATTTGGCGCTGTGTGGTCGTGACGTTTCAGAATGCAGATAAGTCACAACGAGCTGCACTGTTTTACGGACATGCAAATCGGTGCGGGTACAACTTGTTTTGTTTGGAGATAAGTAGCGTGATAAGTACCTAAGATAAGATGATTTAACTTAAATTCTCATTACATTTTGTTATTGATTGTTTGTGTCTGTGTCAAAGGAAGTTTGAAAAAAAAGTTTTAGTTTTTTAGTGCCATGTTTAAGAGAAGTTAAGGCAAGATAAGGCAGTTCTTATTTTTAGGAGAACTGTGTGGTGCCAAAAGAGGCTTTGAACGAATTGAAAACAATGTGATAGTGTGAAAGATGATGATGCAAAGTTGCCGAGTACTCGACTGTATTTTTGCGTATGTAAGATATGTTTGCGTTTGACCATGATTTGTCTGATTTTCAGCAATTTCAAGACCTATGATGTAACAAACTGAAAATTTAAAGATACAAATTATGAATTGAAATATATGAATAACCCTACAAACGCCGCCTAGTAAGATGATAAGGACAAGACGTATGTTTACATACGAACCATCCTATTTTGTAGCTTATTATTTGATTATTCAGCATTCGTGTTGTATTATACTCGTATTACACCACCTGCCCGGTGACCTTCGTACCGTCATTCTCTTTTTTTCGTTAATACATTTTATTTATTTTGTTTTATACAAACGTTGTCCTGACAATTACGAAGAGCATCCAATCCAATATGCATCCATTTCACAATATACATATGTATATAGACTTTCAACAATACTAAAATGAATAATGATACATAATTATACTCGTAGCAGACCACAACAAGCATCGCCAACAAGTCTGCGGAGACGTATTACATTTGCATGTTAGAATGATTGTGACACATAAGCTATAACATGGATTAACACGTAGAATTGTCATGTAGATCGGTCCGTTTTGCCCCGAAAATATTTAAAATAAGATAATCATTCAGGTCCGGTATAGTAATGTCCCCGACGCGCCGACTCTATGCGTAATGTGTTCTGAGATTTTCGGGTGTCGGCGTCATGAAGCCGGGCGAGGGTGCCGAGCCTCACGTAGACCACCTGCGCTGACGTCACGAGCTCATGGGGCTAATTCACGTGAACAATACGCAAAACGTGCCACCGGCCTAACTAGACCCCGACACCCGCTGCGATTATGCGGAACTGTATGTCTGATTACAAGTGTTTGTAGTCTGGGCGCCGTGAGTCGGGCCACAGTAGACCGGTGGACGGTACGTGGCAGTAATTCTAATTCGGTGAGGCGCAGGTGAGCACCCGGCGACGGAGACGTCATAGACGTCGCCGTGACCTCACTCGCTAACTTCGAGCCATGTTAGCTAAGTACACCATAATCGGAGCGCCGACGACTTCAAGCCATAGGGACAGAGAAACGTCAAACATAGTTTGAATAGACGGGCTTATTAATACCAGAAGTGTGAATCAAATAATCACCAAGATAGTGCACAAGTTCAGTTTTTTAACCCTCGATGCAAAAACTTCATTTTAGCTTTTTTTTTGTTTAAAGAAAGTCAAAGTTCTTTATTGATAAATGTACAATTTACACGTCAATTTTATAAAAATAAAACAAAATAAGAGCATACAAAGAGTATACATTTTTAAAGTTTAAATTGAACTTTATATTGTACGATAATAGGTATCGTACAAATAAGTGTCAAAAATTAAAATATATGTACCTACTTATGTAATGTAATTGTAATGAACAATGTAATTTTTTTACAATTTTATTGTGAGTTTGCCATCACTA
The DNA here is from genome assembly GCA_017562165.1 of Ectropis grisescens. NCBI lineage: Eukaryota > Metazoa > Arthropoda > Insecta > Lepidoptera > Geometridae > Ectropis > Ectropis grisescens. Next base: position 28,119,470 of record CM029777.1, on the reverse strand, counting down.
TATAAAAACTCGCTGTAACTATAAAAAGTTTGATCGACAAGCCAGCTTTTTAATTGGTTTTTGAAGCTACACGAACTCGGTGCTGATTTAACTATTTTAAGAAGAGTGTTATAAACTTCTGGTCCCATAATGTGAGTCAGTTTCACTTCACTTCAGGTGTCCTGTAATGTACCTGTCTGTCTGTGGCCAAGTAGCTCCTGAGTGAAAGACGCTGACTCTGTGGCCGTCTTTTGACTGACAACTGACGGAGTGGTTGTTACGAGTACGTATAGTTTGTTTCTGGGGTTCCGAATCAACTTAGCGATATAGTTTGCGAATGATTATATTTATTAGATATATCTGCAAAGTCTTAATTAAATCTGATTTGAGAATTATTCTTGTGGTTGGATATGGGTTCTATTTGTAGCTTGTCGCATGTTAAATTTAATTTTGAAACCAATAATTTAATGAACAATATAAATCTCTTAACGCATTGTTTACCCAGGTTTGGGAAATACGACCAATGTATTTGTATACACGTATTTTATATAGGTTATATGACAATGCATACTAAATTCAATAGATTTCTCCACTATGGGCGTAATACATACGCACTTACTATAATGACACACTAATGACACTAAATTAAAGTGTTACATAGTGTAAATACCTATATGTAAGTATGACTTATAATCAGTAAATGATGTTTCAATTACAATTTTAGCTATATTCTACAAAGAGACTTTATCACATAGGTAATATGTGAAACAGATGGATTAGTGCAACTTATCTTTAATAACCTCATTAGTGTTGTTTAGTTAAAAACTACAGCATGGAATGATGCCGACAGTCGCGCTCGGATAATAGAGATAAATCGGGAAACACCATTAGGTCTGACGAGGAACAATGGCCACTATTATACATTTACCTCATCTGTTTGTTGTTCGATTTGTATCTGAGTAGGTATATTAACTCTTTTAGAAAATCCAATGAGCTAATCATAAAATATGACGAAATGTTGTATTACGAGTATACTTACAGAGAAAAAAACGTTACTTATTTAACGGTAAAAGAACGTCTGATAAAATCACTGAAGGGGCGAACCTGGAGCTGCGGAGCGGCCGTGAAAGAACGAAGGTGATGTGGTAAGAGATAGGCATGTGCTGCCCCACTGCTGGGAGTGGGATTAGGAATGATGTGAATGCAGTGAATGATGATAATAACACATGATGTTTCAAAACTAATAACCCTGGTCGGGAAGATAGAAGATAGTGCTTTACAGTGCTTAAAGTGATGTTGTTTAAATAATTTAAAGGGAAAATTTATTTGATCTACAGGCAGGTTCTAGACTACAAACCAACAAATGAGTGTGTCAGGTCCCGCGCTATGTACGGAAGTCAGCTGGTGACGTAGGGAAGCGAACACCTGAAGGTCGCTCGTAAGTGGGAGAGGCCCGCGTCCCGGATTGGCCTTGTTTAGTCGATGTTGATGAACAGTGAAAGTGTGTGGTAGGATTCTTTAGAATAAGGATTGTAATAGCCCCTATGATGTTTATGTTATTAAGTTGCATTCAAATAAATAGAGTAATGTTGCCATGATCATCTTAGCTCTCTAGGGATGTATAGTGCAGTACAAATACAAAAAAATGTATTGCTGTTTGCGGGTACGATAAGATGAGATAACATAACTTCAAAGTTGACCCATATAACTGGCCTCATTTTGTTTTTAGTGTTAGAAAAACACAGTAAAAAAAAATAGTCAGATGGTAATTAAAAACGTCTTCTCTCTCTCTTTTAATTTCTGGCTTCTATCCGGGTGTGTGACCATACAATTACGTCTTGTGTTTCAACAGGATGATCTTTTGGAGTGTGCTGCAGTGACCTAGATCTTCACTACGTGGCACTGTGTGTGTTGTTGGGGCAGGCGCGAGTGCAATGATATTATTACTCACAGTAATACGTATGACTTCACCTAGGTCGAGCCCGCTCATTCATCATTTAGTATGCAATGCTACCTCGGGGATCTTTACTGATTTTCAACTCATCGTCAGAAACTAGATGAATATGAATAATTGTTATGAAGTATTAGTTTGTTGTTTCAACTTGACACATATTTGTTTCGTTAGAAAATGTTTTTTTTTTATTTCCTGCCTTAGTATGCTACATTAAAATGACTGGAAAATCCCCTTCAAATTTTAACTCTCCAATTCTAGCAGTTCGTCCTGTTTGGATTTTGTTACATAGTCAGTCAACCTGAATAAAACACTTATTGTATGTTTAAGACACAAGTGTTTATATTTTTCCTTGGAAAGCAACAACTATAGATGGCGGTGACCACTTACCATTAGGTCGATCCTTGTCTTTCCAAGTCATACAAATAGAACACATATTAACAAATTGCGATCGGAAGTCTCACGGGGGCAAAATGACAACAGAATTGAAACCAGTTCCACTATAGCTGACGAGCACGCGACCAGTACCTAGACCCGGTTAAGTACTTCGGAAACCCCTGTTACCCTGGTCATAATGACGGCCAGAAAGGTCCCTTTTTATGTTGTAATCTAGACCTTAATACCCCGAGAATGAGCATGAAAACCATTTATAAATTTGCATCCATTATCGGCTCACAGAATTTTATCATTGCATGGTACGGATCCGTATAAGTATTCTGTATCAGTAAAATAGTCCTAGTTACATTTTTAACCTTATGTAGTTACATTAAGGTTTATCGTATGTAAGGATCAGTCGAGTGAGCAGCTCATTAGCATAGTGGCTGTGAAGGCGAGTCGGCGCCAGCGCAGGGGCAGGTGACTCCCCCGGGCCGGCGCATGCCGCGCGCGTGACGTCACACTGCAGCCTCGACCTCCGCACGCTCGCTGTGCGCGTGCGCCGCCCGCGCCCTACCGTTACACTGTATTTACTCACCTGTCGGGTAACTGCTACCTATACCGATACTAATTACAGTTGTTATTAATTTTAATGTGTGTGTGTGGATTAATGACTTTAATTATTAATTAATAATACATTTATCTGTCACATATCAAAATATATATGTTTCAGTATCACTGCGTCTGAGGCTCCAAAGGCAGAGCTAAATGTGAGATATTCACGTTTCCTTGCAACCGCAGTTCAAGATTAGAGCAGTGTTCATGCACTCAATTAGATAGGGTCTCAAGTATTAGGTATCTTGGAGTATATATTGATTCAAATCTTAAATGGAACATCCACGTAAAATCATTGGTTTCTAGAATTAGAAAATTTATATATATATATTCAAGACTCTTAGAACAGTACCAGATGCTGATGCAGTAGTTCAAACTTATAGGGCATTAGGAGAGAGCATAATCAGGTACTGTATCTGTGTGTGTGTGTGGGGGGAACTGCGGCTAAGACCACAATCATATCTGCGGAGCGCGCTCAACGAGCTTTACTGAAAGTTCTACTTTATCTGCCATTCAGACACCCAACCATAGAAGTTTATAAGAAGGCTAAAGTTCTTAGTATAAGAAAACTATTTATTCATGAAGCCCTAAGAATATTTCACAAAAAAACCGTACCCACACTGCTTCTTCATAATAACACAAAAAGAGAAAGACGTTGTCCTATTCCGGGAACCAAAAGTAAATTTGCACGAAACAGCTATGAAGATTTAGTTCCGCGCATCTATAACAAAATTGATGCTAAATATAAAACCAAATTACTAAATACGAGTAACAATGAGTGTAAGAAAATAGTCCAGGAATGGCTACAGATGACTACGACTATGATAGTCTAGAAAATATGTTGGCTAATTTAGATATTTTCTAATCTGGGCATTTAATACAGATTTAATAAAACACACGTATAATATTACTCATACTATAAACATGATATCGGTAACGTCTCAATTGTTTGTTTATTAATAACTATTTCTTGTTTATTGATATTTTTCTGTTGTTAACAACAGGTGAAACATGTCAATGTATTAATACATTGACACCTGGAAATTATTTGTTTAAATTTTTGTAATATATATATATTTATGTTCACAATGTAAAATAAAATTTCCACCAGTCACCTACAATTATAAATAAAAAAACAATGAAAGTACATATTCATACAGATTTATGCCTTAATACTCTATATCATATATTTTTATTAAGTATATTATATGATCACACACGTATACACACCTTAACACACCCTCACACAAACACGTGTGTATATCCACACACACACATACATATATTTACTAATTGACCATGGGAGGAGCCATTGTCTTCCGAAATACAATTACGACTAGTTCGGAGACAATGGGTTCATATCGAAATTTTGTTAACTTTATATAGTGTAAAAATAAATACTTTTGTATTTGACACGTTAAAAGATGTTATTGTGTCAAGCGAAAAACAAATTTAGGAAATAATAGGTCCAACGATTCCCACCCAGCACAAACGTCTATGATCTCTGAAGTTGAAAGGTGTCAGGTAGCCGGCGGGACCACGGACGCGGGCGTCTGGCACTCCCGAGCTGGTTACGGCATGCACGAGGTTCAGTGCACCGGTGACGGTGTGCTCCAGAGGGTTCGGAGACGGGCAATGTAAAAATAAGTACTGTTTGAAAAATGTCAACAAATATTTAACTTTAATTTTCGTTCATCATCTGCATGGACGTATAAAAAAGTCGGACGTAGTCTCGCTCAAACAAAAACTGTGTCCATCGAGTCGGCCATATAATATGCACGTGTGCGCTGTCACATACAGGCTGACACGCACACGTCAGCGGATCATTACACGCGCTACTTGTGTATTTGTGTGCGTGTCAGCCTATCAGTAACAAGCTGACAACGCACACTTGCAAATGTGGCCGACTCTAGTGACACAGTTTTTGTTTTAGAGACTACGTCCGACTTTTTTATTCGTCCATGATCATCTGCTACTGAGGATAGGGCGAACGGCGCACTTAAATACGATTGCGGTCTATTTGGACTGAATTTTCTCCTGCAGCCCCACCGCGTTCGCCACCGTACCTACGTTGGCAACCACGCAAGGCCGCGGCGGGCAGGGAAGACAGCGCACTGTAATCTATCGGCACCCCTCTCCTGCCGCGGTCTCTCCTCATGCCCATCGCCAAGCATCGGAGCATCGCGGCCCGCCTCGTCGGCCGGCGCCGCCTGCGTCGGGCGTGTTCTTCGGCTTGCGGCTTGGAGCCCGAAGCGAGCGGCCGCTCATCGCTTTAACGTGGGTGACCAGACCACAGCAACTGATGTGTTCTTTTAAACATTTTATCTAGTTAATTATCATTCCATTGTTTCTTTCAGTTTCGGTCCTAATTATATCTTCAAATATTTCAATGGGCCTTTTATTTGTTGCGAACTATAGCTGCCATATTCAGAGCATGTACCCACATACCCGAGGCTAACGCGAGACGATATATGATGAAGTATGTCTGAGTAAACACTAAAAATTACATAGAAGTTTTTTACTTTAGTGACGTCAGATAATCTCAAAAGACAGATTGGCGTTTAAGCAATGTTGTGTAATACGGAGGATATTTTCAAGTGTTAAATGATATGAAAACCATGTTTTATCTATTTACGAGTATGTTCATTTTACTATTACGTACTGAAAGATACCTGGGTGATTGAGCTTTGCTCGGTTTTTTCATTGCTTGAAAACACGGATAAAACAACGTTTTCTAAGAATGAAGTCTAGTTAGATCGGTTTATCGCCCCTGAAACATTTAAGTTTTTTCAGCAAAGCGGAGCTTTCAACTCTTTTTAACGTGGATCTAACCCTAAAATTATGGAAGAAACATCTGTGCCATAAACAAGCAGTGTTTTTATAAATTTGTATGACGGGACGAGCTAGTCACGCTAAACAGCACGTCTACCCATAACAGCACATTGCTACGAAGCTATTTAAACATGGAAAGTCCAAATCTCTGCCTACCACTGTAATGCACACTGCACACGCCACGTCACCCAGATATGTATAAGATGTTTACACACAAGATTCTGATCCATGCGGTTGTCGACCGGCAACCTCACATATTACGCTGACGACACCGACCAAGCTGGCGGCGTCTGCCGGGCGAGCGTTAGCTGCATCACCGAAGACCATCCGAGAGGTCAACTTACAGATGGCCATCAGGGACAAACCGCGGCAGTGGTGGAGGCTCTGCGAAAAGAGACAAATTACCAAGGTCACGGATCCCGAAGTCTGTGGAGTTGCATAAGAAATAAAATAAAATGTTTAATCTCTCTGCCCTGTAATTCCTTGACGGTATTATAACTGGTCAAGTTGTGGTATTTCCCCACCCGCACTCTGCAAAAGTCCTATCACTAAAAATATCGCCTTAGTACTGATGTTTTCTGTAACAATATGTTTCCTTTTAGGAAACACATGAATAAACTGTATTTACCTGATGACTTCCTTGCCAACCGCTGACTCGGACCACTTGCCCAAAAAACAAATTGTTCATACATCTTTAGGTTTTTACGCTGCGTCTGACCGATTCTAGTAATTGAATGCAAGCCGTGACACTCATGACAAGTTCCACGTGAAGTTCGCTGACAGAGCGGCGTACGTGACCGGCGCGGTCACGGCGCTGTTTATTTATTTTTCACTATACCTGCTTCACCTACTACTACAAAGTCAACAACGCATCATTGAATAACCTTCTGGTGCCAGTACGGTAATAATTTCAACACTTTTTTTTACTTTTATAGGTGTACACTTGACCGCCATCTCGCCTGATGTTAAACGACAATGCGGTCTATGATGGAGCGTGTTTACCTAGAAAAAATCGATTCACTCTCGATTTGGAGACACAAAGATTGTAATCATCGGGGAAAACCCACTCAGGTAACGTATTCCACAGCTTAGACGTTCTTATCACAAAAGTAGAGTCAAATATCTTCGTTCGTGTCTTTGGAACATCAACCATGAAACGATGTCGCAATTTTGATAGTTGCATCTTGCGGTACAGTTCGCGCGATGATAACCCGTGTTGAGGTCTGCTATAGACCGGAGCATACCTCAACACGGGTTATCACCGTTCAGATATAGTACCGACCGTTAATATCATGGGAAAGGCTAGAATGCACAAGGCGCACACTATAATGCATAGTCGACGATAACATACCAACCATTTCAATAAAGCACCTACTCAAGAGACGAGCTGTTACAGCCTTAGTGCCGCTGATCCTTCAGATATTCAACTTCTCGATACACGTCAATCGATATTGACGATTCTGGAGTATTTTGTCAAAAAATTAACTTTTTTGCAGCTACTACTCTGTCAGTTCTCGGAAGGTTGCTCTGTGTCTCAGCCCACGAATTTGGTTTATATCTACCTGCTGGATCTGAGGGTTTAGAGAACACAATAGATGTGCCCGTGCGACCTTTATTCTATTGATTTTAAAGGTCTAAGAAAGACCTTATGTCTCAATAGGCGTGACGACAGGTCCTACAATCATATTAAATTATTTGATATAATGACAGCATTTAAATAGAATGTAAAAAAATGTGATTTTTTTTTAGTTTAACTTACTTTATAATCATCATTCACGAAATTATTATAAAATGTATTTACCATTGGATAACCCATTCAATTTCAAGTTACCTTTATTAGGAAACCAGTTTCCTAAACGCAATATTTAATATAGCTACCATACAAACTTTACGCGCGACTCATAGAAAATACGACAGTGTGACGTCACGTTTCTGTAGTGATTTGTATGAAGCGTTTTTGGGAGAGTCCAAAATTGTGATTTTAAAATCGTGATATCACGGGAAGTTTTTAGGATAACAAAGATATACTTTCACCTATGTTTCAGTTATTGAGTATCCTTTTGATGGCACATTAAATCGAAAATGAGTCGACATGCCTATTGTTTATAAAGATTATTTTTTTGTGTTAAATAAACCAAAGCTTACAATGAGAAGTGTTTGATTTTTAAAAACTCATTGAACTTTATCCTAACCGAATAAAATGAGTGTCTAATGGTAACATTTTACAACACATCATCGCACACTACTTTGGACACATACTTAATAGTCATCCTACTAATTACGTGAACGGGATTTATACAGGTCAAACCGCGGGGCACTACAAGCAGATAATATACAAACCTATCGTAATATTAAGTTTTTTTGACTGTCCTCGTGGCTTAGTGGGTAGTAACTCTGCCTGCGAAGCCGAGCGTCGTGGGTTCGATTCCCACCCAGTGCAAAAATTTGTTTGCTGAATTCAAATACTTGCACTGTGTCTAGGTGTTTCTATTTATAATAAGTATGTATTTAAAACTATATATGTATTAAATCAGCTATCTGGCCGCCATAGTACAAGCTTTGCTTAGTTTGGGGTCAGATGGTGTTGTGTGTGAATTGTCCACCACCGATATTTATTTTCCAATTCAGAAAAACCCAATCCCAGCAACCAAGACTCTACTAACTTTTTCCTTTTAATTTTTGCTCCACCAGCAAGCAGGCTGTACCACAATTTTTACCCTGTAAGTTCTACTGACGTCATTAACGTCGAAACATGTTTATACTGATTTCTTCGTAAACCGGACCCTGGGTGAAGGGCACGGCACCCTGGCTTTCACATAATATCTGATTCCCGGGAGGCCCGGAAACAGCTGACACAATGTTAGTGTACTTTAAAAAGACTCAACGACTATAGCTCAGAATACAGTAAAAAGGAGGAAGGCTCTGAAAGGAGTTCTAGTGACATGATAAGATTTGACTGTAAATTTTCTCAAAAAGTTGACGGGTCTTTAGTTCGTAAGCTTTGAATCAATGTATGAAACACTGCAGTTACTATCAGCGGAAACAACACGGCTCGTTATATCCGTCAACGTAAATCCATCCTACATCCATCCTCAGGTAACGCCTTCCAAAGGTTAGATGTTCTTCCTTAATAAGAATCGGAACTTTTTCGAGCTAAGTAGCTAAGTAGCTCGAAAAAGTTTCGATGTGTTATCGTTTCATGGTTGACATTAGATGGTATTCAATAAAAAAATACGAACCTTCGGATTTGCGACGATGTTGAAGACTTTCCGAGTCGAGAGGTCACAGCCTAGCGCAGCTACTGCTACTTCCGCTCTCGAGCATCCACAATCCGTCTCACTACCTATGTTGTCAGCGAAGTAGTAGACTTATCCTCGCCATAAGCGTACTGGGTAAGTATGAATATTATTTAGTCTATATAGTTGCTGTCGATTTCTTGTAGCTTGCCTTTGTCCTCAAAAATCGAGAACATTTTACTTAGCTTAAAAGTGCTGTTGGGTAGAATATCGTTTGAAAAGATTGGACAAGATAGGTACCAATGATTCCCTGGTACAGAGGAACTTAACTTTCTTGGAACACGTCGGTGTCCCAAGTCAGGGGTGCAGTGGGATCCAAACTTACAACCAAATTATTGGGAAATCGTATCTTCTTGCAATACCATTGCGAGTTCTAACGTATTTTAAACACAAACGTATTACGTATTTTGTAAAATTAAGCAAATCAATGCAGTAAAATAATTTTCTAGATTTCATAAAGATCGGTGTCATAATAATGTGTCGCAGAATATCACATAGTCAGTATAACCAGCTGTAGCTACAATGACTGACGACATTGACCTTGTGCCGGGCGCGGCCACGTGCGCGCGCGCCGGCTGCCGCGCCCACGCACACTACGACAGCTTGTGGTGTGGAGTATGGACGAGGATTGTCAATGTCCGTGTAGGAAATTGCTCTGAGACTCACTGTGAGCATTTGGTTTCGTGCTGCCTTAAATGAGTTCCGTAGCAACAGTAGGAAGTCTATCTCTTTTATTCATTAAAGTTTTACAAGCTCCGAATGAGAGTATGTACTATTTAATATAATACTAGCTGTACCCTGCCACGCTTCGCTGTGGCACATTGTGATTCAAAAATTAGATAAAAACAATCCTTGATGTGGATTATATATCATTGTAAAATTTCAGCTCGATCAGTGCAGAACTTTTTGAATTTTTGAAGCGTACACAAACCAACATAACGTTTTTATATATAGAGATTTATTTGTTGTTTGGAGATATGTCGACCAATATTTTATATTCACTAGCAGTCCCCTGTGGTTATACCCTTTATTTTTTTGGGGTAAAAAGTTGCCTATGTCTTCTTCCAGACTAGACTTATTCACTAATAATAAATGGTCTAACAACGCACCCAAAATAGTTCCGTGACCACAAAACCATTCACCTCTCGACATGCCTAAACCAATAGAAACTGTATAACTCGGTCATCCTCCTTATTTTCTAAACATTCAGTCGGAGTCTTCAAGAAAAGGAAATACATGGCATTTTAGGTATATCATAATATAATTAATATATAAACAGATTGGTGTACCTACTTACTAATGTTTTACATAGTTGTCTACTTAAAAATATTCAAATATAATACTGTTTCTGTAATTTCCTGCAATAAACGGTATGTGTGTTTGCAAAAAAAATGTAGGTAAGTATCAGTGTTTCAAACTTCAACCCGATCAGTTCAGTCTTTTCAACGTGATTGAGCAACAAACGTCCATCTTTCGTTTTATATTATTAGTAGAATGTTACAATTATATTGCAAATCTCAGGAAGGTACGAGTAATAAGGAATGTAATACTGCACTAATAATAAGGAAAGTATTTTGCTAAACCTCATATATCGAATGAAAATTAATTTAAATGTATGTATATTATGTTTTATTGAAATATAATTTTAAAGCATTTTGATGACTGCACATAAATGTATAAACATAAACTTTACTCAACACGGTTATTTTAAATTCATTAAAATTTCAGGTACATAGTAAATACAATTAATCACATAATAATTTAAACCAATCTTGGATGTATCTATGTGTTCTACGTCAATAAAATCAATGGGATTTATGTGGATACTTAGTTAATTGTATCTGGTGTATGATGTATCAGATATCAGAGCTAAGTGGTAGCATGCAATGTCTCCAATTACAAGGGTATCATTATGACAAATGATCAGACGCAGGCGCTCTTTCCTTTTTTTCGCTTTCTTCCTGGATTTACTCGTATATCTCACACAATGATGGCATCCCCGAATCAACCTGCATCTTCCATACCCGCGGCACCCGAAGCCGAGGTCGTAAGGTCTGGTACCTGTGCACCATCGCCCATCGCCCATCGCCAACAATCAGACGAGATGCTACTCGTTGAACACGGTAAGTCATTATAATAAATATAAAATAGTAACAATTGCGTCACTATGATAATCTGAGTTCCAAATATTAGCTTTATTCGTTCAGTTCTTAGTGATCGAGCAACGCACATCCAAACCTTTATATTTATAGCATCATCACCATGTAGAATGTTAGGAGAGATTTTAAATCCGTACATGATTTTAATAATGTCATTAAAAAGACATAAGGCGCGTGTGACCGGCGCGCGGCGCCGGCCTGTCTGCCGCGCCGTCAGACGCGACCGGCGGCGGCGGCGGCGCGACCGGCTGCGACCGCGGCGCGATCGGCGACTTCGTTGTTGTCTACATCACCGCTATCTGCATGTGCACTTTTAGTAATGTTTAGCGAATACCTTTAGATATGCTCTACGTATGTCTATTTAACATTAGCATAGCATTTAGTAATTTCCTCGCTAAGGCGGGATGAAAAATTATGTGTTGCACTCGAGTGCAAAGATTTTTCACCATGTGCTTTTTTGATTCCCTTGCTAAGTTCAGGATTCTAATTATTGCAAAATAAATCTAAATTTTAAAATCCTTCGTTTGCTTGGTCATCAAAATTGAGCACGCGGTTAAAAAACAACTTTACACTCTTCTACAACAAATAACTATTGTTCTATTGAACACGATCTTTTTATATCGAAAAGTGTTTCAGAATAAAGCAACATATACAATAAAATATTTTAAAAAAAAGCTGTGTTGCTCACTTGAAAATAATGACAATGAAAAGTAACAGTTTCATAATAGGTGTCATTATGTGCCTAATTGCAGTGAAATTAGAGCCACTTTTTGAGCAAGTGTGTAGAAAATATAACTAAGATTGAAATAAAATTGCTAAGTTTAGGTATAGGGAATAATAATAATATGTGTAAATAATTATAATAAATAGGTAGGTTCGCGGTTCGCATTCCGTCCTCGTTGATGTGTTCAACGGTTGATTAGGTATAACTCTGTTCCATGTCATTCTTCATCATCATCATCATCAACAGCTTACTAAATGTTCCACTGCTGTTCGGGGTCTTCTCTCGCAGGGAGAGAGTTAAGGCAATAATCCACCTCGCTGGCCCAGTGCTGGTTGGTGGATGACACAAGACTTCGAAAGATTTTAGGTACGTGTCGGTTTCCTCACGATGTTTCCTTCACCGTTTAAGACTTAGTGGTCGTTTTAAGACGAGTCAGTCGTTTTAAGACGAAGTCATGACACTACCAATGACAGTGGTGCGTGTGGGGGATGAACCCGGGGTCTCCGGATTGGCAAGCGCCATTGTCCCGACTAGACCAGCCGTATCTTTGTCTTGTCTTTTTTGCGTTTATATAAAGGGGAGATATTTGTCTGTTATAATAGAACTGGAAGAGCCGCGAAGCCGAAGGTCTACCGGCTAGGACGTGCGAGTCACGGTCGTGGAGTCGTTGGTTCAAATCCCGCATGATCTTCTAAGCATTTTTTTAAAGTGGTTGTTTTAACGATGAAGAAATACGTTGTGAGGAAACCGGTATCCTCTTAGAGTATTTCAAGGTCATCCGCCAAACCGCTCTGGGACAGCGTCGTGGATTATGGCATTGACTATCTGTTTGTGAAAGAAGGCTCGAGTCCCAGCAGTGGGCTACTCGTGCGCTGTAGACTGTGCTGAGCTGGCTATGGTTGCGCGGTTTATTTTTAAAGATATTTAGCTAAAGGGATCACCTGAGAGGCAGAACAATTTTTTCACGCATTTAATTTACTTTTTTTGTAAGGATTTTGTTTCGACGAAATATTATTATGAAAAATGGGCAGTCATAGGAACTGCCGACAGAACTGAAAACTTATAACTCAGAATTTGATAGCTTACTTTTGAAACTACGCGGGTGAAACCGGAGGCCGTGGCCATGAGCATGGACATTTAAACAAAAAATGCTGAATTCTGATGATGAATGCTCAATGTGAAATGCTGACGCATTTCTAGATGACCAATGGTCATGGTTCCGAGTTTACTTGAAGATCTCTTATCATTCCCGAGCGTGACTCTAGAAAGCAATTCACAGACCACGAAAAATCTGTTGTGGCGCGCCAAAAGAAGTTTTCACTTCAATAAAATAAACCTAAGATTTCTTGTAAAAGAGCGTACTTTTTCTGGTTTAGTTCAGAAATGCGTAACACTGCCAATGAGGCCACGTATTCGTTTACAATGTATCCTCAAAGTGACGACCATGTTATGAAAGATTCCTATATGATTACGAAACTGGTTAATGACTATCTAGGACGTAAGAAGTTTCCGAAAATTGTGTGAGTCAGCGATCAGACGCGAACCTAGAAGTCTCCAGTGGAAAACTTTTTTGCGCGCGTTGAACTCTTTCCTGCGCACTAAATTAATTGTTATTTTTTAAATAGACAAAAATAATCATAACATTTCGATCGTCTACATTGACGTATTAATACCATTACTTCACTGTTATCCAATAAAAGCGAATATCGCCATACAGACCCCGTTATGTATATTAATCATCGTATTACAAATAGATTATTTACTCAAGCCTTACGTAAGCCAAAAATACCTGTCAAATTTATGAGCAACATTTGAGTTCTATGACGTCAAACAAATTCAAAGAAATCAAGTTAACCTTAAATCAGGTTTTATTTTACGGCGGTCTTCTCTTTAACCTCTATCGACGTATCGATGCATTAGAATCACAGAAATATAAATAATAGCACCTGTGCATTCATAATTGACATGTAAATTGTACAAAGAACAAAGAACTTTGATTTTGTATGTTTTTTTAAGTCAAGGACTCACATTTTTTATTCGCGCTCATGGGTTACACTTCCGGTGGTACCATGCAAGGAAGTTATTACCATGGACCTTTCGTCTTCAGTTTATAATGTCATTTACATTTTTTTACTTAAATTTATCTATTAAAATATAAATTGTTTGAAAATTAACATAGGGGAAAAAGGTTTAGTTTTATTGACTCCACCTCGAGTATTAGGTCTGGCGCACAAAAACAGATGTACATATTGTATGGAACAACTGGCGGTGTGTGCAGTAGAGACCCACTACAGAGCCATCGGAATCAGAGCTTATCAGAAAGATATTCAACCGACACGAGTTTGCGTCGGTTGAGTCCAGTTTGTTTAAAAGATAAGACATTCGGTAAACAATACAGGTGTTATCGAAGTCCGCAGCAGGAACAACCAGTCCACGATCTAATCTGCAATCACTGCTCAGAATTTATGTGATTATAATTTATTTTGAAATTTCTTCGTATTTCTCTCATCGAATACAAAATAAGTGACGCTCAACCGCAGCTGTTGCTATTGATATTCAAGGAGTGGGCGCACCTGACACTGTCTGTTCCCAGGCTTCACTCTCTACCTAGAACTGTAAAACACATATAAATATAGTGACCGCAAGGCGCGGTGTAAGGGGCCGTTTATAGGTATATACAGACACATACAATGGCTTCAAAAGTTAGTACAAGTGTAGGTAAAACTAGAAAAACTGAAGATTCTGTCTTGATCATCGCCGCAAAATCGCTAGCTTATCGGTTTTTTATCGGATACACTACGGAGAGTGTGCAACTGATCTGCATGATCTAATACCACCTTGCCCTTTCTTCTATCGGACTTCTCGTTCCACAAAAGGGCGACATCGTTTCATGGTTGATGTTCCAAAAACGCGAACGAAGATATTTGACTCCACGTTTGTGATTAGAACGTCTAGGTTGTGGAATGCGTTGCCTGAGTGGGTTTTCCCTGATGGTTACCATCTTGGTGTCTTCAAATCGCGAGTGAATCGGTTTTTTCTAGGTAAGTACGCTCCATCGTAGATCTCATCATCGCTTAACATCAGGCGAGATGGTGGTCAAGTGCAAACCTATTATAGTTAAAAAAAAAAGATTACAAAATCGTAAACTAAATTATTTCCCTCCGTCATTATAATCGACTTATATGAAAAAGGGTCACGAAAGGCAAGCCTGTTTCGGCTGAGTAATTTGGCGCCGTCTTCCAAAAAGTGGGCCAGTCAAATATTGCGTAGAGGAGATAAACACCTGTAAAATTTTTGAGCAATGATAAATCGGTAATGAAATTGTCAACCACAAACTTTGAGATACAACATTAATTAGAAAAACTCTAGATTTGTGTATTTTAGAGGGGAATGTTAAAATTAATAAAATAATGTATCAGTTAAAAATTTCTTATTTTGGAACCATTGCCAAATTATTGGCATTGATGGACTTTCCAAACTAGAACGAAAGAACTTTCCAAACGAGCGCCAAAAGGCGTGGTTTTCTTTCCGATTCCATTACAGCAAAAGTTATCAACTCGAAGTATTTTTCAAGGCGTTGGTCGTTCCCAAATTCCTTTTTTTTTTGGTTGCGTACGTCTAAGAACATTAATTTGCGTTTTTGATAGAGCCGCAGAGCGGAAGCGCTATATTAGGCATAATTAGTTACCCTACAATATTGATCGTGGCAATTCGCCCTCGCTTTATGTGTATCACTCGCATTTGACCACTAATCTCTTATTCATAAAGGAATTTACGGTCAAAACAAAAACATAATGAGTAACGTGTGAACGAACCCTAAGCCCTGTAAGTCAGACAGAACTAGCGCGGCTCGTGTCTCCGGTTACTCATACCACGTAAAAAGTCGACATCTTTTCTTACGAAATTATACCGATAACTAAGTATCTATGTACCAAGCAATGTATATGAAAAAACCCTGTGAAAAACTTGTGAATCATAATGTCTATAGTCATACCTAATTATGCAAATGAGGATTGAATTGAAATGATAATCATATTAATTTGATGCTAACCGTAGATCTATACGTGTTGCTTGATTATCACTATCTGTATCTACCTGATGGAGGCCTCGATACCAGGAGTCACAGTTGCGGAATACTGGGCAGCAAAAATTTAAAAAGACTCACACACACACAAAAAAAAGACAACATCATCGACACGAAGAAGAAGAAGAAGAAGAAGAAGACTATCTGTGTTTGAGTATATTAATTAGAATATCCACCATTTTAAAAAGAATGAACTTCTCAAATGTTTATGAACTGTGAACCGGTTTGACACAGTAGTTGTGATCGCAGCCGGCGCCGGCGCCGCGTGTGAAATGTTTGCGGCTTCTTCTAACCAGCTTTAGTTTGAGTTATAGTTTGTTTAAGTGAATAAACGTAAATACCATTAATTTATCAAATTACATACGAGTGATCACACTTCATGGCCAAAATCAGTGTTCTACTAATTCTACTAATGTCATAAATGAGAAAGTATTGGTGTTTGGATGTTCGTTTATCAATCACGTCAGAGCGGCTAAAAGGTGCGGGTTGAAATTTGAAGCACCAAGTTATAATCTAAAATAGTAACCAAGGTACTTCTCTCCTTATTATCACGATGGAATTACGGAAAACTTTGCGAGCAAACCCGTGGGGCATTACTAGTCTATGAATAAAAACGCCGTCAGAATGTTGCAAATTAGGAAAGAGTTTAACCAATTTTTGTTGTTTTACCAAAATTATAATATTTTTGTAAACAATGATTAATAATAATTATGAACAAAAAATCTTTCAAATGTCTTGTTTTCTGGCAGCGTTGGTTTAAGTTCTATAATCTGTGTTCACTCACTACCTATTATAAAGCCTTTAAGATAGAGAAGTAAGTTTTTACGAGACAAATAATAATATTAATCACGCATGCTAATTGGAACTGAACAAAAACTGTTTTAATTTTTGTGGCACAAACGTTGACCTCGTTGAAATCATGAATGGCGCTAAGTGCTTATAACGGTGTTTTTTATGTGATTTGGCGGGAAAATACATGTTGAGTTTTTAAACAAAATTGTCGAGAATGTAGTTAGCTAGTGCTATGCTACAATCATACCTACATGCCTGCACGACCTTAAGGCCGCTGGGAAAGCCCACGTAAAGCCTGAGTCATCTGTAAAAGGTCGTGTATTTCAAGCGATTTTTACACTTACGCTGAAAAAATAAGGTTTATAGTGTGTTAACAGTCGAAGTCTTATTGAAATTGTTAAAAAACGTGTTGATAATTGTGTTATAGATTATGGAATATCCTATTTTTTATGCAGAGACGTAATGGCCTTAATGAAAATTGCTGTAGCCACCTCACTACTCGTCTAATTATACTTTCATGGCCAATGGAGGAGAGATCACATAATTGTTAACAAAATATACATGGTAATATAGGTGGTTTTTAAAACTCATCAAACCAACATCAAACGTTTATTATTTTCGATTTCAGTTTGAAATTTGGTTTTCTGAGGCGAAAATATATGTTTTTACTTTCCAAATTGTTATTAATGAACTCGAGCTTCGTCGCTCCGACTATATCTGGAGAATGTTTGTATTATGTACTTCGAACGTTAAAACCCCCAACCGGAATTTATTCCGATAATATTTGAATGGGCGGACCGGACCACAAAAGTTCGAAATGGTGTGAAGACAGGATGGAGCACGTAGGGCAGGTAGGAACGAATGTTGACTCAGGGGCTCTAATGTCAATGATACTAACGACCCTGGGCTGCGGCACACTGTACGCTGCAAGCCGCAAGCCGCAAACCGAGTGCCACAAGCCGCATATTCCCGCAGCCGCAGGCGCCGCCATGGAATTTTACCTCCGCTTCCGTTTGAACGGAATCTGGTGCATGACTGCATCACGAGCAGTATGCGCATTACATTACCTAATATGGTAATATTACTTACATACTTTCATGCCATTTCTTTTTTATTTACCAAGTACTTGAGTCATTCTATGTGATACATATAGTATTTTTTTATTTTTGTCGTTAACCGTTGGGATGATCTCATTGAAATTGATTGAAATGAATGTAAAAAATACGTGTTTATAGTTTAATAATGAGATAGCCTACGCTGCTGAAGCCACGACCGACAGTTCATAATGTTTATAAGTTTAAAATCGCAAAGCGCGCTACCGAACGAGCTATGGCCGGTTTCTTTGAGGGATCGTGCCTGAGACGTAGTTATCAGCCAGAGAATCAATCGACGCACCTGCGTTACCAAGCGGAAGTGGCAGGGGACGGGTCATATCTGACTTAGAACCGTCGACACGTCTTTAGACATATACTGTAGGACGCCCTGAACCTCGATGGATGGCGTGGAGAAGAAACCCCCGAGTGGCATATCAAGGGAGAACCCTACGTCCAACAGCGGGCAAAGATAGGCTGATGATGATGTTCATGAGTCTAATGAGAAAAAATAAAGTAACCGTGACCTTAAACTTTAAGCTTTGTTTCTTGCATCTAAACCACACGATAAAAAGTTTCTGAAGTAATGACGTATTCGCAGATATGTCTGCGTCACTAATACAAAAACCTCCATCATTATGGAAGCATTCGGCTGTGAATAATACAGTGTGTGAACTTTAGCGATTAGGTAAATCTGAAGTCCGGCACGGAGCAGCGTGGCTCAACTCCTGCGGCCGGCGGCGGCTGGTTTCTGTTCAAATCGATTACATCAGCTTCGTCGATAAGTGGTCAACAAATGAAAGAAAAATAATTACGACAGTTGTAATAAGGGTGGAAGTTGGAAGTCACTAGTTTAATTTAACAGAAGGTTCCTTCAAAGCGGACTAGAACCCAGAAGTAACATTTATTGTGAAGGATACAATTATGAGATAAACATGTCAATCGAGCCACATTTAGAAAAGTGTAATATCACATGAAATTATATAATACATCTGGCTACTACAGTTATCAGCCTGTATTCATAGAACTCGTACAATGCTGGGCATATGGCTCTCCCATAACACGACACTCCGCCCGATCATCAGTCATACGTTTACAACTGTTACCAGCTTCCTTTCCGATATTGTCACTCCATATACTTTCAGGGTAACTACCAATACAAATATTTGTGTCTTTCTAAGTCTTCTTCTTACTATAATAATATGATCATTTGTAATGTAAAGACCAAACTCATTCCGGTAACAAGTGACCGCATTGATGGTATCTTTTTCATTCGCGATATAGCGTGCAATAGTTACTTCTAAAAAAGTTCAACTATTTGCGTAGTACAAAATAATGTAGTAAATAAAACCTTAAATAATTACTATTATGAGAAAACAAATAGAGTGATTTTATTTCGTGATTGTGAATAGTGCGCTTATTGCTTTCCTTTAAAACTTGCCCGTTTGCTAATGTGGCTTTACCCTAATTTAATACATTAGTACGGACACTGTTTCATGTACACAGATGACACTCTTTACAGTAATTACCTCAACCCTCTATATTTTTATGTAATATATGTTATTGTTAAAACCTTAGAATAAAAACTGGAAACTTTAAAATACGTGACCTAAAATGATTTATTCTAGCGACGAAGAAGTTTATTTGACGCCAAAAGAATTGCCTGAAACTGTTAATAATGCGAAAACCATTTAGTCATTTAGATGGGATGAAGATCGGAGTTACGTCTTACACTCGAGTGCAAAGATTGTTCACCTTGTGCTCTTTTGATTAATTGGCTAACGCTCAGGAATCTATTTTTTAATCACTGGATGTTTTCGTGATTTAATCCTTTGTTTCCTCGGTCATCAAAATTGAGCAACTTTGCACGCTTGTGTAACAAATAACTATCAAGTATTGTATTTTTGTAGGACTAGGGGGCAAACAATTCTTAGTTTAGTTATTATTAAATAAAACACCATTAATCGTAACTATTAAAGATAGTATGAAGCATTTTTTTCCGAAATCGAACGTAGCGGTATCATGCAGCCCCATTAAGTAACTTTAGATTTTGTTAGTGGAATTATTGTGTTACATCCAACTTTTCAGTAGATATGCGACTAACTGACTATTGCCCGTTAGACTAGCTTGCTAGAACAGTGTATATCAGGCACTATCAGAACTGACGTCATGACTCGTCACTGTAGAAAAACTCCATCTTCACCAAGTTATCAACCACAAAGTAGTTGAAGTATTTTACAACAACCGACATCGTGCGTCGTGGAATATAATCAGATTTTGTCAATAATTCCGATTATTTTTTAGGAAAAAGGGTTATACAAATAAAATTAAACTTTTCTGTTTATAATTCCATATTTACTAATACTTTCACTAAATAGGTAAAATATATATGAAAGTGTAATCCGTACTTAATAAAATATTAATTTCTAATTTTTTTTCATGTCTGTTTGCGGTGTGTTTGTTTGTTCCGGCAAATCTCTGAAACGGCTAGCCCGATTTTTCGGGACTGTGAGATAGCTGATGACATAAGAAGGTTATTCTTATTTATTTTAGAAAAATAAACAAAATTTCGCGAAAACAAGATTAATACATTTTGACATTAAATATGTGAGTCGCGGGTTAGCGGGACGTAGCTACTTACATATATCACGGCGATGCCGGCCCACCCAGAGACCCAGGCTTACCCAGAATGCCTGATTTCAATATAATATAGTAAAGTCGTAGGTTTTAAATTCCTCAGCCTGTCATCACCACTTTTTATCGGCGAAAAATAGCATCGTGAAAAAAATCGCGTAATCCAAACTAATAATTTATTTCTAGGACACGTACCATCCACCAAACCGCGCTTAGCTAGCGTGGGGGGTTATGGCCTTGACTCTCTCCTTCTCTCCTGTGAAAGAAGGCACCTAGTTCTGGCAGTGGAAAATAAAGTGGCCTTCTTTGTTCGGAGACAATGGGTTCATATCGAAATTATGTTAACTTTTTGTAGTGTTAAATAATAGTTATTTGTTATAGGTACAAGAGCACAAAGTTGTTTTTACCCTCTAGAGCAAGGGTCAGCAACAGGCGGACCGCGGTCCGTATCCGGACCGCGAAAGGTCGAACCTCGGACCGCCAAGTATTGTATTGGATACCAAGTATACATTTGAAAATGTAGATAACCTTTATTAACTGAAACAATATTTTTTTACCACGTAGAATTTAACTTATTAAATAAAATAATATGTAATCTAAGTGGCTCTCTTCATGGACAGCAACGAAGAAGGACTCGAAATAAGCTTTTGCTTCGACTGGGAATGGAAACGAGCCCGTTTGTCACCTGGGTTGTCTTGCCTGCTCAATGAGAGTACCGTAAAAGTCACAAAAAAGCTGAAAACCTACAACGCTATGCCATGTGTGCGAGGTACACGGCCACCGATTTCGGTTGGTGCGATCGAAAACACTACTACAGTACTTGTAAGGTCGGACGCCTTTCACACGGGCAAGTGCGCTGCTCGCACACCTGATCAGAAATCCTGGTGAAACACCCCGGCAATAAGCGTGCATGCGCTAGTAATCGAAACTCAAGAGCGCAAGTCACAGACCGGCTGGGTTGCATTGAGGCCTCTAAACATCATGAGATTGCGGTATACGAAGATAGGGGAGAAAATCTGAGCTTTCTCAGAGCCCTTTCGCACGACCAAACAAATGCAACTGACATCTGGGGGCATCCTGTTCCTAGTTCGCCCATGCAAACCAGCTCCGAAAGAGCACAGCACAGGGCAGCTGCGGAAAACCAGCCAAGAGCATTCTCTGAATCTCATCCCATGCATCCCACCATTGACGTCAAGGACTCTCAAAGCACCTTCACAACAACAAATGAGCCGAACGAGAGCCGACAAGACACAGGTTGAACCGCCCCGCTATGTCACGGCTTCGGAGCACCACGCACGTAACGTCTTCATCGAATTTATAGCTACACTGCGAGCTACAAGACAAGTCAATCTCAAGATCTGCGATAATATCATGCAAACCTATAGGCTAGGAAGTGAAAGCCTCTTAAAGGCGAAACTCCAGGAGGCTTAAGCATCAATTTACAATAATGTCACTTTCTGGATCATCAAGGGAACCATGACAAGACAGTACCTATAAAGTAGCATTACATAGCTTCGTGACACTGAGCGAAAAAGAGACTGAGCGCGCGGGAAGATCTGTTTCCGCGACACCACCAAACGACCCAATCATAGTTACTACCCGATGCCCCAAGATTATGCTGGACGATAAGATCCTAGAGATGGCCAAGACCATCGAAGGGAACTCAAACGTCTAAGCAGGTTGGTAAAACTAGGAGCTACCGAGAATACAGTGGGTCGACGGAGTTCCAGGATGTGAAAGACAACTTGGGTGATAAAACATTTTGACGTGGACAAAGACGCCATCATCACCGCAACAATTGATGCAGCAAAATATCTAACGACTGAGCTTCATGGTGGATGAAAGCTCTCATGAACCATTTTGGGCTATTGTGGCTGACTTACTGCTTAATTGTTTAATTTGTCAAAAGCTTCACTTCAAATGGAAATAATTGATAAAAATCTTTAATCTTTATAAACGTATAAAACTGTATCCACTGAAGAATTTCAGGCCAAACACAGCTAAGAAAAATATGTTAATTGCAAAAAAAATTGCTATCAATTTGGCTACTATGCTTGGCTCGACTTACGTATCGTCTTGACTCATCTTTCTCAAAAATGTTTTTTTTGACGTGACAACGTCTTAAATTAGGTTGCGGCTGGGAGTCACTTATGAAAAAGTGTAACGCTCGGTAACGTTACGATGAGTCACCGAACGAGAGAGGCCCGCCGAATGCCTTGCGTCTCTCTCCCACTCAACTATGATCGGTCTGCCGCGCGCGCAGCACTAGAGAATTAGGCGCATTGAATCGGCGCATTCTTGTGTCTCTGTCTTTGTCTTTCTCGAACGTTCTTGGCGTTGGAAAAACAAGAAAGCGTCATAATACAAGTTCACACGTGTGGTTAAAGTATCGTCAGCTGTGTCTGTAGTGAAAATGTGGAGTGCTTCGATTCGTCATTTACAACAACTACAACAATAAAGGTAAATAATTGTACACTGATATTTCATTATCGTAAACTATGATTGATTGATTAATTTCTTAATTTCATGAAAAATACGTATAATCTTGATTGCGTATCAAACGTTTCTAAGTCAACTACGTTAAAAGGAACAACTATCGACTTGACTTTCGCAAGACACATTACAGCAGAAACACTTCCTTTCATTTCATATTTCTCCTATCATCGTCCTATCCTCAACAAAATCACTCAAATAGGAATTAGTTAAGTTTAAGTTTACATGTACAATGTTTTAGTAAACAAAATATATTTCTATAGTTAAAATTTGTGCAATTCTTATTTTCATTCAATTCCTTGTTCCTATTGTGCAATTTAATTATATTCATATCAATAAATATTCTACCGAGAAAAAAGACGTTGTCACGTAAAATCTTCGACCGTAAAACCGACTTTACAGGCAACCAGATTTTTTTAGTAACAAATATCGTTCAAGACGGCCGCCTAGCAGACACACTTCGAGTTTGCTGTTCTTCTCGAGAACCAAACTATAAAGAACTGGGCCAAGCGCGTCGGTGTAATTTATTGCATTGATTTTAGGTCTTGGGTTTTTATTATATGTAATTACAAATTTGGTTTGAAAACATACAATAAATACTTAAATAAGTAGCACTTAATTACCTATTACCACATTTTTTTTTCCGGACCTCGGTAAAATTTTGGCCCAGCATCCGGACCCCGCCTAAAATTACTTGCCGACCCCTGCTCTACATTAACAATCGTGTATTTAGGCTTATACGTGTTGAACTTCGAAACAGACGATGTTTATCTTTCGGATTGGATTCACGTACAAAAAATGAACCCCAGACATTTATATTTCGACGTTACGCGTGAGTCAAACCGAATATTGCGGAGACACATCTAATAGCAGCTAGAATTACATTTTACTCAGAACACTAAAGTGAAAGACTGCCCCGGTCTGTAGGATGAGAGTGAGTCACTCCGTGACACCGACTGCCGGCGACATTAGACATAACACTTAACCAATTTGTTCATTGAGATGAATGAGAATGGCGTGAATAGTCACAACTCTGTAGCGGTCACATTTCAAAGGATTCCAAAGAAAGTATTGAGGTTTTTAACTCCGCAGATACCTACGGATCTCACATATTGATGCGCAGATGTGTCATTACGTTTGCTTTACTTTCTTGGGGTGAGTCAGAGATCTCCCACGGAGAGCCGCTTATTTGTATTTATCGAATTCAATATTATAGAAAACGGACAACCAATAAAGTTCTCTGGATAAATTGTTGAACTAGTTAACCGTAATACGATGTGTTTTGTTTGTTATTGCAGAATGCGACTGTGCCTCCCGTGGACAGCGGCCGTGGAGCCCCGCTGCGGCGTGCGACCAGCGGCCGCCCGGCGGCGCGTGCGGCGCGCGGCGCAGACACTTTGACGCATGCTTTAGCTCGAAATCTAAAGATCTATGGTAAAGTCGCCGCAACATGCAACATGACACATTCATTGTGTAGATATTACATGATACAGGTGAATTTATTCAACGTGAATAATCCGGAGTTCCCATCCCGAATTTTTACCCTCCTTGTACGAGTTTAACGGAATAATAAAATATGTTTTTCCCAAAAAAGCACAAACAACGTCGCGGATTCTTCGAACTCACTACGCGTAATGAGGGCATCAATTACCCAAATATGCGAAAGGAAGATAACTTCAAATGATTTCCACAGAAACGTAGCTCGTTAGCATTCAAGTCGCAGATGCTGTGCGAAAAACCAACGTTTCTCCACACGACGCTCATAGGCGCGAGGGCCATCAACAGTCAGCCCGGCCGTGCTGCAGTCACATCTACATGTCTGTCTCGTCCTATCTGGGTCAGCTCCTATCTATATCCTATCTCCAACGAAAACTTTGCCCAGAACGTCATACGTTACTTCATTTGGATCCATGAAACCTACCACCGTAGTGCAGACGCAGTAATGAATTAGATCTACGCCGCTGTGATCGCGCATGATGTAACCCGGGACAGGTCCCATGCGAACTTCAAAGGCCGGCCCCCACGTCCGGAAATGCCACGCATAGGTACGTTTAAGACGCTACCTATTGCTCGGTCGGTTCCTATAAGCTGGATTTTAGTAAATGGTAAGCTGCAGTGGATAGGGATGTGAGTATAGCGTGAGACAGTGACGCACCGGAAAGTATTGACATGCCGTCCAAGCCGAGGCTCGGGTGGGGCACAATAAAAGCAACCAGACAAGCGCCGGGTCCGCCGCCCCCGCCGTGACCCCGCGCCGGCGCGCCCCGCACTGACCCGCCGAGTCCTTGACCGCCGCGTGTTTGTAAACAACTCTCTAATGGCGTTTTTTGCTCGATAATTGTAGTAACTGTTGATTAGTGATTTCATTTGCTACGTCCGGGAAGTAGAGATGTGGACAATGTCAGGAAGAAAATGTAATCAATTAGAAATAATGCTAGTAATAATTTAACTTTTCGGGCTGTTTTTGTCCAATTTATAAGACTCCTATTTATTTACATGGAAAAAATATATCGTGTGTAAATCTAATACCATGATTTGAATATATCCCACTTTTTTAAATTTTATGAGTGTTAAGTTAGATGTATTTTAGTACAATACTAATCAATTAAGTTATAGAAATAAATAAATACAGGTAATGGTGTCAATTTATAAGGGTTTTTGGATTAAAAATAACATCTATAACATAATACAGTACATATTTTTATTTCCTTAAAATTTTGTTAGTAGATCATTTACAAATCTGAGACTATGCTGATGTGTGTTTTACCGATCTCAGAGAAGACCAGATTCAAAAGCTTGAGCGGCTCCAAAATTACTGTATTAGATTCATATTTGGTTTACGCAAATATGATCATGTTTCTCATTTTCGCGCTAAGCTCAAGACCCATTCGTCTGCGTCGTAATGCTCGCATTCTTTTCCTTTTATTTAATATTTTATTTAATCCCTACACTCCGCGTTACCTCAAAGAGCGATTCACTTTATGGCGAGATTACCATGCTCGGCCGCTGAGATCAAAAACTAATTTGACCCTGAATGCCCCATCTGCACGTTCTGAGATGTACTACGGCAAATCTTTTGCATTTCAGGCTGTACAATTATGGAATAATAATAATAATAATAATAATAATAATAAATGTTAAAAAGTTTTATTTGTCAAAGCTGGAGTCTCAGTAATTTCCTTATACATCTACCTCTTCTATCACATGTACATATTACCTACTATTGTATAAGAATGTTTGTCGAATTTATCATTGCATATTTATCATCTTGGTATTTATTATGTATAGGTACTAATTTATTCGTCGTAGTCATGTATTTATATGTATTAGTATATTTTACAAGTATCGTAAGTATTAGTATGTAATCTGTATTCGTGTGTATATTTCTTGTATATTGTTTATTTTTTCTTGTTTATATAACTGTAATTGCTTAAATATATTTTTAGATACCTACACACCCCGCTTCATAGGATATTCTTACAAACCATTTCCATCCTAAGGTTGCCTGGAAGAGATCGCTATTAGCGATAAAGCCGCCGATTGTAACACTTTTTTATTGTTTTTCTTATCCTGTATACGTGTTTTTTCTTTGTTTTTGGTGTGTACAATAAAGAGTATCTATCTATCTAAATCAAATAATTTGTTTAGTACAAGATAGGTTTGCGTTTGAGTACCAATCACAGTAACATTAATATGTACATACAAGTAACTTGTTAAACCAAGGTTTTTTAACGATTCAGACTACTTATGTATAACCTCCAACTAAAAATAACAAATAAATTAAATTGTCTGCATATTTATAATGTGCTCGACACGAGTGTCGAGCCCGCACTCGCGGCAGTCGGACATGTTATTCGCTCACATCACTATTTCGAAGATCCGTTTTGGAGCACCGTTGTTCATTCCTCAAAATACTGGGAATCTCCTGAAGTAAACACTTAGAAACTTTTACATCAATTAATTATTGAAGTTGCATGTCTCTTCCTCATTATCGATGATCTAATGTGAGAGGCGGTGAAAAGGTCGACTAATTAGAAAAACCGCAAACCACGAGGCACCTCCGAACCACAGCCACGCTTGTTTCTAATTTAACGGTTTAAAGAGCCTTAATTAATAAGATCATTTCTATTTTAAGAACGATTTCGTTTCGTCATCTTTTGAAACAAATAAACAGCCGAATGTCGTCGATTAGATGATAGAAACGGGCAGACACGTCGTCTGGACCAAATCGATAATTATTAAACACATATAACACCTGTTTCGCACGATTATTTTTATGACTAGTGCCTCGCCCACCTTTATTTGTATTGAACAACTAATCTACGAGTATATAGCTCTATGATATGTTTCGTAGGGATAATGAAGTAAAAAGCATTTGGAAGAAAATGGAAATGTCCAAGAGCTTTTGATGTGATCCGTAATTAAACAACGTTTGACGATTGAAAAATACGTTATTCTGGATTTTTATACGCTTAGTCATTTTTTCTTAACCCGGATAAAGCTGAGGCGACTCACCAGTTTATCATGAAGTGGTTTTACTACCCGACTGTAAGAAGAGTTATGTTTTTCGCGCTAACTTGTAGGCATATATGTTTGTAAGTTTCTTTATTCCCACGTATGTTCCAAACGGCTGGATGGATTTTTACAATTAAGATATGGTTATATCAAGTGTCCTTAGTTTCAGTATTATTCTTAAAACTTTATTTTTGTCGATCTACCAAATTTCATCCAGTTTCCTTAGATAGATAAATAAAATAATAAACTAGACGATTTTGAAGCCAAATTGTAAGTACGGAGTTGTTTTTTTTTGCAACCCAACATATCAAACTAAAGGAAATTTAAATATGAATGAAAATTGATGTACTTGACGTAATTGGTTCAATTCCTCAAGTGAGTGTAGGTAAGTCGTGTGGATACAATAACTCTTTAGCATTCTAGTAATTTTGTCAGAATGTAGGAACTGATATGATGATGATTTTGTAAACATGATGATTTTGTAGTGGTAGGAAGGACTCTTTGCAGAGTTCGGCTGGGGAAAAAACACACCTTTGCCAACTATTCTAGCGCCAATCAGTAATGTGCAAACATTACTGTGTTCCGGTTTGAAGGGCAAAGTTTCCAGATAAATTACAAAGGTGTGGTACTTCCCCAGGCGGACTCTGCCAAGAATCCTACCACTACAGAACTACACACTTATTAATACAGACTTTTTTTGTTCCAACAGCTGCGTGTCACTGTTACATATGTGGCAGGCATGTTGCTTACCATCAGGCACATGTCCTGCTCGTCTCGTCACTCTACGCTATAAAAAAGTGAGGAGAACTGGGAAAATTGCGTCATCTTGTTTTTCTAGAGTTTGACGAGTATGGTATAACTAGTAACACCGACCCCCAATAGGGATGTTAACAACTTTTCGGAACTGCTTTTATTTTGAAGATTAACCCTTGTTTACCGTAACAAATAACATTTTATTCCAAAATATTAGTATTATCGATGAGTGAATATACAATATTAGACTAATTTTGAATATTGCCGCTAAAACACTAACGACTGACATAACGTCACTAGTCGCAAAATATTGGTCGCGATTCATGACTGCATGTCCAGTTTATGTGTTTTCTTATCATTACTTGAATACAAACAATCAAAAGCGTCGTCGCTAAGATCGCAAACTATAATAAATATTCAGTTGAAGAGGGGGGGTTCTAAACCTCGGTCATTTCTCCTTGACGCATGATTATTGTATGGCATTGCGGAATAATATATTAGAAGAGGCATTGAAACTATAAAAATTATAAATTTAAGAATTCCATACAGTTTCAATACCTCTTCTAATTCTAATACATTATTTCGCAATGCCGTACAAAAATCATGCGACAGGGAGCAATGATCGAGGTTTAGAACTCCCCCCCCCCCTCTTCAACTGCACTCAGTTGGACAGCTTACAAGTGACGGCATAGTGCTCAATCTTATTACTTTGTACCCTTCTAACATCCTACATAGGTCTCATGGTGTATCATATGACCCATAAATTTTGTTCACGGGCCTGTAGTCTATTACCTACAATCAATTAATTGTAAATTTTGTGTTTGTCAACAAGCAGGTGTTTAAAATACAATCCGTCCCGGAAGTGTCCACGCGTGGGCGTTGTCAAAGCTCCCGCGTGACGGGTTCGTCTACGTGACTTTTGTCGCGGCCTAGTTTTGGGCTCATCGGTAGATTGTGTAAGTTCGGCCGCGCCGCCGCCCACCGCACGCGCCGCGCGGCGACTGCGCGCGCGCAGGTTGGCGCAGCGCACGCGCAGCTGCCAGCTGCTCATTTCAGTTTTTTTTTATAATTGTAGCCCTCGTGATTTATGGTACGGGTGCGGTTTCATCATCGCGGAAACCATGAGTATATATAGTGGCCGGCTAACAAGTTGACCCAATAAAGTTAGCTGCGCATGGCTGCGCAGAAACGTTTTTAAGGTCTATTTGGTGGAAGTGCACATTCGCGAACTTTCCCCTTGCTAACTTAATAAGGTTAACTTGTTTGCCGGCAACTATACATACTGATAGAATCTTTTTTTTTAATCTAGTCCACCCTGTAAATTTTGTACGGTTTGTAGACCTTACATTCTTCGAGATCCATTCAAGACACGTAAATTTAATATAAAAGGATGACTGAAATAGGGAACGTATATTTTTCTATAAAGACTTCTATGGCGATTACTTTCAGATAACTTCTTCTAGCCTATGAGGTATTATCTATTCTATGCTATGAGCTAACGCAGAAATCGAAGGGCCCTGCTAATCTAAACTTACAAAATTACCCTACTTACCTACACACCAGTGTAATAGTACCTATCTGTGAAGTCTCTACGAAGACTATTTATTTTAATACTAAATTAAACATTATTTGCTAAATTTAACTAGTGTTGTAAATGTAGCAGGTGGCAAGGGCACCATACTATTCATAGAACCATAGAGTATAAATGCAAACACGGTTGCGATTGTATTTAATTTTTTTAATGATAAAACACCACAACTCACCTGATGTTGTTCAAGATGAAACTCACTCACTGTCTAGTAATGTATATTGGTCTTGAAGAGTCTATTGTTGTATTCTTGTAGAAACGCCAAGGATGGGTTAGCGTTCACTCCTTTCCATTGCACGTCGTTACACGACGAGTCGCAGCGTTGAGTGGCATCCTGTAAGTAGCGCGGCTGTTTATCACTAACTATGTAAATATTTGACTAGATTATTATCTGAATGAGCAACCATCTTCTTTTGCCTCATTGACAATTAGTCAACGCTCTCTTTAAATGATTTGATACTATAGAGAGTTGAGACATGTCTTCTTCACAGAGGGTTGCCGTGTCTTCAAATGTCATCGTAATTTCGCGAGATCCTCACTCTTCAACTTTCACACGAGATAAGTACATCGTTAGGTAAGTGCCTCCTCCGACAGATAACCTGCGGATTACAAAACAAGGAGTGTGTGAGATTAACTACGACATTTGAACTTTCTCGGTGGTTTAAATAATTGTGGTTTTCGCATTCACATATCAATTAGTAATCTACACGTATTGCCGGCGACGGGGGGGAGCTTTCTACTCCGAACGTCGTCTATCAATTCACAAGTCGAAATTAAAAGTTGACCACAAAACCACAAAGTAAAATCAGGCAAATTGAAAAGTGCAAATAATTGCAACTAAAGGTCACAGTCGTCGGTCAAATGTCATTGAATCGGATATTCATAATCACTTTCACTTTGTCTTAATTTCTATGTCTTCTCTGTTTTTGATGTTGTGGTTGATGAAGGCTCGGAGGTAAACCGCAGGTTCGATAATGATCGTGGCTGCGGACGATAAACACGCAAATCACAGGGATTGAACTTCATTACGTTAAGTAATATTATTAAATTGAAAGCCACACCGTTTAGTGTACTTTATGTTTGCATAAACGACAAAATAAATTTTGATAATTTATTTGCGAACCGTCAGAGACTCCACGTTACTGGCATAGTAAAACTTAAACGGCAAGGACCGGTGGTCATATCTGTCGCAGAACTGATAATAGTTGGGGTAGACAGGAGACAAATTTTTGAGTTGAGACTGAAAACTGGCAAATACTCGTACCTACGTAGCAAGACAGCATGCAGGATGTGGAAGCTTAAAGCTGAGAATCAGATTGTGGACGCCATGGGATTGGTCTATAGCAGCTGTGGACTGGAGTGCAACATACTCCCATTATTTCGATTTATACAAATTGAAAGTAATGTTATTTTTTATGAGTTGACAAACTTGTGTTGTAGTCATGATGTGGTGTCGTATCTTACTGAGGGTTCTAACTTAACAACCTAACATTTTTAGAACGAAGTTTCTGACGATAAGTAGTCTTGAAGAAGATAGGGATTTTGCTGCGTGACCGAACTGAAAAAAGTGAGACTGAAACCGTAAGAAAAATATGTAACGGAAGTTACGTGTAAAAGCACCCGTGATCACCGTTGCCAACTGTATTTTT
Source organism: Ectropis grisescens (assembly GCA_017562165.1). Classification (NCBI taxonomy): domain Eukaryota; kingdom Metazoa; phylum Arthropoda; class Insecta; order Lepidoptera; family Geometridae; genus Ectropis; species Ectropis grisescens. The sequence continues at coordinate 28,087,940 of CM029777.1, read as the reverse complement.
TATATGATTTTACATCCTAACTTACTAATATTATAAATGTCAATGTTATGATGTTTGTTGTGGTCTACCGACGTCATCACGTCGTGACGTATGAGCGTATCGGGCCAATATTACAGTCTAGAAGATTATAGTGTAGAAGAACACAGACTTTTTATCCCGAGAATAATAAATAACGGGAATGAGATCTATGCGGGTAAACCCACAGGGCACTGCTAGTAAGTAATAAAATTGAGCTATTTTTTTTCTTGTACATATATTATCCAAAAGAATGCCATATCATGACACCATATCATATCTTTGCTTTATCGTATTTTAAAATTAAATTGAATTGTGACGTCATGCGACATCGGTCGAACAATGAAGATGATCCAAAAAGTGTAAAACAAAACGTAAGATAATAAACTTATTAAAGATAAAATATTTATTTATTTGCGTAGTATGGGTAAAATAGTGGTTAGAACGGTTTGGGAAGTAGTTCGCCATACACTGCCTTTCGGCATGCAAAAAATACAAGAAATCAATTTCAAGCTACATTACTTCCACATTCAAAATTATTATTATTATCCAAGTATATAAAAACTGAAATGGAGCTTGTGGTCTTGATCAGGACTCTGTCGACGGATGTGGTAAGTTTTTACTTATTCTTTAAGAACCCTAAATACCTACATAGAATAAATGTAAAAAGACAGGTGTTACACAAGTGTGTATGTCTGTTTATCTGGCTGTGACATTGTGTTTCTTGTTGATTTTATTTTTAGCTACAAATTGTATCAGTTGTTCCACAATAAGGCACTAAGAATATTATTAGCGACTTACATAGATGTTTAATTCAATATTATTAATAAACTACACGTAAACAATAGATTGTTACGAAAATGTTCAACCACTGTATTGATATTCTGTAACTACCTATGACTATTTATTACATTCATTACATAATGTCAGAATGAGGATAAACGAATTGCATACTTATTTCGTTTGCCAAATATACATATTTCATGTCTTTCTAAGAGGTATATACTTATGCATGTATTACGCGATAGCTCCGCTAATTGTTAATAGATTTTGATGTTTTTTTTTGGGAAATCATAGTTTAGAGGGCGTCCCTTAAAAATTGTATAGAAATATTCTTTCCCCAAATCTTGTTTTTTGAAATATCAATTTAAAATTTGCTTTCATTTATCTGGACTATGTAATGATAGCTTGTTATTAAATTTGGTCGCGTGTTTTAACTAAATTTTACATTGAAGTCGATTTTTGTTTTATCGGAGAAAATAAATTATTTAATAGTATCATAGGCTACAAATTTTATAACTTCTAATGCACTGAATAAACCTCATTTTTTAAACATTTTTTTTGCAATAGGTGCCAAATTGCAATAAACGTAAGATTGGCACAAAACTACAGACGTAGCTCCGTAGCCCGTAGCGCTCAGTTTTAGCACAACTGAAGCTCCGAAATTTCGTAGCTCTGTACTTCCACAGCGTTTCTAAATAAGAAAGCTGTTACGTGACTACGAGTTAGAGGCGAGCCGGCGGCGGCGCGGGGGGGCGGCGGGGGCCGGTGGGTGTGTTGTGTGTTATATCAGTAAATACGACATGGTCATTGATAAGGGCCCGCGTGTGGCCTCTAATCCTACACAAGTGCTGACGTGCCGAGGCCCTTGTCCGTAGAAAGTTGGGCCCTACGTGACACGGCGCACGGACGCCCCGGCCCTTGCCGAAGCACCGACGCTTTTTTCATAACCTTCTTGAGAACGAGTTCCGAGTTATGTGGCCGCGGAGCATCGCGCGACCGGAACAGGGAGATTTATTCGTTTGAATGGTCGCGTTATATTTAGACGAGTCTAATGAAATGGGAACGTGTTATTTTACAATCAGGTTATTGTGGTGGTGCGTGTTGGTAGCTAGATTATGTGTTGGATACCGGTTTACGAGGCGTAGAGCGGCTCTTACCGGCTCTTAGTGCTAGTAATAAGCTGAGAGAGGCAGATGGGTAATTATGAGTCGTATTTGACTAAATAAACCCCATCGGTTTATTTAGTCAAATACGACTTTTACTATGAGACAACCCCTGGTGTGGCAAAAATTAAATAAAAATGATAGTTTGGTGAAGGTGTACAATTAAACAAAACAGTTGTGTTTTGGTGTTTGGTGTTGTCTTCATGTAGAGTCTTGTCGACAATGTCATGTAGGTGGGTAAAAAGAGTCCTCCCCGGCACAGAGCCAGTGTCCGGCGATCTCTGGTGCGTCATAAAAAACTAACAACCTAAACCATGTATTAGCGTTATTATTTATGCATAATGTATTTTAAAACATACATCTAAATGTTTTTTATGATGTAGGTAGACAAATTAATTTTCAATCACATCACACACATCAATTTTATTTCTATGATGTATAGATGAATACAGGTAAAAATTCCACAATGTGACACTTCTCCTTGTGCTCCTTGAGAGGTCAATCCTAAATGGATACGATGATGTAAGTAATTTCTGGATGAAATATAGTTTCTCACACACTGTAAACCCGTCACCAATCGCGTTGTCCCGCTTATATGCGCGGTGCACGCCCTAGCACGAGTGAGATGTCACGATTACTACGAGTATCTTCCATCACTAGAGATCTCTACTATGAATGAAGAATGAACTCAATTGAACCCCCAATTAAAGAATGATCTATCTGTGAGTAAACGGTCAATCCCGGCTGAGTCAAATGTACGAAGTTTAAAATCGCTTCCAGAAAATATCAGTCATGTCGAAGTGGAATTCCTGTGCTGTGATATCTACTCAATTAAGAGGTGCCCCGAGATGAGTAATAGGTGTTGATAAACCAAAATTACAATTGGTCATAAATACTCCCAGCCCTACGCAGAAATATAATTACAAAGGTTACTTACCTAAATGGATAAATTCATTTTCAATATTAGTCTACTGAAATAACATATTACGAGTACATTTACGTTTGATGAATCATTGCGGCGTAATCAGTTATCCTCCTGGATTTTTGTTCGCAATATATTATATAAGGTATTAAATAGCTTTGGCTATCAAATAAAATGAAATAAGTAAGTAGACACCGCTCGATATACATACGTAAATTTTTTGAAAGAAACAAAACAAAAAGTGAAACAACGTGGTTTCCGAATAAATAGATATATCATCGATTTATCCAATTTTAGATTTTTGGTGACTTTCAAAAACCACAAAACTGATTTTGATAAAATATATAATATGGGACCACTTCTGAAGTATGATCTACCAAACAAAACAGAATCATTGAAGTCAACTTCATCGTGTCGTGGTTTGTCTGTCGGTGTGTGCACACATCTTTGAAAATTCACCCAGAAAAATTAAGAAAACAACAGCGCGCCCAGAAGAAGTAAAACTTCAAAATACATGAAAACTGATATTCTGAGAACTGGCTCTCGGAATTTTCTCTTCTTTTCGGAATTTTCGGATTCTTTTGAATTATTTTTGTTTGGCATTAGTTCAGTGCTAAACGAGTAGCGGTCGCGCGAATGCACTTTCTTTGAAAAAGGCTCTCAGACGCGGCTAATAATTAAGTCGGACTAAACTGACCATAAAAACATGTGAGTTAAGTAAGAAATAATTAGATAAAAATATACAAATAAATGTACATGGAACCATGTTAGAAGTTCATTAAAAATTAGCTTTTCCGTACATAAAATCTTGGGTTTGAGCATAGAATAGATAATAAATATGTTTGAGTTGACTCCTCAGTAATAGTTGTTCACGATGATGCTTTTTTCACGGCTTAGCACAGACTTCCTGCGTAACCCTGTATAAATAAATATAGTGAGATCGTGGTCGATAGGGATGATGCCCATGTATGATAACTTGACAGTCTTTAGGGAAGATGGTCCCCTCTGAGGGTGATCTCTCCGCGTCATGTCAGACAATCCTTGTTTGCTCCTAGCGTGTATCCGAATCCGACTGGATCAGACTGGACTGGACTGGATCAGCAGTCGGTCGCATGTCAGATAGTAGAATTTGCCCGCAATTAGTTCTTGCAACTACTACTACAGTAGTAAAAGTAGTTGCAAAAAGGGTTCGGTCGGTTTGTTTAGCGTTTGAGAACTTCGTTGACCTATTATCACAAAGTTGACATTATTTTTAACCGACTTCCGGAAATCCGGTTGTATGTTTTTAAGCTATTGCATAGCTTTTATCGTGGGCCTTGAGCGCGGAGACCGAATCAATTTTTTTTGTGAGAAAGCTCTAAGATAGAGAGAGATGGCATAAAACAGTAACGAAAAAACCTGCCCCCATCAGGCCATTCGACTTTCAATATTATTGTTACCATGACTTACAGACTATATTTGTATAGCAAGCTGTGTTACATACGTTTTTTATAAGTTTAATTTTGAAGTATTTTTCGTACTAGAGACTTTTGACACGCCTCTCGATAAAAAAATGCATGCAATAGCTTTACTGCGGCAGTCCCCGAGTGTCGTCTTTTTTTTTTTGTATGTATGTGTTTGTATGTATGTTCGCCAATTGTGAATCGATTTTGATGATTCTTTTATGGTTTGGTAGTTCTTAATTCAGAGGTGGCCCCATATAAATTTTATCGACATCGGTGTAACGGTTTGGGAAATATGAACAAAAACAACTAAAATTTACATTCGTTACCTCGATGACTTAGTGATTGCTTCGTATTGAACTCGGTGGTTTACCTGAAATTAATTTTAAATTGAAGTTGATTTTTGTTTTATGGAGAAAATAAATTATTAAGTCTCGTACACAACGCGGAGGTTTCTGTGTATCCTCCTTCCATATCGGTGTCAGCATCACTTCATCTCGCTGGCTGTCTGAGAGTTTCAGTCTTGGAGACTTATTCGGGCATGATTCTTAAAAGGTGCCCACAAAACGCTACATAGCATCCACGGTAATCGCCATCACACCTACGTCAGCATCCATGGTGGAAAGGTCAGCATCTCATGACTTTGCTCTAAAGCAGAATAGATTATGCTCGCTCTTATCCCATACCTTATCCAATATGCTCGTTCCTGATCACATCTTAACAAATCTGTAGATAGCATCGTTCATTACTGCAAAATAAAGCGTAAAAGCAGCAAGTTTCTTATCACCACTGCTTTTACCGGTGAGACAAACATCGTAAGGAAACCGGCACGTTCCAAGAAACATATCTTTCCAGGGCATGGTTTACCGATGACATATTATTTATGGACTTTACTCTGTCCTGCTAAAGAATTCTCACAGGACAGCTGAGAAGCTGTGGGCAAATCAAGTAGTTTGCTAATTCTTATCCGTAGTTAGTAAATATCTTACTCAGGAATTTATAATTAAACATCCACTTAGTTACGACAGGAACAGAATCGAGTAATTGTGATTCCATTCATTAGTCATGTTTCTATTTGCGTTACAACAATGCTGATTCTTATTTTTCCGTTTATTCCGTAAATAAAAAAAAATGTAGACCATACCAGTAACGAATTTTCTTCAAGGATTATAAAATATTTCACTCATGTTTTGAAGTTATCGAAGTTTCCGAAGCCATCTGGACCAGAGAGGACACTACTATCGATATTCTGCCGAGTGCATTATTTCCGCAAAGACTTTGCTCCGCATTTCGAAACACTACAAGCAAATTGTTTGTTACGTTCGTTATCGTTGGAGGCTTTAGCCCATAGTCGATTGCAGGAGTGGATCTTCTTGCACCGGGGACGGTGCTGCGTTTTACCAGCTGTGATTTAAGTAATTTAATTTGCGCCGTAGTTAGGATGGTTTAACTGCAGGCAGTCTGTTCCCTCTTCGTAGGCTCTTACCACAGGCAGGGTGGACCGATAACATATTCGACGTCCGGGAACAAGATGTTTGCCATCTTTTGTCCGGGCACAAGATGTTTGCCATCCACAGATTTGTTAAGATGTGATCAGGAACGAGCATATTGGATAAGGTATGGGATAAGAGCGAGCATAATCTATTCTGCTTTAGAGCAAAGTCATGAGATGCTGACCTTTCCACCATGGATGCTGACGTAGGTGTGATGGCGATTACCGTGGATGCTATGTAGCGTTTTGTGGGCACCTTTTAAGAATCATGCCCGAATAAGTCTCCAAGACTGAAACTCTCAGACAGCCAGCGAGATGAAGTGATGCTGACACCGATATGGAAGGAGGATACACAGAAACCTCCGCGTTGTGTACGAGACTTAATAATTTATTTTCTCCATAAAACAAAAATCATGACCATGGAAATGCAAAACCGAGGATTGGGCTGAGTGGCGTATTGTTGGAGCAGCCTATGTCCATCAGTGAACGAGTATGAGCTGGTTTTGATGATAATGAAATTCCTTTGGCATAACAAACTTTGAAAAATTCTAAGTTTATTCAAATACTAGCCGCGCCCCGCGGTTTTATCCGCGTAGTTCCCGTTCCCGTTATTTTCCCGGATAAAAAGTATTGTTATGTGCTATTTTGGGCTATATTCTAACTATGTTCTAAATTTCAGCCAGAGTAAGTAATAAATTTATGCCAGATTCCAGGTGTAATAAATTTCAATCTAGAAAAGTTCTCGATTGACTTGGGACCAATTCTACGATCAATCTAAAGATCAGCAGTTCCCCATACAATTAATAAAAAATGACGTGCTTGTTACAATAATTTATTGTAAAATAGCATTACACAAGAACAAAATTAAAAATTTTGACTAACCCCCGACTACCTCAGATTTTTTATCTGTACAACATTCAACTAGTCAAGCCCTTTCATTTGATACCCATATTGAGGTAGGTTGTGAAGAAATATTTTGTCCGCCATTTTGTGGCGGCGGCCATCTTGAATCGATATTAACCAAACATAGCTAAGAACATCCGCACAGATATTTACTTTCAAATAAAAAAACCGCATTGAAATCGGCCCATCCGTTTGAGCTCTACGATGCCACAGACAGACACACACACAGACAGACAGACAGACAGACAGACATCGACGTCAAACTTATAACACCCCTTTTTTTGGTCGGGGGTTAAAAAATAAAAATAATCAAAGTATTATGGGATTATATACTGCGGTTTTACGAGTACCATATATTTCTTGATAATAATGTAAGTAGTAGTGGTAGGACTCTTGGCAGAGTCCGCCTGGGGAAGTGCCACACCTTTGCCAGTTGTTTTATCGTCAAGCAGTAATGAGCAAACATAAATGTGTTCCGGTTTGAAGGGCAATGTTTCCATAGAAATTACAGGGCTTAGAGATATATCATCTTAGATCTCTGGTTGACGAGTGCAGTGCAGTGCTAGGTAATGACTTGGACTCATCATGTTCCAATAGCTGCGTGTCACTGTGTTATGTGGCCGGCATGTATTTTGCTTACCATCAGGCACATGTCCTGCTCGTCTCGTCACTCTTTATTAAAAAAAATATTTAACAATGCATAAATGATTAAAGTAAGTATATAAAATATCATTATTGGTATACAGGTGTACATATTTAGGTACATTGTTGTCTGGCAGTTTACCTGTGACCTCACCTGAACATACTTAGTTGAAAATAAAACCCATAAAGATCTCCCAAGAATTTTGTTTATTATTAGATATTAATAATAAAAATTGCGTTAAAAAAACGACTTCAAAAGTGCACCCGAAATCGAAAAAAATATCTAAATAATTTATTTGGAACTCAAAAATGACCCCGAGGTATACCTACTGTTGAAACTTGGTAAGTAGATGTAATCTGTAAGCCGCATTAAGGTTTTGATACAAAAAATAGAAAAAAACTAAAAAATTTAAAAATTTAAAATTTAATCCCATACTTAGAAATGAAACTCAAAAATGTTTTTGACCAAAACCATACGTGTGCGTTATCTATGGATAGGTCATCAAAAATGATATTGCGGTTTCGAACATTTTTTTTTTCTAAACTGAATAGTTTGCGCGAGGGTCTCTTCCAAAGTGATAAAAAGTGTCCCCCTGTAACTTCTAAAATAAGAGAATGACAAAAATAAAAAAACGAGTATGATGTACATTACCATGTAAACTATCAACGAAAATTGGTTTGAATGAGATCTTTTTTATTTATTTATTTATTTATTTATTTATCACACAATACAAGCCACAAACATAAACACAATATGAAACTTAGGCATAACTTAAGACTAGGATGCAGCTCAAAAATAAGTGTGTACATACTTAAATAGCGAAAAGAACAGACATATAAAAAGGACAAAAGTTACAAAATTGGACTAATACAATAAAGACGTAAATAAAATAATGAAGACATAATTACGGAAGGAATACAGAAATATAGAGTGCGAGGACATTTATTACATACTTAATTATTAATTAATTATTATGTGCTTGGTGTGGCTGCCAGGCACAACTCTGATGTTGTACCCGACTTGACGGGTTTGGTATAGAGGACATCTTTCAAATTATTTTTGTAAGCTGTAAATTTTGAACAAAATAAGTCTACCTCACTCTTTTTACTGACTAATTCATTATACAGTCGAGCCATTCTTACTAGAGGATTGTAATATGAAATATTATTCTTGTGAATTTGTAAAGCAAAAACATTTATGGTGTTGGATCTACGGTCGTTGTACTTAATGTTAAAGTTAAATTGAGATAACAATTCGGGAGCATCTACTATGGAGTGAATAATTTTAAATAGATACGTAAAATCAAAGTATTTTCGTCGAGTTTCAAGCTTTTGGACGTTGTACATTATTAGTCTATTATCATAAAATGATAATCAGAATGTGTCTGTTTTTTTTTAAGGTATTAAAATAAAAAAATATTAAAAAAAAAATTCATTGCCTGATATCTCAAAATTGCCCGTCTAAGTAGTGGGTATGGATGTGTTCTTAGTAAATACTACAAGTAAATCTACTCAATCGTCACATTTCGTTCGTCAGAAAAAAATATATTCGTATAATTTTAATTTTATATTCGTAATAACTTAATGAGAATTATTGCAACTAATGTAGATTTTGCTATATAAGTGTGGATCTACAAAATAATGAAATCTGTCGGCACATTTTGTTCGTGCCTTATCATCTCTGGTTCAGAATTACTAATATTCATATTTATACAAAGCCACCTGCAGTATGGAAGCTGGCGAACCGTTAGTACGTTGTACTCATCACAAAGATCAGATGTGGGGTAGAAGATATAGTCTACCCTTAACTTGTGCCACCTTCAACACTGCCTTTTGGGTGCATTTCAGTGGTTTTAAGGTTCCTTTTATCCCGTTATAAACATAAATTGGTCATTCTCCACTGAGCAGTGTTTTCGTGTCCGGACTTGCATAAATAATCCGTCATATTATTCAATCGTATGTTTTTTATATGTTAGTAAAGTTCGGTATCTAGCTGTAAACAAAATTACTGGCTTCTGTTTTAAATAATTTAAAGTTTCTGTTCAAAGACCCCTGTTCTCTAATTACCGTGGCGTGTCCGCAGACCAATATAAACTTGGCTGTAATTTTCATAACATGCCGATTTACATTATATTATCCATTCAACGTATTAAGTGATGTTAAGCAAGTGCGTCACATAAAAAAATATCGCCTTAATAGATCCAGTCTGTATATAATTACAATTAAATAACCGCTTGTCCGATCGAAAGTTCTAATTACTGTGACACTTATTGTTTCGTGACGCACTGTCCTAAAGAACAGTATTTGGCATCACCAACACACACATTGCGGGCCCTCAGCGTCTGTTGCAGCCCATAAACAGTTGAAAGTCTGTAATATCAGTGAACCAGCAATGAATTACAAAAGTATCTAATTAACGTATAAGCTAGTATTTTTTAAATGTAATTTTGCATGCCGAAAGGCAGATTATGGCGGTCTTAATGTTCTACTTACATCTATTTTATGTACCCATAAACGCAAATAAAGATTATGATTATGATGAATTACCGTGACCGTGGTTAAAAACTTTTCTAATTTCCGTTGCACTTATTTTAGTCCTTGATTTTTGTGTTAAACCCTACTTGGTCATGTCAGTGGTCAATGAAGACTGTTCTTTGGCCTCTGTATGTTGAAATATACCAGTACCTACACACTGCTTTCCGAAATTTAAAAAAAATCCATCATTTTCTAATTACCACATACTACGAATTACCGTGTGTTTATAAATAGAATAAATGCCATTATATGACAAATCACTTACTAATTGTATCCGCAACGTCGTATGAAATGGAATATTTTCTGGTTTTAAAGTATCGTAGATTGAGTATTATAAAAATTAAAAGTGGTCAAGTGCGAGTCGCACTCGCTCATGAAGGCTTCCGTAGCAGCAAGTAACAAAATATAAAAGTTCTTGTAGTTTGTTGTTACTTTAATCAGTGTTTTAACAATAGTGAATTTATGACGTATTAAAATAAAACTACTTACTAGATCTCATTCAAACCAATTTTCGTTGAAAGTACACATGGTAATCATCATACATTTTTTTTGTCATTATCTTATTTTAGAAGTTACAGGTGGGGGGCATCTATTATTGCTGAAGTGGAATCTTTGATGTGTTTCATATTTAAATGTGTCTAAGATAAATTAATGAAAATTAAAAAAGGCACGGAATTTGGGCTGAGAACGCTAAACTGGAGAACGAGCGAAATGTGAAATGAGTGAAAACAAATGCAAAACTTTGTTTGGTACTTTCCCTGTGTCATACGATTTCACAGAATTTTACAGCGCAGACATTTTATTTTATATTATATGGCAGCCCTTGAACATTAATTAGGTACTTTCCACATGTATAGGTAAATACGTAACTCAATGACATATTAATGGTTCACTTTTTACTATACTTGTGTGTATATTTATCATGATGCAAATTTCCAAAGAGCTTCACAATACAAGGCCAATTTAGGTAAAAGCCCTCTCGTTCGTGCATATCCGTTAGTCACTGTTTCTCCGAAGCGCCGGAAAGGGCCTGGTATCGGGCCTGAAGCCGCGATAGGCTGCTTGGTACCGAGGTATGCCAACTGGGAAGAATTTGCCCCGAAGCTAGGGATCTTACGAAGCTTCCAGTTCACTTCCGAAACATTGGAAAATACGATTGCTTTCGAAAAATCCAAAATTGAGTCGATGTTTTTAGTTCCTAGCCTTTCTTTGATATCAAACAAATACATATATATGTCAATTATAAGATTATAACGAACGATCAACCACCGTACTCAAAAAAATTACTCGAAGCTCATGTCAACCAATTTTTTGCAGTAAGTACAATCCGATTACACATAAGAATTTTTGACGTCGGTATCGTCAAACTAACTTAGAGAGATCAATATTTGACTCTTCACCTTTAGAAATTAGACACCCATATCAATTGCTTCACTGAGCTCAGGTGAGTAATTTTAATAGGACTTTCTAAAATGTTTCAAACATTTCAGAGAAGAGACTATGTGTAGTCTCTTTGACTATGTGTAGACTATGTGTAGGCTAACTCTGGTCCTTTGTGGTTTGAACAAGAAGTGGATAATTTGGGACGATATTTGCGGTACCACTATCGCCGCCAGTCACCTGAGTGGCGCCATCAAACTGTCAGCGGCAGCAGAAAACGCTCCCGAAAAGAAAAAGGTGAATCATGAAGTGTTGGTGTTACTGTAAGTGACGTATGTTTGTGCATTCCCGACCTTGTGTTATTGGGCAATTGAACCTTAAGGAGTATTTACTAAGTCGCAGACTCAGGGAGAATACGGATGACGCCCACTCCTGCTCATTTCTGGAACTAAACTGTAATGTACAAGCGTCACTGAGTTCCGATTTGAAGGGCAATTTTTCCAGAGAAATTAGAGGTTATAAATGAGTTATTTACATTTTAACATGTTTTTATTAAGGTTGTGACCCCGACGTCTAATTCGACTCAAAGCAGATTTAAAATCTCCATGGTTCAGTCCAGTTGCGTCAATTTCGTTTTAGTAACATCTCTACTTAAGACAATGCACCGAGTTACTTTCCTCTTTTATTTATTTCATTTTGTTTCTATCCACAAACGGAGGATATTAAACTAGTTTTATTATGTGAATTATCATGCGAATGTCATGATATTACACACACACACACACACACACGTTATTTACTGATTTTTTTATACTGAATTCCTGTACCTACCGCGTCACCCGTAGATCGCGCTCTCAGCGGCATACGGTCATAACAGCCATTTGAGTGCATTCGTGAAAACTTTTCCCCGAACGAAGTCCCGGCGCGATCCCTGGAACACCCCACTACAATTTAAAATAAATTAACTTGGGGTCCTGTCTTGTCGTATCTAAGGCATAAATCATGCTGTGAGAATCGCCTGCCGAATGCAGTTTCTGAGAAGAGAAGATCACCGCGTGGTTTTTGAACGGTTATTTTCACATTCTGTTGAGACCGGATGTGACATAAACGACCTAAAATTCGAAAGGGATGCGTTGTTCGCATCGTTATTAAGGTGGCTCTACCTTACTGTACATTTGTGTATAGAAGAATTTACACATTTATGGAACTTCGGGATTGATTTTTGTTTGAATAGGTATTGACTAATGAAAGTACAACACGTTTGTTTTTCGAATACTGGTATTATAACTCGTATTTTAAAGTTATTTTACATTCAATACACATTTGTAAATTTTTATTACTTTATTATTATTTACTTAAGAAAATATCGAACTCGACTGATTAAATTGACTGAAATACACTTAAAATAGTGTTAGCTTCTATAATGCAATCCCTGTACAAATATCAATGGAACCAAGCATAAAAATTAAATAAAAGCTACCTAATGAGCAAAGCATATTTTTAACCCCCCGATAAAAAAAGGGGTGTTATAAGTTTGACGTCGATGTCTGTCTGTCTGTCTGTCTGTCGGTCTGTCTGTCTGTCTGTCTGTCTGTCTGTCTGTCTGTCTGTCTGTCTGTGTGTGTGTCTGTCTGTGGCACCGTAGAGCTCAAACGGATGGGCCGATTTCGATGCGGTTTTTTTTATTTGAAAGTTAATATCCGTGCGGGTGTTCTTAGCTATGTTTGGTTAATATCGAATCAAAATGGCCGCCTCCACAAAATGGCGGACAAAATATTTCTTCACAACCTACCTCAATATGGGTATCAAATGAAAGGGCTTGACTAGTAGAGTACTAAACGCTATAACAAATTTCAAATCCAAGATGGCCGCCACCACAAAATGGCGAATTATATAATATTTTTCACTACTACCTCAATATGGGTATCAAATGAAAGGGCTTGATTAGTAGAATACTTTGCACTATGAAAAATTTCAAATCCAAGATGGCCGCTACCACAAAATGGCGAATTACATTTCCTTTTTTCACAATTCCCTTAATATGGGTATCAAATGAAAGGGCTTGACTAGTAGAATGTTCTACAGATAACAAATCTAAGGTAGTCGGGGGTTAATCAAAATTTTTAATTTTGTTCTTGTAGTCTGTCAAATGCCATACCAATAATAATTTATACAAGGTATTAAGCAGTTAAATGCCATATCCTTGTGCTAGAAATTATGAAATACATTATTAATTTCTTCGCTTTTTAAATTGTCCAATTTTTTATACTGTAGATAATTTTACTGAGGGCAGTAATGTATGGAAAAGGAATGTGTCAGTATTAGAATCTTTAATAAGGGAAAATAATACTTGAATAGTCTAGCATCTAACCGACGAGGCAACTACTTTATTAATAAAATTTGACATTATTTTTTATTCTTATAATGTATTCACATTTTTTACCTTTAATAGGCATGACGACTGATCCTAGAATTATATTAAATTATTTGGTATACGGACAGTATTTAAATAGAATAAAATACGTACCAACTTTAATTTTGATATCTTTTTGTTCAACTTACTTTATGATCATTCAAAGCAAAGCGGTAAGGGTAAGTACTTTTTGAAAGTACGGAATTATTAGAAAATGTTTATTGAATTAATTTTAATTGTTTATACATGAATATTTGCCATTGGATAACCTACTCAATTTAAAATGACTTTTGTTATGAAGACAGTTTCCTAAGCGCAATATTTAATATAGTTAACCATAGAAACTTTACGCGCGACGCATAGAAAACACTAGACAGTGACGTCACGCTTTAGTAGTGTTTTTGTATGAAGCGTTTTGAGGAAAGTCCAAAATTGTGATTTTATAATCGTGATATCACGGGAAGTTTTAGTAATTCCTTCACCTATGTTTCAGTTATTGAGTAGCCTTTTGATGGCACTTTAAATAAAAAATGAGTCGTCATGCCTATTGTAAATGAAATGTTCATCTGAATGTTTCGAGTAAATTAGTAATTGATAATTGAGTTGAATTGAAAACTTCTCTAATAGTAAACGACGAGACATATTAAATCGCACGCAATTTACTTATTTGAGTGGGACACTCATTATATCAAGCACAGATTCGTTCTTGTATGGAATACTGCCACCTTTGGGACCGATCGGCCAAGTATTTTTTTTTTTCGGTTTTTTTTAGGTAAACACGCTCCATCGTAGACCGCATCGTCGCTTAACATCAGGCGAGATGGCGGTCAAGTGTAAACCTATAAAAGTTAAAAAAAAAAAGTATCAACTGAAACTCTGGAAACGATCGAAAGACGCGCCAAAAGGCTCATAGGTAATCAATGACACTCTTGTGCGGAAAATAATTCAAAGTCAAGAAATCTCAAATTGAACATCGCCGCAAAATTATTAATTGCTAGCTTATCGGCTTTTGATCGGATACACTTCGGTGAGTGTGCCACTGGTCTCTATAATCTAATACCACCTTACCCTTTTTTACTATTGGACTGCTCGTAGCTTGAAAAAGTGATATCATTTCATGGTTGACGTTCCAAAGACTTGAACGAAGAAGGTTGCCTCTACTTTTGTGATAAGAACGTCTAAGCTGGGGAATGCGTTGGCGGAATAAGTTTCTTTCGATGGTTAAAATCTTTAATCGATTGGTGTCTTTAAATCGAGAGTGAATCGGTTTTTCGTAGGTAAGCACGTCCTATTGTAGACCGCATCATCGCTTTGCATCAGGCGAGATGCAAAGGTAACGTACTACGGCGAGATGGTTCTCAAGTGTAAACATTTACCTAAAAGTAAAAAAAAAAGATTGAAATGTATTTCCTTTTTTCTTATAAACAAGAAAATATAATATATATATATATGTATAATATTTTTCTGCCTTTTAAAAAAACTTATTCCAGAGTTAATAAAAAAGTAATATTGATAATATAGAAAAAACTGTCTGACTATATTTCAATCATAATTATTATTGGCACCGCTTTTCCTTAGGCTGTAATAGCAAAATAATAAACACAGACAAATGCCTCGGTAGTTTGTGTTTTAATGGTTTTTACACAATTACACAATTAGCTCTCAGTTTTTTCTGCCGTTAGGGGACTTTCCTAAACTGAACCGTAACTATAACAGCCGTGTCGATTCCGCAAACCAACACAGAGCGGCGTGGTTTACCCGCGAAATACCGGCGATTGTTCCCAAATCAATTAACTGGGGGGTTATTTTGAAACTCGTCCTATTCGACGATTTCATTCGATTCACCTAGGTTGTTGTTTAGATCCATAATACATAATAAGCAAAACTGTTTGGCGACGGATACCATTTTGCTGGCATTACCTACATAACTTGCCGTCATTCTGTTAGTCGTAAGTTGCCTTCTACCAGCACGCAGTTCGAACCATAAAATAAGGATAAGTATTATCGTTCGTATCTTTTTAAAAAATCACACGTAAGACGTGCGCTAGATTTTGACCGTCGACTAGTCTGTCGACGAGTGTTTACCGATTCAAAATCTTTTTCCTGAATCACTCGCTTGATCACCAGTGCTTCTTTCGATTAAGATTGTTCAAACTACATTAATGTGGTTAGAAAAAATAGCTTATAGTCTCATTTTTTAACTCATACACTACCTCTATATTGATGTGATATTGCTGTCGTAAGTACTGATCATACGACACAAGCTTCGGTCTTACTCACACACACGAGCATAAACCATTTGCCTGGAGTCTGACAAACGCAGGCTGAAAGGTTATTGTGCGTTTTGCTAACTGTAGTCTACTTCAAATCACATAAATGGATTTCCAACTGAATACATACGAATGAGTTTAAAGATAAGGGCCAAGGAGTGCGATAGTGAGTAGACGACAATGCGGGCGCCGCGCGCTCGCCGACAGACTGTGAAATTACTCCGGCCCGGGAAACCCGGCCGGCTTCCTCGCCGGCACGCAGCCCGTCGGACGATGGGAAAATTTTGGAAAGTACACGGTTTTTGCGATTTCAATTTGTCCCAAATACTTTTTACAGGTCTTCATTCAGCACACTCGGTCATAGCCTGTCTGAGAATGAAATGTTAGATACATTTCTTACTAAAATTTGGGTGCTTATGTGTAGAATAGATATAATCAATGAGATAAAGATTAAAGGCATAGGACCTATTTATGGCAAAAGATACTTTTAGGGATAAAGTGACATTATCATAATTTTGCTGCTGTCTACCGGTTCAATCCTTCTTTTGCTTTTTCTTCGCAAAAATACAAGATCCATATTCTTGATTTCAATATAATCATAGTGTTCGAATATTTTTCGACATTGTCGTTGTTTTGTGTCTATAATCCTGTCTATCATAATTAGAACGAATCAAAAGAAAATTTGTACTAAACTATAAAATTTAAACAGCCAAGTTGAAGCAGTTCAGCACGCTTAAACTAAAGTTCACGGCGTGTCAAGTCGTACATGAACTTTACTACGTGCAAAATCATTTATTATTGTTTACAATAATTTACATTAAGACGTCATAATTCATCGGAATGCGACACGCGATGCTTTTCCCTATGCATCAAAAGGAAAAAAGAGATTAGTGACATATTGTGCAATGTAAATGTAACTATTTATATATTATTATGTTTACCTGACAATTACAATTTGCGATAGTGGTAAATCCAACATTTTTGCTCCATACCTGTGAAACATTCTTAATGACAACTAGTAACGAGTGATTGGGTAGTTAGGGATAGTGTGTCAATTAACAAAACTCAATCACTATGAATACCCTCGACACTGGTCACCCTGGTGTGGGTTAGTGTTGCCAATATTTCCCGAGTTGATTTACAAAGCAAAGAGACGTTTACTCTTACTAGTGTTCGCCCTGTAGTCGCAATTCCACCACGATTTAATTAAATAAATAGTGTGTGGGAGTCCAATATGTAGTAATGTAATGTGTGTGGAATTCTTTTATTATTTTTATGGTTTTTTCATCTTGGCATTTTGCACTCCATTTCTACAGAAACTTATGTGTGTTTTCAAAATTGCGCAATTTAGTAAAAAGGGTTAAAAAAAATTCCATCCTGTATTAAAAGAAGCTTTCACTTCAAAAAATATCCCCTAAGGTAGTGTGACGTAGAAGGGTTTGGCAAGATGTTATAGAGAGAGAATGCTAACATTCTCTCGAAGACGAATTGTCGTTACAAATTCAGTCGACATCAGATAAAATCGAAACTAGTGTTAGCTCTACATACCGGCTACAAGTCAAAGCATCCCCTTCGGAGTTGCCAGGTTCTTCCTTGAACGTCCCTACCGGCGGCACCCCAACCAGAAATCGTACCGTCTGAAGTGACATTGCTCGAGACAAAATCACAGATCACTAGATAAAATAATACAACCTGAAAGGATGCTTGCTGCCACTAGTTTCAAAATTGATTGTTAAAAAATTTGTGCATTTTTTTTTTATTTATTGTGTCAAAAAGTATTTATTTACATTTCGGTAGTGGTAGGAAGGACTCTTGGCAGAGTCCGCCTGCGGAAGTACCACACCTTTGCCAGTTTTTCCACCGTCAAGCAGAAATGTGCAAACATTACTGTGTTCCGGTTTGAAGGGCAATGTTTCCAGAGAAATTACTGGGCTTAAAGATATAACATCTTAGACCTCTGGGTGACGAGCGCAGTGCACTGTAGTAATGATTTGGACTCTTCATGTTCCAATAACTGCGTGTTACTGTGTAAATAAAAACATTTATTTGTCTATGGAATATACCAGCTGTTGAACAATTCATTCTATTTTTCGGGACCTCAGAATTTGGCTGAAACTTTTTTAGCAAGTTAATTGTTGAACCCTAACAAAGTCGGAGCGGCACGCTGGTCTAAGGTAAATTCCATAGATGTGTATGAAATGTCGGACCATCCCAGCGACAAACCTAGAAGGAAATAGAAATTATCAAGTTTCCTTTAAACACAAAGAAGCAAAGGTGAGGATATTCGCTTGCACAAAGTACGAGTGTGACGTCGCGGGATTATCGCTCGTTCTCGGTTTAAGGAAATAAACATGACCTACATTGCATAACACGACTAGCGTCATTAGATACCTATTCCTCGCATAACAGCTGGCGTGCGCTATTGCGGTTTTCAGTACCAAAGTTTAAGAAAAGTATGGGGAAAATGTAATTATTCAAGATGAACTCTTTGAGCACGGTAAGTACATGGAAACCATTCAAGTAAGCTTCGTACCTGATCTCAGGTACGCTCTACGCATGTCAGTAAATACAATTAGTTTGTCCGTCCCTGTTTGGGCCAAAGTTTGGTAAACTGTAGATGTGAATCCAACTGGCATAGGTCTCTTTATAAAAAATGAAATAATAATAATCAACCAATACAGAAGGAAACCTATTCAGTATCCTAAGCAACATATTTCATAGTTACCAGAATGTGCCTGCCTTATTATTGTGTAAAAATTATGGTGGTGTATCTAGAATGTTGTTTTAAATTTCGTACCTAGTTATTATAATAGAATTAAAGTAATGTAAATGATATTATTGTACGTGTAAATGCATCTGAGATATCTGAAATAAAAATATTTTGGTTTGATTGGTTTTTGCATTGAACTCTTAAAAACTTGAACATTGAACCCTTTCCTTAATTATATCGATGGGGTTTTGTCAAAAATATTTATTAATCTAAATACGTAAGAAGGACTCTATTTCTTGGTGGTCAATAACGAAAGCGCAAGCAAACCAGCGTAACTTGAGCTATAATCACGTAAAATTATAGTATAGCTTAGGGTTAAATTATAATGACCTAATTCAAGGCTCGAGCGAGGTGACAGTCGAAAATATTTAAGCCACAACCAAGTTTGTTTTCAATTCCTGTTTAGATTTAAACTGCATAATATATTGTTTTGTATAATTTATTGTACTTTTAGGTATTAATGCACACCATCGCCATTAGCCACTACTATTGGTATTTCTCCATGCAGTGACGACATGACGACACAAGACATCATGTCGCTGCTTCATTGTACGTGTTGCATTCTTCTTCTTCAAGTGCCTCTTCAATGTTGAAGATTGGCCGTCAGCTTCTTGAATTCGTCTCTGTCCATTGCCATCCGGAAAAGCTGCTCGACAGAGTTTCTGCCGGTCCACTCCCGGATATTACGGAGCCATGATTTTTTCCGGCGTCCCGCACGTCGTTTTCACGTGTTGCATGTATAACGTTAATTAATACGAGTCCATGCATTGTTGTCATGCAATATAACTTTCAAAACTAAGTTAGGGTCTGTGAACTATTTTACGAGTAACACTTACAATAGGAACTAGTCAGGCTCGCAATGTACAGTTTCGTGAAGGGAAACGATGATGAATACAATGATACAATATAACTAGGGCGATGACGGGATGACGTACTTATCAACATTAGGTCACCTGTGACCCAAGATACATGAAATCACGAAAACAAACGCTGCTTCAACGTTTTTGTGTCGAACAACTGAATTTTGTCCGCAATTTACGGGTTTCTCATATAGCAACTGCTCTTTCAGTATATTATTGGCGATCCTCATAACCACTTACTCGTGACAGGACTTCTAGTCGTTACATTATCTTAGTTTTTTAACCCTCTACACACGAGTCCTAAAATCAAAGGAAATTACTATTATATTTACTAATATTATAAAGCTGAAGAGTTTGTTTGTTCGCTAGGATCTCGGGAAGTACCGGTCCGAATTGAAAGATTCTTTTTTTATTGGATAGTCCATTTATCGAGGAAGGCTATAAGGCTAGAACATAACGCTACTATTAATAGAAGCGAAGCACGAATCAAGAATGTAACAAAATCAGGGTAAAATATTCCTCTTTGAGAGTTTTCGTACGTTTCGTGCTTTGACATGACACATGACAGCATGTGTCTAATGTTGCGTCATTGAATAAAAACCTTTGCTAATCAAATTTGTTTCTAAATCTGAGTTGGTACGACCAATTTCCGACAGGTGGCGTAGCAGGTAGCTGAAGAGGTGTTTTATTTGAAAGCGATATCAGGAATGACTGAACCGATTTCAGTCATTCTTTCACCGTTGGATACGTACGGGATCCTGATGAGTGCTATATAATGTACCACGGGCGAAGCCGTGGCAGACATCTAGTAGATAATAAAATATTGAATCACATTGAATAAACGCGATAAAATTATTTTTTGTGGCGAAATAAATAGAAGAGTCAAGGACATTGTAGTGATAGGACTCTTTGCAGAGTCCGCTTGGACGTGTAGGTACCTATCACAACTTTTCCGGTGATCCTACCGCCAAGCAGTTATACGCAAACATTAGTTGTTCAAACCGGGAAATTTTACCAGATACATTACAGAACTAATAGGTAAGTCATCTCTCGCTGACGAGGCCAGTGCAGAGGTCAGTGCTGGGCAATCATTGGAATTCTTCTTATAATTGTTATTACTATGTCGAAATAAATGCTCATATTATCCTAGCGGGTATTTGACGTAGCGATACGTAATGTCTTGGTCATTTTAATGAGAAATATTGTTTCCTTACATACGTCATCATTGGGTTCAAAATGAGCTTGACTGTAAGTCTACCCCCAGGTCCGCGGGTCGTGAATTTCCACCTAGAACAAGCATTTAGGTGAGGAACGCGATAATTGTTCTGTGTTTCTACGTACCAAAGGTATGTATTTACAATTATTTTGGTAGAACTCTTGGCAGAGTCCGCCTGGGAAACTGCCTTTACCTTTGCCAGTTCTACCGCCAAGCAGTAATGTGCAAATATTACTGTGCTACGGTTTGAAGGGCAATATTTCCAGAGAAATGATAGGGCTTAGAGATTTAATATCTTAGATGGGTGACGATCACAGTGCAATGTGACGTTAGGTGGTATTAGGTAATGAAACTATAAAAATTGTAAATATTTTTCTTTAGTACTATTTTTGTCGGAAATTTCATGATTTTCCGACGATTTCAGAATAAATTTGGTCATTTGATTATGTACGGCATTGGTTCCATGCAGTTTCAATACCTCTTCTTATCCATTATTCCGCAATGCCGTACAAAAATCATGTGTCAAGAAGAAATGATTGATATTTGCAACCCCCTATCTTCACCTGTACTCAGTTGGACAGCTTTCAAGTGACGGCATAGTGTTCAATTTTATTATTTTATACCCTTCTATCATCCTGCGTAGATCTACTGGTGGTTCATTTGACCCATAAATTTTGTTCACGAGCCTGTAGTCTATATTGTTTGACTTGGTGAAGAGTTCACAGGAGACAGTCATCATGACTCTGGATTTTTGTACATTAAGGTAATACGTTAAGTTTTAGGGCAACTAATAGTCCAACAGGATAGTTCCAGTAGGCACCGAGTCGCGCGTGGAGCGCGTGCCGCAAACAAAGTGACGTGTTCTGACGTTCACAGCTGTAAAGATAAAACGAAATATTTCAATCCCTGTGTAGGAGCCGCTGACTGGCAGCTATCGACCGCACGACGCGTCAGCAAATGACGGGTTTCGTGTTATTGTTTGTGTCTGGTCCCACGTCATAAAAACTATAATTTTTATTGGTAAAGTCTTTAGTTAACAGAATTTCGAAGTATTCTACTTGTAGGTATGCATGTATACTTAAGACTACAATCGAACACATTATGACTGAGCCAACATTTTTTTGACGTGAATGATTGAGTGATCCGCTTCCCAATCAACACTGTACACTGTAGAGAGACAGCGCTCATTACAGCAATATTTTCCCAATTGCCAGAGTTAAAAAAACGGTTTGAAGTGAAAACTTCTTTGGCGCGCCTAGGACAGAATTTTCGTGGACTGTGAGTTGAAATCAAGCGCTACGCTCGGGTATATTAATAGCTTTAGGGGTAAACTCGGGATGCTAGAGCGAGAAACAAAATACAGTAAACAAGCGCGTCAGAGCGAGAAAGTCCCTGTGTACCTGCGTTCATTATATTTTTGTCTTTTTATCGCGACATTAACTTCTAGTTACTTACCACATTAATGTCATTAATTGAACTTGTCACGAAATATTAAATTTGCATTTCACATCCATTGCAAAAAAGTTTTTGTTGTAATATACTCGTATTACTGTTTTATCACAGCACTTACACATACACTATAA
The DNA here is from genome assembly GCA_017562165.1 of Ectropis grisescens. Lineage (NCBI taxonomy): Eukaryota > Metazoa > Arthropoda > Insecta > Lepidoptera > Geometridae > Ectropis > Ectropis grisescens. The sequence goes on along the minus strand of CM029777.1, from coordinate 28,065,551 downwards.
ACACAACATATTTATGCATTTTTAACGAAATACCTATAAAATAAATAAGTAGCAAATACTAAAAAAAATGCTAGTCAACATTGATAAAAATAAAGCTATTTCCGACCGGCGTAATTTTTTTTAAACTCGTTCTTGGCCATAGATAGGTACTAATCATTCCGCCACAGGTTGTTCTCGTGTTGCTGTGCTTACTAGGTATGTAGTCGACTTTAATTTACAAATAGTTTTCATTTTTAATTATTAGAATTATATAGTAGTCTTTAAATAGTTAAGTATTTCTTATTTTAGTTTTTACTTCTGCCACGCGGTCTTAAGCGCACACATTTTTTTGAAATGAAATAGTTTATTTTCCAGATTTACATCCATTAATCAAAATTCAAAATTAGCATAAATAAATAAATTAGCAATTCAATATTAATAATAGAATAAACATAAATAAATAAATTAGCAATGCAATAATAATAATAGAATAAAGATGAATAAATTATGATATGGGCTTATGATATGCCCTCCACGTTTTATGGAGTGGACTATTCACCCAGTCCCTGACGGCTACCACCAGCGAGTTGTCGGAGCGGTGCAGGGCGGCGCGCGCGGCGGCCGCGCGGCTCCGCAGCAGCGCCGGCCAGCCGGGCGCGCGGCCCGCCGCGAACATGCCGCTGGCGCTGCTCCACCGCGGCAGCCGGAACATCGCGCGCCACGCGTCGTTGTACTGCACGCGCACCTCGCTCATGACAGCCTTCGTGTAGTTAGTCCACAGCTCCACCGTGTACACGCTGGTACAGAAGCTGATAAATAGCTGAGATTTTACGGAGTCGCTGCAGCGAGCGAATCGCCTCGACAGCATGTTACCGCGCACCGCTATAGCCCTCCTCTGTCGCTCCATATCGGCGTGGTCTGACAATTCCTCAGTTATAACATGGCCGAGGTACTTGACCTCATGTACTCGTTTTTTGTTAACAAGTTTTTACGTAGACCATTACATTCTATGGACACCTACCGATGCTGTATGTTAATAATTGCAAACATTATCAATCTTTAATAATAATGTTTGATTTTGTAAATAATTGTTACTATAATTATAACTCCAAAGTTGTTAAAATAATAAAATTGTACAATGAAATTTAAAACCATCCAAAATTTACCTCCCTAACTAGTAAAAGCAAATAATCAAGTTTCTTAACTTATATTAGTTCTGCTACCGTACCTAAAAAGTTGTAAGACCCATGTTATACTGTAATAAGTAAATCGGTTAATTTATTCAATTCTTCTTCTTTGGACGTGATTCAAATATACTTTCGAATACCTTTCAGCCTGGGGGAGAGGGTAGGGCTATGTTGGACTCTACGCCACGAACGGACCTGTGTCCCTACAAGTAACGATTTTTATATCAACAAAAACGAAACACTTCACATTCTTCGCGATTTAAAGATTTGTTTTCGATATTTTTATTTAACAAAATCGCGATAAAGCTATCCATTCCATTCATTTCCTTTCATTCTGTGGGTGCGCCCAAATAAGTTTTCACTTAAAAAATTCCTGTCATGTTACAGTGAGCGAAAGGCGCAGTGAGTGGGGCACGTGCCGCGGGAGGGCAGGGGTGCGGGGCGGGGTGGTGACGTATAGCGAAGAAACCGCGGGGATTTCGCGCCCGCGTGCCAGGCTGCGAGGAAAGCGCGGGAAAAACCTCTGCACTGAAATAAACCTAATTAATCTACTTACTTGACATTTTAAATAGGTACGCAGTTTTCACTGCTCTATAAAAACTGGAGCAAGATGAGAAAAAGATGTTTGAATAGTGTTCTTCAAAGATAGAAGTATGAGTTACGACGCCTGAAGAAATGTAGGTACTTATATAATTTCGCAAACAACTGTTTTTGGCGCTTCCCATACCGATTTTCCGTGAGCTGTGAATTAAACTCAAGCGTCACGTTCGTAAATGATAGAAATTTTCGGAGAAACTCAGACGATCTAGACGGCCATGGTCATGGTCACGCCCTCCGATTACCTGCGTAGTTTCCATATTGAGCTATCAAATTCTGAGTTACTCGTATTAGTTTTCACTTCTATCGGCAGTCACTATGTCTGCCAATGTTTTTGTTAATTACTCCAAGGAGGATATTATATTCCCCTTGTTTTAGTTAATAATTCGTTCAAACGAGTTTCCTTTGGACACGCATCCCGCCTGATATAAAACGACGACAGGCAACAACTCTTGCAAATATAAACAATGAGAATCAGATTTTTATAGCATGGAGTGAAGTAACGAGCAGGACATGCCCCTGATGGTAAGCAATGCGCCTACTCATAACGGCACGGTGTCACGCAGCACTGCACTGCACTCTAGTATTGTCAAATGTATCTTTTCTCCTAGTTGTAATTTAGTTCCATTTGACACCAGCTTCAGCTGGTACACGTTACGACCTTATTGAGCGACAAACATCCAAACATTGACATTTATTATATTACCACGATTAGAACAGCCCTAATCTTGTCCCTATCGGGCGTACCATTTTCCTTATACATTTCCCACGCGACGAAGCGGACACGCTACATATTCGTAATTATTAGCCTACTGACGCGTGATGTAAACTCTTAAATGATGTAAAACCCTTGTTTCAAACGTCTTCGCTGGCCCAGCTGGGTAGGCTGTAGGCAGGCCGCCGCCGGCGCCGCGCCGGTTCAACGCTCTGGTAAAACCTGGGCACCTGCGCCCGCGCCGATTATCTGCTAAATTGATTACAAACAACACGACGATAACTATGGCAACGGAAATTAAATCCAATTAGGGTACTACTTGTGCAAAATTATGTAAAAACGTTGCAAACCTGTTTAATAGAAAGCATAATAGCTGAATTTCCGACGTCAACGTCGGTGAACGCTGAATCCCTCGCTAGGGTGACCCGAGATCTGTGTCAACGTGATTCAGGTTCTTTCATTTACAACAAATAACAATCGAAGGATTTGTAGACAAAACTTTCTTAGATTAGTAATTAGTGGATATCGTAGATATAGTGATACTCAACAAGTGCGAAAGAATTAAACACGCATAGGTAATATTACCACAAATAAGATTTCTAACCCAACGGACCCAAATCAGACTAGACTAGAGTCTAATACTAGCCAGAAAACAAACGAATAATAGTTATTTGTTATACAAGAGTGCAAAGTTGATTTTTGACCGCGTGCTCAATTTTGATGACCGAGCAAGCGAAGGATTCTAAAATTGAATCACGAGCGCAGCGAGTGATTCAAAATTAGAATCCTGAACGTAGCAAGGGGAATCAAAAGAGCACAAGGTGAAAAATCTTTGCACTCGAGTGCAACACGTAACTTTTCATTCCACCTCAGCGAGGAAATGACTAAATGCAAATTTTTAAATGTTTTCGCGTTCAGCAAATTAAAAAAAAGTAAGTACACCAAGGAGGTTCCGAGTCTGAGTTTTTAACATATTAAAAAAAAATGTATGATGCATTCGGCACCAAGCAGGTAGAAATAAATAGGTTGAATTATGTTTTGAATTCAAAACCTCAGTACACACGATGTTCTAAATTCAAATTTACTTTAACCTCTAGTCTAGAGGGTGAAAACGACTTTTGCGCACTGATATCGAGAAGCAAAAGTACCTACTCTTTCCGAGGTGGTGGGATGAAAAAATAATATACTTACGTAATACTTAATAAAATCTATAACCACGTGGACATGCCGCCCCTGTTTTCCTTGGCTATGGCTTGAACTTACATTCTAGTCACATAAAAACCATAATAGCCAGCAGACAGACAACAAGAACAAAATTAAAAATTTTGATTAACCCCCGACTACCTCGGATCTCGGATTATCTGTATAACGTTCTACTAGTCAAGCCCTTTCATTTGATACCCATATTATGGGAGTTGTGAACAAAGAAATGTATTTCGCTATTTTGTGGTAGCGGCCATCTTGGATTTAAATTTGTCATAGTGCAAAGTACTCTATTAGTCAAGCCCTTTCATTTGATACCCATATTGAGGTAGTAGTAAAAAAAAAATACAATTCGCCATTTTTGGTGGCGGCCATCTTGGATTTATTTTGTCCGCCATTTTGTGGCGGCGCGGCGGCCATCTTGAATCGATATTAATCAAACATAGCTAAGAACATCCGCACGGATATTAACTTTCAAATAAAAAAACCGCATCGAAATCGGCCCATCCGTTTGAGCTCTACGGTGCCACAGACAGACACACACACAGACAGACAGACATCGACGTCAAACTTATAACACCCCTTTTTTGGTCGGGGGTTAAAAAAACATTTATTTAGTAATGATAGTAGGACCCTTTGTAGAGTCACCTAGCGAATCCTCCTCGCATCTCTGCCAGCTATTTTACTTCCGAACAGTGATGATAAATAAATGAAAATACATACGCCTTAACTTTCCAGCACCTTTAAATAACAGTGTTCATATCAATAAGTACCTACATGAGTACATGCAGATTCCTATTTGTATACGATGGGATGGGATGAGATGGGTACGAGCCCCTCCTCGGGTGAAAGACTGAAAAGAAAGAACAAGAAAAAAATTAAAAATGTTGATTAACCCCCGACTACCTAGGATTTGTTATCTGTACAACATTCTACTAGTCAAACCCTTTCATTTGATACCCATATTGGGGTAGTAGTGAAAAAATTATGTATTTCGCCATTTTGTAGTGGCGGCCATCTTGGGGTTGAAATTTCTTTTAGTGTATAATATTCTACTAGTCAAGTTCTTTCATTTGATACCCATATTGAAGTAAGTTGTGAAGAAATATTTTGTCCGCCATTTTGTGGAGGCGGCCATCTTGAATCGATATTAACCAAACATAGTTAAGAACATTCCCACGGATATTATAACCTTTAAATAAAAAAAACGCATCGAAATCGGCCCATCCGTTTGAGCTCTACGGTGCCACAGACAGACACACACCCAGATAGACAGACAGACATCGACGTCAAACTTATAACACCCCTTTTTTGGTCGAGGGTTAAAAAAAGCAACTGGAGGAGGCCTCTCCTCCAGTTGCTTCCAATTTTCCCCGTCACTTGCTATATTGTGTCAATATTTGAAAGTGATGATTGACACAATATAGCAAGTGACGCCGGCTGTATGTTTTAAGTCGTCAGGTTATCTTCTTTTCGGTCTGCTTACTTGTCTTTTCCCTTTGGGCGCTTTCCTTTTCTAGTAGTTTTTGCTGTAGCTACTCCTGCAATCCTTATATCGCGCTATGTGGCAGCCCATTGCATTTTTGTCTTTGAGCTCGTGTGAGGGCATCGATTACCTTTGTTTTCTGCCTTATAACTTCGCTTCTGATTATCTTATTTTGTTGTGTAATGTTATGTACAATTAGAAGGGTGATGATTGAACGCATTTTTTTACCAGCCACCCGCTATGTCGGATTATACGGTAAATAGGCAAATTTATGCAGTTCATGCTTAATAATTTATTTGATATTAATTTTTAAAACATAGTAGATTTATTTTAAAAGCTAACGCACTTTTAAGGTAGGTATTGATTATCTACGATTCAGATAAATATTTAAAAGTTTGACACAAAAGTTGTCTTGTTAGATCCGTTATTCGATTAATACGGAACTCGTCGAGTTCTGGAGCATTTTAACTTTTATTGTAAAATAATAATTATCTGTGGCTGTGGCGGGAAAACCGGGCGCCGCGGACTGGAACCGCTCTCTTTGTCAGGCTTCGATATTTAACGCTGGTATACATTTACCTGGAAATTTATTTTTACGAAATAAGTTAAACAAATCAAGCGCCGAAAATTAGGCAGATAAGGTAAAACATTTAAAATGTCTTTATACCAAATGGTAGAGGACACTAGCAATATATTTATAGTCTCGGATATAACAAAGTAGGTACCTACTTGTAATTAATTACCTACTCGTAGTTTCACAGACGAACAAAAGTGTAAGTAGATTAGCAAGTAGCGAGACAGTCACGCATAAGGAACCAATTTGATATTTTTTTTGTCAAATACTCATTTTATTTAAAGTCGAGGGCTGAAATGTAGGAAGCTACACAGAGAGTCGCTCCTACCTATCTAATAAAAATCAACTTACATAGATACAAAGATAAGTTTGTACTCAGCAATAAGTACGGAACAGCAATTTTTTTACCGATTTTAAAATATTTAACGTATACCTAACTAGGTATTATCGTATTCCGTTAAAGAAAAAGTAAAATAAACCATGAATAAATAATAAATAAATATTGGTGCACATTTCCCACACAAAGCCATCTAGCCCAAAACTAAGCAAAGCTTGTACTATGGTGACTACAATAAATCCATTACTGTAGATTGTTCTACGTAATTCTGTATAGTTTTCCCATAAAAAGGTGGAAAGTATCATGCGCCTACGCTACAACAAAACCCATGTGAATCATGGAGGCGGTGCCCAAATAGACTTAGGCACGCGGCCTGTTTAAGAATAATAAAATACCATCATTTTGGTGTGTTTTTAGGTCCAAACTTAATGGATCCGCCTCTGGCTAATAAATAATAATCTGGATAATAAATAATCTATATTTAAATGTCTTTAGGCACTCGATTTACTTGACAGTTACATAAATAATACTGCATTTTCATTTATGAGACATATTCGAAGGACTATGCGACAAAAAAGTTGCAGTCATCAGTTCGCATTTCTAGATAGCCATGGTCATGGCAACGTCCTCCGCGTTCTCCAGCGCAGTACTACCGATTTAGAATTCATGAAAAAAATATTCTAGCTATTGTTTGCTCAAAATCGTAGGTAATTAATTGATGTTACTCGTATATTTACTACATCACTTTGTACTACGCAAGTAGTTGAAATTTTCTATTTTAACCTTCAAGAATATTAAATTATTGAACTAGGCATACCTCAATTCATTTACAATTGATTCATTTATAGCATTTTTAAATGTTCTACCATTTCAGATAATATTCCTTACCTCCATACGTGAAAAGAAAATTGCGCGCAAAGGATTAGGCAGCCTAAGATTTTTGGTCGCCAGTAGAAATACAGTGAATAGAGTAAAAAAATACTTTACTAGTAGCGCCTAATTCTTTACCCGTAGTTGCCGTTCCAGTTGTTTTCCCGCGTAAAAAAATAGTCTAAGTATATATTATTAGATATACCTAATGATCATTTTTTATTTACCTTATACGATTTAGGGGGGGGGGGGTGCTCATGTCCTGACCCCTGTCCCCTTCAAACCGCGCATGCTGTGTATTAGGTTTGTTGAATTTACACTTCATTTGAGGAACGGGTTTCCGCCTAAAAACTTATTATATTATATACTGATACCTAAACGCATCCAGTTATGGCTATTAGTTTTCATAGGCAGTTGATAATATAGTGAATCATCATTTCTGAAATGCACTAGAAACGAAATGAAATGAAAAAAAATGAATAAAAATGAATGGTAGATCTTTTTTCGGCTACGAACAAAACCCTAACACCACACCTTGACTAGCTTAAGCTTGATCTTTGGCCTAGTACTAACGGACGATGCTGCGATGGAGAGCGCTAACTTAGAATAAACTGATTCGCTCTCGCTTCCAAGATCGTACTCATCTGTACACATAACAGCAGAAGCATTAGGTAACGCTGCAAGCAGCCAAGTTGGTAGTATATCTAGCGAAACTTACATTAAACCTTTTCTTCATGTAAGGAACGACAACCAATAAATGGGGTTGCTTTTTTTGACAGGCCTCGTGGCTTGGTGGGTGGTGACTCTGCCTGCGAAGCCGAGGATTCGATTATACTTTATACCAATAAACCCCAGTGCAAATATTTGTGTAATTAATTCAAATATTTGTACTGTGTCTGGGTGTTTCTATGTATAGTAAGTATGTATAACTACTCGTATATAAGTATTATAGCTATCTGGCTCCCATTATTACAAGCTTTGCTTAGTTTGGGGTCAGATGGTGTTGTGTGCGAAATGTCCACATTTTTTTTTGTTTTCGAATTCCGAGTATTAATCCCCAGACAAAGAGTACGGTAAATAATTGGATCGGGCGCTGTCGAGACAACGGTAATTTCCAATTGGGCACGGCCAAACTGCGCCCGCGCATCTCTGCTTGATTAGAGTAATTGGAACAAGCGGAGGGGTTTTTGTCGTTCCATGCAAATTTCGAAAAATTGTCTAGAAAACTTAGCTAATTGGAGTTTTTTTTATTTATACTTCCGGCTTCGAGTTTCTTTTATAGATTGTTCAAAAAGCTACAGAAGTGATTACAATTAACATTTCAGTTGGCCTCTACTGCTTACCGAACTTCGAGCTAGTGGTGAAGGCATATAATAGCTTTAACTAGCCTAAACTTACGCACCTTTACTCAGTAGCGGCGTTAGAGTAGGGCGCGGTAGGGCAACCGGCAACCGCCCAGAGCGCCGGATATAAAAGGGCGCCGCGTCGCAAGCGCAGGCGCCTTGTTTTCAGTCTGTGAAAATAAAAATCTCCCCAGAACGGTAGTGGTACTAATACCGACTAAATATGCACATGATAATAATATAATTGAAGTGATTATTTATTAGTCCAAAATAACAGCTTATCAATAAATGCATACGAAAGTGAATACGGGTACGGTGGGTTCGGTAGATACATAAAAGAAATTATCTGTTTGTTCCGACAAATCTCTGAAAGGGCTGGATCGATTATTTGGCTAATGTTATACATATAATAAGCAGTAAGGAAAAAATTTAGTTACACGGATACAAATGCTATTCAAAAATCAACCTACCTACTTATATAGTTCATATAGAGAAGGACAGCAAAATGCTTTTTTTAAATCTCTATATACTTATATAAAAATGGATCTTCGAAATGTATGTACTACTTTGCTTACTTAATTCATTGTACTTACTTGCATCATTGTAATCGCAAAGTTGTGCGGTGTATTGTTGCCAACACAAAATCCGCAGGCGTAGATCTCCATTGTAGTAACATCGAGACTTCAAGACCCTCATAATTCTTTATTACAAGCCACCCCTCGGGTATTACATTAACGGGATAGCACGTATCCTATGTAGTAATTCATGTATAGGTATGTCGCAGCCAACTAGCTTAAACAGCCGTTCAATGACAGCCCCGGATCTAGGGGGGGGGGGGGGGCAAGCTGCCCCGTGCCCCGGGCGGCATGCCTCAGGGGGCGCCAAGTTGAGCGACTTCAAGTCATCGTCGTAATATTCCATCCAATATTATCATCATGAATTCTAACTTTCTCATGTGGAAGCCCTGCCCTAAAAAAATGAAGATTCGGGGCTGTTCAATGATATCCTAGCCCGTTTACTAAAACTAGCAAATTATATTTAGCAAATAACTTGGATCATTGACTTTAATCACTTGCCTAGCTTGTTCATTTAATGTAGTTCCACTTTCTGCCATCTAGTACTGAAACTCCCCAAACAGTCAAAATGTCGTGGTAAAGCATTACCCAACCAAAGCATTAAATGTCGTAACAACCGATACGGCTGAATATTATTCAGGCTTAGTAACTAGGCTAGGCTGTTAATTGAAAGGTGGGCTACGACACATAAAATTTCATTTAAATTTGTTCAGTCATTTTATTCCATGGGAACAAACACTTGGCCAAACTCAAAAACTTACTTTTAAAATCTACTTTACTTCTTACAATAGGTATACTTTTTATTTTACTTACTACTTAGGTATAATAACTTCTTGTTTTATTTATTTTTTCAGCAGTTCTTGGACTCTTGAGAAGAATCCGCCTGAGGAAGTAGCACAACTTTGCCAGTTTTTTGACGTCAAGTAGTTATGTTCAAACATCACCGTGTTCCGGTTTGAAGGGCAATGTTTTCATAGAAATTACACAGTGCTAGGTAATGATTTGGACTAGTCATGTTTCAATAGCGGCTAGTCACTGTGCTGTTATACGCAGGCGTATTGCTTACCATCAGGCAGATGTCCAGCTCGTCTTATCATTTTATACAATAAAAAATCGACAAAATTCAGCTAACTCATAATTTAGGTTCGTTAGATTCAGCCCCAAATATGTCGGACAGACACAGTTAGACAGAGATGTCTAACATAGTAATTGGGTATCCCATTATATGTATAGCTAGGTTGGTACGATACCCAAAAAATTAAAACAGGCAGTTTCGTAAAGATCATCCTTGCTAGTCCTAACATTTAGTAAGCAGTCTTGGCGCCTTTTTCATAATCAAATAATAACATATTTGAATAAGTACATTGCAAAATAATGTTAAAACTAGCATTTCTGATATATTTTATTGGTATGAAGTATATAAACTAATAATATTTAACGGCAAGATATTTTATAATAACACTATTATCATAAAACTGGTAAGTACATGAAATTATTAATACCTATTAATTATTGTTTTCTGACATTTCATGCAAATTGTTCAGGGGTAAACTGACGAATGCGGAGTTGACACAAAAGTTTGCAATCTGATATCCTAAATTACAGTTTTGTTTAATAACAGTTGAATTTCAGTATATATTTCTTATAACTATATGTATATAATCTACATAAATATAGTTAAACTAGCTGTACCCTGCCACGCTTTGGCACATTGTGATGCAAAAATTAGATAAAAACAATCCTTGATGCGGATTTTATATCATTGTATAAGTTCAGCTCGATCGGTGTGTTTTCGAGTTTTGAAGCGTACACAAACCAACATAACATTTTTATATATAGGTAGAGAGAGATATTCAACTAGAAAAATACATCTAAAATTCAACTATTTTTACCTCCGACCAAAAAAGGGGTGTTATAAGTTTGACGTCGATGTCTGTCGGTCTGTGTGTGTGTGTGTCTGTCTGTGGCACCGTAGAGCTCAAACGGATAGACCGATTTCGATACGGTTTTTAAGCTATTGCATAGCTTTTATCGCGGGCCTGGGGACCGAATTTTAGTGATCGTGCATCTCTTTCTAATGTTCACAAGAAAGAGGGATGGAAGACCGTAACGCCGTCCTCCCCACTCGGTCATTCGACTTTGAATCTCATTTGTATTAGCTTTACAGACTAAATGCTCTAAGCTGTCGAAGACTGACTAGATTGTATACTTCTCTGCATTTTTTGTGGTAAACAAATGTCACTCTTCAAAATAAAAGCAATTCCGAAAAATTGTTAACATCCCTATTGCTTATGTTGATAAACATGCATGCAGCATGCAATAGCTTTACCGCAGCAGTCCCCGAGTGCCATACTTCTTTTTTTTTATTTGAAGGTTAATATCCGTGCGGATGTTCTTAGCTATGTTTGGTTAATATCGATTCAAGATGGCCGCCTCCACAAAATGGCGGACAAAATATTTCTTCACAACCTACCTCAATATGGGTATCAAATGAAAGAGCTTGATTAGTAGAATGTTGAACAGATAACAAATCCGAAGTAGTCGGGGGTTAATCAAAAATTTTAATTTTCTTCTTGTTATTCAAATAAAAACAAAAAATGTTTTAGTAGATCGCCTTTTGTGGCCAAAATGTTTTTATCCTGTTTAATCACTGTTTTTGTAATGTTTTGTGGTATAATAAAGAGTTATTGTACAGTAATATTGTTCTATAATTCTGCTAATTGCCTGAAATAAATAAATTATATTATTTTGTAAGTATTATTTTGATTAAGATTAGAACTATTTCGCAGTCTTGAAAGTCGCAATGAAAATTGTTACAAACTCCAAATTTTACTGATACAACCCATGGTTTTAGAAATAAAATAGTTGATTTGAAATGTACACCATGACAGGAAAATAACTTTAACTAAAATTTACACAATTTGAACTTTCAAAAAACATTGAAAATAATATAGGTATAAAACTTAATTAATGTAGGCAATTAATACATTTTAATCACGATTGAGATAAGTACGTATAATATTGGTGGACATTTTTGACACAATGCAATTTAGCCTCATACTAAGAAAAGCTACTATGGGAACCAGATAGCTGATATTTTAATACTTAAGTTTGTGGTTCTAAATACATACTTCTTATGAGTGGATATAAACTTAATATTATGCTTCAAAATGTATTCAGGTGCTTTGCAGACCACCGGGCCTGCAGGGCCGGTTACTTTCGCCGAACATCGACAGCGCAAACGGAATATTACCAAAGTAAACTAATTATAAAAAGGGAATACACCGCGCCATCAGTGTCCTGCGGGGTGCTATTTTCATAGAATAGATAATAAGATAATATTATAGAAGCCAGAAATTAATAGACGATGAATCAGATGACATAAAGATGTGATACAACCGTTTAAAAGTTAAAAATGAAAAAAGAAGAAGAAGACTTTATCAGCTGACTATTATTATCATTGTATAAATTCAGACCAATGGAAACTGTGTTGCCAGACATATTGCATGCCTCTAGAAGAAGAGGCCAGTTTGTATGGGTCAATTATTTAAGTGTTTTGTATCACCTTGTCTTACCTGCAAACAGCAATAAAGATTTTTGTATTTGTATTGTTTCGTTGTCAAAGAGACTGCCCCGCCGTGTGCAAAGCGCCTAACAGCGAGAGATACAAGGGCGCGCGCGTGTTAAGCAGGGATGTAACAACCGAAGGCGGAGTCGGAACCGAAGTCGGAGGCGTAGGCACGGTCAGAAGTGGTGCACGACAGATATTTTTATTGGGGTAAATAAAACATTATTTGGACAAACTTTTTTTTTCATTTTGATTTTAAAATGAATACAAATAGCAACAATAGCATGTTTCCAACTAAATAAGAAATTAAATCAGATGACTCGAATCCCAAAGTAGAATATGGGTATAAAAGAACATATGCATATTATGTGAACAAAAGCTGTGAAACAAAATGAATCAAATGATTTGACTCTAAAAGTAGTTTATTAGTTAATGTGTTATATACTTTACGAAGCTTTGAAGCTTTATCTCCGTCCAATCTATTTATAACGAGTCGTAGATTAAGCTAACGTCACTAAAAAGTTGTTCGCTGCCGAGCGTAGTGGGCACGATAAATATTGGCGGGCAATTTATTTTAGGTGTTGGTATTTTTGTTTTTCGATTTACTTTCCACCAAAATAAGGGATTATCACTGACTAACTATTATAGTTAAAGTAACTTTTTTTTTAAGTCTAATAAAGTATAATCTATTAAATGTTTCGGAGCCGAAGTCGGAACCGAAGGTCTCATAATAATCGGAAGTTCTGACTTAACGGAGTCGTGAGTCAGGAGTTCCGTAACATCCCTGGTGTTAAGGGCTTAAAAATTGGCTAAAATTAGTCGTCTGAATTTAGTCACTACTGAATTCAGTAAATTGTAATAGGATTCATAAGCTTGTAAGCTAGCACACTAATTTCAGAAGCGAGAATTATATTCTTTTAATAGTTTGATCCTGAATTCAGTCGACTTACCTTGCTTCTAATTTTGTCTGAAACTTCAGTCGACAACCCTGCTTCTAAATTTGCTTCAGAATTCTGCCGACTAAGTTTAGCCAAGTATAAGAAGCGGTTTAGTCGTGCGTGGTGAAGATCTCATAGTCCCGCACGGTGAAGTTGTAGTCGAGCGTGAGCGCGGCGGGCGGGGGGCGCGCGGGCGCGGCGGCGGGGGCGGCGGCCGGCGCGGGCGCAGCCGCGGGCGCGGGCGCGGGCTCGCCGTACGAGTGCAGGTTGCTGTACGACTCCGAGTTGGCGTTGCAGTGGTGAGCCAGCAGCAGGTCTGCGCCGGCGCCGAATATCGGCCCGCAGCTGAAACACATATATCTGTATTTCATATTTACAAAAAAATGTATACAGCTCTTTTGATATTAAGCTAGATTCACCGGAATTAACATAGGTATACGTATAACAGTTAGTTAAGAAACCTAAGACCGGTGGCGTCGCTAGGCGTGAGCGAAGTGGACCCCTACCTAAGACCCCGCACATAAAGGGGCACGCGAGGTGTCTTTGAATGTGATAGCACCAGACTAGAAATTCCTTTTACAAATTAATTAAAAAATACAAAAAATATTAGCTGAAAATACTCCTGAGCATGATATAGCAACAAACTCTTAGTTTATTGTAAGATGTTTTTATTGAGTATCTCGGGAACGAAAGATGATGTGATTCTGCCCACGTCTTTAATAGTCCAAGCGGCGCCACTGCCTGTGGCACTAACTTGGCTTCCAACGTCCTATACTGCTTACCATATTTTGAGCATGTGCAGACGCAGGGCCTTACTGGTATGAAACTGACCTTCTAACTTTACTATAAAAACCTTGAAGCTGCTGTTTATGAACTGCCCATCGAATTATGTTAACGATGTTTTTCCAATCTGAAGAGGTGTTTAAATGTGTGGTGCCCTAGGCGGGAGGGCGAACAGTTAAAGGGTTGGTGGATCTTTCTATCCTTCGGGTCAGCTTTACTTACGTATTTATTAGCGTAGCCTAAAAAATCTCTGTGTGGTCGACCAAAAGAAGGTTTCATCAAAAAAACACAATACTAGCGGCCCGTTCCGGCTTCGCTCAGATATTGTCACATAAAGCCTATTAATCGAAATAAAAACTATCCTATCATTTAAGTTGGATCAATTTACACACGGTCCAAATTTGATTAAAATCGGCTAAGTAGTTTAGGAGTCCATCGCGGACAAACATCGTGACAGGAGATTTATATATATTAACTAGCGGTCCGTCCGGCTTCGGTCGGATATTGTCACATAAAGCCCATTAATTTTTTGACTGCCCTAGTGGCTTAGTTGGTAGTAGCTCTGCCTGCGAAGCCGAGGGTCGTGGGTTCGATCCCCACCCAGTGCAAATATTTGTGTGATGAATTCAAATGTTTGCATTGTGTCTGGGTGTTTCTATGTATAATAAGTATGTATTTAAAACTATATAAGTATTGTATCAGCTATCTGGCTGCCATCACACAAGCTTTGCTTAGTTTGGGGTCAGATGGTGTTGTGTGTGAATTGTCCACCAATATTTATTTATTTATTATTATTTATTAATCGAAATATAAACTATCCTATCTTTTAAGTTGGTTCAATCTACACACGGTGTCCAAATTTCATTAAAATCGGTTAAGTAGTTTAGGAGTCCATCGCGGACAAACATCGTGACAGGAGATTTATATATATTAAGATATTTGACATAGGACTCACTCGGGGTGGTAGCAGAGCGCGAACGGTTTCTTGAGCAGCGTGAACTTGTGCGGCGCGTCTCCCAGCGTGAAGAGGAAGGCGCGCTCCGCGGGCAAGTAGCCCCCCGCGCCGCCCGCGGTCCACCCCACCTCCGCGAACCCCCCTACCACCTCGCCGCGACCGATCTACGGGACAAATTCATACATTATCACTAAAAATTTTAAGAAAAAAAGTTGAAAGTGGCATAGCTTATGATCATTTTCTTATCTTGATCATCGACATTATAGCATCGACGCAAAATCGCTAGCTTATTGGTTTTTATCCGAAACATTTCGAATAATGTGCAACTAATCTGCATGATCCAAAAACACCTCTCTTTTTTCTATAGAACTGATTGTAACTCGATAGATGTCGTTTTATGCTGGACGTTTGTTAGACAATAGCCCAATTGAAAGGCTAAGTGCGGAAAAGGCCCCGTCAAACTAACTATGGTGGACGGTAACTTTTGTGATAAGAATGTCTAGGCTGTGGAATGCGTTGCCTGAGTGGGTTTTCCCAATGGTTACAATCTTGGCGTCTTCAAACTGAAAATGAATCAGTTTTTTCTAGGTAAGCATTCCCTTTTGCCACTTATTCTGCCGCCAAGCAGTAGAGCGCAAACATTATTGTGTTCCGGTTTGAAGAACAATGGTTTTGTTATGGGCAGGCGTGTTGCTTAACATCAGGCATATGCCCTGCTCGTCTTGTCACTCTATACTATAAAAAAACACGCTCCGTCGTAGATCGGATCGTCGCTTATCAACAAGCGAGATGGCGGCCAAGTGTAAACCTATAGGTAACAGTTAAAATAAAATCCATCTTGTCGTTTCCAAATCGGTCGGTGGTGGGTACAGCACCGGGTAGCAGCACCGGCTGTACACCGTCGCAGTGCTCGTGGAAGGCTGTGGGTCGGTGGGTACCTGCGCCAGTAGCAGCACCGGCTGCACACCGTCGCAGTGCTCGTGGAAGGCTGTGGGTCGGTGGTTACCTGCGCCAGTAGCAGCACCGGCTGCACACCGTCGCAGTGCTCGTGGAAGGCTGTCGGTCGGTGGGTACCTGCGCCAGTAGCAGCACCGGCTGCACACCGTCGCAGTGCTCGTGGAAGGCTGTGGGTCGGTGGGTACCTGCGCCAGTAGCAGCACCGGCTGCACACCGTCGCAGTGCTCGTGGAAGGCTGTCGGTCGGTGGGTACCTGCGCCAGTAGCAGCACCGGCTGCACACCGTCGCAGTGCTCGTGGAAGGCTGTGGGTCGGTGGGTACCTGCGCCAGTAGCAGCACCGGCTGCACACCGTCGCAGTGCTCGTGGAAGGCTGTGGGTCGGTGGGTACCTGCGCCAGTAGCAGCACCGGCTGCACACCGTCGCAGTGCTCGTGGAAGGCTGTCGGTCGGTGGGTACCTGCGCCAGTAGCAGCACCGGCTGCACACCGTCGCAGTGCTCGTGGAAGGCTGTGGGTCGGTGGGTATCTGCGCCAGTAGCAGCACCGGCTGCACACCGTCGCAGTGCTCGTGGAAGGCTGTCGGTCGGTGGGTACCTGCGCCAGTAGCAGCACCGGCTGCACACCGTCGCAGTGCTCGTGGAAGGCTGTCGGTCGGTGGGTACCTGCGCCAGTAGCAGCACCGGCTGCACACCGTCGCAGTGCTCGTGGAAGGCTGTGGGTCGGTGGGTACCTGCGCCAGTAGCAGCACCGGCTGCACACCGTCGCAGTGCTCGTGGAAGGCTGTGGGTCGGTGGGTACCTGCGCCAGTAGCAGCACCGGCTGCACACCGTCGCAGTGCTCGTGGAAGGCTGTCGGTCGGTGGGTACCTGCGCCAGTAGCAGCACCGGCTGCACACCGTCGCAGTGCTCGTGGAAGGCTGTCGGTCGGTGGGTACCTGCGCCAGTAGCAGCACCGGCTGCACACCGTCGCAGTGCTCGTGGAAGGCTGTGGGTCGGTGGGTACCTGCGCCAGTAGCAGCACCGGCTGCACACCGTCGCAGTGCTCGTGGAAGGCTGTGGGTCGGTGGGTACCTGTGCCAGTAGCAGCACCGGCTGCACACCGTCGCAGTGCTCGTGGAAGGCGCGCGCGGAGAACCCGTGCGCGGACGCGCGGAACACCAGCCGCCATGACTGCTTGCCCAGCCCGCACCTGCGGGCAACGCGTGGGCTCACTTAGAACCCGCTAACTATCCATAACCCTTCATCGGTATATGAATCATTCAAATAAACCCTACTAATATTATAAATATCAATGTATGGATGTTTAGATTTTTGGATATTTAGATGTTTGCTGCTCAATCATGGCATGTCGTGCTCAGTTGTCTGATCAAATGGCTGAATATCATTGCGGAAGCCGGTTATATCGCGGTGTTTGTAATAAGGCTGTTGTTCCAACGACTGATTAAGCTGGCCGACTGCGGCATACTTATACTTACACCTCTACTTTTTTTCGTTGGCAAAAATTTAACGTTATCAAGGTACTGCCGTTACTGAACACGACATGTCATGCCGAATAACAATTGAAAATGTGATGAAAACGCAGATGGCATTCGGTATAGGTACGCCGCGAAGCGCAGTTTCGTATGTCGCAGTCTCGAAGTATCCCACACATCAAAATGTAATGTGACGAGCCTGCGTAGTAACGTTCACAATAAATTGTACTTAATTATTGTACAGTAGAACCTCGATAAGCTAAAGTCCAAGAGAAACAAAAAATATTTTAAGTTTTTTTTATAAAATTTAGCAACTCCATAGACTCCGGGGTCCGTGACCTTTGTTATTTGTTTTCTTTTTTATATGAATCTTGGATTAGGAGAAGAAAGTCAAATAGGGGAGAGTAGGAAACATTTTCGTTCTAATTCTAGGCCTATTTTATTTTCTAAACCGCCTCCTCCCGGCTCAGCGCCTCCACCACGACTGCATTTCTGTCTTTGGCCATCTGCAAATTGAACTCTCGGATGGTCTTCGGTGTTGCAGCCAACGCTCGCCGAACGAACCGACCGATGGCGTCGTCGGTGTCGTCAGAGTAGTACGTGAAGTCCCTTGTGTGCCGTCAGATTGCGACGACCGCATGGGGCACGCAACGAAATATTTTAAGTTATAGAGGTTTTAAGTTATCAAGGGTTTTGGTTTTGGGCTCTGATGGGAAGGGAACATATTATTTTTTGAAGTTATAGAGGTTTTTAAGTTACCGAGGTTTGAGTTATCGAGGTTCTACTGTACCTATTTAAGTATATTTCGGAATGGTACTTCCATGATAAAAAAAATATATTCTAAATGAATCTGAGTAGGTATGAGAATTACCAGCTGTTGATGAGAGACTGGAAGGCGCTCTTTTCCTGCTGCAGAATCAGAGACCCAGAGAACATGTTCACAGCCAACCTGAAACACAACAAACATTTATTAACACCTAATCAATAAGTTTCTGTTAGAAGCTGGCGAAAATGTTTGTAAACGAGATGGAGTAATCCAAAACCCATTTTTACGACGATCTCATTCGTTAAACGTGAAACACAAGAGTTAAAAGTTAAAAGTAGGTATATCTGTGTAACTGAAGGTATATTTATGTACAGAGTGCTTAGTAAGCACACATTTCAGCGCTAAGGCACCTCAGACGAAACGACACGGGTTTGGCAACTGCCCCCGGTAGCGATACTCAGGATCAGCCTGCCGTCTGCAAAAAAGGTGCCCAGTGGATCTCTCGGGGGATCCATTCTTGTTAATTTGCAGCCGATAGGTAAAACTAACATACTAAGTATTCTCAGGTCTTCCTTGTCTTGCTATCCGATAGTACAAGGGAAAGATTTATTCGTATTTAAGGCAGAGACTAGAATGACCATGAAGACACTGACAACGTCTTCGGTCGGTTCGTACAGCGAGCGTTGGCTGCATCACCGATGAGTATCCCAGAGTCCAACTTACAAATGGCCATCAGATACAAATGCGGGCGTGGTGAAGGCTCTCGAGTCGACTTAGAAATAACACTAGAATAAGATTAAAAATGTGTCCTACGTCCCAGCCGCGGAGACCGCGCCAAGACTGCGTTTACAACATGGGGCCTGTGGCTAGACGGAGCGACACTGCATAAAGTAGTGGGGAAAAGGTAGATGACAGGAGCTAAAGTAGCTGTTGTGATGTATTGTAGTGAGTAGTGTTACTAGGGCGAAATAATATATATCCAGCAGTGGACGATGACGGGTTGGTGGTGATCCCTATGAGGCCGGTACCTGGGCTGCGGGCGCTGGCCGGCGGGCGGCGGCGCGGCGTGCAGCGCGGCGCGGCGGTAGCGCTCCAGCGACAGCTCCATGGGCACCGCGCCCGTCGGCTCCACCTCCTCCGCGAACACGGCGCTGTCTGCGGGCAACACCGGTTACCCACAATACACGGCAACAATTATACGACAATTCATATTCAATGTGCATTTATGTAAAAATACCAAGGTAATTTTCATTGATCGAAAATGTTAACAACGAAATTTGCCTATTTAAATTTCATATAAATTATTATGATAGACAGAAATCAATTCAGCGTAGCGATTCACAATCCAGTCGGTATCGCCTGAGCCATGGAATCTACGCACTACCTACTGATTAGCTAGCTAGGCGCTAGGTACAGCAGCAAAATGAATAGGAATGGAAGTTGGGAATCGTAAATTGGCGCTACCGATCGGGAACGGGCACAGTCCGTGGCTCAGGTCGAATCGACTGGATTGTGAATGGCTACACAGAGCTCCTGCCCTTCTAACTAAATCGGCTTTCGCTTTGCTATTGCGGTCTCTATCATTTCAAGCAGTGCAATATCAAAGCTAAGGCAGTTCTGGTTGGGCGGTGGACCCCGGCCGAGCCCCCACTGACCGATGAGCAACAGGCGCACGTGGTGCATGAGCGGCGCGAGGTGCGCGCACACGCGCGCGCGCTCCTCCTCGGCCCAGTGCGCGGTGGGCTGCGTCACGCCGGCGCGCTGCTTGGCCCACGCCAGCGCGCACCGCCACACCTCCTCCTCCTCCAGGCTCAGCTGCGACAGGGCGCGCACTCGTTATGCTGGAACTCTTATACTGGACAACATATACAAATATTATAGGACGTTTTTCACACAAACTCTAAAAGTTGATGACATTGGCTGCCTAGTTTCAACAGACGTGTGTCACCTGCTAAACCATGGAATGGTCTGTTTTTCGGAATTAAAACTAAATATGTTATTCTCTGATATGACATCATAGAATCAGGTTGCTTCATTGCCCCGTTACAGGGCGTAAGTCGAACAACTAGTTTCGTATCGATACTATAGTGTAGAGGTATTGCTAGGCTCATTTCCCTATTCTCATAAAAGTATTACCAATAAAGCATAAAACAGACGCACTTTTTAACTGTGGATAGGTCTGTGTGTTTACCACTAAATCCCTATAAGTACCGACCTATTGACACTCTTAAGTCCTAAGTTTTTGCAATATTTAAATATAAAAACATCATAAAAGCCTAAACCTAGATTGCCATTAGCAGTGGGGCTAGACCCAGACTAATGGTTAGGGCTGAAGAAAGATTCTCGTTGTGGTATGGTGATATCGACGATCGCCGTCCGGCGACGAGACCGGTCTACCTGCACGATATTAGGCTTATTGTCGACAATAGTCCTGTTCGTGATGATAAATTGGAACCAGTAGAGCAGCGCACAACCATATTCAAGAATATACAAAATTGTGCCCCGACCTACTTATAGTACGGGACCTCAGGTTCAACAAGTATTATTAATATTATTATGAGCCCAGTATCCTAAATTTGAACAAAATCATTGTTATCCTCCCTCCATTTTTATGTCATCAATGTTTTTGTTTCGAAAACATTTTTTTGTATTAAAAAAAGTTTTAAAAATGAAAATGTAGCAACTCAATTGCTGTTTTAGAAAAATGAATCAGTAGGTACACATGTTCTTTTTTAATTTAATGTTTTTAGATAGTGAAGTGCATATCAGTATCATTTGTACGAAAAGTATACAATTATTACATCATCATTTAACATCAAAAGAGGCTTTGGTTGAGAGAACTTGAATGTAAAACTATCTAGTGATGTATGGTGTATTAGTGTACTAACAAAATCAGATGAAATGAGCTTGATCAGGGCTTCCTTGGGTAGGTTGAGGAAAGCATTAGTTTTGACGCAGTCTGCTGCATTGTCTCCGATGAATGTGATGCAGCGTTCCATGAATGATGATGCGCTTTTCCCACCTGGAATAAAAACAAGATAATATGAATGAACTAGTATTTATAAATAAACTTTACAAGTTTAATGGATCATCTCTACACACTTGCCACAGGCAAGTTGTCTACAAAGAAAGTTTACTGAAACAACTTGTTGAGTTGTTGTTTTTGTAAATAAAGTTTAAGGAATAATATCATGATCCAATAAAATAGTAAAAAATAATAAATCCTACCTGTTCTTTCATATCCTTATGAAATATCTCAGTAGCTGCAGTGTTTTTTTTTACCTTTTATAGGCTCACACTTGACCACCATCTCGCCTGATGTTAAGCGACGATGTGGTCCACAATGGAGCGTGTTTACTTAGAAAGAAACCGTTTCACTCTCGATTTGAAGACACAAAGATTGTAACCATCAGGGAAAACCCACTCAGGCAACATATTCCACAGTCTAGACATTCTTATCAAAAAAAGTAGAGTCAAATCTCTTCGTTTGCGTCTTTGGAACATCAACCAGTAAATTGTATGTTGTATAGATAATAGATGGATACAGCATTGCAATGCAGTCAACATACTAGTTTTAAGATGCTTTTCCACCATCATATTTATTCATCCGTATAGCATAGCAGAGGTGGAAACAAGTTCATCTAAAGAATGAAAGGATGAGATCTATCATATCTAGCTACATATATGTATGTGTGCTATGTGCGTGCAATGTACTGGAACTAAGAATGCACAAACAATGTAACTATTGACCGACTAGTACAGTTGATACATTGCTGCATCATAATTATAACTCGATCAAGCTAGGGGTCTTACTACGGTGGTGAATCTTCATATTTACCAAGCTACACAACTTAGTATTAGAAGGAAAAGTCAAATAGTTCCTGAACTTAGGTTTGGCATCCTAGCAGTTTAGCTTTTCATTTAGTGGAATCAATTCATATAATCCGGCTAATGATCAGTGTCCATCGTAGTTACGATTGATACAAAAAGAGCTCAAAACTAAATGTATGGGTACATTTGTAATGTAACTTAAATGAAATTTGTACATTCACAATGAGAAAAAAACTTTATAAATCGAGTAAAACATTGCAATGGAGGACATTATTTAGTTAAACTTTTGCAAATTATAGAAAAATCCAGTTCATTAGATAACCAAGGGACTACATATGAAACTGAAACGCAACTCATATAGCCACAGCTAGAAACCGGACTCATACTGATATTGCACAGAATTAAGTATTAGGTAGAAATAAAATACATTAGTTTTGGTAAATCTTAAATTTAATTATGGTTTACTCATAACTTATGAGACCTTACAGTTACACCTTTCCCACAGTGATGGTAAAAATACCTAGTTCGGTACATGGATATCTTACTTTATCAAAACAGTGTTGTACCCTGTTCCGTAGACACTTGTATTTACTTGTGAATAATTTACCCTAAACAAAAATACACATTAATTTCACTATTGTCGTAACTTGAAGAGGATCGTGTTGCACTTAAATTAGAGTAACTAGGAATGAAAGGGCAATTAGAAAATACCGATTTTTATAACCTATACTACACTACACAGCGGCGTTCGGGTTCACGTTTTGTATCAGGGTTATGTTGTCTCCTTTCAACATTATTCTTCCAACTTGGCGCCTGTTCTTGGTTTTGACGTGATACTCCTCGGATTCGTCCAACACAATGTTCATGTATTCGTCAAATCCCACGATGTGTCCTTCCAATCTGAGATTCACGTTCTCGTACAGCCAGATTTGAACTCTGCTTCGGTTTTGTAGATACCGGAAAATCAAGTTGATGGGCTGTACCATAACCTTCTGGACTTTCGGTGGGCCTTTGTACGCCATGTTTTCTGGATTATTTTATAATTTCTAAGCTAAACACAAAAACAGCCAAGGATAACGACAAATAACCCGGCTTTTGGGGCAAGCGTCGATCACAGAAAAAAATTGTGGGCACCGGGCAGTGACGCTGACGGAGCGGCGGCGGTGACGGTGTTGCTAGCAATTGATTTTGAATATTAACTGATCCTAGAATATTTTGGAAAGCCAAAAACGATTGAAATATGTTTAAAATACGTTTTAAATAAGGTAATGTTCGTAAATATCATAATAGAGGACGAAGCGTCACAGTATTCAGAATTATTATATGACCGTAGCAAAGAGGCCGTATTTTTGTATCCCGCATAGGATAAAACGGTTTTTTTTCTTCTGTATTATATCTTTGTACACAAATTACTAAAGATTCTGATTTCTGAATAACAATATTCTATATTGGTTGATAAAGTAAAAGTCGACGAGAAACAAAACTTACGTTACTTGCTTAAAACTACTACAATTTACTTCAAATGGAGATAAATGCTTGGAAATAATCAGAAAGAAACTAACACAGCTGTTAACAACATGCCGATGGAATACTGCGACTGCACGACTAGTTTCCCATGTAGTAATATTAATTTCTGTGAAAAACATTGCGAACGCAGCTGCGACTGCACGTGCGGCTGAACGCTGTTCTACGTGTGCAACCTGCATCCACAGCCTACAGCGGAGATTTTAATGGAACACTTACAGTAAAGCAAGTGAGTAAGTAATGTTAATGTTTTTTATCTGTTCTTCGAATGTTTAAAACGTTGTACGACTAACGACGTCACTAGCTCATGTAAACAAAGAACTTGGTTATTGTTCGTTAATTCGTTATTGAAATTTCAAAACGTCTCAGTTGTTATTTTTTTATAAATTTTCGCTATTCTGGAGCAGTACAACAGAACAATAGTTTCATAGTAGAAATAATAGACGGTTAAAACATAAATAAAAATCAAACACTCTTAATACATAACCTACAAAAAATATGAACATGTTGTTTTTGTAATGTGAACACGTGGGCGTATAAAAAAGTCGGATATAGGCACACTGAAATAAAAACTGTGTCACTAGAGTCGGCCACATTTGCACGTGTGCGTTGTCAGGTTGACTAAGGTCACTAATAAATAGGCTGAAACGCACATGTATACATAAGTAGTGCGTGTCACAACCCACTGATGTTTGCGTGCCAGCCTGTATGTGACAGCGTACGCGTGCATATTATGTGGCCGACTCGATGGACACAGTTTATGTTCTAGCGAGACTGCGTCTAACTTTTTTTATATGTCCATGTGTGAGTAATATAATTTCATCTGCGTAAACGAGTTATTTTGATTCATATTACCTCAAAACGATCTTCACATGAATAGTATTCAGTCTTAGTGGAAAAAAAAGTGTGTGCTTAAGACCACACGGCAGAAGGGAAAAATAAAAATAGAATTTGAAAATACCTAGTAAGCACAGCAACACGAAAATAACATGCGGCTGAATGAGTGGTGTATTCATGGCGAAGATTAAATTTAAAATACACGGGTCGGAAATACAGTTTGACTAGCAAATTTTTTAGTATTTGCTATTTATTATTTTTTTAGGTATTTTGCTAAAAATGCATAAATAAGATATGTTGGTAAGTGCTTTGATGAAAATAGGTATCATTTTGTGTGTTAACGTAGTGTAAGTGCTGTGATGAAACAGTAATACGAGTATATTACAACAAAAACTTTTATGCAATGGATGTGCAATGCAAATTTAATCTTTCGTGACAAGTTCAATTCATGTGGTAAGTACCTAGGAGTAATGTTGCGATAAAAGGACATAAATATAATAAACACAGGTACACAGGGACTATATTATCTTTCTCGCTCTGACGCGCTTGTTCACTGTATTTTGTTTATCGCATATCATATCCGAGCGTGACGCTAGATTTCAATTCACAGCCCACGAAAATTCTGTCTAGGCGCGCCAAAAGAAGTTTTCACTTCAAAAACAGGCAGTCATAGGAACTGCCGATAGAAGTGAAAAATTAAATCTAACTCAGAATTCAACTCAGAAAACAAAGGGAGCGGCGTGGTCGTGGTGAGCATTTCTAGATAGCCTATGGCTATGGGCCCGAGTTTACCCGAAAATTTCCTATCAATCCCGAGCGTGACGTCAAAATTCAATTCAGACCACGAAAAATCTGTCTGTGGAGCACCAAAAGAAGTTTGCACTTCAAAAACTTCGGATCTCTTTCTGATAACTTCAGCATGAAATTCTCATTTTTGAACCAGTTGGCGATTGAATCCACAATGTTCCCAGAATTATAACACATAGGCAATAACACTCTTGTGCGTAAGACTCAAAGTCTTGATCATCGCCGCAAAATCGCTAGCTTATCGGATACACTTCGGAGAGAGTGCAACGGATCTGCATGATCTAATACCACCTTGTCCTTTCTTCTATCGGACTTCTCGTTCCACAAAAGGGCGCCATCGTTTCACGGTTGACGTTCTAAAAACGCGAACGAAGAGATTTGACTCCACGTTTGTTATAAGAACGTCTAGGTTATGAAATGCGTTGCCTGAGTGGGTTTTCCACGATAAAAAATAAATAAAATAAAAATTTATTTCAATAACATAGATCTTAACTATACAATATTTTCTTACAGCTATACACAGGTATATTAATTTTATCAGCCTGAACTAGGTAGAACCTGTGTTTCAGGCGCGAAAATTGCCTATTTTAACTATGAGTTACATTATCGAAGATAATAAAACTAAACAATAAAATCGGTAAATATATGAACTACTTTGCTTATTAAAAGATAGGTATGAAATTTCTTTACTATTTTATAACTAATATCAAATGTTCAGTTTCCTCATATGACAGTGTTAGCAAATATTCACAGACAGTTTGTTTACAGTTATAAACATTTTGGTCGTAAATAGATAGCAATCTATTTAGTCGGTTGTATAGTATTGGACCAAGAAATATGAAAAATCTGCTTGTGAAAGCATGTTTTGTCTGTGCCAGTGAGCTACATACGATATCCTTACGTCTCTTGTTAGTAATCTCAGTGCAGTAAGAAAGATTTTTGTGCTGTTTTAGTGTCGTGTTCAAAATAAATAGTTGTCTTACTGATAGAATGTTGCAGGCTTTATAGAGCAGTTTCGTAGGGAAGAGAAATGGACGAAATGTTGCGACCTTCAGAATGGCTCTTTGTGCTCTTTCTACAGAAAGCATTAATGTCTTAGTAGCACCTCCCATGATGTGATACAGTATGTAATTATTGATTGACACAGAGCTTTATACACTTGCTTTATTAATTTAGTATCTACGATATACCGCAATATTTTGAACACATAAATCAACTTACGAAGTCTGTTTACTAGGTTTTTGATGTGTAGCCGAAAGGACAGTGTGTCATCAATAATAACACCTAAATATTTGATGTCATTTGCTCTTTCTATGGTTGGGCAGTTGTCTAGACAGGCTGTAGGATTTGTGCACGTGTGTGCATATAGATGCTGGTTAGTTGTAGATTGCTTAGATTTACGCATAGAAAAGTATATGTATTTTGTTTTATCCGCGTTTAGTGTTAGTAGATTATTTGTTAGCCAATTATTTACCTTATCAAAACCTCGCTGAGCAAATTCGTGCAGCTCTATCTTGTTTGGGGCGGAAAATAAAATTGCAGTGTCATCAGCATATGACAGTAATTTGCCATGTTCCAGATTTAAACTGCAAAGATCGTTTATATAAACCAAAAAAGGGTAGAACTGAGGGTCCCGCCTTGAGGAATTCCGAAATTAGTGCTTTTCTGTTCATCGCTGACAACGTTGCCTATTCTAACACATTGGGTACGGTCGCTTATGTAGTCTGTGAAAAGTTTAAGCTGAATTCCCCTTACGCCTATTGCTTCTAGCTTTTGTAGTAAGGAAGGTACATACACTGTATCATAGGCCTTGGCCAAATCTAGGAATATACATAATGTCTGGTTACCCTTATCGAGCTCTTGGGCTACATAGTCTGTCAGTTGGTGTACCGCATCTGCTGTTGATAGCTTCGATCTAAAACCAAATTGCTTGTTCGATAAAATATCGTTATTTTCTAGATACTTTATAAGGCGGGTGTTGATAATTTTTTTCAAGGATTTTTGACAACGAGGATAGAAGTGATATAGGCCTGTAGTTTGTTACTTGTTCTTTACTACCCGATTTATAAATTGGTATGACTACAGCCTTTTTAAGACATTTAGGGAAGATACCGTTAGTAAGACACTGTGAAAAAATATGTGCTAAAGGCGGTGCAAGTATATGTTTGAATTTTTTCAAAAATCTATTGGAGATATTATCCCACCCAACGGCACAGTTATCTTTTAACCCAAGGATGATACGTTCTACCTCTTTTTCGTCGGTATCTAGCATTACAAATGACTGTACTCGTGGTTGAGCAGTGGCGTAGCGTGGGTTTTCGCCGCCCGGGGCCGACCGAAAATTCGCCGCCCCCTACTTTAATTATATATTTTTTTAATTTTAAGTATTATATTCAATACCTAGCTACATCGTTCATCTTATTGCAACTCAATAATACGGTTATATTTTTTTTATAATATGGTTTGAAAATGTGTTATACTTTTTAAGGTTCCATAAAACGTAAAAACGGAACCCTTATAGATTCGTCATGTCTGTCTGTCTGTCTGTCTGTCCGTCCGTCCGTATGTCACCACGACTTTTTGTCGAAACTATGATAACTACACTGTTGAAACTTGGTAAGCAGATGTATTCTATAAACCCCATTAAGGTTTTTATAAAAAATATTAAAAAAAACAATTAATTTTGGGGATGCCCCATACTTAGAACTGAAACTAAAAAGTTGTTGAAGTGAAAACTGCTTTTGGCATGCCTACACAGATTTTTCGTGGTTTGTGAATTGAATTTTAGCGTTACACTCGGGTATGATTTTCGGGTAAACTCGGGATGCTAGAGCGAGAAACGAAATACAGTGAACAAGCTCGTCAAAGCGAGAAAGATAATATAATCCCTGTGTTTATTATATTTGTCTTTTTATCGCGACATTAACTTCTTACCACATTAATTGAACTTGTCACGAAATATTAAATTTGCAATTCACATCCATTGCAAAAAAGTTTTTGTTGTAATATACTTGTATTACTGTTTTATCACAGCACTTACACTACGTAAACACACAAAATCATATCTATGTTCATCACAGCACTTATACATACACTATAACACAACATTTTTATGCATTTTTAGTGCAATACTTATAAAATAAACAAACAGCAAATACTAAAAAATTTGCTAGTCAAAAGCTATTTCCGAAGCGCGTATTTAAAAAAAATATATTCTTCACCTTCTTGTACCTATATAAACTATGTAGCAATATAAGTTAGATATAAATTACTCATTAGCGTAGACTTAACAAATTAGGCTAGATTGTAATAAGTATTAGGATCCAAGGAAACTTGGTGAATAACTTTAGAAAAAAAAATCTTGGCCATGAATTCCACTGAGTAAGTAATTACTACGAATTAATACAGTAGTCATGTAGCCGCATGTTATTCTCGTGTTGCTATGCTTACAAGGTATATTCTAATTTTCAATTTCTAAATCATTTTTATTTTGAGTTATTAAAATTATTTAGTAGTCTTTAAATATGTAGTTAAGTATTTTTTATTTTACTTTTCACTTCTGTTAATCATTTAATATTTTATAACAATAGTAATGCCGACAAATCATTAGGTGCCTAATTTTAAATTAAAAGTGTTTTAAATACAAGCTTTTATTTAAATGCTCTAAATCGAACAAAATATATTTTGAATGCAAAATCCCACCATTTTATTAGTAGTTTGTGGTCTTGTTTGTGGTTTTGAAGTCGGTTTAATTGCGATGACGTTTATACGATGCGGTCTAGGATGGAGCATGTTTACCTAGAAGAAACTGAATCACTCTCGATTTGAAGATACCAAGATTGTAACCACCGGAAAAAACTCGCTTAGGCAACGTATTACACAGACTTATTTACGAAGTGATTTTAAACTATTTAGAATTGATCCTTACCATGAAGCATCTTTAATACACAGTGAATTTAATTAACACTGCACCCGTGCGATGCCAAAGCGATTCGCTAGACTCGCAATAAAGACAAAATCATCAATTTCAATTGCTATTTTCTTTTTATAGGCAGTATATAAGTCCGCATTCAAATAATTTAAATACATACTACATTGTATTAAAAAAAGAATCATCAAAATAGGTTCATAAACGACGAAGTCATCCGCGAACACACATTAAAAAAATATATACCTACGATCGAATTGAGAAACCTTTTTTTTTGAAGTCAGTTAAAAATGATTACTTTCAGATTTATTCCTTTGTATTTTATCCTATCTGGATGCCAAACTGGAACTTTTTAGGTCGTCTGGAACTGAGTGAAATCTTTTTGATCTATAATTCAGTCAATGTTAATAATGACGATTTTAGGACGTTAATATCTAAATAACAGTTTTAAGTATTTTATGAAATTTGGAGCACGTATTGGTATCCCGCAAGTCTCAATGTATGGACTATTGGACGTTAATGTGAAATAGTTTTTGCATTATGAGGAGGACAAAAGTGCCTCAAAATTTTTCGTATACCTAACAATACGCATGGTGCGCTCGCCAGTTTATTTACTTGAACTTGGCTTGCCACACTATCATGTGTCTAGATAAAATAATGGGTTTGATTGCATTCAAAATTTATTTTCTTCGTTTTAGAGCATATTAATAAAAGCTTGTTTTCAAAAATGTTTTGTTAGTTAGTTTTTAGACTCCGGATGTGATTCTGGATTTTTCCTTCTTCTAGACAGGTTGCAAACCAGTACCCATTTGTCCCATACTGACTTACTAACAAGGCAAGTAAAATAAAAGCTTATAAAATAAACAACGAGAGATACTAGTACCATTGCAACCTAAGAAAATTAAGTAATTAAATTCGAGAAACTGGCTACCTACTTAACTACCTCACTTTTTAATTATTTATCTGTTCGATAAGAAGTGTTACATCAAAGTTTTTTTTTCAATCATGCAACGTATTATTTTCGTTATGCTCCTTATCTGCCGCCCCCTTTCGTGTGCCGCCCGGGGCCATGGGCCCCCCTGCCCCCCCCACGCTACGCCACTGTGGTTGAGAATAAAATTGGTTTTGTGAGATATATTGTTGCGTCTGAAGTTTTTCAGCGAGATTTTTCCCAACATTGATAAACAATTATTGGCTTTGTTTGCTGAAAGAGCTGGGGAGTCTTCTGTCAGGAGAAGTTTCAAGTTTGAGTCTGATTGTTTCGTCGTGAAAGTGACCTTTTTTATGTGATCCCATATGCGTTTACTGTTATTACCGGCTTTTGCTAATTGTTCCCTGTCATAGTTA
This sequence comes from Ectropis grisescens, assembly GCA_017562165.1. Lineage (NCBI taxonomy): Eukaryota > Metazoa > Arthropoda > Insecta > Lepidoptera > Geometridae > Ectropis > Ectropis grisescens. Next base: position 28,034,974 of record CM029777.1, on the reverse strand, counting down.
ATTTTTAGTTTTTTAATAGATTATTGCAAAAGTTTCGATATCTTTTGTATGTGGTTTGCAGTATATGGTTGTCTAGAGAGGATTTTGCTTTCAGATGCAATTTATCTCTGTGTCGGATACATCGCACTAGGCCAGGCGTAATCCATGGCTTAATATTATTGTATTTCCTGTTTGCTGCTTTGACTCTAGTATTTTTATTTATTGCTCGCTGTATGTTTTCAATTAGGTATGACAAGGAGGCGCTAACGTCAGCACATTTGTAAACTGGGTCGTAGTCAATATTGCATAGATCACGTTCGAGTGTAGTATAGTCAATTATGCTTTTCATTTGAGGGCAGTATTGTTTTAGTTTATTGATATTCAAGGTTGTTAATACAGCATTATGATCTGTGATTGTCGAGTTAGTTACAAATACACGTGATGGTGAGCTGGTTTTAAAATAACGTGATCTAGGCAAGATCCACTCTGATGAGTCGGCAAAGTGTGGGCTGGGAGTAATCCATGGAATGAGCAAAGATCTAGGTAATCATGTGCAGTGGTGTCGTTACAATCTGGATGAATATTTATATTTATGTCACCTGTTAGTATTATGTTCTTAAATGCTGACAATGTTTGAAACTGTTTACCCAGCGAATGATAAAAACCTTCGAGATTTTTAAAGGAAGGTGATCGGTATACTGCCATTATTGCTGTTGTTGTTCCGATTTTAATAATTAGGCAGTTACAGTCATTTAAGCCTGGTTCCTCAACTGTGATATTTAGGGCCGATTTTACATAGACTACTACCCCGTCGTTTTGATTATGGGTCATCTTACTATAGTACGTAGTGTACCCTTGTATTATAGGTAAATTTCTATCACGAGTTGCCAGCCAGCATTCTGTTAAAACAATCACATCACAACTTATTTTCAGTCTATGTAGGAAAACGTGGAAACTGTTTATATTTTTATATATACTACGAATGTTTTGTGTTAGTATCGTTAATGAGTTAGTGGAATTTTGATAATATTGTATGCAGCTCTCCACGTCGCACACCTTAGATTCTGATATATTAGTCTGGTCTATGTCGTTAAACAAATTGATTTCCATAAAATAAGTTAATTCAAAGGGGTATAAATGCTAATGTAAACTATGTGATGTGGCGCTCTTAGACGCCTTCATAATCTATTGAGTTTATGTACCTGTTTTCGGCCGTTTTTTTAGCTGGGCAATCGGTGTCGCCTGTTTTGTGCGCGTTTGGTTTTTAAATCGAGTACAGGTGGCACACTTCGGTGTTTGCGCTTTATTTGGGCACTCATTCATTGCGTGACCTACTTGTGCGCAGTGTCCACAGGTGGGCGTGGGCTCTCTGCACGTTTTAGCTGCATGTCCGTATTGTTGGCATTTGTAGCATCTCGTTACTAGCGTGAAATCTCTAACATGGCAGGATGTCCAGTTAATAAATACTCGTTCCTGCGTGATAAGGGCTTTACGAATTGCTGCTGATACTTCAATTATGTAGTTACAGGTCTGAGCGTCCTTTTTGCCTGATTTGTGGCTTAGCTTGATGGTCTTTAAAAATGAGTCGCGATCCATCGCCATTTTTTCTGTTAAATTTTGCTCAAAAATGCAGGTAAAAACTTCACTTTCTGTCATGTTGGTTGGTACTCCTAGAACTGTAATACGTGGTCTACGTTTGTATGCCTCATCCAAAGTTAAGCCTGAAGAGTTTAGCTGTACAGATTGCTTCAATTTTTGTAGGTCTTCTTTATTTTCTGTGCTGATAATAACCCCTCCATTTTTGGTCTTAAGTAAGCTCCGAACTTGCAGCTTCATTTGTTCAGGGCGTATTATTTTCTGCACAATGCTTTTGGTTTCGTCGCTGGATTTCTTGTCCTTGGGGTATATAGCTACGGAGTTCAGAGCATTTGGGCGGATAAAGTTATTAGCTCAGGAGCTAATAACCACCTAGCTAATACCACACTAGCAAAGGACACATTTTGGTTCGTTGAATTATTGGTATTGGTCTCCTGTATGGTATTTTTTATTCCCGTTAGGCACTCTTGCAGGTTACATTTATTATTGAGGTCTTTGATGGCTTGTTGAGCTTGTATGGCCTTTTGCTTCAGTGACTGGTATAATATAGCCATTTGTGAAGAAGCACTTCCGACTTTGCGGCAAAGATTCGCCACACGTAGCTTCTGCTCTGAATTCAATTTGCCATCCGATGTTATTGAGCATATTTCATTCAAGGTCTGGTCAACGGTCGTGATCCATTTCTGAATCTCACTTGTAGGCGCCAAATCACATACAATTTGGTTCGGATCCTGAGGTGTTTGCACGGTTTTTTGTGGAGTCACAGGCGGCGGGCTATGCCGCATTAGGGTACTTCGGTCAAATGGACTGTCCATTTTAAACAAACTTCTCTTACACTTATCTTTGTACCGATTATCCTGAAATGTTCACAAAGGCGCACTATTCATCTTCCTACGTAACTTCTTATCGAGGTCAAACAATAATTATTTTAACGGAATTATTAAATACTTCAAGCACACGCCCGTACGTGACGAACGCATGTAGAATGATCGACGATGGTTACAATCTTGGTGTAACCATCAAATAGAAAGTAAATCGGTTTCTTCAAGGTAAGCACACTCCATCGTAGATCGCATCATCGCTTAACATCAGGCGAGACGGTGGTCAAGTGCGAACCTATTATAATTTAAAAAAAACACTTGTATATTTACAGCCCATCACGTTTGTGATTAGTGATATGGTCTACAACTCATTATATAATATAGATAGATAGATAGATAGATTAACTCTTTATTGCACTTAATTTAGTAATAAACAAAAGACAATTAAAACAAAACAAAATAAAGTAGCAATTGGCGACCTTATCACTAAAAGCGATCTCTTCCAGGCAACTATAGGATGGAATGAGAGATTTGAGTATATGGAGGAGGGGAAGTACAAAAAAGGAGTGGTTGATACTTATATTATGTACATCTACAATTAAAGATAAAGTAGTTATAAAAAACGAAAATACCAAATAATACATTTACATTATTACTTACATAATAACTTTACATCCTAATACATAAATACGAACATAAGAATATACTAATACATACAACAAAGAGTCTTCGATATATAAATAGTTATTAAACATTATTTAAACAGAGTAACAGCTTCAACTGGTTGATGACTGCGACAAGTAGATTTCTTTTACTTGGTCCTACGAACATACGATTGAGCTTGTCTAGTGGTTCAGGCAAGGCGTTCCACAGCTGGACAGCCTGGAACGCAAACGACTTGCCGTAGAACATTTCACCACGTGCCGATGGTATTTGCAGTGACAAGTTAGTTTTTGATCTAAGAGGCCGAGGATGGGCAGTACTGCAGAAAGTAAAAATGTCTTTTAAATAGCCCGGAGACAATGGGTTGAATAGTACGTTATATACAAGAGACAAAATATGAGCATTCCGACGAAAGCGAATGGGGGAGCCCCACTTGAGCTGCATACGAAACTGAGACACGTGATCATATTTGCGTAAGCCAAATACAAATCTTATACAATAATTTTGGAGGCGCTCAAGTTTATCTAGCTGATCTGCTCTGAGATCAAGAAAGCAAACGTCTGCGTAGTCTAGGATGGGAAGAAGAAGAGATTGTGCAAGCGCGCAACTTTAGTAGCAGTGGGTAAAAAATTGCGGAGTCGCCTCAAAGATCCCCCCAGATGCAAACAGTTTGGAACTGATAGATTTCAAGTGAGGCTCCCAGCACAACGTGCGATCAAAAATCACGCCAAGATTTTTGGCAGATTGACTGAAAGGTATTACGACTCCGTTAAAGACAACTTTTGGAATGGAAGACCAGTCGACCCTGGAGATCATATAGGGACTCCCAATTATGATTGCTTGCGTTTTGGAGGGGTTAACATTTAATCCGAAAGAGTTGCTCCAGCAGACAACACGTTGTAGATCTACATTCACCATGTCTATAGCAACGTTAATATCAGAAAGTCGAGCTTGAGAGTAAATTTGGAGATCATCTGCATAAAGGTGGTAGGAAGAATTAAGGTTGCAAGAAATTGAGTTAATGAAAATTGTGAAGAGAAGTGGTGATAGCACGCCGCCTTGAGGGACACCAGCATTAGTACTACACCAAGACGATAGTGCATCGTTGAGGTGAATACGTTGTCGGCGTCCATACAAGTAACTATGAAACCAATTGATTACTGATAGAGATATGTTAATAGAGTGCAGTGTCGCCAGCAAGATATCGAAATCGACGGCATTAAAGGCATTACTGAAATCTAGCAAAGCTAGAACAGTAAGCCTGCCATCGTCCATACCCTTGCGAATGTCGTCGGTGATCTTAACAAGGGCGGACACAGTGCTATGCCCAGGACGGAAACCGGATTGGAAAGGGTTGAGGAGGTCATGCCTGTTTAGGATATATATTTGCCAACATAATATATTTATTTCCTAAGAGAAGCGTAGTGGTACTACTGATTCTTTACTGGGCATTATGATAAAATATAAGATTGCTATGCCGTTAACTTAACGTACAGTTCAGTGAATCTAAACCGAAAAATGGTACTTATCGTATTTAATTCTCAAAAGTTTATATTATTCTTGACAAAAAATAGCTGCCTGCCGATATAAGTGAAAACTAATAACTCAGAATTTAATAACTCAGTTTGTAAACTACGCGGGTAGTTTTCAATTACAGCCAACGAAAATTTGTGTGTGGTTCGCGAAAAGAAGTTTTTTTTTTCTAAATTGTATTATTGCTTAAAAAGCAACGTTCGTTGGTCAAACTATACAGCAACACAGGAAGATTGATTGATTGTATTGAATTTGACATTAGGTTAGACATTTTTAAAATATCATGGCGCCTGAGATGGCGCCAAACAAATTTTGATTCCCTACTTTGTGAAGTCATAGATGGCGCCACTATAGATTGTTGCCAGTTATGAAAATTTTGTGACTTTAGTAGAAAATCAAATTTAAATCACCCTTCGATTTGCAATATGGAGTTATGGAGGTTTGATGTAAAATTTTTAATCTGTGGATATGAAAAACTATCCGGCATCCGGCCAAAGGCATTATATTAGGGTGGAACCATTTTAGGAAATAAATAACCGTATTATTCACAGTTCACGAAATAAATACCTAAATAAATGTATTCCAATAAAAATAGATCTAACACCATGCAATATTTTCTTGCTATCAATTTAAACAGGTACATTAATTTTATTAGCCTGAACTAGGTAGATCGTAGAACCTGTGTTTTAGGCGAATAAAATTACTCTAGCTAGACGTTTCCTCATAATAATTCTTTAAAATTAAATTTAATTTACTACATTGTTTGTGGTTTTGTACTACTCATAATCACAGACTAAGTAGAGAGATACTCATAATGTAGTTGAAATTTTCTATAAGTAACTATTTTAGTCGACAATAATATTATCTGTACTTTTATTCGACTTCCAACAAAAAGGAGGTTATCAATTCGGTTCTAGGTTTGTTCGAACTTCGAACCGAACCGTTGTACGTATAATACGCGATAGCGCTGCCGTTTTTTTATGGTTCTATTTTTGTTGGGTTGATCATAGTTCAGAGGTGGTCCCATATAAATTCTATCGAATTAGTTGAAGCGGTTTTGGAAATATGAACAAACAACAACTAAAATTTACTTTCGTTACCGAAATTGGTGGTATGACTGAATTTAATTATAAATTGAAGTCGGTTTTTGTTTTTTCAGATCAAATACATTATTTAAACTCAGCGTACAATTCGTTTACTATAAATGGCTCCATTCATATCAAAGAGAATGTAATATATGATTCATACTTTAATACCATAATGAATTGAAATCGCGAAACATTCACGAAAAAAATTCAGATAGCAAAAAGTGTGCGATGGCCGGGAATCGAACCCGGATCTACTGCTTGGGAAGGCAACTATGCTGACCATTACACCACCATCGCATCTTGAACAGTGGGTTGAAATTAATGAATTATTAATACATACCAGGTCTGTCTTGAATTTCCATAGCAGCAGCTAATAGAGTACAAGCACTTTCCACACTCAAGGTAGATGTGACGTGATCTTCACAGGCAGCTCGAAGATCTTCGACGCCAAGGTCAGCGGCTAGAGTCATCATCTCGAAAACTCCTGAGTCTTGGAGTAATAACTAAACAAAATTAGAAGAAGATATTATTGAAAATTACTAAGAACTTTGCATGTACAACAAAGAATCGTTTATGGAACAAAACACAATGACTGGATAAACATACATTTATTTAATGCCATCTAGTTGACACGGAACGATTTGACTTTGAGCGATAACTATACTACTCAACACTAGATGGCGCTTTTCTAATTCCATTAAATTGTCAGGTGTTGTTAAATATGTGCGGCCCATACCATTCATTTATTTTAATCTATATAATTCTAAGTCATTTACTACATAACATTGTAAGTGATCATTACCTTTCCAGTATAAACATACTGAATAAACAGACGGAAGGTTTCAGGCTGCACGTGAGGCATGCGGATCGGTATCGGCTGGCCGCCCACAGATGGCGTTACCGTGCAACCAGGAATGCGGCACACTTCACCGCGCTTCGTGTTTTGGAAGCTTTTGCATCTGAAACAATTCACACAAATAGTTTTATACTTTATAAAAATACAACGAATGTAATTACAAATTACAAGACAAAAAATTATGTGCGACTATTCGTTAGTTTAATCAAAGGATAAATAAATAGGAGAGATTGTTAGATGTGGAGAGTGAAACTACGGAATGCATAGAAAAAATGTATTAAAACTTTTTACGTCCGCACTGTAGATATTCGTATAATTTTGTCAGCAGCAGCTTGTTCTATATGTACCTAGTAGGGTAATTAAAAGTCGATAATTTGAGAAGAAAGACCCCGGGGCATGGGCGGAGGGCGGGGAACTTGTCAACAAGTTTGTAAGATATGCGGGAAGTTCGTCGGCGCCGCGCCGTCAGGGGGCGCTTACAATACTCATGGAGACATGGAAGTTTTTGTAGCACGACGGAGATCGTAGATTTTACTGAATGCTTTAGAAAACTTCAGTGAATTATTTAATTAAACATTTTTTAAATCTAGAAGTTTGATTCCATGGAACACGTCCATGATTGAAACTTGCTTGAAACAATTTTTTTAGGATTTTGGCAATCAAATAAGTCGACATTTTCGACGACTACCGAGAAAAACTGGTAAGATTCTGGTTGGACCTGCGAATAATTAAGAAATCACAGACATGGACGTATGAAATCATACGTCCATGATGGTAGGTAAGTAGGTAGGTAGGTAGGGCAGATATCTACGTTTATCACGAGAAATTAACTGAAAGAGGCAAAATTATGCTTGTGAATATGGACGAGGTTTCTTTTTACATTAAGTACCTAATTGTGTAGAATTTAAAACTGTGCACCTACAACTTTGTATTTTCTCATCTATGAATTTTGTGATTGTAGCACGGTTTTTCTAAACAAGTTTTAGTGTAATTTAACCACGGCGAAAATCCCGTAGTAATTGATGAAGTGGGTAGCTGAGTAGAATTTGCTCAAATGAATTTAAAAATTTTTTTTATTTCAAATAACCGTTAAGTAGTATCCTGCCATTGTGCTTGAGTCGATAGTGATAGATGTTCAATGACACACCTGCCTCTTGCCTACAATCGTGTGATGAAAATTGATTACACCAGAACACTCAAACTCAGGACATAAAACTGGCTGCTTGTGACACTTTAATTGGTGATAACCCTCAATGAGAGCTGACCTGCATGCCTGTTAGGCTGAAATTGTGCACCACTGCACCATATCATTATAAGATCATAATTCTGTGACAATTTTGTCGAATTGATTACTTTGATCATCATACATTTAACCAAGTCGTACAGGTAGGCAAATCCCAAAGTTCAGGGTAGAGCTAGTCTGAAAATGTTACCTGTATTACATACCTTGGTACAAACATCGTAAGAAAAGAGAAAGAAATCTATGTATTTAAAAAAAATCAAGGTAAAAAAGTTTTTAAAAGAACAATGACAATTATGTCAAAACATGTCAATTTCAAACTTAAAACTACTCCCCGAATAAAAAATCACAAAAATAAAACTACACCCCGAAAAGACTCCCGAAAAAAAACAAAAAAAACTCTCGGCGCAAAGGTGCCTATGACGGTCGCCGCGTTCCCACGCTGAATGGCAATGGCCAACCTTTGGTCCAGGAACGAGCCGGAGCCGCCGTCACCTGTATTCTCCCTGAGCGCCCTAACTCCAACAGGAACCCTTTAGTTTCTGTTCCCCAACAACCTAAGGTCTAAGGTCTCCTAAGATTATAGATAGTTACGATAGCTTATTTAGCTAAGTTTTTAGATAGCACAGTTTAAAACAATATCATCGCCACGAAGAAGAAGAAGAAGAATAATAATAAGATTTTTTTTGTATAAAATAGGTACACGAAACTGCTTTTTTTCTGTATGAAAATAGCCTATGTGTTATTCTAGACCAGAAGTATCTAACCTACCTATTTGAGTTCCCTATTTCAACTTGCGCCCCTCCAACACAACCAAATAGAAGCCAGAAATTAATCTAAGATGAAGAATCAGATGACATAAATAAAAACCAGAAATTAATAGAATATGTGGAAGAAGAAGACTTTAATCAGCTGACTATTATTTAATTTTTTTTATTTATAAATTAAGACTAACAAATTGTCTTGCCAGACATATTGCATGCCTATCGCAGAGGCCAGTTTGTATGGGACAACTTATAAAATGTTTTGTATCATCTTATCTTACCTACAAACAGCAATACAGATTTTTGTATTTGTATTTGTATTTGAACTCTCACGACGTGTTTGAGTAACATACAAACCACATTACATGCAAATTTTCATATATATATTTTTACTAGCAGCGCCCGAGGTTTTACTTGCTTTCCCTTTAGAGCCCTTTCCCGTTATTTTCCCGCGGTGTTAAAATTTCTACGTGTTTTTCCTTACCGTAAACTATCTGTGTTCCAAATGACCCGTTTAACCGTTCCGATGTGATTGAGCCACAAACATCCAAACTTTCGCATGTATGATATTAGTAAATTACGAAAGCTGCAGACGGAGGGTTCGAAAGGAAACTAGAATTGCTTAGAACGAACTTTACTATTTTAAATTCACATTAAAATATATTAAAACTATTTAACCTAGACGCGAATGCGTTCGATATGAGAACGACACTTACATCTTAGGATATTAAGCCTATCTAACTTAGGTGCGAATGTCTTCGACGATCGAACGACACTGATTTCTTTATTGAAATTAGCTCTAATGAAGGGTTATCTGGGTCACAATTTAATGAGAAGCGTCAGCGAATTGTAGTTCACACGAGGCGGGTTATTGCTACCGCCGAGTTCTGTTGAATTTGCTGACTTGAGCCTCGTGCTGGAGTGGAGCTCACGTTGTGCGGACATGTGTAGGTACTGGTACGTAACACCTCCCCCCTTCAGAACAGCGACTATTTTAGAAGTTTGAGAGAAAATATCGCTGGTACGGGGTTTTTTGGTTCAGGATTTCCTAGGATACGAATCTTTAGAAGGCTGTCGTATTTTTCTCTCTCGTGATTTCATTTCATCTGCTGTCAGTGCTGGAGATATGAATCTTGCTGATCTTGCTAAATTGGTGGTGTAGATATAATTTTCATTAGTCTTCATTGCTTGGAATTGTAATTTGCTTCTGAGTTACCAAGTTAATTCATTTTTGCTTGCAGTGCAGATATTTGATAGTTGCTGTGGTTCCAGTAACTTTTATTCGAAGTATTTGCTTATGGTGCAGATACTTGATAGTTGCGATTCTTCTCATGTTTTTACAATTAATTCGAAGCCTTACTCGTATTGAATTGCACGTTTCCAGGTTGCCAAGTCATCATTCTTGCACTATACTACAGCAATTTGATATTTCCTTTGCGTCTATAAATTTTTGCTATAAATTCGAAGCTTCGTGCTTTTGCTTGCATAGTGTCATTGAAGACCAAGATCATTAAGTTCGAATATTAAAACATGGAAGCTTTACCCATAAGCGAGTGCAGAGAGTTTGGCCCGCGATAATGTGCCGTTGTCCCAATCGCGGCCTGGAGTTTATTGTTCCTGTATTGGGCATCAATGATTTGCCGTATTACGATGCTGTCCAGTGGACTCGGGCTTCGGGGTACAGGAAACGTCAGCTTACTGGTTGATAGTCTGCTGCCCGAGCACGGGATGAAAATCATTATGGGAATGGTGATCGCCGTGTCTTCTGCGGTCCTCTGGGGTTACTCCACATTATGCGTTGCCAGCAGCTTATGGACGCCCTGGGGTAGATATCCCAGAGATAGATCCCTTAATCGACGCCGGGGTAGATTACTCCCAAAATTGATTGTAGATTGTCGTTCTGTAGAATACAATGTTTCATTACACTCCTTTCTATTCGATAAATTTTGTTCTCATTTTCTGTAACCCATTTTCTTTTTCTTATTGTTATACTTTACTTGATTCAATACTATATTCTGATTCCTTTTTCGCTATTAATTTTATTAATTTATCCTTTGTTTCTAGTAATTTTGCTATAAATTTGAATTTCCTCGTTCTTACTTGCATAAATCGCATTTTTCACTGATCTTGATTACGTGAAACTGCACATTAAATTTCAATTTGTGAGTTTCTGGGCCGCCGGTTAAACACTTTTTTCTCTTGTAAGTACAGATGTTTGAAATTTACTTTGCTTCTAGTTATGTTGCAATAAATTCGAAGTTTTATATTCTCGACTGTTTCATGTACATTTCTAGGTTGCCGAGTTCTCTAATATTGGCCTACATCTCTCGTTGCTATATTTTTCATGTTCCTGGATGTTGCGTGATCCCGGGGGTAGTTTCTTCCTTCCCCATTTTTATCTTACTTTTTTTTTTCATGTGTTTTTTTTTTTTTTTTGACTTATTTAATTAACATATATTCTGGTTCCCTTTTCGTTATCGATTTTTTGGATAAACTCCGCTGTAGCTTCACGTAGATTCTGGATGCTCGGTTCGACGTTGAAAGTCTATCAACGCTGTTGCCGCGGTCTGGAGGCGAAGTTGGCGATCCCGAAGCGCGACGCGTTAACCCGAGACATCCTACCGACTGCGCCAATTACGAAAGCTGCAGACGGAGGGTTCGAAAGGAAACTAGAATTGCTTAGAACGAACTTTACTATTTTAAATTCACATTAAAATATATTAAAACTATTTAACCTAGACGCGAATGCGTTCGATATGAGAACGACACTTACATCTTAGGATATTAAGCCTATCTAACTTAGGTGCGAATGTCTTCGACGATCGAACGACACTGATTTCTTTATTGAAATTAGCTCTAATGAAGGGTTATCTGGGTCACAATTTAATGAGAAGCGTCAGCGAATTGTAGTTCACACGAGGCGGGTTATTGCTACCGCCGAGTTCTGTTGAATTTGCTGACTTGAGCCTCGTGCTGGAGTGGAGCTCACGTTGTGCGGACATGTGTAGGTACTGGTACGTAACAAGTATCTAGTATTCTAACGATCATTATAAATAATATTTATATTCGGTCGTCTATGTCTTGAATCCTGAAGCTCGACAGGCAAATAATACCGCGCCGTAGTAAGCTACCGACTGCGACCCCCCTCGCGGCTCGCGGCCGCCCCCCGGGTGTAACCGGCTGATTGGATTTGCTATTAGAACCTTTAACTTTGATCAAAACTATGGAGATTGCTAGACCGATAGCGACACAGTTACAAATTACTTCTTGTCTCGGAAGTAATCACTAGGAAGGTAATTATTTCCTAAATTTAGTAAAGTTTACGCTGTCACTTTCGTAAAGATCTATTATTGTTGATATAGTTACATAATTGAACCGATTGTTACTCACATAATACAACTAAAGCTGAGATTGGATCGTACACTCGATGTACCATTAAATACTCACCAGCAGCGCTCCGCGGTTTTACTCGCGTAATTCTCGTCTCCGTTATTTTTTCGGGGATAAAATGTAGCCTAGGCGTTACTCCAGACTATAGTCTATCTATGGACCAAATTTCATCCAGAACCTTCCAGTAGTTTTTGGGTGAAGGAGTAAGAAACATCCATCTATCCTTACAAACGTTCGCATTTTGAGTGTAAAATTACGTTACCACTGTAGATGCTAGTTCCCGGTTCCCGATACACGTGCCAGTGGTACACGAGTCTCGAGGTCCTCCAAATCCTCTTCCCGACGCAAAGCCTTCCCTTCCGTCGGGAAAGACAAACGGTCCGGGGCAGGGCCTGTATTCCGTAACCAAAACAAGTCAAAACAACATGTGGTTCATCATTTTTCCGTGAATAAGATTGCGTTCACTCTCCTGTTGGTAAGTGGCGAAGTGATCGACGATGAAAAATGCAGGTTTCGGATAAACTTGACACTAGCATTGAAACCTAGTCAAAGTCAAAGTTTTTTTATTGATAAATATACATTTACAAGTCAGGCATAATAAATTGTACAACAGTTAGATAATTATACGGAATATAAATATTGTAAAATAAAATAGTAATAATTAGACAATGTCATAATAAATATTAATCAAATTTAAAATTGAGCAGACAATGTCATGATAAAAAAAAATAAAAAAATCGTAATACAATAATGTCAAATGAGATATAAAATAGTACCAATTCTTTTCAATTATTTAATTATTATTTTACCGTCAGTCTCTAAAAACTCTTCATAACTGTAAAACGTTTGCTCGATAAGCCAGAGTTTGAGCTTACTCTTGAAGCTGCTCAAGCTGGGTGCTGCTATCACCGCATCTGGTAGTCTGTTGTATACTTCAGGACCCATAACGTAAGTCAGCTTACTAGATTTGGTAAGGGAGTGGGAGACACAATCCAATTTGTCGTCATTGCGTATCTGACACGAATGCCTATCACCGCGCTTACCGTCGACCTCGTCACGGAGTTAAATACTCCTTGTGAAAATACAACGTTCCTTGGGTTCCTACAATTCGCTAAATCAAATTTGGAAAAAATATTATTTATCTCCTTGAGTTTTTTCACCATAAATTCAAACTGTAAACGTTATAAAAACTTAACAACTAGAGCGCCATCAGTAGCGGGGCATCATCCCAAGGTACTGATGGTTAGAGCTGTAGAGGAAATAGCCTCCTGACGATGCGCGGATGTCGAGGATAACTGCCTTCTGCATCGGACCTTTTCATAAATATCAGCAATATATTGCTATTACTGCAGTCATCAACATCATAAGGATTAATGAGCCTCTCCAATAATTTGTCACTCAGTCTCGTCCTGGGATTAAATTTTTTGAATTGACTTGAATTTTTTGAAGTGAATAATTTGTTTACCGTAAATCAATTTGGATTTAGAAAAGGTCGGTCGACTGAAATGGCAATAAGAAGAGTGGTTTATTTTATTCTTGAGTCTTTGGATAAATCTAATAGATGTCTTTTTTTGTGATTTATCAAAAGCGTTTGATTGTTTGAGGCATGATTTGTTATTGTTAAAATTGCGCTTTTACGGGTTTTGTGGGCCTGAATTAAAAATCATGGAATCTTACCTTAGTAACCGAACGCAATCAGTTTGTTTAGGCAAAATTTCTTCTCAGCCAGGCGAAATCTTAATGGGAGTCCCACGGGGATCAATTTTGGGCCCTCTTTTGTTCTTGATTTATATCAACGATTTAGCTAGTTCTATGCCAGAGTGGATGGATATAAGTCTATTTGCAGACGATACTCACGTAGGGATTAGAGATAAAGACTACCAAAAGTTAAAGGATAAGATGAGTGTTGCTATGAAATTGCTTCAGGAATGGTTCCGGCTTCAACGGAATCATTTTGAATTCCGATAAAAGTTTCAGTTTTTTTACTTTCATGGAATACCAGTCAAAATTGGGTGTTTATGGCAATTCAACTAGTAGGAGCAACATATTTTTGGGGTACACAATAGACAACACAATTTCTCATAATATTCACATTAATAATATCTGTAGAAAAATTTCAAGCGGAAACTACGCTCTATTAAAACTTAGATCACTTGTAGATAAAAAAACTCTCATATCCATGTATTATGCTTACGTGCATTCAATTTTAAGAAATGCATGCTGTTACGGTTTGGGGGAATGCTGTAGGTGTCATTAGAGTTTTAAAATGTCAAAAACGAGCCATTCGTATTATAAACAGTTTGAAGAAGCGTATTTCTGCACGAAAGCATTTTAGACTTAATAAAATAATGACAGTTATATCTTTGTACATATATAATAGTTTATTGGAAGTACACGAAGCTAGTTTGCCAAAAAATAAAGACATGCATAAATTTATTGAAAAGTTGTGCAATCCGAGAACTAGACTAACTAAAGAGGAAAGACAAGGTCGTCTTATAAAAATCCAGATGTTCAATAAATTACCGTACAGCATAACAAGACTAGATAATAACGAATTTAGAAATAAGATAAAGCAATTCTTTATGAGCAATCCATTTTACAAACTTAGTGAATTTATGTCAATGAATCTATCTGAATCTTCATTTTTGTATAAAGGACAAACGGAAAAATATAGTTAAATTTATATTGACGAATGAATTATTTTTGATTATTGTTAACTTAAATTATGATGACTTGCATGTATTGTATAGTTACTTATGGCCAATAAACGATTTATGATTTATATTTCCAACCAGCACCAGCTGACGTCAAGTCATAGCAAATTTTGGCCATTACGTAATACAGACCCAGGGTCCTGCTCCCTCGATCAAGGATTTAACCATTGATTAACAGAGAGTTGGAGATAAGCCCGGTTTCGGGAGAACGATAGATCAATTAGTTGCTGAAAGCTGCGGGCCAAGCCGATGTAGGAGATAGTTCCATCCGAGAAATCATCATTGGTTTATATTGGTCGACATACACTACTTCTTCAAGCGCAAAATAACCAGCACCTTGTTGTATGGAACCCACATATATATAATATATATATAAAAACTAGCTGTACCCTGCCGTCCCTGCCACGCTTCGCTGTAGCTCATTGTGATGCAAAAATTAGATAAAACAAACCTTGATTCGGATTATATATCATTTTAAAATTTCAGCTCGATCGTTGCAGAACTTTTTGAGTTTTTGAAGCGTACACAAGCGGCCATCTTGGATTTGAAATTTACCATAGTGCAAAGTAGTATTCTATTAGTTAAGCCCTTTCATTTGATACCCATATTGAGGTAGTAGTGACAAATAATATAATTCGCCATTTTGTGGTGGCGGCCATCTTGGATTTTGTATTTTTTATAGTGTATAGTATTCTACTAGTGAAGCCCTTTAATTTGATACCCATATCAAGGTAGGTTGTAAAGAAATATTTTGTCCGCCATTTTGTGGAGGCGGCCATATTGAATCGATATTAACCAAACATAGCTAAGAACATCCGCACTAGTATTAACCTTCAAATAAAAAAACCGCATCGAAATCGGCCTATCCGTTTGAGCTCTACGGTGCCACAGACAGACACACACACACAGACAGACAGACAGACATCGATGTCAAACTTATAACACCCCTTTTCTTGGTCGGGGGTTAAAAATTTCATCTCGATTGGTGCAGAAATTTTTGAGTTTTTGAAGCGTACACAAACCAACATAACATTTTTATATATAAATATAGAGATATAGTAAGAAATAATACAAATATTATTTTTTTATACATATTATGACAGATGCTCCGCCTCGCCCATCTTTTAAAATACGAATAAAAAAGTTGCTCGTGGAAAAAAGTTTCTACAACATTGGCGAACTAATAACTAAGTACTAACGAATGCATGTAATATTCTTTACAATAAAAAATCACGGTATCTTTCAACACAATACAACAAAGACAAAACAATACACTAATTCTGATTGATTAAATTCGCTACACAACGCACGAGCTACCTATGTCTCGACACCTAATCAGCTAGACCCGTCTGACCGGCAAAAAGTGTCTCACTCCGATTAGTGTCCGACACTGGTGTCAGAGCCAGTGTCTGATTAACAGGCGGGTGTCGTGTCCAGATGTAGCAGACGGTAAATTGGCGCTCTCATCGCGTGAACGTCAGGTTTCTTATGCGGTGTGGGCTTTACTGAAATTTACTGTTTCTTGAAAGAAACTGGTAGGGAATGTAACAACATTTTTAACCAGTTAAATTATTCATCATTACATAATATGTTCAGAGTTGATAATCCTCGCATTAACTTTTTGTTGTGGTTTTTTAAAGAGTTTACTTATTTATCCTTGCCTTAAAAAATGTATAGTAAAGAAATCTTTGTAGTACAGTCATGTTAGTAAAAGATGGTGTCAGTCAACCTCAGAATTCAACGGTTGTTCATTCAAGTTGAATTTGTGTTGTCTTTAAAAACATAATATTATATATGGTGAGAAGATTATATGTAGGGATAGGTATGTAATATATATAAATGTAAACTCTTTTTGTGAATCCGATATGAAAAAAGATATCAACAAATTCTAAAAAACAGATTTTTGTGTCCTATATGACCTCGAATATATAAGGAATCTCACTTGTTGGGATATGAGACTTTCGATTCATATATTACGCTAAGGTCTATGGAATCTATGCATATATTTAATCGTAAATTTTGTAGACGTAGGCACCTGAAATAACTGAATTTTAACGAAATTTTTATGTGCTACAATTATTTTGATGCTACCAGTCCACTATCCAAAGGTAAGTAAAAATCAACCGAATAGAATGTACTGACAAACTGACATACAGATAGAGTCTTACAGCGTAGAGTATAGAGTAGCTATTCGTATGTATATTACTAAGATACATGAATTGAACTAAAGCGCTTGTGTTTTGTACCTACCGGTATCGTAATTAAAACTGTTTTCAAAGGTCCTGTCCTGTCTCCAAGCTTCTAGTCTTTAAAAACTTTGCTAAATAGTCAAGAACCTCGGCTGTTTGAGAGCGGCGAGGCGTCGCACAACTTTTAATGGTGTTGCTTCGGTTCCCGACGAATATGGAATAACTTAAGTGGTAAAGTGCCTCCGCAGATTTCTCTCGCTTTCCTTCCTAGCTCGCTTGGCAAGTTAGTGTCGCTTTGAAGATCCCTTTTAGACTTCTGGTACGTACATACATACATACATACATGAGCAGCCCACTAAATGTTCCCACTGCTGGGACTCGGGGCCTTCTATCGCAAGGAGAGAGTTAAGGCCATAATGCACCACGCTGGCCAAGTGTGGGTTGCTAGATTCTGACTTCTGGTATGAGATATGAAAGAAATTAAGTGTTAAAATCAAACTCAGACACTCGCCCTAATTTCATAAGTCGAATACCTACATGAAAGTAAATTTTAGTATTTTGATACGAAACAATTGACTTTTCTATATGATTTTCAAATCGCTAGTCTTATCCCAGACTGTAAAACGGGTCGGAATCATCAACTCAGCGCGCATCGTTACGAGGTTCCTCCGGATTTTGAGCCCTAACATTGTAGTAGGCTTAGGTTGTTCTGTTATGTAAGTATGTATTTATTATTTTTATGAAAAAAATAATCATAACATCAACTTCACACCCAGATGTAGAGAATATTGGCAGAGAAGGGTCCTGCGTTAGTTTGCTGTGTCGTCGGGCCGTGGTGCATTGTGCCGCTACAAATTGGCGCCCCCCGGCCGGCCTGCCGCTGACGGGCTTGTTAGCGACGCTGGACTCATTATTTTTATATCATATTATATTATTGACGCAGCGATAACTTACATTCCCCGGGGTTAGCTTACTAACAACAATGCCGGACGGGCATCGACGGCTAAGAAAATTGCTTTCATTTATTTACCTTCCTTCATTTTGCTCAGATTTTAAAATAGAAAAGGAGCAGTAAAATGGAAAGTGTGGCAATAGCAATAGTAATGACGTAGGAACCTAATAAATTATGACAAGTGGAAGGTGGAAAAATCCCCTGACGACCAATCCTAGCTAATGGAGTACGTCGTAATAAGTGTACCTTTAGTTATAACTAGCTGAACCCGCTACTTCGTTCGCGTAAGCAGATGTTACGGACTTATACATTAGTTGAAAGTACGTCAAACTTAACTAAATTTGGATAAGTAGCCATTGAAAACCGGAGAGATTTTGTTTTTTTCACAAAAAAAAAATGTAATCATATCATCTTTATTATTCTTCTTTTAAACAAAATCAAACATACTTAATAAGTAGGTTTCGTAGTAACGAACATAGCCGCAATTGTTAAGTTTGTAGGATTTTTTATAGGATTTATTATGAAAAGTCTGAAGCTTTTGTGCATGATCTTATACCTAATTATCTCTTTTTCTCTAGCTGTTACCTGCGACTTCGCCCGCGTAAAATTTTGAATGAAGCCTTCAAAATGATTAATTTTTTTTGAATTTTAATGTTACGCAAGCAAGTTGGACCTATAAATCAAAGCAAAATCTAAGTGAAATGTTAATGTATAAATTTAATTGTAACACAGAAAAAGAATCAAAGAACGAAAGGATCCAAATTCGGCATAAAAATCATTTTAGCAGCAAAAAACTCATTAGTACAATTTAGAATACCAGTAACGCCACCTAGTGATGAAAGAAAAAATACATACCACAATAGCAAAACATTGATTTAAATGGGGCTTAGTATTTAAGATTTAAACTGACATTAGCGCCATCTAATGAGAATATAACGTTGCTTGTTATTTTGATTGTGCATCCAAAACACCTGTATTATCTACGCCAAAACGGGTGCATATCTAATATATAAAATTCTCGTGTCACAGTTTTTGTTGCCATACTCCTCCGAAACGGCTTGACCGATTTTGATGAATTTTTTTGTACTTATCCGGTATCTATGAGAATCGGCCAACATCTATTTTTCATCCCCTAAATGTTAGGGGTAGTCCACCCTAAATTTTTATTTTATTTTTAGACAAAATTTTTAATTTCTATTATTTTATGATACAACATACAAAAATACATACAATGCTCAATTTTACCATTCTACGATCAACCCTTATTTTTTAATAGCCATTTTAGTAATTTCATCATTTTTCCTCTCCGGTCGAAAACTGATCAATCGTCATTTAATTAGTCATCCCCGCCAGTTGTCTACAGGTGTCACTTCTGACCCAGTAAACAGTACGATAATTTGGGGCTCAAAAGTAGTCTATAGCATATATATAGTTAGTACACGGTAATCTCGGGAACTATCGGACCGATTTAAAAAAATCATTCACCGTTCTTTCATATGTACGTAATCCTTGAATGATGTAGGTCATATATATGTACCACGGGCGAAGCCGGGGCGGGCCGCTAGTCTAATATATAAAATTCTCGTGTCACAGTTTTCGTTGCCATACTCCTCCGAAACGGCTTGACCGATATTGATGAAATTTTTTGTGCTTCTCCGGTATCTATGAGAATCGGCCAACATCTATTTTTCATCACCCTAAATGTTAGGGGTAGTCCACCCCTAAATTTTTTTTTTTATTTTTTAGACAAATTTTTTTTTTTTTTTTTATGATACAACATACAAAAATACATACAATCCTCAATTTTCACCTTTCTACGATCAACCCCTATTTTTAATAGCCATTTTAGTAATTTAATCATTTTTCATCCCCGGTCGATAACTGATCAATCGTCATTTAATTAGTTATCCCCGCCAGTTGCATACAGGTGTCACTTCTGACCCAGTAAACAGCACGATAATTTGGGGATCAAAAGTAGCCTATAGCATAAATAAATATAAATAAATAAATAAAAAAATTTAAAAAAATCGTTGACCGTTCTTTCATATGGACGTAATCCTTGAATGCTGTAGGTTATATATATGTACCACGGGCGAAGCCGGGGCGGGCCGCTAGTATTTAATATAATAATGAAAATATAGACTTACTACCCCATGTGAAATCTGCGTTTCGTATGTCAAACCAGTTCGTTGTGTCGTTTTGACGTTAATATTTGTTTCCTTAGGACCACAGATTACATATCTCCTTAGGGTTACATACCTCCTCCATGGTTCTATTCGGGATGATAGGTAGTGTATGTGGTATTTCAGACTATAAGCTATCTCTGTTTCATTTTTCTACCAAATTTGCTTAGTATTTCTTACGTCACAGTAACCTATAAGTAACCGATTTGCTATTTTTTAGTACAAACAAAGTACGTGTGTTTCGAATTCCTTCCGAATGTGTTCAGCCGTTCCCACGTTGTCCTGTAAATATTATGAATGTCAATGTTTGGATGTTTGTTACTTAATCATGGCGGAACGTATTTAGTGATCGGGTTGAAATTTGCAATACAATTACATTATAGTTTGGAAGAACACATTGGCTAAGCATTGCTACTTAAACTAAGCCAAGATATAATGTGTTTCAAATTGTAACTCAATACATTCCGCCGTTCCAACGTAATTGAGCAGCAAACATTTAAACATTGGCATATTTGTATAATATTGGTAGGATAGGATTTTACAAAATTTTAGAAAAAAATAAAACCGGTCAAGTGCAAGTGGGACACGCGCGCGAAGGGTTCCGAACCTTTAGCAAATAAACGGCTTTAATTGCCCGCTTCATAACTTATTTTAATTAATTTCTTTTAAAGAGAACATAAAACTAAATATTATGTGAATAGTTAAAGCGTCTGTGACGGGTACGTTATTAGTATCGAGCAAGAAACGGTAAAAAATATGACTTTGTACGGGAGCCCCTCTTAAATAAATATTTATTTTATTTTTAGTATTCTTTGTTAAGCTGGTAATAGAAATACATCATCTGTGAAAATTTCAACTGTCTAGCTAACACCGTTCTTGAGATACATCCTGGTAACAGACGGACGGACGGACGGACAGCGAAGTTCCCAATAATAGGGTCCCGTTTTTACCCTTTGTGTACGGAACCCTAACAACAGTCTGCTTCGGTCACCGAAGCTTGTTAAACACTACCTTTAAATTTCAAACAGTATTTGGATTGAAATAATACGTTTTATAATAAGTTACAGCTGACCTAGTCGGGAGAACGGCGACTGTCGATCCGGAGACCCAGGGTTCAAAACCACGCCCACGACTATCTTTTCAGAGTCATGTTCGTAATGCCGGTAATTAAAACGGTGAAGGAAAACATCGTGAGGAAACCGAAATGTACCTAGAATCTAAGTTCCGAGTCATATATCATCCACCAACCGATACTGGGCCAGCGTGGTGGATTATAGCCTTGACTCTCTCCTTGCGGGAGAAGGCCCCGACGCCCAGCAGTGGGAACATTTAATGGGTATTAAATGGCTATTTATTATGCTAATATGTTTTCTCCTAAAGAACAAAGATCTACTTCAATGACAGGTAATTTAATTCTGTCATTTGACTAAATTTTATAAGATGCTATGGCTATGTCGTACAGATAAATTTAAGCTGATTTTAGTTTTATGTTGATATTTGAAAAACTACGTCCCTGTTTTCGATATATGAGATCACCTCTGAAGTATTTTCTACCAAACAAAAAAGGAATTATCAAAATCAATTCACAATTAGCGGAGTTATCGTGTAAAATCAAACCAAATAAAAAAACGTGCAACCCGATTGAGAACATCCTCCTTGTTTGAAGTCGGTTATAACCGAATGATGTTTGTTTTTCCACACAAAAATATATTTTTAACCGACTTCCAAAAAAAGGAGGAGGTTATCAATTCGACCCCTATGTTTTTTTTTTTTTTTTTTTTATGTATGTTACCTGATTTCTCGAGAACCTCTGAACCGATTTTAAAATTTCTTTTTGTGTTCGGATGGGTATGCTTCCCGAATGGTCCCATATAAATCTTTTCGAAATCGGTCAAGTAGTTTTGAAATATGAACCAAAAACTGAAAAATTGCGTATCTGGATGACGTTGTAGATTTCACAAAGTTATGAATCTCGACCCTGTCAATACAAAATTGTGTAAATGCTTTAATAAAACTTGTTTTAACCCCGACCAAAAAAAAGGGGTGTTATAAGTGACGTCGATGTCTGTCTGTGTGTCTGTCTATCTGCTGTGGCACCGTAGTAGAACTCAAACAGATGGGCCGATTTCGATGCGGTTTCTTTTATTTCAAGGTTAATACCATAGCAGATGTTCTTAGCTATGTCTGGTTAATGTCGATTCAAGATGGCCGCCTCCACAAAATGGCGGACAAAATATTTTCACAACCTACCTCAGTTTGGGTATCAAATGAAAGGGCTTGACTAGTAGAGTACTATGTACTATAACAAATTTCAAATCCAAATGGCCACCACGACAAAATGGCGAATTATATTATATTTTTCATTACTACCTCAATTTGGGTATCAAACGAAAGAGCTTGACTAGTAGAATACTTTTCACTATGAAAAATTCAAATCCAAGATGGCCGCTTCCACAAAATGCCGAAATACATTTGTTTTTTCACAACTCCTTTATATGGGTATCAAATGAAAGGGCTTGACTAGTAGAATGTTGTACAGATAACAAATCCAAGGTAGTCGGGGTTTAATCAAAATTTTAATTTTGTTCTTGTACACTAAAAAGAGTAAAATAAACAATTTTCGTACAAAAAAATTAAACCGACTTCAAAACCACAAATAGGCACTCAAAAGCGAAAAATAAACTAAAATCATTGTTATATAGCGCTACTCACTCATCTATTTGAAGTCGGTGCCAGTCAGGTCAAAAAGTTAGTAGATTGATGCTATGTAGGCACAGGTAAGTAGTATCTATCCTATACCTGTTACATTTAGCTGGCACCGACTTCAAATAGATGAGTGAGTAGCGCTTATAACAATGATTTTAGTTTATTTTTCGCTTTTGAGTGCCTATTTGTGGTTTTGAAGTCGGTTTAATTTTTTGTACGAAAATTGTTTATTGATAATTATTCTTTCATTCAAGACGACGCGACGCGATCACGTGGTCACGTTCTAGAATCTAGAATTTAGATATTCTGTGGATCGTCTGTGAGACACAGAATACTTAGAAGTTAGTATGTACAGAACGCGCCGCGCGTCTCGTTATTATTAATGTTTGTGTAATTTCCGAACCACCAGACCGATAATGTTCAAATTTTGACGGGGCAGTATTAAAAATGTGGTCTTTCTAACAAAAAAAGGAATTCATGAAATCAAACAACGCAAACATGAGTTATAACCAAATACACATTCTGACTTTCACCCCCTCCCGCAAGAAAACCGATCAGAGTTTGGGGATCAAAAGTAGCCTACAGCAATTTCCTTAGTATAAACTAAAGTCACACCAAGTTTCAGCTGAATTGAATCAGTAGTTTCGGCGTGATGCGTGATCCCTATACAGAAAGACAGACAGACAGACAGACAGACAGACAAACAGACAGACAGACAGACAGACAGACATGAAAGAAAAAAAATGCAGATTTGCCATCAGTATCGAAAATAGAGTCCTCCAAAAAAAAAAAATTCAAAATATCTTCAATGTACAGAATTCGACCCGTTACAGTTTTATTATAAGTATAGATTACATAAGGATTTGAATTAAATTTAAAAAGCAAGTAAATGAGTAATATGAACACGTTACTGTATTCTGGTTTAAAGGGTAATAATACGTTTACATTTCAGGGGGATGAGCGTAGTGCAATGGTAGACAGTGATTTTGACTCTGCATAGTTTAATGCCGTGGTTTATAATGTAAATAAATGTAATAAAAACATCGAAACATTGAACCTTTCACATTTATAATGTTAGTAGGTTATCCGATGAATGCTTTTTTGAAATCGAGCCATATTCCTCACGAGCTCGTCATCCCTGCGCACTGACAGCGGGAGCCCGCGCTTATCAGCCTCTTCCAGCCTTCTCATCACCCTGAACCTAAACAAGCGGCAAAAACTTGATTAATCGAGCGTCAGTGGCAGCAGGCTCGCGACCATTAATCCCGGTAATGTACGCCGCGTCAACGCAGCGGTGACGCGCGTCAACGCAGCGGTGACGCGCGGCGCCGCGGCGGACCGCTCATCAATCACCAGAGACACCAGCTGCGGCGGTTCCGAGACTTGTTTACTTATTGCCTCATCTTTGATGGACTGGAGTAGAAACTTTTGCGTTGGACACTTGATTTTTGTCAATGGGTCAGCCATAGACTTAACGTAGAATAGATAATATTACAGTTGATTTGGATTTAGTATAAATCATATCATTGTTTTTACGTCATGATACATTTTTTGCAAAGAATTGTACCCAGACACAGTACAAATACTTGAATTCATCATACAAATATTTGCACTGGGTGGGAATCGAACCCACGACCCTCGGCTTCGCAGGCAGAGTTACTACCCACTAAGGCCAGTCATGTTGTGATCTTTGACACAAGGTTATGTATGTACCTTGTGTAATAAAAGGTCGTGATATTGAATACAAGAAATAACAAATAAAATTTCCTCGTACCTTACCTACTAAATGTGAAAAGCTCACAAAGTTTTAATTTCCTCGCTTTTGTGTTCCAGATCAGTTGTATGGTTTTAATATGGTTTTAATGTCTACTATTTAAAAAGGTGTTAGGCACAAGTTTAACGTGTCTGTGCATCTGCTTGTGATATCATAGCTCCAAAGCGTTTGAATTTATTCAACATTGTTGTTTGTTTCATTCATAAATTCATTTGTAATTGTGGTGAATTCTTGTACTTCATTCGTTTACATAATTATTTTAACGCCATTCCACCGTGAGACGGCTCACGCGAAATTCCTCCGGTTTTAATGTGTCGCTGTGCCGTGAGCAGCAAACGCACGCCGACCGCAGAGTGGCGTGCTGCGACGTACTTGAAAACAATTAATGTGTCGCAATAGTTGTAGGTACATGAAAACCGTGAAATTTTACAAAAGCATAATCACATAAGCAGTGCACTTTTTTAACCTATTTCAAAAAAGGAGGAGGTACTCAATTTGATTGTAAGCTTCTTATGTTCCAGTGACTGTTTTTTGATTTAAATTCGAAGTCGCGTTATTATCTGTTCTATGGTCGCGAGCTCGACCGAGCCAGCACGCCACTCGAAACTTGTAATTACATTTCCGTTACTCCCCAATAGATGGCGCTGGTTTAAACACACGCATTGTTTTTCCTCGCACACGTAGAAATTGGCGGCGAGAAACAAAGTTTTCCCATTTATTCCAACAAATACGTCTAGTGTCGAGCGGTTGAAACTTTTGTATGCGTCCGCTTTAAAACAGGTACGTATGTACACTTACCGTGGATTGAATAAGTTGGTAGGTTCTAATTGAAACATGGAGCCCGACTCCGGAATTTAATTTAATTTCGAACATGTGATTGTGTTACGGCTTTTGGTGTAAACGACTTTTGAAGAGGCTTGTAACTCGGTTATGTGACTCTTGTGCTTTTAAAATATTGTCTTCTAAATAATTAACTAAGCCAGTAGAATTAATACCTTTTAAAATATTATTCTCTAACTTATTAAGTATAAGACCATAACATTTGAAATATTTGTCCTCCTCTAACTTATTAACTAAGACAGTGGAGGTCATAACTTTTAATATATTGTTCTCTAAAAATCCATAACGATTGCAGTAAGTCATGAACAAGGTAAGCACACGCTTTCGTTTTAAAATAGCTATGGAGTGACAGGACGAGCGAAATATGTTCTTCGACGGTAAGCAACACGCCTGGACATAACTAAGTACCTACACAGTACCACACTATTTGGACAGGAAGAGTTCAAATCATCGCCTGTCGACTGTTGACTGCCCTGTTGGTCGCGGAGCTAGACAAATTCAGATGTGTTTCGTGAAAGTAATTAAACTAATTACTATTAGTGTGTATAAATGTATAGTAATAAAAATAAATTTTTAAAGAGGTAGCCAAGGCCTCCAAATAAAATTTCGAAATTCTAGAAACATTGCTCCAAAACCTTGAATTAAAAGAAATATTCTACAATAATAACTATGGACCTAAAAATTTCTAAAATTTGCGTGCGCTCAGAAAAAGAAGTAGTAAATAAGGCCAGAAAGAGTTCTCATTATAATATACATATATCTGTCTGTCTATAATTTAATTTTGTTGCTTACGTAAGGCAGCAGCCAGTGGCTGGAAAAGAAAAACAGAGGACTGGGCTGAGTAGCGTATCATGTGAGAGCCTATGTCTAGCAGTGGACTAGGGCAGGCTCATGATGATGATGAATAAATACTGCTCAATAAAAGACTACTCAGTTCAAAAGTTGTTTTCTCCACTTTAGTGTGCATTTACATTTTAGAGTGAGTTTTTTTTTATCTTTTTGCAGATGCTTGTGTACCGATATTCTAATTTGGATTACACATACATATGTATATGCACTCTACAGTAAAGAACTATAGTACAATATAAGAAACCAGAGAATGTACAGGCGACTTTACTTTTACCTCCATACCTTCCACAACTGGGTCAATTACTCGATAATGTATAAATTACTGTAAACCCACAACTGCCATAATTCCCCCCGGACTAGTGACGCTGTTCACACCAACTCGCCTGGAAATATTAATGGTAGCGCCACTATTGGTCTTTCTTTCCAGCAACGTTGATAAAGAAGCATTATACGTTATTGAATCTTAGACAAACCAGGTGCTCTCATTGATAAGCTTGCATCTTAAGAAGTGATCAGGTTTTCTTAACTGATATAAGTAAATTTGACAAAGTTAAAATGGAGTTGGACAGGACATATTGTTAGGCGGTGTGACAATAGGTGGACCAAAGTTGTGACAGGATCAAAGACAACATACCCATTTGACTGATCGTACGACTGCCCCTCTTTAGCGTTTTATAAGCATAATTGCACTATATCTATTGTGAGTTCGGCCAGTCAGGCTTTTGATTACGACCGAAAGAGTACTGGCTAAAAAAAACCGTAATAAAAATATGAAATGTGGGTTTCTGCTCAGTGAACCGGTGCGAAAAGAATAGCTGGACATCCAGCTTTACAAAGGACGGCATAACATTACAAGTAAGTAATTTAATGCAATAATTGGACAAACATAACACCATCAATCTATAAAGTTAAAACGAACATAAAAAAAACGAAATGGGAACCTGTTGATGTCTTTATTCGCATCTTTTTTAGTTAGGCGGTAGAAAGGCGGGAGAAACCCATTCACCGCATCATCGTAGACTGCTCACAGCCTAGATAGAAGTTCTTATGATAATAGTAGAGCTTAACCTTTAATTAAATTGCATTTCAAATTAAGTCTGTTTGGTGCTTTGTTAAAATGTCTGTTTTACTACCTGATAGTGGCAGTGTGCGCAGGCGCGCTGCTTATCTTCAGGAATTTACAGACCTTGATATAAGGCTTGCTCGTCTGGTGCAAAAAATATATTTTACCAAGAACATGCTGTTTTCAAACTGTAGTCAACTCTCGTTGTC
Source organism: Ectropis grisescens (assembly GCA_017562165.1). Lineage (NCBI taxonomy): Eukaryota > Metazoa > Arthropoda > Insecta > Lepidoptera > Geometridae > Ectropis > Ectropis grisescens. Next base: position 28,007,565 of record CM029777.1, on the reverse strand, counting down.
AGAGCCTCTGTCTTTAGTACCGTCATATCGACAAAGGTGTCAATAAGTTTGTGCCACTTATGCAATAAACAACTCGGGTTTCTCGTCATTGCGTCATCAATCACCCCTCCCCTCCCGGCCCGCTGTGCACCCCCCGGCTGTAATTAAGTTGTAAATTATCGAGGTACCTACCAACCGGGTTCTGCATGGTTTGCAGTTTCGATAGGAATCAATAATTAATTATTAGTACTGGGATTTAAATTTAAATTATTTAATTTGTATTGAATAACAAATTCAAATAATATTATACATTACTTAAGAACAAATACAAATCTTTATGACCAAGAAACATCAATCGTAACAGATTACAAAAATACTTAATTTTATCTACAAGAAAATACATTACATGTTCCCAGACTTAGCCTTCGGCCCCCCACTAGGGTGGTCGGTGGCCCGTGCTGTGGAAGCCAGGGAACAAAAGTAAAAAGACAGTAAATAAACATTATCATCATAATGAGCCTGTGAACGTGTGCATGAAACAGCATCGACATATCGGCGACTCGATCCAACATACTACCACGGTCACGGTGTGCAATTGATATCGAATCAGTTACGTCTGGTTTAGTCGGGAGAAATGTGAGTGGCGATCCGTACCCTCTGGTTCGAATCCCGCGCGCATCAATTTATTTTCCAAGTCATGTGCCTAATGCTGCTAACTTAAAAACAATGAAGAAAAACATCATGATGAAACCGACGTGTTCCTACAATCTTTCGAGGCTATACGTCACCCTCCAGCCCGCACTGGACAAGCGTAGCGTGGTGGATTATGGCCGTAACTATGCGAGAGGAGGCTCCGAGCTCCGAGTCCCAGTTGTGGGAACATTCAACGGGCTGCTTATGCTATGTATCGAGTAATTAGACGGTTGAGAACAATAAGAATAGCTTATACTATTTTTTTGTCACAACCAAACAGACTTCAAAATAAAAATGAAACTAACACAGTGCAGAAATTAATTTTAATAATATTTTTATTGAGTAGTTTTTCAGTTCAAGGATTATATAAATTTTGGCCATGTTGTCTTGAGATTCTACATTTTTATTCCTTAGGTTCTAGAGACTGTTTATTCACAGATCCTTAAAACCAAATAATTCGGTAATAATGAACCAAAATGTGTGTTGCTGTATCACGTTGTGAGATATTAACTAATCAATCAGTCTGAAATTTTGAATTCCGATAGATTATTATCAGGGCTAGGCAAAACATACTCGGAATTTTAATTCGATTCCAGATTTGACATTAGCTACTGCCATTTTGTGAAATAATGATACCACATAATATAATAGTGTAGTGATGAACACAAAAATCGATTTCAAAATCGAGATCACATTTTTTATTTATTTCACACACAATTATAAAAGAAAGTCTCAGATCGTTAATTAATCGTCAAAACTAAATTATCGGTTCAGAAATATTTAATTTCCTGATATACTTAGTTTACGAGAGTAAAATTATAAACGAGAAGAATCGATCCGGAAATATTCCATTTCCATATATCGAATAATTTCGCAACTATTTAGTACTTGTCATAACGTTGCAACACTGAAATTGTCAAATCTGGAATCGAATTAAAATTCCGAGTATAATTACAAATTACGAAATACCGTTTCGCAAGTAATTTAAATACGAAATACATTTTTTTAAGTGTAATACCGTATATTATATGTTTTATTTCAAATAAAACATATGATATACGGTCGAATTGAGAAACAATATAATAATAAAATACAAAATATAGTAGATATTATTTTAGTTATTTTTAATTGAAACACAAATTACAAAATTAGTAATTTAGACCAGCACGGGCTGAAAAGAAAAAAAAAACGAGATCCATTATAATTAATCAGAAAAATTAGAGTTGCCTATCATGAACACTAGATTTCTGCATGTACTGTCAGACAAACAGCCTTTTGTTGGAGAGTGAATAAAACCTGCTAAAGAAAACAATCTTTCTACAGGTCCCGAGCACAAACTTGTGTTAAATTGTATGAACACATTTTTTTTATATTTGAAAGCTCTTTGCTTCTGTCATTTAGGAAGCTGAGCAACTCCATTTGAGATGACTGATTCGTGTATTGGCTTACAAAAACAATAAAATCATCATCTTTCTATACTAGTGGTACTATTCCTGCTGCGTCCAGGCATTTAATGTTTCTTGTAACTTGTCCCTCAGGCATGAACGACAAGTTTTTGAATACTTTGCCTCTGAATCCTGAATCGCTAAATGAAGGTTAAGTGTATTTTAATGTTAAAATGTATTTTAAAGCCTCTAGTATTTTAAATAATAATTACAAAATACATCGACGTCAGGTATTTGACATACAAATTAAATTGTAAGGAAGTAATTGAAATATAAATACCAAATACGTATTTGTATTTCAATTACGTATTTTAATTACAAGTAATTCAAATTCTGCCCAACCCTGATTATTATTATAGCCTAGAATGGAACACGGACTATTTTTATTCCGGAAAAAATGTAGAGTTCCATAAGGAATAGAGTTGTTCTAAATGTTATGCGGACGAAGTCGGAGGCAAGTTCTGTGTACTATTAAAAGTCAGCTATCGTACGTAATTTACATTTCAAATTCAGGAAGCAGTTGCGTTCTCGCTAGCTATTTCACAAAGTACAGGGATCTTGAGAAAACTCGAAATTATTATCAATGTTAAAAAACAAACCTAAAGTAATTAACGAAGCCATGAAAAAACAAACTCATCTTTTTACTTCCCTTAATCCAAATTACTCCTTTACAAACGGCGACCATAAAAATTAAGTGTCCAAGTTATCGAGCTTACAAGCGAATTAAGATTTAGAGAAAAAACAACTTCTGAAACAGTTGATCAAATTATTAGATTAGTTTTTTTTCTCATTGAAAGTTTTTTTTTCTATGAGTTGTGGCGGTGGCTCCCTCATAATATTTCCGCGCCGTAAAATAACGTGGTCTTATGGTAACGGCGAGGTTGTAAACAAAATTAGCAACAAAGTGGAAGTAAAAATATAAATTGTTATTAAGAAAGGGATGATTGATTGAGGCGACTCGAGAACAAGGACCGAATATGATACAAATTAAAAAAAAGCGGTATTTTCGATACTGGATTTATCCACAACGATCTCAAATTTTAATTTCTTTCATTTTTTCATTTATACAAATATTTAAATTGAGTCCATTCATAATGTGAATTATTCTGTTATATTTTACAGTTACAGTTCTATTATGGTAACTTGTACTTTAAAATAAGTTCCTGTACATGTTCCTGAGTTACGTAAGAACCCATAAAAATATGTTTTATATGTCATACAAGTTAACAAGTGACGATATAATTATGCGACATAAATATATACATGACAAAATATAGTATTCTACTACGAGTAGGTAGGTACTTGAGAATGACAGAATAGATGTTATCAGAAACGATGTAACTGTCACCGTAAAATAGCGTTATATTGCAAAGTGATGGTGATTGCAATTAAACGGTGAGATAACCAACTCTTAAGTGTATTTTATATGACAGCGCGACACAAGTATTATTGTATTTGCGAGGAATCAGGTGAAGGTGAGGCGGGGCAAAACTTTCATGTTGTTTGTGGAAAACCACAAATAACATAAAACGAGGCCAACCGGGCAATGGGACAAAGTACGAATTATTTGTCCCACAAACACATAGCATTACATGTTATTTGTATTTTATTATCTGTAACATCGTGCTAGAAATCTTAGTTTGGAATTGCGACTTCAGAGAAGAGTTTAAACGGTGGCTTATAACAATACCATAAGCATTAACTATGATGAAAAAGTAGTGATCAGCTCTTTTCTAAGCTTTGAATCAAACTAGTTAACATTTCATAAGTACTGGAATACTAGATCGACGATCTAAAGGTTTTAATAAAAGTTAGTTTCACGCAAAACTTTAGAGAAATCAACGATATGTGACTTGCTACTGAATTTATAAGTTGTCTTCTGCTATTTGATCAACTACGAAGATTCTAAAACGCCACATACCGACTTGCTTGAGTTCAACTACGTAGATTTCCGGTTACTCGGTCTTAGGGCGGCGGGTTGGCGCGGAGGGCGCGAGTTGCTAACTTCGGTGATTAATCATATACAAAGACGTGCTCCAGCTGCGACCTGGCCGGTATACCCGGAGCATTACACCTGATCAAGCAGACCTGATAGTCTACCGCCTAACTGAAGCTATCTGAAGCCCTTTTTATACTAGGCTAAATTTAGTCGACTGAATTTAGAGGTTACTGAATTCAGTGAAATGTAATATCTTTCAGTACGCTAGCATACTAGATTCAGAAGCGAGGACTACTTGCTTCTAACTAGGAGCAAATTTTAGACTACTGAATTCTACTGAATTCTACTGAATTCAGTAGACTAAAATTTGCTCCTCTCATTGAGAGATAATACTGAAAAAAAAATATAATTCGCCATTTTGTGCGGCAGCCATCTTGGTTTAGATTTTTTATAGTGTATAGTATTCTACTAGTCAAGCCCTTTCATTTAATACCCTTATTGAGGTAGGTTGTGAAGAAATGTTTTGTCCGCCATTTTGTGGAGGCGGCCATCTTGAATCAGAATCAGAATCAGAATCGTTTATTGCATAACTGTGTACAAAAAAGATGGTAGGTCCTAAACGTCATTAAGTAACAACAGTTTACCCATTTCTGGAGTGCAATATAAAGTTTAACATACATTTAAAATATTACGAATATAACACATTTTACCTACATGGTAAAATTATTAAGTATTTACATAGTTAGAAAATTAAAGATAAAAATGAGATATGTTAAGAAAAGTTGAAAAAGAATATGAAACATGCAGTAGTTAAGAAAAGTTAATATGTTACCTAATCTAAAACAATCTACGCTAAAGAACAATTTTACCCTAGTCTCAAATACCTTTATAATTGCAGAAATTTATTTACAACCACAGTGATAAATACTTAATGCATGGTAAACACTTTAAGAATTAAATATAAACTAAACAAAAATTAAAATGTTATATTGCCCATTGTTAACCTTATCTATTATCTAAATACAAACAAAACCATAATTTTCAGCATCATTCATCATTCATTTTCAAAATATTCGCTTAACTTATAATAGACCTTCGACACAAGCCATTTTTTTAAAGTTATTTTGAATTTGGCTGTTTTTAATAACTTCAGCTCCACCGGTAGGTGGTTGTATATTTTAATCGCAGTATAAAATGCGCTATTGAAAAATATTGCATTGTTGACTTGTCGAACAGAAATGTTGAATTTATGCTTGGTACGTAAAGTATCAGCACGGCTTGAAGGTATGTTGAAAAAAATGCTTTCATTATTTTTTACAAACGTGCATATTTCTAATATATATATTCCTGTTAGAGTCAATAACTTATTTTCCTTGAAAACACTTCGTAAAAAGAGTCAGTGCTTTTTAAGTTAAATATTACACGAAGGCATTTTTTTTGTAACAGAAATGTAGATCCTACGTCTGTTGAGTTTCCCCCAAAATATTATACCGTAACTTAAATGAGGATATACATTTCCATAGTATGCGTCTGTTGCAATAACCTTAGAAGTGGCTTCTTTAATTATAGATAACGCATAGCAATTTTGCGATAATTTAATATTTAATTTACGAATATGTTGTTTCCAGTTTAAGTTTGTATCTAATGTCATTCCAAGAAAAATTGTTTCATTGACAGTGCTGACTTGATTCCCTTTGTGTTCAATGTTCAACGGTTGTGTGTGTTGATATTAACCAATCATAGCTAAGAACATCCACACGGATACTAACCTTTAAATAAATAAAAACCGCATCATCGGCTAATCCGTTTGAGCTCTACGGTGCCACAGACTAGACACGCACAGACACACAGACAGACATCGACGTCAAACTTATAACACCCCTTTTTTGGTCGGGGGTTAAAAATAGATTTGACTCTTATAGTTGCGCCATTTCATTTCGATCTAATTCCTTGAGGATATACATGTATGTAGATGATTTATTTCTGTTGGGGGCACTAGTCCACGTGACGTACCTACCACCATTTGCTCACAAGATGTGATTGCTCCCTATATAAAAAGGCCTGCCAACTGAAACAATCGACAATTTAAAACCGCACTGTGGACAACACTAGTCACCAACATATGCATACCTACATGTTTTTTTTATCAGGTCTCCGAGCTCCCTAGGTGTGTCTTGTACATTCGACGTCTTTAGGAGACTTCTATCTGTGCTTCTATTAGAAATACGTGAGTGTTTGAAAGAAGAGTTTAAGGTAGTTTTTCATTAAAATCATTCGAGATAATTATTTGAAATAAAATCTTTTTAGGGCACACTATTCGACCCGTTACAGTTTATTTTCGTAGTATAGAGATAGAGGGACGGGACTAGTGGGACTTGTGCCTGTTGGACTGCCCATAACAACAGTGTCACGCAGTTATTGGAACACGAAGAGACCAAATCATTACCAGCACTGCACTCGTCAGTGGTTATATACAGTTATCAGCAGTAGTGATAAAAGTATTTATGGCGCATCTCTGGAAACATTTCCATTCAAACCGGAACACAGTGATGTTAGCACAGTTCTGCTTGGCGGTAGAATAACTGCCAAAGGTTCCCTTGACTTCCCTTGGCGAACTCTGCATACAGTCTCTAATTATGTCCTACCATTAATATTTGAAGTACTCATAGTATGACTAGTATTGTATGATGAATATAAGTAAGTATTTGTTCTGCGTTTGGGTTTTTCTATGTATAATTTATAAGCATGTATTTACAATGTTATCTTATCTTATACCTTTAAACGATCTTAAGGGCGTGTGGGCCGTAATTTTGAATTTTTAAAACAACTTTAAGACCTTTAAAATAGTGTATTAAACTCTGAAAAAAATATATGTTATAGTTAAGGATCTAATCTAGCGCAATTCGCAGTCAGTAACACGATTTAATGAATTTTACTTGATAGAAAAAAATCCCAAAGTTACCCCTTTTCAAAAACTTTTTTCAAGTTTATGACTAAACTAATGAATTTTTTTTACTAAATTTTTGTACTCAACGAAAGCCACTAAAAAGTTATAGATGCATTCGCAGAATTTGACTTGATAAAAAGGTATCAGTTATTCACTATGTTTTAATATCTACCGTATATATAGCGCGCCATTCGGCAGGCCTGATCAGTCGCGTTTCGGCGCTCACGGACGACGGGCCTGTGCTTGATTTTGCAATTTTGACAACCGATAAATTTTAAATATTACGATCATAGTGCCACAGTATAACAATATCAGTAGGTATTACTAGTGAAGCACGCTATGATCTTGATTTTTGATACCGTTTTCATTGGAATTGCAAATAGACGTTGATACTAAATAGTACGCTGTTTACTTTATGTTGTAGACCAAAAGGGGAGTCTCAAAAAACTGACGTCAATAACACATCAGTAAAAAATTCAATGCGGATGCAATGGAAAATAGATAAGTATCGGTAAAATATTCGTCCGTTAAATCAGAGATCGGGATAAGGAAATAATGAGAGGGGAGAAATCCCCTGCGTAAATCCCCTAATATAAATGCAAGTTAGGTATCATAAATGATAACTTGCATTTATATGTCATTTAGGTAAATTCTTTAGTAGTAAGGTACTTAGTACTTGGAAGAAAAGTCCTCACATACAGATTTTACCACTTTGGAAGAGACTTTCGCGCAAACTATTCAGTTTAGAAAAAAAAATGTTAGGAACTTCAATACAATTTTGAACACCTTTCCATAGATACACGGATGGTTTTGTTAGAATTTTTATTTCTTTTCCAAGTTGTGACACCACCAAAATTTATTGTTTTTTCTTTTTTTTGTATGAATATGTTAATATTGTTCATAGAAATTTAGACACTCGACCAAATTTGATAAGAAGCCTTTTAGGCAGTAAAATTACTCGTAGAATTTAACTCTGCATTAAATTTCCGATTCGTATTTTTTATATAAGGTTTAGAATCGATTCCTGAGCATAAAATCACAAAATAATAACAAATCCAGGTGGAGCTTCAAGCGCCAGCTCGAAAAAACGTTTTTGGCCGATATTCTGAAAAAGTTATAAAGCCTATTATTATTGTAGAAAATAAAATTTCCCATCTTTTGTTGCCAGTAAACTTTTTTTTCGAACTTACCGATTACGATTTATTATGTCAAATTTGATGATAACAATCTAAAAATAATAATATGTGAATTCTGTTTCCAGTAGCATAAACATGTCCCTTTTTACCGGAATGGAAGAAAGGTTATGTTTTTCGCGCGTATCTTTTATGTTTGTAAATCTTTTATTTCCACATATCTTCCAAACGGCTGGATGGATTTTGGTAACTAAGATATTCTAAGACTAGTCAGACTTGCCAATGTTTCCTTAGATAGTAGGTAAAAATTTTTTACGTGTAGATTTTTTTGTAGTCGGGGTTTTTAAATTAAAGTTATTCTATCATATTGCTAGTTGCTCGAATAAACAGCACCGTTCATCATCATGATTGAAGAGTTGAATGAAGAGTTTGGTCTCCACTTTTGTAATAAGAACATCTAAGCTGTGAAACGCATTGCCAGAGTGGGTTGTTGTCGAAGGTTTCATTAAGGTATCATTAAATGGGTTATAAATCGTAAACGGTAAGTTTTACAAAAAAAGTTTACTAGCAACAAAAGATGCAAAATTTTATTTTCTACAATTATTGTCAAAATATATAGTTTCCAAAATATAGGCTAAAACAGTTTTTTTTTTCTATTGGCGTTTGAAGGTCTACCAGACCTGGATCTGTGAGCATTTTGTAATTTTATGCTCAGTAAGTGATCTTTACCTCATAGTAGGATTAGAAATTTTGTGCAAAGTTGACCAAAAAACCTTCTATTTTAACTGGCCTTTCATTATGTTTCAGCACATTTTTTTTAAATTTTTGACGAACTTCTGAATTATTAGGAAACATTTTAAAAAGATGCATGAAATTGGAAAAGCCGTTCTCAACTTATAGTGTGACCAAAAAGAAAAGGTTGAGTTTTGTATATCTACGAGTATAGATAAATTTAATATTTCTTCGTTTATATATCAAAAAAACTCTTATCACTTCACAATTCACAAAATTGTTATCACTAGTATTAAACAAATCTTGAACAAAAAATGAGTTTAAATTACATAGTCCAATATTTTAATGTTATTTCTGCACTGTGGCACCGATTCCGCGGTCGGTGACGGTCGCGAGAACAAGACAGCGTTAAATGCCTAATTTGACAGAACTACCTGGCCTTAAAGGTATAAGATAAGATAGACTATAAGAAGAAGATAAGATAGATACGATTCTTGTAGGTATATATATTTATATAGAATCTGAATCTCGGAAACGGCTCGAACGATTTTCATGAAATTATGTATACTGGGGGTTTCGGGGACGATAAATCGATCTAGTTAGGTTTTACTTTTTAAAAACATCATTTTATGCGCGTTTTTAGACAATGAAAAACTCCTACAATGGCTTTAGAATACGATAACGTATTTCGCCACTGTTCTTTAAGTCTAAATGGCTCAGACGGAATATGCTCGCCCTCGGAGTCAACAGGCCCCGGTTCGAATCCTGATGGTTACACTCAGGACTTTTCTTTTTGTTCTTTTTTTTCTGAGAATATCTTATACTTAGAGCCTTTTATAAACGCATTTAATTCGTATCTAAGTAGGTCTAAGTAAGTCATCACTACGTAGTTCGTACCTGCCTAAATATCATTTTAAAAACCGAGCAAAGCTCAGGTCAACCAGGTACTATAAGTGTTAAATCAGCTATCTGACTACCATAGTATAAGCTTTGCTTAGTTTGAAGCAAGATGGTGTTGTGTGAGCAGTGTCCTCCAATACATATTTTTATATTTACCTATTATTAAGGATATAACAACAAAACTGTCAGTTTCAATAGACTCTCAGATAGGAGAGCGTATCCGCCTCCAGTGAAACATATCTCGCGATACAACAAGCCGTTATCGTGGCCGGTCACATAACCGAAGCCATAAAAGTTGACCCAAATTCCAGATAGTTCATTCGAGAAAAATATGTCCTCAGCTAACGGCAAACGGAAAAACAGGCACTATTGCCTTCCGATATTCATAAAACCGAAATTTCCGATACCTCAGGGACATCCTACGATCATCGAACTAAATAATATTGTTAAGTATCTTTTACTCACACATATACGAAAGAAAGAATGTCGTAGAGCGAATTTGCTCACAGGAAAAATTGGTAAAATTAGTGTTATAAAAAAATTAAAGAACATAAATAATTTAAAGTGCAATTGACATATGCTCTATTTTTACCCGACTGCGCAACGCAAAGGAGTGGTAATGTGTTTATCAGTCTATATATGTATGTATGTATGATTCTTTGAAGCACTATACAGACCAAACGCCTGGGCCGATTTTTATGATTCACACGTCAATCGATTCCTCTTAGTCTCGCGAGTGACACTAAAGATATGAATATAATAGAATAATTTTATTGACATATTTAAACATTCCATTAACATTTCTTACATTAATAGGTTGCAAAACAATGAATAACAGGGCTTAAAATATGTCTCGTCAAAATATGCAATCAAACAATAATACAAAGTTGTTGTAAAGGGGCAGTTGTTTCAATTTAAAAAAAAATAATTATTTCCTATAAATGTGATTATTTTCATAATATAAAAATAGTAGGAATGCACAGTTCGATTAAGTCATTATTTATAAAACATTGTCATCATATTAATTCACACCACCTGTATTACTTCGCACCAGGGCCCCAAGATACAAGCTCGGTGCTTAGTTTGGGGCCCGCTAAACGTCTTTTATATACACAAACACTGTAATGATATTGTCAACCTTCTCTGCTATCCTGTAAAGTTTTTGTGTATTTTGTAACTTTCTGTGTGTTAATAAAATTATTCTTATTCTTATATTTTGTACATGTGTACTCATTAATGCTGTACAGCGTTCTCTCCAATAGAAGTTCTTTCACTTTGTTCATAAAAGCGGTGTCATTAGGGATTGCCTTCAAACCTTCGGGCAAATGATTGTACAGAATACGCCCCTTCTGCATAGGTGACTTCTTGGCATGACTATGACATTTGTGTAAATTCAATATGGCGGCAACCGGACGCCATATTGTCCAAATTAAAAAAATTAAAGTCAACAAACTACGTCAAGAGGGTCAACATCGTTGAATAGGTATTTAAAAATAAGTTTTAGTTCTCTTTCAACGTTTTTTAATTTGGCTGACCGTTTAGGATGTGTGTAGATTCAAAGTTTCGTAACAACCATTAACCAATCTCACATTTGTAGGTTTATAGGTAGCAGAAAACTTCGTATAATTTTGTAGAGGTAGGACTCTTGGCAGAGTCCGCCTGGGGAAGTACCACACCTTGTCCAGTTATTCTACCGCCAAGCAGTAATGTGCAAACATTACTGTATTCCGATTTGAAAGACAATGTTTCCAGAGAAATTACATGGCTTAAATATACAACATCTTAGATCTCTGGGTGACGCAACAATGCAGTGCAGTACAGTGCAGTGCTAGGTAATGATTTGGACTCTTCATGTTCCAATAGCTGCGTGTCACTGTGGTGTTATGTGGCAGGCATACTTACCATCAGGCACATGTCCTGCTTGTCTCGTCACTCTTTATTTAAACAAGAACAAAATTAAAAAATTTTGATTAACCGACTACCTCGGATTTGTTATCTGTACAATCAAGCCCTTTCATTTGATACCCATATTAAGGGAGTTGTGAAAAAAGAAATCTATTTCGCCATTTTGTGGTAGCGGCCATCTTGGATTTGAAAATTGTCATAGTGCAAAGATTCTACTAGTCAAGCCCTTTCGTTTGATACCCACATTGTGGTAGTAGTGAAAAAAATATAATAATTCGCCATTTTGTGGTGGCGGCCATCTTGGATTTGAAATTTGTTATAGTGCAAAGTATTCTACTAGTCAAGCCCTTTCATTTGATACCCATATTGGAGGTAGGTTGTGAAGAAATATTTTGTCCGCCATTTTGTGGAGGCGGTCATCTTGAATCGATATTAACCAAACATAGCTAAGGACATCCGCACGGATATTAACCTTCAAATAAAAAAAAAACGCATTGAAATCGGTCCATCCGTTTGAGCTCTACGGTGCCACAGACAGACACACACACAGACAGACAGACAGACAGACAGATAGACAGACATCGACGTCAAACTTATAACACCCCTTTTTTTGGTCGGGGGTTAAAAACTAGCTGTGCGTATGAATGTGGATGGTCAATGGACATATATACACAAGTATCTAGTAGGTATATTGGACTACCTTTTTTCGTCCGTAGAGGAAATGCTTTTACGCATACCCTACCGCCCGGGGGGACACGGCTGGGTTATGTTGCACTCTATACCATGTATGGATATGGTGCCTCAATCTACTAAAATCGCTCTAGGAGTACTCCGGCTCGGTCGCCTAGCTCCGACTTCAAACTATTTAGTACTCAATTTCGGTCGAAAATCTATGATTATACCTATAGGTAGGTACTTACACAAAATATAAAAATTACATGCAGTAGAAAAACCTACATAACATATTATCAGTAGAATCGAAGATATTTGGTCACAAAACAAAAGATGCATATTTTGTTGAGCATAATAACAGTCATAACATTGTTCATAACTAAAAAGTACTAAATAAAAAAAAATATTTAAAAACTCAAATATCCCGACTGCATAAAAAGTGAACCAAATTAGTCAAATTACGTACTTACATATATTACTATAAAAACTGAAAAGAATAAAACAAGCACTTAGATTTCTGGTGGTGTAGAATTCTATAATATGTTATTGAATTAATACTATTGGAGAAAATAAAATATAATCTTAGTAAAGGAACATAACAACTGAACAGTCGGGATCCATTATTATTCTACAGCCAATCTAGTTGTTCAATATGTATTGATTATATATATTATGTTGTACGGGCCAAGGTCAACCTTAGAATCAGGGCTAGGGCTAGGGCCAGTGCCCAGTGCTAGAGCTTGGGGCAAGGGCCTTCAAATTATACATGTTTTTAAAACAGCGGAGAAATGGCGTTGACCCTAAGATATTGTGAAGAAAAGTTTGTCATTTAAATTATATTTAACACTAGTTTTTGGAATTTGTATCGTGCTATTTATAGGTCAAAAGGCCAGCTATTTATTTTTCAATAAAAAATAATTGTAATGTAAAATTTCATATAACATAATACTAAGCCTTTTTAATCCTAATTTTTTTCTTCACTCATCTCATCTACAACTTTTTTGTTTTTGTAAAAATCCAGTTATTAAACAAAGAGCATGTTCTCTTGAACAGTTTCGTATTAGGAAGTGACCAAACATATTTATTTTTGTGGGATTGTCTGGTGAACCCAAAGCTTTGTGAGTATGTCCTTTATCAGTCTGAGGGTCAGTTGTCAACAGATAGACACGTGACCTCGGCAGAATATGCGATACCAGATAATATCAGCGTGCTAGAAACCAGCTCCGGGCCTTCACGGGAGTAGATACTAATGTAGGTCATTTCGTACATATACATTTTATAGCATAGAGTGACGAGACAAGCAGGAAATATATTATGCCTGATGGTAAGCAACATGACTGCTTCAGAACAGCATAGTGACACGCAGCTATTGGAACACGAAAAGTCTAAATCATTACCTAACACTACACTGCGCTCGCTACCCCGAGATCTAAGATATTAGATATCTAAACCCTGTAATTTCTCTGAAAACCCTTCCCTTCAAACCGGAACACAGTACCTAATGTTTTCACAACCACAAAACACACCACAAACAACGGGTACAGCGATTTTGTTTTATACGTACTGTGTAAAGTAAACTATTTAAAATGTGTATGTTTATAAATAACTATCTTCTAAAATTTCTTGTTACATTTAAATGTATTGGGCAAACGCGATGCGACACTCACTAAACTGAAAAAAAACTTCAGTAGGCCGCAAGAAACTTGGACGAGACGTCAAAAGGGAAAAACTTTGAGAAAGCGAATAAATGCGAGTTATTTTTCCAATGTAACTCGCCAACAGCGGGAAGAAAGTTGCCGCATAAGTTATCGGCAAGTTCTTGGCCACATGTCTCTCTATTTGCATGGATTCGCCGCCAGAGCCAGAGTTCCCCGACGGTCTGGAACTTTCACTATACATCATTCATTTCAATGGACGGTGGCGGCTGTGTTACAAACGAATTACATTTAGTTCTATTCTTAAGCTTGTTATTTTTGAAGTGAAGATATCGATCGATAGAAAAAATAAATAAAAGAAACAATGGTAGGTATCCATAGGTTGACAGCCATCTCAACTTAAAGACAAATCCATCCAGAGAGGGTCACCAGTACGCAGCCCCAGATATGGGGGGTCATCAGAAAGAACCGCCTCGTTCGAGCCTTTGGAACGTGGAACATGGAACATGAAACGGTGTGCCTCTTTTTCGAGCTACGAGCGGTCCGACCCATCCGACAGAAAACAGCGGCAAACTCTTCGAAATGCTTCAGATAAACAACTCCTAAGCAGCCACACCTTGTCACTTATTCTACCACCATTCAATACTGTGCATACATGGCTCTACTCGCTTTGAAAGGCATTGTTCCTAGAAAGAATATGTTAGGATCGGTACGGTGGATAACGTCCAAAAGAGCCTAAAAGAGTAAAAAGTTGCTGATGGACAATTCACAACATTTCACAACACCATCCGAGCACAAACTAAGTAAAGCTTGCACTATGGCGGCCAGATAGCTGATATTATACTTATATAGTTTTAAATACATACTTATTATTCATAGCTATACCTCTATATAGTCGCACAGGTGTAAATTCCGCTGGACAGCTGTGGTTTTGTTGTCCTTGATCACACTCCGGATACTCGATAAAAGCTCCTAATAAATATCAGCGCAATGGAATTTAACATTTGAATTGTTTTTTTAACATACTGCAGCCCCAATATAGTAATACCGTGCGTAGTGAAATTCTGAAGCTAAAACATTAGTACAATGCAAAAATAGATACATATGAATATATATCTTTTAAACAAGAACAAAATTAAAAATGTTGACTGACCCCCGACTACCTCGGATTTGTTATCTGTACTACATCCTACTAGTCAAGCCCTTTCATTTGATACCCACATTAAGAGAGTTGTGAAAAAATAAAGTTATTTCGCCATTTTGTGGTAGCGGTCATCGTGGATTTGAAATTTGTTATAGTACAAAGTATTCTACTAGTCAAGCCCTTTTGTTTGATACCCATATTGTGGTAGTAGTGAAAAAATAATGTAATTCATCATTTTGTGTAGTGGTAGTATTTTACTAGTCAATCCCTTTCATTTGATACCCATATTAAGGTAGTTTGTGAAGAAATATTAATTTGTCCGCCATTTTGTGGAGGCGGCCATCTTGAATCGATATTAACCAAACATAGCTAAGAACATCCGCACGAATACTAACCTTCAAATTAAAAAAAATGCATCGAAATCGGCCCGTCCGTTTGAGCTCTACGGTGCCACAGACAGACAGACAGACAGACAGACACAAATACAGACAGACATCGATGTCAAACTTATACAAGAACAAAATTAAAAATTTTGATTAACCCCTGACTACCTTGGATTTGTTATCTGTACAAGATTCTACTAGTCAAGCCCTTTCATTTGATACCCATATTAGAAAGTTGTGAAAAAAGAAATGTATTTCGCCATTTTGTGGTAGCGGCCATCTTGGATTTGAAATTTGTCATAGTGCAAAGTATTCTACTAGTCAAGCCCTTTCGTTTGATACCCATATTGAGGTAATAGTGAAAAAAATACTATAATTCACCATTTTGTGGTGGCGGCCATCTTGGATTTGAAATTTGTTATAATGCATAGTATTCTACTAATCAAGCCCTTTCATTTGATACCCATATTGAGGTAGGTTGTGAAGAAATATTTTGTCCGCCATTTTGTGGAGGCGGCCATCTTGAATCAATATTAACCAAACATAGCTAAGAACACCCGCACGGATATTAACCTTTAAATAAAAAAAACCGCATTGAAATCGGCCCATCCGGTTGAGCTCTACGGTGCCACAGAAAGACAGACAGACAGCAGGCAGACATCGACGTCAAACTTATAAATCCCCTTTTTTTGGTCGGGGTTTAAAAACCCCTTTTTTTTGGTCGGTGATTAAAAAGATCTGAGAGCATTACTTCCTTAAAACAGCTGTGCATTTTGGCAGAGCTGTATAAATGTTATTTGAAAAAATATAATTTATGCTTTGGTGGATTAAAAACCAAAAAAAACTTTATAAGTACCTACTACACTACTACTACAGGATAAGTACTTATTCTTAGCACAACTTTACGCAGATGTTGTTTTGTCACAGGCGCGTTATAATCCAAGTAATCTATCCGAGTAAATTATTCACATCTGATGCATAGATGGTACCTACGTCAGCAAACAGTGATGTTGTTTTGATTCTTCAAACCAATCTAATCTAAAAGTATAATTATTATGCGCGTAACACAACAAAACAATCTTGTCGCCGCTGGCCAGTGTTACCAGTTTTGAGCTTGATTTTCTCCTATTACATATGTCGGTTTCAGTAGAAAAAAATTTAGCTCCAATATATACCTAGACTAAGTCTTCCATATAAATTAAGCACATTTTTGTTTTTTGCCAAAACCGCCATACTGCTTCCGATTAAATTTATATGGAACCAGCTCTCAAGAAAATATCAAACTTCAACGAAATAAAAAATATTTACAGTGATAGGGACTGCCGATTGAAGTTTAGTGAAAACTTATAATTCAGAATTTGGCAGCTGACTTTGGAAAATGCGCGGGTGAAACCAGAGGGTGCTGCTAGTCTGGAATCAAAAAGTGTGGAAAGTTCAAAGCATTGTCGTCTAAATAAGTGTTCAAGCATACCCATCTAGCTAGATGGACATGGTTGACCACGGCCACGGTCCCGAGTTCACAAATACAAATACCTACAGTAGTTATTTGTTATACAAGAGTGCAAAGTTGATTTTTAACCGCGTGCTCAATTTTGATGACCGAGCAAGCGAAGGATTCTAAAATTGAATCACGAGCGCAGCGAGTGATTCAATTTTAGAATCCTAAAGTTGATTTTTAACCTCCTTTTAAATTTTTAACCTCCTTTTTAAATCCTTAAGTTGATTTTTAACCGCGTGCTCAATTTTGATGACCGAGCAAGCGAAGGATTCTAAAATTGAATCACTCGCTGCGCTCGTGATTCAAAATTAGAATCCTGAGCGTAGCAAGGGAATCAAAAGAGCACAAGGTGAAAAATCTTTGCACTCGAGTGCAACACGTAACTTTTCATTCCACCTCAGCGAGGAAATTACTAAATGCAATTTTTTTTAATGTTTTCGCGCTAAGCAAATTAAAAAAAAGTAAGTACTCCAAGGAGGTTCCGAGTCTGAGGTTTTAACATATAAAAAAATTACGATGCATTCGGCACCAAGGAGGTAGAAATAGGTTGAATTATGTTTTGAATTCGAAACCTCAGTTCAGAAACACACGATGTTCTAAATTCAAATTTACTTTAACCTCTAGAGGGTAAAAACGACTTTTGCGCCCTGATATCGAGGAGCAAAAGTACTCTTTCCAAGCTGGTGGGATGAAAAAAATCTTTATTTCTGTTTGCAGGTAAGATAAACTGATACAAAACATTTTAATAATTGACCCATACAAACTGGCCTTTTCTTCTAGAGGCATGCAATATGTCTGGCAACACAGTTTCCATTGGTCTGAATTTATACAATGATAATAATAGTCAGCTGATAAAGTCTTCTTCTTCTTCTTTTTTCATTTTTTACTTTTAATCGGTTGTACCATTTCATATGTCATCTGATTAATCGTCTATTAATTTCTGGCTTCTATCCAGTTGTGCTATGTTAGTGTGATATGTTTGGTGAGCACAATTACGCCAACGTCTTGTGCTTCATCAGGATGCTGTTATGGACTTTGGCAAGTATGTAGTTTCATGTAGAATCCAAGGTCTTGCAGCTCAGCCATGTGAGCAATGTCAAAGAATGTCATTAAGATTTGGTTGTCTATGAATACCTGTCTGCAGCTATCTGTAACTTGCATCCCAAACATAGCACGAATGCATCGTTTCTGTGCTTTGAAAACCAAGCCTGTATCCGTTGAGTTACACCAAAAAGTATCCCATATCTCAAGACTGATGCCAGTAATCCATGATAAGATGTAAGAAGAGTCTTTTTTTTACCACTGGAGCAAGCCTATGCAGAGCATATGCCGAGCTGCCAAGCTTCTTGCAGAGAATCTGGTGGTGTCGGAAGGAGCCACCTGCGCTGGTCCTTTTTAATCTGATAAATTTGTAGACTGTAATTCGCGGTGTTGATTTTTATCTGCGAGGGATATCTCTGTCTCGATGGAAAGGGTAAGAAAGAAGGGAAACTCAAAGAAAGGGACTCACCTTGCACCAGCTCGCGGCGTATCGGAAACTTATCCCGAACTTGTGTCCTTAATGTTCTTACGTCCACAGAAAACCTTCGCCGACACTTCACAACATATGGTTAAAGTTTTGGTTAGATTAATTAATTATTTTTGTATTAGACGGCATCCGGTGCGCACGATTGGATATTTGACTTGAGAGTGTTAATTTTACATGCGGCGGTTACGACCGAAATGAAGCATAAACGGTCAATCTTTCTTCTTGCATAGGTGCGTTGCTTGAGCGGTGCGTGAGAAAGACAAAGGATAGGATTTGAAAGGAGTAACCAGATATATCAACTCGAGCGGTATTTTTAAATTGACTATGATTATATTTTATTTTTAATTAGCGGCACGTGTGCCTTCCAATTCAATTTCATGTCTATTGTCAAGCCCAAAAATGTTGTTGCAGTTACTTCTGCAATTTTGTTACCTTGATAATTTATGTTTATCACCCGAAGAACTCTTTCATTTACGAATGTGACGCGTGAGCTCGATTCACAGCCCACGAAAGATCTGTGTGTGTTGCGCCAAATGATGTTTTCACTTTAAAAAATTTACAGGTTTACAATTGACCACCATCTCACCTGATGTTAAGCGATGATGCGGTCTATGATGGAGCGTGTTTATCTAGATAAAAACAAGTTCACTCTCGATTTGAAGACACCAAGATTATAACTATCAGGGAAAACCCACTCAGGCAACTCATTCCACAGCCCAGACGTTCTTATCACAAAAGTAGAGTCAAACCTCTTCATTCCCATAACGTTTTAATCAATCTACTAAATGGTAGAATTGAAGGTGGGGTCATGGTCACACTGTGGAACAGCTGCCATAGACTAAAATCATGTAAGTTTGGAATTGGGATTATTGAGAGATCTTGGGAGTAGGGAGAGTTGTTCCTTGATTATTGCTGTAATAATATTTAGTTATGTGTACTCCGGTTAGTTTTCATCAAAACCACGTAGCTAGCCCCAACAATTTCGTTTTTCAACAAATCAATACCCAGAAAAAGGTTCATAGAGTGGTAAGTTTTCATTGCAGTAGTGTAGGTGTACCTACATACATATTTATGTGTTGCAACACAAAACTAGTCATTCTACTTTTATAAGTCGCTCTACGTTGTAAAAATGCTTCTTAGCCTTGAACTTTTCAAGGTTATCAGCGCTTCTACAGTCAATTTGTTTTTCAATATGTAAACTCCAGGGTCCGTCTTTTTTATGGTTAGTGTATATATTATTAAGTACTTACAGTGCTTGTTATCTATATTTGTCAGGCAGGAATAATCACGAACTACGATATTTTTAAACGACTACAGAAAAGGAGGAGGTTTTCAATTCGGTTCTATATTTTATGTTTCTTTACCTAAGTACAAGTATGTTACATGAAATATAACGCATACACACACACACACAAACATCTACATTTTTTATGGATTGATCCTGTTATTGGTTATTGGTAGGTAAAGGCTCTCTCCATAAGGTTCTAACTTAATATATTTGTATACCTGATTTTTCCTTTTTTTTCTCTTTTGATACAGTAAAGAAAAAAATTCTTTTTTGTCTAATTATGTTTTGATTTATCGGTGGACATGTGCAAAATTACCACCAAGGAAGGCACTGGATGTTCACGAAACAGGACTTCACCTAGTGAGATCCAGGGTTCCCTAAACAATATTAGGTACTATTGTACTTGCCATATTGTTTTTTGCTCAAATAAAGATTTTTTTATGTAGCTCCGCTATTTGTGAATTTATTTTGATGATGATTGGTAAAAAATACTTCAGAGGTAGTCTGGACGACTTAGTGATAGCTTCTTAGGAAATTTAATAGAGTCGGTTATTATTTTTCAGCAAAAATAAATTATCGAGGTATAACACAATTCCTGCGTCTAAGTTCTTGTTAACATATCTCAGTATTTTGTAGCATAGAGTGACGAGACGGGCAGGACATGTTTGTGCCTAATAGAAAGCAACATGTCCACCCATAACAGCACCGTGACACGCAACTATTGGAACGTGAAGAATAATAGAACATGAAAAGCCTAAAAAAATTGCTAGCTTATTGGTTTTTTATAGGACAAACTTCGGAGACTGTGGAACTGATTTGCACGATCTAATACCACCTCGCCCTTTTTTCTATCGGAACTTTCGTAGCTTGAAAAAAACGACATCGTTTCATGGTTCATGTTCCAAACACACGAAGGAAGAGAGTTGACTCTACTTTTTATGTTAAGAACGTCAAGGTTGTGGAATACGTTGCCTGTGTCTTCAAATCGAGAGTGAATCGGTTTCTTCTAGGTAAACACGCTCCATCGTAGACCGCATCCTAGCTTATCATCAGGCGAAATGGCGGTCAAGTAAAATCCACACCACCAGCGTCGTCACAGGTCAGAGTCGCGAGTTCACTCACCAACAACCGCTGACCCACTTGCCTGCTATATACTTGCTTACTGCCTTTGCGGGGGCATCCGAACCCCTGCCGTCCTGCACCCCACCTAGGGATAGGCCTTCCCGAGGAGGTGACGCGCCGCTGATTCCAGCGCGTGGCTAGAGCGAAATGCAGGGATACGGACGACCCGCGGTGAGCCTGCAAGGGCCGCATCAATGACCCTGACCCACTTGTCACCAACAAGCGGGTCAGGGTCATTGGTGCATGTGCAAGAAGCGACCCCGCGACTGACCCCCTGGCCATGCCGCAGAAACCTGCGGGGGTTTTAGTTGGTAGGACGGCATATCCTAAGGCTAAGGTCAAGGTCAAGATCTAACTTAACCTTGAAGCCACCTTCAGAACGTTCCGAAACTTATTATGGCAAATCTTTTGCCTTCCAGGCAGTTAAATTGTGGAACGAATTGCCTGTTGCTATTAGAAAATCGCCATCACTCAATTCTTTTAAAGCTCATGTTAAAAATTACTATTTGTCTAAGCTGTAGTCACAATCTCATATCTTATTTTCTTTACTATTAGATATGCCTATATATCTACTATGGTTTTATTTGCATTTAATTCATTTATCTTTTTCAACTCGTTAATTTTTCTTCTGATAATAATGGTTTGATTTATTTTCTGGATATTGATATACCTACAGTTATTTATTATATATTTATTGGTATATTTTACAAATATTGCATGTAATAGTATGTAAACTCTATTAGTATGTATGTTTATTTATTTATTTACGTTTTACAGTATGTAAACACATTTGATCGTCTTATTATTCTTTTTAGCACACCCCGCTTTTTATTACTTCTAAAAACATTTCCATCCCAAGGTTGCCTGGAAGAGATCGCTTTTAGCGATAAGGCCGCCGATTGTAACACTAGTTTTAATGTATTTCTTTTACTGTATTGTTTTGTTTTTGGGTGTGTACAATAAAGAGTATCTATCTATCTATCTATCTATATCCGTGGTGTCGAGCCCGACATACCCTGTCATGTCCCTGCAAGGTGGTCATACGTAAATGCATTATGCGATACTATTAATAGGAGAGCTATATGACAAGTTTTCAGCTTGCCTCAAATACCTAGCCAAAATGTATTACCAGCTCTCGGAATAACATTCCATTAAAATGATCTTCACAATAGTAAAAATAAAAGATTTGGTGTCATGGGAACCACCAGGTGTCACCAGGTAGGAACGCAGTTCCTTTGGAATATTGTGTATGCATAAAAGCTACACAATTTGCAAAAAAAAGAATGTGTGCTAAAGACCACGCGGCAGATGTGAAATCTAAAATAAGAAATGAAAAGAAGATGGTTTTATGAGCAAGCTTTCTAGTTATGGTTTGTCTCCTGGATTTATTGTGTGGATATCGGACTTCTTAAGGGATCGATCCAAACGAGTCTCGACGGATCAAATAACTATCAACGCCCGAGTTCCTCAAGGGTCGGTACTCTCTGCAGCGCTCTTCTTGCTACATATCAACGATCTGTTGAAGCCCGGTATCTTTGGGTACGAAGATGATAGCACCGTTGTAGAGAGTTACATATCTAGTGCGAGAGCCAGTGGGCAACAGACTCAGATACTGAGAGAGAGTCTGATCGACCGTTTGAACTTGATTCTCGAGGCGGTGTCTGAATGGACGTTGCCAAGCTGGTCAATTTCAAGGAGAGTAAGACGCATTCATAATTAAAAACGTTCATCATCATATACATTAATAATTAAAAATAAAATCGATTTCATATCATAAATAGAATGTATTAAACACAGCAACACTACAGTGACAGATGCGGCTGTAGGAGTATAGGCACAAAGACAATAATAAATTAAAAAAAGAAAATTTGCAGTCATAGGAACTGCTGATAGAAGTGAAAACTTATAACTCAGAATAAGATAGCTTACTTTGGAAACTACACGGGTGATACCGAAGGGCGTGGCCATGAGCATGGTCATCTAGAAATTTGTCAGCTTGGAGATAACCAATGACCATGGTCCCGAGTTTACCCGAAGATTTTTTATCATTCCCGAGCGTGACGCTAGAATTCAACTCTCAACCCACGAACACACAATCTAAACCCAATCCAAACCCAATCAAAACCAAAACCCACTAATCTGTCTGAGGCACGCCAGAAGTGTTCACTTCAAAAAACAAAAGACATAATGTGGTGGGCCAAAAGCAGTAATCACTTCAATAAAATCTATATCTACTGTCATCTATACAAATATAAAACGCTCAAGAAGTGTTTTTTTGAACGCCGATAACAAAAAATATTTCGCTGTTGGATATATCCGTGATCCCTGAGTGCTATAGGCGTGTAGGCTATCACAGATGGTCTATATGAGGTAGCATAAGAATTTTTGTACTAATTTAAGTTGGCATAACGTTTTTAGGACTAATGATAATTTACTATAACAACTAAACGCATAACTGTTTTCGCATAATTTTTACTAGCATTATCATAATCATATCATATCATATCATCATATCATAATAATATATAGCATAAAGATGACTTAGAATAATGTGAAAGGCACACATTGAGAAAAGCAGATGATACACCTAAGAAATATAGTGCCATTTTTGACTCTGGGTGGCTGTCAGCCCTGAGTGTCGCTTCTTCTTACTCAGTCTGCGAAGGGAGGTCGCCGGCTGATTTCGCTCGCCACCTCCCGGATTCCCCCTTCGCTACGCTTGGCCTCGGATGGCTCGCTCCACTCAGGACTTCCCTTGAACTTCTGGCTACCGCATTTTTTCTATATAATCTAGGTGTAATGGCGACAAGACTAGTCCGAGTCGGATCTGGGTCCTATGTCCTATGTAACTTGGGTCTATATTTACTAGCATTAAAGATAACAAATAAATAAAAAAATACGAAACCATTATCCGTCACGTCATAAGTCGGATTGAATGTAGTACAATAGATTATTATGCTTAAAACACATTACGCCAAAAAACGAGAAAAATGCTGGCTTCTATTTGGCCCAACATTTCCCACCATAATGTATACATAGAGGTAATGTAGCATAATAAAACAACGATATTTTATCGCTTTTTCAGGCGACGGGAATGCCGTACTTACTGAAACAACCGGAGACTCTACAAAACGAGACAGTAAATGTGATCTCCGCGTGGATCGCGCGCCAGGCGCCCAAGCTGGCCACGCCGATCGCCGCGCTGCGCCGCGAGGCCGACCCGGCCGCCGCCGAGCGCGCGCTGCGACGGCAGATACTCATCCTTCAGAACCACTTCTATCACAATCTGCCCAAAAAGTTTCATGATGTCATACTAGCGAATACGATGACACAGTTACTCAACCTTTTGGGACAACAAAACAAATTCACTAACGAAGAAAGGAAAGTGATCTGGCGGTTGACAGACGCTTTTTACACAGATCACGTGACCTCACTATCGCTTCCCTGTACCGATCATATACAAGACATATTACAAAATTCTCTTTGTGCCAAATCAATAATGCTGACCAGCCTCAGTCGTTTAGAAATAAGTTGTATGCACTCTTATCCTTCAGAATTTGAATGTATCCAACTACTGCGCCCTCTGCACTCTCTTAAGCATTTAACGATTACAAATGCGTGTACGGACAATATTTTAAGATGTATTGTAACTTACTGTAGTTTAATCGAAAAACTAAATATATCCTCAAGTATTAAAGTGAACAACTCCAGTACTCGTATCTTAATCGATTTGCCCTACTTAGAAAGTATAGATTTGAGAAATACATCAGTGGGATCTGAGGGAATCGAAACTATTTTATTATCTTGTAAAAAAATCGTAGTAATTGAGAGTGATGTCAATTTGAAGAATATTTTAAAAGGCATAGCGGAGTCGGAAGAAAAATTTCCCAAACTCTTTAAGTTGTCAACTTATACAAGTGTCAAAGATACCTTAGAAGAACTAGAGCTAGTGATCCAGATGTGTCCTTTGATCCAAAGTTTGGGTATTCAACAACCTTGTCAATACACTGGGAGACCGATGCGCCCGAGTTGTTTTGTGATGGCTATTGCTGGACTACGGCATTTGCGACAATTTAAATTAACAGGCTTTAATTTTTACCAAAATAAAATAAACGAAGTTTTACAAATTATTGGAGGTAATTTAGTGCAATTGTATTTGGAAAGAGTTGAAGAATTGAATATGATTTCGCTTGTGACTTTAAGTCAAACGTGTCCGAATTTAGAAAGTTTGTCTATAATTGATTGCAGGTTCGCAAACCAAGCGATGTCGTTTTATTACGAACCAAAAGATCCGCCATTTAGAAATATAAAAACGATATTTTTCAACATTGGGTCTCAACTACGCATACCGTTGACGTGCTTATTTGATCGCTACGCGAGTCACTCTCTGCCGAGGAGTGACGTCAGCTTTATTCAGGAACCAGCATTTTTCTTGCTCTCGAGTTGTCTCAACGTGGAGTCCATTGAAATTAGAAACACGTACTGGCTGACCGAATACTTTATGTTAAGATTGTTGGATAAAAACCCATTAGCGTGCTTAAAAGTGTTACGAATAGAGGAGACGCTGTCACATGCGATGACGAGGTTAGTCATGGACAAAATGGTAGAAAGCTGCAGTAGCCGGCCACAGATAATATTGGTATAATCTCTGTGAGAGCTTTTAAGTGGTTCTTACAGAAATTGGTGTTTTGTCGTACTGTACCCACTTTGATCTCAAATATCTCCTTTTTGATTGGGAATTCCAATTTCAAATTTATACAGCTATTCAGTTTTGAAAACCGTGGTTCATTTGTTTTTTCCTATTGTTTTTTTTTTGTAAGTACCTAGTTGTAAATAAATGTAAGTAAATTTGAAATTGGAATTCCTAACCATATTGAGAGCAGATATTTGAGATCAAAGTGGCCAGTACGACAAAACACAAATTTAATAAATGTGTAAGGAACTAAGTATTTTAAATAACTGCGTTCATAGTGTCCTATAACGATCATTTCTGCGCTCTGAAACATTATTTAGTACACGGTCACTATCATTGCTGTCAGTAACTGACGTTGTTGAACTAAGTATACAGAGTTTCATCGAATAAGGATATTTATAACAAACTGATTTCAGTATCGGCCCGTTAATTATTTTTTGTCTCTTTCTCTGCACACAATGGAGCCAGCGCAGCGCAGCGAAGCGATTCTGAATCCAGTCGTATTGATCTCGACATCAATCACACCTCTCAAATACAAATACAAATACAAATACAAAAATCTTTATTGCTGTTTGTAGGTGAGATAAGATGATACAAAACATTTTAAAAGTTGCCCCATACAAACTGGCCTCTGCGAGAGGCATGCAATATGTCTGGCAAGACAATTTGTTAGTAATTTATAAATAAAAAATTAATTAAATAATAGTCAGCTGATTAAAGTCTTCTTCTTCCTCATCTTCTATTAATTTCTGGTTTTTATTTATGTCATCTGATTCTTCATCTTAGATTAATTTCTGGCTTCTATTTGGTTGTGATATATATTTGTGTGAGATAAATGTTTGGTGAGCACAATTTCGCCAACATCTTGTGTTTCATCAGGATATTGTCTTGTGTTTTTGAGTTTGATCAATATATCCATCCAGGGTCTAAGGTCTTGCATTAGTAGATCTTGCAGTTCATCCATGTGAGGAATGTCAAAGAATGTATAAAGTGTGATAAATGTATATAATCAAAAATGTCGTTAATTATCGTTAATTATAATATTCATGTAAATACTCAAAGAATGTCAAAATGTAATACAGTACAAACTAATTCATCATTATACAATATATCTTATATGGTCTTATGTCAGTTGACTGTCAAATTTCATCATGGAATAATAATATCTATTGAGATATTAATGGAATAAGGTTTAAAGATTGTAAAAATTTCATGTTAAACAATGTCTAAAATATTAGTATTCCAATTAATTTCCTTATCGTTTAAAAATTCAGTTACAGTATAATAGCATTTGTGTATCAGCACTTTTTTTAGTTTACTTTTGAACATTGTTATGTTAAGTTCTTTTATGGCATTTGGCAGCTTATTATATAAAAGAGGAGCCATACAAAAAATGCTGTCACTCATAATCTTTTTTTTGCGTTTGTCTATGAGCAGTCTACACTTATCTCTTCTCTCGGTCTTTCGTCTCGGTCTTTGTTTTATCCGTTTAGAACGACAAAAACAAGGATTGTTATTCCGAATTTTAGTAATGCAATCCGCATTGAGAATCGGTACCAAAGTCATCGGGCCAATCATACTGGCAAGGATCCACGGGACCTGGACTGTTGGTCCCTTGAGATGATTCTGGAGAAAATTATCTTAACTGTTGTATATTTATATGTTAACGGAAATGTATGTAATCCGTCATTGTTTACAATTTCCAGGAAATGTATGTAATTCCTAAAATCGCTCGGAAAATGCGTGAAATAAATTTTACTAGAGACAGTTTAGGAAATCTATACATTTCCTAAATAGCAATCGTAAATGTAAAAAAAATAAGATAATCTGACTTGGAGCCCCCCCGAATGTCGCTACTACCCCTAGAGTGTATTAAAAAAATGCAGGAGCCAGCTCTGCGGTCGACGCTGACCTCCCTTGAGCTTCTGGCTGAACCCACTCGGAGTCAAATCTCAGTGATAGACTAATTCTAATTGGTGTGTAACACAACGTGTATTATTATTACAAAAAGCCTTTTTTATACATGGGAATTCGCCTAATGGGATATTGGAATTATATACAATTTATATACAATTCCTGGGCAATAATTTCTACAACGACTTTAATAATTTTTACACCCATATTTTATTATTATCCTATTTCCTAAAGAGCTTCGGAATTGTATACATTTCCTACGAGTTGTATACAATTCCTACATTTCATACATTTCCGGCAACAAATATTAATAATATAGTTCAATATAAAAACAAATAATGTAAATTTTTTAGTGAGCTTTACACTACTGTAGTATTAGTATTGTAAGTAAAGGTATATGGTAGTTAGTACGCGTAAATACTGACTATTTAATTGGATAACGGGACACTCACATATATACGGTCGGTCAATCCGACTCGAGTTTCGGCCGCGTCCGGCGGCCTTTTTCAAAGCGAGTGCACACGCGCGGTGGCTGCCCGTTTGGCACGGATTGACCGACCGTATATACGTGAGTGTCCCGTTATCCAATTAAATATGTGTAACAACCACGTTAATTTTAATACTAAAAATACTGACTACCTTATACCTTCCGATAACTATAAGTAAGTTTGTATATTTCTTGTTTTATACTTTACAATTATTTTCTACAATTACATTCTTTTTTTTCAATTCCTACCAGATAGGATTTTAAAACTTTAACTTTACTACGAATTTTAATTAAAATTATTACACATTGCTTACGAATTTTTTAATTCTTCGTTCATTGCTCGTCGGTGTTGTTTAAATTTCTGTAAAGGTTTCACTTGAACTCTATAAAATGAATTATGCTACATTATAGTTATGCTCCATGTTATAAAGTAGCCTGTGTAATTCCAGGCTAAACTTTTTCCCTACACCCAACAAAGTATTACAAATAGAACCGTTATAGTCCAACAATCTGCAATATATCACGGCGCACCCTGCACACACATACCTTCACTTCCTTATGTGTCCTTTATTATCTATACTTCTATACTAATATTATAAAGCTGAAGAGTTTGTTTGTTTGTTTGTTTGAACGCTAGGATCTCGGGAAGTACTGGTCTGAATTGAAAGATTCTTTTTCTATTGGATAGTCCATTTATCGAGGAAGGCTTTAGGCTATAGAAAATAACTCTACTATTAATTGAAGCGGAGCACGAAACAAGAATGTAACAAAATCGGGAAAAAATATTCCCCTTTTGAGAGTTTTCGTACGTTTCGAGCTTTGACATGACACATGACAGCTTGTGTCAAAGACTGCGTCATTGAATTTCAGTAGTCTGTGCATTGAATATAAGCCTTTGCTATTTTTTTTTCTAAATCTGAGTTGGTACGACCAATTTCCGACAGGTGGCGTAGCAGGTAGCTGAAGTGGTTTTTTGTTTGAAATCGATATTCTCAGGAATGAGTGAACCGATTTCAGTCATTCTTACACCGTTGGATATGTACGGGATCCCGATGAGTGCTATATAATATACCACGGGCGAAGCCGGGGCGAGCATCTAGTTGTAATAATAAAAATAACATCACGCGGAAGAAAGATACTACATATCCAGAATATCGGTTGTTGGAAAGGAAGATATCTGAGGCATGACTATAAGCATCTCGCTCCATAAATTCTTAGGAATAAACACATCAAACTAAATAACAAATAATTTTAAAAGATGAAGTATTTTTCTTTCTGATAGTTGCAGGTTGCAGTAGGTATAATTTTCACAATATCTAAAAACACAGGATGGCATTTTTCCTTAAGTTCACATCACAATATTTAAATGATACCTAATGCTAAATGAAAGATCTGATACCCATATTGAGAGAGTAGTGAAAAAAGAAATGTAATTGGTCATTTTGTCGTGGCGGCCATCTTGGATTTGAAATTCATTTGATTCATTTGATACCCATATTGAGGGAGGTTGTGCAAAAAAATTTTGTCTGTCATTTTATGACACAACTTGGCGCGATATTAACCAAACGTAGCTAAGAACCACCTCTCTGAAACTAGCTTTCAAATAAAAAAAGCCGCATCGAAATCGGCCCATCCGTTTGGGCTTTACGGTGCCACAGACAGACACACAGAAAGACAGATAGATAGACATCGACGTCAAACTTATAATACCCCCTTTTTTGGTCGGGGGTTAAAAATACCTAAAAGCGATACGGACTGCCCTTGACACTGATACACGACTGAGCTGGCAGAGAGCAATTACCTAGTATTCGTGTTGCCAAAGTTTATCTCGGTCAACACGTCTTTTCATTTATAGGCAATTCATTGTCTACAGGTCTACACCAAACATTAATTTCCATTCGGCAGTTTTTACGAGTACCTACATGACGCAGTTACACAAGAACAAAATTAAAAATTTTGAATTAACCCCCGACTACCTCGGATTTGTAATTTATACAACATTCTACTAGTCAACCCCTTTCATTTGATACCTATATTGAGGGAGTTGTGAAAAAAGAAATGTACTGCGCCATTTTGTGGTGGCGGCCATCTTGGATTTGAAAATTGTCATAGTGCATAGTATTCTACCAGTTAAGCCCTTTAATTTGATACCCATTTTGAGGTAGTAGTGAAAAAAAATTAAAGTAATTCGCCATTTTGTGGTGGCAGCCATCTTGGATTTGAATTTTTTATACTGTATAGTATTCTACTAGTCAAGTCCTTTCATTTGATACCTATAGATAGATAGATAGATAAACTCTTTATTGCACTTAACAAGTAACAAACAAGTTACAAATTATAAAAAACTTAAAAAATAAAGTAACAATTGGCGACCTTATCGCTAAAAGCGATCTCTTCCAGGAAACCGCTGGATGGAACAGGAGAAATGAAGAATAAGAAGACGGGGAAGTACAAACAATAATTTATGATATTTAAAGTCTGTAAATATGAAAATTAACTTACAGGTATACTAATATAAATATACTACAATACTATTAAGCATACACCTACATATTAATAACTGTACATCCTAATACATAAATACGAATATAACACAAACTAACATATATCATGTTTTACTAATGGAGATAATTAATATAAATTATTTAGGTACGCTTTAAATAAGAGCAACGACTTCAACTAATATAAATATATATCACGTAGACAGATAAATCTGATTTACCAGTTGTTTGAAAACAGCAACAGATGGAGCTTGCCTAGTAGTATTAGCTTGTCTACATTGAGGTAGGTTGTGAATAAATATTTTATCCGCCATTTTGTGGAGGCGGCCATCTTGAAACGATATTTGCCAAACTTAACTAAGAACATCCGCAAGGTAATTAACATTCAAATAAAAAAACCGCATCGAAATCGGCCCATCCGTTTGAGCTCTACGGTGCCACAGACAGACACAAACACAGACAGACATACAGACAGACATACAGACAGACATCGACGTTAAACTTATAACACCCTTTTTTTGGTCGTCGGGGGTTGAAAAGCGCCCCCATACATTTTAAAGCCTAAGATGGCCTAAGGGGTGCGAAAGCCAAGATTGGCGGAGGCGAGCATACCACAGGATATATTATCTATACCTAGGCACTCGCACTATGACATAATTAGGATTTAGTTGCACTTTAGAAACTGATAAGTTCTGATTATGTTAGTATAGCATCATAGAAAGATTTTAAAATTGATCTATTGGTTCAGAGCACAAATTGTGACGTATCAATTTTAACGTTATCTTGTTATTTATTTTAATTTCCGTTCAAAAACTTAGAGATACTATGTGTTTGAAATTATATCAGTAGGTTTAATTTAATTTGAATGGAATGTTTCCGTAACGTTTTGATGAATGTACTAAATGGTAGAACTGAACGTGATGATATTATGGTCACACTGTGGAACAAATATCACAGAGCAGTTCAAGGCGCAGTTTATTGTAATTAGTTGAGCATAGTCTGTCCTGCGTAGCGCATGTACGGTGGGGATTTAGGAGTTATTCTTTGATTATTACTGTAAAAATAGGTATTTAGTTTTATGTACTCCGGTTATTTTTACCAAAACTATATAATCAGTCTTAACAATTGTGTTTTTCAAGAAAGTAATGTCTCGGAACACTAATTATGGAGCGGTAAGTTCTGATTAATAGTACCTATATAATAGGGACATGTATGTACCTAAATGTTATACAATACACTGGCGCGGTTTTACCCACATATTTCCCGTAGTTCCCATTATTAACCGGCTTATAGCCTACTTATGTGTTCTTCCAGACTATAGTAATCTGTGTTCCAAATGTCCCTTGAATGAATTTAATGTCCATGCTTTACGTGATTGAGCAACAAACATTTAAATTTGTAATATCAATACGATTTTGGATTGGAATAGTTTAATTAGTCATTCTACTTTTATTAGATTTGAACTTTTGATCTGAACTTTTCGAGGTTATCGGCGCTTCTACATTGTCTAATATACAATATAACACGTAATATGTGATAAATGTAGTCTTTTTTGAGCCGCAGGGTACTTAATGTTCCCACAGCTGGGACTCGGGGCTCTCTCAGAGAGAGAATCAAGGGCATGATCGACAGAGCTGGCAGATGACACAATTCCTCAAAAAATGTATTTTTAGGAACACTCCGGTTTTTTCACGATGTTTTCTTCACCGTTAAATAAATAAATAAATTTATTGACCAATTTCAAACATCACATGTTGGCATAAATCTAAGATAATACAGTAAAGTTTGTCGTTGATTCAAGTCAGACAACCTTGGTACCCAAACAAGGTGTAACCTGTATGGTGGCATACCAAGGCCCTCACCGGTATCACATATAAACGAATCTGTTTTTTTTTTCGAAAATTAAACAAAATTAAAAATAAGAGTATAATGCATGCAAATTTAGTAATTGAACAAATCACGCTTGAATAACAATAATAAAATAAAACATTTGAAAACAAGCCACTTGGTGATGACAAGCTCGTGTAACTCAACTTCGGAAAGTATTCAAAGGACACAGACGGGATTCGAAATTGCAATTTCACGATTGTAAAATCGGAGGTTCTAATCAAGTTCCAGCTGGTCTGGCTGGTTGGGAGTACGGTGACTTCCAATCCGGAGCCCCGGGTTCAAATCCCAACCGCACCATTGTGTTTCCGAAGTCATTAAAACGGTGAAGGAAAACATAGTGAGAAAACCGACATGTTCCTAGAAATTTTAAAGTTCATGTGTCAGTGTCATTCAACAACCCGCACTGGGCATATTTTCGTGACTTCAGCAAAATATACCGTAATATATTCATATTATGGCATATTAACATAGCAAGACATATTTTGAGTTAACAGTATGTTTCAACATTGTCTGAGCGCACGTCACGAGTCTTTTGAACTTTTTAACCCCCGAAGCAATAACGACGGGTGTTATAAGTTTGACATAACTGTGTATGTGTTTGTAGCATCGTAGCTCCCAAAAGGAAGAACCGATTTCATCAGACCAAGACAACTAAAACGATCCCAGATTTGGAGAAGTTTCGTCATTTCATTACAGAGTTCCTATGACCCACTCCAAGATCCATCATCAGATCTCGGTTAATATCGGGATAGGTGAAACTAACAAATATAAGCTTGTAAAACAACTCGTGATGTTGTGCTCGGACAATGTTGAAACACGCTGTACATTCGAAATATGTCTTGCCACACCATAATTTATATTGATATGCCTTAATATATATTACGATATAGTTGGGTGACGTCACGAAAATATATATTACAGCTGCGTTTGTGGACACTCGAGGATTTGTATAGAAAATATACGGAAATATGTCCAGCTATGAAATATGAAAATATATATTATAGCTACGTCTGTGACGGCCTTAACAGGGTGCGTATGCGTGTGTAGCGTGTGTGGTTTACACAGCACCAATCTACTTGACCCCTAGAATCGCTAACGGCGAGGTAAGTCGTGGTTCTACTTGTTTTGGTTGTTGACCACCAAAGAACATGACATTTATCTGGCACTCAATGGTTATAACTGTTTTTTTTTAAATTAAATAGTGAAGAGACGAGCAGGACATGTGACTGATGGTAAGCAACATGCCTGCCACATAACAGCACAGTGGCACGCAGCTATTGGAACATGAAGAGTCCAAATCATTACCTAGCACTGCACTGCGCTCATCACTCAGAGATCTAAGATGTTATATCTCTAAGTCCTGTAATTTCTCTGGAAACATTGCCCTTCAAACGGAAACAAAGTAATGTTTGCACATTACATTCATAGTATTATTCGTACTGCAAGACCTTAGACCTTGGATGGACATACTGATCAATTTCAAAAAACACAAAACAACATCTTGACGAAACACAAGACGTTGGCGAAATTGTGCTCACTGCTCACCAAGCATTTATCTCACACATATATATGTATATCACAACCAAATAGAAGCCAGAAATGAATCGAAGAGGAAGAATCATATGACATAAATAGAAACCAGAAACGAATAGAAGATGAAGAAGAAGAAGACTTTAATCGGCTGACTATTTTTTTTTTCTTTGTATAAATTAAGACTACAACAAATTGTCTTGCCAGACATATAGCATGCCTCTCGCAGAGGCCAGTTTGTATGGGGCAACTTTTAAAATGTTTTGTATCACCTTATCTTACCTACAAACAGCAATAAAGATTTTTGTATTTGTATTTGTAATCACCAATAACTTAAATGTTTTACATTTCCGATTGCTATTTAGGAAATGTATAGATTTCCCTAGGAAATGTGTAATGTGTAAGTATAATATAATTTATTTCACACATTTTCCGATTTTAGGACTTACATACATTTGCTAGGAATTGTATACAATGACGGATTACATACATTTCCGTTAACATATATAATTATCAAAATCAGTGAAATGTAAAAACGCCCAGCGTTGCCCGCTTCTTGTAACCGACCAGAACGGAAATAGTGCACTTACTCTTCCCAGCAATGACATAATTCTGTGCGCCTGAAGTTTGAGAGGGCACATCCAATGGTTCATACCGATGGTGTGAGATAACGCGGGCCTCGTAGAAACGTATGTACTTATTTGTTGTTTTGATGCAATAACAATACAGTGAAACTTGGTTAAGTGGGACCTGGATAAGTGGGAAACCTTCATAACTGGAACTCATGCTGAGGTAGCAACATTTTGATACTGAATTGTGTTTAAAGAATTTTATATATCACTTAAGACATTTCTGTCGCTTACATGATAAAAATAACTTAGTAACATTTTAACTTTTAGACGTCACACTTAACATACACATAAAACACAAACAAATCAAAAATACAACGCGGTTACATTAACTAGACGCTTGACCATGTGACTTCATTTTGGCGCTCGAGTAGGTACGGTGTGCAAAAAAAAACCGGCCAAGTGCGAGTCAGACTACCGCACGAAAGGTTCAGAACTATCATCTATAAAAAGATAAGTTTCTACCTGTTTATTAATATCCAGTAAAAATTGCTTAAAAACCGCCGCATTCCAGCGATGCGTCGAGTTAATGTGACCGCGTTGTACATAAAAACTAATTAAGGTTAGGTAACAAAAATATACAAATATCAGATACAACAGACAAAAGACAAAATATATAAACAAAATAAAACAAAATAGGCTATAATAATATCTATAAAGACAAAAGACAAAGACAAAAGATATAAACACAGTAATAAAGATTATTTCAACAATGCTACCTCTATATCGCGATATAAATATATACGTTTTGCCTGTGTCTACTAGGCAAGCACCATCGCTTGCTATTTGTCATTTTACAGTCCATGTGAAACAAACTAGCAAACTTCTTTTCTCAGTTGTGACTTAGTTAAGTTAAATACTCTTGGTATTTTTCAGTTCGACTGCGCTGCAAAATCCCTATTTCCTTCAAGCCTGCCGTAAAAATGGAACTTCGTTTCAAAAAGCGTAAATGAAATTAAACAATGCAATAATTAGTTGCAACCAAATGGGCATTTTAACTTTTACCTCATCTTGCGAGAAATTCATGCCGAATTTGGAAATCAAAACCATCTAGTTGTCTACCTTAGAGTATGAACTTAAGTCATGCCAAGTTTCATTGAAATCAGTAGTTCCAGAATGATACGTAAGACAGACAGACAGCCATTAAAGCAAAAACAATGCAGTATTGGCATCAGTACCGTTTCTAGAGAGCCCTTGATTTTTTTTTCAAATACTTTAACGCTCAGAATTCTGTCTCACAGTTTTGTTATACGAGTAAGTAAAGAGATAATTAAATAATAAAATATTGGTGGACATTTCACATACAGCACCGTCTGACCCTAAACTAAGCATAGATGTATAAGGAAGTCTTGTAGTATTGGCGTTTTTTCTGAGTGTTTTTTTACAAAATAAAACAACTACGTTTTGTCGTTCTTTCAGACGATGAGAAAGCCGTACTTACTGCAGCAACCGGCCACTCTACAGCATGTGGCCATCGACAAAATCACAACGTGGGTCACGCGCCATGCCCCAGAGCTCGTCACGCCGGGCGCCACGATCCTCCGCGAGGCCGCCCCGGTGGCGAGCGAGCGCGCGCTTCAACAACAAATACTCATCATTCGGAACTATTTCTATTACAATCTACCCAAAAAGTTTCATGATGTCATACTATCGAATACAATGAGGCAGCTACACAGATATTTGGGACAAAGATATACATTATCTAATGAGGAAAGGAAAGTGATCTGGCGGTTGGCCGATGCTTTTTTACACAGATCACTTGACCTCCCTATCGCTTCCCTATGCCGACGATGTACAAGACGTATTACAAAATTCTCTTTGTGACAAATCACAAATGCTGACCAGCCTCACTCATTTGCAAATAAACTGTCGTATGCACTCTTACCTTACAGAATTTGAATTTATTCAACTACTGCGCCCTCTGCACTCTCTCAAGCATTTAACAGTTCCATATGTGTGTACGGATAATATTTTAAGATGTATTGTGACTTGCTGTAATTTAATTAAAGAACTAGACATATCCTCAAGTATTCAAGTGAATAACTCCAGTACACGTATCCTAGTTGGTTTGCCCTATTTAGCAAGTATTAACCTAAGAAATACTTCAGTTAAATCTGAAGGAATTGAGGCTATTTTGTTATCTTGTAAAGAAATTGTAACAATTCAGAGTGATGTTAGTTTGAAGAATATTTTAAAAGACATAGCGGAGTCAGATGAAAAATTTCCCAAACTTTTTAAGTTATCAACTTATACAAGTTTCCAAGATACCATAGAAGAACTAGAACTAGTTATCCAGATGTGTCCGTTAATTAAAAGTTTAGATATCCAGCCGCTTCGTCAATACAGAGCTGGGATGCCAAATAGCCGAAGTCGTTTTGTGATGGCTGTTACTGGACTAAGGCATTTGCGACAACTGAAATTAACAGGGTTTGCTTTTCATCATGATAAGATTAACGAAGTTTTACAAATTATGGGAAGTAATTTACTGCAATTGTATTTTGACAGAGTCGAAGAATTGAATATGATTTCGTTTGTGACTTTAAGTCAAACGTGTCCGAATTTACACAGTATTTCCATTATTGATTGCAAATATGTAAACCAAGCATCGTTTTATTATAAACTGAAAGATCCGGTATTTAGAAGTATCAAAAATCTGTTTATCACATATTGTCAGTTAAAAAAGCCGTTGACGCGTCATTCTTCGCCGGAGAGTGAGAGCTATCATATTCAGGAGACAGCATTTTTTTTACTCTCGAAGTGTTCCAACGTGAAGTCTATTGAAATTAGAAACACATACTGGCTGACCGAAGACTTTATGTTGAGATTGTTGGATAAAAACCCATTAGAATGCTTAAAAGTGTTGAGAATAGATCAAAAGCGATCAGAAGCCATGACAAGGTTGGTTATCGACAAGATGGCAGAAAGCTGCAGTAGCCGGCCGCAGATAATATTGGTATAGTCTCTGCGAGAGCTTTTATAACTGTTTAGTGTGTGTAGCGCAAAAATTATCCTAATACGACCATTTCTGCCCCCTGAGGCTCTGCTAAATTTAATACACAGTCAGTAATTAGACTTATCTTTATTACATTTCCACATTACCTATTATTAGCATCACAGCACTAAACAAGTAATTGGTGGTGTTGAACTGAGTAATTATGCATAATATGTGTAAATAGAGAA
The DNA here is from genome assembly GCA_017562165.1 of Ectropis grisescens. Taxonomy (NCBI): domain Eukaryota; kingdom Metazoa; phylum Arthropoda; class Insecta; order Lepidoptera; family Geometridae; genus Ectropis; species Ectropis grisescens. The sequence goes on along the minus strand of CM029777.1, from coordinate 27,969,778 downwards.
TCATCAAAATAATATGAGCTGTCACGGGATGCCTGTAAGATGTGAAACATCGAAATTATTTTATACAAGTTAAATGCGTAGAAGAATAGGTTACGAAAGGAATCAAGTATAACATAATAAAGAGATGGCGTTACTAATATGTTCCATAAAATAATGAATGTTTATTCCGTGTTCAGTACGGAACATAAAATGTGTGTGGCTACATTTTTAATGTTTACCTCTATATTTGGTAGAAGTCAGTCACACATATGGGAATCCAGATTGCCATACTTTCTCTTTTCCAAAAAATGTCTGTACAATGTGCATGAATAGTGTAGTTTTTTATGTTTATGATTGAATAATCAATAAATATTCATAAAACACAACTTCGCATGATTTTATATCACACATTTCGTAAATATTCCTTTTCCATAAATTAAAAATAAAACTCATAAAAATTATATATATATATATATTTGAAACTGCGACGCGTCGCTATTTATATTTTAAAATATCAAAATCGATCATATTGTTTTTATTTTTTGTATGTTGTGTGTGTTTGAGTGTAGAGAGGCAAAAACTTTTGTTTGGTAGTGCTTAAGAAAATACATAGGTATTTTAGTTTTAGAAGTTTTCTGGTTTGGTGACGACACATTGAACTGGATGTGTTACTCTGTGAAATAAAATGTTATTTTTATCTTCAGAAATTAAACACTAACTTAAAATCAAGTTAAAAATATTAAACCTGTGAAATAAAGAAAGACTAATAAAATTTATTTCTACTGATTTTGAGTTAGAGGAGTGAAATAAAGAAATAAACAGAAATCCGAGTAAAATGCGGCAAAAAACTTACTTTTTTAGTATTTTAGAAAGGATAAGTTATTGTTTCTTGGATTTTATTTAAGTATTAATTAATTTGTTTTTTGTATCCTTACCCACGAAATTGTTCTCAAAGCTTCAACATTTCAACAAAAAAAAAAAAAAAATAGTTAGACTTTATTTTGATGCGCAATAAGTAGGATATAATAATAATAATTATTACATTATAGTGGTAAACGAATAAAATGTGGTTTTGATGAAGAATATAATACTTTGACAGTTACTGTCGGGGGTCCAGTCATCATCATCATCATCATCATCAGCCTATTTAATAATCTTCCACTGCTGAACGTACGCCTCTCCTAATGAACACCATAAGGTGCAGTCATCTGTATTGCGCATCCACTTTCGACCACCAACCTTTCGCAGATCGTCGCTCCACCTGGCTGCAGAGTGTCCCACTCTACGCTTGCCGGTTCGCGGTCTCCACTCCAGTACCTTCCTACCCCAGCGATGATACAGATATGGCCAGCCCGTTGCCACTTCAGCTTGCTAATTCTGTGGGCTATGTCGGTCACTTTAGTTCTTTGTCGGATTAGCTCATTTCTGATAGAACAGACACCGAGCATAGCTCGCTGAGTGACCTTAAATCGATGGACCAGCCTTACGGTGAGTGGCCACGTCTCGGCTCCGTAAGTCGTCAGCATAAGTAAGACACACTGATCGAAGACTTTCGTTTTCAGGCATTGGGGAAGAGACGACGAGAAGATGTGGCGAAGCCTTCCATACGCTACCCAGCCCAGTCGAATTCTCCTGTCGATCTCTTTCTCAAAGTTAGCGCCACCTGATTGGAGAATCTTACCAAGATAGGCATACTGTTGAACGACCTCCAGAAGCGTCCCATCAACGTGGATAGGTCTCGGAGTAACATGTATATTATGCATGATCTTAGTTTTGTATAGATTTATCCGGATACCTATTTTGTGGGAAACATCGGCCAAGCTGATCAACATTTCCTGCAGCTCTTGCAGCGATTCTGACAGGGTCACAATGTCATCGGCAAATCGTAGATGTGACAGGTATTCGCCGTTGACGCGGATGCCTTTCAATTTCCAGTCCAGCGTCTTAAACATATCTCCTAGAGTATTAGTGAACAGTTTCGGGGATTTAACATCCCCCTGTCTCACTCCTCTTTTTAAAGGGATATGGTTAGTCCTGTACTCGAACGGTCATTGTGGCGTCTTCATAAAGCCCCTTCAACACTTTGACGTATCGCCAGTCTACTTGGCAGCGCTGCAAAGACTCCAAGACGGCCCAGGTTTCAACAGGCTCGAACGATTTTTCGTAGTCCACAAATGCTAGGCACAGTGGCCGGTTATACTCATGTCTTTTGCATAACCTGCCTAATTGTGTGAATATGGTCTAAGGTGCCATACCCTGCTCTAAATCCGGCCTGTTCCGGAGGCTGAAATTCGTCCAATCTTCTTCTGCGAGCCGATTTGTGATCACTCTCGAAAACAGTTTGTAGACATAGATTAAGAGCGAGATGGGACGATAGTTTTTGAGAAGAATTTTATCTCCTTTTTTATAAAATAAAACTACGACACTCTTATGCCATGCCTGTGGAGTTCTACCTGTATCTATGGCCATATTAAATACTCTCTAAAGCTCACGCATCACAGGCTGACCACCTGCCCTCAAGAGCTTTGAAGTAATACCGTCTTCTCCAGGCGCTTTTCCATTTTTCAACTGTCGATATCGTTTAGGCTAATTTCTGGCAAATCGTCAGTAAAATGGCGCGTGAGTGTAGCTCGGGAATCTGTGGCACCAGAATGAGGTGGGAAAGCTCTAGTTTTGTATAAACGACTGTAGAAATCCTCGATCTCCACGAGTATGTCTTGTTTAGAAATAGCGGTACTGAGCTTAGATTTCTTACCACAAAACAAAACAAAAGTTCTTTCCTTCTTCCTGTAAATTCCTTACAAGGTTTTCAGTTTCCTTGTGTACATCCATCGTGGTTTTCTTTGCGGTGAAACAATTTTCCAGCTGTTGTTGGAAATGTTCCGATCCAATGGCGGTTTGGAGCGTGTTCGGTCGGAGTGTGGACTTCATCAAACGATATCGCTCAAACTTAAAATTGTTATTTAGAGAGCCTGACAAATCGGTGATCACTGCCGGTTTCGAACATGTTTATCACGGAGACATCTCTGAATATATGCTTTGCGTCCGTCGCAATGAAGTCAATCTCATTCTTAGTTTTCCCGTCCGGGCTTTTCCATGTCCACTTTCGTTGGGGCTTCTTTTTGAATTCAACATAATTAGCCATTCTTGTTCCAAAAAGTTAACAAACATTTGCCCTCTTTCGTTTCTATTCCCGTAACCAAAAGGGCCGATGTGTGTTTCTCTGCAAGCCTGTACTCCAACCTTGGCATTCAGGTCCCCCATAACAACGTTGTAGTGCGCCCGTTTGGTGTTGTGAAGAGCTTTACTAATGTCCTCGTATGTCTCTTCTACTTCAGCATTTGAGTGCGATGCCGTTGGAGCATATACCTTAATAACTTTCAAAGTGTATCGATTAGTAAGTTTCAGTATTAAATACGCTACCCGATTCGATACACTGGATATCTCCACAATGTTGTTACGAGGACCCTATTAACAAGGAATCCTACGCCTCCTTGTGACAGTTGGTGTCCTTCACGATGGTATATGAGATGGCCTGATTCTAGGGTTATGGTGTCCTCACCCTCTCTTCGGACTTCACACAACCCCAGAATGTGCCATCTCACTTTTTCCAGTTCAGTTTCAATTTGTGCCAAGTGTGAACCAGCCTTATTGTAAGTCCATTATAGGTTACCAAGGTCAGTTTAGTTTGGTGGTGGCCTGCCGTAGCCCGGGGATTCTTAGCACCCCCTACCCAGCCGTTACCATGGCCACAGTGCAAGGAATAGCCGGGCGGCCGGGAACTGGGGGCCTCTTTGTGGTTGTCATTGGAGGAGTTGCCCATAATTGCCACGCTAGGCAGGCGTGCCACGTTGGGCTGGCGAGGGGGTCCAGTAGTTAGTAGTTAAAGTCAATTTTCTAATAGACGAGTTGTAAAGTTATTTATAAAAATAAAATGTTGCCTGTTCGAGATACAGAGGCTTTTAAAATTATAGAGGTAAAATAAGCACTGCATTTCTTATTACTCAGTATCTCACTCGGATTCACTGATTATTTCGATTTTTAGAGTTAATAGATTTCGAGCAACGGAGATTTGAGGGGAAGGAAACACATTTGTTTTTCGATTTTGGGCGGTTTTACTTTTATCAGGGTTCGACATAAAGAGGTGTTCAAACAAGATTAATTATACTTTTCTAACATTTTGCAACTTCAATACCAGTATTACGTCAAAAAAGATCCCGTCAAAAACATAAATGTGAAATGAAAGCCGATGAGTAAAACCCCAGGGCCGCCAAGCCAGATGCCACGTATTTTCTGATGAATGAAATTGAACGATTGCGTAGTGTACTAACACTACATACTAATGTATCAGGTAAAGAAGGTACATAAAAATTACTTACTTAACGTAAATTCTCACACCTGATCTTCACGTATATTATTGCAATATTCTTAGAAACCAACACTCACAGACACATTATCTTTATTTTTATTATAGCTTTATTATATATATTTATAGCTTTAATTTTATTATAGCTAATATTATAGCTTTAAAACTCCCAAAATAATGACTTAACTACTGTAACCTAAATTCATATGCTATATTTTTTTTAAATATATGTCCACCAGAACTTTTTGAACACCTTTTACAAGAATGAAAAAGATAGGATAGAAAATGGTAAATAGGTGTGAGAGAATAGACATTAAAATGGGACGTCTTAAATTGAATATAATTATGCAATGAACAACAGCGACACAGCAGTACAGAGCAGCTAGCTGTTACTTTCTCGCCAGTCCTAAGTTCACCCGAATATTTCTTTCATTTCCGACAGTAACGCTGAGCTTTATTCACAGCCCACGAAAAACTTGTGCGTGGTATGCCAAAAGAAGTGTTCACTGCAAAAAGACAGTGACAGCAGACTAACAGCAGCAGCTGACAGTCTTTCTCGCTCTGGCACACTCGGCGGTCCCGAGTTCACCCAAAAGATTCTTTCACTTCCAAATGTGACCATGAGCTTCATTCACAGCCCACGAAAAAGTCTGTGTATGGTGCGTCAAAGAAGTTTTCACTTTAAAAACAAAACAGATATATACCCAAAACCATAGTCCTCAGTAAGTCGAAATAAGCTTCTGAATCCCAAAGTATGTGATATTTCGAATTATTTAAGACTATTTTGTTATTTTTTTGCAAAATCACTGTGTAATCATAATCATTTATTTATAATCAACGTTACACGTCATACAATAAATTCACTAAACATTGTTGTTAAATAAAATTTGTACCTTAATGTAGCATAATTATACATAAAATATGACAACAATTAATGTCACATCAATCAATAAATATAAATGTAAAAGCTAATCAATATAAATGTCACGCAAATTAATATACATATCTCAATATCATAATTAGGATTTCAATTGTATAAATTCATCATAGCTATAAAACGTCTGCTCGATAAGCCAACGTTTGAGTCGCGATTTGAAACTGCCCATTGTGGGCGCAGAGGTGACGGTTTCCGGGGGTGTACAATGGTGTTGTACAGATTTGGTAGCAATAATGTATCCCAAAGTAAGTGCAATATACCTAATAGATAGATAGATAGATAGATATACTCTTTATTGACACACCAAACAAAATTAAACACAGAAAAAAAAGAACAATACATTTTACAGTAGTGCGACAATGGGCGACCTTATCGCTGAAAGCGATCTCTTCCAGGCAACCTTAGGATGGAAAATAATAATTGGACAAGTATACGGGGTGTGCAAATAAGAATTAAACAAAGCATATACATATATATTGGAAAGAAAATAAGAATTATGATAAAAATAAAATTGAATAATTAAATACCTACATATAATACATACTATTATATAAATACATGTGTAATTGCAACTGGAGAAAATCGACAAACAACAACAAACTACATTTTCGACAAATAAAATTGTTTAACATTGGTTTTGAATGTATTCAGAGAAGGAGAATGTCTGATGTGGACGGGTAATTCATTCCACAACTGAGTTGCCCTGTAAGTAAACGACTTGCCATAAAAAGTTTCTAATAATAGTTGTACCTTGAATTACCAAGCAAAATAATATCAGTTATGTTACTTATAAATTACAGCGTTTATCAAAATTAAATTCCTGAGGGTAAGGGCATTAAAGTTTCATACAACTAGTAAGAACGATAGTTACTTTATACTATTATTCGACGGTTATGATTTTCACTAAAATCTACCATAAAAAACTTACAGAACGCAAGCGTAACCGCGGGCAAGGCTAGTAATTAATAAGAGATTGTTTGATTAGTTACTGGACTAAACAAATTAGCTTGAAGTTATTTTTTTGTAAATTAATAAACAAAACTACGTATTTTGTTTTTTTTCCTTGAACACCTATTTTTAAGTAGAAATAAAGATGTACCTCAGCGTAAAATTATATTTTATAAGGAAATAAGTATTTAATCCGGTATACTTACGGGTATTTTTTCTCGACAACTTGTTTTTAGGAGGAACATTATGGGGAGAAATTGAGATTGTCCTCTGGCAACACTGAGCACAAAGTAAGCAGTTCATAGCACAGTCTGTGCTGTGTAGCTGAATGGCTGGGAGTTGTGCTTTGTTACTCTGGTTAGTTTTTTTTATTTAATCCACACAAAATATACAATAACGTTTACCTAAATACAAGTCTGCCAAACTGCACGGCAGTTTGTAGGCAGCAGTGCTCTCAGATCATTTTTAAATTAAATCTATCTTTGCATACTAACATTTTGATTTCAGAATTTAAATCGATTGTAATCGTAGTTGTAGAAATATTAGTATTAAACAAATCGTTCTTAGAATCGAAAAATAAAACGACTACCTATGTACATAATTCGAAATCAATCAATCAATCATTTATTGCATAATAATACAAAGCTGACAACATAGGCTAAGCGTTTACCCTGTTAGGGCACAGTGTAAGGGTCATAATGTATCTCTCTACTTAGTCTGTGGTTATTATCTCTTTAGAGTTATTTAATGTTGCTTTATCGTATTTATAGTCTGTGTCATATTCATTGGATTATCTATGCTCCGTAATACTTTTAATCAAATGAATATTTCCCGCGCTTTTTAAAAAGATAAGCAATCGAACGTAATACAAACTACGATATATTGTCTAAATCCAATTAAAAGCATTATAAATTGAAGCAAACGTTTTTAATTTTCTGAGATAAGGACCTCATCTTTTAATAACAATACTAAAATTATTTATTGCATTGTTGTTGACGTGACAACGTCTAATAAATCGATGAATGCCGGCTGCATGTACGAAAAAGTGTCCCGTTACGCTCATTGTACGGTTGCGCCGCATCTATCAATGTTTTGTTACGACGTTGTCACGTTAAACTATCGTCCGTAATCTAACCGACTTTAGAGACAACCAATATGTTTTTTTTATTTAAGTGATCTTCAGATATTTATTTACATTAGTAGCGAAATTCGTATTAATATTCGGTTTTTATTCAGTAGAAAGTTAATATTTTTAGGTATGTCAAAGTCAAAGTCAAAGTTCTTTATTGATAAATGTACAATTTACACGTTAATTTTATAAAAATGCAAAATAAGAGCATACAAAGAGTATACATTTTTAAAGTTTAAATTGAACTTTATATTGTACGATAATAGGTATCGTACAAATAAGTATCAAAAATTAAAATATATGTACTTATTACAATTGTAATGAACAATGTCAATTTTTTACAATTTTATTGTGAGTTTGCCATCACTATATAAAAACTCGCTGTAACTATAAAAAGTTTGATCGATAAGCCAGCTTTTTAATCGGTTTTTTGAAGCTACCCGAACTCGGTGCTGATTTTACTATTTTAGGAAGAGTGTTATAAACTTCCGGTCCCACAATGTGAGTCAGTTTTTCCGATCTCGCGAGAGAGTGAGGTATACTATCCAGCTTGTCAGCGTTACGTATATTGCCCGAATGTCTCTCTGCTCGCGTGTCTTATGAGTGTAAGTTGTTTCTGACATACACAGCTACTTGGTAGATCAAGATTGCAGGCAACGTAAGTATGCCAAGCTCTTTGAAATATGGTCTGACGGATGTGCATTGCGACACGCCCACGATGGCGCGTATGGCACGTTTTTGGGCGCGGAAAGCACGCTCCCAGTCGGCAGCGCGTGCGTATAGTTCGGCTCCGTACTGTAACCGGGAATGCACCGTGGCGAAGTAACACGAACGAGATACATCTGCAGACACCACTCGGGACACCCGTCTTAGTGCAAAGCACGCACTGCTTACTTTAGCACACATCTTGTCGATGTGTGCTCCCATGTCATGCAGCGGTCAATCTCGAACCCCAGAAATGTTGTGCTTTGTACTTGCTCAATCCGGACCCCGTCAAGTAAGACTTTTAGCGATTTTGTACAGTGACCCGACAGACAAAAGTGAATAAAATGAGTCTTTATGGAGTTTACAATGAAACCGTTAGCACGAGACCATGTGTTTAAACCGTTAATTACAGTATTTAATTAATTTATCTTCTAATTCCTCTATTGAAAGGGCGGTTACTATGGCAGCCACATCATCTGCATACATTAATATGTCTGCACCCTTTACGGCGTCAGGTAGATCGTTCAATAGGAGTGAAAACATGATGTTTGAAACTGACGAACCCTGCGGCACTCCCATAGATGAAGACAATGGGTCTGATTTATTATCGCCATCGCCAGCATCCACCAGTTGAGAGCGGCCTCGTAACATGTCAGTCAACACGTCATGTAGTAGGTACTACTGATAAGATATACAGCTCACATACAAATAATCATGTATGATAATTATTTGTATATGTGAGTGGTTTAAAACAAAAATGTATTTTATAATAAGTGCATTATTTGATCCGTTTCGTGTTGAGACAACGGGACCCGGATAGTCTACCTCCTAACTAAACATATTTTTAATTTATTTTAATGTATTTATTTTAGACCCACCGGCGCCCATCTCAGACCTATGCATTCAAAAACCTTTCCGAGCGCTTCGTCGACACCACATAATGTCCAAAATGCCAATTTAAACGTTTTGTTGACCTCACATTTAGGCAACTAAAACGCCACCACCATGTTGGTAGTAGGGTGATAATCTAGATAAATAAATAAAGAAATATATGTGGACAATTCTCACACAATACCATCTGACCCCAAACTAAGTAACACTTGTCATATAATAAATAAATAAATTTTGGTGGCAATTCACACTCAACACCATCTGACCCCAAACTAAGCAAAGCTTGTAATAAGGCGGCCAGATAGCAGATATAATTCTTATAGTATTGTAAATTCATACATACTTATTATACATAGAAACACCCAGACACAGTGCAAATATTTGAATTCATCACACAAATATTATTTGCACTGGGTGGTAATCGAACCCACGACCCTCGGCTTCGCAGGCAGAGTTACTACCTACTAAGCCACGAGGCCAGTCAATTATTATCTTAAACTTTCATTTATTATGAATGAAATTATCTTCAAAACTTTATTTATAATATGCCTAGATAATTCAGATAACAATCTTTCAAAGCTGTAGTCCTGGCCTGTATTCCGTAATTTCCGTAGGATTATATTACTAATGTTATACATATACCTACAAGGAGGTCTGTTACAATATGTGTTTGTTTAGAGGAAAAACCTTACAAAATAATACAACGATGTGCTATTTCAGGAAACGAGAATGACGTACTTACTGAAGCAACCGGAGACTCTACAAAACAAAACAGTAAATGTGATCTCCGCGTGGATCGCGCGCCAGGCGCCCAAGCTGGCCACGCCGATCGCCGCGCTGCGCCGCGAGGCCGACCCGGGGGTCTACCGCCTAACTCTAAAGCAGACGGAAAGCATGAGCTGTCTTCATAGCATTTGTCCTGTCATGCTTTCATTTCAGAGCGATCGCCTAACTATATCTTCTTTCAAAAATTGCTCGTGCGTTGACAGATTAAAAATAAGTGAAGAAATGCGTTCACCTAATTACGTTTCAACACCACGTAATCGGTTTCGTGAGACTAGTCAATGCGAAAATATTTTATAAGTTTCATCAACAGTTAAAACGTCAAAAGGTAATTCAAATTACTTAAATTGCTATAAATCTGTTTTATTTACATTTATTATTCATTTATTTAGGTAATTATCAGAAGAAAATTTTCAGCGTTACGATTAACCGAAGATAGGAAAAACAAAAACGGAACGCGATATTTGACAAATAATCCAAGTGTTCCCATTTATATTTAAATTTCTGCATAGGTTATATTGTAATACTTTATGTAAACCTCAAAAATCCGTAATTGATAGGAAATCATCGTTATTTCTCAAATTTAATGAAACATTTTGTTTTAAATGAAGTTTTCTACACAAGAAAGTGTTACAAGTTACCTATTAAGTTAATAGAAAAGTTAATTGTAATATAAAAATATCCACGCAACCCTAGCATTTTTTAGATGTATTGGCTGGCAGCATTGATAATTGATGTTGTTTACATTTTAAATAACCTCTATCTGAGGTAAACATTTACAATTTAGTTTATGTAAAACAATGAAAACATAATATGAATATTGAATATATTATTTGTTAGTTAGTTTTTAAAGCCATGCAGTTTGATCACTAGTGATTACAATAACATTGATTGAGTGATTCGGCGATGACAATAAAAAGTATTTGAATACTTTATGATGTATGTAATGATAATAGGCAAATTTGAATAGTGTCTATCGTGGCTAATAATTATAAGCTTGTTTTCACATTTCGTGAGGTTGTGGATTCGAATCCCGCTTCCACCACTTTAGAGTATTTTTCTAAGAGCTGATGTAAAGTCTGTCATGTCATGTGAAGGCGCAGTAGACGCGCATAAATTAGGCTGCCCATGTTTTATAATTTTAGTATAGATATAATGTTTATCGAGACGGCGGCTCAGACGGACTGGTGTGTTTTATAGAAGTAGTGGGAAGAGCAGCAGGACATATACCACTTGGTAAGCAACACACATGCCTATAACAGCACAGTGTCACAAACCTATTGGAAACCTATAGAGTCCTATTAGAGTCGAAATCATTACCTACGCTGCGCACTTAGAGAAATTAAATGTTGGTGGACATTTCACATACAACACCATCTGACCCCAAACTAAGCAAAGCTTGTACTATGGAAGCCAGATAGCTGATATAATACTTATATATTTTTAAATACATACTTATTATACATAGAAAACACCCAGGATCAGTACAAATATTTTTATTCATCACACAAACATTTACACTGGGTGGGGATCAAACCCACGACCCACAGCTTCTGATTAGATGATTATCTCTAGGCCCTGTGATTTCTATGGACACTTTATCTTTCAAAGTGATACACAGTGAACTTATTGCACATTACTGCATGGCTGTAGAAAAACAGGCAAAGGTGTTGATTTCCTCAGGGAGACTTGGCAAAGTTCTACCGATATATATATACAAATATAATAAATGGCATCAATAAGTTACATGTTAAAATAAAAGTGCTTTGTTTCAGATATATCTATTGTTATGCATCATGGTTGCAGTGGCCGATATATCAAGCGTCTCTGAGACCATTTCAACTTACAAAACACTTTCCTGAAGTGATGTCGCTGATTGATTAAAACGAAGCTTGAAGAGTGATTGTCGAAGAACCTATAGTTATTTACAAGAGTGTGATGTAAAAAAGTATTGAAAATTAAATGTATCTGTTGCATCAACAATAATAACAATAAATATTGTGTTTCAATTAATTTTTTTGGATCCTAAATGAGAATTTTAGTGTAGCACACCAATGTAATGATTTATTAATGATCCATGAATCTACACATATTGATTTTATGTGTAGATTCATGCAGCAGATGATCGAGATGAGATAATGCATGATGGTAGCAACCACACAACTATTGAACAGGAAGAGTTAATAAATTACTGCCTAGTACTGTACTTCACTCAAAAGTGGTGTGCCCCAGGTGTCTCCAAACAGTCCTAATAAGACATAACTGACTACACCTTGAGATGTAACAATAACAAGGTTTTCTAAAGTCAGTACTTTATGTACTTACAATACATAAGTGTCCAATTTATACATCAATCTATTATTGGTGGTGGTGGACATTTCACACACAACACCTTCTAGCCCCAAACTAAGCAAAGCCTGTACTGTGGCAGCCAGATAGTTGATATAATAATACATAGTTATTTTCTCACATAAAAACACCCAGCCATAGTACAAACATTTGTATTTGTCACACAAATATTTGCACTGGGTGGGGATCGAGCCCACAACCCATGGGTTCGCTGGGTCTACAGCAGTGGCTTGGCACACTTACTATCAGTTAGGCCAGCCAGACTAGCTATTCAAACTGAAGATCATGTGTGCTCTTTGGTCGTAGGATAACTTAGGCAAAGGATTTCTATTTCCCCATCCAGATTAAGAAATAAGGAATCATAACACAAAAGAAATGTGCGTGTATTTATTCTCAATAATTTTTTAACAGTTTCGGGGTTGTTGACTTGGGGTTGGATACTCTTCTGAGACAACTTATTGTTTTCTTGTAAGCTATGGGAGCAGTCAGCAGTCAATATTTCTTGTAACTCCTAAAACAAAAACAAAGTTTAATTATATTGATATGAAATATTAACATTTCATTACATGACTAGCAGCATGTACCTACATTTCTATATTTTCATATGATCTGTTCAGACACCCCAAAGAGATTAAGCAACAAACACAAAACAATCTTTCACATTTATGATACTAGGAAGAGGTAATATTAGGTGGCTGGTTCACAAATTACCTATGTAGGTTTATAATATGGAATCTAATACTTGCTAATTATTATTTTGCAGCACATTCTACATGTTTAATTTTGTATAAGTACATGTCTTTTACAATTGAGTTTTATATTCAATACCTACCATCAAAATATGATTAATGTACTGTACTGAGACTGATAACAAGTCTCTCACAATAATATTGATCTCAAACAGTTCAGAATGTTTAAAATAAGAACTCATAGTAGTAACTTAGCCAGTTTCTGAGACAATTTGTGAACGTAAGTACCTACCTATTTAAATCGCTAGGTATTATTATCAAAACAAAAAAGGTATCATTGGTATCATTATAAGTTCCTGCTTACCTTTATCTCAAGTTTGATGTCCCGTTTTTCGGGAAAGATGCAAGAGGGAATTATGCCTTCCCAAAGTGTAAAATTCTGTGATTTACTTTTTTTTAGTAAAATCACCGTTTCTATGACGAATCTTGGGAAGTTATCTGTGTTCCCACAATTGTATATATTCACCACACAATTATCTATCTTGACAAGCCAGTTTAATTACGAAAATACTAGAAAATTACACTACAGCAATCGCAAAGCAGCATCGAATTTGGCCATGCCTTCATGACATTACTTGAAAGCAGAAAATGCTTTGCTTGAAAGCAGATAAAAATTAGGCGATCGCTATTTCAGTACAAATGTATGAGTTTCGTACATTCATCTGCTTTCGGCTTTACGGAAAGCAGAAGTTGTTTTCGGCTTTCATCGGCGGTACCAAATTGGCAGATGACGTCACAAATCAAAGCATTGCCGAAAGCAGTAGCGTTAGGCGGTAGACCCCCCCCGGCCGCCGCCGAGCGCGCGCTGCGACGGCAGATACTCATCCTTCAGAACCACTTCTATCACAATCTACCCAAAAAGTTTCATGATGTCATACTAGCGAATACGATGACACAGTTACTCAACCTTTTGAGGCAACAAAACAAATTCACTACAGAGGAAAAAAAAGTGGTCTGGCGGTTGACGGATGCTTTTTACACAGATCACGTGACCTCCCTATCGCTTCCCCCATTATGTTGACGATGTACAAGACATATTACAAAATTCTCTTTGTAACAGATCACAAATGCTGACCAGCCTCAGTCGTTTAGAAATAAATTGTATGGACTCTTATCCTTCAGAATTTGAATGTATCCAACTATTGCGCCCTCTGCACTCTCTTAAGCATTTAACGATTACAAATGTGTGTACGGACAATATTTTAAGATGTATTGTAACTTACTGTAGTTTAATCGAAGAACTAAATATATCCTACAATATTAAAGTGAACAACTGCAGTACACGTATCTTAATCGATTTGCCCTATTTAAAAAGTATTGACCTGATAAATACATCAGTGGGATCTGAGGGAATCGAGACTATTTTATTATTTTGTAAAAAAATCGTAGCAATTGAGAGTGATGTCGATTTGAAGCATATTTTAAAAGGCATAGCGGAGTCGGAAGAAAAATTTCCCAAATTCTTTAAGTTGTCAAATTATACAAGTTGCAGAGATACATTAGAAGAACTAGAGCTAGTGATCCAGATGTGTCCGTTGATCCAAAGTCTAAACATTCAGCAAATCATGAATAATAGAGTTAGGGCATCATCGCCTCGAAGTGATGTTTTGATGGCTATTACTGGACTACGGCATTTGCGACACTTGAATCTAACAGGCTTTGCTTTTTACCAAGATAAGGTTAACGAAGCGATAAAAAGTATTGGAAGGAATTTAGTGCAATTGTATTTGAGGAGATGTGGAGAATTAAATATGACTATGTTTGTGACTTTAGGTCAAATGTGTCCGAATTTACAAAGTATATCTATTATTGATTGTACATTCGCAGAGGAACCGTTGTCGTTTTATTATGAACTAAAAGATACGCTATTTAGAAATATAAAAGGCATATATTTTGACACTGGTTCTCAATTTTGGTGCTCCTATGATCTCTACGCGACTCATTCTCTGCCGAAGAGTGACAGCAGTTATATTCAGGAACCAGCATTATTCTTACTCTCGAACTGTTTCAACGTGGAGTCTATTGAAATTAGAAACACAGAGTGGCTGACTGAAGACTTTATGTTGAGATTGTTGGATAAAAATCCCTTAACAAGCCTTAAAGTGTTCAGAATAGATGAAAAACTGTCAAAAGCAATGTCGAGTTTGGTCGTGAACAAGATGGCAGAAAGCTGCAGTAGCGGGCCGCAAATAGTATTAGTATAGTAACTGCGAGAGCCATTTCTGCGCCCTGAGAGATCGGTCTATCTACCATCGACCGAAACTGCCAGTTTCGATGTGTTAATGGTTTTTAGTAGTTTTCTCTGCACTCAGTATTTATCTAGTACCTATTTTTGGAGTGAAAACTTCTTTAGGCGCGTTGAGACAAAATTTTCGTGGGCTCTGAAATGAATTTATCCGTCACGGTCGGGTATGATAATCATTTCCGGATGAACTCGGGATGCTAGAGCGAGAAACAAAACACAGTGAACAAGCGCGTCAGAGCGAGAAAGATAATATAGGCCCTGTGAACCTGTGTTTATTATATTTATATCATTTTATACCGACATTAACTTCTAGGTACTTACCACACTAATGCCAATAATTGAACTTGTCACGAAATATTAAATTTGCATATCACATCCATTGCAAAAAAGTTATTATTATTGTTACTTCAGAGTTCCCATCAAGATTTGCTCATCCCCTTCCAATTTTCGTACTTGTCCCGCAGGGTTCCGTTGTAGGCCTGTACTGTTTCGTAATCTTTATCAACGACATCCCATTACAAACTCGAAAAAGCTTGGCTTGTTTTGCGAATGACATTGTCTGTTTTACGTTTTCATATGACATTGACTTGATTATTAGTCATCTGCTCTCAGCTAGTTTTAGATGGTTTCCTAACTTATTTCAAAAACTAAAGGAATCAAAAACCGAAAAAACAATATTTACAGAAAAACACTCGCAAAATAGCAGGATCAGTACTATTCTCGACAATAAACTTATCTGGACCGATAACACTAATGAGCTAAACATAAACAGGCATAAAAGCCCTTTACGCCTTTCTCCTGCCCTAAACAGACTAGGAAACTAGCAAGTCTCAGCAAACAAAAACTCCGTATATTATTCCGCACCCTGGTCCGACCTTGTATGTCCTACGCATGCCGTGTTCAGCAGCACCTCAAAAAGTAATGTAAATAAACACCAGATTATCCAAATCAAAGCACTGAAATACGTGTTTATATTTCCGTGAATCAAAGATGAAAACAGTTAAATGAATATGTAATAATGCATCTACTTTTATTTAGCTTACCAATTTCGCTATCAAAATTATCTAGTGTTTATTATATTTTTAACCGACTTCAAAAAAGGAGGTTTCTCAATTCGACCGTATGTATGTTCCTTTTTTTTTTTTTATGTGTGTTCGCGGATAACTTCGTCGTTTATGAACCGATTTTGATGATTCTTTTTTTGTTGTAAAGGAGATATTCCAAGGGTAGTACCATGATAAGGAAACCAGGATCTGATGATGGTATCCTAGAGAAATCGAGGATAACTTTCGAAAATTGTAAAGATGACTAGTGCGTTAGTAAAGTTTTTGCTTGAGTATTTTAAAGCAGTATAGTTTAAAGATGGTCTGGAGTCGATCTGATGAGGGAACGGGAAGACGGTCGAGGGAACTCCTCGACGGTACATAGTAGTTACCTTGTGTTTGGGCTCGATGAATTTGTATTGATGAGAACTTTTTACATAGATGGGTTGTGACTGTCATTAGTGGTCTGATGATGAAGAGAAAGGACAGTCAAGGGAATTTCTTAACGGCTTACAGGAACTACCCAGTGTTTGGGTTTAATTCATGTATTGAGATCTCAACACGAAATCTTGTAAATGCATTAGTGAAAACTTGTTTAGCACTAAAAAGGGTAAAATAAACTATTTTTTACAAAAAATTAAACCGACTTCAACACCACAAACAGGCACTCAAAAGCGAAAAATAATTTAATATAGGTAATTATTATAACCGCTACTCACTCATCTATATGAAGTCGGTGCCAGCCAAATCTAACAGGTAGTAGATAGATACTACTTACCTATGCCTACTTACTTACTACCTCGTACATAGTATATCTACTAACTTTTTAACTAGCCTGGCACCGACTTCATATGGATGAGTGAGTAGCGGTTATAATAATTACCTATATTAAATTATTTTTCGCTTTTGAGTGCCTGTTTGTGGTGTTGAAGTCGGTTTAATTTTTTGTAAAAAATAGTTTATGTTCATTACAATTGTAATAAGTACATTTATTTTAATTTTTGACACTTATTTGTACGATGCTTATTATCGTACAATATAATGTTCAATTTAAACTTTAAAAATAAAAATTGACGTGTAAATTATACATTTATCAATAAAGAACTTTGACTTTGACTTAATATAAAGCCATGGTTGTTTGTATATTGGTTTTTAAGTTGCTTTGGGTTAGCGCAGCCGAAGCAGGACCCGGAGGTGTACCGCCTAGCTAAAATGGCCATAGCTTTGATATTGGTCTCTCTTTTCTTTTCTCTTAAAATGTGTTCTGTTAGGCACACCGCTCGAGTGCAGGATACCGTGTGTTCAGTTAGGCACACCGCTCGAGTGCAGGATACCGTGTGTTCTGTTAGGCACACCGCTCGAGTGCAGGATACCGTGTGTTCTGTTAGGCACACCGCTCGAGTGCAGGATACCGTGTGTTCAGTTAGGCACACCGCTCGAGTGCAGGATACCGTGTGTTCTGTTAGGCGCACCGCTCGAGTGCAGGATACCGTGTGTTCTGTTAGGCACACCGCTCGAGTGCAGGATACCGTGTGTTCTGTTAGGCACACCGCTCGAGTGCAGGATACCGTGTGTTCAGTTAGGCACACCGCTCGAGTGCAGGATACCGTGTGTTCAGTTAGGCGCACCGCTCGAGTGCAGGATACCGTGTGTTCAGTTAGGCACACCGCTCGAGTGCAGGATACCGTGTGTTCTGTTAGGCGCACCGCTCGAGTGCAGGATACCGTGTGTTCAGTTAGGCACACCGCTCGAGTGCAGGATACCGTGTGTTCTGTTAGGCACCGCTCGAGTGCAGGATACCGTGTGTTCAGTTAGGACACCGCTCGTGCAGGATACCGTGTGTTCAGTTAGGCACACCGCTCGAGTGCAGGATACCGTGTGTTCTGTTAGGCGCACCGCTCGAGTGCAGGATACCGTGTGTTCTGTTAGGCACACCGCTCGAGTGCAGGATACCGTGTGTTCTGTTAGGCACACCGCTCGAGTGCAGGATACCGTGTGTTCTGTTAGGCGCACCGCTCGAGTGCAGGATACCGTGTGTTCTGTTAGGCGCACCGCTCGAGTGCAGGATACCGTGTGTTCTGTTAGGCGCACCGCTCGAGTGCAGGATACCGTGTGTTCTGTTAGGCACACCGCTCGAGTGCAGGATACCGTGTGTTCTGTTAGGCACACCGCTCGAGTGCAGGATACCGTGTGTTCTGTTAGGCGCACCGCTCGAGTGCAGGATACCGTGTGTTCTGTTAGGCACACCGCTCGAGTGCAGGATACCGTGTGTTCTGTTAGGCGCACCGCTCGAGTGCAGGATACCGTGTGTTCTGTTAGGCACACCGCTCGAGTGCAGGATACCGTGTGTTCTGTTAGGCACACCGCTCGAGTGCAGGATACCGTGTGTTCTGTTAGGCGCACCGCTCGAGTGCAGGATACCGTGTGTTCTGTTAGGCACGCTCGAGTGCAGGATACCGCTCGAGTGCAGGATACCGTGTGTTCTGTTAGGCACACCGCTCGAGTGCAGGATACCGTGTGTTCTGTTAGGCACACCGCTCGAGTGCAGGATACCGTGTGTTCTGTTAGGCGCACCGCTCGAGTGCAGGATACCGTGTGTTCTGTTAGGCACACCGCTCGAGTGCAGGATACCGTGTGTTCTGTTAGGCACACCGCTCGAGTGCAGGATACCGTGTGTTCTGTTAGGCACACCGCTCGAGTGCAGGATACCGTGTGTTCTGTTAGGCACACCGCTCGAGTGCAGGATACCGTGTGTTCTGTTACCGCTCGGTGCAGGATACCGTGTGTTCGAGTGCAGGATACCGTGTGTTCTGTTAGGCGCACCGCTCGAGTGCAGGATACCGTGTGTTCAGTTAGGCACACCGCTCGAGTGCAGGATACCGTGTGTTCTGTTAGGCACACCGCTCGAGTGCAGGATACCGTGTGTTCTGTTAGGCGCACCGCTCGAGTGCAGGATACCGTGTGTTCAGTTAGGCACACCGCTCGAGTGCAGGATACCGTGTGTTCTGTTAGGCACACCGCTCGAGTGCAGGATACCGTGTGTTCTGTTAGGCACACCGCTCGAGTGCAGGATACCGTGTGTTCTCGCTGCTGACTTCCTATCGGTCAAGACGAGCTTCCTTACTAACCTCTTTTTATTCTTGTATTTATAGTAATGTTTACAACATGAAATGCCACCACTAAAGGTTTGATTTTGTAGTATGTTAATATAATAAAAAAATATTTTTTTGGAAAAATGTATTTTTTGTATCGCAAACAAATTAAATTCATTTAATGTTTTGAAAAAAATTATGATCTCTTAATATAGCATAAGTAACCTAATATGATTTTGTGACACTGGGCTAAAACGAACACTAGTTTTCTTGTTTGTATTTTTTAATGAAAAAGTTGCCATATTTTTTAATTTCATTTAAATCTCCGCACTACTCGCGGTGATCACACAATCGAGCCAGGTCATCGTGTTGATATTGAACCACAACAGATAATTAAAAAAAACAGCTGGGCAAGGATACAGCCAGTGTGGTTCCGGAAATCCGGAATGTCAAGATAGGATCCACGGCACCTTCACTGTTCTGAGATGATTTTACAGAATACAAATTCTAATCTTTACTGCTGTTGAAAAGTATTTCATAATAGTGTACATTTTTGAGTACAAAATATATATTGTAATCTATATTATTATTTAATTTTTGAAATTTATTATTTTAAATAAACTTGTAAAGTAAAATGTAGTATTTTTTATTCGTAACTTAAATTAAAATATTAAACATTACCTACATAGTTTTTAATTAGTTGTCGGTGTTATTTAAATTTCAGTACAGGTTTCAACATTCTATAAAATTAACTATGTTAAATTATAAGAGTACTCTCCTATTTTTTATGTGTACAAATGAAACGTAATCTTTGCACCATAATAAATATACATTAGATATTCCAGATTTCTCTGGGCTGTTTTTTTAAATACACAATAAAATAAAGTTACAACGACAAAAACACCAAATTGAAAACGTAACACACGATTTGATCGCGAACAAAAATCTTGATTACTGTTTGCAGGTAAGATAAGATGATACAAAACATTTAAATAATTGACCCATACAAACTGGCCTCTTCTTCTAGAGGCATGCAATATGTCTGGCAACGCAGTTTCCATTGGTCTGAATTTATACAATGATAATAATAGTCAGTTGATAAAGTCTTCTTCTTTTTTCATTTTTAACTTTTAATCGGTTGTATCATATATGTCATCTGATTCATCATGTATTAATTTCTGGCTTCTATCCCGTTGTGTTATGTTAGTGTGATATGTTTGATGAGTACAATTACGCCAACGTCTTGTGCTTCAGCAGGATGATGTTATGGACTTTGACAAGTGTGTGGTTTCATGTAGAATCCAAGGTAGTAGCTCTTGCAGTTTGGCAATTTTAAAGAATGTCATTATGTTATAGAAAAATCAAAAAATAATAATCAAAAATAATGATAATAATAATTCAATTTGTATAAAATAAAACAATGTCAATGTGTGTAAAAGAATGTTAACATGTATAAAATTTAATATTTGTATACCTACTCAAAGAACTCTCACAATAATTAATTACATTAATTACGAGTACCTTCTGACGTTACAGTCGAGTTACGAAGGCCACGTAATTGAAACGTCGGGAAATAATTATTAATGATTTAGATCGCGATTACGCCCTGTGTAATGTTTTCTGTTTTTTTTTAATATGAGTTCGTATTGCCATCTACCAGTCGGTAGGCACAAAGTACCGCTTGAAAGCTCCGATACCGCTAAAATAGATGGAACCGTTTCAATAGTTCTAGAGATTCTAGACAACGCACGTTGAGACTTGAGACGAGACTTACATAGTAAAGAGGATTTTTCATAACTCGAATCATAATCCTCAGTAAGTCTCATAATGCAACTCCCTTCCGCTGAACGTATCTCGAATTATTTGAATCTTTGTAACTCGAAGAACATATTATTTTCCTATGAGGTAATAATAATAAATATATAGGTATACCCTTTAACTCGAATTTCCATAAAGATACTTACCAAATAATCTATTATCTCTGAAAAAAAAGCCGTTATCAATTTAAAATTAAACTTTGACTAAAATTCATAACTTTTTTCTAATCTGTAAAGACGTCATCTGTTTAAACATGTAAAGTAAGCAATTTTTAGCTATTTGTTGATATTTTAAAAATCACCTACCCGATTACACTGATATTTATTTGTATCAATAGTAGTCCTGTTTATACAGATCCTCGAAAGTATTACCTACCAAAGAAAAGAATAATTCTGAAAATCTAATCACAATTAGCTATGGCGTAACATGTAACATACATACAAAAAGAGTCGGTTAAATAAGTATAATAATTTCGAGAGCATGATTTTGGAGGATTCCAAGCTAGCCACCTGGGATTCCCTAAAGTGATAAAGATAAATTCTTGATTGGGTTTGAATTGTTGATTGTTATTACTTAAATTAAAATAATATAGCAGGTGTTTTTGTTGTTGGTATGGTTTGATTCCGTAAAATATATTGTTTTATGATATGTATTTACATAAATAAATGCCGACCCGCACGCCGCGCCGTCAGTCGGGTCTGCGGAGTCGTGCTCAACGACTGCCCTTCTGCCCCTCTACCGCCTAACACCTAAGGCTAAGGCTTTGCTATCTCTATCATTTCAAGCGAAAAAAAAGAAGAAGAGAGCAATGTCAAAGCTAAGACAGTTTTAGTTAGGCGGTAGACCCTCTGGAATATGTTTTCTTTGGACCATTTCAACGTTTACGTCGTTGGTTCGGTGCGACTAGGGTTGCGATCTCTAAAGTTTGGGAACTAGGACAAGACTCGTGAAAACCCAGGATTTTCCTGATTTTAGAGCCCATAACCCGGACATGTCAACAGATTTTTTTACACATTACTTTCTTAATACGTCTTACATTGAGACAATAGAATAAGATTTTTCAACCAGATATACTTGTATTAAACCCGAACTATGATAACGCGAAGTCCGGCCCGGACGCTCCCCGGACGGATGGCAACCTTAGGTGCGACGGGTCATCGAGTAATCGAGTAACACGGTGCGCACGCATCGATTCGTTCGTGTGAACGGGGAACCACCGATCTTGGGCTGTCGTCATGCTGACGCGAGCGTCGCGTTGTCGCGTTGATATTAAAAGTGTATTTATAGATAAAATATCGATTTTAAACAAAATTATACGCAAATATTGATACGCTGAGAATACTGATCGGTTCGTGATGCGATGCGCACCACATTCGAACGTCTGTTACTACTATTTGTGATAGCAGTAGGCAATTAATTGTACCATCGTTTCATTAATTATCCTACACATTTATAAGTATTATTGTTTTTACGAAAATAGACACAACCTATTTGGCAAAACTGGAAAATAAAAGGTTCAGTGCTTAATGGTAAGTACCTATTTAGGCTGTTTAATTAATTTTTTTACTTACTTTTATAAGTTAGAGCGGTACAAGCTGATGGAAAGCATCGAAAGCAGAACAGAACAGCACAGCGCCGCAGAGCCATTTGACTACTTATTGCCTAAAATTGCATTGCTCTTGTCACCTACAGTCAAAAGTCATAAGATTTAAATATTTAAGTATGTCTTTCAATAATATATATTATTTTCTAATTTATTTTGTTCGAATTTTTCGAAAAAATTTTTTCGTATAATATCAAAAATATTTCGATAATCTATTTAGTGATAAACTTACCCAATTACTTGCCCTTATCACAACGTCATCGCCTGATTCTTAGTACTGATAGCATTGCACTGTATTTATGTTTATTGATTTCGTTGTAATTTCGCTTTGTTTTTAATAACAACTCTAATAGTTAATAGTGGAATTGTTCCTAATGAAACATGAGTTTAGTTCGAAGTTTATTTTTAACGCATAAAATACAAGATTTTTTAAAATTGAAACTTAAGTCGGACTGGACTGACTATATCAAAAGTGTGTTAGTTACCCGTGTATGTATTTAATTACAAATGTGTAATGTGTAGTGACCTACCTAATGACCACGTTAGTTTTCATACTGAAATACTAGAGTTACAAGATATTGACAATGACCAGGTAGTACAAATAGTTACCAACAAGGGTGCTGGTAGTATTTAAACACATTTATATAATTCTGATAATAGTTCCACAATTTTAAAAAACTTCAATGATATTACGAGTCGCATTTAGGTATGTTTATTAATGAATTCAACATTTAATCATTGCATTTTGTTTCATTACAGACATAAAATAAGATACAAAAAATAAATGAGATTTAGGTACGGACTCCCATAATAGGGCATTGCAAAATTGCAATCAAACAATCATGGATCAGAACAGTATTAATATAGTACCTTATCTAACTTGATATTTGACAGTATGGTTGACTTTAGAGCCATATAAAATTGCTTTAGGCCTATGTAGTAGTGGTAGGACTCTTGGCAGAGTCCGCCTGGGGAAGTACCACACCTTTGCCAGTTATTCTACCGCCAAGCAGTAATGTGCAAACATTACTGTGTTCCGGTTTGAAGGGCAATGTTTCCAGAGAAATTACAGGGCTTAGAGATATAAGATCTTAGATCTCTGGGTGACGAGCGCAGTGCAGTGCTAGGTAATGATTTGGACTCTTCATGTTCCAATAGCTGCGTGTCACTGTGCTGTTATGTGTCAGGCATGTTGCTTACCATCAGGCACATGTCCTGATCGTCTCGTCACTATTTAAAAAAAAAAAAAATGTAATGTAAAACACAACATAAAGAGAGGTAGCGATGTCATATTCAGGATACTAGGGTGACGAAGAACCATCAGACAAAACGCACAGGTAGGTTCGCTGTGTCGAGTAAATCGCTTTCTGCATCCGATTCTTGATCTAAACAAAATTCATAGGTCCAGTTGAACATGTTCTACCTATCCATGCATATACATATAGTTATTGCTATATAATAATCAGGACTTTTTTCTAGGTATGCTGGCATACATATGAATAACAATGTATCTACTATGGCAACCCGCAACTTTGCAAAGTTTGGCAACTGCAAAGTACGCAGCGTGGATTGCGTCGCAAGCCAACTCTATATCGTCAACACTGGAGCTGCAGCAATTAAACCCGACCCACGCCGAACAAGCATTAACAGGAATAATTGCAACTTTACGGAACCATTTAGTGTCACATTTTGATTTGTACTCGACGAAATCTCACAAAAGTTCCGATCGTAATGATTCCACATACGAAGACATACAAAATACTTTAACTGCTTGCACTTTAAATGAATTGTTCTGTCTGTTGCAGAATATTAAATGCTACAACGCGTGGTATAACGCGGCTGGTCGGACGAATGTAACTAAGAGAATGATAGAATCACTGTTTACCGATAAATTGACTTCTTTATCCATGAACTTTTACACATTTATGATGTTTCGGCAACCTCTTCTGACCAAAGCACACCTACTTTGTGGTCTAACTCGATTCCATTTTGATTTTGAGGGCTTAGTTAGCTGCGACCACTCTGACCATGTCGTAGAAGAAGTTAGAGAAAATATCAGTAACTTTCTTAAAGACTTACGTAACTTAAAGTATTTAACTATAAAATACATCTGCACAAACGATATTTTGAAAGAAATAGCAGTTAACTGTAAACGGATCGAGGAATTGGATCTCAACTCCAGCGAAGACATCAATGATGATAGCATAGAGATATTGAAACAGTTACACAATTTGACAAGTATTAATTTAAAAGGAACATCTGTTGGTCAGCACGGTATCGAAACACTTCTGTTATGTTTTGACAAATTGAACAATATTAACGTTACTGAATTATCCAATGCTAAAACCATGATTTCGGATGTGCTAGAACAAATTTGGGTTTCACTTGAAAAATTTCCTAAAGTATTCAAAATAAAATCATACCAAAGTGCGTACGATACATTCGATCAACTGTCGTTAGTGGCTGAAATGTGTCCTCTTGTACAGCGTCTGTCTGTTAGGAAGTTAATGTATAATATCTTAGCTTTGCCCGGTTTTAAGAATTTACATGAATTAACTTTACAAGAGTACGAAGCTTCTGAGGTAAGCGATGTCTTGAAAGAAATCGGGCCTAATTTGACACAGTTACAGCTAACAAAAATTGTGAACATTGATTTCTCCACTTTGTCTGTTATCGGCGAAAGGTGCACTAAGTTGGAAGAATTGTCATTAGAGAGCTGCACATTTATCGAGAAAACCACGAATACAGAGGGATTAAGAACGGAGACATTTTCAAATTTGAAGAAGCTAACTTTTGATACATCGTTTTCCTTTGATTTGAGCTTCATGAGTTATGTCGAGGAGTATCTCCGGTCATATACGCGCGTTCGCTCAGACGTAGACGTATTAACTGCCACACGAATAGAGAACGAAGTACGAGTAATTCAAGAGTTCGCATTTTTCTTGCTCTCAAACAGTTCCAATGTTGAATTCATCGAGCTAAGTAATTCGCCTTGGCTCACAGAGGACTTACTAATTCAAGTTACGGACCATAATGAATTGCCTAGATTGAAAAATTTAAAGGTTATATGTAGAGCTAGAAATATTTTTCCCATTAGCAAACCGCAAGCGATGACCTCACTTGTGCTAAAGCGATTCCAGACCAACCGACCACTGGTGACGGAAGAAGATCTGCCACCAAAAAGACCGTTATCTATAGATCAACAGTTATACTTATTACAACTGTAGTAATGAAAATAAAACAGAGGAACCTTTAACTCGGCACGAGTGTCCGTACTATTAAACTGATATTTGCAATGTAACGAATCGTACTAATCCATGGACGTATAAGAAAGTACGTCTAAATACGTTTTTTTAAATCCCGACCAAAAAAGGGGTGCTAAAAGTTTGACGTCGATGTCTGTCCTTCTGTGTGTGTTTGTTTGTGACACCGTAGAGCTCAAACGGATGGGTCGATTTCGATGCGTTTTTTTTTATTTGAAGGTTAATTTCCGTGTGGATGTTCTTAGCTATGTTTGGATAATATCGATTCAAGATGGCCGCCTCCATAAAACGGTGGACAAAATATTTCTTCACAACCTAGCTCAATATGGGTATCAAAGGAAAGGGCTTGACTAGCAGAATGTTGGACAGATAACAAATCCGAGGTGGTCGGACATTATTAAAAATTTTAAATTTTGTTCATGTGTACGTCCATGTACTAGGCAATCGTTATTAATATTGCAAACGTGAATGTTCAGATGTTGGTATCTCAATTATGTAAGTACCTACCAATACATGGACGTATACATGACCAAAATTTAAAATTTTTTAATAATGTCCGACCACCTCGGATTTGTTATCTGTCCAACATTCTGCTAGTCAAGCCCTTTCCTTTGATACCCATATTGAGCTAGGTTGTGAAGATATATTTTGTCCGCCATTTTGGGGAGGCGGCCATCTTGAATCGATATTAACCAAACATAGCTAAGAACATCCGCACGGATATTTACCTTCAAATAAAAAAAACCGCATCGAAATCGGCCCATCTGTTTGAGCTCTACGGTGCCACAGACAGACACACACACAGGCAGACAGACATCGACGTCAAACTTATAACACCCCTTTTTTTGGTCGGGGGTTAAAAACAACCCACCCTGAATCGTTCCTGGTACAAATGTGCCCAAAACTCTGGCTGCGTTGCCTCGCTGAATAGCGATTGCTATCCTCTGCTTCAGGAATCAGGAACGAGCCAGAGCGGGAGTCACCACTTTGGTTCCGTATACGACGCCCAATCTCCCAGATTAGATCCTTCGCATCAGTATTCTATGGCATCAGCTCCCCAACTGCCCGTAGTCTCCACGGCAATCGGAACAATAATGTACTGCGGGTCCATAGCCGCGTATTTTATATTGTGCCAATGACTACTATTACAAAGCTAAGCTGTTTTTTTTGAACGCGATAATCTCAGGAACTAATGGACCGATTTGTTTCACCACTGGATGTGTACGTGATCCCTGTGGCTACATAATGTATAATGTACCACGGGCGAAGCCGGAGGGGGGACCGCTAGTAGATTATATTAGACTTGTCTCAAGAACGAGTACCTATCTATTTTTAATTTTATGGACTGAATAATAAATGCAATGTGATTACATTTCTGTGTATTTTTTTTTCTGATTGCGGTGCCTGTGCTTTGGTGTCAGTAGTAGGCAAACATCGCAACTTTTTGCCGTTCCACTAGCAAGTACCTAGGTACCTACTGTTGATGGCTGATGTTTGTCTGTACACTTAGGAACGTTAGCTAATTTTGTATTTAGTTAAAAAAATGTATAATTTTACTTTAAATCTGTGCTGATTATTTAGTACCATGTTATTATTATTGAATACATAAATGTGATTACTTTTACATTTGACATATTGTCAAGCAATAAAATTATTATTGTTTTATTTTGTTGATAATTTGATGAATTATTATCAAATTAATGTCATTTTGTAATTAGGCAGTAGGTATTATTACTTTGGACTTGTCGTGTACCTATTGTATAATTAAACAAACGTTAATTAATAAATAACTATTGCATGTCAACAATAATTACACACACAAACACACAATAAATTATTATATAATATTTCTGTGGGCGAGTTTATCTTTCCATCTTTTTCTAAGCTGCCTAGTGTTATATGTATTAATAAATCATTTTCTTACATTAAATAAAGTCATACATAATTTCAACCACATCTACATCTCCCGTATGGTCTAGTGGCTAGGATACCTGGCTTTCACCCAGGAGGCTCGGGTTCGATTCCCGGTACGGGAATATCTTTTAGCACTTACCTTGCAATCAAAATTATTTTATGTGCGTAGACTTTTTCCTCCGCTGTCCCCAAGATGAAAACTATATCAGCCGACTCTTGGTCTTCTGACAACCGCTGGAGGTCTCTCAGGAGGCCTGGGAGACCAGCTCTTTCCACAGACGAGGTGCAGCAGGTGCCTGGGCCTCGGTTAGCCATTGGCACTGGCAACTTCTTTTTTACAGGAAGAATGATGATTTTCTCACAAACTTAGTTTTAAAACGGATCACTTTTTAAAGTTTTGCTACCTTAAATAAACTGTCACATAACACTTACTTAGCAGTTATTATTGTATATTTCTAAATTTGGTAAAGTTTTAAACACACACAACTAATAAGTTTACAGAAACGGAATAAATTCGCAATCACACAGAAATACACAGCACGCGCGTAATAAAAACACTGTTATTTATGTTTATTTTCCTCGCAAGTCTAGCTTTGAAGCTTGTCAACATAACCTCAAACTTGAAATAACTTAAAAGAGTCGGAACTTCGGCTTCGGTCGTTTTGTTTCGGCCTAATAACTGTGTGCGTTTAGAAATAATTTTGATCTACTCATTCTTCAGAAAGGTTAGTAACACGCTCTCACTCAGTTATTTTATGTTGTGTTGTTTAGTTGACGCAAAGCTCAGGTAGAAAACAGGTTTTAGGTAAGACGCTTCTACACTATAGCTATCTTTGTCATCTAAAATGTTGTTAATCAATTCATGTGTAATTTTGGAAGGTGAGTATCTGCCTTCGTGGCGCAATTGGTTAGCGCGTTCGGCTGTTAACCGAAAGGTTGGTGGTTCGAGTCCACCCGGGGGCGCATTACTTTTGCAGTTCGATGTAATTAAGTGAGGATTATTACTCTTGTATACCTTGAAAAGTTTAAAAATCTCACATAGTAGACGTGTTACATGTTTTGCATTTCAAGGTCCTATTATACATGTAGTATATTGATAATGGACCTTCTGGATTCTTGAAAAGCGCTGCGTTGCACATGGTTTCCTCGTTGCCTTGAGTAGCACCTGTAAAACTATAGCAAAAAGTGAATATAGTACAGAAACAGTAGGTAAAGCAATTAGTTCACTTAATCCATCACTTGTTTCGTATTTTCGGCGGTCGGAATTCAGCTAGTCAGCCCGCTTCTGCTGCTGAATACATTAGATCGCTGTAACAGCAGGCGTCAGACTCCTGACGAGACAAAACGACCCAGCCAGTCTGCTCCTACAAAATGCTTGTGACTAACTACTTCAACTAAGCTTCTATTATACAACAGCCAACAAAACAACGGAGAAATGCGGCGGTAGCGCTGCTTCTCAACGTAAAAAGTTGTGGGACTCGTATAGCTCGTTGACAACCACGGTGCTGATAAAGCGAGACTAAGCGCCTGCCATATTTATCATAGTGAATCCCGTTAGTGGGGCTTACTATGAGTAATAAAAGCATTTCGATAGTGTTTTTTTTCACATTGAAAATTTGACATACTGGGCATCTTCTCGAGACCCCGGTAAAATCGCGATATTTTACTAGTAACATAATATGTATTAAAACTCTCTTACATAGTGCTAGCTCCCATTAGTTACTTACTATTAGGTGTGATACATGTGTAATCTGTGGTACTGATACTGGTAGGTAGACTTTACTAGTTATTCTGCCGCCAAGCATGAGTGTGCACACATTACTGTTTCGGTTTGTAGGGTAATGTTCCCATTGAAATTACATTTCAAATAGATAATACACATACCTTATATCTCTGAGTGACGAGGATCAGTTCGTAGCAAACCAGTCGCTACGAATACGAGTACGAGTAGATAGGAACGAAGTTTTTTCGGAAAATATAGAAGGAACAAGCATTAAATGTTTATTTGCTTTAATCGAAGCAAATATCGCAGATACAACATACAACGGCCATGAAATGTGGTAAGGATGTTGGAGCTACCTACTCCAAGTAGTAGGTAGGTATGGAGTGAGGGAAACTGTCAGTTTGAAATTGTTCGTATTGTTTTGTTGTGTGGAACGTACACAAAACATAGGTAGGTATTTGGAGTTTCAATTTTGTTGTATTAAAACACTGAGGTACCGCACAGGACTTTTACACTATAATACACCACACAATTCATTTTTAACACGGCACGAATTTAAATACGTACCTATATTTATATATGTAACGTTTGATGTTGCCATGCTACACACTTTTCAAAGCCTAAACCTTTTATTTTTCGGAATTCATACATTACAAAAGTATGAGGCGTTTTCCAGACGCAAAAAAGACTTGTTAAATATAGTTCTATATTTCGCCAAATGTGGCACCACTGTTTGTTTTTGTGAAATTTATCTAACAAAATAAAACATTGGCGCCACCTATGGTGAAATTGGGAACTGTTTTCAACAGGACTTTTTACATCTTTAAAACGCCCCATTCATACAGAAGTATTGACTATGACCAGGTAGTAGAAGTAGTCACCGGTAGAGGGCGCTTATTAAACATTATTTTGATATAACTCTAACAACAGGCAAAACGCGTAATTCCGTTTTACATTTTGCTTACGGAATTTAGTCTCACATTTATTTCAGTCCGGTCGCGCAGCAAAATCCAAGCCTGCCGTAAGGAACTTCGTATCAAAAAGAAAAAATACAAAAGTAAGTATACAATTTTAACAACTAAAATATGTATAATATATAATTTAATTTTTCATTTATAATGTGTAGTGGCCACGTTAGTTTTCATACAATTTTTTTTAAATTAAGTAATAAGTACCTATGGTATATCTTATAGTGAAACAAAGCTAAAACTTCAAAAAATAAAAAATATCAAACAAAAAGTTTCACTTTAAAATGATAATGTGTTTATGAAACCACGGTAAACGTGATACTTTTTTCGCATTGGGCTCGTAGACATTCTAAATTTTTTTGGAAAAATAATGCGATTTAATTAAGAAATAACTTTACGAGTAACGCCGCCATGTCGGTCTCGGCTGCTCTGTCGAGCGGCTTCCACTGTGCCCCTACTCGGCGGCCGACCGTCACGCGACATGCAATAGATGGACGAAAAAGTTTGAGGCAATGTAATAAAAGTTTCAATTTAAAACATGTTTTAGTAATTTCTCTTATCGAGTCGCTGTCACAAATTAATATAACGTTAGTTTTTCAAAATTACCACGAGCTACGATCGAACAAACTACCAATAAGTTTGAGTTTAGATATTTTATTTATGTAGTAGCCCCCCGGGATCAGTAGTGGAACGCTCAGCAATAGGAAGTGGTGAGCGGTGTCGGAGCGTCAGACTCGACGGCTCGGAAATTACATCCCATCCGCCAGTCGTGCTGGCATAACGCCTGCTACAAATCGCCGCTAGGCGGCACTACATCGCATAAAACTACTTTATCCATCGATATAAACCACTAGATGTGCCCTGAGCACCTTGAAATTAGTAATAAACTGCGTCTGTGTGTGTAGTGTAAGTGGTTTACACATCACCAATCTACTTTCCCCCTAGAATAGCGGCGACGTATGCTGTGGTTCTACTTATTTTGGTTGTTGACAACAAATAGTGATAGGTTACAAGAACAAAATTAAAAATTTTGACTAACCCCCGACTACCTTAGATTTGTTATCTGTACAACATTCTACTAGTCAAGCCCTTTCATTTGATACCCATACAAAGGGAGTTGTAACAAAAGAAATGTATTTCGCCATTTTGTTGTGGCGGCCATCTTGGATTTGAAATTTGTTATAGTGTATAGTATTCTACTAGCCAAGCCCTTTCATTTGATACCCATATTGAGGAAGGTTGGGAAGAAATATTTTGTCCGCCATTTTGTGGAGGCGGCCATCCTGAATCAATATAAACCAAACATAGCTAAGAACCTCCGCACGGATATTTACCTTTAAATAAAAAAAACCGCATCGAAATCGGCCCATCCGTTTGAGCTCTACGGTGCCACAGACAGACAGACATCGACGTCAAACTTATAATACCCCCTTTTTTGGTCGGGGGTTTAAAAACGTCCGGTATTCACCACTTCCTACAACCGACTAGAACGGAAAGAGTGAGCTCACTCTTCCCAACGATAACAAGATTCCGTGCGCCCTGAAGTTGGGTACATCGTTTACTGTATGAATTTATACTTATTTTTTTTATAATATAGATATTATAGAGTGACAAGACGAGCAGGACATGTGCCTGATGGTAAGCAACACGCCTGCCAACAGCACGGTGTTACACAGCTGTTTTGAACCGATAAGAGTTAGTCAAAAAAATCAAAAAAGCTGTATTTGAACAGTTTACATGACATTTGCGATAAAAGTTAAGACGTAATACAAATTTGCAAACTAATCAGGTGTGAACTCTATCTCCCACACTAGGAATCATTATCTAGCACTGGACTGCGCTCGTCACCCAAAGATATTTAAAAAACCAAATAGTAATTTTTTAATTTTATAAGTATAGTTTAGAACCAAAGTTGGATTTGATTATAGATTTTAACACACATCTTAACATCAGCTTCATACTTTCAAAGACGACAATCATCGAGTCGCGCGCAGTCCTTGACAGCGGGCGCACGGTTTTGACATAAGTGTTTGTAAACAATTCTGGTGATTTTTTTCATTTTCTAAAATTACTGGGAATAAACATGGACGAGGTCGTCAGACCTCGATCATGTACCTTGGAGAGCAATAGTAGTAACAGTACGCTTACGTCTAGACCCGAAAAAAAAAGATCAAGGGAAGATAGTGAAGAAGATGTCAGTGATAGCCAACATTTTATTCCAGTTCAAAGTAGAAAATACGCCAAAAAGAGTAAAAACATGCAAAATAATTTGAAGAATGTACAATCGAGTGAACTAGATTCTTATGAAGTATGTGTAAGTGCTTCAGAAATACTACCAAAACAAATACAATTGGCAAAATTTCTAAAATGCGAAAACATATTGAACATAACAAAAATTAAGTACAAAACACCGTATAAGCTGTTAATTACATTTGAAAATAAAGAAGATGCCCACAATTTGGTAAGCAATTCAACTTTTAAAGAGTTAGGCTATAGATGCCATCTTACTGACGAAGTTAATATAAGCTATGGAGTTGTCAAATATATAGAAAAGGACCTAAAAGAAGAAGAGTTAGTCAAGTTTTTTGATTGTGAAACAGAGATCCTTTCAATAAAGCGACTTAAACGCCTAAATGAAAAAAAAGAATGGAGTGAGAGTGAGACAGTCCAGTTCTGTTTTAAAGGAGCGACCTTACCCACACACGTTTACGGAGCTGGATGTCGATTTAAGGTTGAGACATATACATTTCCGGTCACCCAATGTTCATCCTGCTGGCATTACGGCCACCTGGCAAGGTTCTGTCCGTCCAAAAGAAAGTATGTCCAAAATGTAGCGGAGAGCATGCAAATTGTGAAACAAATAACTATAAATGCACAAATTGCAAGGGCGAACATGTAGCTTTTGACAGAAACTGCCCAAAATTTTTGAAAGAAAAATATATCAGGAAAATCATGAGCAAAAGAAATTGTACATATAGAGCAGCATTAGTCGAATATTTGGGACAACACAATGATGTGAGTGACAATAACAGAGTGACTATGAATAAAATGACCAACAAAACAAACGTATCTGGTGATTTAATAACAGGTGATAATCGTAATAAACACGTTTCTTCCATAGATTTTGAGATTGATGAAAGTTCTGACTCATGGGAACAAAACGGAAATAAAGATTTAAAAAAGTTAAAAAGCAGAAAAAGAGAGTACCAAGCCCTATATTCAGACATTACCAAAGTTAAAAACCAGATAAAGGGGATACAAATCGTCCGCATTCGTCTAGACATACAAAAGAACTTAAAGGAGAAAAGAGTACGGCAAAAATAACAGAAAACTTTAATTTTTCAATTTAATTGAAAAAATTCGGAATATTTTTGCTGATGTTAGTTTCGAAGAGAAAATTACTATGATTTTTAAATGCATACTAGCAGAGATTAAGGAACTTTTTTAAGAACCGTTAACAATGGAGATATATTTACTAAATTTTAAATATTTTCCATAATGGATAATGTACCTCATTCCAACCGTGTCATTCTGGACTTTGATAGTTCTACTGCTCAATTGTGTTTTGGACAGTGGAACTCCCGAAGTTTAAACAACAAAAAAATTGACTTAGAGCTATTGTTAAATCAAGAAAAAATTCATGTATGTTTACTTAGTGAAACTTGGCTGACAGCAGATCGTGAATTTAAAATCAATGGATATAATGTATACAGAATGGATAGGGATGAGGCAAATGGAGGAGTTGCTATACTAGTACATACTTCTATTAAGTCACAGCTATATCCTGTTTTGTTAAATAACTCTGGCATTGAAATAGTTTCTATAGAAGTGTTTAATTGTAAACACG
Source organism: Ectropis grisescens (assembly GCA_017562165.1). NCBI lineage: Eukaryota > Metazoa > Arthropoda > Insecta > Lepidoptera > Geometridae > Ectropis > Ectropis grisescens. Next base: position 27,935,426 of record CM029777.1, on the reverse strand, counting down.
TTAAGTACATAGCATCTATTTATTGTCCATCTTCTGTCCAAACCTCGCAATGTGACTGGGACCAACTGTTGTCTAACTTTAGGGAAAAATCGATTGTAGCAGGGGATTTTAATGCCCATCATTCTAATTGGTCAAATAATGTAATTTGTAGTGGCGCAACTAGAGGTGAACAATTATATGATGCTAGTGCAAACCATAACTTTATTAGTATAAACAATGGTGAATGTACTTATTTGAAATTAGTAAATGGTAGGTTGCATAAATCATCACCAGATGTTACTTTTGTTTCTACAGATATTGCTATCTATTTTAATTGGAGTGTTACCAGGAATGCCTTGGCAGTGATCACATATTCATTAAATTTTATTCAGAGCAAAATCACGCGACACCCTGCAAAAAGCGGCGCAATTATAAATTAGCTAACTGGGATTTATATCGTGATGCCTGTCAAAAAGTTTTCTGATAACAATGTAACTTTTTGAATGACGACAATATTCAGTTAACGTATAATTTTTTTATTGAAAAGCTAAATCATGCCGCTGATAAAAGTATACCATATGTAAACATTAATACAAATCCAACAAGGTCATTCAAACTAAAACCTTACTGGAATCAAGAAATCTCTCAGGCAATCGCTAAACGTCGCCTAGCACTTAAAACTTTTAGATCAAATCCAACTCCAACCAATTTTGACAAACTAAATGAAACAGTATCTAAAGCGCAAAAATGTATAAGGCAGGCCAAATTTGATAGTTGGAAGAGTTTCTGCGGAGAGATAGATGGTGTCACCAACGCATCAGTCATGTGGCAAAAGATGAGATGGATTAAAGGAGTGAAAAAAACCGGGTTTCATGTATCTAACGACAAAAAAGAAGAATTATTACGTTCATTGGCGCCAGATTTTGTTGAACCTTCATCACCAATTTTTAGTTCAGAAAATATGCAATTAGAAAGTGCTTTTTCTCTGCAGGAACTTAACAACTGTATTAAGAAAAAAGATACTGCACCGGGTACAGATGCTATTACATACAGTATGATTTACCACTTACCTTTGGTGGGTAAAACTCTACTTCTTAAACTGTATAATTTAATATTTATAAAAGCTTCAATACCGGCTCAATGGCGTCAGATCAAAGTTCTACCTATTCCCAAGACAAATTGTAATAATAATTCTACATCAAAACTTAGACCAATCTCATTGATATCTTGTATGTGTAAGATACTCCACATAATGTTGACTAAGAGGTTAGAATGGTTTACTGAAAGTAATAATATACTGGCCTGTACTACATCGGGTTTTCGTAGAGGTCAGTCTAGTGTGGATTGTATAACAAGATTGGTACTACACATACAATCAGGTTTTGTTGAAAGACTACCCACTCTTGCTTGTTTTTTAGATATTGATAGCGCCTATAATAATGTACTTATTGATCAACTTGTTTTAAGAATGGATGAACTTGGGTTTGGTGCTAAAATATGTAATTATTTAATTAAATTTCTGAGTCTACGATGCCTCACTATAGAAGACGATAGCGATAATAGCAATATTATATGCAGGTGGACAAGCAAAGGATTAGCTCAAGGTGACCCTATGTCACCTATATTATTTAATATAGTCACAACTATGATCAGCCAATTCATGGATTCATTGTATGTTTTACAATATGCAGATGACTTTGTTTTTTATATACAGGACAAAAATTTAAACAAATGTGTAGTGGAAATGCAAGACTGTATAGCTTGGATATCTTCATGTTTGAGCGAAATAGGCTTGACAGTTTCCCTCATGAAAACTCAACTATGTCTGTTTAGTAAAAGTAGACAGAGAGAACAGATATCCATAAGAGTAGATGATAATCTCGTTCCAGTAGTAGATTGCATTAGATATTTGGGAGTATGGTTGGACAAGTCTTTGAGTTGGACCAGACATATTACGGAAATTCATAACAAATCTGTTAAGCTACTGAACATTTTAAAGGTTTTAGGAGGGTCATCCTGGGAGGCACCCAAAACATCTTCGGAGACTGTATTTATCTTTAATTAGGAGTAGAATTGATTACTCGTGTTTTATATATGACAATGCATCCAAGACTAATTTACTTAAATTAGACCGACTTCAAAATGCAGCCTTGCGTGTGGTAGGTGGCTTTATTAAAACTACACCTATTCATGTGATGGAATATGAACTGTGTGTACCTCCCTTATGGTTGCGTCGAAAATATCTGGCAACTAAATACTGCCTTAGAGCGCAATCCTGGGCTAAAAATATTACAATAAGCAGGTTGGACTATTTTATAAATTTAAACTTAACAAAATTAAAGAAGTGGCCTTTACTCTTATCAGTTTACAATGAGACAAAGTCAGAAAAGATTAACAACAATTATCCTTTACCTATGTTCTCTCTGAATACTTGGTTTCTAATATAGACATGAGTTTCATACAAACCGAAATAGAAAACATAGTAGAACCAAAAAGAACTATGATAGTATAATTTTAAAATGTAGTACATTGCATATGTTATGTGTAAAATACAACGGTTGGCATAAAATTTACACTGATGGGTCTCAAACACAAGCAGGTCGTGGTGCAGCCTTTTGTGATCCTAGGAGCAATGTGAAAGAGCGATTTAAATTAAATGATTCAAATTATTCGATTATGTTTGTCGAACTCTTTGCAATCTCAGAGGCGCTGTCTTACATGATCAGTGCAGGATTTCAAAAGTCCGTTATTTTGTCAGACAGCAAAAGTGCTTTGCAACATGTGGCTCGATGTGCCTCTGGACACAGAGGTTCATCGATAACATACAAATATTAAATAAAGTCCTAACTCTGTTGCGTAAGGGAGTGATCTTGGTGTTGCAATGGGTTCCTTCGCATATTGGTCTGTGTGGTAATGAGGAGGCAGATAGGCTCGCTCAGGAAGCAATATCAAGCGGTACTGAAGTTTACTTGAGGCCTGAATTCACAGAAATTCTAAACAACTATAAAATTCGTATGAAATTACAATGGAAAGAATGTTTTGATAAGGTTTCAAGAGCAAAGGGTATATGGTATCGTACGATACAAACTGAACCTCCTCAAGTGCCGTGGTGGACAAATGTAAATTTGACTCGCGAAATTATTGTAATTGCTCATAGATTGCGCTCTGGACACATGCCTCTAAATAATTTTAATTTCTTAATGAGACAAATTGATAGCCCAAGTTGTAATATGTGTGGTGCCGCTGTAGAAGACGTTCATCACTTCCTAATGGAGTGTGTCAATAGCGCATCTATGAGAGATAACTTAGTGGACACATACAAATTGAACAGTCTAGATGTAGGGCTGATCCAAAGCATCTTAGCTGTGCCTATGTCGGACGCTGCTAGAATGCTTTATGAGTCGGCCCGTAAGTTGTTCAAAGATAGAATTACTAGTATCTAATTACTCGTTGCTGTTGTATAATTTGTGCGTTAAATACGGGACTGACATAGTCAAATGTGACTCAATGTCCCCAATAAAAATGAGATAAAAAAAAAAAAAAAGACGACAATACCGACATAGATGGTTTTATAATACTCATTTATTCAACTGTTTTATTTTACCTCCACAACCGAGTTTCAAAAAGATAATCCCGAAACTCGCTACCAAAGAGTTTACATATACCTACTACGCATAGAGTTAGATTTTCCGCACGGTTCCTTTGTGTCAATCGTAAGCAGATGACATGCATACTTTTTATGGCAACAGAGTTATGTGTCGACACAAAAGAATGACATTTCCACAAGAGCGACAAGGCAAGACAGATGCTACCCGTGCCCGTGGTTTCTGTGTAAACATTGAACTCTCCTTTCCTTATTTATATCAATGGGTGTAAAGTGTTTGTGCCAACTCTATATACATGGTATATGTAAACTCTTTGCTCGCTACTTATTCTCGTTTTATAGACAAATTCTGTGCTGCCATACCACAGGTATTGCCAGAAGTACTCTATGAAATAAAACAGTACAATTTGCACTCAGTTGGACAGCTTTTAAATGTCGGCATAGTGCTGAATATTATTATTTTATACCCTTCTACCATCCTGCATAGGTCTCCTGCTGTATCATATGACCCATAAATTTTGTTCACGGGCCTGTGCTCTATATTCTATCATAAAGTTGGACCAAATTACACATTACGGAAGGTAATATCTTTCGTGAAGTGACTTGGTGAAGAGGTCACTAGGAAAAACATGGTACTGAGTTACTATAGAAGTTAAGAATTTGTTTGAACGCGCTAATCTGAGTAACTACTGGACAGATTTCAATAATTATTTTACCTATGTATATGCACGTTATCCTCAAGTGCTATCGACATATAGGCTATGGTATATATTATGAAGCCAGGAGGGACCGCTAGTGAATATATTTGTTTACGTCTTTAATTATATATTATCTAAGCTCAACAACAACGAAATAGGATATTATAAGAATATTTAATATTTATAATTTCAATCTTGTATGAATAATATCATCCAATCAATAATATTACGAATAATGCAAAAGTAACGCTGTCTGTTACGCTTTCACTCCTAAGCACACGGATACACTTCGGAGAGTGTGCAACTGATCTGCATGATCTAATACCTCCTTGCCCTTTTTTCTATCGTACTTCTCGGAACTCAAAGAAGCGGCACCGTTTCATGGTGGATATTCCAAAGACACGGACGAAGAGGTTTGACTCTACGTTTGTGATAAGAACATCTAGGCTGTGGAATGAGTTGCCTGAGTGGGTTTTCCCCGATAGTTATAATCTTGGTGTCTTCAAATCGAGAGTGAATCGGTTTCTTCTAGGTAAACACGCTCCATCGTAGACCGCATCGTCGCTTAACATCAGGCGAGATGGCGGTCAAGTGTAAACCTATAAAAGTTAAAAAAAAAAAAAAAGCTGAAACCGAATGAAATTTGGCTCAAAGAAAGTCCAGAGCCTGATAACATAATGAAGGACTGAATTAGGAGACGAAAAAGAAGTGTTGAAGTTACCTTATTTTTGCAATTAGAAGCTTGAAACTGATGTCATAGAATAGATAATACAGATAGAACGGACACTCCCAACCCCCCGCCAATTTCAAGCTTCCTCACCCCTCAGGCCGTTTCGGATACGTTAGGAGCACTCAACGAAGGGCTGGTATCGAACATCTAATTCCTAACGAAATATCATCATGGTGGGTTGTTGTGCTGTTTACGGCTGTCCGTCAACTAAACGGCACAAGATTAAAAGCTTTATTTAATTTCCTAATGATAAAATAACGTAAGATTAAAAACTTTTCAATAACGTTGCTTTATAATATTACAAGCTTTGCTTAGTTTGGGGTCAGATGGTGTTGTGTGTGAATTGTCTACTAATATTTATTTATTTATAATAACGAAGTCGTTTTTAACTCAAAGTTCGTAACTCACACAGCCAGTAACTTATGTGCCCAAGCACGGATTGATAATGCCTGGAGGAATAATTGTAGTGACAGAATAAAGTTTCCTTCATGGGTAAGTGTAAAATAATCATCGGTTTCGTTTCATTTTACGCGGCAATACAAACACCCACAGATTTCTGAAACAATTTAGAAATCTGTGCAAACACCCTTTTTAATTAGAATAGTGTAATTTGGCTCCATTCCATTTATGCAACTCAACATTATAGCAAGTTTATAGACTACGTTACCAGGTGAACTATTCAAAATTATAGGGGCACAACTATTCAATAAAACAATAAAGTCAAAGTCAAAGTTCTTTATTGATAAATGTACAATTTACACGTCAATTTTATAAAAAAAACAAAATAAGAGTATACATTTTTAAAGTTTAAATTGAACTTTATATTGTACGATAGGTATCGTACAAATAAGTGTCAAAAATTAAAATATATGTACTTATTACAATTGTAATGAACAATGTCAATTTTTTACAAGTTTATTGTGAGTTTGCCATCACTATATAAAAACTCGCTGTAACTATAAAAAGTTTGATCGATAAGCCAGCTTTTTAATCGGTTTTTGAAGCTACCCGAACTCGGTGCTAATTTAACTATTTTAGGAAGAGTGTTATAAACTTCCGGTCCCATAATGTGAGTCAGTTTTTCCGATCTCGCGAGAGAGTGAGGTATACTATCCAGCTTGTCAGCGTTACGTATATTGCGCGAATGTCTCTCTCCTCGCGTGTCGTATGAGTCTAAGTTGTTTCTGACATACACAGCTACTTGGTAGATCAAGATTGCAGGCAACGTAAGTATGCCAAGCTCTTTGAAATATGGTCTGACGGATGTGCATTGCAATTGCAATTCAGTAGCCCTAGCGCTAACGCACACATTCACGCGTGTGTACGAACGACATCTGCGTAGTTGTGTGAAGAGTAGGCAACTCCACAGCGGCGGTTGTATGGAGTTTTAGAGGAGTGTCCGGGGTGTGCTGATGTTTAGGCTCTTAATTAGATATACGAATAAATTCAAAGTTTGTAAAATGTAACCCTTGAAAATTAATAAGACGTTATTCAAAACTGGCGAGGTAGTCTCGCAGTGTATGTAATATGCGATACCCAGTTATAGTTACTTATTATTAGTCCTGATTTTTTGATCGATCAATCTTCTAATGAAATCGTTTTCATAATAATCTCTTTGCTTTATTTCATAAAATTAAGCTCTTTCTTCATATATTAAAAATTACAAAAAACATAACATAAAAATAGAGTTCTAATATTTATACCCTTTATAGGTGTTTACAGCATTCTTTAATAATGGGTAGAACCATATTAAAAAAATTACAATTACCTAAATTTTAAAATGAAATAAAAATCTCATGTCACTAAATTTTCACTCAACAAAATGTAATTTATGTAAAAAATACTCGACTAAATACATTAGTTTAACCGATGATACGTTACATACTAACAAATCATAACGATTTATTATAATCCGACCGTCGAAATATAAATGCGCCATTAGCAAATCGATTTATTTTTCTTTAATCTAAGAAATATTGCGAGTCACGTTGCGCGCGCGCACCGTCATAATTCTAGCGAATGTTTATTTGAACAGATGTAACTACACTACATCAAGGCCTCCTAACAGCCTCGCGAACGGATTTACGAGCCACTCTGGTTTCTATGAACGTCGACATACATTAGCATTTACTAAATAATGATAAAATAAGAGGGTACGTCGATAATAATTCTACTAGTTTGTTTTCTTACCAACACTGCTAGAGTTTACAAATGTTCTCATAAAGTCGGTCAAATTTTAGAAGCTTCTTTACAGGCACGATTACTGAGGCTAGTTCTGAGAGCTGCGGTCTTAGTTTTGAAATAGGTATGTAATTATGCAGTGGCTCCTTCACACTGGTTTGTTGGATAAATTGGTTTCGTTTTCAAGTTGCCCAAGCCCAGCGTTGACGGGTAAATGGTTTGCTTTCGAATTAGGTATTTTCATTGGCGCTGGTTTATGTGGGACCAAGGTTAATGTTTTTCTCCGCCTTATGAGTAGCATTAGATCACTACTTTATTGCAGTGAACATTTATTTAGCCGCGTTGAGAAATGTTTGGTAGGGGGATATCTTATGGATATCTTATTAGGTCGCGTCACCGACTTGCGAATAATATGTAGGGTGGCAGCGGCGTAGTGTGAGTGGCGGGAGTGGCAGAGCATCGCATCGCAGCGAGACGTGCGAGTTATGCCCGAGCGACACGAGGCTAGTTTTTCAAACTAGGATAGCAAGCTAGTGTTAGTAAGCTAGTAGGTACTTCTAGCTTCGTGTAGACAGAACTGGCGTTGCGTAGTCTACACGAAGCTAGAAATACCTACTAGCTTACTAGCTAGCTATCCTAGCTTGAAAGCTAGCTAGCTTATTGGATATGTGAAATCTTGAGAGTACGTGTCACCAACAAGCGTAAATGCAGTACCTAGATCTGTAGCTACACAGGAACACAGGTAACGTTTGTGCTCAGTGCTATTTATATCAAAAATCAAACTTAAAAACTTAGTCAAACTATTACCACAGATCAGAAAATAGTTACTTCGTAACAGATGCATCACTGCCATACAAAAGCGCAAATACCTACACGATAATAACCTAAACTTTCGTAAACTACTTACCTACTGTTACTTGCAAGCAAAAATACACCTTTGCACAAGCACGCAAAGTTGAGAATACCGTGCGCCCCGTGTGGCTTGTCGTCTGCTTACGTCACTGACCAAACGTGCTAGGGTTGTACAAAATATGATAAGATGATAAAAAAACTAAACTGCAAATTGTAATTTTCTTTATTGTTTATTTAAATGGAATGAAAATGAAAAAAAATGTTTATTATCTATCTCAATAACGAAAACCAAATCACAAGAAAAGCTACAAAACCTAGCGTCTACCGCCTTAAAGTTATTAAAAACAGTTTCACGCGCTCCCGGATGTTAAATACAAAGCGACAATATATACAAAGAATATATGTGACAATAAATAGGTACCTACAAAGAATAAATACTAACATGTTTTGCTAGTGTAAACTAGATCCCACACTATGGTGACCTGTTTTGAGGGATCCAGGCTAATTTTATGCAAGTAAAAAAAATACTGAAACGACTAAAAAAATAGATATTTTCATTTTATTTTCAAACAATTAAATTTTCTTCGAAAAAACAAACTTTCAGATACTTACTCGAATTCTAGAATTTTATAATTTTGGCTAAGTTTATCATCACGTCATACAGATATAATAGATATATTAAATGTATATATATACTTATGCTTTACATACTGTATTGCTATTGCAGCCATCCACAATACAATAACGCCGCGACATTATTTATGCGCGCACTCGGCGTTCGTACGCACGTCAGCTCGGGCAAGCGGCCGGCGCCCCTGTGATTTTAGTACACCCGGGTGGACCCGAACGAGTAGGTTAATATCGCGCGCCGTATAGCGAGTGGTGAGGGTGTGCTATTACTCTTACCATCGAGACGTTCTTCGATGTCAAGTGTCGACCTACTGAAGACTTTCATTAATTATTCTGCTCCAGTACCAGCCCTTCAGTTCTAATTGACCTATAAATATAAAGTCCAATGAATGTTAATTAAATCAATCCACTTGGACTAAGTTCGTGGAGTTAGTTCGTTATTGTTCTTTGGCTAGACTGTTCCACACCACTTTGAGATTTCGCATTTTGTGAACTGAACTGCGCTCGTCATCTAGAGCCCACTCTGTACTGTCATTTTATGTAGTTCTATGCCTGTAGTTTTGATGCTTGCACATAGCGGCTTGGTGGTAGAATAACTTGCAATGGTGTGGTACTTCCCCAGGCAGATTCCTATCACTATAATGAAGAAGGAAGGATTGATTGATTCCACTTGTTAGCGAGGGGTCATGATCAGCAATAGATATGTACTGATATTGAAAATTTAATAAAAGAAGTAGAAAAACGGTCTGCTTTATACGACACTGGATTGGCAGAGTATCACGATACAAACAAAAAGACCACGTGGGAAGAAAAGCATGCTGGTATCCTCGCGATGTTTTTTATCCTGAGAGCCAGTGGTGATAGAAAATTACACATTTGTACTTTGAAAAATACTCAGAGGTGCAGCCGGGATTGGAATCTACGACCTTACGATTGCCGAAGCGGACGCTCTCGCCACTAAGCCACCGCGACCATTAAGTTCTAATAAATTAGATAATGCTAGCGACCCGTTCCGCCGTCGCCGTCGCTCCGATACTAACCTAGGTATCGACTGCAGCGCCATCTGCCGGGATTATTTGTGAATCTAAACACTCCACGGCGCTACCCAAACGCATACAAAAAAATTATTTATAAGTTTATAATTGTATTGCATAGATGTGTATTATTGTTTAATTTAATTGATAAGATTTCATGTTTTTTTCAAATGTAATTGTTTTTGTTTCTAATTTTTTTTATTATAATTATTATTCAAATCGGTCCAGCCGTTTAGGAGGAGTTCATAGTCAAAACACGTATAGAAGAATTACGAAATCAGCTGACAATCTCTCTGTGTAAATATAACCATTCAACTTTCAAGCTTATCGAATTAGATTGACCGCGCGATTGATTGGCGCCTTACTTATATCAATAGCATCTTGTGAAAGTATTTATAACTTCTAAAACGAACATCAAAGTATTTTTAAATATGCCACAGACTGAAGGGACGACAAAGACATGCGTCTGATGGCAAGCGCCAGAGCGACAAGCATAACCAAATCACGCTGGTATATGAACAGGCTTCCAGAGAAATTACAGGGCATACAGATAAATTATCTTATATGTATTCTTGAGCGACGAACGTAGTGCAGTGCTCGGTAATCATTTGGACTCTTCATGTTTCAAAAACTGCTTGACGCTGGTTTTGTTTAAGATGTTTTTTCACTGTAATATTGCTGGAAACTGGAGCTGGACCCGTGAGATCAGAATAAAGTAACGTTGGTTTGGTTGCTTTCCCTAAGTGGGTATTTCCCAATGATAATCTTCCAACCGAGAGTAAAAGTCTTTCAGATAAGCTTAAACACGCTCCATCGTAGACCGAATTGTTGCTTGCGAGATGGCGATCTAGTGTAAACCTACAATACTTAAGTTAAAAATGACAGTCATAGAGACTACTTTAAACTTAGAATTTGGCTGCTCATTTAACTTAGTACTTTGCTAACATCGCAGATAGCGCTGTAATACAAGAAAACAATGTCTTCGGTGGCAACGAACCGAGGTTCCGTATATTTTGTTCACACAAAAAATGCTTACATAGTCTAAAGAAGTTATCACTTCAAAAAATAAAAAATATGTCGGTAGAGCAACAGGGAGAGGTGTGGAACTTTCCCAGTATCGCTACCGCGTACTGAGATATCATAATTTTGGACGAAATCAAACAACCACACCTCAGTGCTATCAGCGGCGCAAGCACCGCCGTATCAATCACTGTCACGGGTCACCGGCCAAGATATAACTATTTACTTCCGATAGCTCCATGAATAAACGGATTATATCCTTTCTGAACGACATACTCGTTATTTACTTACACGTGTTTACTGATAACGGAAGGGCCGAGTAAATAGAGTTGTTTGTGAAGTTACATTTGGATTACAGCTATCGGAGTGCTTCTTTCGATTTTATGGCGTGTCTTGATTTGTTGACTCTGCCGTGTCTGATCGACTGGAAACCGTTTTATTCAGGTTAGGTTCCGTGGTTATCTTTTTAAAAAAATAAAAAAGTGTATGTTAAAAAAATAGCCTTTATTTCTATTACAAATATGACAAATAATGCCTTAAACCTATATTTAAAATAATTAGTTTCTAATTTTTTCTTGTTTACTACACAATAAATATATAATTATATTTTCTTTTATAGTATAAGTAGTAGTCGCCTCTGCAGCGTAATCCTCTCCTAATCCTTTCCATTCGTGTCTCTCGCGTGCGTTTCGCATCCAGTGAGAATCACCCCTCTGGTTGAATATGTCGCTCCATCTTTTGTGTGGTCTGCCTTTCCTTCTCTTACTGTCCCTTGGCATCCACTCTACTAAACGTTTGGTCCATCTATTGTTGTGCATTCTACAGATATGCCCCGCCCATTGTCAATTTAATAATCTTATTCTTTTTCGTATCTTTAGTATCTGTTACTTAATTTTAATTCTAAGTATGTTAATATGTGTCAAGTGTGTTAGTAAAACGATAGCTTAGTATTCATTCGGACTTTGAGAGTATGACAGGGATAGCAATATATTGTTTTTTTCGTAAAGGCTTTCAGCTTCAGTTGTCAGTAATAGATGTTTGGATGTTGATTCAATTTGAATTCAGACGGTTAGGTGTCGCACTGATCATCTTTAAGGTAAAGTATTCAATCTAACAAAAAATAACAATATTAGAAAAAAATGTAATTAATCGGATTCGGAGAGTGCGATATTGCATTTCATCCCCATCAATGCCCATTGCATTATTTTCTATCAGACTGCTGGTAGCTTGAAGAAACGGCATCTTTTCATTGACTACATTCTAAGGACTCCAAGAAAGAGGTGTTCTATCCTTTCCTAATAAGAAACTAACACATGAAATAAACATTCGAATGCGTTTGGTATTCCCTGATGTAGATTATGTGGGTGTCTTCGGGTCAACACAGTGAAACGGTTTCTTCTGATTCATAAAAAGAACACGATAAAATAAACCTCACTTTACTCCTTGCAATGTTTCAGAAATATATAACCAACATAACAAACAATCTTCCAAGCAGACAATTTAAAACGTTGGAGTTATATCAATCTTTGCTTTGGTTTGACCCTTACCCTACAACAATAATTATTATCTGTGGGGACCTCTCGCACCAAATTAATTAAACCGCCCATCCATAATTACCTTTCACATCAAACAAAGCGATCCGTGACCGGAAATAAGAAAACCAATTAAAGTGAAGCACTGAGCGTCACCTAACCGTTGAATATGAATGCGTCTGAGGGCTGAGGGCTGAGGGCTGAGGCGGAGGGCACGCACTCTGTCCGATGCGATCTACTCGCAATTATACCACAAAAGAATCAATTACGGGCCGCGGCGGCGCAAAGCAGAATGAAAACAGTATTGCACTTGCAACGCTTAGACTCTTCAGCGTTTCCGTACCTTACCTTGCCATGTCACAGGGCTAGGAAACGCTAGAACTGCCCTAATATAACAATAATAATCCTCGACACAGCGCGCATCGTCAGGAGGCTCCTCAGTCTGCAGCCCTAACCACCGGTAGCTTGGGCCCTGCCCCCGCTGCTGGCGGCACCCTAGTTTTTATGTTTTTATAATGTTTATATTTTTTATATGTATTGTAAAAAACTTAGAAACTAAGAGCGGAAATAAATGAGTGAATAATAATAATAATATCTCAGACTTTGTTTTCTTCGCAAAGAACTTGATATTTTCTGACCTAACTGGTACTCCAAAACTGGCTTATTTCAAGGGTCGCCTGAGGCGCCATCTCGTCGATCAGATATTCTGTAGCTTCAAGGAGCTACCTGATTTCAAACAATAAACAAATGTATCCTCAAGTATAAACGTAAGCAGGGTTTTATTTCTAGTTTCAATTTCTGTTATCTTTAAGTTCAATTATAATCTCACAATACATACTTAGTTTTATATAATATAAATATATAAATAATGAATTTACACTATAGAGATTATGAATTACGCAATATCGAGGCTTAGAATTACCTGTTTTTTATCTCAGAGCTAAAGACGCACAAGTTCAGTACAAGTAAAAACATCGACGGGCTGAGTTTTCCCACAGTTTTACACGTGGATCGAAACGCTTCTAAGAGTGTTAAGCATTTCCACCACGTACGTACCGACGTATTTTGGGCCTGGGACATCTAGCTGACCGCTGTCCGATCACCGATGATAGTTAGTGAAAGGACGGAAGTTTAAAAACTCTACACCTCATTCATTAGCCTAAGGATCAGTAGTTGATAGAAGCTCTCTGAGGCCAACTGCAATAGTTCCTATAACGAAAGCTGTAATACCTGAAGATGATCATGTGAAAACATCAATTCAAGTGTCCCGATATTTTTGCGAAATGTGAAATTATGTGAAATTTATGTGACATTATACATATGACCGATTTTGTCTCATTTTTCGTCAATGTAAAAACGTTTTACAGTTCGGTTTTTATTTGAAGCTGATGCGAAATTTGCGTAGACTTATATTCGTTAGTAGCAAATTAGTAGGTACGTACATAAAGTAAGGAAGGATGATAGTATCGCAGGCAATCACGCCTAATTATTGCTCTTCATAAACACCTACCTGGATGTTCCTCTACAAGTTGAAACCGCAAAAGCAGTCAACTCGTAGGGGTGTAAAAAAAATTGAATCGTTACAATTACGCCCAAAATTAAAAAGTTAATTTGAGCTAAAATATGACAGAACTCCAGCCGAGACAATCTGAATTTGAAGTGGGTACTCACGCACCGATTTCTTGAAAGCCTGGTCTGATCGTTGTCGGGTCTGCGCGGGTTCGTCTCGCGAGTTCGGCCCTCGTCGCTTTGAGGCGCAGATCAAAGCATGCGCGCTTCTATTAGCCCTGATTACAGAGGCGCTCTCAACTACCCTCGCTCGCGCGCCGCGCCGCCACGGGACTAGGGCTACCAATATCTACGATAAAAGGATGTCAATCATAATATTGATTCCTAAATTTGTTAAAAGTCACAAAATTATATGAAATCATTATACCTACCTTCAATTATTCTTATTTTTTCCCAGGAAAATATTAAGTGGGCTAAAAATAAACCATATTATATCTCCAGGTGGCAAGCGCAGTGCGGAGCTAGGCACTGATTTAGACTCTTCATGTTCAAATAACTGCGCGACATTTGACTGTAATGGACAGGGTTATTGCTTACCATCAAGCACACGTCGCACTGGACTCGTTACTCAATGTTGTAACAAAATATTTTTAATTAAATAAGTACTGGTTTACACAATACATACATAATTTGGTTTAGGGCTAGATAATGTGTTATGAGGAACGAAAGTACTAATACTAATAATATACATGTATTTAAATTTGACCCAGCTTTATCTCAAACGTCACTAACCCCTGCTAAGTGGCACTATAGTTAGTTAATACTTTACCTGAACGGGTATCTGCCCACACGCCCATGCAATTCGATAATGTATCGTTTTTTTTCTAGTGATCCGTGATTCAAACGAAGACCACACTTTACGCTAAACGAAAGAAAAAGTTACTAAAAATGTTCATAGTAACCCTGTGATGGTAAGCAACATGTCTGCCCATAACAGCACAAGGCGACATAGCTAGAAGAGTCCAAATCATTGCTTAGCTCTGCACTGAGGTCATTACCCAGAGATGTAAAAAGCTTTATCTCTTTACCCTGTTATTTCTCTGGAATATCATCATCATTTCATTTAGAGTAAAAAAAAAAAATTTGAATCTAAATACCTGTCCTCTTCTGGTAACCTGGTAACCCTAGCCAGGCCTCATTGTCCCGAGCGCCGGCGGGTTACGTGAAGATGCTCTAGTGTCATCCCCTGTATAATTAGCTTTGGTACCTTTGAGGTTTTGTCCCACTAATATCGGACGCTAATCACAGAACGTGGGCAAAGTGCCTCGCGTCGAGGATGCCGTGCGTAGTGCCCTCCATTCTTATTACATTTTAATTATTTTCTGCCGTAAAACTCCGTAAAATTCATCGTTCTAACACTCGAAAGAAGAGGTTTGACTCTACTTGCGTGATAAGAACGTCTAGGCTGTGGAATGTGTTGACTGAGTGGGGTTTCTTGATCTGTAACCATCAGAAAAATCTTAGTGTCTTCGAATCGAGAGTGAATGGGTTTCTTCTAGGTAAGCTCCATCCGCTCCATCGTAGATCGCGCCGTCGCCGTCGCGTCGCATGCATCAGACAAGATGGCGCTCATTCGAATAATACTCGTACCTAGTTAAAACATTTTAGTATTAAAATCAGTACCAAACGGGCAGCCATCGCGCGTGCACTCTCCTTGAAAAAGGCCGCCAGACGCGGCCGAAACTCCAGTCGGGTTAACCGACCGTATATACGTGAGTGTCCCGTTATTCAATTAAATAGTTAAAATATATAGGTTAAACTGACAAACACACGCTGTTAGATAGATAGATAAACTCCTTAATGCACTTAAATTAGAAAGATATAAAAAAATAGATAGAAGATAGATAGATAATATAGAGAAACCATAGAATGAAGTAGCAATTGGCGACCTTATCGCTAAGAACGATTTCTTCCAGGCAACCGTAGGATTGTAAATAATAAATTAATAATGGAATACAAGTACAATTAGAAGTACCTACATACTCATAGTTACTTCAGAATGATAATAATAACTAGCAATTAATTTAATGTTATACAATAATATAGATAAATCAACATTACGTTCTAATACACAGATAATATACTACTAGATAACTAAAAATAACATGTTTCACGAATGAAGATATTTAAAGATAAATAGACAATTGTTACAATTACGATTTCAAAGAGAGTAATGACTTATGACTGTCGGATGACTGCAAGCCAGTTGAATAGATTTATATTGAGCTCAGCAGTTTTTTAAACCCCACGGTTTTACGGGTTTACACGCGTTGTTCATGTTCCCGTTGTTTTTCTGAGATAAAAAATAGCCTATGAGTTCTTGCAGGCCTAACTAGGGTTTAACTGTGTCCCAAATTTCAGCCTGATCTGTTCATGTGTTCCGACGTGATCGAGCAACAAACATCCAAGCATCCACATTTTACACAATAGGAACAGCTATTTTGCCACAGTGTATTTTGCTTATTGGCTGCGATACAACATACATAGCAATAAAAAGTAGATATAGTATACAAATACTAATTTCGGCTCACTGCTCAGCTGCGTTGGTGGTGTAATGGTCAGCATAGTTGCCTTCCAAGCAGTTGATCCGGGTTCGATTCCCGGCCAACGCACACTTTTTGGTCTTCATTTTCTTAGTATATTTTTAAAAATTATTTCCTTTGGTAAATTCTTTTGGTAATAAATAAACAAATTTTTAAGTATAACGTGGATTTCAGAAAAAATATAGTTATAGATTTTTATTTAGATTGTATGTCATAGATGTGTTCTTGAAAATATAGCACGGTAGGATATTTTTATGCAATCAAAAGTTTATCCTAACAGAGAGACGTGCTCTGTTTCCTGTATGTATGTCTAACATAATAAAGTATATTTGTAGGTTCATATTTATGTTGAAAATTGTAAATGCCTTATTATATAAAAATGCATTATTTCCTTTTTATCTATTTAGCGTATCATTTTCACAAAAGATAAATTGTTAAATACTAATTTCAATTTTTAAAACATATAATGAAGACAATATCTTGATTTTCCCATTTGATTCTATCGTAAAATTACTCGTACCAATGTGTGATGAATGCCTTTACAACAAAAGTTTGACCAAATTTCAGTAGATGGCGTTACTGGTACTAAAAGTTGTCTAAATTGTTTGACTTTTATCATTGATTGGTTTTATGTTGGCACTTTACTTGTCCTTGGTTGCGTATTCGTGAATTTGTGACACGATACAGGCGAATGGCAAGGATTTATTTGTTATTGAAAGATTCAGTATTTAAAGCAATTAGTCATTTAACGACTGTTTCACTAAATACGTCTTGGGATGAAAATTTAAATATGTTTTCAAACGTTACATTAAATCTTTGTGTGCAAAAATATTTTGAATAGTGGGACGAGCATTACGTCTGCCTGATGGTAACCTACAAGCTTGCCAATAACACCACAGACATCATTACTTAGAACTGCACTGCGCTCGTCTCCTAGGAAAATAAGATTGATAGATAGAACCTCTTTATTGCGCCACAAATAAGCACTAACACTAGTGCCACAAGTGGCGGCCTTTTATTGCTGAGAGCAATCTCTTCCGGGCAACCAGATCTCCATGCACTTTTTTCTGGAAACACTGCCCTTAAAACCGGAACACAGTGTTTGCATATTGCTGTTTGACGGTAGGATAACCGTGTTAGGTGTGGTACTTCCTCGGGCGGACTCTGCAATGGGTCCTGTAAAACATCAAATATTTGTTCAAATACAACAAATTCCTTTACGAATACGATGCGTCAAGGGAAGTATTGCAATACAGCATTACCTGTGAGCTGTACGGAACCTCTAATCGTTACAGGAAATTGGGATTTCTGTCAACATTACCGCTTTCTGAACCCTAAGCAAATACAAATAGCATATTATGCTCTATTGTAGTGGAGTAAGGTGGAAGTTAGAATGTGGTTTAGAGTTGATTTTCTTGGATCGTAAGATTTACAGTGGTTGTGAAGGGTGGCGTAGTGAACTAACTGGTGTGTAGGAAATAATTGAGATAAACACGTAATAGGTACTGAGAACAATAAATCATGTCTTACCGAATATTGTTTGTCTTTTAATTTCCCCTTTTTACTCAAAGATCATTTTTGGTGTAGGATGCAAGTTTAATTAATACATTTTGTAGTGATAGTATTCTTTCCAGATTTTGCTTGAGAAAACACACCTTTGCCAGTCAAACTACCGCCATCAAACATCAGTCTGTTCCGGTTTAATCGGCAAAGATTTCAAAGAAATTGCAGGTGTAGATATAAATAATCGTATATCAGTTATAAATAAAATATTGGTGGACAATTCACACACACAACATCATCTGACCCCAAACTAAGCAAAGCTTGTACTATGGCGGCCAGATGACTGATATAATACTTACATAGTTTTAAATACATACTTATTATACATAGAAACACCCAGACACAGTACAAACATTAGAATTCATCACACAAATATTTGCACTAAGTGGGAATCGAACTCACGACCCTCGGCTTCGCAGGCAGAGCTTTTTTTTTTTTTTTTTTTTTAAATTAGGAGTGACGAGACGAACAGGACATGTGCCTGATCCACTACTACTATCCACTAAGCCACGAGGCCAGTGTCAAAGTTATATGTCAAGGTGACGACTCAGAGTTCAGTGCCTAGGTAATGAGTTGTACTTACACTTCATGTTCTAATAGCCATAAGTTCCTGTCTGATTCTTTCATGATTATATCTGAGTCTGATTATTTCATACTACAAAAAAAGCATTCGCCTGATGGTAAACGTAACATCTGCAACATCAAAGATGCTGACGACGTTTTGCTAGCTAGGAGAGGTGTTTAAAAATGTTTATTGGTCATTGACGCTACAGAATGAATGTCATGTAAAAGGTTCAAATTTTTTTTTTTTTTTTATCTGGGCAGAGCCTTTATTAACAAAACTAAAATACAATGAGAACTACATACACTACACTACAAACCTAACTACTTACACTAAGCACACCTGAATTATCTATATACCACTAGGTCTATAGATAATCAAGATTACATTATACTACATGAATGTTGAAACTGTTTTCGAGATGACGTATGACTTTTAAGGCCATGCTAGTAGTATCTGTAGGCTGTTAATACACCAACTCCGTTCAATCAAAAATAAGTACAAGTTCCATCATGTCCTACGAGTTCCATCAGTCTATAGAGTCTATACTAAAGTCACTTTAGCGGCGATTCCAAAAGACACTTCACTGAAATCCTACTAATAATATTAAAATATTGTCAACATGAAAGTTCTGCTGGTTGGATGTGCGTTGTTCAGTCACGTAAGAAAGACTGTACGGATTGTAATAAAATATGGAAAACAGATATATTATAGTCTGAAATATCACAAAGACTACTTTTCATCCCAAGACTTTCAAACAAGAACTACCCAGGTGAAACGGCGGGCGTTCCTAGTACCTACTTACTGAAGTAGTGTGTTATGGAGATGTGATAACACCTCCAGCGAACTTTCTCGTCGCAGCACGCACCCTCACAGCTCGCCACAGCTTACTTACCAGTGTACGAAGCTACTTGTCCCCCTCCCCGCCCCGCCGCGTCTTCTAAAAAGCCATTACGGCCGCTTTGATCTGCGCCGCGCTTTGATTGCACCGCGCTTCGACTGCCCACTTAAAACTATTGCTCGTCGTGTCAGGCCGCGCTATACGATACCAGGGTTTAGAGAATCTTAGTTTAATGTGATAAAGTTGAAGACTGGTTTAAAAATGTCTTAAACTATAACTACACAACCTAGTATACTAGTAGTTAGTATAGGTACTACACGTAGTATAACCACACAAACTGCTTCACTACATAGTACAACGAAAAGTCGCTTTTTCTGACCCCATATCACTATGTATGCTTAGATCTTTAAAACTACCAAACATATTTTAACGGTTAGGAACGCCAATCATGAAATGATGTCAGTTTTTCTTCCGGTTCACTGTCCGGCACTGGACACTGTCTCATGTGAGGGTCCGACTGCCACAGGGCATCCGGGCAGAGTCATCTCAGCGTCGCAACGGATAGTTTGTGTGTTTCTACCGCTTGTGACTCCGGGGAATATTCTGGAACCTGAGTCATCGTTGACCAACATTACACTTATGTTTAGAGCCCCTAGAGAATAGATATACTTATTCACTCTGAGCGTAGAACTATCGCTGTCATCCTGACAGCACTGTAAACTCTAATGTAATGTTTCTTTTTCTTTTTCAAATATAACATCTCAGCTAAAATTAAATGTCATATTAGTCTAGCGGCCCGTTCCGGCTCGCTATTGTCATATAAAGATCGAAATAAAAAGAATCGAAATCAAAAACTATCGTATCTTTCAAGTTGAATCAAACTGCTCAGGATGTGTAAATTTAACTAAAATGGATTGAGTAGTTTGGGAATCCATCGCGGACAAACAACGTGACACGTAATTTACATACGTTAAGATAATCAAAATACGATTCAAGGGGGGCTTCGCAAAGTTTGAATACAACACTAATTTAATATAATCAACTGCCTAAAAAAATAAGATTAAAGCTTCTGCAAACTTTTATTTCCTATCTCAGTCTTTTAAAACCGTCTTTTACGCTTGAAATAATCCTATGTTAATGTTATTTTTCAGATTATAGACTATCTGTGTACGACATTTCTTTTAAATCGCTTCAGTAATTTAGACGTGAAAGCGTAAAAGAGAGACAGGCTTTCGTATTGTATAAGTAGCTAATAATACCATTTATTAGCATCAAAGTTGATGCATATTTCATGTAGAGTTAGATTGATCAAAAGTGATATAAGCACTTGATGAACAAAATCCCAAGATGGTCCTCAAACGGCTGACCAATAAGGACAGGTTATTAGTTCCAACAAGCATTAATTTAAAACGTTCTTGTCCCTGTACTGAAATTTGCATTTGACTTAGGAGAGACGAGACGAGCGAGCGAGGACTTTACCAACGTACTAGGGTATACTACATTATATAAGTCCTGTCCTAATATGTAATTATACATAATTTCTTATATAAAGAAGAAAAATACCTATTTAAAAAATTAAGTACTATGTAAGATCTCACCTGATGTTAAGCGACTATGTGGCCCACGATAGACCGTGAAACTTTACTTACTTAGAAGAAACCGATTCACTTTTGTTTTGAAAACACTAAGACAGTACCAATCGGGGAATCCCCACTTAGGCAACGCATTCCACAGCCTAGACCAAGGGTCAGCAACAGGCGGACCGCGGTCCGTATCCGGACCGCGAAAGGTTGAAACTCGGACCGCCAAACATTGTATTGTATAATACCAAGTATACATTTCAAAATGTAGATAAGGTACATTGTACTTTTACCAATTGAAACAATATTTTTTTGCCACGTAGAATCTAACTTAGTAAGTAAACTATTGCTACCAATAGCTGAATATCTGTACAGATTTAAGATCAAAAGCAGTCCTGCATGTGAGTGTGACCCCGACCAACCCGGAACGGTCTGACACGTGCTGGTCGATTGTCCCAGATTCATGGCCGCAAGGCATGAGCTCGAATCTGTGATCGGCGGAAGGCTGGTTGTTTCGGATCTCCACAACATCTTAGCAGATCCAGAGAAAATACCACGGCTCCTGTCTGCCATAGAGGGCTCATTCCGCACAGCAGCCAAGAATAACTCTACACTTATACACGCCCCCCTTCGCCACCACATTCTACCCCGCTGTCCGTGGATGCCACGCGGAATGCAGCCCCCGTCCGAGGTAACTCCTCCAAAAAACATCTCCACCCAACTGCTACTGGAGAACGCAGATCGAGGAGAGGTAGGGATCCGTATCCGCGGAGTGGCTCTCTTCATGGACAGCAACAAAGAAAGAATCGGAATAAGCTTTTGCTTCACTTGGGAATGGAAACGTGGCCGTTTGTCACCTGGATTGTCGTGCCTGCTCAATGGGAGTACCGCCAAAGTCACAATGAACCGGAAAACCTACGATACTATGCCAGTGTGCTAGGCAGACGGCCACCGATTTCGGTTGGTGCAAGTGAAAAACAAAACGATTGCACTAATAGAGTACGCCTCGAGTAGAGAGGTCGAACGCCTTTTACACAGGCAAGTACGCTGCTCGCATATCTGAACAGAAATGCAGGTGACAAGCCCCGGGTGATAAGCGTGGGTGCGATGGCAATCGAATACTCAAGAGCGAGAGTCGCAGACCGGCTGGGCTGCATTGAGGCCTCTAAACGCCATGAAGTTGTCGTATACGAAGATAGGGGAGAAAATCTGAGCTTCCCAAAAGCCCCTTCGCACGATCAAACAAATGCAACTGACATCTGGGAACATCCTGTTCCTAATTCGACCAAACCAGCTCCGAAAGAGAACAGCCTAGGAAAAAGCCATAGCCAATCAAAGCGGCACAGAGCCTGACTGTCAACGATGTGACTGTCTTCAACGCTGCAGGAGAGAGCATACTCCGAATGTCATCCCATACATCACCCCCCTTGACGTCAAGGACCCCCAAAGCAGCTTCACAGCAACAAATGAGCCGAGCGAGAACCGACATGGGACAGGTTGAACCGCCCTCTATATC
Source organism: Ectropis grisescens (assembly GCA_017562165.1). NCBI lineage: Eukaryota > Metazoa > Arthropoda > Insecta > Lepidoptera > Geometridae > Ectropis > Ectropis grisescens. The sequence continues at coordinate 27,912,992 of CM029777.1, read as the reverse complement.
ACGGCTTCGTAACCGCGGAGCCACGCACGTAATACTTTCATCGAATTTATAGCCATACTGAGAGCGACATGACGAGTCAACCTCAAGACCTGCAAAAATATCATGCAGTCCTATATGCTAGGAAGCGAAAGCCTCTTAAAGGCGAAACTCGTGGAGGCCGAAGCAGCCAGTTACAATAATATCCTTAACTTAAACTTCCCGGGTCATCAAGGGAACCATGACAGGACAGTATATGGCAGGTAACAGTGCAAAAAATTGTTTCGTGACACTGAGTCAAAAAAAAAACAGAGCGCGCGGGAAGACATGTTTATACGACACCACCAAACGACCCAATTGTAGTTACTGCCCCATGCACCAATTTTATGATGATAAAATATGGCCAAGACTATCGAAGGGAACTCAAACGTCAAAGCGGGTTGGAAAAACTGGAAGATACCGAGAATACAGTGGTCAACGAAGTTCCAGGATATGGAAAGACAACATGGGTGATTAGGCACTTAGACGTGGACAAGGACACCATCATCATTACAACAACTGAGGCAGCAAAAGCAGATCTAAGAGAAAAACTGTTGCACCGTTTTGGAAACCTGGTCAAAACCTGAGTGCAAGCCTTGGCTTCTGCTCTGGTAAATTGCTCTGGTTTCGGAAAAGAAACTTTCAGTCGTCTCATGGTGTACGAAGCTCTCATGAACTACTTTGGAGCCATTGTGGCTGACTTACTGCCAATTGTTTAATTTGTCAAAGGTTTCACTTCAAATGGAAATAATTGATATTCAAGAAGATGCAAATGTATAAAACTTTATCTGAAGAATCTTGGGCCAAACACATCTCAGAAAAATATGGAAATTATAAAAAACTAGCTATCAACTTGCCTACTACGTTTGGTACGTACCTACGTACTCGATTTAAAGACGTGAGTCAACTCTCTCATAAAATATTGTTTTGAAAAACAAATATCATTCAATATTAACCGACGCCAACAGCCACCTAGAGGACACAAGAAACACATCGAATTTACTGTTCTTCTCGAGATCCAAACATTTAAAGAACTGGCTCACGGATGGGCGTCTGTATATTTTTAACGCATTGATTTTAGGTCTTGTGTTTTTTCATTTAGTTTGAAACCTATAAATAAATAGTACTTAATTATTACCAAAAGGTTTTTTTCCGGACCTCGTTAAAATTTTCACACAGCATCCGGACCGCACCTAAAACTACTTGCCGACCCCTGGCCTAGACGTTCTTATGACGAAAGTAGAATATTTGCAGCCATTGGAACATCCTAATAATATTTATTAAAGACGCGAAAGTTTGCCAGAATGTACAGATGGCTGCATTTACACATGTTTGTTACTCGTTTACGCAAAAACTACTGAAAAGATTTGAATGAAATTTGTTATATAGATAGATAATGGTCTGGAATAACACATAGGCTATTTTTATCCCGGGAAAGTAACGGGAACTACGCGGGTAACACCGCAGGGCGCTGCTAGTCGATAATGAAACAATGTCTTTACGTTATAAGTATATAATGTTTTCGCTCTTCCACCCTTCTACTTAATTTAACCTAACTAAATCGGCTTTCGCTATTGCGGTCTCTATCATTTCAAGCGGAAAGAATAGAGAGAGATGTCAAAGCTAAGAGATTTTTTGTTCGGCGGTAGACCCCCCCCCGAATAATTCTGTGGCAAGACAATACGTCGTCCAGCGAAATGTTAGCAAATTTTGAACAAATGTGGTAACAATTCCTTCCATTTTTTATTTTACGTCAAATGTATCGAATCTTGTTCACGCTCTTGCAGAATAAGTCCTATCCTGGCGAGATGGTCGCTGGAGGCGCGACCCACATCCTTTCACTGCATTTGCTGTATCTCGCTGTATCTCTGTTTGCCATCGCAATCCCGTACAGCGAATCACTTTCAACGCTCCTTAGACTTCCCTTTGAGACTTGTCTCAATTTTTGATGCAAATAGAGATAGAATCTAGTTTTGCGACGCAATATTTCTTACCTGCAAATTTGCGATTTAAGTAATCTGTTTCGTAGAAGTTTAATAGCACATTGGTAATAAATGACTTCTGTCGCAATGTCGCATCTCTATATATTTTTAAATTTTGAAGTTGTTCTTTTTGCCTGACTGCAATATACTGTTTTTATAAATTGAAACTTAGCAATAAGGAATATGCATGATTTTTTAAATATTTTTAATTCACTTTTTGCATTATTATAAGACAATAAAAATTATAAATACTCTTGTAAATGTACAAATGGATTTTTAAAATAATATTTAAAATATCGATATAATTTGACCAGTTTAAACGCCGCCATCTTTCCCGCGTTTGTTTACTACAAGTGTTGCAGTTACTTTGTACCGATTTTTGAGTTGTGCTAGCTAATCAAACGATGGAGAACACGACTTTTCTCTCTAACACTACTAGCTCAGTACGAATATCGACACCGTTAAAGCAGAAAACATGTCATGTGACGTCACATTTGGTTTCGACCCGAATATCCGTGGTTTCGACCAATAGTGATGCGTTTCGCAAACTTGAATTTCCCACTTTGCACTTTTTAAATAATATTTTTTATAATTAATAACTAACTACATAATAAAACAATTGTTTTGGCATAATGGCGGGACATTAAGGATTCTACGAAAAAAAAGTCAAGCCAATTTAAACTACATGCATATTCCCTAATGAACGACAAGTACTTTGGTCTTAACATGCCTTGAATGGAACTAGAGCAAACTTTCAGATTCAAACAAATTTTAAAGATTCATTACGCATTTAAGCATTCATTTCGTACGTAGATATGCAATTGAGAGTGAGAGAGAATTAATTTAAATTTGGAAGTTTGTAACGATGTGTGTTTTAGTGTTTGTTAATCTTTTTAGCAAAAGCTGATACAGTAATCTGGATGAAATCTTAGAATGGAAATCACTCAATACTCTAGAATAATGATGGGCTACTTTTTATCCCCAAAAATACCAGTGTTTTATGAATGTGTCTCCATACTCTGATAATTCAAATTCATAGAAGAGTTAAACTGAAAAGTATTCGAATCCCTCGCGTAGTAGCCCAGTTTCATGGTTTTACAAGCACTACCTCGAACCTAGCCTTCCGAATTCCGAATGCACTCGTTTCTCTCTCAAACCGGAGAAGGTTCGAGGGCCAATTAGTACCACGAGAGGCTTTGACGCCACGACGACCGCTGAGGAAACCCACCTGCGAGTGGAGGGAAACGTATGATTTATTTACTCGTATTTAGCACGATACGTACAATGGCGCCGACCCTGGGATTCCTTCCAGGTTTGCATTTTGACCAATTTATTTTCGACACGTGGTTAATGAATATAATTATTAATCTCAAATGATTAAAATAAAAGAGATGACATGCTAACAATATAGTCATGTTGGATTGTGCTGCAGGACAGCAAACATTTTAAATCAACTTCAGTAGTAATAATAAGTACAAAAGTACACAAGTACACTTAACATCTGTTTTTTTATTTATTAAGAGGTATTTATATTAAATGCCATCACGATAACTAAGTATCTGGTCGACATGGTCGAATCAAAATATGATATAGACTCTCAAATCTTTGGCTTTTGTTGCATCGAAAAACTCTTTATGTGGTACTTACATTAAGTTAAAAGATGAACAAGTGGATTTAGATAATATTGACAGGGAATCATTTGTTGTTTCTTCTTTGCTAATAAGTTTCTTAGTTCTACTGTGTTCGTTCACAAATAGACATCCTACCAATATTAAAAAAAATTGGTTGCCTGTAAAGTCGGTATACGGGCGAAAGTTTTACGTGACAACGACTTTGAGTGGTAAAATAATTTTACGGAAGGGACGCGTGCCTTTCACTTTTTATGTCTGTCTCTCTCGCTCTTAGGCTGGCTAACCATGCCCGAGTGGAAGGGACGCGTGACTCTCACTCGCTCTCGTTGTGAGCGCATAACGTGAGCGGAGCGTAACGCAGTTTCTTGACGTGTCACCCGGCAAACCAATTTATAAGACGTTGTCACGTCAAAAGTTATACATGCGAAAGTTTTCGTATTTGTGGCTCGATCACGTTGGAGTGGATGAATGGCTCGTGTATAAATTTACAACTATGTGTACTAACACCGAGTTCTATCCAAAGCTTCAATGATACCTAGAAGCTAAAAGGTATTTACTTCCTCTTAGCGCTTCTAAAATCCAGGATAGTGCAGCACTAGATATTGAATAGTAATGACTTGTTCGTTATCCCCGCGTTGCTTACCGTCGGAAACGAGGTTCGTTACCTCTATGTCCCAAAAAAGAGCAGAATCGTCACGCGACAATCATCAGAAGCACAAAGAAACGCTCTCTTGTGAAGCGTTCGTCATCATAATTAGCCTCTTTCAGACGTCTGACGTCACCATTCGCAACGCCATATGACGTCATGTCTCTGGAAATTAGCTGCATTCGACTTTGTGCCTTTGACTATGAATAGGATATCAGCCATTGAGAGTTGGATCTCGACGAGCTCTGTTATCGTGGCATGATTTTTAAAAGTGGATTTGCTTTATGCTTGTTTTTGACACAAGTCAATATATCCTGTAAACGAAATTGTTTATTAATTGTTAGATCGAATCCCACGCGCACATTTAACCTACTTCCAAACTTAACTGCCCTAGTGGCTTAGTTGGTAGTAGCTCTGCCTGCGAAGCCGAGGGTCGTGGGTTCGATCCCCCACCCAGTGCAAATATTTGTGTGATGAATTCAAATGTTTGCACTGTGTCTGGGTGTTTTTATGCATAATAAGTATGTATTTAAAACTATATAAGTATTATATCAGCTATCTGGCTGCCATCACACAAGCTTTGCTTAGTTTGGGGTCAGATAGTGTTGTGTGTGAATTGTCCACCAATATTTATTTAAAGAGGAGGTTATCAATTCGACTCGCATGTTTTTTTTTCAAAGTCATGTGCGTAATGCCACTAACCTAAAAACAGTCACTTCAGAGAGAAGCCCCCGAGTCACAGCAGTGGGAACATTTAGTGGACTGGCTTATGTTTATCTCTTTCACGCGTAGTTATGAACATTTTAGTGCATATAGTGTAGTACGAGTAGAAGCATCGATGGGAATGGTGATGTAAAAAAGACCCATTATAAATTACCCAGTACCTACGCTGCTAGCTGGTAGTGCAGAAATATTCCCTACGGTACCACTGGTAAAACGTTTTTGTACTCAGTAGTGCAGAAAGGAACGAAGATGTAAGGACGTTTAAAAATTCCGCATGACACTACTGGCCAGTAGAGCAGAAGGGGAAAAAATCCCCACGGCACTACCAGTAGTGCAGCTTGGTAGTGCCGTAGGCAATAAGTGACATTTTTACCTGATGAAGAGCAATATATTTTCACCAGGTAAAAACGTAACATATTTCGTAAACCCTTAAAAAAAAAAAAAAAGTTTCGTAAAACTTCTCCAGTAACCAAAGGACATTGTCGATCCCAAAAATGAATCCTTCCGTGATATGATGACACAATGTTATTAAAAGAAAAGGATATTACAATGTGAGTCGGTGTACATTCGGTAGTTGGTTCCAGGCCGGCGGACGGCGAGGCGGGGGCGGGGCGGGGCGGGGGGCGGTTCCTCGACAGCTGTCACAGGTCACCGCACACTGTCGCCGTGCTGCTGACATCTTGCGTAGACATGTAACACAATGGAGGAGCAATATCATGGCCTCTAGACAAAGGTGCCTGTGATAGTGGTGGTGGTGTGTGACCTGCCTGCCGTGCCATGTGCTGCCAAAGCTATGTATTGACTAGGCGTCGATAATCATCATCAACAGCCCACTAAATGTTCCCACTGCTGGGACTCGGGCCTTCTCTCGCAATGAGAGAGTTAAGGCCATAATCCATCACGCTGGGCCAGTGCGGGTTGGTGGATGACACATGACTTCGAAAGATTCTAGGTACATGTCGGTTTCCTCACGATGTTTTCCTTCACCGTTTTAAGTTAACGGCATTACGCATATGACTTCGAAAAGACAGTGATGCGTGTGGGGTTTGAACCCGGGGTCTCCGGATCGGCAGACGCCGCGCCGTTCTCCCGACTAGACCAGCCGTAACATTGAGGCGCCGATAAGAATGAGAATTTATTTCCTTTTGCCGGAAGGCGGAAGATGTAAGGTCACATGAATACTAATGGATATTGTTGAACTAGTGTCATAGCTGGCTCTGCAGTTTATGTGGGGGGCAAAACCTAACCTACTAGGCTAAACAACTACCAAATTAGGCTGTGCCTGTATTTTGGGCACTCAAGAGTACAGTTTAGAGGTAAAACATTACTGTGTTCCGGTTTGAAAGGCAATGTTTCTTGTGAAATTACAGAGAATAGAGATAGAACGTGTCATATCTGGTGGTCGAAAGTGGATGCGCAATGCAGATGACCGCACCTTATGGTGTTCATTAGGAGAGGCCTACCTCCGGCAGTGGACGATTATTAAATAGGCTGATGATGTGTCATATCTCTGGATGATGAGTGCAGTGCAGTGCTAGGTAATGATTTGGACTCTTCATGTTCCAATAGCTGCGTGTCACTGTGCTGTTATGTAGCAGGCATGTTTTTTTAAAATAAAGAGTGACGAGACGATCAGGACATGCGCCTGATGGTAAGGAACTATTAGATAAGAATGAGTTGTTAAGACGATTTTTCTCAAAACATTCTAACTCCAGATTATGTTATGTCAGGTGAACCAATTACGTTACGACTTAAAATTCCTGAACAGAAATAAATGTTTCACAAAATATACAAATAGGGCCGAATTCCAGTGTATGTTATTCAGTATAATTTTATTACTTGTTTTCTTCTTAAGCATTAGTGCTTTTTCACTGATGTTTTTCGAAGAATGTAAGTCAAATACATTTCTCAATCATAATACTTATCGTTTGCGCAGAGATAGTATATTGAGCGATCGGTCTACCGAACGGCTTTGACGTCATAGTATGTGAGTTACTGGAACAAAATGGATTTATTCACAATTTGTGTGCCTTTTTGATAAGATTATGAAGCTACAGTGACTCTGAGTAGAAGAAAACGGATGTCAACTCGTTTTTGTGTAGTTACCTACTAGATACGTACCGCGATGTTACCTACGGCTTAACAACCGCTAACTTTGACGGGATAAAAAATAGTCTGTGTTAATTCAGGTAATAAATAATACGTATTTAATTTCATTCAATATCGTTCTGCCGTTACAGATATACGTGCACGTGTGACTACATAAACTTTGGCCTTTATAAAAATCTCATGTAGGTACCTAGTTAACAGTGTTTGTGGTCGTATTCATGTGAAACAGCTGAACTGATTACGACGTTTTTTAGTTTTAGAGTTATTTTAGTTTTACGGAACTTATAACATTTGTTAATTGTAAAATCAAATTGATAGATATAGAATCGTTCAATTTTATTTCTATTTTAATTAATCGTTGAGTACCTCCGTCTTGATTTTCAAGTCTAAAAAAACTAGCGAGTTCTCGCGGCAAAAACTTGCAAACAAGTCGAACGGGGCTCATAACGTATTCTCTTTGGTGACGGTCTTCCTCTGCGCGGGACCTAGGGCTGATATAAGCTTGTTATATTGGAACAAGAACAAAATAAAAAAATTTGGTTAACCCCCGACTACTTCAGATTTGTTATCTGTACAACATTCTATCTACTAGCCAAGCCCTTTCATTTGATACCCATATTAAGGGAGTTGTGAAAAAATAAATGTATTTCGCCATTTTGTGGAAGCGACAATCTTGGATTTTAACATTTGTCTTAGTGCAATGTATTCTACTAGTCAAGCCCTTTCGTTTGATACCCATATTGAGGTAGTAGTGAAAAAATTATATAATTCGCCATTTTGTGGTGGCGGCCATCTTGGATTTTAAATTTGTTATAGTGTGTAGTATCCTACTAGTCAAGCCCTTTAATTTGATACTGAGGTAGGTAGGCTTTTTCTCCTACTTTGCCTTCACTCGTCTTTACATTAAGCTTTTATACATATGAATAGAAATCAGTTGAGCCGTACCTGTTTGGTGAACATGGACGTAGCATAAAATAAAATTGTATTCAGTTCACTCGTATGATATTTTATTTATAACTTGTTAACTGGAAAGAGGAACCTAAATTCGGGTAGGTATCTAGGTAATCCTCTGTTTGTTTTACTCATTTAATCATTCAATGAGCACACAAAACAGAATGTAATAAAAACAAACTATAACATAAGAGTATACTGTACAGAACTGTATTACATTCCAAACTATGTGGGCCTAGAAACAACATTTGTTTAAATACAGCCGTTTGATAATAATGTTATTAAATTAGAGATAATAAGTACAGAAAGAAAATTAGGCCAACATATCTGAACTTAAAACTAACATGCTTTAAAACAGTAGATAAATAAAATATCAACATATAACATATAACACAACAGATAAGAGATAAACATTGTGAAACAACTGACTAGCTAAATTTCAAATTTATAAGAAAGAAAACTTTACAAAACACAATAAAGGTTCCATTAACATAAAATTTATAAACAAATAATATACAACAAACTCATAATAGTATTTACAGTAAGCACAACAGGGTTATTCTTTTAGATTATAGTGTAAAATTTCCTTGGTTTACAAACATTTCCTCGTTTGTACTACAAGATCAAACGTTAGTATTGCATAGGTACAAATGGTTGTAACTTAGGATAGTATCTCTGTCGGAAAAAATAATAGAAAATGAATAATATAAACATCGAGACACTTGATTACTATATTTAAAATTGCTCAATAAAATTCAAAGAAATTAGCTAATTGAGCTGTCCAAAGAAACACACGGAAACGCGGGACGAAAGTACAGAAAAAAAGCTTTTAATATCAATCTTGATGCGTAAATAAATAAATCCAAACATACACATTTAAAATAGATGTTATAGTGAAATGATTACGAAATTAATTTACAGCGTACCTATACATGTTTTACATTTGCACGCTCATTTGTTAATCTTTGACTTTTAGATTGAAAAAATGCTAAAGTTTTTGTTTGGATGTGTTTGGAGTTTTGCATCAGAACGATTGAATGGATTGGGTTGAAATTTGAAAGACAGATAGATCTGATAGTTTGTAGTCTGGAACAGCCGGGATTTTCAAATTTAATATTCTTTGCGAGAAAAATAATGAGAATGGTAAATACGCGGGTAATCCTGGTTCTGGTGTAGGTGGTAGGTGGATATACCTCACAGGCACAATTAACCGGCCATCCTGTATTTCTCTACTTTGCAGATTTATCGTTAATTTTAAAGTAAATTCAATGGTAGTACCTAAGTTGAAAGTTATCATTAAGCAATAACAAATTAAGATATTGAATAATTTAACGGTTTTTAAGAATAATTCCACAAAACAGATTTTGTCGAATATATCGAAGTGACGAAAATAATATACATAGATGTGCGCTTACTAAAATTTAATGTCTGATTGGTTAACGCTTCATGATCCAATAGCGCCATCTCGTCTGCTAAAGTTTCATCATCATAGGTCGAATCTCAGTTCACTGTAGGACTGGAGTCTCTTTGTTCTTTCTTCAACTTTGCCTGTTTCGTGTAAATATCCTGTTTTCGTAGCTTTGTTGTTGTAAAATTTATGAATGTCATCAAGCCTTCGCAAGTTATGTGACGTTCACAAACTTATAAACTATAGAAGTTTTGTCTGAGTGGGCTTTCCTTGATGGACATAATATGGGGGCTTCCTCTGCTCTGGAGTGAATAGATTTCTTTGCGTATGCGTGCTCATTGTGCGTATTATCATCATCAGCCTGTGCTCGTCCACTGCTGGACATAGGCCTCTCCCATAGTACGCCAATCAGCCTCAGCAAGATCCTTGGCCCTATGCTTCCAACCAACATCTTTCTAATATGGTCAGTCCAATATTGGGTGGTCAAATGCAATACTATTTCCATAAAAAAACATAACTTCGTTGCAAACACCTTTCAACTCTAATACTTAATGATTTTGAATGCATCATTGATGGTAAGCGCTTACAATGGAGGGTGACGTCAAAAAACTCGAGGACGGATCGTACCAGATACGATGTACGTCTGGAAGGAGAGAATAATGAAATGGCGGATGATAAGTAGAAATGAAAAAAAAATTGTTTGTCTGTAACACGTCATAATAAAACACTGATAGATGCGGCGCAAGCGTACAATGCGCGTAACGGGACAATGAGCGTAACGGGAAATAACGGGACACTTTTCGTGCATGCAGCCGGCGGCGGCGTTCATCGATTCGATGATCGATTTATTTGACGTTGTCACGTTAAAAAACCGTAATGTGCCATAATGAAATCTTTCAAGTGCAGTTTTTTTAAATTGGGATGAGAACTGGGTCAATAACTTATGCTATTTTAATTAGTTTGTCAGGTAGGTTAAGGAAAAATATGAAACATTATCAAGTTTTATCCAATTATAAAAAAAATTGGTTGCCTGACGGTTGGTTTATGGACGATAGTTTAACGTGACAACGTCATAATAAAACGTTGATAGATGCGGCGCAAGCGTACATTGAGCGTAACGGGACATAACGGGACACGTTATCGTGCATGCAGTCGCCGTTCATCGATTTATTAGACGTTTTCACGTCTAAATCGCCATGTAAATAGTTCATCAAACTTTTGGAGTGGGGTGTCTGTAAGGTCACGTTAACATAAAAATTGTAAGACGTGACGTATTTCGAAGTTTCTAAGCACTGTATAAATCTATAGAGAAAAAATAGAGAAAAATCGTACGCAATATTTTTTAGTAATTTAACTAAAGGACTCATTTGTTTTTTAGTCACTATGCCTAATATGGTAAAAATACATGAAACTAAATTATGCTATTGTTTTAAAATACGGATGATGAGTGCTCTGGCAGCCCTGAGTGTGTGTCGTGCTTCGTGCTCCCGGTCGAAGAGGAATCCTTCCGATCTGAAACGTGAAGAAGTTAGGTCAATGAAAATCCTAACTTGTTTCTAGAAGTCTAGAATCCGATTTGTGAGGGTCGATTATTTTATTTCTAAGCCTGGACGTAATTTTTTCGGAATAATATTATGGGACAAAATTTGTATGTAAATTTTGGTGTGTTACGATTATAGTCAAAATATAATTTGTGAGTGACATATGTAATATACGTTATCGCAATCTTCAGTAAGTCAGTTTTTTATCTTGAAAATATTTATCAAAATATGAGTATAATTGCGTATCTCATAAATATATATCATATATTTATGAGATACGCAATTAATAGTGGTGTATTCAGTCTGCCAGCCAAATGAATACCAGATTAAATATAATTACTTTCAAATTAAAAAGTAAAAGCGGGTGGGTTCCTAAATTGCAAAAAAGTGGGAACTTGAAATAGTTAAAATAAAAACCCTGAAAAAAAATAGCCTGATTTCACTTTTTTTTTTTAAAACCAGCTGTATTTACAGTACATTGAAGAAAATGTTCCAGTCAAAACCTAAGTTTTTGTTTACATATTTACCCCAAATTTACGCTACATAAAATGTCTGTACCTACTCTATATTTTTCGCTATCAAGTATTTTATGGCAGCCCTTAACCTTCAAGCAGGTTTATAGGCAAGCATCTTCGAGATCGATTCTTTATAACCCCGACGTTTGAGACTCGCATGCAACCCCTATTGCCTACCCTTAACACCCCACTCTTTCACACCTACCACACTTCCTTTTTCCATCTCTTTTCAATGCAAACGTCATTGCGTGGCGCATTGTCTACTACTGAAAATAAACTAAATTGAACTGAAAGAACCTTACTTTAAGATCGGAATTCAAACGATGAGATGCATGTTAAAAGGAAATTGGCATTTACACCGACAGTGGAAAAGCTAGTTTTCCGCAGCAAAATTGGAAAATGGTATTCGAATTTACAAATTTTGGAATAACCACCAAATTTCGGTGACACGTTTAATGCTTTGTAATACGAATTCATTTTGCTTGATTTTAGTTTTGAGAAGTGAATATGTAAATTGTTCGCTTTGTGCGTTCGGAACGTGCCGGCCGCATTCGTTGACATGTGCCGGCACGCGAACGTTTTTGTTCCATTTTCGGTTTTTGAATTTGGAACTTTTTACGTAATATCAGTTTCTTTTTAAATTGATAAAAGTGGCCAGTGCGAGTAGAGGGTGGAAAGTGGGGCTTTGTCGGACAACCGTTGGAAACAGTGCGACTCCGAGTGAACTCTTTGATCTTACGCGGCAAGTGCATGTCAAACGGAAACTTTTTACGGGACCGTGAAAGGTGAGATTTGATCGCCCAAAGATATGTAAGTATTGTGAGGCTTTATAAATTGTGAATTCTAAACCTTTGAAATGCAATTCAGTAGCTCTAAACATAAAGAAAAATATATTTGTGCTTATGCCACTGTTTCTTACATGGAGCATAAATAAATATTACTTCATGTAGCAAGATGCAAAACTAGGCTCTTTTCGGATTTCAATCTTTGTTTGTACTAACTAATTTTGGTAACATATTATTTTTGCTTACTTTGAAACAAATACTTTATTCGTTATTTCTTACACTTCTTTCTATTGTGGTTCACATAGTCTAACTACACCAAACTTTTATTATTTCTACAAAGCTTCTTCGTTTATATAGCATATAGAAATTTAGAAATAAAATTATGTTTTAGTAGAGTATACAAAAAATTACTTTTTTCTACAACAATGTATAAGAGTACTTGCGATAAAATTTGCGTGCAAAAACGTTTTAAAAAATTGTAGTAATATCTGGCAAAAGGCATGCCAGGTAGTAGTGTATCGTCTGTGCGGGGCGTTGACCCCGTCGCCATGGCAACGCTGTCATGTGCTACGCCGGTGCTACGACCGTAGCTGTTGGGACTTGGAAACTTTTGAATTTCTGTGATTGATCTTAGGTAGCTTTGTTTACAATCAACTCGAACCCAGAATTTCAGATTGTATATCTATACTGCTACAAAAACAGCGGGAACCTAATAGGTAAAAACATCGTTTAAGCCATAGATATAAATCCCGATTCCACCTCAGAGGAATACTTTTCAAATCCATTTTTTATAGTATAGACGAGACGAGCAGGACATGTGCCTGATGGTAAGCAACATGCCTGCCACATCACAGCACAGTGACACGCAGCTATTGGAACATAAAAAATCTAAATCATTACATTACAATGAAGCAGATTTATAGTCTGGAAGAACACAGGTTACTTTTAATCCCAGTAAAATAATGGGAACTGGAACTACGTTGGTTAAAAGTTCCTCCCATAAAAATTACGTACAAATCTGTTATCACACAAATATTAACCACTCATTCAAAAATTCGTCCCTATCGAAACGTAAAAAAACACACTGTCATAAAAATAATCCTGTAATCACGCAACCAAACGTTTGACGAGTAAAGCCGCAGTCAAACGATAGTGTGTAATAAAACAATACAAAACCACAAACTTATACAGTTTGCCGGCGATAAATAAAACTAATGACATTAATGTGAAATCTTAATGATTTCCTACCAGCCAATGCTGTAGTAGCGACACTTTTTAACCGGCTAGATAAGTTTGTACTGTTGTAAACGAGTTAACTACCGCCCTTTAGTGCGGAATTAGTTTATGGGAGCTTTTAAAGTATTGTAAAGAGCTTTGATATCAACGATAAAGAGCTTTTTACGTGTTGGATAGCCGTGGTCACTTGTGTATTTTATTTGACGTTTTATGACTGGATAAAAAATATAATACCCCTTAAACTAGTAAGCAAAAATTGCACATAGATGGCCCAGGTTGTATATAACCACTGTATTCCCGTGATATAGATTTTTAGTCTAAATATTGACACAAAAAACTGACACATTTTTCAACAAATTCAATTCGATGCAATTTTTATGGATAAGCAGCGGTACCTACCCCGCGCAGGTTACTACGCCATCTGTTGAAAATTGATCGTACTAACTCAGAAATCTTCTTTAGCTCGTACACAATAGCTTTGCTAAAGATCATCATATGGTGAAAAATACATGGTTTGCGATTCTAGAAGATTCAAGAGCATACGAATAAACATTCATTTTTAACTTGACAGTGATTTCTCTTGATGTTAAGCGCAAATGCGCCCTATGATGGAGTTCGCTCATCAAGAAGAAAACAATTCATCACTTGAAGACATTCAGACTATGTCCACTCAGGCAACACATTCCAAAGTTTGGAAGTCCTTATTACGTATTACGAAAATGTAGTGGAGCCTCTTCGTTCTAGTCTTTGGAGCATCAAGAATGAAATGATGTCGCTTTCTGGAGTTACGGGCACTCTGATAGTAAATAATAAATGTAAGCGTAAAGCGTAATTCATGTAGTTATGTGATAAGGCAGTTAGCGCCAAAATACAAAAAGCGTTCCTAATAAAACATTTCATTGGTTTTAATTTGCTATTCTTTTTGTTTTGACGTAAATTCGGGACTACCAAAATATATTTATTATTATTGACGTGACAACGTCTTATAAATTGGTTTGCCGGGTGACACTTCAAGAAACTGCGTTACGCTCCGCTCACGTTATGCGCTCACAACGAGAGCGAGTGAGAGGCACGCGTCCCTTCCACTCGGGCATGGTTAGCCCGCCTAAGAGCGAGAGAGACAGACATAAAAAGTGAAAGGCACGCGTCCCTTCCGTAAAATTATTTTACCACTCAAAGTCGTTGTCACGTAAAACTTTTGCCCGTATACCGACTTTACAGGCAACCAATTTTTTTTTGGTAGTTATCATTTAATAGGTGCAAAACCTACGGTGGTGCTTTTTGCCCGTGGCGCCGAGTCTGTTTCTCTACATGTTTGTGTAATAACCTGAGTGTCTTCAAAATTAACAGTCAGCAGTCTCGTTCTACGTAAGCTTACTTTGGGCACTTCTACATTTAACCACGTGTATTAAGATTGTAATTAAAGAACACAGTTTTTTCGTATTTAACAGCTGGACCTGCCGTCAAAACATCTCGTACTTTAAAATGTACGTTATTTCGGATTAGTAATGCTATAATAAAATATTTTTCCACTCATGGCAAATCGTTAGATTAGTTTAAAATAAAACATTAAGTGGATAAGGTGTGAACTCATCGTAGGCTTGTCTTATGTAGGGATTCCCCAGGATCGATTCGATGCCCTCCGTCCGATGCTGATGTACTGCGATGAATACACATTACAAAGATAAATTTTGCAACAAAACGTGCGCGCAAAGCTTCAGTGCATTATCACTGATCTCTTCAAATCGTTTAATGAAACGTTTTGTCTACTGATATATTATATTTCCCAACTCGATATATTATTTTGTCATATAAGTATGTTTTTTACAATTTAATAAGTACAATATCACCATTTCACATCATTTCATAACGGTTTAACCGTTATAACCGATGGGGTAGACGAGTTCTGAAGTGGAGACCGCGAATCGGCAAACGTAGTGTAGCACGCCCTGAGACTAGGTGGAGAGACGATTTACGAAAGGCATATGGTGTATTCAAATCGAGAGTGAATCGGTTTCTTCTAGGTAAACACGCTCCATCGTAGACCGCATCGTCGCTTAACATCAGGCAAGATGGTGGTCAAGTGCGAACCTATAATATAGTTAAAAAAAATCTGGTGGCGATTGGAAACGCATAGCCGAGGATCGGTCTTAGTGGCGTATCACTAGAGGAGCAGTGGGCGAAGGACTGATTATGATGATGAGAGTTTTATGAGGAATGTGGAAACGATATTTTATTTGATAAACAAATACAGGGCGTAGACAATCATGTACGATTTATGTATGACGAGCTGCACTGCGCCACTCAGACCGATCCTCGGCTTTGCGTTTCAAATCGCCACCAGATCTTTTTTGGAGGGTCCTGTATTGGACTCTCCATATACTAATAGCCGTGTTATATTCGCGTGTTGCTTAGCATCAGGCGCAAATAGACTTTTCATTTCACTATCAACGTTACAAGTGAAGTACGGTGCTGCGAAATGATATGAAATCTTCTGCTATTCCGTGGCGCCGAGATGTGACAGACTGGTGATATCGCCATACAACCTCATAAAAATATTTTTCTGAGTAAAATGTGTTTTTTTTAGAAAGTAAATGATAGGCCGACCTAAATTTTCAAAAGGTATAAGCGGCTGACAACATTTTTGTCTTTAACGGAACGAAACCTCCAAAAATAACATGGGTGAGCAAAAGACACTGACAGGTCGAAGGATTATTTTATACGAACCGCATATCCGTTCGTGCACCAATAAAATAAATGTTGACTCTATGTAATCGAATCTGATATGATTTGCAATAAATAAAAAAAATAAATAATAATAATACCTTTCTACGATATCTTCTATTCTGTTCATTGACTAGGAGTATAATATCGCCCGATGCACCCTTCTACTTATTACAATTCTATATAAAGCACTTCACGGGGGGTTACAGGGATGATTTTTTGACGAGGGAGAGGTCGGTTTTACCAAAATACAGCCTCGATGGAAACGGGTCTTGTTAGAGTTGTACAAGTTCTTATAACTCAGCGCAATCATAAACGAGTTTTTAACCAAAGATCTCAATACACAGATGTGCCCCCTCAAACTTCAGGGCGCACGAAATCATGTCATTGTTGGGAACACTGAGCTCACTCATTCCGTTTCAGTCGGTTGCAGGAAGCGGTGAACGCCGGACGTTTTTACTTATCACTATCCGTTATCAACAACCAAAATAAGTAGAACCACAGCATATCGCGCCGCTAGCGATTCTAGGGATCAAGTAGATTGGTTATGTGTGAACTGTTTACGACACACATAGGGACGCAGTTTATTACCAATTTCAAGTTACTCAGGGCACATCCATTGGTTTATATCGATGTTTTTAACTGTTTGTTGAAACGCGTCGTCTTGATAAAGTAATATTTTAATAAATGGCTGTTTCTTAGTATCAATTCATTTATTCGAACCATAAATTCATAAGAACACTTGGTAACGTCATTTACAAAAAGGCAAAGAATACATAATAAGATAAAATAACAATATCAAAATGAATAAAGCAGCGGTAAAGGCGCCTAGTTAATTAAATGCAGCTATAAAAAGGCTTTGTTTGTTTCTGATGCACAAGAAATTGTACATACCTACGTTATGTTTTACATTACTAGCAGCGCGCCGTGGGTTTTGTCTGTTTCCCAATATAGGTAGATAGCACCTCGACTACCCTCGAGACATATAAAATAACTTTAAATTCAAATTACTTTTGTTATATTCGTTATAACATACTCGTACGAGTACAGGCCTATAATCATTGAAAGAGGCCACGCAATATATAACATTACAAAAAGATTTTAAACGGAAGTAAAAAATATACAAAGATGCCGAAGTAATATTTCATGCAACAATATTCAATCTGATACATATGTAGCTTCCTCTGACATTTAAACAATGTTATTTTGAATAGCTTCAACCGAAAAAAGCGAAACACATGACATCCGTCAGTGATCCAATTACACATCAGCCGAGCTGAAATTACTTCACAAAAAAAAGAAAACAACAGAAAGTTAAAACAATTCGAAGACCGGCAAACCTACAATGACTTGTTAGTTGCACGTCCCGCTAATTAAAACTGTAAGGGTGTAAGCGTAGCTCGGTGTAACGCGATCCGGCGTGGAGGGTAATGTGTCAGTTGATCGCAGTTCACACCTCGCGCGCGGATCACTTTACACTTTCCAGGAGGCGATAGCTGCGGTGGGGCTGCTAAGGATATGCAGAAAGCATCATCACTATTTTAATTATTTTAACCGACTTCAAAACAAGAGGAGTTCTCGATTCGGTTGATGTTTTTTATATGTATGTTATACAATAGCACAGCCAGTTGTGAGCCAAATTTATAATTAATTTATTATATGGTAGGCTAGATGTCCGCCCGGCTTCGCCCGTGGTACATATATAGCACTCATCGGAATCCCGTACACATCCAACGGTATAATAATGAATGGATTTTTTCCC
The DNA here is from genome assembly GCA_017562165.1 of Ectropis grisescens. Lineage (NCBI taxonomy): Eukaryota > Metazoa > Arthropoda > Insecta > Lepidoptera > Geometridae > Ectropis > Ectropis grisescens. The sequence goes on along the minus strand of CM029777.1, from coordinate 27,894,964 downwards.
GATTTTGTTACATTCTTGATTCATGCTCCGATAGTAGGTAGCGTTATGTTCTACAGCCTTCCTCGATAAATGGGCTATCTAATAGAAAAATAACCTTTCAATTCGGACCAGTACTTCTCGAGATCCTAGCGTTCAAACAAACAAACAAACTCTTCAGCTTTATAATATTAGTATAGATAGTGTAGATACTATTTTGGAGGTGATCTCTTATAAATTTTATCGAAATTGGTGGGGTAGTTTTGAAACTATCAAAATACTAAAATTTGCTTACTGTTTACCCGGACGAACGTGAGCGAAGATTTCACAAAAAATGCGAAATTTTGTGAAGGGTCTGAATTTAATTTTGTATTGAAATCGGTTTTTTTTGTTGGAGAAAATTAAATAATAGTTTTATGTGTTTGCCGCCATCTCGGCTGATGTTACACTCCGCGAGGTATAAGCTGAGCTTTGCATTAGTGTGAGTGATCACCAATCAGGCAGGAGCTTGAAATTTTGTCCGCGAGGTATAGGCTGAGCTTTGCATTAGTGTGAGTGATCACCAATCAGGCAGGAGCTTGAAATTTTGTCCGCGAAGTATAGGCTGAGCTTTGCATTAGTGTGAGTGATCACTAATCAGGCAGGAGCGCGGCGAGACAGAATGGCGCCGCGCCTAAAGCCGGTTGTCACACCTACAATATCCATGTACACTCACACAAATGCAAAGCTCAGCTTATGCCTCGCGGAGTGTAAGCGTCGATGCAGTCTACGATCAAGCGAGCTAGCCCAGAAGAAACTGATTCACCGTGGAACTCAAGACACCAAGATTGTAACATAATATGATTGTTTTATTGTAGCTCATAATTTTCTTGTTAAAATGTATATTAATCGTACTATCGGTATATATGTAAATTAATTTGAATGTTTGTTACAAATGATAAAACATCTCTTAAAAAAAGGCCATCGAAGCACTACTCAATAATTTGGTAGATCCTAATGATAGCTACAGGTATTTTTTAACCCCCGACCAAAAAAAGGGGTGTTATAAGATTGACGTCGATGTATGTCTGTCTGTATGTCTGTCTGTCCGTCTGTATGTGTGTGTGTCTGTCTGTGGCACCGTAGAGCTCAAACGGATGGGCCGATTTCGATGCGTTTTTTTTGGAATGTTAATTACCGTGCAAATGTTCTTAGCTATGTTTGGTAAATATCGATTCAAGATGGCCGCCTCCACAAAATGGCAGACAATATATTTCTTTACAACCTACCCCAATATGGGTATCAAATAAAAGGTCTTGACGAGTAGAATACTATGCACTATGACACATATCAAATCCAAGATGGCCGCTACCACAAAATGGCGAAATTTTTTTTTTTTCACAACTTCGTCAATATGGGTAGTAGAATGTTATACAAATAACAAATCCGAGGTAGTCGGGGGCTAATCAAAATTATTAATTTTGTTCTTGTATATCTTACAGCGCTTTGCCCGGTAAAACGTGCGAAACTAACATCCGATAATCTGTTCTCCGATCCCGCTTGAGTGTCTCCACTATCTAACACTAAACTAAATCTGATACGGAATCTTTGTGCTGCTATTGGGTGTCCACTTAGAATTTCACAAGGACAATATATTTTAGGGCTTATCTAGTTTGTCTGTTAGACACAAACGAAGAGGTTTAACTTTACTTTCGTGATAAGAATATCTAGGACTAGGTTGTGGAATGCGTTTCTTGAGTGGGTTTTACCTGATGGTTACAGTCTTGGTGTCTTCAAATAAAGAGTGAATTCATTGTAGACCGCATCGTCGCTTAACATCAGGCGAGATGACGGTCAAGTGTAAACAAACTATAAAATATGAAGTCCATGATTTCCTAACAGTTGAATCCCTGCGGTCCCGAAAGGGTAGTAAAAGGTTAGGAGGAAGAGACCATTCACGTACATTTTTAATCTTATTCCGAACTATAAATATTTATGGTGACATTTTTATGTATAACTTCTATCCGCAATGTACATAAAATGTGCATAAAGAGGATCGTGGGGATTATTTTATCGAGAGTGCGGGAACGGCGCTCTAACAGCGGCAATATGCTGCCGGAGCGGTGAGGGCTTGTTCACGAGCGGAGCGGGCGGCCTCTCCAGCGGAGCGGAGAGCGGGAGATCTATCCAGAGAGGCGAGCTCACGAGCGGAGAGGGGAGCGGGAGATCTGTCAAAGAAAATCTAAAAATATATATTTTTTAAATTAAGTGATGGGACTAGCACTAGAAGGACATATATATTAATGCCTGATCACCCATTGACATACGATGATTTATCTCTATGTCCTGTAGTTTATCTAGAAACATTGCCTTTTAAACCAAAACACTGTGGTGGTTGCATAACGCTGTTTGGCGGGAGAATAACTAGCAAGTACTTTTCTCAGTTAAATTAAATTAAATTTAATCATTTATTTATCAACTTCGTACAAGGGTAAAAACATCATTGAAATATGATCGTCCAGTTTCATTACAAGAAAGAGCGTTTGAAGCAAATATTCAAAAAAATATTGTTTTACATGAAAAAATATGAAATGAAATATTTATCGTTATTTTCTTTTATTTTCTGTACTACTTACCCGCTTGTTGCTTTAGTAAAATCGCTAGCCGCTGTCGCTTGCGCACTGTGGCGAGGGTTGAACGGTGTAGCGGTGTCTGGTCGTTGAAGTCAAACTATCCGACAGTCGGTGGGCGGCGGTAACCCGACACCGTAATGCATTTCAGGGTTCGCACCTCGGCCCGACTCAACTAAAGTATTATCGTGATCATGGCTGTAAAATATCTCGTGTAATTGTGATCGTTAATATTACTGTATTTTTTTTCTACTTCTGGAAGTCTGTACAGCTTCGGACTTATTCGATACTTGCTGAAATGGAATTTCTAGCGATACGACTCATTACAGAGTAAGCCTGGGGAAACAATTATGGCTTTGACAGCGAAAGAAAATATAGCGAGAAAAAAATATTCTCTGAGATATAAAAGGTAAAAATTCTCAATTAACAATAAAGCTACGTAGAGGGTGACGATAGTACCAAAGTGAATCCTCGTTTTAAGGGAGAAACCTGATCTCAGCTCTCAGCAGTGCTGTAATCAGCAAGACTTCGTTTAGGGGTAAATGTATATGTGTTTTGTTCCCTGAATTTCCACCGCCATACATTTTTTAACACGGGCCTTGGTGCGGCAACCCTGCGAGGGTGACCCGCGGCAAGTGCGAGGCTCTACCACTGAAGCTGCACTTACAAACGAGGCTTTCGTCAAGTTATTGATTACTTCTATTACCTGGAATTCCAAAATCTGTCACTCACTATATGTATATGTATGTGTATATGTATGTGTATATGTATGTGTATATGTATATGTATGTGTATATGTCACTGTGATGTTATGTGCAGGTATGTTGCTTGCCATCAAGCACATGTCCTGCTCGTCTCGTCACTATGCTATAAAAAAAATATAAGATTAGACTTTATCAGCTGGTGATAAGGTTCCCTCCTAGCCGTGGTGCTCGATACGACACACTGTCGTTATCACATAATAACACGAAATCCCGTCCGTGCAAAGGACAGATAATAACCTAACATGGGTTATTTTTTAATATTATTTTTATTCTTAGTTTATATCATGAACATGAACGTAAATATTGATATTATTTTTGCATCTAACTCAAACAAATGTAGGGCAAATAGGATTTTAAAATACTGACTTTATTTTCCGTACATTTTTTGGCGTTTATGCGCAGACGTCAGTGTTCATACTTCGCCTGTAGGTCACTAGTACCAACTTACTTCTCATATCGTTCTAGTTACTATCCTAACCACTGGATCAGCAATACCCTCGGCATCACTGTATGAATATTAAATATACAATCTGTGGCCGGCGTGATTTACAGTAACGACGCGCAATTCGGACGCTCGCTTCAAATGTTTGATACGGCGGAGTTTATTTACCGAGCTAATTCCATTCGAAATATTATTACGTTAATAAATTACAACACAAAGCTTTGTTAAAAAAGGTTTGTGTAAAAATACTCTTTGCAGCATAAAATAAGGATAGATACAACAATTGTACTTATACCAAAAAACTTGTTTTCCCCGCTATTTCATCGGCGTACAATTTAGATAAAGGTAGATCTTAATTTTTTGCGACAAAAAGTAATTCCATACTATAATCTATGTGAGTTCTAAATTTTATTAATTTAGCAATAAACATCTAAGTAAATCAAGAACGGCTGGACCAAATTTTATGAACTCTGTGTTTTTGGGTTGGTCTTCGTCCGGAATAGGATGTTTGTAATATGAAGTTCATAAAAAAATTAGAGTTTAAAAATCAGTCTAGCCGTCATAATTCTACATACGCGCATTTGTTGCCTCTTCGGCGGAACGGACTGCGCGCGCATGATCGCTGTTCGCTAGCACTCGCCTCCAAAAGGCCGCCGGATGCAGCTGAAACTTAAGTCAAACGAACCGACCACGTCACATGTGAGCTATCCGTGGATTAACTCGAATGCAGAAATAAAATCAAAATCAGGGCACAATAGTTGCTGATATTATCGATGGCATATATGAAAAATAGAACCGTACATGGTAACCTGTAGCACATAAGGTTCTCCTTTTTCAGTCACTATGTCACAATGTCACAGACATACACTTATACACCCTTTTCTTTAAGTCGAAGATCAAAGGATACCTTTTAGATCTCTAATTTTCCAAATTTGCCTGAACGTGTTAAGAAACGTCTATGCAATGTTTTGCTTGACTGGTTTTTTTCGATGAATATAATATTGATGTCTGGAATTCGAGAGTGAATCGATGTCTTCTAGACGCTCCATTGTCCGCAAGTTACTTAAAATCAGAGTTCGTTAGTTGTTATTCTTGTTTACACATCAAGTGCAAACCTGATATTGACTTTAAAAAAGTCCATATCCGCATACGAACAGCGTTGATGAAACCCCGAGGTACAGTCTGGCGAGAAGTGTTAAGGATGTCATAGTTTATTTGAAAAATAATTTCAAAAACAGTATGCATTAATTCCCTCCAATCTTGAGACCGCCGTCTCGTTAAACCTGTTTCCGGAGAGCGTTTATAACATTACAAACTAACTAGCGCGTCCTCGAAATTTCTTAATTAAAAGTTATTTTTCACTAAAGGCTAGTTTAGACTGTCGGGCGTTAGGGAAAGAAGGCTTTAATTAATGTCGTTGTGCCTCCTTAATTGCGATCCGACGTCGCTTTGACGCGTCGGCGACGTGTCGCGGCGTTTGAGTAGCGCAGCGGAGCGGGGCCGAGCGCAGCGGAGCGGAGTTAGAAGCTAGAACCTGATTTGGGGTGAAATTGCTAGGAATAATTCTGAGGAGACATGTGATACCTACATTAGCGGTGTCTTCGGCATAACACGCGGTTTAATTATAAACAATTCTTGATATATTAAATACGCTACCAATTTTTTGTTTTTTTTTGTATTGGGCGAAAACGCGAAATTCCATTATGTCACTGAGCAAGAGGTACGAACAGTGAGACATAGAAAGAAAGAAAGAATATAGAAGAGCTGCTGAATTTTCTTTATATTTAATAATAACTTTGCCAGCGTTCATCACCTTTGACCACACTGTAAGGATTGTCAAATGCGAGTTATGCAAAATAGAAATTGATAGATAAAAATGCGTCTGTTTATAGCAATCACAAAGTAAATAAAAACATCCTCGAATAAAAGCAATTCCACAAAACGAGTTAGCGGTATATTAATAAACCTCTGCGTCGCGTACAAACTTTATCCTTGAAAAAGCCTAAAGACTTTTTGTCGGCACTTCACACGAGGGGGAGACGGGGAGGGAAGCGGGAATAAGCTCGTGAGTAATTAGGCTTACAAGAAATTACGCGAGATTGCATGTGTGGCGGCGACGCAAGTAAAGTTAAGCGCTCGCGAGCTAGCGCCTACAGACGAGTCTGTTTTATGAGCAATTCTGCTGCAATGAGAATTTAGAAAAATACCTAATGAATGGCGCCTATGAATGGAACATATTTTGTCCAAATCTTAAGTTTCATCAGTGTCGATTAGCGTGATTGATGTGTTAAATTGATCGCCCCTTCTACGGCCTAAATTATCGGCTTTGGTTTGACAAGCTTGATAAACGAAAAAAGAATCGTTAGTTTTTAGGGTTCCGTAGTCAAATGGAAAAATATCTCGGGACTCTTATAGATTCGTCATGTCTATCTGTCTGTCTGTTTGTCTGTCCATCCGTCACAGCCACTTTTCTCTGAAACTATAAGAATTATACTATTGAAAGTTGGTAAGTAGATGTATTCTGTGAACCGCATTAATATTTTCATACAAAAAAACAGAAAAACCAATAAACTCTAGCGGTGTCCCATACTTAGAACTGAAACTCAAAAATTTTATTTCATCCAAACCATACGTGTGGGTTATCTATGGATAGGTCTTCAAAAATGATATTGAGCTTTTTAACATAAATATATTTTTTTTAAACTGAATAGTTTGCGCGAGAGACTCTTCCAAAGTGATAAAATGTGTGTTTATCTTCTCGCTCGAGTGACGCACAAAAGCCTGGGCTTCCCTACTATAATTTGGTGAGGATTTAAAATGATTTCCGATTGTCAGTTAGGCATTCAGGGAGAAAACAAAACGTGTCCACAATAGCTGCGAGCCCGGCCGCACGGCTGCTCGTCTCATAACTCACTTAACAATTGTCTCCCTTTGTTCGTCTACCAAAAGGCCCCGGAGACCGAATGCGAAGAAAAAGAAGCTCGCGCCCTCTGGGGTCAACATTACCTTTAGTACGAGGTTTGTTATTTTCGATACGAAGTTTCGTAACGTGACTGTAACGTAGCATCACTGAACTTAACGCCTAAATCGAGGAATAATTTCTTCATCACATGAAATGTGTGTACATTATTTTTCCATGAAATATTGGTGGTGGCTATATAGTACTAACAATCTAGGATATAGTTTGGGAACTATTTATTAGGTTTTTTATAATAAAACTTTATTGTGCGACAGAAAACATGTTTATAATTGGAATGTAAAAACAATTAACTAACTAACCGAGCCTTTAGTAACATAGATCATAGATACATTACAATAAGGACTACACTATATTTACACACTTAATTTAATTGCTTTACCACTTTATCAAATCCACTACCAGTTGAAAGCTTTTTAAATAGATACACAGGTAACTGACGGACATGGTCAGTCCAGTCCGACTCAAGTTTCGATCGCGTCCAGCGGTATTTTCCAAGGAGAGCGCGCGTGCTTTATCGCAGTTAGTTTTGCAGTGCTAAATGAGCTATGTGTAATAGCCACGTTAGTTTTCATACTACACCTGAACGCTGTCCGGAGTACTGGTGGCATTACCAATCTGAATGGCAATGCTTATACGTTGAACAACCAGCTGCTGTAAGCTAAGCTGTTTTCTCTTCTATCTTCAATCTCCATTAGAAAAATAAACAGCAGCACTATCGTAAATTCCATGCAACCAAACTACCTATAGGAAATTTGATACCGGATACAAATGAACCTTGTACTAAGGGTGCAGTCGTGAAAACTCATCGTTAAGTTGGGGCTCGTTATTGCAATTATGTGTTTAATTAAAAGATGCCGGAGACAGGAAAATAATACTAGCTACGATTGGGGACAAAAGGTTTCTTCAAAAGAACAAAATCTTGCATTTTTGGGCGATTTCCGTTCTTACACGTCAGATTTAAGGCTTATAGTAAGTTTTCTCATTATTTTCGTCCCCAGGTGTAGTGTAGATTATAGTGTCTATTCTTGGAAGAACTTGCGTTTGTCAGAATGTAAAGAAAACGTAGTTTTTAATTCATTTTCAATTTAAGGCCAGGTAGTTCTGTCAAAATAGGCATTTAACGCTATCTTGTTTTCGCGACCGTCGCCGACCGCGGAATCGGTGCCACAGTGCAGAAATAACATTAAAATATTGGACTATGTAATTTAAACTCATTTTTTGTTCAAGATTTGTTTATACTGTTTATACTAGTTATAACAATTTTGTGAATTGTGAAGTGAAACGAAGAAATATTAAATTTATCTATACTCGTAGATATACAAAACTCAACCTTTTCTTTTTGGTCACACTATAAGTTGAGAACGGATTTCCAATGTCATGCATCTTTTAAAAACGTTTCCTAATAATTCACAAGTTCGTCAAAAATTTAAAAAAATGTGCTGAAACGTACTGAAAGGCCAGTAAAAATAGAAGGGTTTTTGGTCAATTTTGCACTAAATTTCTAATCCTTCTAATCCAATTGTTTTCTATGAGGTAAAGATCACTTACTGAGCATAAAATTACAAAATGCTCACAGATCCAGGTAGAGCTTCAAACGCCAATTGAAAAAACCTTTTTTGCCGATATTTTGGAAACTATATATTTTGACAATAATTGTAGAAAATAAAATTTTGCATCTTTTGTTGCTAGTAAACTTTTTTCGTAAAACTTACCGTTTACAATTTATAACCCATTTATTGATACGATTGCGATGATGCCGATAATAGTGGATGTAAATGATGTGGTCTACGATGGAACTTGTTTCTCTAATAGAAACAAGCACAGTGTACCTCGTAACTCCAATGTTCGAACCTTCGACAAAAACCCACTCTGGCAATGCGTTTCACAGCTTAGTTGTTCTTATTACAAAAGTGGAGACCGAATTCTTCGTTCAACTCTTCAATCATGATGATGAACGGTGCTGTTTATTCGAGCAACGAGCAATATGATTGAATCACTTTAATTTAAAAACCCTGACTACAAAAATATCTACACGTAAAAAAATATTACCTTCTATCTAAGGACACTTTGGCGAGTCAGACTAGTCTTAGAATATCTTAGTTACCAAAATCCATCCAGCCGTTTGGAAGATATGTATGTGGAAATAAAAGTTTTACAAACATAAAAGATACGCGCGAAAAACATAACCCTTCTTCCATTCCGGTAAAAAGGGGCATGTTTATGCTACTTGGATGCATGTTTATTCACATCTTATTATTTTTACATTGTTATCATCATATTAGACATAATAAATCGTAATCGGTAAGTTCGAAAAAAAAGTTTATTGGCAACAAAAGATGGGAAATTTTATTTTCTACAATAATAATAGGCTTTATAACTTTTTCAGAATATCAGCCAAAAAACGTTTTTTCGAGCTGGCGCTTGAAGCTCCACCTGGATTTGTTATTATTTTGTGATTTTATGCTCAGGAAATGATTTTAAACCTTATATAAAAAATACGAATCGGAAATTTAGTGCAGAGTTAAATTCTACGAGTAATTTTACTGCCCAAAAGGCTTCTTATCAAATTTGGTCGAGTGTCTAAATTTGTATGAACAATATTAACATTTTCATACAAAAAAAAAAGAGAAAAAACAATAAATTTTGGTGGTGTCACATACTTGGAAAATAAATAAAAAAATAAAAATTCTGACAAAACCATACGTGTATCTATGGAAAGGTGTTCAAAATTGCATTGAAGTTCCTAACATTTTTTTTCTAAACTGAATAGTTTGCGCGAAAGTCTCTACCAAAGTGGTAAAATCTGTATGTAAGGTCTAAGTACCTTACTACCAAAGAATTTACCTAAATGGCATATAAATGCAAGTTAGGTATCATAAATGATACCTTATGATATATTAGGGGATTTACGCAGGGGATTTTTCCCCTCTCATTATTTCCTTATCCCGATCTCTGACGAATATTTTTATTACGGATATTACGGATTAATTTAACGGACGAATATTTTACCGATACTTATCTATTTTCCATTGCATCCGCATTGAATTTTTTACTGATGTGGTATGACGTCAGTTTTTTGAGACTCCCCCTATTGGTCTACAACATAAAGCATATAGCGTACTAATTAGTATCAGGGTCTATTTGCAATTCCAATGAAAACGGTATCAAAAATCAAGATCATGGCGTGCTTCACAAGTGATACCTACTGATATTGATATACTGTGGCACTATGATCGTAATATTTAAAATTTGTTGGTTGTCAAAATTGCAAAATCAAGCACAGACCCGTCGTCCGTGAGCGCCGAAACGCGACTGATCAGGCTGGCCGAACGGCGCGCTATATATATGGTAGATATTAAAACATAGTGAATAACTGATACTTTTTATCAAGTCAAACTCTGCGAATGCATCTATAACTTTTTAGTGGCTTTCGTTGAGTACAAAAATTTAGTAAAAAATTAATTAGTTTAGTCATAAACTTGAAAAACCTTTTTGAAAAGGGGTAACTTTGGGATTTTTTTCTATCAAGTAAAATTCATTAAATCGTGTTACTGACTACGAATTGCACTAGATTAGATCCTTAACTATTACATATATTTTTTTCAGAGTTTAATACACTATTTTAAAGGTCTTAAAGTTGTTTTAAAAATTCAAAATTACGGCCCACACGCCCTTAAGTGCTTCATTTGTAAAACTTCTTCGCAGGCAGTACGAAATTTAATTTACCGGTGTAGTAGTTTATTATAGTATAGAGTCACAACACGAGCAGGACATCTGCCTGATGGTAAGCAAAATGCATGCCCTATTGTTATGGGCCAGGTGTTTTGCTTGCATTGTGTCATGCAGTCATCGGAACAAAAAGAGTCCAGATTATTAATTAGCACTGCTTTGTGCTTGTCATCGACATACTTATAATGTTATGCCTTTGTGCCCTATATATTTTTCACAAAGATTGCTCTTGAATCCAGAACCCAATGATGTTTTCACGTAGTTCACTGGGCAGTAAAATAACTGGTGTGGTACTTTCCCAGGTGGACTCTCCAAAGAGTCCTACCAATACAAAGAGTACCAGTACCCTAGTAGGTAGTAGTAGGTACCTAGTTTACGTGTGAAAGTGTAACAAACAGACATACATAGTTACATTCGCATTTATAATATCAGTAGTGAAGTTGAAGTAGGGATTACTAGGATATGTAACAACTGCAACAATTTCATAGCAAAAATGTAGAGGTTGGTATCAAGTTGATGTCGTGCGATCAGCAATAATAGTTAAAGCGGTGAGCGAATCTCCAAACGACAGCCGTCGCGGTGTCGCCACTCAACAAGATAACAGCGAAGTGTTTACGGAGGTCAAACTGAAAGCTGTAAAACGATTTGTTATCCGGTAGCTTGTTTACTCCGGCCGCTGATACACCCTGGCACAAGGAGTCAAGGAGCGAGGCTACGCAATGGATGGGTTTGATAATTGGGTCAAGTTTTCTATTCCCTATTTTTCAGCAATGTTTGTAGATTTGGTTGTTAGCTTACTTGAAAACTTAAAATCTGTCTAAAATTATAGATACGAAAGTATACTTCTGTCTATGCTGTATTTATTTTACTAAGCTTTTGAAATGATTCAAATGAAATTTGGTGCAGAAATAGTCTAGAACTATAGGAGATACGCAACTTTTTAATGGGAAGTTTTAAACTTTAAATAGGTTATCCAAGTTTTCCCGAGGCGTTCCGACATTGTCGAGGGGGAAAGATCAGTAGCCGTGGCCGGGTTATCCACGGGGAAACTAAGATAAACTCGCGGTGCGTTCGTTCAACTAGGCTTTATGTCCAAGTCGACAATGATACAGTCAAGCAGGTTGAGCGGTGCATCACGGAGACGTAACTGAGGAAGACCGCGATATTAGGGGATAGGCTTTGCGGTTGTGGAATGGATCTCCATTCCACAAGCATGCCACAACTGTGATCTTACGGCAGGAGAGGATCGCCGGTATTACGGTGCGATAGAGTATCTCTCTACTTAGTCTGTGATAATAGGTAATTGTAAATACATATTTATTAAATAACACACCCGACTCAGTACAAATATTTGTATTCATCACACAAATATTTGTACTGGATAGAAATTGAACCCACAACCATCGCCGTCGCAGGCAGACTATCAACAACAAATCCACGAGGCCAGTCAGGGTTAGTTTTTAATGAATAAGTTTAGTAGGGTTCTGAACCTTCGGCGCTAAGTTCGGTAACCAGTAAACAGGCCGCTGAAAACCAACTGCCATAAGTAAAGTAAAAAAAACTGCCAAAGACATGTATTCAGGTTATTGGTCAATATAGGTTCCGTTTCTTAAGGCATGACTTTGCTAAAGAGTACACTTTTTACAGAAATGCATTCTTTGTTTTGAAGAAAGACGTATCCTGCTTCTATCGTGGTACAATGAGGCTGTGTCCCGAGCCGTGGGTTCGGTTGCTGACACGAGCGCGGCGATAGCAAAACACGTTCCTAATCTAGTAATCTAGGTTTTATTTCATAAGTATGCATTTTTTACCGACTTTAAAAAAAGAGGAGGCTATCAATTCGACCCCCTTGTTTTTTAAGTATGTTACCTGATTTCTCGAGAACCCCCGCACTGAATTTAAAATTTCTTTTTATATTGGGATGGGTATGCTCTCCGAGTGGTCCCATATAAATATTATCGAAATCGGTCACTTGACCGATACCACTTGGTTTTAGAAATATGAACCACAGACTAAGTAGAGAGATACACTATATGAACCAAACACTTTGCATACGATTTTCTGGATGACGTAATTGTAGATTTCACAAAAATTATGAAACTCGAACCTGTCACTACGAAATTGGGTAAATGCGTTAATAAAAAACTTCTTTGCAATAAAAAGGGTAAAATAAACTATTTTCGAACTAAAAAATTAAACCGAGTTCAAAACCACAAATACCCACTCATAAGCGAAAAATTAATTAATATCATCATTACAAGTGCTACTCACTCATCTATTTGAAGTTGGTGCTAGCCAAGTCTAACAGGTAGTGGATGTACCTAGCTACCGCGTGCCCACATAGTATTTTTGGCCTGACTGGTAAGTATAGAGTGTACATATGCATGATAATAAGCAAATCGCGTAACCAGCACTGTGCCATGCTGGTATCTGGACCAGCTTCTAGAGAAAACAACGAATCATAGGCGTAGAGACAAATCATCTTATATGTCTGAGCGACAAACGCAACGCAGTACTAGGTAATGATTTGGACTCTTCATGTTCCAAAATAGCTGCGTGACACTGTGCCATCGGGCCCATGTCCTGCTCGTCCCATCTTTACATACTACAATTAAAAATCCAACAAGTGAATGTGTTCAGTGAAATTACAGAACGTAGAGATAAAACATGTTTTATCTCTGGGTGACGAGCACAGTGCAGTTCTAAGTAATGATTTGGAGTTTTTATGTCCCAATAGCTGCGTGTCACTGTGCTGTTATGGGCAGGCAAATTGTCTACCATCTGTCACATTTCCTGCTCGTCTCATCACTCTTTCCTTAAAAAAAAAAATTTACACTGGACCGCCATATCACCTGTTAGAGACGATGCAGTCTACGATAGAGTACCTAGAATAAGCTGATTTACTCTAGACTTGAAGCAGCCCAGATTATATCCATGAGGGCAAGTCTAATCATGAATAATTGTTATGTAAAGCGATCTTAAAACAAAAGGTTTGCCAAAGCGAATCGCTTCTCTCAGCAATGAAGCCGTGGCCCGGAGCCGTTGTCGCGTCTACTCCGAGATGAGTTGGCAACTGGGAACAAACAACGGAGCTATTCGACAAATCTATTTATTGACACAATTGAGAGCCACGCTCCATGTAAACGCGGAGCCGTGTTTACGTGGGTTGGTATTGTTATGTAGTTATTACAACTTGGCTGTAATTAGGGAATGTGGCCATTATCTGTGTTGTTGTTTAAGCTGGTTTATTTCATACAATTTACTGGGTTCCAAGTTTCTATTTAACGTATTCAACATGTAAAATTTGCTTTGTTATATCTTCTCTATATATAAAAGTGTTATGTTGGTTTGTGTACGCTTCAAAAACTCAAAAAGTTCTGCACCGATCGAGCTGAAATTTTACAATGATATATAATCCGCATCAAGGATTGTTTTTATCTAATTTTTGCATCAGTCACATATGTGCCACAGCGAAGCGTGGCAAGGTACAGCTAGTACATTATATTTATATCGTTAGATCACGATACTCCTAGTAATGTTATAAAAGCGAAAGTTGTATGCATGGATGCATGGATGCATGTTTGTTACTCTTTCACGCAGACACTACTAAAGGGATTTGTATAAATTTTGGTACATAGATAGAAAATGGTCTGGAATAACACATAGGTTATTTTCATCCCGGGAAAGTAACGGGATTGGTAACAACGTGGCGAAACAGCGGGGAGCTGCTGGTATCAAAGTAAAGCATCTGTAGTGTTTATCACTGTTAGTTGTCATTATCATTAGCACTTCTAGTTGAAAACAAATGAAAAAGGTCCAAAAAAAATTGGTTGCCTGTAAAGTCGGTATACGGGCGAAAGTTTTACGTGACAACGACTTTGAGTGGTAAAATAATTTTACGGAAGGGACGCGTGCCTTTCACTTTTTATGTCTGTCTCTCTCGCTCTTAGGCGGGCTAACCATGCCCGAGTGGAAGGGACGCGTGCCTCTCACTCGCTCTCGTTGTGAGCGCATAACGTGAGCGGAGCGTAACGCAGTTTCTTGAAGTGTCACCCGGCAAACCAACTTATAAGACGTTGTCACGTCAAAAACAGTATCAGAAATATAAGTTCGCCCCTTGTCTGTCTTATAGGTACAAGTCTCTAACAGATAATTGCATTTTGTTGCAGTGTCGAGGCGGCGCCTCACTGCGACGGGCGAGCGATACTGGCGGTAAGCGATGTTTGCCTGTTACTGCTACGTCATTCATTTAAATTTTGAACCCTAACCTGTAACGGTCTTAACACTGTTTCGGATATTAACAAGTCCGTCCAGCACTATTAACTTAAACATTACTTAACTCAAACAATATAAATTAAATCTCACCTAGCGAATAAAACAATCTTCAACAACTTTTTCAACAGCAACATTTATGTTTTCTAACTTTTAATTACACGTTCGTTGTAAAAGACATCGAATCTTTCACTTTTCCACGTGCATAAGCCTACTGTGGCCAGGGGTGGCGCACCCTACTTCATTACATGCAGCCCCAAATTGCATCGCACGTGTGTTGCGTGCGGAACACGGTTGGCCACCCCTGCTGCCGTAATCCAATAAAGGTTGACCTCCCCTGCTGTTTTGCTACCGGTCTTCATTTGCGAACGGTTTGGTTTTTTACGAAGCGATTGGGGCACTATAGCTTAGAACGGCCTACGGACCATTCAATGAGAGATTTTTTAAGTATCAAAAGACAGAACACATCTTAGGAACTAAAACATCAAACATCTGAAAAAAAAGAGGGAACACTGGTCACGAGTTTTTACGCGTCATTTCCGTTATATATTCTTCTTACGGTTTTCGTCTCACATTTTTTCAGTTCGGTCACGCAGCAAGATCCCTATACCCTTTAAGCCTGCTGTACCTAAGAAACTTCGTTTCAAAAAGACATCCGTCCGAATTGAGAACCTCTTCCTTTTTTGAAGACACTTAAAAATATAATACTCTGTATAACAATATAATATAATGTTCAATTTAAACTGTACAAATGTTCTCTGTACTCGTACTGTACGTGTCTACTGTACTTATGTACTCTTTGTATGTTCTTATTTTGTTTTTTTCTAAAATTGACGTGTAAATTGTACATTTATCAATAAAGAACTTTGACTTTGAATCTGTGACTTTGACTTCAACGAAGAAAAGAAGAAATCAAAACACATGCCCAAATAATGTGTCGGTTTATGCTTTTCTTAAAGATAAATTTCACAATTGAAGCCTGTAGTCTGGTTTTCAGAAAACGATAATATTTTTTTTAGCTTTACTACTTTACTTTGCTCATACTATTGCATAACGTAAAACTGGTACCTATTTCCCTCACGAGAACTGACTCATCTGTCGCTCGCAAAATACTTATCATAATCCTCAAGGTCTGTCCCCCGGGTTGAATGGATGCAGGGGTAAGTAACCTTAGGCTACGGTTTGCATGGCTGCAGGGGTAAGAAACCTTTAGTTATGTAAATGCACATTAAATCCGCATCGGCGCTAACTCCGACGGCTCACTCCTGTCTGGTCCCTCAGGAAGAAGGAATTATTAAAATTATACAGCCGCGAAGGAAATTCTGTAGATGTTGGCGAGAAAATTGTATCGTTTTGGAAATTACACCTTACAAGTTGAAATGTTACGTTGCATTGCAAGATAAGTTAAATGTAAAATGGAAATTAAGCACAGATGCTTAGAAAAAAGATGGAAATTAAACGTCCAATAAAATGCGTTAACATGATCATGTCAAAAATGGACCAAAGTAGACAACCTTTTGTCAATGACAAATATAGTACGAGCCAGCGGTGACAGGAAACTTGTGCATATTTTATGTGGATTCAAACCTTCTTCCTCACGATTATGAACCGTACGTCCTATCTACTGGGTCCGTACGGCTTATGCATATATTCTATAACTGTTTCGATCATGTCAACTTTTCCACAAAAACCCCGGGAACAATCAACCTTTTGTTTTGTTTTACATTGTAGTATTTCATTAGTAGTATTAGGAAAAGTGTCACCTCGCTGCGCCTAACCATGTTTGTAGGCGAATTTCATTTAAGCTGGTTACCTGGAAGAAATTTCTCTAAGCAATAAGGCCGCTAATTTTTGGTGCTAGTTCATAAGTGTTCTACTGTAATATTGCTGTTTTTGTGTCACAATAAAGAGTTATCTATCATTTGATGTTTCTGTGTATAATAAGTATGTATTTACAACTACATACTTATAAGTATTATATCAGCTATTTGGCCGGTATATTACAAGCATTGCTTAGTTTGGGGTCAGATGGTGTTGTGTGTGGATTGTCCACAAATATTTATTTAGGATTTGATTTTAATTAATCTATTTGATTAAGAGTGACGACACTAACAGATGCCCAGATAGAGACGGCAAACTTACAACAGATCTCTTCTGAATTTGAGGATCAATAAGATAAAATAAAACGATGTTTATCCGATTCGTACATTTGGGATGAGTCTGCTAGGTAGGTAGTAGCTGGATTCTCTGGAATCTATCGAGAAACGTGCCAAAAGGATTATAGGCAAACAAACCCTTGATCCAAAAAGGCGCAGCTATTGGAACATGAAGAGTCCAAATCATTACCTAGCACTGCACTGCGTCACCCAGAGATCTAAGATCTTATATCTCTAAGCCCTGTAATTTCTCTGGAAACATTGCCCTTCAAACCGGAACAGTAATGTTTGCACATTACCGCTTGGCGGTAGAATAACTGGCAAAGGTGTGGTACTACAACTATGAATAACTAAACTAAATGAAAACTAAAAATATACTATCCACTAATATATTATTTACTAGTAGCGCCCCGCGGTGTTACTCGCGTAGTTCCCGTTTCCGTTACTTTTCCAGTATAAATAGACTATAAACTTCGTCTTCCAGACTGTAATCTATCTGTATTCCAAATTTTAACCCGATCCGTTCATATGATGCGACGTGATTGAGCAACAAACATCCGAAAAGCCATACATTGACATTTATAATATTTGTAGGATAGTGGGAAGTTTTTTATGTCAGGAAAATAACGGAGTTAGGATCAGGAAATACGCAAATCGAACCGCAGAATCCTACTAGTTTTCTAAAAATTACTCATCAATTTTTAATTCAAGCTGAAAACTGAAAGGGTTCTGGATCTGATTTTGCGTCAACCATATAGCGAAAGTGAGGATCCTCTTTACGATGATAATACATATACTGCTTTTCCACGTGTCGGTGACGCGAACTCCCAATCATTCACTCATCCAAAAAACACACGTACCCCTAAGAAAAAATGCTCAGCACAATTAAAAAAGTTTTCTGTTCAAAAATTATTACCATCGTTTCTTAGTCAGCGAAAACATTGAACATTCATACAGTAAACCAACAAATTGAGTCCTTCTTCTTATTTAACGTCGAATTAAAATTGGGACAATAAAAAGTCATCAATCAAATCCATCTCATTGGATAGGACAGTCCCTGTTTTGTCATCTGAAGACGCAGGCAGCGAACTAGAGCTGATCCTCTGAGGAAATCAACCGGCGGATGGCTGGAGTCACTCTCTCTGTTCGAGGGGTGGTGTGTACTTTTTAATTTAAGAGTTCTTTAAAAAACAAGAATAAATAAATAAATAAGATAAGATAAGATAAGATAAGAAAACTCTTTATTAAAAGCCACAACAGAAAAGAAAAAATTACATAAGAGACTTAGAACTATTACACAAGCATGACATTTTAATTGGCGGCCTTATTGCTCAGAGCAATCTCTTCCAGGCAACCGTGCATGGATAGGATTTTAAACAACAACGCGGCCCTTAATATGTTTGTAAATTAATATAAAAAGACAACAAATTATAACAGCAAGTAACTAATAACTACACTTAAAAATAAACTACTTACATTAAGAATGCATACAAAATACATATACATACATATAAATTTTCAATAGAATAAAAATAAATACACCATTGAAATACTACATATACTTACTTATAATTAAGATAATGAATAAGTACCAGAACTGGTATACACTTCACAACTAAAAGGATACTCGTAGTAGCAACTAAGAATTTAGATAGAACTCTTTAACACGAAGCTTGAAAACATCCAACGACTGGGCACGCTTTATTTCTAACGGAAGCTCATTCCACAACGTGATAGCCCTCACAGTAAAAGAGGATGAGTAGAAAGATGTACTGTGTTGAGGGATATCAAGCGTAAGGTTATCTGCAGTTCTCAGAAATCTAGGGAGAAGAGACTGGCGAAATTGAAAACGCTCTTGAAGATAATGAGGAGACGAGGGAAGAAAGAGGATATTGTATAGGAGGAGAGTATGTGTGCATCCCGGCGACGACGAATTGGCAGCCACTTGAGCTTAGTGCGGTAGTTAGATATGATCATATTTACGCAAACCAAATATGAATCTGATGCAGTAATTTTGAAGGCGCTCAAGTTTAGATAGCTGCTCTTGTGTGAGATCGAGGTAGCAGACATCAGCATAATCTAAAATAGGAAGCATTAGTGATTGTGCAAGCGCAACCTTAGTAGTAGTTGGAAGAAAATTACGCAATCTACGCAAAGATCCTCCGGATGCAAACAGTCTACGGCTCGTTTCAGCAATTTGAGGCCCCCATGACAGATTCTGGTCAAAGATAACTCCCAGATTACGAACAGTTTTACTAATGGGTATTATGACCCCATCAAAACAACACGTGGAAGCGAACTCCAGTCAATTTGATTAATATTACGTGAGCTTCCTATGACGATGACTTGGGTTTTTGTAGGATTCACCTTTAAACCAAAAGAAACACTCCATAGTAAAATGCGCCGCAAGTCATCGTTTAGAGTCTCGATGGCTTCTGATAGCCAACCTAGCGGAGCTTGACAGTACAATTGCAGGTCGTCTGCGTAAAGGTGGTAGGATGACGAAAGACTACGAGAGATTGCATTAATAAATAGAGCGAAAAGCAAGGGAGATAGGACGCCACCCTGCGGTACACCAGCCGAAGTAGCACACCAAGAAGAGAATTTGTCTTCAAGGCGGACCCTCTGGCGACGCCCATACAGGTAAGATTGAAACCAGTCAACCACTGCAGGAGATATGTTGGAAGAGCGAAGTATTGCAAGGAGAACATCAAAATCTACGGAACAAAAGGCATTACTGAAGTCCAGAAGCGCCAGCACGGTCAAGTTACCATTTTCCATGCCGAGACGAATGTCATCGGTGATTTTGACAAGAGCTGTAACCGTACTGTGCCCTGGACGAAAACCTGACTGAAAAGGATTGAGAAGGTTATTTTTAGTGAGATAGAAATTTAGCTGGTTGTGAACTAGACGCTCTAAGACCTTGGACAGGAAAGGGAGAATAGAAATGGGACGGTACTCACAAAACGATTGGGGATTTGCTTTTTTCGGCAATGGGATAATTTGTGCTTCTTTCCAGGAGGAAGGAAACACACCATTGGAAATTGAGGAATTAAATATGTGACATAAGATAGGAAGCAGGGGATCAAGGATGGGGATAATCATGTTACGGCTTATTGAATCTAGTCCAACCGCATTTGAGGATATAGATAGTATGCTCTTCCTAACATCACTGTCAGTAAATTGACAAAAATTGAAAATAGGTAAATCAGGAAGTACAATGTTGGAAATAAAATTCAGAGTGCTGATTTTGGCAGCAACATCCATAGTGGGAGACGTAGAGAAATGCTTGTTTAACGCATGTATGTCTAAATTATTAGGAATGGATTCTTGCCTCGATTTTCCAACTCCCAATGACCTCAGGAACTTCCAAACTTTGCCGGGTCTTTATCTTGAACTGATTCAAAAATATGGCGTCGTTGGGCATCTCTACACACCTTGTTACAGTGATTCCGCAATTCCACATACTTGTTTTTATTAACGTCATTCGGATGAATTTTAAACTTTGTTTTTGCCACGGCCTTTTTGTGCATAAGTATTTTAATATCGCCGGTGAGCCAAGGCGCGGGAGCATGCTTGATTTTAATAGTTCTTAACGGTGCATGTACGTCGTAAAGTTGTGTCAGAAGGAGTTAAAAGCTGCTACTTTCCCATCCACCGTGTTAGCATTTATTACTGGCGACCAGTCAATATTGCATGCGTCATTAATGATGTTTTCTTGGATTATACTAGAAAAATTGCGTTGCACAACAACTAATGGTTTGGCTTTGGGGGGACGTATTCTATAAGTTAAGAAAATGAGGTCATGATATGAGAAATCGGCAGAAAGTTGCCCGTGCTTTACAACATGCTGTGGGAAGATACTAGCACAAGATCAAGAAGGAAGGAGAAGAGTTAGGGAAATGGTGAGTAGCCTCAAGGGGGAGGATGTGCATGTTGCAAGACTTGACTAAACTCAGTAATTTTGAAGAACGTATGTCACATTTTAGGAGGCATGTGTTAAAATCGCCCATTACGATTGTATGACTATAAGATGGAATTATATTTTCTAAAATAGTTTCGAAAGATGAGAAATAGTTATTAGAAGAAGAGTTACTGTAGTAAACACCAAGAAGAATTTTGGTGTGAGAAAGAATAATTTCTAAAAATAGATGCTCACCGATATGATCAGGAGGAGGTTGAGGGGATGTGCTAACAACTGTGTAGGAAATATGACTGCGAAGATAAATAGCAACACCCCCACCAACGCGTCCAACTCGATCATTACGAATGAGATTGAAACCGGGTATAGAGAAAGCAATGGACGGAAGAGAAGAATGAAGCCAGGTTTCAGAAACTAAGATTCCATGAATATTTTTGTTTTCTAAGGATGCCTGAATGTCTGCAATATGGCCAGGAATGCTTTGAGCGTTTATGTGGATAATGTTAAGGTTATGAGGTACAGTAGAAAATTGAGTGTCCAAGAGTTCTGAAAGGGTTGGAATATTAACGAAGCTGTTATCAGAGCTATTGTGTGGTGAAGAGGATGCAGAAACAAAGTTGTCACTATCAACTGAAATATCGCTGAAAATATTTAACATTACAACAAGTACTTATGTAAATGTAAAATAAATAAATATATAATTATGTAAAATAAATATTCTTAAATAAACTTATAACTATAAAAAACAACACAAAAACTATACCAAATGACACAATTGGCTAATAACATCTTAAAATACCTGCCGGAATACGTTCGAAAACAAGAAAATGCAAGTTATGCATAGTGTAACGCATTAAAATTACTAGATTGTCATACATACATTAAACTAAGCTGTATGATTGTTGAAAGTTCAGTGCATTATTATTTCACACGGTATTAAAAATAGTAACCATTACAAGAGAGAGAAAAAGAAAAAATAATACTGTTACAGAAAGCACAACATCAAAAACATACAACTGTCAATGTCAAATTCATTCTCAATCACAATTTAAAACATAAATTCATAAATTGAAATGCAAAAGTTTTGTGCTGTACCTACAATTATATCTAATAATGTAAAGAGTCTACCTTTAACCGAGATTATAACAAATATAAAATAACGTAAACTCAGGTAGCAATATTAATAGTGAATCACTAAAATGTGCGACACTGAATGCAAAACTTACGAAAACAAAGAAAAATCACACACTTAGCCGACTGCCTATTTATGTATCTTGGGCTTTTGCACACGTCTTGAAGGCCTGTCGCCAGCTACAAGTGTCCTGGCTACGTTCGGGCTATTTCCAGCGGTCGCTACAGGTGCCCTGGCCGACTCAACGCTGTTCGTACCTGCCTTTGACGGATTGCCAAGCCTCTCCAAGTCGGCCAAGCAGCTGACGCGGTGCCGCAAGCCGTCCGCATCTAGCACTATGACCGATCCGTCCCAGGTCCAGCAGTTCTTCACACCGAAACGCTTCCGAGCCTCCATAAATATGTCATGACGAACCTTAGTTAAGAACTCGGAGATCGTTATACCGGAACCTCGCAGATTCTTTTTTGAGGCCCACAACTTAGCACGCCAGGATACTTCTCTAAGTTTGCAAAGTATAGGCCTAGGACGATCTTCAGATGAGAACTTTCCCATTCTGTGACATCTGCTAATGTCACTATCCTGAAAGTCAGCCAGCTTGAGAGACTGTCTAATCATCTTCCCAGTCACGGCCATCACATCTTCGCCCTTTACCTCTGGAACACCATGCAAGAGCAAAATCTTCCGTCTAGAATGCATTTCCAAATTGTCATTCTGTTGAGATAGGAGTTCTACTTGCGTTTGAAGTGCCTTTAGTGAACTTAATGTGAAGTCCTTGAAAGCAGTAAAATCTGCGAAGAGACTCCCATCAATTGAGGACTTTGGAGTTGAAAGTTTCCGCTGCCTTTCTTCAAAATCAGTTAATCTCATGTTAAACATGTGACTCAATTGTGATATTGATTCTTTAATGCTCTCCATTTTGTGTAATGATGTAAAAAATCAAAGGCAAATTTATTTGTGAATATAACTGTTGAAAATGTGTGTAAAACTTGAGGAAAACACTTGCCGGCAGGTAAAATTCTATTTCACTTATGTATACATATAAATTAATGATAAAAACTAGATAGAATTAATTTTAAATTATTAAAAACTGATAAGCAAATTAACTAAGTGTTGTCAATTAGCTACCCTCGGCCGAAAAAAAAAAAAAAAAAAAAAAAAAAAAAAAAAAAAAAAAAAAAAAATATTGGCGGACAATTCACAAACAACACCATCTGACCCCAAACTAAGCAAGGCTTGTAATATGGCGGCCAGATAGCTGATAGAATACTTATATAGTTCTAAATACATACTTATTATACATAGAAACACCCAGACACAGTGCAAACATTTGAATTCATCACACAAATATTTGCACTGGGTGGGAATCGAACCCACGACCCTCGGCGTCGCAGGCAGAGTTACTACCCACTAAGCCACGAGGCCAGTCGCAGAATGTAAGCAGATATTATTGCCTTCGAGTAATCTTATTGAATGTAGATGTTTATGGTAGCGATGATGATACCAAGATTATGTAAATTAAGGAACTGCTTGAGAAACCCAAACTTTAATATAAACATTAAGAAGTTATTCGTTTTAAATCATTTATTTATTCGGAAATATATTACAGAGTTCCTTATAACCATTTGTTTGAATTACAATAGAAATTAACCTAGGAAGTTAGTTTGTTTATAAACATTGAACCCTTATGAACACGAAGCAGTAAGAATTACCTTGTGCTCGTATTTTTTTTTTCATTGTTAATTACAGTTTTTGAACCTTAAATAATCGCACCCTCTAAATTTGTAAGCCCCAACGAATGACAAATCGTGTATTACCCTACGTTTAAAAGTTTATGCAGCCGCCAGTCAAACAGTTTCTCAGCACAACGCCTTTTATTTTAATTGATAAATGCTTCTCCTACTATATCGGTACTATGTCCCGTTATCACATCCTAGGATTACGTGTGAGGGCCTCCCCATGCGGGGTCTAAATGCGTAATGACGACAAATTGAGGCGTTCGCGTGAAATATGGCCGCCGGACCCCACGGACACGCTACAAGCGTTACGAGTGCTACGGACGTGCTACGATGTGCCATGTCACCAGTGCTACGTGCGGCTTTTGCTCATGAACCTATACATCAATTTGTTAGGTAATTGCCGACTCTGATACCCTTGCTTTGGGGAAGAATTTATCAAATTATATACAAACATGATGATTTTTGATTAAACATAAACTTTTCATAAATAAGTTAGTCTTAGTCAACTAAGCAGTTAGCATAGTTAACTTCATAGAGTAAAATAAAAAGATAAAATAAATATAAAGTTATATCAAACATATTGAACAATAATACTATTTATTACATTAGCGTAACAAAATTTCGGGTACAATAAGTTGCAAACAACAAGAATACAATAACTCGATTTTCATTTCAAATGATCTTAACTCCACGCGATTACATTAAGAAACTCACGATAAGTTAGTGTCAGATTGTATTCCCGCGAGATTTCTCTAGGATCAATATTCCATAACAACAAAAGTCAAAATGCAGAACAGCTTTGGGACTCGGTTAACAATTTTCACGGTAATTTATTTTCGCCAAATACGATTCAATAGTAAAATTTCCAAAATTTGGCATTCAAAGGTTGGTAAAAAAAATCACATAGGTACATCAAAATCCTGAAAATAAGTTATAAACTTCTAGCTTAAAAAAAGACGAAAGTGGCATATAAACTTTCTACCGCTATTTCAATCTCTAAAAAAATGTATGACCTTTCCCAGTCCCAAGCTAATAAGGCTATGTTTGTACTAGGTTCATTTAGAGAAATCGATTGTTTTTATAAAGTTCTTTAGGCTTTATTTTGTGAGGCTGATAGTAAGTTCTTGGGCCTAGTGTTCAGTTCGGTGTGGTAAATCAGTTTTTTAGGTATGAAAACATAAGACAGATACATACTATACAGATACCTTTGCAATTATAATATTAGTAGAAAAGCAAGGAATGTAGTGTGTTTAGAGTTTGTTATTAGAGAATAACGGCCCAGTTAGGATCACAATAAGTCGGAGTTAACAACGACTGCGGTCCCGATCGCGATGGATTACCATTATAAAGCGAGATGAAACAAAAGACGCGCGTAATTCACTTGTCTTCACGATGTCGTGAAATGTTCCGACGAGAAAGTTAATTAAAATTGAAGATAAAAGTAATTACATGAATAACAAGATAAATAAACATTGTTTTCAGAATTTAAAAGCTTCTTCCGGGAACATAGCACATGTATTTACGCCGGAATATGGGTAGGTTATTCCAGACTATACGAAATGTGATAACTTTGTACTAGATTGTGGTAGGTTTGTGTATATATTTGTATAACAAATCAGCCTGACAACGTACAAATAGATTTAGTACAGAAAACATTGGGGTTCAGAAAAATTTATCCTCTGATTACACTGGTTTCTAAAATACTAAATTCTGGATATAATGAATAACATTTTTTTAAAAATATAGCTTCTTGATTCTGTCTGAAACACGTTTAATTCGGGAACCTTTTAAATCTAGGAAAAAGCACTAAACAGAGATATAACCGGTAATTAAAAGGACATTATTTAAGAACGGACCCTTTGAAAAATAATATTGGCACGTTTCTCAATCGGATCCAAAACTAAACTATCCTAAAAGTGCGAAAAGTACGATCAATTAAAATGGCGCTTAATAACGTCTATAAACTAAATAAAAATCCATTCTTTGAAGTGGTCACCAGGTACAAATTGTACCCGCGAGGGGCAATTAAAAATAATTTGTACGTGAGACAACCTTCAAGTGATTTTCTCTTTTTATTTGTTATTAATATCTCTTAAATAATAATCAATGGACGAATTTGAAACTAAAATTATAGACAATACTAGTACTGTCTATTTACACTATAGTAGATCTACTGATTTTTTTATAGCAATGTCATTTAAAAAAATTAAAAAATATTGACATCATTAGCCCACTAAATGTTCCCACAGCTGAAATTTGGGCCCTTATTGGGAGAGAGAGTCAAAGTCCACCCCTATGTGCCAGTGCACGTTGGTGAATGACGCATAACCTAGAAAGAATTTTGTAATATGACGGTTTCCTCACGATGTTTTCCACAACCGGCAAAGTCATTTCTGATGATAAACTTGTATAGCTATATTTGGAAAAATATTCAAAGGCAGGATTCGAACCTATGACCTAGCAATTGTAAATCACACCTTCGAACCGCAAGGCCAGCAAGCCTTTGTTAATAATTAGTTAAGCAAAATGATGCAATAAAATTGTGTCTTAAATATGTAGATATACTGCAATACTTTATTCAGTCAAAAGTATAGCAATAAGGCGATCCTTAATAAGCACTTCGCAAACAAACGTTAGCTGTTTTATAAAGAAAATAATACGAAGCTCGTCCACTAGAGAATAAGAATAAAATGAAGAAAGAAAACGCCCACTTGAAACACAAAACAAGAAGCGAGCGATATCTCAGCGCTTACCATCGCACCCTCGAGGCGCTTCTTATGAAATTCGCACAAAAACTGGAGTTTAGAGGAGAACCCAACTTTCCGCGGCTGAGTGCCATTTGCATAATATTTGTATTTTTATTTTGGCTTAGCTACGTCCTGCGGTTGTGCTTGGTTTCCGTATTATGATAGATTAGCTGCCCATCATTGCTGCTGTCTCTTTATTATTCTTTTTTTTCTTTTCAAAATGCCCTAACGTCCCAATAAGTCACCCTAGTGTGGGATTTTGGATTTGTCGACTTAAAAATATATATGCTTTGTGCTAAATCAGCATTTTTTCAATTCAACTGAAATCAAATGCAATTCACTATATCTTCATAACAATACGAGTATGGTCTAATCTGAGTGCCTACAAGTCAAAAGTGAAACTGTTCTTTCTAGTTTCATCATAGATAGCGTGTTCGATTAACATTAGGCGCTACAGCTATCAAGTGAAAACCTACCAAAAAAAACTGTCAGTGACAATAGAAGTGAAAAATTATAACTAAGAGTTTGATAGCTCACTAACACAGTTCTTTACTAACCGCATTTGGTGTTATAATGAAGAAAAAAATGTTTTAGGAAAACGCTAGGTGACGATGATGAGTGTTCCATGATTTTTGTTTACCCAAAAGTGTTCGACGCGCCTAAAGAAATTTCACTTCAAAAATATTTTCTTGTTTTTTTAGTGATATACAGATAGTCGCACATGCAACGGCCACAATGGTCGGACTTGACAAATGACGTCACTGGACTTGTACCCGCACTTAATGCTTTCTTCCCCTTGCTTAATGTCTGTGTCGTGTCGGGAGCGGTTAGCTTAAAGATGCACTTTAGCTTAACTCGGGGTCTCATCGGATAAAATGAAGAATAGGAGTCCAGCATCTTATTTTCTGTAATATGTTTCTGTGCGCAGTTTAAATGAAGTGAATACATTGAAGTCTGAAACTTTTGATTGCGGGTGTTGATGTATTTTCCTCCGAAGTGTTTGCATTATGTGTATGTATCTGTTAATTAATCAAGAATATTTGTGTTATTGAGAGCAAAGTTTTCATTATCACTACATACCTTCTTCTTCTTCTTCGTGTCGATGATGTTGTCTTTTTTTGTGTGTGTGTGAGTCTTTTAAATTTTTTGCTGCCCAGTATTCCGCAACTGTGACTCCTGGTATCGAGGCCTCCATCAGGTCGGTTCTGGTGCAGCTGGTTGGACACCGCGGGCATGACAGCAGGTGCTGCATGGTCTGAGTGGCACCACAGTCGCACAGGATGTTATTTTCGTCAGAGTATCCCCATTTCGCCATATTAACTTTGCAGCGGCCCACTTGGGTCCGGAGTCGGTTTAGTGACTTCCACGTGGACCACGCTAGGTTGCTACCTGGGGCCAGCTCTTCAGCTGGGGCCACATAATCTTGCGGGGGAGGACAGCTCTCGTTCCACTGTTTGCAGCGAGACTCTCTGGGTGGGTCAGGCAGTACCATCGAAGAACCGAGAAAGCTTTTGCGACTCTTGAGGCGTGTTTTTGAGATATTTGCATTGTAGAGGGGGTGCCTGATGTCAGTTTCTTGTTTTCCTTTTTCTACAGAACAGATGAACTACATACCTAACAAACTACCTACTTAATATTTATGTTCATGTTCAGATACCTAAATCAAAATTTCAGTACATTAACGCTTTTATCTCTTTTATCATGCCCTTAACACAAAGCCAAAGATAAGTATGTATATTGTTAACAACGGTGTGTATAATACATTAATGTCTGTGTATGTGCAAGGTAGGCAGTATACTGCAGGCGCGGTCACAGCCTCAAACTTTCCCAATAATAATACAATATGTCGAGTAAAAAAACAATTTACTAGGAGCGCCCCACATTTTTTCCCGCGGTAAATAATAGCCTATGTACTATTCGATATTTTATACATTTGGACAAACGATTTAGGGTAAGAATTTTCGTAATGCGAACCTATGGCAGCAGAAATAAAAAAAACCGCGCAACTACCTAATATGTGTTGAAAATTCGTTCTGTACAGATTTCAGCCAATTTCGTTATCTCATTATTTGGCTGTCGGTGTGCTAATAATAATTAAAAATAAACGTGTCAAGTAAATAGAGCTGTAATAAAGAAACTGAGGAGCATTCACTGAGGCAAGAACTTTGAAGTAAGTTGATAAGTGGGCTGTACCCTCGCCTCGCCACCCAGTCCAAATATCTTACACGGATCTTATGAAATGAGTTTAGTCAAAAACAAATATTGCTGAGAGAAAGTTTCCTCGAAAACATTACTCATCAGGGACCTTTTACCGAGTGGAGGTGCCAGAGTTTACGTGCGTGTACTGCAGGGACGGAATAAAGATTGAATGCAGGGGCTTGATCCGGTTGATATTTTAATACTCTTCATACAACTTTCAGATCGCACGATATACAACCGTGACCATTAATTTTTCATACAATTAACAGATCAACTAAGATAAGTTTTGTTTTTCTAGAAGAAGATACCAGTTTGTAAGGTTCAACTTTTAAATGTTTTGTATCATTTGATCTTGCCTGAAAATAGCAATGAAATTTTTTGTGTTTGTATTTGTACATAACTATTGTTACACTTCGTTTTGTACTACTTATTTATTTGTTAAGATGTGATTCATTGTGGTTATCTGCACGAGCCTTGAAAAATTGATTGTTTAATTTAATTTTCTGGCTCAGAAAAGCAACCTAACTGTTTGCTTTTTTTGTTTTAGTAAAAAAAAATATAACATACACCTAGAAAATTACTTCAACAAAAATGTTGATATTTGTATATTGGTTAGATTGCTTAGATGAGAGGCTTATTCAGACGGGACGACAGAGACAGGACTACTGCCAGGGAGCGTGTAGCTTCAAAATATATAGTCACTACGAGACAGCATTTGTCGTGATGATTACTGGTGATCAGTGCCGGTTTTACCATTACCAGCAGCGTGGGAGATATACATTTTTATACTTTTCTAGGTTTGTAGTTAATTGCTCGATGAGCGAGACCTAGTGAAATGCCTAGAAAAAACGATCGTCTGGTTCTGGTCTGGCACTTACAATCCGATGCCTAGAGCAGTTGGCCTACAGCGCCCCACTCCAACGTTACCAGTGCTAGTGACGTTATACCTCGCGCCCCGCTCCGCTTGGCTGGCAGCGGCCCTGCCCGCGAGCCAGCGACATGAGCAGCCCCGCCGCCGCGCTCCGACACCTCACGTTAAAGTAAAAGCTCGCGAGACTCGCGGTACAGGTGGACAGAAAAGGAGCTTCAATATCTTATCAACCAGTTTCATTACGCCCAAGAATGAATGATTGATGGCTCGACTGACTTCATAGCTTTAACCCAAGTATTATGATTTTTTCGACTGACTTCGTAGCTATGTTGCAAATTTCTCTATAATAAAACAACAATGATTAGTAATGTTGTATATATCATATAAATGTGGATGTTTGTTGCTCAATCACGTCGTAAAGTTTGAACGGATTGGGCTAAAATTTGGAACATAGTTAGATTATAGTCTGGGAACTACGCGGATAGTAAGTAGGATATTAATAATAAGCGGGTAATAAGTAAAACCAGAAAATTAATTGTTATTCGTAACTAGGCTTAAAAGTTGTAAATGATAATGTTGCTTAGAGATATCATCACCATATTTATTATTAATAATAAACTTTGGATAAAATAGATTTTTTTGTAATACACTGTGAACAATGTACATCGTTGTTACCATAGGAAGGAACTAGCCACCAAGATACGGGTTTTTAACACCCAGTTTGGTGGATAGAGTAACATGACAACTTATATGTACTATTTTTTTTTTGGATGAATAAATGATTTGATTTGAAATTTGAAATTATTGGACACCTAAATTAACAAATTCATACAGATGTTTAATCGACTTCGAAAAAGGAGGACGATTTCAATTTAATTGCATGTTTTTTGTCTGTAATTTATGTTACATGATGGCTCCCTCTACTGTGAATCATTTTTTTCATTTGGTAGATCATACTGCTGAGGTATTTCGAAGTGAGATTTTAGAAATAACAACAAAAATCTGAAATCAGATTGCCATGATGACGTATTCGTACCATTTCGCAGTTTTTGAACTTTTTGTTGATTTCACAAAAAATATGAAATGTCAACCATTTGAGTTAAAATTTATGGTGGTTTTTGTTTTTTCGGAGAACATTAAATTATTGTGCAATTATTAGGTACATTTAACAAAAACATAATTTGTACTGATCAGTCGTAGTTTTCTACTACACGCCCAGAACACATCAACAACATGTATATGTATATGTTGTTGATGTGTTCTCTAATATGATTGTGATATGCGATCGTACCTCACAAGGCGTTCCGTATCCGAGCTAGCGCGTAACAAGTATTCCATCACTGATATTGCCGCGGAGCCCCGCTCACGCTCGCGGCTTCACATACAAACTGACTAGACATTTTTTTTATTATATTTACTACATTATCACTAGTACAGTCCTAAGTAATGATTTGTACTCTTCATGTTCAATTTGCTGTGCGCTGCTGTGCCATTTATTCGCCTATCGTCACACACTTAATACAAGTAGGATACGAAATTTCATCTTGTGAATATTTTTTATTTGGTGTGTTCATTGTATTATCTGTTATGAGCAATGTTGCTTACGAGACAACACTTATCCATTCTCTCGAGAAAAACAGTAAATTACATAGTAACAGCTGGAGGATCCAAGAATATATTATATTTCCTTGAAACGTATTTAATACTTTATGTAGATAAATATCTGATTTAACTTTTATATATTTTGCCTTGATAAATCTTATGGATAAAAAATGAAACCGTTAAAAAAAACCTTTTTAAATTTTAAAAAATATGGCGAACCCCTGCATTCGAGCAGGTAGTTCAAGTGTCGCGGCGCCACCACATTTTCAGCGAAGTTTCAAGTCACCACGGCGCCGCTGACGCCGTGGCTCTGGTTGTTGCGGAGCTGAGAGCGACGCTGACGTGACGTAATAATTACTGTGTAAGGCTGGCGTAAATATCAAGCAGCTTGCATGCTGACAAAGCGGGAACTGGAGAACCCTATTGCAGTCTTTGTATTATCTGTTGCACCTACCACAAGCTAAATAAATGATTTGATTTGAAACATATTAAATAAAAATTCTTACTCTTTTCATTTACTGCGAGAATTTTCTGGATGTAACCTTACGATAATGTAGTTTATATCACACACACATATTTAATGCATCTATATGTACTAATATTTTAAAGCTAAAGAGTATCTGTTTGAACGCACATATCTCAGACACTACTGGACCGATTTTAAAAATTCTTTGACCGTTTGATATGTTCGTAGTCCCTGACTGCTATATATACTATGTGTATCACGGGAAAACTTGTTGTTGTGTGTGAATTGAATTGTCCACCAATATTAAATATTAAAACCCAGGGCAAACCCCCCCCAGTCGTAGATAAAATCGTTAGTATTTGTAAGTAAGGTAGTGAGTTGTCCCTTCTACCGGCGCTTCAGTCTACGTAACGTCTACAAGAGCGCTACGCCGTAGAGCCGCCACTCACGGGACCTGCCGTCAGTCTTGCCATATCTCGTATTGGAAACCTGCTGGTGCGGAGCCAAATAAAATATGATACTCAAAGTATTGTTTAGCCTGGGGGAATTTATTATCTGTATAACTTATTGCTGACTGACTTTTCAACTAACAGGATCTGTGAAAGTGGTCAAGTGCGAACCTATAATAGTAAAACAACGTTAATTCTGTGTTTTAATTGAATGGGTAGTAGAGGTCACTCGAGGTCAACTGCTTTAGTTCCCTGAACAAAAATATGCAACTAGCTTCACTGTGTAGAGTTTGGGTGACAATGTGCGTTAAACATTCACTCTCATATTTTTTTCCAAAGGGCAATAAAAGAATCGAAAAGTCAGTAAAAACTTACAAGTTTTACAAATAAAATAAAAAGGCTGGAAAAATACAACCTTCAAATTTTATTAATACACTTTTTGCTGGCTTGTCTATGCTTTCTTTTAATGTTTACGTTGAAGTGAAATTAACACGGATTACATGAAATTAATAATGATTTTGACGTAACATCGTCTAATAAACCGATGAACGCCGTCGCCGGCTGCATGCACGAAAAAGTGTCCCGTTATGTCCTGTTACCCATATTGTAAGTTTGCGCCACATCCAATAATGTGTTGCTGTCACGTTAAACTATTGTCTTTAAGCCAATTGTACAGACAACCAATTTTTTCAACAAAGATAGGTGATAGGAGATGAAAAGATACGATGTGGTTTACGATGGAGCGCACTTATCCTGAAGAAACCGATTCACTCTCTACTTGAAAACATCAAGGCTGTAACCATCAGGGAATAATCCACACATGCAACACATTTCACAGCCTAGACGTTCTTATAATGAAAGTGGAGTTAAACCACTTCGTTTGAATCAACCATGACACCATGATTCATGAGCTATGAACAATCGGATAGAAAAAATGCCAAGGTACTAAGTTTTAAATAATAAGGATTACATAGTTACACACTATCCGAAAAAAACCTTCTGACTATGTTACTGTAATTTTTTTAATTTAATTTATGTAAGCCAAAGTCCTAGTTTAATTTATCCAACGTTATATTTCGAGCACTTTGCTTAAGTAACTACATCAAGTAGCTTTAAGGTCTAAGCACTATAACTACAATTTAAGTTAACACTTAAAGTCTTGAACTGTCCAAGTGATTTTATAGACGACATCACTCTCCGTGACTAATCTTGAAATCTAGGGGTTGGAGGGGGAGAGGAGGGTGGAGGCGCTCTCAGGGCATTGGCTTTGATCTTTTATTAAGTGATATAAAGCCAAGGCTGCTCAACTTATGGCCCGCAAAAGTGAAATCTATAGTAACAACTGAATGGAAATAATGTCAAATTAAACAATAAGTCTGGAATGATAATGATAATCTATTTCTATTATAATAATACTATTTTAAAATTTATTTGTACGATATATTGATGTTTAAGCTATTACGACGAAACGTATGAATTAAATGGATTGTATTTTAATTTGAAATTTAAAATATGTAAACGCGATGTGTTGGTCAATACAAAAGAAATGTTTGGAACTAATAGGAAATGAGCGGCTAGATTAGTTCTTATTAGGAAATGGATGGATGCACAAAAAATACCTTAGTTCATCTGTTAGAGTTCTTGAGTTCCAACCTTTCAACTAAAACCGAGTTTAGGCCCGTTATCCAATCCAACAAACAAATTTCAGTTTGGTAATTTGCACACACAAACGTTTGATTGTAAAAAACAATAGGCTATAATTGACGACACAAATCATAGTTTTTAAAGTGAATATATCTAAAAAGGTGATTAGATATCTAAATGTTTTTCACAGCAAACAAAGTTCATCGAGAGTCCATCATTTTTTTATTGTCCCAAACGACGATATGGTTTTCCTTCTCACTCATGTGTCTCATTTCATGTGCGGAAAAAGACGGAAGAATGACAGCATCGAATTGGCCAACATGCGATTTATTTTGCCAAAGTGTTTTTTTACTCCAATACATTATTCTGGCGCGAACAATTGAGTTTAAAACTGTGGAACTCCTGCGTCATCTATATTTACTCACAATTATTTGGAAACTTTGGCGTAAACTTACTTGTCTTGAATAACAAACATCTCTGTGTATGTCTGTGGTCCTCTATAATTTAAACAATATGTGTTATAAAAACCACGTCAAAAGGCGAGATGAACTGATCAGTCTAGTCTGTTGGTTACTATCCCCCGTCAAGTGTAAGCTGTAATTTCGTGAGACGTGTTACATATTCAAAGTTTTTACTTCAATTTAATATATTTACAAAATAATATTTCACAAAATGGGTTTGCATGTCCGATATGATATTATCGGGTAGCGATGCCAGCGGACTGAATCTCGTGAGTTCGTGTCACCGATCGTGCAACATTACTGCAATTTCGTACTAAAATTCTAAGTTGTAAATTAACATTTATATCCAAGACTTTAGAAATAGCAGGAGAAGCCATTAACTCAAAAATCCATTGTCACCAATGTAGACATAAAGCGAGTATGATAATAACCATGAAATTAATATGTGATGCGGATTTTCTACGTTTTCGCTTGGGTAGTCCTGATAAAAAGGATCTTCGATACTTCAGTGTTTATTGACCAAGTGTATCCGATACGCCGTCCCGGGGGAAAACAGCCATTGTGTCCGTGATATATTTATTTACCATACGGCAATAAACCCTCGAATATTGGAAATGACTTTTCTCAAACGAATAAGGCAAGAGAAATAAATTAAAATGTATTAACCAAATTGTCAAGTACAATCATATCTTGTTTCTTGCTCTCTTGCTTGCATACGTATCATATTATACATACTAGCCCGCCATATAAAATGTTATAATTTCAGTTAATGTTTCTTTTGTAATTTTTCATTTTTATTTTGGTTTTTACTAAAAAAAACAAAATTCTCATATCGCGTAAATCAAAATGTAACAGGAAGAGTCTGTATAGTAGCGTTCATAATAATTGTATTATTTTAATTATTTTTGGACTTGATATCTCTATGACTACTTATATATATTATGACTAGATGTCCGCCCCGGCGTTGCCCGTGGTACATTATATAGTACTCATCAGGATCCCGTACATATACAACGGTGAAATAATGACTGAAATCGGTTCAGTCATTCCTGAGAATATCGCTTGCAAACAAAACACCTCTTCAGCTACCTGCTACGCCACCTGTCGGAAATTGGTTGTACCAACACAGATTTAGAAAAAAAATTGATTAGCAAAGGATTTATATTCAAGCGGTATGTAATCTGTGATATTCAATGACGCAATCTTAGACACACATGCTGTCATGTGTCATGTCAAACCACGAAACGTTCGAAAACTCTCAAAATGGATTTTTTTTCCCGATTTTGTTACATTCTTGTTTCATGCTCCGCTTCTATTAATAGTAGTGTTATTTTCTACAACCTATAGCCTTCCTCGATAAATGGACTATCCAATAGAAAAAGAATCTTTCAATTCGGACCAGTACTACCCGAGATGCTAGCGTTCAAACAAACAAACAAACTCTTCAGCTTTATAATATTAGTATAGAAGTAGATATACTATTCTATTTGCATGTCAATGGCAATTTTAATGTCTGTTGGCCTAATTTTCTTCATGTATTATCTCTAATTTAATAATTTTATCATCCAACCACTGTATTTTAACAAAAGTCGTTTCTAGGCCCACATAGTTTGGAATGTAACACAGTTCTGTACAGTATACTCTTATGTTATAATATGTGTTTATTACATTCTGTTTTGTGTGCTCATTGAATGATTAAATAAATAAATGTGAGCTCAACTTTGTGAACCATGACTAGGTATCGCCATCAATATATTCTGATTTCGCGTGGCGTTACTGACGTATCTCTCTATGGCTCCTATCAAATCGTGTAGTTCAAGATTTCTGCGGAGAACCTGAATGATGGCGCAACCAATGTATGTTATCCTTCGGGAAAATGATTAACTACAATAGTCTTTCATAAAAACTTGTTCCAAGTACGTACATAACTTCATTACGGCTAAAAGCTACTTTGAATAGAGTCTAGGCTTGCATTAGTCATAGTTATGACGATATATTAGGTTACTGAAATAACTTATTTTCCTTCCTTTTTATGCTTTGGACTGAGTAATAAATCATCGTGTTAAAGTTGGTATGAATAGCGTTGTATTTCCACCATATTGTCGCGTCGTAGTTTGAGTTGGCAGTAGGTAAAGTAAAGGAACAAATTAAAATTGATCATATATATTTTTCTGTTGTTTTGTTAGCTGATGTTATCATACATGTCTTGTTTTACCTTAGCACGTGACCCTGCGATGTGATTTTGTTTCTCAATTTGATTTCTTTTGAACAAGGAATCCTACTGTGCTCATTTTATACTCAGTTTCCTCTTATATATCGTGACCAAAATGTTGGCGTTTATTTGGCCCAACGCATAAGCATTGCCATCATTGCCAGCGTGGTAATGCCGCAAGCATGCTGGGTACGCTTCCGATAGGTAGTGGGCTTGAACATCCTGATTATCTGTAGACCTACAGTGGTTTATGGATAATTCAGGTGTGCTTAGTGTAAGTAGTTAGTTAGGTAGGTTTGTACTGTGGTCGCATCGTATTGTAGTTTTATATATACATTACTACATTAGTGACGGCTGGTCTAGTAAGTTACGGCTGGTCTAGTAAGTTACGGCTGGTCTAGTAAGTTACGGCTGGTCTAGTAAGTTACGGCTGGTCTAGTAAGTTACGGCTGGTCTAGTAAGTTACGGCTGGTCTAGTAAGTTACGGCTGGTCTAGTAAGTTACGGCTGTTCTAGTAAGTTACGGCTGGTCTAGTAAGTTACGGCTGGTCTAGTAAGTTACGGCTGGTCTAGTTGGAAGAACGGCCGCTGCCGATCCGGAGCATCCGAGTTCAAATCCCACGCTCACAACTGTCTTTTCGAAGCTGGACTGTTCGTAGCTCAAAAAAGAGATATTGTTTCATGATTGGCGTTCTAAACAGGATTAACTCTACTTATTTAATAAAAATGTGTTGGTTGTAGAATGTTTTGGCTGAGTGGGGTTTTCCCGCTGTTTATAGTCCTGGGGTCATCAAATTGAGAGTGAATCCGTTACTGTTAGGTAAGCACGTTCCATTGAAGACCGCATCGTCGCTTAACATCAGATGAAACGGCAGTCCAGTGTAAATCTGTAATAGTTAAAAAAAGTCTCGAAAAAGATAGCAAGTACAACAGAAGTCTATAAATACATATAATTAGGCTTACATATTTAGGCTTTATT
Source organism: Ectropis grisescens (assembly GCA_017562165.1). Lineage (NCBI taxonomy): Eukaryota > Metazoa > Arthropoda > Insecta > Lepidoptera > Geometridae > Ectropis > Ectropis grisescens. The sequence goes on along the minus strand of CM029777.1, from coordinate 27,857,617 downwards.
ATGGCATGGGCATGCAGGGACACAAAGTGTCCTTAAAGGCGCAGAGGTGGTATATCGATTTGCCCAATAAATTATAGACCTACAAGTTTCGAGAATTAGTGTTCCTCAAAGATAATTGATAAAAAATACCTGCGTATTATGTACGAGTATCAGTGGTATTGAAAAATCTGAAGAATAAAAATAATAAGTTGGTCACTTCTTCTTATTGAACTGTGGCTGCTATAAAACAAACAGATATAAAACGTTCTCATTATTTACAGTCTGAGGATTTATTGGCACATTTCTTCCCACAGTAGCCTTTGGGCCTAAATACAGACCTACTTACATTTTATTTGTATATTTATTTATTAGTTTCGGATTCTGTTCGAAAGTTGGTTCGGAAAATTACAAATCTATGTATTATATATGTACCTGCTTTACAGATATACAGTTTATATATATGTATGTTAAGGTCTACATTATATTTTTAATTTTAAGTTTATTATTAAATTATCAAAAGTTAAGTTAAGTTACTTAAGTTTCTAAGAGCTAGTTAAACTTCCACACGGTGAAATAACGTTAAATTTCTGGAAGATCAGTACATACATACAAACAAACTATTAAGTATATATTTTAATGACGCTTGTGAATATATGTAAAAGAAAAAGAGTAAAAAGCACATAATTTTCTTTTCAACTTGTATTATTTTAATAATAATCAGACGTCTGCCGCCGGTCCGTCTGTCACCAGTCACTCGAGCGCACGTGCAGCCTCCGTAGTTAGATCAATTACCCGAACTGCACAATCGCGGGACAACTTAAAAAGGATCCCATTCCAGTTCACGGAACGCCATTAAACCTACGGAACCCACGCAAATTACTCCCCCTCCGTACACCGACGACTCCCGCACTCTACCACCCACGGACCATCCCCACTGTCTCTAAAAGAAAGTACTAAAGTTTATTTTGCGTCGGATTGCGGGTAGTTGTAAAATGGTCAAATAAACTAGTTGCATAATTCAAAATACGAACAAACTTTATCGTCCGCTTTTGTGGATCTTAAATTAACGTCGTAAAGTATATTTTGCAGTGTAGGGGTACGTTCTAAAAGTGGTGAAGAATATGAAGCGACAGGCTTTGTGCCGCGGTCAGCAACAAGAGGAAAGCGCGCCATCTGCCGGCCGTTTTCGTTTCCGGTTGCCGAGTTCCGGTCAGCGGCGGCTGAAATTTTGATCAGGATATAATGCGGCTTATTATTCGTGCTGTATTTTTTGTCTGCCCTGAGAACCTGAGATGAGGAATGAGCTTCGGTGCTGGTTGTTTTGTAGGCTGGTCAACGGACCTGTTCTATTCAGGAATTTAATTTTTGAGTGAGTTGAAATAAAGCGTTTGGCAGCGACCAGTTTTCTGTTTATTAGTGCAACTAATATTTTGGTCCTGTTTAAGCTCTGAAAACATTTCACAGGATATAATTGTAATGAAATTAAATGGATAGAAAACATCTAATGCATAACACTGTGTAAAGATTAGTTTAAATATAGTACTTAAATACAGTTTTGTCCTTGGAGAAGTATACAAGTTTCGAGTTAGTCAATTAAAAAGTAAATTTTGTACAATACACGTGTATCTAGAATAACATTTGTACAGCTTATAATGTTGTTTTCCAAAAAATGAAAAATAATTTCGTTTTTTTGTCAGTTACTAACAATACAGAAACAAAGTATATAATTTTCTGAAACACTGAAAAATATGAGTACGTTATTAGAGTATGCAACTTTGGAAACACATCGCTTTTGCTCGATATTATAGTAACTCAAACTATTAAATTATCTATAGTGTTTAGTTTTAAAAGGTCTTTGTTAATGTTCATAAATAGCATAAACTTTACAGAGTACAACATTTCTGTAATAAGGTAGAAAAATACCAGTGTGACCATTGTGTCACTTCAGTAGGTGTGAAGTAGCGGTAACCAGAGTGTATAATTATGAACGAAGCGATCAGTGTGCAATCTACTTGAAAGCCTCCTGTACCCTTCAACCACATGCACACTGCGTCACTTATGTGGACGGCATCCGTGCATTGATTCGATTAAAGACATGCCTATAGATTGGAGTAACGGCTGGTCTAGTCGTGAGAACGGCGACTGCCGATACGGATCGCCGGTTCAAGCCTCGCACGCACCACTGACTTTTAGAAGTCATGGGCGTATAGCTGCTAACTTAATAATGTGGAAGGAAAACATCGTGAGGAAACTGCCACGTTCCATGAATATTTTAAAGCTATGCGTCTTGTGAGAGATTCTTTGTTCCCAGCAATGGGAACATTTAGTGGGGTGCTTATGCTGTAGATTGGGACCTACATCTCGCTCTTCGGAGTTTGCAAATTTATTGACTAAGATTAAATTACACAGCTTTATAGTATACAAGAATAACTTGCATCGATTTTAAGTAAAATAATGACCACAACTTATTAAAAAAAAGAAGTGTGGCACTCGGGGACTGCCGCGGTAAAGCTATTGCATGTTGCATGCATTTTTATCAACATAAGCAATAGGGATGTTAACAATGTTTCGGAATTGCTTTTATTTTGAAGAGTGACATTTGTTTACCATAAAAAAATGCAGAGAAGTATACAATCAAGTCAGTCTTCGACAGCTAAGAGCATTTAGTCTGTAAAGCTAATACAAATAAGGTTCAAAGTCGAATGACCGAGTGGGGAGGACGGCGTTACGGTCTTCCATCCCTCTTTCTTGTGAGCATAATAAAGAGATGCACGATCACTAAAATTCGGTCCCCAGGCCCGCGATAAAAGCTATGCAATAGCTTAAAAACGGGAATACTAACGTTTAGTACAAAGAGAACTCTACCAATGAATTAAACAAATCTTTTTACATCCTTTTACATTGGATAGCCTTTTTATGAGCAGTTCATTGTGTTATCTCTCAGACTATTCCGAGCTTAACTTAATCACCGCTTGTTAAGTTGTAACTTAATTCTGCTCTGTGAAATGGACCTTTGGAACTGTAGAATTTTACAATAAACTGATTTAACTGTTCTAAGGCTAATGAGATTAATAGACAGAGATAGATAATAAGATTAATAAAGAGACAGTAAAAGACAAAGAAGTATAATTTTGAATTTCATACGAAGAAATTATTATAATTTGGAAATTAATGGTAGGTGTAAGTTTTATAACCTAGTAGTAATGGTTTAGATGTACACTGTGATGGCTCTTTTAAATTTTAAATCTCTGACATATGTAAATAGAGGAGTGTTTTGAGTTTGATGAGTCTCCTTTTGACATGTATTTTGTGTTTGTGGTGTCGTAGTGAAGTGTGCAAACCAACTGACTAAAGGAATAAATAAAAAGAATGACTATAGTCTAAGTTATGTCCCATATATTTATGTAAATGCATACCGAAACAAAATGCAAGGGTTTTTCATTAAAATTTGTTTTTTATTCTTTAAGTTTTCTTCAAGGTTTTGATAAAAATACGATATATATGACCGCATGTAATAAACCACACATACCTCATAAACCTAAACCTTACTTTTATAACATAAAGAAAAAAGCTACATTAGTTTGAACAGCTCTAGCCCCGAGGATAGTAAATACAAGAACTCATATATGCGTCGCCGGCGGGTGCATATCAAATTGTAAATCTCTGTCTGTCTGTCCGACACATTTGCCGAAACGCGGAGAGATATCACGTTTGGGAGTTTTATTTTGTACTAACAGTGTCTCGTGAGTTCAGTCACATAGTTCACGATCCTGTTATTATTTCGGGATAAAAAGTAAAACATGTGTTATTACAGACTATAATCGCACTGTGTTCCAAACTTCAACCCTATCTGTTCAGCCGTTCCGTCGTGTTGTGACATTAATCTATTAGTGGGATTTAAACATTATATTAACATTATTCACTCCAATGTATTGTTAATTACATGTAAAAAAAACAGTACAATTGTACTAAAACATATTATACTCGCAGAATGTTTGACAGTTCTCTGTACGATAATTATTATAAAGCATTGAAGTAATTATTTTAAACTTTGGAAACGGATACAAAATGGATGGTCTTTCTTTTGTTTTCATTTTTTATTTATTTGTTAGTAGTGGTAGGACTCTTGGCAGAGTCCGCCTGGGGAAGTACCACGCCTTTGCCAGTTATTCTACCGCCAAGTAGTAATGTGCAAACATTACTGTGTTCCAGTTTGAAGGGAAATGTGTCCAGAGAAATTAAAAGGCTTAGAGATATAACATCTTAGATCTCTGGGTGATGAGCGCAATACAGTGCTAGGAAATGATTTGGACTCTTCATGTACCAGTAGCTGCGTGTCACTGTGCTGTTATATGTCAGGCATGTGGCTTACCATCAGGCACATGTCCTGCTCGTCTGGTCGCTTCTTATTAAAAAATAATCATTAATAGACGTGTAAATTGTACATATCAGTAAAGAATTTCGACTTTGAAATGATAATATTTATGATATTGGTGGACAATTCACACACACCATCATCGATCCCCAAATTAAGCAAAGTTTGTACAATGGCGACCAGATAGCTGATATGATACTTATAGTATAGTTGTAAATATATACTTATTATACATAGAAACACCCAGACTTGACTTTGTACTGTACAAATTTGAATTCACCACACAAATATTCATTGAACAAAAAGACGATTTATCTTATAGTTTTGCCGTTCAAACCGGAACATATCCTGCATGTATATTAGTGCTAGGCGATAGAACGATTTAGTGCTTCTACAGTCAGACTCTACAAAAAGTTCTCTTACTACATAAAGTCCACAAAAACCAAAAAAAATAAAATCTAAGAATTATCAGCTCAAAATGATTTTTGTCTAGGGAAATACTGAATCCAATAACGTACGCTGTAAAGCTCTAGTGCTGATATCTGTATTGTGGTGAGCGTCGACTGTACCGGGACCGGCGCCGGCGCCGAGCGCGCGGCGTCGCTTTGAATCGTCTTGATTCTCTTCAATAAACTTTCTAAAGAAATGCGAATTTCTATCATTTACATTCGAATGGTTTTATAAAACGGGTTTTTGTAAGCGTCTGCTGTAAAATGGAGGCTTTTTTGAATGAACGGTGCTCGAGGAGTGAAACGGGTGCGAAATGCTTTGAGAGTCGCTTCGGTGTGAAAATAGAATTTGTTTTCAGTTCCGTTTAGCTCCTGTATTCGCTAAGCCGCCATTTGTTGGTATTTTAAAAGAAGATATCGAAATATTTTAGTTGAGATATTTTTGTCGTTTTAAGAATTTATAAAATGCTACTCCATTTTAATAAGAAAAGAGGAGTCTAATCTAAAGTCTCCCTATTTTTGTATATACAAATATGTAATTTTCTGGTTCATGTTTTAAACGTGATATTTTTGGCGTGACACTGTGCTGTGACGGGCTAGTACGTTGCTTAACATCAAACACCCGTGTTGGGCATCTCACTCCATTTATTTGTTTATTTTGTTGTCTCTAATAATACAATGAACAGGGAAGACTATAAACAAGTGTAATTATAAATAAAAATATTGAAAAAAAAATTGGTGGACAATTCACATACAACACCTTCTGACCCCAAACTTAGCACAGCTTGTGCTATATATCTCAAAATTGGCCGTCTAAGCAAGTTAGCGGGTAAGCATGTGTTCTTAGTACGTACTAGCTCTACTCAATCAAATACATTTCGTTCATCACAAAATACGTGACATCTGGCGGCCCTGGGATCTTACTCTAAGGGTGGTGAGATACGAAAATAAAAATAACGAGATACTAAATAAAAGTGTCATTTTCTTATTGGTTACAGTTCATCAATCCCATTTGCTCTATCTAAGGTTCTAAGGCGTGAAACAAAACAAACCTTTTCCAATACTCCACTCCATCGGTTCGTAATCAAAAACCGATTTGTAGCTAACATCATAACGCCCAAATCAGACGCTCAATTTAAAACCACACAAGAAAGTGTTAGGGTGTGTTTACCCCGGGGGGTACCGAGGGGGAGATGTGACAAGACGGAGGGGTAGGAGGGGAAGGGAATGGGACAAAGAGGGGGAGGATCGGAAGCGTCGAGAACGTTACCAATAACTGAGGGGTGAAGGACAAGGTCAATATTTGACGGCTCGAGATTGAGGCGAGATAATATCGCGACGTAAATCGATTCTTTTATTGAGTGTTGTTTGGTACGGCAATGTGCTTTGTGTGATCGGCTGAAGGTAGCGCCCGACGGATATCAAACACTTACAATGTCTCTTACGTGAGCTAAAATATTACTTTTTTATAGTTCGGAGTGACGAAACGAGCAGGACATGTGCCTGATGGTAAGCAACATGTCTGCCACATAGCAGCACAGTGACACGCAGCTATTGGAACACGAACAGTACCACCACCTAGCACTGCACTGCGCCCGTCACCCAGAGATATAAGATGTCTTATATAGAGATAAGATATAATTTTAGCCCTGTAATTTCACTGGAAATATTTCCCTTAAAACGAGAACACAGTAATGTTCGCACCACGGATGTTCGCACATTACTCCTTGGCGGTAGAATAACTGGCAAAGGTGTGGTACTTACTTTTGACCACTACAAAATCAGGTTTTTTTAGTATCTGTTTTAAAGTTATTTTAACAGTGTTTCTAGAGTAAACTCAGGAGTCTCGAGATACAAGCCAAGGCTTGGTGCACCGGATACCTTGTTCTCGTAAGAACGTGTCGAATGAATCGCTTTGGATTGTCTGAGTTTTTCTTCATAGTAACAACCTTGATGTCCTCAAGTCGAGAGTCTTTTTTTTTAGGTAAGCTCCCTATACCGTAGTCTACATGGTTGCTTGAGATCACGCGAGATGGTGGTCAAATGTTTACGTATAGCACGTTGCCTGTGTGGGTTTTCCCCGATGATTACAATCTTTGTGTCTTCAAATCGAGAGTGAATCGGTTTTTTCTAGGTAAACACGCACCATCGTAGACCGCATCGTCGTTTAACATCAGACGAGATGGTCGGTCAAGTGTAAACCTAAAAAAGCTAAAAAAAAGTATAGTAGTTAATAAAACATGCTCCATTGTAGACAGCATTGTCACTAAACAGCAGGCACGATGTCAGTCAAGTGTAAATCTATAATAGTTAATAAAGCACGCTCCATCGTAGACCACATCGTCGCTTAACGTCAGCGAGTTGGCAGTCAAGTGAAACCAATTGTAAAAATAAATATAATTTATAAACTTAAAAACCCGACTGCATAAAATGTGAACCAAACTACGTACTTACAAATACTATAAAACTGAAAAGAGTAAAACAAGCACTTAGATTTCTGGTGTTATAGAATTCTATAATATGTTATTGAATTAATAGTATTGCAGATAATAAAATATATAGTATTGTAAAGGAACATAACAATTGAACAGTCGGGATCCATTGAACAATTAGATTGGCTGTAAAATAATAATGGACCCCGATTCTAAATACTAAATACTATTCTAAAATACCTGCACTCGAGAGTTCAGGCACTCAGTAATACGTCTCGCAAAGGGCAGACATGTAATTCCAGCTAATTGTCCGCTATAAATTACCGAACGGGTCGCGTTTACGTTAAAAAGGGTGAAGCAAAAAGTTATTTAACATTACAGAGATCCAGGTCAACTCTTTTATAATTAAGTTACTTTATCACAGAAACAAACGGGCCGGAGTTAATTCTGAAGAGAACGAAACGGTCAGATATAAAATTAGGTACAATCTTATTTCGTTTCAAAGGCTTCGAGGATTTGGATTTAACGAGTTTCGTGATTGGTCTGGCTGACCGCGGCCCGGTCGATGGGCTGCTTTGATTATGCGTATGACTGCTTTGTGGAGTGACTTTGTTCTGTCGTGTAGGACGCTCTGAAACTCGATGGAGTGACGATATATGTAAGGCAGTGGCTGTAGAAGAAAAACTAAAGACAGGGCGTGTCTATTTTTATTTATGTGTGTGAAATCGGAACGAACCAAATGTTTTTTTGTGTTAATTTTTGGTCGACACTGGACAAGTGTGGTAGATTATTATAGCCTTGACTTTCTCCATGCTATATAATGCATATTTATTGATAACTAGTAGTACCCCGCCGGTTCGGTCATGAAGTACCCGATTCTGTTATTTTCGCGGGATAAAACATATCCTATGAGTTTTTCCAAACCATTATTTCTCTAGGTACTGAATTTCATCCAAATCACTTCCGTACTTATTGCGTGAAAGAGTATATAGATTTTGGTCCGCCCAGGCTTCGCCCGTGGTCCGTAATATTATATAGTCTATATAGTACCCAGGGATCACATACATATCCAAAGATAAAAATTGTTAAAGAATTTTTGAAATCGGTCCAGAAGTTCCTAAGATTAGCGCGTTCCTAAAAAACCTCTGCAGCTTTATAGTCTGATTACACTACATGGAAAATATTATCATTAAGATATTAATATTTAATACAAATTATGCGTTACGTTGTTTGTCCGTAATGTACTCTTAAAACTGCTAAATCGATTTGAAAGATAGAATAGCTTTATTTTTGACTAATGGTATTTAAACGACAATGTCAAAGAGAAGCCGGAATGAGGTGTTATAGACTGCAGGCCCGTGAACAAAATTTACGGGTCATCTGATACAGCAGGAGACCTATGTAGGATGATAGAAGGGTATAAAGTAATAAGATTGAGCACTATGCCGTCACTTGTAAGCTGTCCAACTGAGTGCTGTTGAAGAGGGGGGTTCTAAACCTCGATCATTTTTCTTTGGTACATGATTTTTGTTCGGCATTGCGAAATAATGTATTAGAAGAGGTATTGAAACTGTATGGAACCAAAGCCGAACATAATCAAATAACCAAATTTGCTCTGTGCCTCTTTGGAAAATCATGATTTTTTTCACAAACTCATAATTAAAATTTTAAAATTTATAATTTTCATAGTTTCAATACCTCTCCTAATCTATTATTCCGCAACGCCGTACAAAAATCATGTGACAAGGAGAAACGATCGAGGTTTAGAACCCCCCTCTTCAACTGCACTCAGTTGGACAGCTTACAAGTGACGGCATAGTGCTCAATCTTAGTACTTTATAGCCTTCTATCATCCTACATAGGTCTCCTGGTGTATCATATGACCCATACATTTTGTTCACGGGCCTACAGTCTATTAGTATTTGTATAGATGTAGATGGACGATGATGTTTAATGTGCAGCGTGCTATGATAACGAAGACAGCCCCGATGAGTCTCGGCTCCCTCGTCAGCAGTAAACAGCTCCGCGAGTAATGATCGTGTCCATCTCAGACGAAGCTAATCAGCTGGATGACTCCGTAACTACGCCGTAACGACGTCGGCCGAACGATGAGCTACTGTGAAACTACTTCGTTCACTTCTATGTCAGATGGAGAACATTCCGAATTTCAGCTTCATAATCTTTGTATTTCTCCTTTTTACCCGATTGAAAGAAGGGTTTTGTTTTTCGTGCGTATCTTGTATGTTTGTAAATTTCTTTATTCCCACGTATCTTCTAAACGGCTGAATGGATTTTGACAATTAAGATATCGTTAGATTCATTTCAATCACCAAAATGTTCTTAGATCATTACATCACATACCTAATGTTTTTTATCGGTAGATTTTTTGCAGGCGGTGTTTTTTTAATCAATTGTCGTCTCTTGAGCCTGTTTTATTCAACTTTAAAAGAGGAAGAAAGAGGTTTGGTGAAAAAAGGGAGAGAGTTGTATGTTTGTATATTACCCGATAACTCCGCCAATTGTGGATCATTTTTTGCTGGTTATTTTCTTGTTTGGTAGATCATAGTTCAGAGGTGGTGTCATATAAATTTCATGGAAATCAGTGTCGTGATTTTGGAAATATCAAAATCAATTATTTTATTTGCTGGCGTGATCGTCCTCATCTATGAATTTTCTATTTGTATTCAGTGTAAGGAATTAGGTATGCAGTATATTGTCGTTCTCATTATAATTCAGTTTTACTAAAACAGTTTCTATCCCATAATGTTTATATAGTATCTAGGGGTAGCCAGTGTCTGCTCGTGACCACGGCGGCTGTAACGCTGCCGAAACGTCGAATTATTTAAACAATGAATTATTCGTGATTAAGCCTCATAGGTACTATATAAATATTATGTGTTCAAATTGCGAAAGCTTGAAAACAATAGTATTATCCCTTAAAAAAAATAACATACCACCAAAGACGTGAATGTAAAGTAAAAAAAATCGAAATCTATGCATACTACACTTCCCTACATGTAGGGTTACCTATTTTAAACTGAAAGCGTCAAGTTCTATTCAAAGAGGCCACAGGTTCGAGATCTGTAATTGAACGCACTCGTACAATCGCAAGCCAGCAGCTGTGTCCGGTCTCCTCAAAGACTTAAATCTGCATCCTGATTAGCCCATCTTTATCCGTCTTCAGTTCTCCTTGACGAGTTCCTTTACCACTCCAAGTTATCAGGAGAGCTACTTCACTGTTGTTAACTCGCCTACTCATTGCTGGTTCTACGAAACTGATAAATGCCACATCAGAAATAGTAAAGACGCAACAAAATGTTTAATCGCGAATTTATTTAACATTCGCGGTGGAACATACAAAAAAAACATACAACCTAATTGACAACTTCCTCCTTTTTTAAGTTGGTTCAAAACCTTGATATTCCAAAAAAACTTAATTTATTAATTACTAAAGGCACACAATCGCATTTTAACATAATGAATCGGTAGGCATAATGCTATAAGTAGTATTGTGCACTACAGATGATACCCTGCACATAAGGTGTTGCGAATTGCTTAAAAAATTATCTTCTATTTATAGCAACGTCATTTTAAAATTACAAGGCTTTGAAACGTTCTATCCTTTTGTTGTATTACATATAACAAAAGACGATACGTGGATAAAAATATTCACGAAAGTTAATGACTACTTTAAAGTAGTCATCGTTTTTGTACATTCGTTTCCATTTAATACCTCACCTAAAACTGTTCGAGATTTAGATGTAAAATGAAGCCAAGTTGTAGTTTCTGAGCGAGCACCAATCGGCGCGGTAAAACGTACCAAATTGAATGAGGCGCGATGCATATTGAATTAGGACCCTCTCCCGGCGCCCGCCGCGTTACGAGCTCCAAATTGGCGCAGAGAATACGGTACTCGTGATTTGCTGCTAAAATGTCCACTTTACAGCTAAAAATTAATTAGAGTTATTTTAATTTCGCTTTATGCTGCCTTATTTAGTAATAAGACGCAGGTGTGATGCGGCGTAAACCCAGCTGTAGGTCGATACAGACTGAATATTCCACTAATTTTCTAAATACAAAAGTTTGGACCTTTGGTTGTTTTTTGAAGGAACATATTTTATTTAGATGGTCTGAAATAACATATATCTTTGTGTTTGTTTATATTGCGAGAAAATTACGGGAACTCCTCGAGTAAAGCAACGGGGCCCTACTATTGTAAAATAGGTAATAATATTTTCTTGTTAATGAGGGGATACTCATAGATATAAACAACTTTAGAAAACTTCATCAAAATCTCTCAAGCCAAACGGTTTAAAAAATGAGCCTACCATACCAGACATAAATAGTCGAAAATGTTAATAAAAAGCAACGAACGCAATTTTTTAACTATCGTGATTATTTTTATCCACGTATCGTGCTATGTTATATGTAATACAAAACATAATAATACAAAATATTGTTTTGTGCACTTTAAGCAATAGTTTTCTATACTATTAGAATGCATGTCTAGAGTGTAAAGATAAATTAATGATTTATAAATAGTGGTTGTTGCATACCATGTTCATTTTTAACTCACTCCACCGTGAGCAACTTCATCTCGATCATCTCAGTTGATGCTAAGTATCGTAACGGCTTAAACCTATTATTGATAAATAGGCGACCTCAATGCCAACTGCCTAATTTGTGTTCTATTTAAATAAACATAAAGAACAAATATGTTGTACGTTGTACAAACTATCCGCCATTAACCCACCCTTATCAGCTGAGCTCAGTCCATCAAATGCCTATAAAACGCTCGGGAGGGGACTGGCCACTTTTACTTTTAATCACGTTAGACTCTAGTACTCTCTGAGATTTAATGCTGATGGGGTTGGGATATAAAACGTTTCGCTTTAAACTGTCAAACACGCGTACAAAGTCATAGTTATTTAGTCTGCAGAACTGTAGGAGAATTAAATTAAATTTTAGGAGCTTTATTATTAGCAGTTCGTTATTAAAGAATTACAATTATACGTCTCTGTAAACACATCACTGTGTTCCGGTTTGAAGATCCATGTTTGTCAGTGGAATTAGAGGACATACCTAAAGCTATAATAGTATAGATCTCTGGGTGACGAGCGAAATGCAGTGTTGGGTCATTTAGACTCTTCATACTCCAATGGCTGCTTGTCACTGTGCTGCTAGGTTGGTTACCATCAAGGACATGTCCTGCCCGTCTCGTCACTTCATACTATTAAGAAAAAACTATGTTGTGTCATATTTATGACACATCACAATTTAGTCTCAAAACTGAACCATAGGAACCAATATACCTACGTAGTTTTTATTTGAAAATATTAATTAAGATTTATCCGCGATCTAAATATCAGATACTTCGGCGTTTGCCTTCTTAAATAGAGTAACCCTTGAACGTAGTACATAAAACTGAATAAACGGAATATCGATAACTCAAAGACCATACTAAATGCGCCGTAATCCTACTAATATTATATAAAGCAAAAGTTTGTAACAATGTATGTCTATTACTCATTCACGCAAAAACTACTGAAGGGATTAGGCTACAGTTTGCTACGTAGATAGATAATAGTTTGGAATAACACATATGATATTTTTCATCCCGGAAAATTAACAGGATCAGGAACTAATCGGGGCGCTGCTAGCTAATAAAATAGATAAATAAATATTGGTAGACATTTCACATACAACACCATCTGACCCTAAACTAAGCAAAGCTTATAAGATGGCGGCCAGATTGCTGATATAATTCTTATATAGTTTTAAATACATACTTATTATATATAGAAACACCCAGACAGTACAAGTCTTTGAATTCATCACACAAATATTTGTAGTTCCTGATTTCAACACTACTGCAGTTAACGGGAGAGAAATTAAAAAAGCGGTTTTAAATATTCCAAATATCCCAATTCCTCATTCGCCAAATGAATCGTGAGCCCGGCACGGCAGCTCGTAGTGTTGATTGTAATCGCTCCCTGCTCGGACCCGTTCCGGCTCGGAATCGGCGGGATCGGCGTGAAATAAGCGATAAAGCGATATAGAGCATTTTCGCACTTTACGTGGCTCTTGCAGACGAGGTGGCATTTATCAACCGATAAAAGAGATTCTCAATAGGGATGTTAAAAAAAATTCGGATTTGCTTTTATTTTGAAGATTGAGGCTTGTTTATCAATACAAAATTATATAATTTAAAAATATTAGTATTTTCTATGAGTAAATATCCAATATTAACCTAATTTTGAATTTTCCCGCTAAAACACTAACGACTGACATGACGTCACTAGTCGCAAAACATTGGTCGCGATTCATAACTGTATGTCCAGTTTATGTGTTTTCTTATCATTACTTGAACACAAACAATCATAATCGTCATCGCTAAGATCGCAAACTATAATAAAAATGCAGAAAAGTAAACAGTTTTGTCAGTTTTCGACAGCTTGTTTTGCGATTAGTGACGTAATAAGTCACATTGGTGTTTTCAGTCACGTAACAACAGATTAAAAATATAGCATTTAAAATCATTTATAATGAATTTTCTACGTATATTACGTAGTTATATAATGTGATTTTCGATATTCTATTAATACAAACTATCATAAAATTAACATTAAACATTAATTTGTGATTAGTGTTAGCATCCCTATTCAACTGTATTGGTTTTTTGTTGGATACATTATGACTTCAGACTGGGTAAGCCGATTTTGATAGTTTGAGTGGTTTTAGTAATGTATCAACTAAAATAAAATATTTACACTTTGTAAACATTATAGATGTTTTTATATGGAGCGACTACACATAAGGACATGCACCTGGCGGTGACACGAGGCTAGTTTTTCCAGCGAGGATAGCGAGCTAGTGTTAGTAAGCTAGCAAGCTAGTACTTCTAGCTTCGTGTAGACAAAGCTAGCGTTGTGTAGCCAGGCGCGGTCCCAGCCTCGAATTTTGGGGGGTCACCAGTACGCAGCCTCAGGTTTTGGGGGGGGGGTCACAAGTAGAAAAACATTAAATCGAGCAAAAAATACTTTACTAGCAGCCCTAAAGATTTTACCTGCTTAGTTCCCGTTCTAGTTATTTTCCCGCGTTAAAAATAGTCTACGTACTATTAGATATTTTTCATTAGCTAGCTAGTTATTAGCTTAAAAAAACTAGCATCGTGTCGCTCGGGCCTTACGCTTGGTAAGCATTGGCTAGCAAAGAATTTCTAAAGAAGTCAGGCCACAAAATTTGACTAATCTTGACTTTAACCTAAATTAAATATATAAAGATCAGGCTTCAAAAACAAATTCAAATATCTTTTACATAATACTGGCTAAATATTTTCCGTCTGTGTGCAATCATAAAACCGGACATATCGTTCGTCTCCGCTCCGTTGCGTTTCCACGATGCGATAAGAATTTCGCACTATTCCGCCTCTCTTCTCATCCCTTCTCTTCTCTCGATAAACGTGTATTTCGAGAGCGGATGTATCGCGTGAGATAATGTTATCGAGTAGATCCCACTCAGGTGTATTGACTCGAATCGTTTTTACATTTGCCGCATTCAATGGTGTTTTTGATACGTGAAATTTGTAGCTATCATGTTTCCACTGAACGGTTTTTGTATCTTATTGAAGTGAAATTTACGTTTTGTGAATATGATTTCGATAAATCTTTAAAACATTTGTCGATTAGCCCATAGCTGTTTAAGAGAAACACCTCAACGTTTTTGATATTAACGTTTAGGCTGAAATGAGTCGCTTGAATGCGTTTTCCCCCTATAGTTACAATATTGTTTCTTTTAGGTAAGCACGCTCCATCGCAGACATTATCGTTATTGTCGACAGTTAAGTATATTTTAAAGTTAGTATACATAATATATGTATAGTAGTAATTAAAGTTTGAGATTAAGTTTAGTAAATCGGCGCGTGGGTATACGGCACAGCAAAGCACATACAGCAGATTTGCAAAAAGACTATGTATAAGAAATGTATAACAGAGTCTATATGCTGCTAATTCTCGTTGTAAGTTGTTACTTTTCTTTGATAGGCAGTAATTTCGCTTTTATCCTTCGAATTAAAAATTTATGAAGTCAGACGAAAATCCATTTAAAGTTCCTCAACTTTGTCGGTAGCCTTTGGTTTTTTCAATGCAAAGAAGGAACTATAATAATCAAATTTCATCGAGAACTTTTTAACAATCGTGTAGTGCTGTCGTAAAACGATTCGTCGGGAAACTCGGCAAGTTTCGGGAAATTCCCGACTTCTCCGCGAATGTTGGGAAAATGTTGAATGTGAAATCTGAACTGCGAAATTTGGAAGTTTGAATAGTTATGAACTATGTCTTCGAGGATTTGCCTGAATTTACGATTCTATGAAGTGAGTTCCAAGTTAAGCTGTAAAATTAATCTAGCGTTTTAAACAGTTTTCCGTCCACGGTTTATTTTTTATCTCCGCTGTCTTTTAGATCGTTTTATTGAGGCAAAGTAAATGTATTTTTAACAGTGGCCTGTAGTTTCCCCTCGTAGATTCCGATCCTGTTAATTTCCCTGGATAAAAATAGCCAATTTGTTAATCCAGACTATAATCTATCTATGTACCTAATTTTATCCAAATGATTTTAGAGTATTTCTCGTGAAAGAGGAACAAATACTCATCCATACAGTCTTACAAACTTTCGAACAAAGAGTTTATATACTACATACAGAGTTGGCACAAACGCTTTACACCGAAAGCACGGTTAGCCTCTTTCTTGCCTTGTCGCTCTTGTGGAAGTGTCATACTTTTGTCTCGGCACATCACTCCGTTGCCATAAAAAGTATTAAGTACGTCAGCTGCTTGTGACTGATACAAAGGAACCGTGCGGAAAATCTAACTCTATACATAGTATATGTAAACTCTTTGGTTTGGAGTTTATAATATTAACACAGGCTATTAAATCATATCAATTAAATCATTTATATTTTTTTATTTTGTGATATTAGGATTACGAGGATGAGAATCACAAATTAGTTCTTCACTTTTTTTCATCGCATAGAGCGACGAGACGAGCAAGACATGTGCCTGATGGCAAGCAACGTACCTGTCACATAACTAACGCAACTATTGGAACATGAAAAGTCCAAATCATTACCTAGCACCGCACTGCGCTCGTCACCCAGAGATCTAAGATGTTACATCTCTAAGCCCTGTAATTTCTCTGGAAACATTGCCCTTCAAACCGGAACACAGTAATGTTTGCAAATTACTGCTTGGCGGTAGAATAACTGGCAATGGTGTGGTACTTCCCCAGCTACCACTGCAGTAATATTACTATATTATGTATTAGAGGTATAGATTAGGGCAGGTTCTAATTCTTTTCAAAATCAAAACATTTTTCTATCGCTAAAACATGTCACTTACCTACCTACTGCCTCTGCATCTGATTTGTGACGTAAGTAATAAAAATCCACCTAATCCAATATTTATATATCGCAGTCCGCGGCTCCGCGGCAGCCGAGGAATGCAAGCGGATACTTCCAGCTGTTCACATAGAACCCGAACAAGGACACCTGAATCGTACTGCTTAGTTATAATAATATGCTGAATATCTTCACTATTGACATTCAAAAATACATTTAAAAAAAGATGTAGTGTCTTGGGACTCATGGATTGGCTGGAACGAAGTTCCTTCGTATAAAATAGAAGCAACAAATTTTGCAAAAAAATTGCTTAATTTTACCAAGTATATTATGGTACATCTGAAAGATTTATCATCTGAAAAAGTGAAAACGATGGTCATGGGCAGTTTTTACGCGTCACTTCCGTTATATATTTTTCTTATGGTTTCAGTTTCACATTTTTTTCAGTTCGGTCACTCAGCAAAATTTCTATCTCCTCTTTCCGTAAGGAACGTCGTTCCAAAAAAACTCGATTTATATATCAAGTATTGTTAGTTTATCAATGAAAGTGTATTTCCTGAATATAACTCTGTTTGAAATGTCTGCCAAAATGATTTAAAACAGTGGGGTTTTCTAGAAGAAATCGAGTTACTCTTGACTTGAAGACACACAGATTATCATATATAGCGGAGAAATATCCACACATGCAACGTATTTCACGGTTCTTATTAGAAAAATACAAATTAAATATAAAAAATAAAAATATTGGTGGACAATTCACACACAACACCATCTGACCCCAAACTAAGCAAAGCTTGTGTGATGGCAGCCAGATAGCTGATATAATACTTATATATGTAGTTATAAATACATACTTATTATACATAGAAACACCCAGACACAGTGCAAACATTTGAATTCATCACACAAATATTTGCACTGGATCGAACCCACGACCCTCGGCTTCGCAGGCAGAGCTACTACCAACTAAGCCACTAGGCCAGTCAAATGTGTCACCATTGAAACGTTCATATTACAATATTGATAGAACCAGCTTGTAGGCACAGCGTCTTCTGAGCGGGAAAGAGAGCTAAAATAACGACCAGTGATATCAATAACTCACAACTCACAACTAGCCAGCGAGCCGTCACAACCACTGTGAATCGTAATCTCAGGAAACTCATCAATATATAATAGAATATCCAAACTTTGGCATTTATAGTGATATTAGTAAGATGTCATGCTACGTTATAATGGCTCATTGACTATGTATTGATTGAGTGGACTGCACATCCATAGGTCGCTGGTTCATGTCCGGCTCGAAGGACCAAAACTTTGCATGTATGAAATAAAATCATGCGAAGTGGTATTTTGATAATAATTATTGAATATTCGAATAAAATGTAGAAAACATTTTAAAAGAAGAGAAAGTAAGGCAATCTGTGTTGCCATCTGTGTGGCTTCTACCAAATATAAAAATGTTGCTACACACATTTTACGAGTATGTTCTGTACTGAACACGCATAATATCAGATTCTCAAAATATGAGATACGAGTATTTTTGGCAAATTCATTTAAAACTATTTCATATACTATTTCATTCTATTTTATTGTTTCAAAGGGAAAAAAATTGAAAATGAGTAATATTTTCCCAGCATAACTTAGGTAATAAAACACTTAACATTGGGAACCCCAAAGGAGACTCGACACGCCCTTCACTGATACAACAGGGTTTTCGTGACTCCCCGTAAACATGATATTAATTAGTTTCGGTCAGTTTAATAGCAGTTTATTCATTTATTTATACTGTAGTCATAATTTGCCGTGTCTGTTAAATTTAGTCGTCTAGGGATTTGGTGTAGTTACGTCCAAATCATTAACATGGATTGTTAATTCAGTTTACAGTTGTTAATAGTTTAATTATTACCAATTTTTAAGTAGAAATATAATAATATAATATAGAGTAGAATAAATTAGAAAAATTAGAAAACCATGTAAACGAATATACAAACTAGCAGAAGCTCCCGGTTTTACGCACATAATTCCCGTTTCTGTCATTCTCTTGTGTTATAAGCAGCCATTGTTTTATTTCTGACTATTTTATTAACTATTAGCGGTTTCACTCGCGTAACACCCGATCGCGTTATTTCCCCGGTAAAAAGTAGCCTATGTTACTTTTTAACCGACTTCAAAAAAGGAGGTTTCTCAATTCGACCGTATATATGTTTTATTAAGAATATTTGTAGAAAGTTCTATGATGATCGATTTTGTAGTTTTCGCGTTAACCCGTAACAAACTTAAACGTAACCGATTCTATATCGATTTCATGACACCATGATTATAACCATCGAAAAACTCTCCAAAAATTATCGAAAAAAAGACCTATAAGCCAGAAAATTTTGCGGCGATGTTCAAGGCTTTGAAGCCTTTTTCGGATAATGATGTCGTTGACTATGAGCCTTTTGGCGCATTTCTTTTAGATCCCCCAGCTGGTACTTAGCCGACTCATCCCAAAGGTGTGAACAGCTTCTTATGTGCTACTTTCACACTTCTTCTATTCCTCTGTCATTCTCGCCATTGTTTACTTCTATTTAAACAAATCTAGATCGAATAGTCTCCGAACTATTCAACTGTAGTTAGGCAGTCGACCCGAGCAACCTTGGCCTCTGGCGCTCAGTAATTATAGCTAGAGATCCCGAAAACGGATTAACTATCTAAGAACTCGGCAGTTGACTCTGAATTACACGAACAGCTTCAACTTACACAGAAATAGAGGAATTAATTAAATTGTTTACAGTTAGTTATCATTGGTAGTTTGATAGGTATTGGACAAATAAATATTGGACAACACTCAGTTTCTCTCACCACACCATTGTTATGGTAGTTTTTACCACCATTTAAATGCTTTTTGCAGAGACCGCGTGGAAGTAGGTACCACATCTTTGTCAGATACCGCACTGCCAAGCAGTAATGTGCAAACATCACTGTGTTTAAGTTTTAAGGACAAATTACAGGACATGGAGCTAAAATAATCTTATTTTTCTGGGTGAAGAGCGCAGTTTAATGCGAGGTAATTTGAGCTCTATGCGCTGTAATTTCACTGGAAAAAATTTGGCCTCAAACTGTAGGTATATAGGTTATACAGCATGCAAAATTTGTTGCCTAAATTATGTACATGAAAAAATATTTTTGTAAGAATCTTTGTCATATTTTGGAAGCAACAACGTGTCCAAAGATTTCAAGATTCAACCTAAATGGTAAAAGTTCCAGTCGCATGTTTACTGAAATTCCGGAAAATTCTCGATATCTAATGCAAAATATTTATTCGTTTCGCGGTAACCCTAACACTCGAGCGCCGATTGGTTCTCTATTGACAGTAGTGGGTGTGATTGCAGTTAGAGTTCTCGCGATCACCTGGCCGATTCCGTGCAGCGTTACTATCGTAAGTACGTCTGATATCAGAGAGCTCACTTATATGTAAGTTTTTAGTTCAAGATGTTCGCCAGGATTCGCGTGGTGGCTGGGTTTAGGATCGAAGTGTGAGTACTGCCCGGCGCGTCGGTATTTGCCGGCTGCATCTATCCTGTGTACCTACTCCGGGTACCCACTTCGTTATAGTACAAGAGCTCGTGATAAAACATAATCCTAATAAACTATTAATATAATAATGTTTTAGATATTTGGATATTTGTTGCTCCATCACGTCCTACCTTCTGAACGAATGGATTTGAAATTTGGAATACAGTTATATTACGGTCAGGAATAGCACACAGTCTCCGTTGTATTACGGGAAAGTAACGTAAAACCATGGAGCACAGCCATTTTATAAAATCAGATATTTTTTTGCGAACGCTTCTGACCTCAGCGACTAAGGGCTCTTATTAAGTTCGTGTTATCGTGACTTTAGTAGATGCCAGCCAACCGGCCGGATAGTGCATATAGACAAAAATTTTGAAATGGAATTAATACTTTAATGCCAATGTCTTTGCTAATTACAGACTTAACATCCTACTAATATTATAAACGCCGAAGTCTGTGAGTATGTATGAATATTTTTGTTGAAATTTCTCGGAAACATAGCACATAGATCGATAATAGTCTGGAATAACACATGAAACCATCCCAAGAAAGCAATGGGATCGGCAACCACGCGGGGCGCTCCAATATGAATTAATTTATCTGGTACAGCGAAATTTTGAATACTTCGAGAAAATACTATACTACTAAAAACATCCTCCCGAGCACCACAGACAATGTAGTGTTCTATTACCCTATCGGTTCAGTTGCAGTTGGAAACCTGCCCTCACTATAATCTTTCAGCTTTTGTACAAGGGAGGTTAGGTTAGGATAGTGCGAAAAGTGACCCCGCGACCCTGACCCCTGGCCATGCCGGAGAAACCTGTGGGGGTTTTAGTCGGTAGGGGCACCAGTGGACCCCCATGGTGTTGTGCCCGACATACCCAACATGTCGCTGCATGGTAGGCATACGAATGTGTATTTCCCCCACATAAATAAAAAGGTGTACTGGTCACAAGCTCCCGGGCTATATTACCTAGCTGGTGTGTCCGGAGGTTTCTTTGTACGCTAGGATGGTGTTTGCGATCACTTTCACTCCGACAAGTTTGCTCGGGAACTGGCGAATCACGCTACCAATCTATACGTTTTCTATAGGAGGTGTGCCCCGCGCCATCTGTCGTCGAGTGAAACTTGTTGTTTTCAACATGCGAAATTATGTTGGATAGTATACAACCATACCTCGTCTTATGGTACCCCGTTTTACGCGAATTCGGAGATACGCTCTTTTGTATCTACCCACTTAGCTAAGTCGGTGTTCAGCTTACGACAAGCTCAGACGTGTTCCGCGTCGAATTGTATTACGTTAACCATGGACGTATAAAAAAAGTCGGACGTAGTCTCGCTAAAACAAAAAAAAACTTGAGAGGTGTCAAGGGACACCCGGATGGAACGAAGTTCCTTTCGATTAATTAGTGAAGGATTTTTTTTAATATTATTTATTATTTACAAAAAACCTGTATACTCTCAACAAAAATAATCGTCGCGACACCACACTGTTCAATGCGAAATAGAAATGAAAATATCTGGCTTGCTTTCTATAAGAGAGAGAGAGACAGACAGAGAAACATGCGACGTCGCACAGCTTACAATAGCAAAAAGTGTCGTGACAACTTTTCGTAATATTTTTTTTCGTCTAGCCCCCTTTCACAACGCGCAATAAGGAACTTCGTTCCAAAACTGTGTCCATCGAGTCGGCCATATAATAAGTACGTGTGCGCTGTCACATACAGGTTGACACGCATGTGTATGTGTGCGTGTCTGCCTATCAGTGACAACTTGACAACGCACACGCGCAATAGAGAAAACAAATGAGTGTGATTACACTAACTTTTTATAAATTGATTTGCAAAATTGAACCCCGACTTACGTGATATTCGATATACACGACCATCCCTTGGTTCCACCTATCGCGTAAGTCCGGGGTATTGCTGTACTATCCAAAAAGCCTATGTTCCCTAGCCTATGTCCTTCTCAATTCCTCAACTTTTCCGGTATAAGCTAGTCCATGTGTTACTTATCGGTAAGTATACGAAATTTCATACACAACGCTTCAGTAGTTTTTACTTTAAACGATATCATACAAACAAACTTTCGCAGCTTATACTATTAGTGTTATTTCCTTAAAATTACAATTAAATTATTATACATACTACGAGTAAAAGAATAGAATAATCTTTATTGACATACTTAAACATTCCATTCACATTTTTTACATAAATAAATTGTGAAACAATGAATAACAGGGCTTAGAAATTGTCTCGTCGAAAATATGGAGTGATACAATTTTATTAATCAATCAATATAATTTTTTGCTGAAAAGGGAACATATTAAAACAAAGGGAACAGTAGGAACATCTAAAATTTAATTGTTTAATATTTATATACATATATAATTCATTAGATTGTGCAACAATAGTAATCTATAACAGCAGGGAGGCAGCTCAATTAGATTTATAAAACACGATCGTCATATTTTTCACTGGTGTACTCTTGTATGCTGTACAGCGTTCTCTCTAATAGAAGTTGCTTCACTTTATTAGTAAAAGATGTATCATTTTTTAACCCCCGACCAAAAAAAGGGGTGTTATAAGTTTGACGTCGATGTCTGTTTGTCTGTCTGTCTGTCTATCTATCTGTCTGTCTGTCTGTCTGTCTGTCTGTCTGTGTGTGTGTCTGTCTGTGGCACCGTAGAGCTCAAACGGATGGGCTGATTTCGATGCGGGTTTTTTTATTTGAAAGTGCGGATGTTCTTAGCTATGTTTGGTTAATACCGATTCAAGATGGCCGTCGCTACAAAATGGCGGACAAAATATTTCTTCACAACCTACCTCAATATGGGTATCAAATGAAAGGGCTTGACTAGTAGAATACTATACACTATAAAAAAAATCTAATTGGCGAATTATATTATTTTTCTCACTACTACCTCGATATGGGTATCAAACGAAAGGGTTTGACTAGTAGAATACATTGCACTATGACAAATTTCAAATCCAAGATGGCCGCTTCCACAAAATGGCGAAATACATTTCTTTTTTCACAACTCCCTTAATATGGGTATCACATGAAAGGGCTTGACTAGTAGAATGTTGTACAGATAACAAATCTGAGGTAGTCGGGGGTTAATCAAAATTTTTTATTTTGTTCTTGTAGCTAAATTTTGTCGATTGTCCGAGTTTTTCGATTGAAATCAGTTTGTATTCGTAAAAAATTAAGTTAAAAAACACAGACAAAGTGTCTAAGTCTCCTTTATATAGAACAGCGAGTAAAGCCGCGGTTCACCGCTTGTAAATACCCTCGGAAACACAATATTTACCCTAGGGATAGTGTATTCCCGGGATGAAATCCGGGCCGCAGGCTGCAATCAATCAAGGGAGATCACGGGACCTCGATCCGTCGAACGTGCCCCCCTACCGAGTCCTGCGCTTACCGCTTCGTTAATGCTAATCCTGGAACCTTCATCGTGATATTGTAGTTTCACTAAACATAAAATAATAGCGATAGATGGAAACTTTAAAAAATGAGTGCAAAAAGAATGCATCGGCCGGGAATCGAACCCGGGCCGCCCGCGTGGCAGGCGAGCATTCTACCACTGAACCACCGATGCTTACAAAAGTTTAGCCGAAATTATAAAACAGCCTATGTTTTAATATTACGAAGTAAATGTGTGTCTGTAAACATTGCTCGTGTGATGAAATCACTCTGCTGATTACTGAAAATAAAGACGCACTAATGTGATAACTTTTATTATCAGTAATTACTACTTGCAACCACCGGTTTAGTTATATTTTTAGTTTTTACTGAGATAAAATACGATTTTTTTCTGAGTCTGATTAATAGCGAAGTACTAATATTGAATACTAGCAGCGACTCTCGGCTTTACCCGCGTAGTTTCCGCACGTGCCGCAATAAACAGTGACCTATGACCAGACTACAGGTAATCTAACTATGCTTTATGACAAACAGTCATTGAAGTTATAGTAAAAAAGGGTTGAGACAGAGAAATTATTATAAAGACTAACAATAGTTAAATAAAGTAAGTTAGAGGTTAGAGATTATTTCCAGTAATATATCCTGGGTTAATGGGTCGTGAGTTCGATTCCCAATCAGTGCAAATATTTGTGTGATGGATACAATATTCATTCTGTGTCCGAGTGGTTCTATTTATAAGATTAAAAATTAGAATGAATATTTACAAGAATTGTACAACTGCCTAAGTATTATAATCGCTCTCTAACTACCATAGTATCAGATTTGCTTAGATTGGGGCTAAGTGTGTGTGTAATAAATATATAGCATTATTTTTAATGAGCCGTTTTCCAGACGCAAAAAGACTTGTCAAAGATAGTTCTAAATATTGTCAAGTGTGGCACCACTTTTGGGTTTGTGAAATTTCTCTAACAAAGTAAAACAGTGGCGCCACCTACGGTGAAATTGGGAACTGTATTTGACAGGTTTTTTTACTTCTTGAAAAGGCCCAATTACTCCGTCACGTAGATTATAGAAAACATGGGACGCGTATTTTTTGTTTTATCAAATTATTATAGATCATTAAATTTCCGGAGAGGGGTTGTGACGTCATAGATATGATGTCTAAACTTCTAAGTACTATAAATTCGTCATATTTTAAAACACGTTTTTATTAGGTCGTTCGATGTAACTAACTATGTAATGACAACTATAGCCATAGTCTATATTATCTATTCTATGCTATAGCTTAGTGCGTAGTAGCTCTGCCTGCGAATCCGGGGGTCGTGGGTTCGATTCCCACCCAGTGCAAATATTTGTGTGATGAATTCAAATGTTTGTACTGTGTCTGAGTTTCTAAATATAATAAGTACATATTTAAAACTATATAATTATTATATATCAGCTATCTGGCTGATATACATAGTATATCATAGTATTACTAAGTATATCAGCCATACAGCTGTGCATATATACATAGTATAAGCTTTGCTTACAAGCTTTGCTTAGTTTGGGTTCAGATGGTGTTGTGTGTGAATTGTCCACCAATATTTATTGTCCACCGATGCTATCTAAGGTAACTAATTTAACCATCTTTCAAGGATCGTAGCGTCTTGAAAATTGGCAGCTGTGTGTAGTTCTGATGACAATACATTAATATGGTACTGTCAAACTGATCTGATGATGGAGCCGGAAGATATGAACTGGAACTTCATGATGGAACAACGTATCATAGCTGTGTTTGGATTTGTTAGAAGAGTCTTGCAATGAATTGTGACCACGGTTAGGTTTCGAGTTCTGACGATGAAGCCGGAAGATAGCCAAGCGTGTTTTTTACACTATATTTTTTTATTATTTGTGAATTAATAGAAAAAAAGACGTGTACGTTTTCATAATTAAAAATATTGTATACATATTTTTTTCTCTTTTAAGTTACGGATTAAGTAATTAGTTTTTTTGGTCATCACACATTAGGCACGAGCCTAATGTCCACCATTATTACTTATTTACTATATGTACTGATAACTCTCCTCACGCATTCCTGGCGTGTTTGAGAGCAGTCAGTAGAGAGATAATCGTGAGCAGGCGTCGTCTGCTCGGCCGGATGTGGCGATAAGCTCGCCGGTCGCTGCGTCGCTGGGCGGCGCCGGCGACCGGGCGGCGACCGGACGCCGACCGGACGGCAGCGCGACGGCAGGAAGTGGTGCGTGCGCGTCGCTGACGATAACAGATGCCTAGATTGTGCATTTCAATGCTTAACTTGTCTATTTAGTCCACTGTTATTTAGATTACAAAGAATATAGAAATGCTTCCTTGAATGATATGGACATTTTTTCGGGACTCACTTTGTAAGTTCAAAACTAAATGGTTTTGGTACTTTAACAGTAAATAAGTAAATTTTTGTTATTGTAGTGTCAGTGACCTTGTTCTTGGAATCTCTGTTCTTGGTTTGGTTATTGTAACATTTGTTTTTTCTTATAATTGTTTTTTTTTGTTTAGTTAATCGTCTAATGTTGTAGAGAATGCTGTAAACACCTGTTAATACATATCAGAAAACTATGGAACTCGCGTCATCGTTACCTAACGCTTTCCAATTTGCGTGAACAAAGATCATAGATATCACGTCCTTCCAGAGATTTATCTTGTTATTACAGTGCCAATTTTTTTTTAAATTTAAGTTAGCCACTCCACAGACTCCGGGGTCCGTGATCTTTGTCATATCAATTGTCTTTTTTTACATTTTTCTTGGACAAGGAGAAGAAGGGGAAAATAGGAGGGAGTTGGGTACATTTAAAATCTAATTCTAGTGCTCGTCTGTAGAGCCGATCACTACCGGTTGGGATTCCGCTAGTAATAGACTCGACATCGAGTGTTTGTCTACTTCCCCTTTTGCCTAAGCTGCCTTCTCCCGGCCCAGAACCTCCACAACGGCCGCATTTCTGTCCCTGATGGCCATCTGTAGGTTAAAATCTCGGATGGTCTTCGGTGATGCAGCCCACGCTCGCCGCACGAACCGACCGATGGAGTCGTCAGTGTCGTCAGCGTAATATGTGAAGATCCCCGTGTGCCCTGAGATTGCAACTATACAGTGCCATCTGTGGTTTCAGCAAAGAACTACGCCATAAATGTTCACTTCTATCGGTAATCCTTATGACTGCCTCTTTTTTCCGCTGTTGGGGAATGTAACATTGCGGGGTATAGAGTTAAACCATATTTTATATCTGGGAGACGAGCGCAGTGCAGTAATAGGTAATGTTTTGGACTCTTCCTGTTTCACTGTCACTGTGCTGTTATGGATAGGCTTGTTATCAGGCACATGTCCTGTTCGTCTTGTTACTCTATAGTCTATACTATAAAAAGGTAAATACCTTAAGTCAACTGCAAATAAACAATCCTACGGCTAGAAAGGTACATTTTTGGAGTGTCGTGTAGCTCTAGTTGTCAGCCCTGGCAGCCGTGGGCCCATTAGCCGCGTGTCCCTGGTGCGAGCGTTCCCAGCGGGTGCTCCGGCGAGTCAACACAGTCTGGCACACTACGCGCGCGCTTGCGTATTACATTTCATTAAAACACTGTTTTGAAACTATTTGTTTGTGCCACGGATATCGGGTTTGTGCTCAGAGGCTGAGCTGTTAACCAAACAGAATTTGTTTCCTTTCTTTAAAATTTTCTCTTTATTATCCTACTTCAAAAAGGAATTGGTCGTCATTTCGACAACTATATTTCCTACTACGAATAATACATAATATTGTAAATACGAAATTTTGTCACCCAATCACGTCATAATGTCTTCGGATTAGGTTAAAATTTAGAGCACAATTACATTGGTGGATATTTTAGTGGATATTTTACACACAACACCATCTAACCCCAAACTAAGCAACGTTTGTACTATGGAAGACAGAAACCTGATATACTTAACACTCATATTTTGTTAAAATACTTATTATAGGTACATAGAAAACACTCAGGCATAGTACAAATATTGGTATTCGTCTAAAGAGTTTACAATATTACAATCGGCACCAACGCTTAACACCGAAAGCACGGGTAGCATCTTTCCTGCCTTGTCGCTCTTGTGGCAGTGTCATACTTTTGTTGCGGCACATCACTCTGTTGCCATAACAAGTATGTAAGTCATCTGCTTACGATTGACGCAAAGAAACCGTGCGGAAAATCGTACACTCTATACGTAGTATATGTAAGCTCTTTGTATTCGTCACACAAATATTTGCACGAGAATATTATGATTATAGGTTACAATGGCACATAGGCTACTTTTTTGCATAGGAACGGGAACAGGCAAAACCGCGGGGCTCTGCTGGTCGTACGTAAGCCCGTCACGTTCCCGGGAAGTCGTCGCGTGCTCCGACAATCCCTTGGGAAGGAACAAGTGTGGATTTGCATCGCTGCATTAATTCGAGAGCTCCAGTTATATTGGTCGTTAGATAACGCGAGAGTGCACTGAATGAAGAGAGCTAAAACCAGAGAGTGCGTTTAAATAAGGAAGGGGTCTTAGCCACTTCTGACCACTTAGTTTTTTCGATAGTTTGCACCCCGTGATGGCACATTAGAGACAGCGTTGGTTTAATTTATTTCTTTTACATTTAATTTAGCCACTCCACAGGCTCCGGGTCTAAACCGTCTTAACCTATGTCATTCGGGTCCTCTTTTTATACCTATTTCTTGGATTGGGAGAAGAAACGGAAGAGTTAGGAACATTTTAAACCTAATTCTAGTGCTAGCCCGATTTCGTCTGCTGTGCCGATCACTACCGGTTGGGACTCCGCTAGTAATTTTCTCAACTCAACGTTTGCTATTTTTACGCCGCGCCGCCTCCTTTCGACCCAGAGCCTCCACCACGGTCGCATTTCCGTTTCTGATGGCTATTTGTAAATTGAACTCTCGGATGGTCTTCGGTGTTGCAGCCAACGCTCGCCTTACGGACCGACCGTAATTTTAGTATCGAAAGTGCTAATGTTGCTCAATACGTCACATAGCTACAAATATACTGTTATTTTCCATGTTGGTGTCGCCAACTAATAAGGTTTCGTCTGAAAAGTGTCTAATGCGCACCTCTCGCTCCATTACTTCGCCGCTACTGTGACGCTAAGTCACTACATAAGCAAGTTTGTAATGGTAGGACTCTTACCAGAGTCCGCATAGAGCAGTACCACATCGTTTCCAGTTATTCAACCGCCAAGCAGTAATGTGCAAACTGTACTGTGTTCCGGTTTGAAGGGCATTGTTACCAGTGAAATTACAGGGCTCAGAGATATAATATCTTAGATCTCTGGGTGACGAGCGCAGTGCAGTGCTAGGTAATGATTTAGAAGCTTCATGTTCAAATAGCTGCGTGTCACTGTGTCGTTATGTGGCGGGTATGTTGTTTACCATCAGGCGCATGTCCAGCTCGTCTCGTCACTCTATACTATAAAAAAAATGCAGTCGGTGACGCGGATTCAAAATATATATTTGAAAAGAGAAAAAATGCGTTATAAAAATTGTCCGAGGAAGTTTTCAATACAAAAAAAAATTGAACATTTTCAAACTACAGGTGACCATTTATAAAACAAGTCCCATGGGTCAGAACCAAATGTCACTTCACGAACTATCCATACAATTCTCTAAAGGGCAATCTAACTAGAAACAATTACTATAGCAGGTTCTAATAGACGAATGTGCCATAAACCTTCCCCTATCATCATAAGCTGTACAACATTATCACAGCAAGTGGCATTGGCAACTTTGATTAATACATTAAATTTATGAAGTGGGTATACTCAGTGTAATAGATAGTGGCTCCTTCAATTCATAGTTCCGGTATGTTGGTTCTAAAATGACGTGTCGCATGGAAAGGTGTGATAAGTCATAATACGGTTGTCGTTAGTTTACCGGCGACACAAGGGATGGACATTTGTCTGCAGTTATAAATTCGTTTCAATGTGGGATGAGTTTAATATATATTTATTACTGTTTTAACTACTTTTACTTCTTTTAGCGCTTCGCATACAATTTTTTCGTAGGCTGTGAATGAAGCTGATTATCACGCTCGGAGGCTCGCTCGGGTGAATTCGGGATCACCGAGTGTGCCAGAGCGAGAAAGATACAATTGGCTGATGCTCTTATTCCGTCCATTCCTTAGATAGAGTTTACAATATAAATTCTTTGGTCCATTCTTATCCTATCCCTTTCATACATTATTTAATTCAGCTTACCCTTTCATCCTCCCACTTGTCTCGTATCTATACTTCTCTTTCTGACGTTTCGTTCCATTCACATGATATTTTTTCTTGCGTTAAGTTTTCGCTTCTGCCTCATGAACTAAGCATAGAATTTTTTTAGCTACGAGTATTACAAATGTTCACTGACCGAGGTGGATGTTATCAACACCTGGACTATTAAATGCATATACCCGACCCTTCAGCTTGAGGGAGACGGTCGGGTTATGTTGGACTCGACACCATGAGTAGGTACTCCTACCGACTATCACCTCCACGAGGTTCCAATATTGCCGGCTATGACGGGAATTTAACTTAACCATGTTAACTTACTGTTCAGCTGTAGAATAACTGATAAAGGTGTGGTGCTGCAAAAAAAAGGCTGCAAAGAATCCTATCCTACCACTACAAAAAAAATTACGTGACGTAACAATACTACCCCTACCACTATCAGAATATTAATAACGACGCAATCAACATGAAAAAAAAAAAACGAAATTTTGGAAAGGTAACGTTTTACGTTACCTTTACATGAATACACAAAGCGAAGTCCACATTATGCGAAAAGCACCTCTCTTTGACACGGGAATGAAAGAATCCGCGGAATGTTACAAACATTACGGACAGACAGACTGGCGCACAGAAATAACGAATCAGACCGCACATAGCTTTAAAAAATTATGAAATGAGCGCTGGCATTGTGAGCGCGCGGTAGCCGGCCTCCGACTGTGGTAGATTTCGATCAGTCACTGCGAAATACCCAAATTAAATATACGTTTTTCTGTGGTGGCTTAGTAACTAGAAGATGCGAGTTGCAATTGTGAGATCGCAGACTCGAATCCCTCTGTACCACTGAATATTTTCCAAGTGTACAAATTTGTCTTCATCACTGGCTTTAACCGTGAAAGAAAACATCGTGCTGAAACCGGAATGTTCCAAAAACGTTTCGAGGTTGTTCATTATCCACCAACCCATACTAGGCCAGCGTGGTTGATTATAGCCTGGACTCTCTCCTTGCGAGAAGGGCCTGAGTCTCAGCAATTGAATGTTTAGTGGGCTACTTACGCTTATGATCGTGTGTTATTAATGTATATTATTTAACCATGACTATTATTATTATTGTCACAATTATAGACTAGCCAAGTTTTGGTTGGTCCTTGCATGCTTTAGTATACATTTTGTAATTGGTTTATACAAGTTAAGGTGCATATGATGATAGTTTAATTGGTTTAAGTATTAATGTATATTATTTGGTGACGAAATAATAAATAATTACCTATTATAAGATTATCTCGCAAATTTATCCAGCATATTTATACATTCCTTGCATCCATCCATAATACCTTACAAATAATATTTGAAGAAGCTGCGAAAAACTTTTTTCACTCTAAAATGGAGCACATACACAAATACGTAATTCATTCTCAAATTACACATACTAGATTATGACGCCTAATGATATTTTCCTTGTTCATTTTACCTGACAGGTTGGCCTTTTCCTTTAAAATCTACCTTTCCGTCGGTTCCATATCGACGTTGTTTTATTGTAAATCCACTGGAGAATGCAACACCGGTATGAAAAGGTCGCAGTGAAGTGGCGCCACTTCCCACTCTCCACTGTGGGGACACAGCGGCGGCGGTAATGGCCCGAGAATGACGTCAGCTAAGCTAAACAAAGGGCAAAATTAGGCAGGATTAATTATCTGTAGACAGTTGAAGTATAAGCTGCTTTAGTCACGTTAAGCGCTTCTTGGTACGGGAACATCTTGTGGGTTCACGTCAGCGAAATGCTAATGTCAGGTGGTGACAATAAACAAAATGACACAATTTAAAAGTAAACGAAGAAAATGGCGACTTTTTCGCTAAGAGCTCTCTCTTCCGCTCATCAAAGTTGCTCTTCATAGTATGGATAGCAATGCGTTTATCTGGGTA
Organism: Ectropis grisescens; assembly: GCA_017562165.1. Taxonomy (NCBI): domain Eukaryota; kingdom Metazoa; phylum Arthropoda; class Insecta; order Lepidoptera; family Geometridae; genus Ectropis; species Ectropis grisescens. The sequence continues at coordinate 27,825,816 of CM029777.1, read as the reverse complement.
AAGGTTTCGTTAGCTCGCGTAAGCTCCTGTATAGGGTGAGGACATGAAAATAAACACGTTTCATTACAGTTTTGAAATATTTCAAATAAAAAAAGTAATGCTTCCGTTTGAGTTTTTTTTTTCTTTTATAGATTTACACTTGACTGCCATTTCGCCTTTCAAAGTGCAATATGAAAGAAAATTAATTTCTCAAAAACTTTAGTTTTATTTGCTTTTTTATTGGAGATGTTATCCTTTTAACCCCTCGCACAATAAACGAGGATTAACCTTAATGATACCTTAAATGTTAATTTCCTGTCCTAAACTCATTTGAACCAAACTATTATGCAACAAAGTTTTAGCTCTGCCTACGAGGGCGCTACGAGGTACAAAGTGCTACGTGGCGCTACGTTACCTGCTGTAAACTTGTTCAGTTGTGCTACAGAGGTCTGCTGTTTAGCAAAACTGCTTACTGCTATTTCCCTCTTTATTATTTTGTTTGAAAATACGGAGAGAACAATAGCAATCTTGTTTTGTTGTGTCGAAGACGTGGGCGTGGTTTTATTCTAGAGTTTGTATCTAAATACATAAAAAAAATGTTTTTGTGTAAGTCTGATTTGATGACCGTAAGGTTATAGATTGAGTATCATAAGTCCCATATGTACCGCTAATAATTGTTCTAAGTGCAGATCTAAGTTTCTCATCACCCGGACTCCAACGGGGAAGAGAAATATCATGAGGAAACTGACGTTTTTCTATAATAATCTGTCGCAATTACGCGTGATCTGTTATTCGTAATATAGCTCAGGTATATCAATATGACATTGCCACTTTAAAACCCGGGAATTTTGACCAATCTTATGGTACAGCGGGCGAATACACATAAGCTAATCTTACTAACATACTAACATAAACATTTCGATATTATTTCCTCTATCATGTTGAAAGCAAAGAAAGAATCACTTACATTTAACGTCGGAACTCAAATATCTGAAACAACGCATGGGCTAGTTTCAATCCCAAAAAAATGTTTAAATTTGTCAGAAATTAACCATTAAATTTAATTTCACCACAGGTAACTCACGCTTGATATGGTAGTAGGGACTGGACCGACTATTTCACACGAAAGTTACGCGTTACGTAATTAATTTTCATACAAACATTTCCTAAATTGGCTATGCATTTTTCGTGATACGCGGACAAAGTTGCGGGCTTATACTAAAACCGCATGATGATAAATGCGCTGTTAATTCTGACTAAGCCTTATCTATACTACGCAGAAAACAATCTTGGAAGTTTTTTGGCTTCAGTTTATAGAAAATTCGTTAATAAATGTTAGTATTTGTAGTTAATTGCAGTCACGCAACATTCCCGACCGCCGTTTCCAATACCCGTCGACCGGCACCGAACCCACACCTTGACGTGTTTTTAATTAAACGCCACTTACCCGCCGCGCCGCCGCCGACGCGCCGTCGTTTTAACGCGGGTTGAGGAAAATACAGACGAAACTGATTTATAAGAAAAATAACTGATGAGGGTTTCTATAGTGCTAATTACAAAAGGCTAGAATTGCCAGTGATTTTTGAAGTGAAAACTTATTTTGGTTTCTTAATTTTTTCAACCGATTAAAAAAAAAGAGGAAATTGCTCAATTCGCTTGTATTCTTTTGTATACTGTGTGTTATGTGATAGGGGCGCCAATAGTGAGTTGTTTCTTTGTTTAATAGATCATAGTGTGGTCCCAGTTAAATTTTGCGTTAAATTTGTGGCGATTTTTGAAATATGAACAAAAAACTAAAACTTGCTTTATTTTTTTATTTTTTTAGTAAAGAGTGACGAGACAATCAGGCCATGTGCCTGATGGTAAGCAACAAGCCTGCCACATAACAGTACAGTGACACGCAGCTATTGGAACATGAAGAGTCCAAATCATTATCTACCACTGCACTGCGCTCGTCACCCAGAGATCTAAGATCTAATATCTCTAAGCCCTGTAATTTGTATTATTGTACTTAAGCGACGTAGCGATAGAATAATATTTAATACAGTGGATAATCTTTATGAGATTTGGTTGAATATCTGAGTTTAATTTTTAATTGAAGCCGGTTTTTGTGTTACTGGAGACATTTTTGTTTAGTATAGTGACAAGACGAGCAGGACATGTGCCTAATAGTAAGCAACAAGCCTACAGCACGGTGGCACGCTGGGGGGTTAAATGGGCAAAACAATTTAATTTAACTCAAAATATTGTAACCGTTACAGACACCAAAATGTGTATAAGTGCGTTGTGCATTTCTTACTATAGAAAAAAAAACATTAAAATTAAATATAGGGACAGATGGCGGTCTAGTGCAAATCTATTTCTATAGAACAACTGAACACATTGAAATATAAATGATTATTTTAATTACCGCGTATTATTAAACCTGTGGTTATGAAACCCTTCTTACTTGTACTCAATAAATCAATAACATATATTAAGTACACCCCATAGTCAAGGGATGGGTAAATTTATGGTTTAACTACGTCGCTCTATTTGCCCTAATCAGCCGTAAATTAACCGAGCACAAAGACAGTCAATAAAACGGTAATTCCCCCCGATCGGGCGGTAGTCTCCCTCCACTCAGCCGCCGTTCAACAAGATCGTAAATTTTTTACAACCCCATAAAGTAATACAAGTAAAGTTATTGTGTTAGTTACATGATTGTTGTCACTGACTTGATTTTGGTAGACACTGCAAGTCGGAACACCTTTAGTGTGTATTTCTATATATAATAAGTATGCATTTAAAACTATATAAGTATTATAACAGCTATGTGGTCGCCATAGTACAAGCTTTGCTTAGTTTGGGGTCAGATGGTGTTGTGTGTGAATTGTCCACCAATATTTATATTTGTACACTAGCAGTAAACCGTGGTATTACCTATATGGCTTCTGTTCCCGTTATTTTTTTCGTGATAACAAGTAGCTTATGTGCTATTCCAGGTCATAATTTTATCAAATGTCAACCCGATCCGTTTAAACTCTCGAACGTGACTGAGCAACAAACATCCAAAAATACAAACTTTTATATATATGTCGTCATCAACGCAGAACGCAAGCGCCACCTGTCGGCGTTCGATGGAGTCAACATTCTCCCGGCCGAGCGGAGCGCACGACACTTCTTGTGCGGCGGTCGGGCAGAGCGGTTGAGCATGAACCATCGAGCGTTCTACGATATGTACTTAGCTATAAAACCAACTTTGTTACATGTGCTTAATAAATCCAGTTGTGTTTGCGTGTTATCATCCAACACTACCCGCCACTATAATGCACACAGCATAAGGATGCGATGAATAATGATGATGTCGAGACTCTGTCGCCGATATATTTTATAGTGTTAGTAGTATTAAGGTGTGGCGTGGCAATCATGCCATCTCAACTGATTAAGTGACATCAAATGATGATGCGGTCTACGATAAAGCGTTCTTATATGGTTAACTTTCGACTGGACTCTTAAGATTATATAATAATATTGAGTGTACTGGGTTTTCCATTTTTACTTTACTAGACCGTCGTCTTGTCTGATATTAAGTTCACGATGGAGCGCGCTAACTTTGAAACTGATTTATTTTAAACTTGAAGATACCCAGACTATATTAATCAGGAAACACCCAATCAGGCAAAGGATCCCAAACTTCAAATGTTTTACAATGAAAATTGTGTTACCTAAACATCTTCGTTCGAGTTATTTGCTTACGGTATCTACACATCCATATGTCTGTGGTAGTGGGAACAGTAGTAGAACTAGTGGGAGGGTGCGAATTGATTTTAGAACAAAGAGGAAATATTGCTGTCAAAATATTTTGAGTAGTTCTACGCGAGTCGTAAATGTTTTATAGCTGTCATTTAGAGGAATATAAAACATCTAAGTATTATAGTTTTACAGGTATAGGAAATACGTGGATTGTGCTGTTTTTATCCGACTTTAAAAAAAGAAGAGGTATTTATTGTCTTGATTCAGTTGTAGGTATGTTTTTTGTGTGTATGTTACGCGATACCTCTGCCAACTGTAAATCGATTTTGATGATTCTTTTTAGCCAAATAGCAAAATGCGGGACCTTAACAGATTCGTCATGTCTGTCTGTCCGTCCGTATGTCACAGCCACATTTTTTCCGAAACTATACATACTTACTATTGAAACTTGGTAAGTAGATGTATTCTGTGAACCGCATTAAGATTTTTATAAAAAAAACTAAACCATACTTAGAACTAAAGCTCATTTTTTTTTCCTTCGAAACCATATTTTGTGCGTTAGGTTTCTATGGATAGGTCTTAAAAAATGATTTTGAGGTCTCAAATATGTTTTTTTTTCTAAACTGATTAATTTTGAACGAGAGCCTCTTCTAAAGTGGTAAAATGCACCCCCTGTAACTTCTAAAATAAGAGAATAACAAAACTAAACATATATGATGTACACTACAATAGTTGTAATCATTGCACTTGTCATTTACCAGCAAAGGTAGTCTGGTAAAGATCTCATTGTGCTTCGAATTTATACTACTGAGTTGAAAATCACTTTTATCAAAACTTTTATATGAAGTTTTTGTTTTGCTCAAAACACTTTTGGAACTACCTATCGAAATATTTATGAAAATTCTATGAAAATAGTGAATACGTGTAAATATCAAAGCACTAAGACAATTTTATGAGAAACATTAGTTTTACGTTCCGTCACAAATAACAAACTTATTACGTTCTCAAAACACTGGCATGTCAAAACATCTCAATAAATTTAACAACAAAGGACAGTAACTTAACATACCTAAGTAAATAAGCACAAGTCACAAGCAAACTGGTAGAGAAAGGATTTAAGCGTGGTTCTGACGGGCGGAGAACCACTCGCCGCCCAACGGCGCCCTGAACCGCCCGCGTCGCGCCGCCGCCCGCCCTAGCGAGCGAGAATACGAACTAACTCTTAGTATTACTTCTTAATATTTAATAGTGATCTTAATCTACATTAGGCATAACACGAATCTCAATTAAATGTTATTACTAATTGTAAACAAAGTGACTAAAAAACTTTACATATATAGTGATCCAAAAATACATCTTTAAAGAGATAAATGACACGCAGACAATGGGTTCAGTTAGTGTTTCCTATATTTCATACTAATCTAAATAAGAATTAGAAATTAATTTACAATAAAATACACTATATTGTATCAGTTTTTACTTGCGAAAACTAGAATACGAACTCAAATTAAATATTCTATCTTACTTCCAATAATGATAAAATATTGTGTAGCTTGTTTACCCGGGTTTTTTATACATCTTAAATAGTGTATAATAGCTTCGTTATTAAATGTGAAATCTCTCTAAATAGGGTTAATTACAAATATATAGTGCGTGAAATAAAAGTAGAGATTCTTCGTATTTACGGTTTTCAATCTAATCTACTTATTCTTAAAAATATATTTAAAGTTTAAAACGTTTTAAATAATTCTCAATATTAATCTTAAATTATCTTGTAATACGACTAAATAAAAATAATCATAAATTGTAACGCGCACTCGTAAAGCTGACGTTAAAAATAACCGTTTAAACAATCGTTAACGTGCGTTCTTAGCGTTAACTGTGTTTGGTTAACACAAACATTAACGTTATTTTATCGGGATAGTAGACTGTATTATGTGGGGATAGAGGTGGTTTTTGTATGTGATTTGGAGTAGTAAAGGTGGTGCGGTAAATATTTATATTTACACTATAGACTACAACTTCTGTGCTTCGGTTCCGGGTTCCAGCGTTGTTTTATTTACAGGTGAGTGTGTCTTTATACATTTTCTGTTAGATATTATAAAAATAATTTACGCTACATGCTCCATTACTAATAGGTAGGTAATTATTTCTGTCGTAAAAACTAAAAGACCGCCTCTAATTTGAAAATGACACGCATTTCGATATAATAAACGAAAACTTCATTAAAATATGTTTATTTTTGTTGATTTTAAGCCGCTCCACCGATTTCGATAAAATTTACACGAAACTACCTCTGACGACAGAGAACATTCTGTTTTTTTAAAGTCAGTTAATTGTTTACATTATACAGGACTTAATAACGATCAAAATTCTTATCAAATCGCGAAAGTTTATGAACGACATATGAAATTGAGTTCCATATATTCAAAATGACAGAGTTTTGAACAGTTTTCACGTTTAATTTAAGTAAAGGAACAACAATACGGAGGCTGTGTACCCACGGGCGAGCAATCGGTTGATTAGGGCGCGCGCACACGGACGACGACCCATGAATTTTAATTGCGCGCCGCCTCAGCGCGCGAGGTTACGGCGAGCAATCGCAGAAACAAGCCACTGTTCTTGTTTTTATTTATCTCACTGTACTTTGTTATTCTGTTAAAATAAACATATTTTAATTTCAACTGTTTGTAAGTATTTTTGTGTTTAATTTTGCAAAAATCAAGAGAGGGTCCGAAAAGTATACATAATCATCATAATTATTTTTGTTATCGATAATGTTTGCGCCTTGACGTTCAAGTCTTGCCTGATGTTAAGTGATGTTGCGATCCATGAAGTAGAACGGTAAGATAGAAGAAAATGATTAATTCGGGACACACTGAAATAATATCTATTAGGAAAAATAATTTATTAGAATAGGTTTAAATTTTCTCAAAATCTGATAATTATAGTAGGTACCACAAATTGTAATTACGCAGGAATTCTACTTTCGGTAAACTTGAGTCGGATTGACCGACCGTATATACGTGAGTGTCCCGTTATCCAATTAAATAGGAATTCTACTGATTAGATTTCGCTTAAAAATGTATATCCTACTGTCTCACGAAGCTGGTATTTGCGAAAAACATTGGTCACTGGTATTAAAAAAAAAAGAGTTTTTATTCATTTCAATCACTTAATTTTTTTTAAATAAAGATAGTTTATTGAAACTTTAAAAAATACATACATTAATTTTCAGAAAATTAATTAAACGTATTATGTACTACGTGTAATCCAACTTAACTTTAAACATGTTTTTTTTTTAGTCAATAGCACCCAAAGCCACATACTATAAAATCCACAAGAAAAAAAAAAACTATTTTCAGCAGCTGCATAGTTGTAGAACCACAAAAATCTTTTCATCCTTATATTTTTATCTTCAAGAACAAAGTCTTAAGCGTAAAATGTATAAACTTAAGCATCATTGAGAACCTAGATTCAGTTTATCCCCGATCGCACCACTGAACTATTCCCCCTCATTGTCATGCGGCGAGCGCGCGCCGTAACGAGTGGTCGGCGGCACGTGTGAACGCGCCCTTACACTAGTAATTGGCGGTGTAAAGCAGGTTGATTGTTGTTATTGTTTAGTCAGGCCTTTAGTAGTCCACAAATAACGGCAATGTCGTTTTCTGTTTGTTATCTTTACCGCATATTTGCAAAGGTATATAAGGATTTCAAATAAATGTAAAGTCTATACTTATATAATAGTAACAGATATTAAGGTATTTAGTTTTAAATTCCCCCAAAATCAAAGTTTTTAGTGAGCTCAAAGGCTAAGCAAACATTAAAATGCTATTTCGAAAAGATGAATGGTTTCATCACAGAAATGTTCTAAAGAATAGAACAAAGAGGTTTGATTCTACTGATGTGATAAGAACTTCTAGGATGTGTTAATGGAATGCGTTGCTGTGCGGGTTTTTCTCAATGGTTAAAACCTTGGTGTCTTCAAATCGGAAGTGAATGGGTTTCTTCTAGGTACGAATCAAGAATCGCTCCATCGTAGACCTCCCCATTGCCGCTTAAGACAAGGTGAGATGGCGGTCAAGTGTAAACCATTTAAAACAATTGTCAGTCATAGGAACTGCCGATAGAAGTGAAGACTTATAACTCAGAATTTGATAGCTTATTTTGGAAACTACGCGGGTGAAACTGGATGGTGTGGCCATGAGCATGTCTATGGTCCCGACTTTAGCCGAAGATTTCTTATCATTCCCGAGCGTGACGCCAGAATTCAGTTCACAGCCCACGAAAAATCTATCTTTGGCGCGCTTAAAAAGTTTTCTCTTCAAAAATACTGCCATAAATACTGTCGTAATAAATCTTATAGTCAAATACTCGGCCATACACTGTCCTGAATCTAATCAGGCAGTATTAAACTGATACAGTGCGCGCCGCACACGTAGTTGCGAACTGACCGAAAGATTCCGAAGTTGTCCGAACGCGCGTGACCAATCACCGCGCATTGTGCGTCCGGACGCGGATGCGGGCCGCAATAGAATTACGCACCCGGGACGCACGTCCGCCGGCGCCGGTGCGGAGCCGGCCTTACTTAACGCACTTCAATGGGCTTACTTAGGAGGTGTTATGGTCGTAGAGAGAGTATACAACTAAAGAAAGACACTACTCGGGGCCTTTTCTCAACAGAGAGTCAGTGTACGTCATCATCATCATCATCTTCAGCCTGTATTCGTCCACTGCTGGACATAGGCCTCCCCTATGATACGCCACTCAGCCCGGTCCTCGGTCTTACTTCTCCAACTGCCACCAGCTGCCTTTCGAATATCGTGTCAGTGTACGTAGAGGCCCCCCTTTACAGAGTTCACCTGGGGACGTACCACATCTTTCCCCGTTATTCTACCACCAAGCAGTAGTGTGCAAACTTTATTGTGTTCTGATTTCATGCGCTATGTTTAAAGTGAGCTTGCAAGGTATAGAGATAAAACATCTTACATCAGTACAGTGCTAAGAAATTAATAGGACTCTTCATGTTTCAATAACTGCGTGTCACTGTTCTGTTTTAGACAGGCGCGTCGTATACCATCAGGCACATGTACTGCTCGTTTCGTTGCTCTATAAAAAAAAGAGCCAGTGCTATAATCCACGATACTGCGCAAGTTCAGGTTGCTAGATTAAGCATATTCTCGAAAGTGTATTTCTTTCTTTCTTTCGTTCTTAGAATGTGGCAGTTTCCTCGCAATACTTCCTTCACCATTACAGCCTGTAATAATGACAATGGTGCATCTGAAATTAGGTGCAGGATGGATTCGAACCGACGACCGTACGACGATGATCACGAAAATAGAAAAAAGAGTTCGTTTGACATCGTAAAGCGCGAAAACTTCCATTCCGATGTCCGATTGGAAGTCAATAAAATGAGACAACGTATGTTTTGAATGCAACTCGACGGTTACATATAAAATATTTTTTTCGACATAATATTTACAACAAAAAATTGCATTGCTTGGTGTCCTTAAGGATATTTTGTATAGTATAGAATGACGGGGCAAACAGCAGGTCTACTACGAAGTCCGATAAACGATATATCGTTTCGTCGACGTTTTATACCACGAAACACGATCGCTCGGTTGATCTCGGGCGTTTCGTTCATCCCGACTGACGCTGATTTGACACAAAAACTTTGTGTCAGCAGCCGACCGATTGTGTTTCGTGATATAAAACGTCCATAACTTCGACCGATATATCGTTTATCGGACTTCGTAGTAGACCTGCTGGGCATGTGCTTAATCGTAAAAAACAACAATATAACAAAAATAGCAATACAGTGCCACGCAGCTATTAGAACATGGAGACTCCACACCTGTACCTAGCATTGGTCTCGTTCTTATTTTATCTCCATGCCCTATAATTGGAAAACATTGCCCTTCAAACCGGAACACAGTGATGTTTGCACATTACTGCTTGACGGTAGAATAACTGGCAAATATGTGGTACTTTCCCAGCGGACTCTGCAAATAGTTCTATCACAACCCAGATCAGTATTATATATTTAGATAGAAATTATTTAATCGTAAATTGTATTTATTAGTGTTAAATGTATTGTGAAATTGTAGAAGTAATAAAGAATTATATTATTATTATTATTATCCGTACAAATTTGTCAAATTAATTTTGTAATTTCAGTGAAAAGCGATACATCATTGCATCAATAACATCTATCGTCACTCGCTCAGTGCCACAATCATTCGATAGACACATGATACGTCATCCACATCTGCGCTCAACAGAACCAATCCATCATAACGAGGCATTATACTACTCCAAACCAAAATGAATCATATCACTGACAGTAACAGTTTAAAATCCAACAGCGATCTTTTTGATTTACAAAATTAATTTCAGTATAATTTGATACTAATTGTGAAGAGATAAGGTCTAATTTACATTGATTGTGAGAGTTATGAGTTTTGGGAATTTTTTGGATCAAGCTTCGCAGATGTGTTGATTGTTTGCAGCGACGATAAATATTGATGTAAATAATGACGAAAATAAATATGGCGATATAAAAGGATATCAAAATGGCAACCGATGGATGGACTTAATTTGAGTGATACAGATGTTGCCACATCAGTTTGTATTATTACCGAAGCGAAGAAAATATTAGAAATTTGCAATATGACGTTCTACGTCATATTGCAAATTTAAAAATATTTTCTAAAGTAATTTAAATGCACAAAAGGTAAGTTTTATTTTGAAAAACAATAAGACTGTTGTGTTGTCCGCACAGTTTTCGTACCCGGGGGTCTACCGTCTAACGAAAACTGTCTTAGCTTTGATGACATCCTATCTTTTCTTTTCGTTAAGCCATAGCCGATTCAGTTAGGCGGTACTCTTCCGATTATACGTATAATCTTACGACATTAAATTACTTATAACCTCACTTTCACACACGGTTTTAATCTCTAACGGTTTATTGTAATCTGATGATATTTGCAATTTTACAGTGATACATGATGATGATGATATACATCTATCTAGTTTTTTGTATTATTACGAGTATTGAGTATTCTGTTAATATTAATATTCTGTTAAAATTGTGGGACATCACCTACGCTCCGCGGACTAGGTCCGTGCTTTTTTAACCCCCGACCAAAAAAAGGGGTGTTATAAGTTTGACGTCGATGTCTGTCTGTCTGTCTGTCTGTCTGTTTATCGGTCTGTCTGTCTGTCTGTCTGTCTGTCTGTCTGTGTGTGTGTCTGTCTGTGGCACCGTAGAGCTCAAACGGATGGGCCGATTTCGATGCGGGTTTTTTATTTTAAGGTTAATATTCGTGCGGATGTTCTTAGCTATGTTTGGTTAATATCGATTCAAAATGGCCGCCTCCACAAAATGGCAGACAAAATATTTCTTCACGACCTATCTCAATATGGGTATCAAATGAAAGGGCTTGACAAGTAGAACACTATTCACTATAACAAATTTCAAATCCAAGATGGCCGCTCCCATAAAATGGCGAAATATATATTTTTTTTCTAAACTTCCTTAATATGGGTATCAAATGAAAGGGCTTGACTAGTAGAATGTTGTACAGATATCAAATCCGAGGTAGTTGGGGGTAAGTCAAAATTTTTAATTTTGTTCTTGTATTATCAATTAGACAATTACAAAAAAAAATCTGGTCACTGAACAATAGACTTACATGAGGAAGATTAAAATTATCAGATTTCCAGATTCATACATTTTGAAAACTAAAATCCTGTGATCGTTTTTGTAAATAAATACCGAATTTTCTCAAGATACAAGGCATTAGAGATTCTCTTATCGCGCTAGAAAGTTTACAGCCACTTCTCTAACTCCGGCCCGGTCTAGCCTACCCAGGAGGAGACGCGGGAGATAAATAGTCTAACATTGTATAGTCTAGACATGCTACTAACTTAAATGTATCACTAAAGTTACGCGGTTTTAAAACGATACAGGGCTTACAGCGTCTTAGTATATTGCAATTTATACAAAAAAAATGAGGAACTTTGACGATATTAGAGTGGAATTTTTCTCGATGGATACCGTTTTGGTGTCTTCCAGTCGAATGTGAATGGCAGTGAATGGATTATTTCTAGATATTCAAGCTCCATCGTCATTTAACATCAAGCGAGATTCAAATGCAATGAAATTCAAATTTCGAAAAAAAATATCCCCTATACCTCTGTTACTGATTCGTAGCTCCTAAAGTTAGAAGCCTTTCTCACTAGGAGAGTGTCAACACCATAATAGATCACGCTGGCCAAGTGTAGCTTGACGGATGACACATGCCATCGAAAGACGCTTTTCTTGCAACAGGGGCGTTTCGCCGCTTTATTGTGGTAGACCTTTTTTGTGAAATTTGCGAAAGGAACACAGTTTTGTTAACTAACTGCTATCATATCTAAGTAGTATGGTTGAACTAGTGTTTAGTTGCTAGTAAGGCTGCCTACGAAGCCGTCGGTCGTGGATTCGATCCCCACGCAGTTCAAATATTTGTGTGATGAGTGTTCTATATCTGGGTGTTTTTATAGGTAAGGTATGCTACTACGTAATATAACTAAAGAATTATAACAGCTATGTGGTTCCCATAGTACAAGCTAGTTTGTAGCACCGAGTATTTGACACCTACGGTTAAGGTACATTATGTGTATTTTACACGGTTAACGTCCATTATCACGATAATTAACGGCATTTCTCATTAGTGTGACCCCAGCATTATTGAAGATTCTTCAAATATCACTATCTTGCCCCAAACTTGCTTGTACTATGGGAGACACTTAGCTGTTATAATTCTTTAGTTATAATACGTAGTAGTATACCATGAGTGTTACCGACATGAATATCATTTCAATAAGTTGAATAGAACTTGCGATAGTGTCGCTTGAGGAATTTCATTGCATAGCAGCATCATTAGCGTAAATTTCTCACAAACAGAACCTGATTTCGTTAGCTACTAAAATGTTCTGCTAGAAGACCGAGTAACATTTTCTGAGATATACATAGGTATAGTACATAAACCAAAAATCCGCTTTCAAAGCGAGTATTCCTAATTCACATAGCTGAATTAGCATGAATTAAAACTCGCTCTCCAATATGCCCTCATGCCTACGGTTTAGCATGTCAAACGCCAAAAATGTAATGAAAAGTGCATCCATCAAGATTAAGCAAATTTCTACGCTTTTCATCTCCCCCCCCAGAATCCCCACAAAAAGGCGAAATCGCGCACTATGCGGACAAAACCTTTATTAAGCCAAGGAGCCGAAACCGAATCGAACTTATTATAATATAAATCGAAAATTCGGTGTGAGTGACGGGCGCGGCAATTAAAAGGGGTGTCCGAGGGTGCGTCTGTCATCCATCACGCTGGATTATAGGGACACTATTATTATTAGCAGACGACGATAACCGGATTAATCCGGTTTTGTTCGGTATTCGGCATTATGGCCGAATACAGCTTGTCACAGTACTAGTATTGTTAACTGTGGTAGTTAAATGGTCCATGATGAACCAATTCTTGATAATCTATTGCTGTTAATAAACGTTGGAGCTATTACTGGATAGTTTACTAATACACGTATTTTCCTGCTTCCTCTATAAAACGCAAAAACAGTTATTCTGTAGTATTTCAAACATTTAGGCACTCAAATATTGCAAAATCCAAAAGCGGTCAATGTTTGGATTGAGCTCAAACTGGTAGATACAATTTCCACATTTAAGACGTCCAACGAATTCAAAGAAAACACGTTCAAGAAAAAACTAAAGACAAAATTGTGCTTCGCTTAATGTTTTAGAATACAAACAAAGCTCAGTGCTCAGTGTGTTTTTTAGTCCTAAAATCAGAGGAAATGACGTAAAAGTAGTGGGCCGGAGCCTACATCGCAACATAAATCACCAATCCTTAGATAGGATATGGTTGGTGATTTATGATTCGATGTACTTTTACGTCCCCACTACTTTTACGTCATTTCCTCTGATTTTAGGACTCGTGTGTAGACGCTTTTAGTATGAACCTAGCATTTATTATTTTTAACAAGTAATTATCAGCCGTATTATTCATTATTATTTGTTAATAATAATAAGTAATTAAATGACTTTTAATGTCGAGCTGCCACTGGATATCGACAAAATACTTTCCCTCTCGGACTACGTGCTACGATAAGCTACAAGCGTTGGAAAAAAGGACATCGTGTCATGTTGAAGACCAAAGAATCGACGAAGAGTTTAAGCTCCACTTTTACAAGAACATCTAAAGTGTAGAATGTGTTACCCAAGTGGGTGTTCCTTAGAAAGAGTCACTTTATTGTTGTTAAGCTTACTCCATTGTCCATCGTCGCTTAACATCAGGCGAGAAAACAGTCAAGAAAAAACTTTTATTGCAATGATTTGTAAACCTTCAATTAGTTACCTACATACAATTAAATGAGTTGAAATAATACACTTGTTGTAAAATGCCTTGGAGCGAAGCTGAAAAAAGCAACAAAATAATAATTAGTTAGTGGTTTAAAAATACACTGACTCTCTATTGTCTTATGTAATATAATAGAATATATTCTAGTGTGACTCTAAAATGCCAAGACGGGTGTTTTATTTTTTGAACTCTATACTTACAATACGTGAAAGGAATGCGTTAACTTCTCTCAAGTCGAAAACAACTGAGTCTAAAATAATAATTTACTCTATATTTTCCAAAAGCGTGCAGAAAATACTAGAATCTTCGAATTCAAATAAAGCGACCGTCTGATGGGCTCGATCGGACAGAATAGGTATTCATGATGGCCGGCGCCGCGCAAACGGCAATGTCACAATTATCTCCAAGGTTCGGAACAGAAATAAAAATAAATTGAATGCTTTATTCCGGTAACTTATTTTCTTTGTAAAGAAGCAACTTGAAATGAGGGCTGGTTTTCACCAATACGGAGAGTGAATTGAACTGTGTGGTGCAGAATAAACGGTCAGAACAAAGAGAACACACACATACTTTCTGTGTGTATCTGAAAATGTATGTAGCATTAAATATTCTCACTGCTGGGACTGAGAGTTTTCTCTCACAAAAAGAGATTCAAGCCCATAATTCACTACGCTAACCGCATAGTGGTCGGCGGATGATTCATAACCTCGAAAGTTTCTTGCAACATACCGGTTATCTCATTAGTGTTTCACTGCACATTTTCCAAAACTAGATTCTTATTTTTTTGTTGAATTTTTTTTTTTTTTTTTAGAAAAATACATATTTCAAACAGTAAACTGCAACGTACTAATGATTCTGTTAGTGGAAAGACATGTTTACTCTATACTCGTCACCGTTTCCCTGGTGAAATCCGCCTTTAGACTCTTTATTGAGCGTTTGTCCGCTAGCATTGTGTTTTAATATTTTGCCCAGATTTTATTATGAGACACGTTTTCTTTCATATCTTTTGTGGAAGCATTCGGAGCTTCGGTCGCAGTTGTTTAATTTAATGGAAAAAGAGGAATCTTCCAGATATTAACTTCTTCTTACGCGATGACTCGTAACGTTCTACGTTTTATTCTTTCTGTTTCCTTTAAAAAAAATATGAAAATATATTTCATTTCGAAACTTGGATAATTTGTATAGATTAAGTACATACAACTATAATATATTACGTATATACATATTATATACACACTTTTATACAGCGGTGTTGGTAACGGTTACAATGTCGTGCGTTCAATTGTTTTTTCCCATCGAAATAGATGGAACAGAGATGGGCTGAAATATTCTGGATTGTTAAAGAAAATCCATTGCCAGCATTCAAATCTCATTCATAAGAAAAGAAAAAAAAAACACGTATTATTTTTCCGACAATAAAGCCTCAATTGCGCTGGCAACGCCAAGTCGCGCCAAATTGGGTTAACGCAAAATCAATTGAAACATCTCTTCAAGCCATAGAATGCATAATTTATTCTCAAACGGAATCGTCTAAACATTATCAAGGAGCTTGAGCCCACAAAGAGGTCGCGTTACTTTTTACAACTCGCTATGTAGTGGACGTAATAAGGTCGGAATCGAAGGGGGTGATAATGGAGTACCTAAATTGAATAAGACACGGGTGGGTTGGTGAATGACACATGTCATTCTTGTAGCATATTGGTTTTCTAATGGAGATGATGACGATGACTTTCCCTTCATGGTTAAAACGAACGGGAATGAAAAACTCGCACATTTGCGACTGGGAAAATACTCAGGTTAGAAGTTTTAACTTTGTTGAATCGCACGTCCTCTCCATTGACTTCGGTTTTATTGATAGCCTAAGAGATAAGTATTAAGAATTAAATATTATGATTATCTATAGATCTATACTATAATTATTTGCTGTTACTGACGCATGTCATATTTTTATTTAATTGTTTCTTTTTTCTTTTAGCATTTGATCGTGGGTATTCCCCACTACTTTTCTCTAGTACCTATACATGATCTCTACATAATAATGATCGAGATTTAAGTACGAAATTTATTTCTGCGAAATTTACTAAGTATGTGTGGTACTGCCAATTCTGCAAATAATAGAAGCAAAAAACGAAGGATGGAACACAATAAAAATGTAACATTAGGCAGCTACCGCGACCGCAGTGTGATGCTTTACGAAATTCGGACACCTGCCCCCGGCTACCCCCGTCTCAAGTTCGTCCCTGTGCCCGTCTCTCGAGGAGAATCGCCGGAATGTGCGAGAGTTCCCGTGTAAGTGATATTCATGCTCGCTACGGATTATTTATTAGCGCCGCCGAGATAAGAGAAACGCGAGCGTTTAGCCGCCGGAGTGAGGCCATATTTTACACGTTTACGTTATTCTGACGCGAGCGACGGCGGGTCGCCGTAATTTCTCCGTAAAATAAGGATCACGTAGTGAGAAAAAAACAAGCGAAAATATTCTTATATTCTGCCTTACGAGTTCCCAAGAAAATTAGGTTAGGAATTTGCACGTCTTGACTAATCATGTTATCTTTTTCAAGATTAAAGTTTTTGTTTCAAACGAGATTACGTAAAATGAGTCGTGAAAACTCAATGTAATGAATGACATTTGTAGCTATCAAGATTGGGAAAATAATAACACAAATAAGAGAGTTATTGAATTATCAAATTTAAAAAGTTTATAGTACAACGTGGGCCGTGGTGGTATACTAAAATTTCAAACCAAGCTCGCTACAGCATTCGTAGTCATAATTTACATGACACATTTTATTTAAATGAATAAAGGAATTAACAATCCTATTTTCTTCCCATTTCTATTTTTAAACTTCTTAAATACCACGGTGTTAAAGACGATAATATGGATATTGTGTAGTGCAACGACTTTGCAAGAAATCAATTATCTTATGTTTCGAATATTCAGATTACGAATGAATTAGAGCAGTGCCGTGCTAGGCAGGGATTTGGTTTTTTCATTTGAATACTTGTAGCTGCGTGGCACTGGACTGTTTTTTTTTAAACATAAAATGAAAAGACGAGCAGGACATGGACACCTGATGCCATGATGGACCAGCTATTGAAACACGAAGAGTCCAAACCATTACCTAGCACCACACTGCGCTCGTCACCCGGAGATATAAGGTGTTTTATCTCTTAACCCAGTAATTTCTCTGGAAACATTGCCTTTCAAACCAAAACACAGCAATGTTTGCACACTACTGCTTTTTGGACGAATAACTGACAAAGATGTGGTACTTACTCAGGCGGACTCTGCCAAGAGCCCTACCACTACAAAATGGTGTTTTGGGAGCATCAGAAGCATGCTCGCTTCTGCCTTTATTCTTCACTAGTAGCGTTCCACGGCCACGTTGCTCCTGTTCACGTAATTTTCTCGCAATAAAAATATCCTGATCCTAATCTATCTGTTCTGGACCGGGCTGAGTGGCGTATCATAGGGGAGGCCTATGTCCAGCAGTGGACGAATACAGGCTGATGATGATGATGATGATGAATCTATCTGTTACAAATTTAGACCTGATCCGTTTAACCATTCTGACGTGATTAAGTAACTAGCTTTCAAACCACCAAACTTTCACAGTATATTTATAGTATTAGAGTGTAGAACTAATATTATAATCATTTAGCCAAGATGCTTATAACGTTACAATCTAATATCGTAAGATTAGATGGAGCGTATAAGTTTCCAAGGGAACGAATAGAGCAAAGCACCAGAATTTCTAATCACATTTCTGAGCCTAAACTGAATTAGATTCACTGGAACAACTAGAGAGCTTTGGGCTATCTTAATAACTCGGTAAGATTACGTCAAGTGACCCTTTGTGCCGCCCTTATTCTGTAATAGTCCACGTATACCCCACCCCGTACGGCCTGCGGCTAACTCCCTGGATTTTCTATATTACGACAATGTTTTTTTTTAACTTTTATAGGTTTACACTTGACCGCCATCTCGCCTGATGCTAAGCGACGATGCGGTCTAACATGGAGCGTGTTTACCTAGAGGAAACCGATTCACTCACGATTTGAAGACACCAAGATTATAACTATCGGGAAAACCCCACTCAGGCAACTCATTCCACAGCCTAGATGTTCTTATCACAAACGTAGAGTCAAACCTCTTCGTCCGTGTCTTTGGAATATCCACCATGAAACGGTGCCGCTTTTTTGAGTTACGAGAAATACGATAGAAAAAAGGGTAAGGCGGTATTAGACCATGCAGATCAGTTGCACTCTCCCCGAAGTGTATCCGATAAAAAACCGATAAGCTAGCAATCTTGCGGCGATGTTCAAGACTTTGAAGTCTTTTTCGCGCTAGAATGTCTTTGCCTATGAGCCTTTTGGAAAGGTGTAGTAAGTTTAGTATATTTTAGTTTTTCCTTACCGATTATACCTTGCAGTTATTCTACCGCCAAGCAGTAATGTGCAAACATTACTGTGTCCTGGTTTGAAGGGCAATGTTTCCAGAGAAATTACAGGGCTTAGATATTTAACATCTTAGATCTCTGGATAGGTATTGATTTGGACTCGTCATATTCCAATAGCCGCGTGTCACTGTGCTGTGTGGCAGGCATGTTGCTTTCCATCAAGGACATGTACTGCTCGTCTCGTCACTCTTTATTTTAAAAAAACTGATAACAAGGCACTACCAAAAAGCACTGGGCTGCTATCTTGCCTGATAAACGATCATGCGGTCTATGAAAACCTAACCAATTAACCCAACCTTGGCCTTATTACCGGTTATTACAACCAAACAGTAACGTACAATTACTACTACTACTACTGTCTACCAGTTTGAAAGGCAATGTCACTGTCCGGAGAAATTACAGGGCATAGAGATCACATCCTTATAATTAACGAGCGCAGTGCAGTGTTAGGTAATAATTTGGACTCTTTATGTTCCAATAACTGTGTGACACTATGATGCTGTGAGCACGGGTGTGGTTTCCCATCAGGCACATGTCCTACTTGTCTCTCTATCTCTATATATAAAAATGTTATGTTGGTTTGTGTACGCTTTAAAAACTCAAAAAGCTCTGCACCGATCGAGCTGAAAGTTTACAATGATATAAAAACCGCATCAATCAATGTGCCACAGCGGGCAGGGACAGTTAGTACTATATCAAAAACTCTATTGTTATTCTAGTAACTATCGGCAAAGACGTTGTAGAAAAAAAACTTGAGAGGTGCCAAGGGACACCCGGATGGAACGAAGTTCCTTTCGATTAATTAGTGAAGGAATTATTATTATTATTTATTATTTACAAAAAACCTATATACACTCAACAAAAATAATCGTCGCGACACCACACTGTTCAATGCGAAATAGAAATGAAAATATCTGGCTTGCTTTCTATAAGAGAGAGAGAGACAGACAGAGAAACATGCGACGCCGCACAGCTTACAATAGCAAAAAGTGTCGTGACAACTTTTCGTAAGAATTTTTTCCGTCTAGCCGCTAGCCCCCTTTCACAACGCCCGATAAGGAACTTCGTTCCAAAACATGGAGTAACTAAAAATAACAAAGCCTTTGTTTAATAAATCTCAAATCACGCGATGATGCGTAATGTTCTACGTTTTATTGTTTCTGTTTTCTTTTAAAAAAATATGAAAATGTATTTCATTTCGAAACTTGGATAATTATTAAGTACATACAACTATAATATATTACGTATATACATATTATATACACACTTTTATATAGCGGTGTTGGTAACGGCACAGATCAGAAAATAGTTACTGTAACGGTTACAATGTCGTGCGTTAAATTGTTTTTTTCCCATCGAAATAGATGGAACAGAGAGGCTGAAATATTCTGGATTGTTCAAGAATATCATTGCCAGCATTCATAAGAAAAGAAAAAAAGAGAGACGTATTATTTTTCCGACAATAAAGCCTCAATTGCGCTGGCAACGTCAAGTCGCGCCAAATTGGGTTAACGCAAAATCAATTGAAACATCTCTTCAAGCCATACAATGCATAATTTATTCTCAAACAGAATCGTCTAAACATTATCAAGGAGCTTGAGCCCACAAAGAGGTCGCGTTACTTTTTACAACTCGCATTGTAGTAGATGTATTAAGGTCGGAATCGAAGGGGGTGATAATGGAGTACCTAAATTGAATAAGACATGGGTGGGTTGGTGAATGACACATGTCATTCTTGTAGCATATCTGTTTTCTAATGGAGATGATGACGGTGACTTTCCCTTCATGGTTAAATCCAACGGCAATAACAAACTCGCACATTTGCGACTGGAAAAATACTCAAAAGTACAGATTGTGTTAAAAGTTTTAACTTTGTTGAATCGCACGTCCTCTCCATTGACTTCGGCTTTATTGATAGCCTGAGAGATACGTATTAGAATTAAATATTATGCTTATCTATACTATAATTATTTGCTGTTACTGACGCATGTCATATTTTTATTTAATGTGTTTCTTTTTTCTTCTAGCATTTGACCGTGGGTATTCCCCACTACTTTCTCTAGTACCTATACATGATCTCTATATAATAATGATCGAGATTTAAGTACGAAATTTATTTCTGCGAAATTTACTAAGTATGTGTGGTACTGCCAATTCTGCAAATAATAGAAGCAAAAAACGAAGGATGGAACACAATAAAAATGTAACATTAGGCAGCTACCGCGACCGCAGTGTGATGCTTTACGAAATTCGGACACCCTGCCCCCGGCTACCCCCGTCTCAAGTGCGTCCCTGTGCCCGTCTCTCGAGGAGAATCGCCGGAATGTGCGAGAGTTCCCGTGTAAGTGATATTCATGCTCGCTACGGATTATTTATTAGCGCCGCCGAGATAAGAGAAACGCGAGCGTTTAGCCGCCGGAGTGAGGCCATATTTTACACGTTTACGTTATTCTGACGCGAGCGACGGCGGGTCGCCGTAATTTCTCCGTAAAATAAGGATCACGTAGTGAGAAAAAACAAGCGAAAATGTTCTTATATTCTGCCTTACGAGTTCCCAAGAAAATTAGGTTAGGAATTTGCACGTCTTGACTAATCATGTTATCTTTTTCAAGATTAAAGTTTTTGTTTCAAACGAGATTACGTAAAATGAGTCGTGAAAACTCAATGTAATGAATGACATTTGTAGCTATCAAGATTTGGGAAAATAATAACACAAATAAGAGAGTTATTGAATTATCAAATTTAAAAAGTTTATAGTACAACGTGGGCCGTGGTGGTATACTAAAATTTCAAACCAAGCTCGCTACAGCATTCGTAGTCGTAATTTACATGACACATTTTATTTAAATGAATAAAGGAATTAACAATCCTATTTTCTTCCCATTTCTATTTTTAAACTTCTTAAATACCACGGTGTTAAAGACGATAATATGGATATTGTGTAGTGCAACGACTTTGCAAGAAATCAATTATCTTATGTTTCGAATATTCAGATTACGAATGAATTAGAGCAGTGCTGTGCTAGGCAGGGATTTGGTTTTTTCATTTGAATACTTGTAGCTGCGTGGCACTGGGCTGTTTTTTTAAAACATAAAGTGACAAGACGAGCAGGACATGGACACCTGATGCAACAAGCCTGGCCATAGCAGCTCAGTGACGCGCAGCTATTGGAACACGAAGAGTCCAAACCATTACCTAGCACCACACTGCGCTCGTCACCCGGAGATATAAGGTGTTTTATCTCTTAACCCAGTAATTTCTCTGGAAACATTGCCTTTCAAACCAAAACACAGCAATGTTTGCACACTACTGCTTTTTGGACGAATAACTGACAAAGATGTGGTACTTATTCAGGCGGACTCTGCCAAGAGCCCTACCACTACAAAATGGTGTTTTGGGAGCATCAGAAGCATGCTCGCTTCTGCCTTTATTCTTCACTAGTAGCGTTCCACGGCCACGTTGCTCCTGTTCACGTAATTTTCTCGCAATAAAAATATCCTGATCCTAATCTATCTGTTCTGGACCGGGCTGAGTGGCGTATCATAGGGGAGGCCTATGTCCAGCAGTGGACGAATACAGGCTGATGATGATGATGATGATGATGAATCTATCTGTTACAAATTTAGACCTGATCCGTTTAACCATTCTGACGTGATTAAGTAACTAGCTTTCAAACCACCAAACTTTCACAGTATGTTTATAGTATTAGAGTGTAGAACTAATATTATAATCATTTAGTCAAGATGCTTATAACGTTACAATCTAATATCGTAAGATTAGATGGAGCGTATAAGTTTCCAAGGGAACGAATAGAGCAAAGCACCAGAATTTCTAATCACATTTCTGAGCCTAAACTGAATTAGATTCACTGGAACAACTAGAGAGCTTTGGGCTATCTTAATAACTCGGTAAGATTACGCCAAGTGACCCTTTGTGCCGCCCTTATTCTATAATAGTCCACGTATACCCCACCCCGCACGGCCTGCGGCTAACTCCCTGGATTTTCTATATTACGACAATGTTTTTTTTTAACTTTTATAGGTTTACACTTGACCGCCATCTCGCCTGATGCTAAGCGACGACGCGGTCTAACATGGAGCGTGTTTACCTAGAGGAAACCGATTCACTCACGATTTGAAGACACCAAGATTATAACTATCGGGAAAACCCCACTCAGGCAAGTCATTCCACAGCCTAGATGTTCTTATCACAAACGTAGAGTCAAACCTCTTCATCCGTGTCTTTGGAATATCCACCATGAAACGGTGCCGCTTCTTTGAGTTACGAGAAGTACGATAACCGTATCCGTAACCATCAACAAAGACGTAGAAAAACATGGAGTAACTAAAAATAACGAATCCTTTGTTTAATAAATCTCAAATCACAATAAACCTCAAACAAAGCGAGCGCCAGCAAAAAACCCCGAACAGCGAAATTAAATTCCAGTAAACCGCAGAAAAACTATTTAATTACGGAGCAACGTTAAAATCGTGCCAACGCGATTGTTAGAGAAACCGAACAACGCAAACATTTCCCTCCAATCCGCATTTCTTAGTTCCTGTATAATTGAATCGAGCACGAAATAGAGCGAACGAGGAAAGCCATCACAAAGCCAGGTGGAACAATTGGTTCCAGCTCAACCGGCGATGTTGTTTGTTGGAGATTGGAACAATGTGTGTTTGTGAAACAAAATATTAAATAAGAATATTTTATTGTGAATTGAAGAGGGAAATCCAGGGATTTGTTTATTTTGTAGACAACAATTAAATATCGTGAAACATTCTCTACACAACATATTTTTTTAACTATCGCACTTGACAGTCATCTCTCCTGATGTTAAGCGACGATGCGGCCTACGATGGAGCGTGTTTACCTCTTACCCAGAAGAAACCGATTTACTCTCGATTTGAAGACACAAAGATTTTAATCATCGGGAAATCATCGGCATCGGGGAAATACACACTCAGGCAACGCATTCCACACCCTCGTGTCATTTAGTTACCAAACTAAGCAAAAGCTTGCACTCATATTATAAATGTGCCTGTTTATTGCTCAATCACGTCGAACATCTGAACGGATGGAGTTTAAATTTGGAATGTATTTAGATTATGGAATAACACATAGGCTACCTGTTATCGCGAAAACTTAAGGCAACGGGAACTGAGTGTAAAACTCTAAAAGCCGTTAAATTACCATCTAACTTCGTTACATTATAAACTAACATGATCTGCCTTGGGTTTATAATTCAAACTTCCATGATTAAAACTTTATATTTCAAAAATAATTCAAACTATTATAATCTCTCGTTTTACATTGGAAACTGAAGGTAATTGCAATTTTGCGGTGACATATTGGAACACAAAAATCACAAATTTTTCGTTTAACATATAGGTACATAAAAATCACAAATGTTTCGTTTACATATAGGTACATAAACACCACAAATTTTTCGTTTAACATATAGGTACATAAAAATCACAAATTTTTCGTTTATCCCACACATTTGCTAAGCTCCATCGTCCCTATCTGCACTCAGTAAACCGAGTCCAGTTCATTTTTAAACCGACCACAAAAAGGTCGAAAGCCCACTTAAATTATTCACACGCCTACCCACGGGTTAAAAAAGTGAAAACGCGGCATAATCCACCCCCAGCCATGACAAACGACTTGACCTCGCAGGGTTGACTGGAGCCTTATATTTTACAAGATTAGGTTAGCATTTTAAGGTTGGGATCGTTATACCCCTGATATATAAAGTGGTTAAGGTGTAAAGTGTTTATACTTTGTGACTTACAGGCTTTTGAGAAACAGATCTTTTTGTAGTATGTATCGAACCATGTTTTAAAGTTTAAAGTTACAGTTTTTTACAGTGAAACGCGCTTCATTGAAAACCGTATCGTTGTTTAACTTGAACAGAATCAAGAGGAAGTCAACTCAATTGAGTAAAAAAACTTAGTTCTGTTATAAATTTCATTACTAAATTTTATGGGCTAACATTTCTCAATTCGTAATTTTACGTTTTTTAAACCTATTAAAATTATACAAATATTGGCTAACTATTAGATCCTAGGTACATATGAAATTGGTGTTTTGCCGTACTGACCACTTTGATCTCAAATAACTACTCTTTGGTCAGAAATTCCAATTTCAAATTTATACAGCTATTTACTCATGTTTTGTGTTTTGGAAAACGTAATTCATTTACTTTTTTCTTGTATTATTAAGAAGTTCAGATTTTTTTTGAGTTAATTTTTGATTGGGGCGGGATTTGGCTAGTTCACCAGGGTTCATTGCGATGAGCGTTTCCGATTACTGTACAGTTTCAATTCAATTTGTTTCTTCGAACCATTATTTTACAAAGAAAACTTGGTAACATCAATTACAAAATAATAATAAAACAGTTTAAATACATAAACAAGTGACAATATTTAACAGTAAGCGGCTGTATCAGTAGAGGCCTTGTCTAACGGATTCAGCCATTTATAGCTAAATCCTATGCCAAAAGCTTTGTAAAAGAGCAAAACAAAAAAAATGTAGTCCAAAATTTTAAATGATGGTGTCAAAATACTCTGAATTAATTGGTAGTTACATTTGTGACACACTATTTTGCCATACATTTTTGTCCTTAATGAAATTATCAACATTATAATAAGCTTTATCCATTAAATAGGTCTTTACAATATAGTTTCTCTTACACACTACGACAGTACAGTTCTAGTACAGTACTAATACGCTGTCGTTACCGTGCCACCACGGCATTTAATATTTAATTATGATAGAAATTAGGCATAGAATTAATAATATCGTCAACGAAAACAATAGATATTAACTTAAGTTATCATGTTTACTAAAACATTGCCTATCTTACTTCAGGGTGTCGGGTTTTCGTGACGGTGTGAAAATTTACTCTGTTTTAAAAAAAAAATAGTTTTATCCAAAAGTGCTAAAAATATTCCAAAAATAACGCATACAAAAAGTTGTATCCTAAGCGACAATTTAATTAGTCAAGGTACTTAATGTAACAGCGAATTTAGCGTAGAAAAGGAATTTTATCAAAAGGAAAAAAAACTGTAATTTTGCCAATCAACGAAACGAAGAAAAAACCACTCATTTTCACGTTTTTCCAATTTACCCGAATCTTTTCAATCGTGCCCTAAAATTGTATCCCCGAAATATTTCCCCGTGTTTAAGGGCGACGATTCAAAGAGGCTCTACCTGCGAAGCCTCACAAACGGCTTCCAAGATTATTAATGACAATCCTATACCGCAGATAGGTATTGATTACGACCCTAAGTGAAACCCAATGGAGTGAACGGACCCTTACAGGGTGTATCCGAATATTGACGGCACATATTTATACTCGTAAATATGGATATGTCACCACAATATAGTACTATTTTTTATAAAAAGTGACGAGACGAGAAGGACGTGTGCCTGATGGGGAGCATGCCTGCCACATAACAGCACAGTGACACGCAGCTATTGGAACATGAAGAGTCCAAATCATTACCTAGCACAGTACTGCGTTCGTCACCTAGATATCTAAGATGTTATATCTCTAAGCCCTGTAATTTCTTTGGAAATATTGCCCTTCAAACCGGAACACAGTAATGTTTACACATTACTGTTTGGCGGTAGAATAACTGGCAAAGGTGTGGTACTTCCCCAGGCCATAGCCAGGAGTCCAACCACTACTAAGACATTGGACTACATAACATTGGACAACAGTTTAACAATGTCAGATTATATATAAACTAACCTAACCGGTAAAGATTACAGTATAATTACAGATTATAATTTTACGGTGAAAGATGTAGGTGTAGATTGAAAATTACGATTTTATGTCTCGAAGTTGAACTATCTATTAAAAACGTAAATTAATTTTAATTCAAGCAATATTTGAGCAATTATTTAAATGGTGAAACATAAAGTTTTTTAGAGGCTCTGATATAGTCTACACGTAAACTATCTGAATGTCAAAATATAATAACGTAAGTATCTTTATGATTTCACTGGCGAGACTCGGGGCCTACTCCCACTATGAGAGAGCTAAGCCCATAATCCACCACGCTGGCTCAGTGCGGTTTGGTGGATAACGAATTATCAACAAGGATGTCCTGTCTACCATTGTAACATGACGGTTTGCTCTGCCAGTTTCTTCGCGATGTTTTTTTTTTTTCACTGTTAAATGTATACGTCTTTCGAAGAGGTTTGACTACGAAGATGGAGTCAAACCTTTTCATTCAAGTCTTTGGATTGTCAAACTTAAAACGATTAAATTAAAAAAAACAGTATTTCTTAGCGCGATAAAAACAGCGCGTCCAAACACCCTGTATACAGCAAGTAGGTATTTTCCAAGATAAGTACCGTGACTCGAGAGTACGCGATCCGGGTCGGAGGAAAACGCAAGCTGTGCTGACGTCGGCGTAAATAAATGGCGGAGAACCAATTCTTTTTCAATAAGAAATAGGGTTTTCGTTCCAGGTTCATTTATTGGTTAGGTTGGCTGATAATCTATTTTCTTCTTAATAGCTTGGAGTCCTAATGATTATTGCAGGGAAGGTAGTTTTTCTTTCATTATCTTCAACGTAGGTAATCGAACGGAAACAGGATTAAGTAAGGAACAGTAAATAAGGCAATCTCGCAACTTTAGTGTTATATAGTTTTGTAGTGATAGGAATATTTACAGCATCAAATAATATAAAGTTATTGTTTATTCAGTCAACATATTGCATGCACTTTGAAACGTTTCAAACACTAACAAAGACGCATAATAAGTGCTTCTAGCCGAATTATGATTACTAACAATAAGTTCTGCAATAGCCGTGTCCGAAGGGAAACATTTTTTTAATGATATAGACTATTTAGAATGGCGGAATAAGCAATAAATGTGTTTGATAGGACGCAACACGTGTGCTAAAAACAGTACAGTGCTACATCACTAATTGAACACGAAGAGTTTAAACTACTAATTACTTATGCTTTTCGCTCGTATTCCAGAGATACAACAATACAGTACAACTACTTTTTTAAAAGCCATAAGAACAGAAAATAAATTACTACAGAAAAACATAGTATTTATTTTAAATTTATGATTTATCTCTTTGATCTATTGTTTCTCTAGAAACATTGCCCTTCAAACTGGAACATTACTGCTTGGCAATATAATAACTGGAATAACTGTTACATTACCAATAAAAAATTTTATATTTCTATTGTTCTCTATCATTGTAATATGTTTTTAATCCTGTGCCCTTACAATTTTTGAGCTATGAACCTCCGAACCTGAGATGACATGAAGCATTCCACCCAGGTGAGAGGTCGCCCGCTAAACAAAGCCTTAATTACACCGCGTATATACTCACCCTCGCGTCTACCGCGCTGATTTATGCCGTTACTGCCACGAAATTATTCCTCCCTGATATCACAGAGTGGAACATCTGCAGAGAAACAACTACAACATAAGGTTGGTTTAAACTTAAACTTGGTTTAGTAAGGAACGTATTATAGTTAGTCTCTGATAGCCTTTACTGCCTACCAAAAGTAAAACCCTATTAACTTAAGCTTAGTTACTTATATGTATGTAAACGTAAAACACACCTAAACTATATTTGAAAGTATTCCACGCTTACCGTACCATACTCAACGAGTGCAAATACGATTCAGAAATATATGATCACTAGCAGTGCCCCGCGCGTTTTTACCCACGTAGTTCCCGTTCCCGTTATTGGTATAAAAATAGCCTATGTGTTCTTCCAAACTATAATCTTACTGTGTATCAAATTTCGTGTCAGATCCGTTCATACGTGATGAACGTGAATACGTGATTGTTGGGTTTTGGCAGTATTTCAATAAAAACAACTCGTTTGACTTCTTAAAACACTGTATTTATTTTCTTCAATCACAAGTACAACCATTCGTCTTTGATACACAGCGGAAAAAAGAGAAAGTGGCGCCGATAGCGGCAAATAAACAAAACTATTTGTACACATTTACAAACAAAGGCAGTCCGCAACAAAACGTTTAAAAACCACTTTATAAATTTACTTTTATATATTCAACAGTAATAATGTGTGATTGAACTATAAACATCCAAACATTGACATTTATAATGTTAGTGGAATTAAACAGGACAGTTGGAAACATTACACAGGACCTAATCACGATATCACTTTTTTTTTGGAACGAATTTTCTTAATAGGCTTAGGAGATAGGAATTTTGCTGTGCGATTTAACTGAAATATTTTATAAGTGAGACTAAAACTATAAGAAAATATATAACGGAAGTAATGCGTAAAAACTGCGTGATCAACGTTGTCAACGTTATATTTCAGATAATCGTACCATAAATAATAAAATTAGGCAATTTTTTGCACGTTGTGTTGCGTTTCTGTTATCTGAAGGAACTGCCTTCCTACCTGATGTAATGACACCATATTTTTTAATAATTTTAAACTTGATATTTTGGTCGCATCACGCTGTTATAATATAACTTTATACATATAAATGTACCATAACTTACAGCCAGAAGTAGTAAGATATCAGTCGGTAGTGAGTACACATTGAATATATCTGACAGATAATTTTATTATTATCTTATCTTATACCTTTAAATATATATTTATATATATATATATATATATATTAAATATATATTTATATATATATATATAAATATATATTTAAAGGTATAAGATAAGATAATAATAAAATTATCTGTCAGATATATTCAATGTGTAAAATATAATGTGTAAAATAATAAAATTCTTGTAGGTATATAATATTATTATATACCTACAAGAATTGGTCGTCGAATACCTACGGCTCGAACGATTTTCATGAAATTATGTATACAGGAGGTATCGGGGACGATAAATCGATCTAGCTAGGTTTTATTATTTAAAAACATCATTTTATGCGCGTTTTTAGATATTGAAAAACTCCTACAATGTCATTAGAATACGATAACTTATTTCGCCACTGTTCTTTAAGTCTAAATGGCTCAGACGGAATATGATCGCCCTCGGAGTCAACAGGCCCCGGTTCGAATCCTGATGGTTACACTCGGGACTTTTTTTTTTGAGAAAATCTTATACTTAGAGCCTTTTATAAACGCATTTAATTTGTATCTAAGTACGTCATCACTACGTAATTCATACCTGCCTAAATATCATTAAAAAAACCGAGCAAAGCTCGGTCAACCAGGTACTAAATGTAGTATGAACAAATTTCACAATGAACCCTTTCTCTGCAAAGCTCATACTCCGCGATGATAAACTACCCTACAGTTTTTACCTGCATTATTTACTATCACAGAGAACTATAAAGTCTAACGACCAACAAATAGAGTTGAAAGTTTTTCGCACATAAAATGAGTGAAAATTCACGTGAAGGTAGAATTCTGTAATTGCATACGGTAACTGTAGTGGATGCGGCGGTTCTGATTTGTTGACTGTCCTTTCTGTTGGGAGCCGTCGCTCCTGGAACGACGCTTCTGTGTGTTGTTTATTATACTTTATTAAACCTTGTAATTTAATCTAAAAAAAAACAAGTCTCTGGATTTCACTCTTTCACTGGATTTGAAAATGAATGTTTATCATAATCATAATCACTTTATTCATAAAAAATATTACATGTCACAAGATTAAATAGTAAAATAGATACATTTATAATTATTAATCAATTACACAAAGTGCTATTATTTAAAAACTGTTATCACATAGTCTCAAATCGACACTACCAATTAAATGAATTATCTAGAATAATTATTAATTAAATACCAGAAATTTATATCAGAATAATTAAAGTAACTATGTCAATCATTATCATTGTCTGTATGCCCTTTATAGAATCGTGAACTTATGTATTTGCAAAGTTATTGTGCGGAGCCAAAAAAAGGTTTCTGAGTTGGTACGATCAATGTTCGACAGGTGGCGTAGCAACACGCGTAGGGTACAGCTAGTTTTCCAATAAAATGTTTCTTATTTTCTTCCACAAGTACATCATATTGTTCCGATCTGCTAGCACTCTAGTTAAGTTCAATTCGTTTTGTGTATCCTATTGTTTTTCCAATAAAGTGTATTTATCTATTTATCTATCTACTCGATCTATCTGTTCGTCCGTCTGTCTGTCTATCTGTCTGTCGCTATCTATCACTCCACGGTTTCCCGCGTAGTACCTTTCCCGCTATAAAAAGTAGTCCAAATGTTTCAGACTATAATGAGTTACATTGTTACCTTGACCTTATTTGTTTTTTTTCTATACATTTTGATACTATTAGAATTTCGACATTGGTAACTTAACTTTTTTTTTAATTATATACTTTTGTGATGCGGTAGAATGTAGTTTGTATAGGAAATTGTTCCAAAAACATAATACTACGATATACTCAAAAATATTTCTGCCTGCAAAAATCTCATACACGAAAAGTATATTAAAAGTTAGAAAAATTCTCACAAAAAAATATGATTGCATTTTAAATACACGGATCATTTTTTTTCGTCGGTTATCTCACTAAAGTAATAGTATTAACTTAATCATCATAGTTACAGAAGTGAAACGGTATTTTCCGAATTTTGATAGATTATACCTAGGCCTATCTAGCTACTTAGCTGTTCATCTAGATTTACGTGCTACATAGATTTCATGAGAGTTGAATTCAGAAACATAATATAACCCTGCTTGATATTACTAAAGTTTTGGCTTAAGTATGTTATCTCGGAACTCATATAGTCTAGTGGGTATGTTCGTCTAGGATTTATGTCACGTATTTACTTCTTATCGCTCTCTGCACCCGTATTCATAGCTCATCGTTCCCTCAGCACTCCTCAATGTTTGAGGATTCTGGAGCGGAGTTTTATCTAAACAAGCATTATTTCACTCTCGACGTAGGTTCGGTCATAAACTCCTTAAATTCGGGCTTACTTCACCGTGCCTCACGGTGCCTCATTGTGCCTTACCTTGCTTAGCAGTACAACCAACTTACCTGTTCAGTTGACTGTGGCGCTAGCAGTGAGATTACTATCGCTATTTTCATAAACTGCGTAGAAAGATGGGAGATATTATAACGTAAAATTAATCAATTTGTGTAATTAACTATCTATCGTGTTTTTGTGAATGTAAAAGTTTCATTTTTATACTCAATCAAGCTGACATAAGTTACTAAAAAATAGTTATAAATTGGTTCACATGAGCAGTTAACTTGGTGGTATTGTAGCTTGTTTTACGTCGACACTCAGAGGTCTCCCTGGAGTCGTAAAGTAAATTCGGCAGCATCCGACCTGATTCCTCAAGACGTTTTGCGGCGGCACTGAATCACCCCAAGCCCGCACGTTTATACGATCTTTAAAATATATCTTAACCCTGGAGTTACAGGCTGAAGCCGAAGTTTAAAATAATTAAAACTTATTTTAGTACTTAGGTATTTCACATATTTTATGCAGCGAAATATATGTTATCATTCCTTGCTACGTTTAATGGTGTTAAGTGTTGTGTTTTCTGAGGTAGATCAAAGTTTGATATGCATTTGAGACTATTCGCCACCGAATCGGTTTTATCGAATACATTACTAAAAGTAAATAATAACTGTGGCCGCGATTAAACCCTGTGTAACGTTTTCAAAGTCAAAGTCAAAGTTTTTTATTGATAAATATACATTTACAAGTCAGTCAGTCATTTCAATATGATACAAATGTTTAAAAACTATATTCGCTGTCGTCACCGACATCACAATCAGCCCACAATCTGTCTGCTGATCTGGAATAAACTGAATATCTATTGGACATCGCTATTTTATCGGCAAATTATACTTGTTCAGGCCATCCGATACCAAAACCCACTTATTACGAGTATTTTAACTAAATGAATATGTGAGACAATAACCAGTTCGTGAAGCCCAAATTGTTCCAAATTGTAGTCTAGCGTAAAACAACTAATACATGCCTGTAATCAATTAAGTTGTTAAGGTAAATAAGTATTGAAACACGAAGTTACGTAATCAACCCATAAGATAAAGAAGCTATTCTTTACTGATAAGAAAATCTAGGTGTATTTTCATGTGTTTTTTATTTCTATAACTCTCATGTGTTATATAAACAGGTGTAAGACAAGTTGTAGATTGAACGCAGCGCTTTGTGCGATAAAAAAGCTGTACTTTGCTTAGAAGAAAATATTTACTCATGTGTTTTTCTTTCTATTGTATCAAAGGGTACAGAATGTCTTATTTGTGTATAAAGCCTTCGTTCCGTGCAGACGAGCGGCGATCGATGCAGACGGGCGCTTTGTGCCGAGGCGACAGGTGAGCGGCGCGGCGGAGCGCTGCGCTTTTTATACGAGCGTTAGAACATGCTCATTGTTGTATACTCAACTACTCACTTTTTTATAGGAAAGTATGAGGAGATGATCAGGTCGGGGATAAAATGGTCTCACCTGTACCGGTTATTGTTGGGTATACCACACTCGAAGTTGTTGACGAATACGTCTACCTGGGTCAAAAGATTCAACAGGTCGATCCAACTTCGACAAAGAGGTCCAGCGAAGGATCCAACTCGGATGGGCGTTTGGAAGCGTTCTGGAAACTTCGGCACATCTTTGAGTCCAAAATTTATTTATTTATTTACTTATGTCATAGCTACTTAACATACTCACAGTCAAACCAATACGTATGTTAAGCCATTAATTTAGCAAAAGAAAAAAGACATAGTTATTAAATTATTACTCAAGATCATTACTAACACTTACAGAATTATGTCAATATGTCATTACAGAAACAAATATAATAAATGTCAAAATTCTAAACATTATCATGTCATATTTTTTATCTTAATTTACCTTGGTGTAGTCCTTACCCATTCAAAATAATAATAATACAATACCATCAATACTCCTATGAATACTCAAAATACTCCAATGCCTAGGCGTCTATACTACATCTAATATTATAAATCTAAAGAGCTTGTTTGTTTGAACGCGTAAATATCAAGAACTACTGGGCTGATTTCATAAATGCCTTCACCGTTGGAAATTTACGTGATATCTAAGTACGATAAGGTACATATGATCCAAAGAAGAAACCGGGATGGATCGCTAGTGTAATAAATAACCAAACTACAAATAATAATAAATACTGATGGACATTTCGCACTAACATCACACATTTTACCCAAAACTAAGCAAAGTTTGTTCTATTGGTGCGAGATAAATAATTTAACTTATAAAATTGATTTAATTTTAGTAGTAGGACTCTTTCGCCTTTGACTTTCGACAGCCTCGGGTAGTATTACATCTTTGCCAGTTACTCTACCGCCAGGAATGGTCTAAGGAAATGTTTTATGTTGTCAGTTGGTCATACTGTACTGAATCTATACTTAGTCAGCAGACTACAATACATAGACAACAAATGTAGTATGGATCCTTGTTAGTGTACGACAAGCATCAAACCAGGGTACACGCCCACCGTACACGTCGTTACCTATTCATCTCTTAAATATAAAACGCTCGCACATCAAAGCGCCGCTATCTCGGCGAAGTGCTTCAGAACAGGCATTCTCGTGAATACAGTATACATGCCAATTTATAAGAACATGTCACGAGCATTCGTAGGAACACACGCGTGTATACTAACGACTTTTGATGAGTAGCGCCTCTATCGCGTTTCAATATCACAGACGAGTGGCATCGATTGACACCGCTGGTGTATGGAGGGTTGAGGTAAGGAGTGTCAACTGTGCAGATGAAAAAGTGTCCGTCCAAATGCATTAAATAAGAGAGGCATCAATGTAAATTTTAAAGGAAATCAGTAAACTTTTCACAGTTCCTGAAATAAAATCACTTTAGCTACGCGTTTCCTCATAATAATTTTTTTAAGAATATAGTCAGGTACTACATTATTTTATACTAGTAGAAATTTTGTATGCACTAATTTAGTGAAAAATTATTTTTTTTTACTCCGCGTTCTTCAATTTGTTTACAATTGCAACATTCATACGTCATCTTTTTAAATTTTCTGGCATAATAATATGAGACGAAGCTTCTTACCTCTACCCTCCATACGCTGGCGCTGGTGAAACAAATCGCTGTGAACGATAAGACGGCTCTATATGCCATAGTTAAAAGTCATAGAGTTGTAAAAAAAAGTACGAGTATATAATAAGTGTCGAAAATCGTCGTAAGGTCGCATGCCTTTTAGTTTGTATCGGATACATTTTAAAAAATATGCCTAGCAGTTGGAAAATCTGATTCCGCCAACTCTTATTACCACTGGAAAGCCAGACTGATACGTACTGCGGCTTCAATTCCACATTTGTCACGACTGTGAACACAAAATCAGACAACTAAAAAGACAGACCAATGTAAGGGGCCAATTAAGCTCTAAATTCAATTTTAATGCCTCTATGGGTAAGAGTGCGAGACTGAGTGAGACATGTATTGGCCCCTTAGATCGGTCTGGTTTTTAACCCCCAACCAAAAAAAGGGGTGTTATAAGTTTGACGTCGATGTCTGTCTGTCTGTCTCTGTGTGTGTCTGTCTGTGGCACCGTAGAGGTCAAACGGATAGGCCGATTTCGATGCGGTTTTTTTTATTTGAAGGTAAATATCCGTGCGGATGTTCTTAGCTATGTTTGGTTAATATCGATTCAAGATGGCCGCCTCCACAAAATGATGGACAAAATATTTCTTCACAGCCTACCTCAATATGGGTATCAAATGAAAGTTCATGACTAGTAA
Source organism: Ectropis grisescens (assembly GCA_017562165.1). Classification (NCBI taxonomy): domain Eukaryota; kingdom Metazoa; phylum Arthropoda; class Insecta; order Lepidoptera; family Geometridae; genus Ectropis; species Ectropis grisescens. The sequence continues at coordinate 27,790,491 of CM029777.1, read as the reverse complement.
AATACTATACACTATAACAAATTTCAAATCCAAGATGGCCGCCACCACAAAATGGCGAATCACATTATTTTTTTCACTACTGCCTCAATATGGGTATCAAACGAAAGGGCTTAACTAGTAGAATACTTTGCACTATGACAAATTTCAAACCCAAGATGGCCGCCACCACAAAATGGCGAATCACATTATTTTTTTCACTACTGCCTCAATATGGGTATCAAATGAAAGAGCTTGACTAGTAGAATGTACAGATAACAATTCTGAGGTAGTCGGGGGTTAATCAAAATTTTTAATTTTGTTCTTGTTGCAAAAAGCTTTAAAATAGTTGTCTGACGAACATATATGTATGTAAATGGAGTAGGAGAATTTAAGTGAAGTTAAATCATAATTTTGAGAGTTTTAAAGCGTCTGTTAAGCAAAACGACCGACGAAAAGTGTCTGGGAGTATTGGGGCCTTATTTTCAAAGATACCTATAATTGTTATAATTGATTTTTGCCTATAACATAGGTGAAAATCAGTTATTAAAAAGTACGTGAAGTGTGTTATGTTTTTATGTACCTTCTCGACCCAATATCTCAAAATTAGCCGTCTAAGCAAGTTAGCGGGTAAGCATGTGTTCTTAGCACGTACTAACTACTCAATCGTCCACATTTCGTTCATCAGAAAATACGTGACGTCTGGCGGCCCTGGGATCTCGGACTAGCGGTGCTGTCACAGTCGCGCACCACGCAAGCTCCCGTCACCGCTGTGCCGCGCCTGACGCGTGAGAATAAAGTATTTAAGATGTCAGCCGAGGCACGGGAATTACTGATATATTTACTACGTGCTCTGATATGCCGAGACTGGAAATAAAGAACATTTTCGTGAATTTCACCCATATTTATTATTATGAAAGGATTTTTAGTTAAAATGTACGATTGTTCGTTCTTGCTGTTTTATGGGGTACCCGCGTACATCCCGTTGTTTTCCGGGATAAAAAGTAGCCTAAGTATTATTACATACTACAATCTGTGTTCTACATTTCAACCCGATCCGAAAATATTAGCAAAATTCACATACCTCCGACAAAATATTTCTCTCATTTTTTTATTATTCGAGGAATTCTTTGCACCTCTCTTGAAGTATCAGAAAGTACTTTCCGATTCGTAGCCATATATCGTAACGTCTACAGCGTAGCACAATGGGCTCGTAGTAGCGTAGCGCCGTAGTCCCTTTACGAATGTCATATATTTCCTTGATGGCTGATCGCTGCATAGTTTTAGGATATATTTTAGGATCAAATGTTTTCCTTCGACTTTTGCAAGATAATAAATTATGTACTTCATGGTTCTTTGCTTTCATTGATATTCTGTTCTGAATAAGCTTATTAGGGTAGAAGTAATATAAATCTACAGTAAATATTGTGTCCTCTTTATTAGGAAGTTTCACTGAGTGTAGAAATATTCGTGAAGATCTTACGAAGAAAGAAGTTAGAAATTAATGTAGTGAGTTTTTATGACATACTTTGGATTTTATTACTTTTCTAAATTGACAGTATGTAATGGGACTACGTACGCGATAAATTCAGACACGTTTCAGACATAAAATCTATAAGCCGTCTCTCATGTATTCCTCGACTGACCGTACAACGTATGTTGAAGCTTTGGACAAACGCCAAGCCCGCTCAAATCGATCAAGAATCAGGACACCGAAAATGGACAGTTCTAAGTTCCTCAATCGAAAATAATAACATTTCGTGTTCTGTGTTCCGTTTTGAAGGCCAATGTTTTCAGAGAAATTACAAGGTTTAGAGATATAAAATCAGAGACCTTTGGGCGACGAGCGCAGTGCAGTGCTAGGTAATGATTTGGTCTATTCATGTTCCAATAGCTGCGTGTCACTGTGCTGTTATGTACCAAACATGTTGCTTACCATCAAGTACATGTTCTGCTCGTCTCGTCACACTTTAGTAAAAAAAGAATTAGCTCACAAATATTTATATCTTTAATTTTATAACTAAGTTTTTTTTTAATTTGTTGTATTCAACCTAATTATCCACCCCGACGTGGTCAGTATATGAACCGCAAATAATGCACATACACTTTTTTCTTACTTATTTGGCATGAATCATCTAAACCAAATGGCATAATTATTTGGGTAAGAAATAATTAAAAACGATTATTTGCGCATAAAAAATCAAATCCAAGTACACTAACAAAGTAAATAAGTACATTCACTTAGTAACGAATGATTTTACTTAATAATAGAGCCTGATTGGGTTCGTTACTACATTTTGCCATCTTTCAGTCGACATGCATTTCCTATTTTTACCGACATGCTAAGTTGAATCTTCCGATTCTGATTATAGAGATTAAATTCTAATAGCTAAGTGTAATCGTGCCTGAATGTCAATTCGTTAGGGAAGCGTCAAAGTCTTCATTAGACGAGTGTATCGGGTCGGGAGGCGCAAGGTGCAAGTCTCCAACTGTAATGCCAGCACTTCACATGACATAGATCATTCATGTGTCTTAGTGTATCTTTATGTGAAAGTTTAGATGTTAGTCGCTCACTCACGTTCGAAAACAACAGATTTAGCTGCGATATCAAAGGTAGAAAGATTTTTGGTGCGGCATAACAAAAAGTTAAAAATGATCGTAAAAAATGAAGGTTTCATACGGAATGGCCTTTTTAAACTATACGCGGCTAAAATTTACGGCACATACCTAGAATGTTTCAAATTTTATAACAATATTATTTCGTTCATTTAAATACATCTAAGCATAAGTTCACTGCTACATTGCCTGATGTTAGTTGATGGTGACATGCTGCCTATTCTAGGTTTGTGTACTTCATGTCCGATCACGTGTGTGATTAAACGAGACTTACTTTCTAACATAAAATATTGCAAATGTACATTACGTGGCGGTTTGTGATATTTTGTAATTAGGGAAATATTTATAACAGAAGTAGTGTAGTAACACAAGCTAAACCTAGTACAGAGTCTAGAAAATACACTTTATTTGTGACCTCTATCTTTAAATCAAGAAAATGTTGGATGTTATAATATTATTGAGTATTTGTAACGTTATAAAAATAAATGTACTTTATATCCAAATACGGCGACAACGCTCTTCCAAGTGGAGTGCCGACATCTGAGTGAAATACTCCATAGCAGCATTAATGATGCAATAATGACTCGCGTTTCTGAGTCAAGTGATGTTGTTTAGAATTGGGGACGAAAATTTGTAATTTCATTCAAATAGAATTTATATTTTTGCCTCCTCGATTAAGATTAATTTTAAAACTAGACAAATAAATAAAATAGTCCAGTCATTATTGCAGTTTTTAGAGTTCCGTAAAACTTACAAACGGAACCCTTATAGATTCGTCATGTCTGTCTGTCTGTCCGTCCGTATGTCACAGCAAATTTTTTCCGAAACTATAAGAATTATATTGTTGAAACATGGCAAGTAGATGTATTCTGTGAACCGCACTAAGATTTATAGACAACATTTAAAAAAACATTGGAATTGCCCCATACTTAACAGTAATGTGCAAATATTACTGTGTTCCGATTTGAACACATGTCACATGAACTGTTCGTCTCGTCACTCTTTAAAAAAAACATCAGACTACTCGATCTGGTGTTCCGCTGTCGCTTCGACTCAACGTCGCTACATCAGCATATTGGTAATGCGAACCTATAAGATTTTCTCTACGAAAATTGGTGATGCGGCCTAAGAAATGTTCACTTGAAATAACTACCTTCACAGGGAAACCTCCTCCTCCGTCCTAGTTATTGGGCGCGCAGTTTCAATCCGCCGATGTGTAAGTAGTTCGTTTGGCGCCGCTTTTGTTTCGCTTCCAAATGAGACGACTCCCGACTCCGTTCCTCTGTTCCGAGACGTTCCGCTCTCCTCTTTTTGCGCTGGCTTGGCGAACAATGAAGCGAACAGAGACGTGACTTCTGGCTAAACTAATTCAATATTTATTTATTGCATAATGTAAACGAAAAACTTAATGTTATGTACACATTTCTTAACAATATTTTGCGTTAGAATAGATAGGTAGAGTTTTTTTTAAGTAAAGAGTGACGAGACGAGCAGGACATGTACCTGATGGTAAGCAACATGCCTGCCACATAACAGCACAGTGACACGCAGCTATTGGAACACGAAGAGTCCAAATCATTACCTAGCACTGCACTGCGCTCGTCACCCAGAGGTCTAAGATATTATATCTCTAAGACCTGTAATTTCTCTGGAAACATTGCCCTTCAAACCGGAGGACAGTAATGTTTGCACATTACTGCTTGGTGGTGGTTTAACTGGCAAAGGTGTGGTACTTCCCCAGGCGGACTCTGCTAAGAGTCCTACCACTACAACAACTCTGGAATCTGGAAAGAATCTGGGTAACGTTAAATTCCAATGTACCTCAGCCAGAATAATTATTATTGCTGTATCTGTTTACAAAAGATGGTATTAAGGTTTACAAATACTTGTATGTAAGCACGCTCCGTTGTAAACCACAACGATGCTTTGCATCAGGTGAGACAAGCCAAGTGCAATCCTTCATCAAATCATAGTTGAATAAAAGACAACAATTTGCCCGTGTCGGGCGTGCAATAGTAACTCTTACTCGATATCAACTGGCGTCATAGTAATACTCAGGCTGTTAGTTGGGATAATGTTTTCTAGATAGAAAATGGCATCTAAGTATTCAAAAGAAACATAAATAAATGTTAGTACAAGTATGTATGCCTGTGCGACAGAATGTACATGTGGAAGTGTGATGTGTTTGTTTGTATCTATATATGTGTATTACTGTGTGTGCATTTGTGGGAGTGTTATGTGTTTGTTTATCTGTGTGATTATATGTTTAATTTAAATACAGCTAATAAAAATAGACCTGTGATAATTACACAAATGTTTTCCCGTTTGGCAATCGAATCTACTACCTAGGGCTCAGTGTAGAGGACCCCCAGCGATTGTGCTACAACGCCGATATATTTGTATAGGTACAAGTACAGAGACAAGTTTCTGGGTTTCCTTCCTCAGCGATTGCATTGTTTGTTTTTGTTGAAGTAGTTTGAAAGTTTCGCAAATTAATGATATCAGAGTTGGCGATGAGAGTATTAAAAGAATGATGAAGTGGATAGTTTTAAAGTTGCACGTTACGGTGCCGCGGATATTTCTTGCGGAAAGTTTCTGATACAAAGTAAAATTTTATAGTTTTTATGTTTTATTTACGACTGGTCTATGAAATATTCAGTTTTTTATGGAACTGCGTTGTGAAAACGTAGACTGAGCTGTTCGATCGGCTGATGTTCAACAGTACTTGGCTTAGTATTACAAACACTTTATATTTTGGACTTACTTTTACACTTAAGTTTTTTAAGCGCGTTGGGCATTTAATGAAATTGAAAAAATATAACCATATCTATATAGTAATTAAAGAGTAAAAAGACGAGCAGCACATATGCCTGATGGTAAGCAACATGCCTGCCCATAACAGCTCCGTGACACGCAGTTGGAACATGAAGAGTGACGAGTCCAAATCATTACCTAGCACCGTTGTCCAGATATAATAATAATAATAAATAATTTATTTCAGAACCAGTCCATATAAATGCAATTTAAAATACCTTAATCATAATCTACAGTAAAATCACTTAAATTAAATCATGTCAAAAATTTCAAAATAATAAAAAGCATAAATTGAAAACGAAATAAAAAAAATAAAAATAGATATATATATATATGTAAATTATTATCGAAGTCTATATTGAGGCATGGATCCGGAATGCTCAACATGCAGCTTGGTCCAGTGTTGCATGATTGGGCAGTCCAGATCCATCCTCGAGGCAAACAGTTGTAGATACAGTTGTTGATATATAAGGAGTTTCATCTCTTAGCCCAGCAATTTTTCTTACCATCACCGATACTTAAGTATTTAATAAATATGCACACAGATATATTAATCATATATGTACCTACATAGATTTTAGATACACACGCATATTGGTATTTGAAAATGAAACTCGCGACACTGTTACCGTTACTTCTACAGATTCATATGTACCTAGCACCGCCCCTCGATTTCACCCGCTTCCGCACTTCTACCGCCTAAATAAATCGGCTTTGGCATTGCTATTGTTGTCTCTGCAATTTCAAGCGAATAGAAAAGAGAGAGCAGTATAAAAAGGTAAGACAGTTTTAGCTAGCCAGTAGACACCCCGCTATTATACCGCAATGAAAATTAGTATATGTCTTAATTCCAGACTGTACTCTATATGTGTCCTAAATTACAATTCGATCCATTTAGATTTTACAACGCGATTGAGCAACAAACATCTAAACCTTTGCATTTATAATATTAGTAGAATGAACATAAATAGTACATTTAGGTAGATAGATAGAAAACTCTTTATTGTGGTACAGCGAAAAAAATTACAGTGAATCACTAAACTTACGAACAAGTGGCGGCTGTATTGGTGATTTATTGTATTTTCACTACTGTTGGAACTTCCGGAGAACGAAATTGATATCATTGTGTACTATTTTCAACCGATTTATTAGCCAAAACTTTTGACTTCATTCGTTTTCATGAAATTTCTAACACACGGGGGCAATTGAAATTTATTAGTTTGGGTGTTAAAAACTAAGTTTATCGTTATAAAATATACTCTTTGTCAAAATACGCGGATCATTTTTTGCAGTCCTAGGACACTTTGCAGAGTAGACTCCATTACCAGCTACTCTATTCCGGAGAAATTACTAGGCAAATAGGCATCTTATATTTTTGAGCAACGAGCATAGTGCAATACTGGGCAGTGATTTGGACTCATCAACTTCTCAAGTATCTGCATGTTACGAATGTTGTTACTATCAAGCACGTGTTATGCTTTTTCGTTCCTCTATTTTATTAAATAAACTTCTTCACTGCCTAAACTTACCACGAACGTCATATTGAAATATTAATAGTATGACGATGGTCGTAATTAGTATACGCATTTAAACAACAGGTAGGTACGTCCCTTCAATTAATTTTACAGTGATTATAGCGAGGACTATTATTACATAGAATATTCAAGTCTAAAGCATTTAAATAATCAAACCAAAAGTAGTTATGATTACCCCGAGCGTCTCGACAGTCTCACGCAACCAAACTCGTCATAACTCGCTCAAATATTCCCGAACTTAGTAAAGGTCAGTGACCCGAAGAAGGACAAAGGGCAATAACCCCCAAAATGAAAGCATCCATTCAATACCGTAACCAAACAATTTACGTTATAAAAAACTGTATCTTCACTGAAGCAATCAATCAGGCTGCACTCACCGCTTTGCGGGGACACCGTACGAATATCTAATTTTGTTTGTTACCCCTCCCCCCACCCTTATGCGCACCCTCGTACCCTCGAGGCTACAGCGCACGCGTCGAACACCCTAAATCCAGGCGGACGTTTTGATGGATCACCCTTAATGACAAGAACCGAAGGGGCGCGTTAGGGTTGCCGGCTTATCGATGTATTATATCGATAGTGGGCTTATTATCGATATAGCTGGTTGGTCGGTCGATAAGATCTGATTGTTTTCAGGAAGGTTGTGATCAACGAATTGATATTGGTAATTGTTTTCTAATGATTCTGTGTTTAGTTGGTAGCTGCCTTATACAAACCTTTTCTACGTAATTTGTTTTCATATGTGTATTCCCTTTGTGGAGTGGTTTTTTTATGTTTTAGCAGAAATCTACAAAGTGGTTATCAAAACTCCACAACGTTATTATTTTAATATTGGCCTGATATTAAGTAACGATGTGACCTTCGATGGAACGTGTTGTTAGGAGAAGCAGCTTCTCTCTCTACTTTAATTGACCAATATAACTATCGGAAAAAGAACATTAAGACAATGCGTTCCCCAGCCTAGACGTTTTTACGAATATACAATCAATGAACGATGTCGCTTTTTCGATTTACGAGAGGTCCGAAGAACAAAGAGGGCTACGTAGTAATAAATCATGCAGATCAGCTGCAGAATTTCCGATATGCATGCGATAAGCAGCTATAGCAACTTTGTAGAGATGTTCATTACTTTAAAGTATTTTTTGGAAAAAGTCTCGTTGCCTATAAGTCACGTATTACAATCATATGCACATAGTGCACATCTAAATGATTTTTTTTTTACTGGGCAAAGCCTTTATTAACAAAACTAAAATACAATGAGAACTACACTACACTACAAGCCTACCTAACTAACTACTTACACTAAGCACACCTGAATTATCTATAGACCACTGTAGTAGGTCTACAGATAATCAAGATGTTCAAGCCCACTACCAATGGGAACCGTACCCAGCATGCTAGCGTCATGAAACTAATAATTAGGCCTTCTTTATATTTTGTTATGCTCTACAATGCAATAAAGTCAATTAATTTACATTCAGAAGAATAAAACTTCCTTTATCTAAAATAAAATGATATTTTATTTTTCACAATTTGGCAGAACCAACAAAATTCCTACATTAAAACTATTCCCCAAATAACCCACCCTGAACCGTTCCCGGCGCAAATGTGCCCATGACGTACGCTGCGTTCCCGCGTTGAATGGCAATGGCGAACCTTTGCTCACCTGGGAGTCACCTGAATTCTCCCTGAGCCTGCGCCCCAACTCTGAAATGAACTCTTTAGCGTCTACTCCCCAACAACCCAAGGGCTTGACGGCGATAGGTACAAATTTGTACAGAGACATTAATGCGCTATATTTCTCCTTTTTCTTATCAGCAGCATCTTCTGCCGCAGCTGATGGAGAGTGAACCGTGCGACTCAGGTAGCTGGTGACGACAGTGCTGACACAAGTGGCGTCCTAAATTAGGCACTTCCCAAATTTGCCAGTAATTCAGTTTTTGTGAAGATCAAAACAAATATATAACGAATTAGTGCTTGATTTTTCTTTGTATTTACTACATCTGTCTATGTGTCTTGATTTAATTTCCTAATTGCCTTCATGAAAATGTCTAATAACCTGTCGGTCTGTAGGTCTATAATTAGATTTATTTAGGTCGATATATAATTGACGAGTATAATTCGGACTGATGTATCGGATTTTTATCGATATTGTTCGTCCCATCTCTAGCGGGCATACGCGGCCGCCACATGAACAGCACTCGGCACAATTGTATTACACATTAGTGATGCGCCTCGCAATTCATGCCGTTATTGTTCCTGCTAAAACACGCAATTTCCTATTGTTTCGGTAATGATTCTCGAGAACGCGCTATTACGAGACCATGACTACGACGAGACGAGATTTTAGCATGTTTAGTCGCCTACCTATGCACAAGGACATTCGCAAATACTAAGTACGATTATATACATAAATCGACTAGCGATTTGCATCGGCTTAGCCCGTGGTAGATAGAGCTCCCAGGGATCACGGTGATCACGGCTATGACCAAAAATCATGTTCAAATTCATTAAAAATACAAATAACCTATTTAAAAAGCTATTTAGCCGAGTTTCACTACTATGCTACGCTAAGAAATTTCGTAAAGCAAGTCGAGGAATACTGAACTCGTCTCTAGATTTCTTTCATTTCATGGAAAACCAACATCATATTTAGTAAAAAAAAAGCAGCGGTGCAAAATAAATAATCAGTTTATACAACAAATATTTTCGATAAAATGACTTGTTTTGTATTAAACTTGGGTAAATTATGAATATTGGTTTCTCAGCTGTATAGATACTGGTTGATATTATTATTCAAGATTTATAATCTATCGTTCAGGCTCAAAACTATTAGCCAAATCGTCGAATACCAGGCCAAAAATACAATACATAGAAAACGAAAATGAAGTAAAAAGTAGTGTTGTAACTACGTGGGTTATTTTTATGTGAGTATATTTTTTACACTATTGAGTGACGAGACGAGCAGGATATGTACCTGATGGTAAGCAATACGCTTATTCTCAATAATACAGACAATACGGTGTCACCAAAGAGTTTACATATATTACGTACCTATAGAGTTAGATTTTCCGCACGGTTCCTTTGTGTCAATCGTAAGCAGATGGCGTGCATACTTTCTATGGCAACAATGATGTGCCACGACAAAATATGACACAAGAAAGACAAGGCAAGAAAGATGCTACCCGTGCTTTCGGTGTAAAGCGTTTGTGCCAACTCTATACGTAGTATATGTAAACTCTTTGGGTGTCACGCGATTGAACCATGAAGAGACCAAATCATAACCAAGCACTACACTAAGCTCATCACCTAAAGATATAAGATGGTTTACCTCTATGCCCTGTAATTACTCTTCACTACTACTTCACTACATTGTCGTTCAAACCAGAACAATGTGATGTTTGCACATTTATAAACATACATATAAGTAAGAGTAATTCTCAAAAACACATCTGGCGTAATTATACGTTCTTCCTGCATGAAAATATTCATAAATAGGATGTTGAAAGTAATTTCGCGAAGTCCGACACTACAAAGCTGGGTCTAATACCGGGTAAAAGCTTATTCCGAAATGTATTAGCATTATTATTCACCTCCCACTAACGCCCACACCAAATCCCATCCATAAGTAACGAAGAGCCTGAGGTCGCTCGCATGTGAAGCCAGCTCAGAGTAGTCTTATGCCAAATTATCGGGATGTTTTAAAATGATCTTACCAATATTGGGAATCAGAAAGTTCGGATCTTTAGACGTTTGTTTCTCGATAACGTCGGAATGGTTAAATGGATCGCGTTGGAATTTAGACCACTAATTCTATCCCCGTATTACAAAGGTTGACTTAATCACATGTAATTTCTTCTATCCACACACAAAACATGCAAAAGTAGAGAAGTTCCTTACGTTAGAACTCCGAGCCTTCTCTTATAGGGAGAGATTCAAGGTCATTGTACACTACGTTGCCAGCTGGGTTTGTGGTCTTAATAATGGCCCGATTAATAGAATATTGGGTAGAGGCCTCCGTCCCTTATTTCGAAATGTTTTTATCATGTGGCACTATTGACGCTGGTCTATTTTTTGGCCTCCTCACAGAATAGAATAGAAGAATCACAGTGGTCGTCCTGCCATCACTTTCTAGGCCTCCCACATCGCTCCAAAGCCACAGTTTGGGCACAGTCTATTATTTCGTTATACTTACTGTGGTTTTGGTTTACATTCCATCTAAACTCTTTTGGGCCACGTCACATCAGGTATTTACGTTTAATTGGTATATCAGAATTAATTTTGTAAAATGCACTTAAAGTTCTAGTAAACAGTAATTTATTTCCAATGGCCCTTAATAACCTCGGTACGTAATTTTATATCGACGGTAGTAATGCTCCACAGCACGGCAGGGTGACATCAATCGATTGTAGGCACTCGCCTCATTTGTATCTAGGGATGCCCAAAAAAGTGTATTGTATCGATATATCGCATCGTAACTGTATCGAACTTGGTTGTATCGATACGCGATATTATCGATTTCCTTTGGATCGATATATCGTATCGTAACCGTATCGCATGCCTTTCATTTAATATGCTATATAATAAGTATATATATCGTGCAAAGGGTTATCTTTTTAGTAGTTTTACTATATTATTTTATTTTTTAAAAAGAAACAAATAATTATATGTATTTAGAATAGTTTTATTCAACAAATAAATCACAATTGCCATTGATCAGCACTTAAACAACGCAAAAATAATAATTTTGATAAGCGCTGTGGATACCTATTACGGCTTTCGGAAAGTGTGTGCCCAGCTACGAACGAATGACAAAGGAGAACATAAACTAAACATTTATTAATCATATTTGATGGTACTACAAAGTTCAAAGATGATTTAAATCTACCTTCAAGTCTAAATAAAAGCCGGCTGTTCTTGTTCCATGAACAATTTTGTCGACGTTATCATTCTCTTATTACTAATAACAATATATTCAATGGCACTGTCTATTATCGTTTAGTGATGATGTAATAGGTACTTTAAAATTTTACAAATTAATCACCGACATAGTTTGATACGATATGGTAATGCGATATTTTTATAAGAATGCGATATATCGAAGCGTATCGTATGGTCAAAATATCGCATCAAATATCGATTTATCGTATAGTGCTGTATCGATATTCCGATATATCGTATCGTAACGGGCATCCCTATTTGTATCGAGTACGGGGGAATGCAAGCTATTTATTGGAGGGGAATAATTGTTCGATACTTTAGAATACTTTACACAAATCTATTCCAGAAAAGAATAGAAATACCATAAATTATTCTTTTTTCTGGGATATTTCTGTTCGTATTATAATAGAACTGTTAATCGTCGTCACGAGTAGATTGTTTTTTTAACCCCCGACCAAAAAAAGGGGTGTTATAAGTTTGACGTCGATGTCTGTCTGTCTGTCTGTGTGTGTGTCTGTCTGCGGCACCGTAGAGCTCAAACGGACGGGCCGATTTCGATGCGGTTTTTTTCATTTGAAGGTTAATACCCGTGCGGATGTTTGGTTAATATCGATTCAAAATGGCCGTCTCCACAAAATGGCGGACAAAATATTTCTTCACAACCTACCTCAATATGGGTATCAAATGAAAGGGCTTACCTAGTAGAATACTATACACTATAACAAAATTCAAATCCAAGATGGCCGCCACCACAACATGGCGAATTGTATTTTTTTTTTACTACTACCTCAATATGGGTATCAAATGAAAGGGCTTGACTAGTAGAACGTTATTCAGATAATCCGAGATCCGAGGTAGTCGGGGGTTAATCAAAATTTTTAATTTTGTTCTTGTTTTAAGAAGTTCTTTGTCATGTTTTCTATTTGGGTTTATATCGTGAAACCTTATATTTATGTTACATGTTATATTTTACAGGTACTCGCTGAAGGAGTAGAATAGGTAAGTGAAGCACATCCCTGCGACGCATTCGAGTGTCAGCAACGTCAAGCGCCTCCGTAGATATAAAGCAGGCGGAAGTGCCGTTCAGTTCTGTAATAATACAGCGTTATCTCTGTCCGTGCACTGAACGTCGCGTGTCGGCCGATAAATCGCTCGACACAACTCCCGCCGTCCCCACGTGTGCAGCGCGCCCGGACGCCTAGGGAGACAAGAAACCAGAACTTCTGAAGACAAATTCATAGACATTCACAACTAACTGATAAACTACGCACAGACTAAACTTTTGAAGTGGTAGCGCTCTTTGCAGAGTTCGCCAGGGGATCACAACTTTGCCAGTTCTTCTACTACCAATTAATAATCTGCAAACATCACTATGTCCCGGTTTGAAGGAAAATGTTTCTATAGAAATTATTTTTTACAAATGATAAAACATCTTAAAGCTCCTGGTGACGAGCGCAGTGTTGTGATAGGTAGTTATTTGGGCTCTATATATTCCAATTGCTGTATCACACTGTGATAATATGGGCAGGCGTGTCGCTCACCATCAAGCATATGTACTGCTTGTCCGTCCGTTGTTTACAAAAAAAAGCTAGAGAACCAATAGAAAGTAATGGAACCACATGTCGCCCGACAAAATGCAAATCAAATCAAATAATTTATTTCCTTGTGAGCCAATACATAAATATGTGATTATACAGATATTAATTAGAGCTAGTAACGTTCTACAAGTCGTGCTCGGTTAGCGTAAAATGCAATGCAATGACAATACGGTCTAGGATAGAACAGGCTCGTCGCTTGTGGTCTTGAAGAGACCGGGGCTATATTTCACAGAAAACAACGTGACTGAAAGAACGCGGCACCACTTTAAAAATGAATCTTGAAACGTTGATCTTACTGTAATTTAGAAGTTAGAGGCATAAACGGTTTCACAAAAGTCAGAACCAACGATTAGTTCGATCAGCAAACGAAATTTCAGATTCTCTGAAATTAAGACCATAACATAATATGTTACCATTTTATGACCAAACTGGCTAACTCACTTGGCTGACGAAGGTCATGCAGTATCTTCTATTCAGTATATTATTATTGTTAATCTAATGGCACGTCGCCTACTGAGACCCAACATTCAATCTGATACTTGGCAGACCCGTTCCTGAAATCTCTGCACCTGAGTTGACTTTTTGACTGGTGCTCGTATGTGAAAATAGTTAATAGGCAAATATGTTATCTGCTTTGTCCATTGCATCTTACACACGGCGTAGGTAAACTAGTGGACACGGCGGGTATATTTGCACTTGGTGGGAATTGAAACCACGACCTACAGCTTCGTGGTCAGAGTATAGAATGAATATAGACATGTTCCACTACCGTGGTCACCGCACGCGGATCCTAACAGCTACTAAGTGTCGCCGACTCGCGCGCACTCCGCTTTACAGCTGGCACTATTCCGCACCATCACGAACATGCGCACGCTGGGTGGTCGACGTGGGATTCGCATTACCATCGCTCACAAAGAATAGACACCACAATATAACACAATACGTAATGCTGTTGGCTATCATTCACAGATGGTGAAGTAGCTATTCGGTGGTTATTTGCCCTTTATGTTGCCATAATCTTTTCGTGAAAATTTGCTATTCCAAATTATAATCTGTGTGTCAAGTTTCAACCCGACGGGAGGCTAAAGGAGGCTTGCGCTAATGGGAGCTAGATAGCAACTAAGATATTTCAACAGATGCATTATCAATTTGTATAACAATTGGGCCTCGGGACATTCTATCACACGGAGAAAGTCAAGGCTATCGTCCACCCCATAACCTCGTCATACTGCATAAGTCACGATTGCCGGATGGCAGACTCATGTCCTCGAAAAAAAGCTCTTTTTTAAACATGCTGCTTCCATTATTCACAAAGTTTTCCTTTACTGGCTAGCAATGATGACAGACCCGTCGGTGCTCTTGGACTAACTAGCGACTTTGCGATTGCAAAATCGGATGTTCTCACTAACATGATGAGGTCACCACGGCCACTCCCCGGATACTCCACTAAAATTCCATACAAACGCCGCTGTGGAGCTACCTACTCTTCACACAACTACGCAGATGTCGTTCGTACACACGTGAGTGTATGCGTTAGAGCTAGGGCTACTGAATTGTTTTATTGAATAGTTGTGCCCCTTGAGTTCACCTGGTGACGTAGTCTATATACTTGCTATTATATTGAGATACATAAATAGAATGGACCCAAATTATACTATTCTAATTAAAAGGGTGTTTGCACAGATTTCTACATTGTTTCAGAAATCTGTGGGTGTTTGTATTGCCGCGTAAAATGAAACGAAACCGATGATAGATTATATCAGGTACCTAGATATTTATTTCTGTTAGTAGGCACACATTCGCATTTTATTTTACACTTGCCCATGAAGGATACTTTATTCTGTCACTATAATTATTCCTCCATGCATTATCAATCCGTGCTTGGGCACATAAGTTACTGGCTGTGTGAGTTACGAACTTTGAGTTAAAAAATGACTTCGTTATTTTAAATAAATAAATATTGGTAGACAATTCACACACAACACCATCTGACCCCAAACTAAGCAAAGCTTGTAATATTATAAAGCAACGTTATTGAAAAGATTCTAATCTTACGTTATTTGATTATTAGAAAATTAAATAAAGCTTTTAATCTTGTCCCGTTTAGTTGACGGACAGCCGTAAACAGCACAACAACCCACCATGATGATATTTCGTTAGGAATTAGATGTTCGATACCAGCCCTTCGTTGAGTGCTCCTAGCGTATCCAAAACGGCCTGAGGGGTAAGGAAGCTTGAAATTGGCGGGGGGTGGGGAGTGCCCCTTTTACCTATATTATCTATTCTATGCCACGGCTTCAAAATACCTAAATCATTTCAAATATATACCTTTGTCACAGTATATAAATACATAAAACAAACATCTATAAATAAACACATTTTAGGGACCATTTCACACACACGAGCTAGATAGCTGATAGGTATAACGCTAATATAATATATTTTTAAATACATAATTATTATTCATAGATCACACCTAAGCACAGTACAAGTACTATATTTATTTTGTACTCATCACACATATTCATACTATATGAAATATTAATTTCACGGATGTAAGAACGTTAGATTAAGATTACAGCCAGACCGACTATCGACTAAAAAAATATGAGGACATTCAAATCTCCAGGTGTGATACTTTACTTGATTACTTGTAAAGTATATGCACAATTTATGCTAATGTGTTGACTGAAAGTTCAATGATCAGTCATTAATAAAACTATCTTTCACGGCATGCATCGCAACTTTGTCTCCAGCTTTTGAGCTTTTAAAATTATCTTAATTGCTAACTTTATGGAGATGTTAAATAGTCGCTAAAATAGAGGCAGTTCGCTAATTTTATTACAAAAATAGGTTTTAACACCGGGTATTAATGGTTTATAAGGTCATATAGGTCTTTGTGTGGAAGGGTGTCTTAAGCGGCCATGAAAAAAAGAGATTCAAACAAAGAGATTCGATGACTTTTATATTCTGTAGTACAACAGTGGAATAAAATGAAATATGGAATACGTTGTCTGAGAGGCTTTCCCCGATAGATAAAACGAACGGTGTTTTCGAGCGGAAACTAACTGGTTTTCTTCTATGTAAACGCATTCGTCGAACGTCATAGACCATTGATATAAACGAGTAGATGTGCCCTCTCAAGCTTCAGGCGCACGAATTTATGATAGAATATGATAGAATGCCCGAGGCCCAACTGTAGTTATATAAATTGGGCTGTTAATGCATCGTTGGGGAATAATAAGCTCAATTTTACCAAAACTAAACCAACTAAAATAAGTAGATCCACAGTATACCTCGCCTTTAGCAATTCTAGGGGTCAAGGAGTAGATATGGTGGTGCGTGAATCACTTCACTATTCACACATAGACGAAGTTCATTACCAATTTCAAGGTGCTCAAGGTACATCCAATGGTTTATATCGATGTCGTAGACCGCATGGTCACTTAGGTCAGTGGAATGACGGTGTGACGGTGGAATGAAGGAATGAAGTGACTGCCTGCGATAAAAAGGTTACACTGTGTGTGTTTTTAATACTCAATTTGATGCTTAACAAATCTAACTAAGTGAGCTTAAATTTATATATCTGGTAATTTTAGAAAATGTAATTTAAAAATAGCAAATGTGGTAATGGCAGATAGAGTAGCAATTTCTGCCATAAAACTTAGATGAGATGGGCATAAGAAGGGATGATTGGCAACAGAAGGAGAGAGTTTATGGCCTACCTAGTAAGGCTTCAGAATTGGCTGAAAATGTTTCGATAATAAACAAAATATTCAAAAATAGATGTTATTGATATCTACGATTAAAGTTACACATAGTGAACATTTTTATTATTTAATGATAATTTGTAAGGGTAATTAGTTTTAGAGTCTCAACGACAAAGCGTATAAGCACACTGAAGTGGCAATAGGTCGATCATATCTGTCACAGACCCGATAACCGTGGGGTAGATGAGTACTGGAGTAGAGACTGCGAAATAGTAAACGAAGGGAAGTAGTAGCTGGAGTGATGATATACGGAAGGTCAGTCGCGGTTGGAAACGTTAGACCATCAGGTTGGGAAGTGTATTATGAGAGAGGACTATGTCCAGCAGTGGACAGACACAGGCTGATGAGTGATTTATCTAGAAACATTGCCCTTCGAATCAAGTGGTCAGTAGTGGTAGGACTTTTGGCAGAGTCTGCCTGGGGAAATACCACACCTTTGTCAGTTATTCTACCACCAAGCAGTAATGTGCAAAGATTACTGTGTGCCGGTTTGAAGGGCAATGTTTCTAGAGAAATTACAGGGCTTAGAGATATAACATCTTAGATCTCTGGGTGACGAGCGTAGTGCAGTGCTAGGTAATGGTTTGGACTCTTCATGTTCCAATAGCTGCGTGTCACTGTGCTGTTATGTGGCAGGCATGTTGCTTACCATCAGGCACAAGTCACGCTCATCTCGTCACTCTTTATTTAAAAAAAAGTGAAAAGTTTTAGACAAATATAATAAGTTAATAAGTTAGTTTTGTAATTTGCGTTACATTCCCACGTCACTAAGACCTGAGCCATGAAATGTCCGCTGGGTGTGAGTGAATGCCCGCCGCGGTAAATGAGGAAGGATGCTCTAATCTCCCGATTAGTTAACCAACGTAATACCGGCTCTGACTCGAAACACGTGCCTTGCACTATTCATAGTCGGATTCTCCAACACACTTTGTGAATTAACAAGCCACTTGTAATTACTTTGTCCGAGTCGAACAATTATTATCTAACATAATATAGGAGGCCCATCCCGTCCAATCAACACATATCATCATGTACCTATGTGTCACCATAAAATAGGCATGACGACTCATTTTTGATTTAAAGTCTATTTAATAACTGAAACATAGATGAAAGAATTACTTTGCTATCTTAAAAACTTCCCATGATATCACGATTTTAAAATCACAATTTTGGAATCTCCCAAAAACGCTACATACAGAGCACTACAGAAGCGTGACGTCACTGTATAGTATTTTCTATGCGTCGCGCGTAAAGTTTGTATGGTAGCTATATTAAATATTGGGTTTAAGAAACTGGTTCCATAACAAAAGTCACTAGAAATTGAATGGGTTAGCCAATGGTAAATAAGTTTTCTAATAATTTCGTACTTTTAAAATGGACTTCCTCATCCAGCTTTGAATGATCATAAAGTAAGTAAAGCTAAAAAATATTAAAATTAAAATTGGTACATGTACCAAAATATGTATATTTTAGTCTACATATTATTAATAACATATTATTACCTATAATACAACGAGTGAGATTATAATCCTACAGTAGGTTAGGGTAGATTAGTTTGTAATCGGACGTCGTCAGATTATCATCTGATGACAGTATTTATAATTATACATCTGTATATCACCTCAAGATACTGAGTCATCATCATCAGTCGCTAGACGTCCACTGCTGACCACAGGCCTGCCCCTAGATTTCCAGAACGAACGGTCTTGCGCAACGAGCAACATGTAGTTTCCAGCGACCTTTGTGAGGTCATCTGTCCATCTAGTATTCAGTGGGAGGCCGTCCAACACTGTATGTCCATGTCGTGTTTCTGAGTGCGACCTATAAATTGGACCAAGTGTGAGCATAGAGCTGCGCACACGCATGTGTAGCGCCGTGTTCAACGGTTCTTTGATCTTGTCTATGCGATGAGGAACTCACGAGTGTATATTATCATGTTACTCGGTACGAGTGTGTCTTACAAACACGTGTTTCAGTCTTCAGTCAGTCGTCTTTGCCTGCCAAAGCTCAATATTTAACTATTAAATACATATTACAAACTTGCACCATCCGCGGTTTTTCCCGCGTAGTTCCCCATCCTGTAAAAAAATAGATGTGTGTTATTCCAGACCATTATCTATCTATACACCAAATTTCATCCAAATCTCTTCAGTAGTTTTTGGGCAGAAGAGTAACAAATATTAATTAATACATATGTATGATATTAGTAGGATGCAAAAAGTTCGAAATTTGAATGTTTCGATACATGGACGCTTAACATTTTTTTTCTCAACTCAACGGATTAGTCTGAATTTTCAACCTAGATAAATTGTATAATGATTAATGTTATTTTTTTATTCTACGCAGACATGATCGTGGGTTGGTGCTAGATGTTTATTAATGAACTGGGTTTCATACTGTAAATGATCTTCCTAAAGTTTCTCCATCGAACACATAGCATTTCTCTTTTGAAGATTAAATAATTTTAATTAAAAAAAAATTGTAATGGTATGACTCTTTGCAGAGTCAATCTGGGGGAAGTACCACACCTATGCCAGTCATTCTGCCGCCAAGCAGTAGTGTGCAGGCATTACTGTGTTCCGGTTTGAAGGGCATAAAATATCTTACATATTCGGGTGACGAGCACAGTGTGGTGCTAGGTATAGGACTCTTCATGTTCCAATAGCTGCGTGTCGCTGTATGAGCAGGCAGGCATGTTGCTGTTGTCCTGCTCGCATTGTCTCTCTATAGTATAAAAAATAGTCTGTTACGCTAAAAATTAATAGAAGGTTAGTTTGTTTATAATCCATAATTTATGGATCAATCTCGTATATTTGAAAAACTTTCAAATTGATGTATGTATGTAAATTTATGTTAGTATGTTTAATTGAGCTGATGAAAGCCTTGTGCTTTGCTACGTTACAATAACCGTACTTTTGCACAAAATGCATCTGAATCCTATAAAATTATAATTTCTTAGAAGGTAAACGGATTAAGATGAAATCAAATTCGCGAAAAAATGTACTGCTTATCGCGTCCGAGTGTCGTTTTAGCACTAACAATTATCAAGAAGTCCGTTTGCTGCAATAATGGGCACAAATCAAAATGACGCATTTTATTTAAAAGTCTGCCCAAAAAAGGTAAAAGGTTTTTGTTGTCGGACTCTGAACGAGCATTTTGAAACCATCGAATAAGATGTCCCGTCACGATAACAATCTCGAGTGCTTGATAAATGTACGAGTATACGCATCGAATAGTGATGTGTCTTTACAACGAAAGTATTTTATCGACAAATCGGAAGAAATAAAATGAACGTATAATAATCTGTAAAATTTATATAAACTTATATAATCAATGATGTCGGTAATTATTGCGGAGAATTACAGACAAAAGTTATCATCGAACCCCTTTTACTGTATTTTTATCTTTGAAAGTTTTTTTGATGATTAACTTACTATCCGATTTTGATAAAAAAATATTTTTTTTAAATAGAAAGCGACGAGACGAGCAGGACATGCGCCTGATGGTAAGAAACATGCCTGCCACATAACAGCACAGTGACATGCAGCTATTGGAACATGAAGAGTCCCAATCATTACCTAGCACTGCACTGCGCTCGTCACCCAGAGATCTAATTATATTTTATATTTTTAATTAATTAATTTTAATTTTATTTATATTAAGATTTTATACAAAAAAACAGTGTCAGTGGCTCAAACTACAAAGCAATCAAACTTTTAATTTATATCAATCAGTAGGTATATGAAGCTTAAGCCCACGTTTTTAATTGTTTGTAAAAACGCGTATTCAAAATTACAAGTTAATGCTATTAAGCATCTATGTATGAATAACACAGTTGTGAAATGCTAATAAATGTAAAAAAATTGTAATTTATCGACATTTTCACGTCTCTGCTCTTGTCAAGTACCAACTCTCGTCCTGCTACCTGCGTCCACGCATCCACTTGACGTCGCCATCTTGTCGCACAAATGTCGTCTCTTTTTACCGTCATTCCTTTTTTACGTCGTAAAATTTGTATCGAAACTTGTATTTACTAATGATAGGCCTTGTCACAATAAGGAGTTATTTAACTTAACTTTCAACAGCTTTACTATAAATATTGATGGTTGATTATTTTCCTAGTAAATTAAACAATTATGCAAATAGAAAAGTGTTAAATGATAGAACAATAGGTAGTACTTCAGTTATTGAGGTACCTATTACGTTTTTTCGACATCGTGTGCTAACGGGATGGCCCAAAGAGGGATTCGAAGGAGAAATCCGAGGGAGAGAAACTTGAAGGGGTGAGGTCCAAAAAAACTTTAGTGAAAGTAAATAGACAACTGAGTAGTAGTGGTGACTTTTGTCCCTAAAAACAATAACGCGTAAACCATTGCTACTGCTATATGTTCCCAAATTTTCCCAATCAAGAATCATAATAATATTTATAGAAATTAGCAATAGATATAATGTGTTCATCGATTGCTAAATTACCAATCACTTGCGTAGTGGTGAAGCTTTGTACACCACGTGAACGAAACAGCGGATACAAAGCAGTAAAAAGAAAATATAAAAACACTAATTACGATCACTTTCCTAACACTGTCGTCGAGAGACGTTTTGCGAGCCTTTTAAACGTACATATATGGAGAATACGATAAACTGGTCTCTTCTAAACTGCAAATTGAACTAACTTGAACGTTGACGCAAAGTGGCTTGATGCTCGGATCTAAGTCTATAAAAAACTGGTTTTTAAATATTTTTATATTGCAAAGTGTGTTTTGGATTATACAAACTAATTTCATGTTCTCCATTCTTTGGTAGGGCAAATAGAATCCCTATGACTTTATAGAAGTGAGAACTTATCTATGATTTAGAATTTTAGCATTACACATCACTAATGTTGGATAATACGTAACATTTTATTGATACACGAAAATAATAGGATAAAAAATAATAACGATTAAAAATAAACCTTAAAAAGAAGTGCGACATTATTTATTAACTCTAAAAGCGATATCTTCCAGACAACCTTAGGGTGGAAAATAATGCCTAGTAAAAAAACGGGATGCGCAAATAAGATGTATAGAAATCGAAAGAAGATCGAATATTTTATGTAATCTAAACCTGATAGTAATTATACCTAACACGAAATACTAGTACTCAAATGTTAACATATAATACACTAATAAATATAATTATACATTTATAAAATACTGTACTTGCAATAGGAATCGGTTGACACAGCTACATTGTATAATCTACAATTTTGACAAATAAAACGCTTTAGTGTTTTTTAAGATACTTACAGCTATATATAACACATATCGGTGTATATTTTGCCTATCCAAAAAGCTCCACTGCTGCTCCGACACTACACCGCTACGCCACAACATTAGCATGTTGGGGTCGCAAATCCACTATGTTTTCACATACCTTATAGTACTCAACGTAACCAAAGAAGTTTTCACTTAATACCTTCGGTTTAAAGTAACAACGCCACTTTATCGACACACCATCGACAAGCTACCGGTACTTACCATGCTTAAACCTCGATAAAACGTAGATACCAGCTCGAGCCAGCTGTAAACGGTTTACGAGTTCCGGGGTTTTGCTTTGCCTCACTTGATAATTGTCGCTTGTTGGTGTCGGTGGCTCGCTCGGAGCTCGCGAATCAAACGTTATTGCCGATCAATTAAACTTTTACGAGCCTGTCAGGATCCGATGCAAGGACTCTCAGATAACTTGTTTACGACCAGTGTCAGGGTCGTAACTTATGTATTTATGTTTAGCTATAAGATATGCATTAGGGCTAGATAGGGGTGGTGTGAAATAATTACGAACAACTAGGTACGTAACGAGGTAAATCTCTGTGCCTGATAATTCTACTAGACACAGAGCCTACAGATCCACAAATACAGCAATTCTTGCACATTATTGATTAACAGTACTATTATCTAATATCAAAGTCCTGACTAAATGTATCTACATCAATATCCTGACTAAATGTATATACATGTACTAAATGTATCAAAAATGTTTTTACTTCTGTATATACCTATGTACAGTGGACATAATTCTATTATTATTTATCTACATATTTTTCAATAAATCTCATTTTATTTCGTTTCGATAACAGGTAGGTAGAGTTGTAGAGTTTTCTTATCGATTCGCCTATAGAATGACCATTGCTAAAGGTAAAAGCTTTGATACGACATAGGATATCATACAGATGATGTGGTGAGATGCCTTACAAAATTTCTATAAACTATTTCGGTTAACCCTAGCCTTGGTTGTTGTTGTGGCCTTGGTCTTGGGTGGCGTGGCTAGAGAAAATCGTTAATTACGAAACATTTATCGTATTAATGTACTTAGTGGGGCTAGTACCCGATATTTTGCTGCAGTTTCACGCATGTTCGGGCAACACTTCAAGCTTTACAGATATCTCGAACATGTGTGCACTAGACGCCAGCGACCGAGTACCTGCGGCTTCCACATCCGCTGTCGCCTTATCTTAAACCACAGTTTACAGTCGATCCCAAATTTTACGACCGCTTCAACCGTCTGTTAACCCACGACCCTTGTAACAGCTATTTGACACTTAAAATTTTGTGTATTTCACACCAAAATTCCCCTAACCGTGGAAATGTTATTTTTAATTAATTTATTTAAAAAATTAATACATAAAAAGTGCAATAAAATTTATTTAAAAAAAAAAGGGAATTAAATTAAGTTATAGAATGATTTGGAATGATTTCAAACTAGGGGTCAAATTTACGAAGACTCCTTCTTTGAAATAGGACGGGATTAATCTGTATGTCTCAGTTTCCAAGAAAAAATATTAAACATTTCTTAACAAGACACTATCAAGCCCCCAAGCCCAAGTTTGTAAGGAAACAAGATAGATACGTGATCAAATACATTTACAAACGTAAACTACTACAATTGATTGAATTTTACATTAACTAAAATCTTACCTCCTACGTGTGTGTGTGTCTGTGTCTGCAGCATTGTAGCTCCCGAACAGTTGAACTGTAGTTGATTACAGTTACAAAATTGGGGATAGTAAATATTTTTCACAACTCCCATAATATGGGAATCAAATAAAAGTGCTTGAGAAATGAGTTGAGCTTGAGTGCATTTTTTCTCAACT
Organism: Ectropis grisescens; assembly: GCA_017562165.1. NCBI lineage: Eukaryota > Metazoa > Arthropoda > Insecta > Lepidoptera > Geometridae > Ectropis > Ectropis grisescens. The sequence goes on along the minus strand of CM029777.1, from coordinate 27,766,109 downwards.
TCCTCAATATGGGTATCAAATTGAAGGCTTGACTAGTAAAATACATGCACTTTAAATTTCGAATCAAAGATTCTAGGGGTAACTACATTTTTTAATTTATCCTTGTGCCAATTCATGACTACGTCCGTTTAGGCCGCAAAGAGTGGCACGTAGTGTATTTTTATCTACTCTGCACTAGTGCAGTGCAGACCCACTTGACTCCATTCGGCCGGCTCCACATAAATCACGACTTCGTCGCTTCGTAAAAACCACACCAATACTTCACAGCTCACTTTTGGACTGTCCTGGGAAATGTTAGTCATTACCTTCGCGGTAGGTGGGATGACTCAGGCAAAAATAGATGGTAATTGGTAAAAAAGCTTTGTCTTTCATTTAGTTATGTGAATAAAAGTCTAGCCAAACAGAAAAATACTGATTGATTTATAGAATAAGAAGTCACTTAGATCTAATTTTAGTCGGAATTCGGTTATTGTTATTAGGTATTCTTAGATCAGCGCCACAATTAACATTCTCACTGGTGAGACTCTAGGCCTTCTCTCACAAGGAGAGAGTCAAAGTCTTAATCCACCACGCTGGTCCAGTGCTGGTTGGCGGATAATGACGCATGACTTCGAAAAATATAGGAACATGCCAGTTTCCTTATGATGATTTTCTTCATCGTTAAACCCTGTGGTGATAACTAGTAGGTACATATTCAAAGGCACTGGCGGGATTTGATCCTACGGCCTCAGGATTGTGCAATCGGACGTTCTCACCACCAGATGTCCACGGATAAATTATATTCATTATTTTAACAATTACGAAAAAAATATTAAAACACGCAGTAAACAGATTTATAGTCCAAGATCCCAAGGCCGCCAGACGTCACATATTTTCTGATGGATGAAATGTGGACGATTGAGTAGAGCTAGTACGTACTAAGAACACATGCTTACCCGCTAACTTACTTAGACGGCCAATTTTGAGATATGGGGTCCAGAAGATACATTACTTATCTACTTCACGTATTTTCTGATAACTGATTTTCACGTATGTTTTAGGCAATATTTTTAAAAATAAGGCCCCAATACTCTCAGACACTTTTCGTCGGCCTTTTTGCTTGCTTTAAAACTCTATTATTTTGGGAGTTTATAACCCCCGACCAAAAAAAGGGGTGTTATAAGTTTGACGTCGATGTCTGTCTGTCTGTCTGTCTGTCTGTCTATCTGCCTGTCTGTCTGTCTGTCTGTCTGTGTGTGTGTCTGTCTGTGGCACCGTAGAGCTCAAACGGATGGGCCGATTTCGATGCGTTTTTTTTTATTTGAAAGTTAATTACTGTGCGGGTATTCTTAGCTATGTTTGGTTAATATCGATTCAAAATGGCTGCCTCCACAAAATGGCGAATAAAATATTTTTTCACAACCTACCTCAATATGGGTATCAAATAAAAGGGCTTAACTAGTAGAGTAACTATACGCTATAAAAAAATTCAAATCCAAGATGGCCGCCACCACAAAATGGCGAATTATATATTTTTTTTCACTACTACCTCTATATGAGTATCAAACGAAAGGGCTTGATTAGTAGAATACTTTGCACTATGACAAATGTAAAATCCAAGATGGCCGATACCACAAAATGGCGAATTACATTTCTTTTTTCACAACTCCCTTAATATGGGTATCAAATGAAAGGGCTTGACTAGTAGAATGTTGTACAGATAACAAATCTTAGGTAGTCGGGGGTTAGTCAAAATTTTTAATTTTGTTCTTGGAAAGCGTCTGTTAAGTAGTATTAACGGTATGAATCTTGTGTCATGGAAGTTGGATAGGTAGCCATCACATCTTCCAGAGATACGGAGTACTGGTGTGGCAGCTATAGTTAGCTATAATTAGTGTGATAGCTAATTAATTATAATTATGCTGAGCATCTCGAACGGCACAAATTGAAAGACATGTACGCTGATTGTAAGCTACATGCCTGCCAATAACAGGACAGTGACACGCAGCTATTGGAACACGAAGAGTCCAAATCATTACCCAGGTGGAATATCGTGCAAAGGTGTGTGTGGTATTTCCCTAGGCGGATTCTGGAAAGAGATCACTACTAAATGAAACTTGATTATACCTAGACCGCCATTGGTTAAATCTTCCTGTCTTTTACGGAGATGTATGGAGGTAGTGTTGTGCATTCATTATGATTTATTTTGGTGAACTGTTACCAATACAACACATAAAATGAGATTTCAATTTCAATCTACCTAATTGATAGTACCCTACCCCAACTGTCACAGAATGTTATAACAACACAATTTATGTGTATTTACGCTATCTTCATATCTTTTGTACAAAACACACCGATGCAAATAAACATATTTTTATCTTTATCCAAGCAAGTTGATATTTCAATGTATACCTAGTTTAATTCCTTCATAAAAAAGTCGTAAAAAGTTAATAAAACGGTGGTGTGCAAAACTCCCACACGTTTGTGTCGAACCCACGCCGGTATCAGTTTATGATAGCAGCGGCACCCGGAGCCGCCCGGCCGGCCAATGAAATGGTAAGAATCTTCATTACAGCGTGTGACGGGTCTATTCTTGTAATTGTGCTCAACAAAGTGGGAAACTTGTTTTGCGTATGACACATACGATGTAACGTGGAGTTGGTTTGATAGAATAATTAATTTTGGAAGATAATACTTGTTTTAGCGCAACGCACACAGATTTATTCGTAGGCTGTAAGTGAATGACCCGTCACACTCTGAAATGAAAGGCTGGTTCGGGTGAACTCGGGACCGCCGGGTGTAACCGAGCGAGAAAGAAACAGTCAGCTGCTGCTTTTCACTGACGTGTGTTTATCATTTAAAATTTTTGTATAATGTTTTTAAAAAATTTCAATATTTTGTTCCAAAATCTGTCAATCTATTTCGATAAAATTTGTTATGATACTATTTCTGAAGTATCATTCAAATGGATTCATAATCGGTGGAGTTATCGCAAAAAATTAATACGTACATGCAAAAAAAACAAACAGTCGAACTGAAAACATTCTCTTTTTTTTTTAATATGCTATGAAACGGGAACTAAAACGGAGGGGCGAGCGAAGGGGAGCAAAAAGAAAACATTTTTCTATAAATCTACGAGAGTCTGCGACCTCATACCTGTGAGATCAGATGTGTCCACCACTGAGCCACCACGGATTGTCTGAGCAGCTATAACCATATTTATTCGCATCTCAGTCTAGCGTATGTTCTGTAATGGAGGCTGCGTAAAGAATTTTACAGGGTTCGACATAAAATCCTCTAATGTCTTCGTGCGGAGCTGCGTGCAATTTATTTTTAATTTTATTCTCGCACGATTCGCGACAAACAATAATATTTTTGTGGAACATGGCATACGACCTAGCGATTTTGGAACAAAATGCCTTACGACAGGCCAGGGGGTCTACCGCCTAACTAGAACTGGCTTAGCTATGATATTGCTCCCTCTTTTTTTCTGCTTGAAATGATAAAGACCGCAACAGCAAAGCGAAAGCCGATTTGGATAGGCGGTAGAAGGGCTGGAGTAGATGGGAATTTTGCTGCGCGACCAAGCTGAAAGAAATGTTTGACAAAAGTAACAACCGTAAGAAAAATACATAACGGAAGTGACGCGTAAAACTGCCCCTGACCAGTCTTACCAACTTTATTTTTCTTATTGTTATTATTATGATTATACCTACAATGTTTTTTTTTCTTTTTTGCAAATTGTGTTGCTTCTACGAATATAATATTATCCGAAAGAACTTCGTTTCTTCCGTGTTAACCCATGACACCACATCATTCTATATTAGTAATCTTCTTTTTTACTATACTTCTAACTCATATTACAATGTGTATATTTTTTAATTATCAAAAATGAGAAACTTAGTTACCAGACCTAAATTACATTGAGAACTACACTATAGTCAATAGTACCTCGTATAACCAAGCACATCTAAATTACCCATATGCCAATGAAGATCTTTAGATATTATCGATATCATTAAGCCCACTACCAATCAAAAGTATGCCCAGCATACTGGCGGCGTTACCACGCTGGATGGCAATGCTTATTTTGGTACTTCTGTAAAAGCCTATTTACATTTTGTCAGTTTGATTTATCTCCTAAGATTTTGTTAATTTAACTGAAATATGTTGTAACCGACCCAAGTAGGCAGTGGACAGCTTGCAAATGTACCAACCTACCGACACCATTTCGTACCGTAGCCGTAGGCGTGAAATCCAATAAAACGATCATAAACCCCGCAGAATCTTAAAGATTAGACCACAATATTATTTCCTTTTCCTTTTTGTGTAACGCTATATCGACTCGTAAACTTCAAGATAAAATACTACGCGCCACTCAATAAACAACACATTTTACCGGCGCACAACAAATTTATACTGCAATTTGAACTTTTTCCGTTCGAAATAAAGTTGTACAGGTGTAAAGTTGAATATAAATCTAGAGTTGTATTTTTGAGTGTGAAATGAACAGTACCATATTGAATTTTAGACTTTATTATGTATCATTTCGTTCGTAATTTATTGTAGGTAATGCGATATGCCTTGTTTCTGAATCGAAGTGACAATATTGTGTTCGGGAGATATTTCTGGCGTAGGTTGTTTGACATTAGCAGTAATGGGTTTGAGTGCTGTTTCGATTGGAACCATTTGTTTTGAATGCGTTATGGTCGTGTTGTATTCCTGACTAATAGGATACATGGTGTGAAGTAAATAGCCTACTAAATATTCTGATTGCTGAGACTCGGGGCTTTCTCTTAGGATAAAACTGTGAAGTCATAACCAATGCTAGAAAAGCGAAGGTTGATAATTATCGCATGTCTTGAAAAAGCAAAAAACATAGTATTTTCTTTTTGAAACGTGTTGATTACGTCGTGATGTTTTCCTTCGTCATTTTTTAAGAATTATACGTTTGCGCTCGATTGCAATCTCGCCTTATGTGTAGCGATGATGCGGTCTTCGAAGGAGCGTGCTTACCTCTAAAATACATTTATTCACTCTCAATTTGAAGACACCAAGGTTGTATCAACTCGGGAAAACCTCACTCAAGCAAAGTATTCCACAGTTCTTATTACGAAAGTGGAGTCCAACATCTTGGATGTCTTGGAACGTCCATGCAACGATCGATCGATTTTTCGACCTACCAGCATTTTGATAGATAAATAATGGCAGTCAGATAGATTAGTTTGAAATAGCACAATAACCGACATTTATCCTGGAAATAAAATTACGGGAACCAGAACTACATGGGTAAAACCGCGTAGTGCTGCATCTTCTTCTTCTTCTTCGAAAAGTTACAACAAAGATGTAATGTATACCAGATGTTTGTTTGCTACTCGGCATTACGTAGGTAGCACGGGGAGGGCCGCCGGAAGGCCGCCTCTGCCGGGAGTGCTCCTCATTTCCGGCATCTAAAGTATTCAGGCTGTGTTCGAGAAACTTCAAAATTGCGCAGATTGGATGATTTTACCTGGAAACCGTGGTGGGCCAGTCGGGAGAACAAGCGATTTTTTTTAGCAAAACATCGGCGAACAATGGCAACCGCCGATCCGGAGCCCCTGAACATGTCTGCAAGAACATTATTATTAGCCTAGCTGTTATTTCAGACTCATCTATTTGTATTCCAAATTGTAGCCCAACCCGTTCAGATGTTCCCACGTGATTGAGCAATCCAAATTTTCACATTGATAATATGAGTAGGAAGGATAGTATGATAGGTACACACTGGTACACATCATGTTAAGCCTACTCGCCCACTACTGGGTATAAGGCTTACTCTTAATATGTCTCTCATCTCGATCCTAAGTCAAAGTCAAAGTACTTTATTAATAAATGTACAATTTACACGTCAATTAATAAAAACCAAAAGAAAGAGCATACAAATTGTATACATTTTCAAAGCTCGAAATGACTACTTCACTTCCAAGGCCTTTAGTTTCCGACCATCACTACCAGCTGACTATCGTACCTACATAGTCCCTCCATCGGGTCTAAAGTACATTCTAAAAAGGTACTAATATATAAAATACGAAAGTGTGAATGTTTTGATATCTGTTGCTCAATCAATCGCGTCGTAACGACTGAACGAATCGGGTTAAATTAGGAAAATAGGTAATAGTTACATTAAGAATAAGAATAAGAATATTTATTTGTCAAAATAACATGAACACATAGTTATTGAAACCATCAGGTCCGAACTAGTACATAGTACTGTATCTCGGTACCTAATGGCTTCTCCCAAAACAAAAATTTTAATAACATCTAAATTTAAATATAAACATACGCAAATTAAACAACAATAATAAGAATAATAAAAAAAAAACACACACTATGGCAGCAGGGCAAAAAGTCTTAAAATGAAACTAGTCGCAGCATATACTATGTAATCGTGGTGTCATTATTTTCAAATCTTTTTGCCAAGCCGTGCGTGTGAGTTTATACATGTAGAAGGGTGCGAGGGTGTGTGTTTGTACACAAAAACACAGTGTGTGTGAGAGGGTGTACTTGATTGGGTGAAAGTGTGTGTGTGTGTGTGTGTGTTAGTGTGTGTGTGTGTATGTGTGTGTGTGTAAGTGTGTCTCTGTGTGTGAGTGTGTGTACATGTGTGCTGATGTGTATGTTATCACAGGTGGGTGTACTTTTTTGTATACATTGTGTATATCTAATAGCATATAGCCTACTTTTTATAGCGAGAAATAACGGGAACAGAAATTGTGAGGGTAAAGTCGCAGTGCGCTGCTAGTATTATCATATAAGTGTGTCTCCAATAGTTTGGTAATTCTCCACCAATCAGCGCGCGCCCCTCGGGTCCTATCCTCCAATCCATTCGCCAAAGCTCCCGGCCCCGATCCGTCGTCCGGCGATTTGTCAGAGGATACCGAACACCGGCGCTCTGAAAAATAACGGTCAGCGTGATCTATAACGATACCGTTAAAAGTTACAGCTAGCTACCTGAAATATTACTGGAAGCTTTTTTTTTCAGATTAAAACATGCCTCTAACATGTTAACACTTTACTTATAACTTTAAAAAAACTGGTTATTTCTAAGTCGGTTGGTTTACGGACGATAGATTAACGTGACAACGTCATAACAAAACATCGATAGATGCGGCGCAAGCGTACAATGAGCGTAACGGGACGTAACGGGCCATTTTTTTCGTGCATGCAGGCGGCGTTCATAGATTATATCGATATTAGACGTAGTCTCGTCAATATTTTGGCTAAAAAAAATAGCAATAAGGATTGCCGAGAGAAGGAATAACTTAAAATTTGATAGCCTCAAATTACAGGACAAGATAGTTTTCTTAACATAGCTTTGCTATTGGCTGTTCAAATTTCACAAGTATTTGTTAAGGGGCGTCCCCCACCAAAACGAGTTTTTTTGTCCAGTTTTTAAAGCTATCTACTCATTGGCCAATACAAATATCAACTGGTAAAAAATACATAAAATTTCTACAGTTTCTTGGTTTCGAAATGGTAGTTTGTTTTTTTGTTAATGAAGTTATTGTTTGAATAATCTCATCACAAGGAAACCTTAAAAAATTTAAATAATTTTAATTATCATGCATCTACTCGAAAACCAGCCATTATTTGGAGTTTGTACTTCACCAACGTATAGGCAATAGGCATGTAGACTCATTTTTGATTTAATGTGCCATCCAAAGGCTACTCAATAACTGAAACATAGGTGAAAGAATTACTATGTTATCGCAAAAACTTCCCGTGATATCATGATTTTAAAATCACAATTTTGGACTCGCCCAAAAACGCTTCATACATTCACTACAGAAACGTGACGTCACATTGCCGTAGTTTCTATGCGTCGCGCGTAAAGTTTGTATGGTAGCCATATTAAATATTGCATTTAGGAAACTGGTTTCATAACAAATATAACTTGAAATTGAATGGGTTATCCAATGGTAAATACATTTTCTAGTAATTTTGTACTTTTAAAATGGATTTTTACTTACCCATCCATCTTTGAATGATCATAAAGTATACTAAAAAAATATAAAATAAAAATTGGTACACATTTTATTCTATTTAAATACTGTCATTATATCAAATAATTTAATATAATTGCAGGACCTGTCGACACGCCTATTCCATTACGAACATTTTGGTAGAAATATTTTTTTCAAAAGACCAAAATCTGATTTTATAATGAGTTTATTCTAAAATTTTAGCGTAAAACGACGCAAAATCCTACTGTTTCTCTCTTGCTCTTTCTCGCGGTGTGCGATAAAGTAAGAAATACTCAAGGTCATTTGCTCGGGGTATGCCCTTAATAAGAGTCTGTCAAATTTTTAAGTTGGGAGTGAACGTTCAAAAAAACAACGTTTCTTCGTGTTCCTGTGTATAAGAGTATTGTTTGGGTCACTTCTTAAATATTGAACGTTCACCTGCACCTTGGCATCACAAGCTTTGCAAACATTCGTTCCGTATTTCCATGAAATCGCAAGACAAACAATTTTGTAAGACAACGTTTCGGTGTCGTTTATTTATTCATCCCTATTCTTCGACCGCCATAATCCTAAACATTTGCAGTCGAACACCGAATTCGGACAAATAAACCGGTACTTACCGAGAAATATGCGCCGCGCGACCCGGATGTTAATACCGGTATTAACAGGAGCCTGTATTTTACCGGCCACCTGTAACCGGTTAAATTTTCATAGCCCTCGACCCGGCTTCAAGTGTTTGTACATTTTTTAACATAAGAACGTTTTGTTCGCGGGAAAACGGTAGTTGTTTCTTTCAGGAAGTTTCTGTTTGCGTGTATTTTGTTAAGAGGTTTTGACGATAAAGAGTTTCGCTGAAAAATGAGGCGAGGACGCGTGGAGTGTGATAACTATGGGGTGACGTGAATAAGAAGACCTTTTGCAGCCTTTTCGGGGATTATGAATTTCCAATAACGTTTAGCGGAAACTTGGTTAAAAGCTGTTCCGTTCTTTCGTCGTGTATAGCGTATGTTCGCGATACTCGGCTTACTTACATACCGTTAAGTGAATTAAGTGCTGGTATTGACTCTCCCTCTCTTATATGAGTAAATATTGATAAATTGTTATTCTAACTAAATTTGTTTTAAGGGACTTACGACGGTTGTTATATTATACAACAAATACTAAATAACTTTAAAATAAAATACCAATGGGCGATGTTATTGCTAAGAGTGATTTCTCATAGGTGGCTAACTCTATAGGTAACTCTTTGACGGAAAAAGCGATATGAATATAGAAAGATTGGGTACAATTAGAAATAGATAAAATATATACTTCTGTAATACTGTAAAACAGCTACAAAACTTTACATTGTATTATTATACAATAGTATACCGTCCTGTTAATAACTCTACGTCCTAATACACAAATAAATGTTTATTCATATACAAATACAGACACAAAAATCTTTATTGCTGTTTGTAGGTAATATAAGATGATACAACACATTTTAAAAGTTGTCTCATACAAACTGGCCTCTGCGAGAGGCATGCAATATATCTGGCAAGACAATTCGATGTAGTCTTAATTTATACAATGAAAAAAAATTAATAATAGTCAGCTGATTAAAGTCTTCTTTTTCCTCATCTTCTATTACATACATTATCGTAGAAAGTGAATTATAAAGTAATATAAGGATAAATTAAGGATGATAACACTGCGCGTTAAGTTCTACCATTCATTTACACCACTACAGTTGAATTTATTTATAACTGTGAACTTTCAAACTTCACAGCAAAATACCATATTCCGTAAAGTCAGGCAAAAGTTGTCTCGAGTGAAAACGTGCTGTTTATCACTCGAACATATTGCAAGGAGTTTTCGAAACTTTTCGAATAAAACATCGGGACAGCTCTACTTTAGGCATAGTTTTGACCAAAGTTATGGTGTAAGCTTAATCATCTATGATACGTTTTCAGTGATATATATGTCTTGTATAGTGAAGTGTAGAAAGAGTTGTCATTATCACTCTTTCTACGCTATCCTACTAATATACCTACTATATTTTCAATGACAATGTCTGGACAGATCGGGTTGAAGTTTGACGCATGAGCTATTTCCAAGAAGTTATTTCCACATTTAACCCGATCTGTTAAGCTGTTCCTACGTGATTGAACTACAAACATCCAAACTTTTGCATTTATATAATATTGGTAGATATCATTGAAGGCCAGGCCAGGAAGAGAAGGCCATTTCAATGGCCGTTTGTTATTTTCCGAAAGTTTATCAACTACCTAGTGAATTGATCAACTAACGATTCTTATTATTTTCCGGTGACATATTATACAAAGCGATAGACAAATTGAGAAGTAGTTACGTGTAAGTAAATCAATCTAATTTTGAAGTTTTGGCTGGTCTATTAAGGGGAACGGCAACTGCTGGTCTGGGGTCCAGGTTCGAATGCTGAAGAAAAACATCACGAGGAAAGCGGCAATCCTGGAATCTTTCGAAGTCATGCGTGACTCTCCAACCGGCACTGGGCCAGCGTGGCGGAAAGCCTCAACTCTCTCCTTGTGACAGAAAACCCCCAGGAGTAGAAGTCCCAGCAGTAGAAACATTCAGCAGGCTGCTTATACTTAAACCAATTTAAAAACAATTTAATGTTGCCATCACCAGTAGCTGACAGTTACAGTATAACAACATGCAGACGGCTGTCTCTCTGTTTCCCCTTTTCCTTTCAAAAAGCCATCAACATAAAATTTATCGAATTACATCTTCATTGCACGAAAATAACGAAAATTGGAAAATAAAACGTAGTTACACCCGTGTCACGTGTCGCGAGTCAAAATTGAATCGTGGCCAAACGTCCGGGCCTATTACGGGCGCTCGATGTCGCATCAATTCCTCAAATTTTGGGAAGATTTCATATTGGCCAGCTCCGGGCGGGATATTGAAAGGTTGAGACGGCTGATGGGATATGGATGGGTCGGATAAATTGTGTCAGCGAGAATGTCTCGGCTGATGTAGGAATATAATAGAATTCTAGAATAGAACGGCTACGTGTTTGTTTTTTATTGATGTACATAATTATGTAGGTCCGCTTTTGACTGCCAACTGGCTAAACTATATTTTCATATTTTGTGTAGCGTTTGTAGATGTCCTCATAATTTTTGCAAATCATTTTCAATTTTCAAAATTAACAATTGTTTTGGTAATGGGTGATTGACAGAAGTCGCTATTAGCGATAAGGGTAAGGATGTCATTTATGGCACTAGTTATAATAACTTTATTTTTTGCATTTTTTTAACTTCTTTGGTGTGCGTAATAAAGAGTTTCTGTTTTTCGTCTGTCTCTTAAAACTCTATTTTAAAGAGTCCGCCTTGTAATGTTAGAACGTTACCTACCACACAATTGGTAGTTATTTTACTGCCAAGTGGTAGTATATAGATAATTTTGAGTTCCCATTTGAAGGGCAATGTTTCCAGAGATATTCCAGGACAATGAGGTATATCATGTTATTTCTCTGAGTGACGAGCGCAGTACAGTGATAGCTGCGTGATTCTGTTGTTATAGAACATAAAAAAAAAAAATTAAGCTAGCTCAAAAAGCTGGTAGGAAGTAGTACAAGATTATAATTGTATTATCTACGTTTGTTATCTGGCATGGGATCGTTTATTAAATCTTAATTATTTGAATACAGTCTGAAATGAAATATTATCGCTTTATCGGAACGACACAAATATGGAATTTGAATACTTACAAAGTATTGCAAAGACCAAAATCGAGTGCTTACTAGTGTTTCTAATGTGGAAGTGTCTACAAATTAAATCAAACTATAGTACCTACGGGGAGATAATAAATACCATTAATAAGTATTGTACTTGATATTTCCATCTGTAATATCAAATCTATGCACTTGTTTTCCCATGGAGGCATACATCTGTAGGTACTAATACATGACGTATACATTACACATTCCTATACAAAAAAGTACACCTACTTGTGATAACATATACATCAGCACACATGTACACACACTCACACACAGAGACACACTTACACACACACACACACTAACACACACACCCATACACACACTTTCACCCAATCAAGTACACCCTCACACCCTCTCTCACACCCTCTCTCACACACAAACACACACCCTCGCACCCTTCAACATGTATAAACTCACACGCACGGCTTGGCAAAGAGATTTGAAAATAATGACACCACGATTACATAGTCTAAGCTGCGAAACAATATATTCGCAGACTAGTTTCATTTTAAGACTTTTTGCCCAGCTGCCATAGCGTGTGTTTTTTTTTATTATTTTTTTTTATTATTCTTATTGTTATTTAATTTGCGTATATTTATATTTAAATTTAGATGATATATAAATTTTTGTTTTGGGAGAAGCCATTAGGTACCGAGATACAGTACTATGTACTAGTTCGGACCTGATGGGTTCATTAGCTATGTGTTCATGTTATTTTGACAAATAAATATTCTTATTCTTCTTATTCTTATTCTTATAGGCAAGCTTGTTGCTTACCATCAAGCACATGTACTGCTCGTCCCGTAACTAATTAAAAACAATGTAAAGATGTGCGCGCACACTGACAGCCAAAAAAAAATTACAAACATAATGAAGTTGGCAGTCAACTGTCTTTTCAAAGTGAGTTATTACGGTGCAAGCGCATACTGCCACACAAATTGAACATACTAAAGTTTTTCGCGCGATTTTTAAAGGGACCTGTGGACCTGTAGCTGTTGGCTTCAGTCGCTAACTTTAAGCTAGTGTAGAAGAAGCGCGTTAACTTTAGAAATACGTCTTAAAAACTAAACAAAGGAAAACCTGCATGCACAAATACTCACAAACTCTTAAGGAAGACATATAAGTGATGATATCGCGAAATGATACCTCACAATATTTGCTTCGAAACGCTGGACTCGGTCACTTCTGTTTGCGTTCCTCTTCGCCTCTCGCCTCTCGTTGCTCAACCCTTCGCAGCACTCGACTGATTCTCGAAATAAGAATCGTGCTCACTTGTTACAAAAAATAAATTCTAAGCTCTGTGTAGACGATAAACTAGTCAACAGACTTATTTAAACTAGTAATCATCAAGTGCTATTCTCAATGGGTAGTTTTCAAGATGCAAAAAGATCTGTCAAAGACAGTTCCCAATTTCACCATAGGTGGCACCATTGTTTTGTTATGTTAGCGAAATTTCACAAAAACAAACAGTGGTGCCACCTGGCAAAATTACAAGCACTATTTTTAACCCCGACCAAAAAAAGGGGTGTTATAAGTTTGACGTCGATGTCTGTCTGTCTGTGTGTGTGTTTGTCTGTGGCACCGTAGAGCTCAAACGGATGGGCCGATTTCGATGCGGTTTTTTTTATTTGAAAGTTAATATCCGTGTGAATGTTCTTAGTTATGTTTGGTTAATATCGATTCAAGATGGCCGCCGCCACAAAATGGCGGACAAAATATTTCTTCACAACCTACCTCAATATGGGTATCAAATGAAAGAACTTGACTAGTAGAATACTATACACTATTACAAATTTCAAATCCAAGATGGCCGCCACCACAAAATGGCGAATTATATTATTTTTTTACTACTACCTCAATATGGGTATCAAACGAAAGGGCTTGACTATTAGAATACATTGCACTATCACAAATTTCAAATCCAAGATGGCCGCTTCCACAAAATGTCGAAATACATTTATTTTTTCACAACTCCCTTAATATGGGTATCAAATAAAAGGGCTTGACTAGTAGAATGTTGTACAGATAACAGGTCCGTGGTAGTCGGGATTAGTCAAAATTTTAATTTTGTTCTTGTTGACAAGTAATTTGGTACCTGGAAAACGCCCCATTTGACTAACAATAAACAAAAGGTGATGAAGTATTTGTGCATGTGTTTCAAATAGATGGTAGTGTTGGTTTTTTTATTCATTTTAGAGGTAGAATGAAATTTAACTTATTTTTACGGGTAATAAAAAAAAGCATTCTGCCCATACAAAACACCAACTGAGCATTTTACTCGCGCTGTACTTGTTCCCGCTATTTCCTCGTGATAAAAAGTAGCCTATTTGTTCCAGACGATAATCTAACGGCGATACAAATTTCAACCAGATTCTTGCAGGCATTACGACGTAATTGAGCAACAAACACCTAAACTTTTGCATTGATAATATTAGCAGGATAAGTATATTCAATGTCATACTCTTGTACAGTCCGCGAGGTATAAGCTGAGCTTTGCATTAGTGTGAGTGATCACCAATCAGGCAGAAGCGCGGCGAGACAGAATGGCGCCGCGCCTAAGGCCGGTTGTCACACCTACACTATCCATGTACACTCACACAAATGCAAAGCTCAGTTTATACCTCGCGGACTGTAACGTCAGATGATTTTTTAAATTTACTATAGTAAAAGTAAAAAACGTAGTTGTACCTTTTGCACGTCGTGTACACAGGCCTTAACGCGCCCAGTACAGCCGTCGACAATCCAAACAAAACTTTGTTTTCATTTCAAACTGTCACCTTTCGAGTACACTTCAAAGTTGGGATATTTCTTGAAAAATTACCAACTCATGAACATGACAGCGCGAACGACGACGCCCGAGTTAGGTTGAGCACACACTTCACAATGTCGAGTTTCTTCAAACAAAAATAGAGAAATCCTAATTAAATGATAAATGGGAAAGATTCCATATTTAATTTTGTGGCTCAATCACGACGGAACTGCTAAAGTTACTGCTAGTCTAGTAACTGCAGGTCCGGAGGCCCTGGTCCGAATACCACGCGCATTGCTGTCGATTGGAAGTTATGTTCGTAATGCCGCTAATTTAAAAAAATTGGTTGCCTGTAAAGTCGGTATACGGGCGAAAGTTTTACGTGACAACGACTTTGAGTGGTAAAATAATTTTACGGAAGGGACGCGTGCCTTTCACTTTTTATGTCTGTCTCTCTCGCTCTTAGGCGGGCTAACCATGCCCGAGTGGAAGGGACGCGTGCCTCTCACTCGCTCTCGTTGTGAGCGCATAACGTGAGCGGAGCGTAACGCAGTTTCTTGAAGTGTTACCCGGCAAACCAATTTATAAGACGTTGTCACGTCAAAAATCTGCATGTTCCAAGAATCTTTCAAGTGCATGTGTCACCTATCGACCCACTTTACTTTTTTCGACCGGCCCAGCGTTATGGATTATGACCTTGACTCCATTCTTGCGAGAGAAGGCACCGAGCCCCAACAGTGGGAACATTAAGTGGGCTTTTATGCGCATGCTTTAAAAACCATTGAACTGATATTGATAAAATTATGAAGGCTACTTACAACGTATTTTGGTCAACCAAACCAAAAAAAGAATTATGAAAATCGATTTGCAATTGGCGGAGCTATGGCGTTACAAACACACAAAAAAAGAAAGAAAAAAAAACATATAACAGTATTGACAACCTCCTTCTTTTTTGAATTCGATTAAATATAATTTATTGTGGTCTTTGATCAGCAGCTCTCTCAGTGTGTGTTAGGGACAGACAGGTTCACAAGTCACTGTCCAAACAGGGCTAGGCACGTGTGTTTGCCGACGGCGACAACTGTACGTGGTATTTTGTTTTGAGCACCGGTAGCCATCGGATGATAGTCTCTCGTCCAATCGTTACAAATATCAGGTAAACCTAAATTTTCTGATACCCTCTTTGATACCCTTGCCTTTTTTTTAAATAAAGAGTGACGAGACGATCAGGACATGTGCCTGATGGTAAGCAACATACCTGCCACATAACAGCACAGTGACACGCAGCTATTGGAACATGAAGAATCCAAATCATTACCTAGCACTGCGCTCGTCATTCAGAGATCTTAGATGCTATATCTCTAAGCCCTGTATTTTCTCTGGAAACATTGCCCTTCAAACCGGAACACAGTACCTAATGTTTGCACATTACTGCTTGGCGGCAAAGGTGTGGTAGTACCCCAGGCGGGCTCTGCTAGGAGTTCTATCACTACAAAAAAGGAAACCTGAGCCAGGGTCAATGCAGGACCTTGAAAGATTTTAGAAGACAGCCGGTTTTCAATATTTTCTTTCATAAGTCAGTTCAGGTGTTCCGATGCGACTAAGTAAACAATCATCCAAACTTTGACATTTAAAGTATTATTAGGTTGTCAGTTGTTCATCATCATCAGCCTGTATTCGTCCACTGCTGGACATAGGCCTCTCCTATCCACTCCGTCCGGTTTCTGTTATATTATGTTTCGGTTTCTGTTATACTCATCTGTAGTATTATAATTAGTAGTATATCTGTAGTATAGCTTATAAAATTTATTGCGCTCATAAGATTGATCGCCCGACATTTCTCACACAACATCATCAGCCCTACACTAAGCAAACTTTACGTTATGGTAATAGAACAACTGACAAGTAAGACCGAGGACCGGGCGGAGTGGATAGGAGAGGCCTATGTCCAGCAGTGGACGAATACAGGCTGATGAACTGGTTTTTTTTATTATTTTTATTTTATAGGCTTTTAGACTACAAGTCTATGCCAGCCCCATCGTAACCTAATAAACCATATTTACAATATTTCAAATAATTACTAACTATGAGGATATAATAAGCCAACTAGGTAAATTAATTGTCGAGCAGGAATGATTTCGAGCTCGGAGAAAACAATCCGCCAGTCCATAAATCATTCCTGCTTCTTTAGAATTAGGGTTAGATAACATTGCTTGAATTACGCCTACATTGGACTCGCTGACGTTTAGTTCCAGAAAAAATACGTTCTCTTTCAATCTGATTCCGGACACACTCCATCAATACATGATATACATCGTCAGGCTTGCCACACTCCTCACAGTTGGGTGATGGTTCTTTTCCTATCATAAATCCGAAAGCATTTAATGGGATGTGACCTGAACGTAATCTATGCGCAATTACAACTAGTTTGCGACTGATAGCACCTAAGAACCAAGGCGATCGATGCATGCTGAATTTGCATAGTTTTGTACCAGATTCCAGCAGATTTAGATCGTTCATTAAAGTATTCTGTCCAAAGGTCTGTACATAGTTTTTTACACTTAGCTAGATATTCTGTGTGAGTAGGTACAATCTACAGTTCGGGGCCGTTAGTAGCTCCAAGTTTTGCGAAGCGATGAGCCGTCTCGTTACCAGCAAGCCCAATGTGTGATGGTATCCATTGTAGGAACTGGAATAAGTTTCCAGTCATCTCTCTAAGCTAAGTAAATATTTCACAGATCGCATCGTCGGCGTGCCGCGGCGAGTAACGAGCAGCAATGCAATCAGCAATCAAACGCCGCCGGGTCGACTGTTGCTGTTGCGTGTTGAATGTTGCAGTTAGCCGTGACTGTTGCGTGTTGACTGTTGCAGTTAGCTGCTGTTTGTTGCCGGTCTGTGTTGCCGTCTACCGCGAAGTCATCGGGTTTGCTTGTATATTGCACGCGGTATCTGCTAGGACAAAGTACAACTCGGATTAAAATCAAATAGATGTAAACAGTAACATTTTCAACCTAATTCTAATTACGACTAGAATTAGGTTGAAAAATGTTACTGTTAAATTTAATAATTAAATCTTAAATGTTATCGTTGAGCCGATAACTACCGGCTGGCCCCTAAGCCAGCTTCTAACCCCCCTTCTCCCGGCACAGAGCTTCCGCCACGGTCGCATTTCTGTTTTTGATGACCATCTGCAAATTGTACTCTCGTATGGTCTCCGTTACAGCCAAAGCTGGCTGCAACACCGGAAACTACACTATATACTATAGCTTATTACTGATCGATTACAATCTAACGTATTACCAGTAACACAATTATAAGTGCGTACAAACATTGGAGCCGCATGTTTTGCTTCGTCCGCGCCAGGACGTGCCTCGCTCGCTGTGTTTTGATTTTCCGCTTTTATTAGCCGATCGCTGGGATTGAGTTCCCTGTTCCGATCGTTGTTTGAAAGCGAACTGGATTTATTTGACTTTGTTACGTGCTGTGCTTTACCAATTACTGGTACTTGGGTATTTTAATACTCGAGGTACTTAGAAACTGCCGGCGACTTATTCAAGATTAGTCGCGCTCTCCGTCCGACTTGTGACTAAACAACCACTAACGTTGACGGGATAAAAGTAAACATAAAAAAACATGCACCCTGGTAATCCGTAGAGTTGATTTATTTAAAAAAATGTGTATGCTTAAGACAGCACGGCTGAAGTGAACACTAAAATAAGAATAACTTCAATACCTGAACAGTTAATTAAAAATGTATGATTGCATCCTTATCGCTCGGGTACACTCGAGTCTCAAGTTCACCCAAACGAGTCTTTCACTTCCGAGCGTGACGATCAACCTCATTCACACACAGCCTACGAAAATATCTATGCATGGTAGCACCAAAAGAAGTTTTTAATTAAAAAAAAAGTCAGCGATAAAATCAGCCGAGATCAGGAGATGTTAAACTAATGCATATGCCCTTGGATAAATTACTCGGAGCTGCAGGCAAGATTCGAGCCTATGACCACTATTGTGAATCGTACGTCTTAGCCACTAGGCCACCATTTCACTCAAAGCATACGAGACCCAAAATGTATCTTTTTTTTATAGATTAGAGCCCAATTGCCCAATTGAGCCCAAAACAAAACCTTATTCACAATAAAGTTTTGTTTATATAAGTTTGAGACGGCGAACGAACTTAAAAAAAAGAGTTAAGTAAAGTTTTCGAAAATCGAAGTGCTTACTTCGTAGCAAGTAGCAAGTCTAAACTGAAGGATCACAGAGTTGGACACGAATTATAGTATTTTTTTTTTTGGTAAACTTTTCAATTAAAACTGAGGTATTAAAAGGTTTGTAGTCGAAATAAAGGAAAATTGAAATTTTAGGATCATGTCCGAAATCTGTGCCAATGAATACGATTACTAAGTAAAGTTGAACATAAATATAACAAATTTAAAATTCGAACTTTATTTTTCTAAACAGTTATTATTTGACTCTGGATCACTTCATAAACACCTCGTACTTATTGAATTTAAACCTTAAGCGGTGTGAAACAGGGTATTATATCAAAAGTAACTAATAGGATTTCAGGAATCACTTCATAAATTCTACTTTATTGTATTTTAAACTGTATATTGTAACGTTTACAGTTTAGTTTTGGTTATAAGTTATAGTAATGTTTAAGTTAGTGTTGTTTGGAGCGGAAGCGGTGGAAGCGGCTATATTTGGCCGGAATGCCAGCGGATGCGCGGGCGCAGCCGAGGTAATATCGCAAGTTCTGCTGGTTTTGTTGACGGTACATGAGCGACGAATTTGCATATTTTTGTCAACAGTACAGGAGTATATTCTCGTATTCTGTTCAGTTGAAAAATCATTCTGAAAACTGACTAACTTAGTATTTAGTATCCTTTAACGAAACTTGTACGATCCTAGTGTTTTCGAATTAAGAAGTAATTGGTATATTTTTAATGAGCACTCTCTAATGTACTTGGTGCTTGTTTATTGTCTTCTAAATATTCTAAAAAATAGTCTGTAACACTGAAAACTGAAATGGTAAAACAATTAGGATTCAAATAAGAAAACGGAATTGTATGGTCTGAAATGAATGTTACATTTGATGGCATTGCAATTGGAATCTATTTACCAAATCTTGGTTAATCTCTCCGAAGTGTATCCGATTAAAAATCGACAAGGCTAACAATTTTTCAAAGATGTTCAAGACTCAAGTTTTGCGCACAAGAATGTTGTTGCCTATGATTTCCTGGACAAAAATGTTTCACCCTAAACCTTCGTCGATACAGATATATCTTTTGGCCGAGAATAGCGGCCGTCATGCAGCTATTAAACGCATCCACAGATACCTACGACTGCTTTTAGCAGGCATCAGTTTAATTCAGCTCTACTCCTGTTACACGATATTTATTGATCCGTTCGATTAACTGAAACAGCTGGTTTCAGCGAATCATCTCAACTCATGTTCTAGATTACCGATAGCCATTAAAATTTCTGAAATTTCTTGTTTTTGCATATTTCTGTAAGTGACGGCTACCACTTACCATCGGTGTATTCTTCGCATATTACAACTTCTCACGGATCCAGTAAAAAATAAATAAAACGTTTCAATTTCGGTGCAATTTTCCTTCAGCGTTTGTTTTATTAACTGGTTTTCTGATTTATAAAATAAACCTTATACATTCACAAATGTATGAATTTTATTCACTCACATTCACTCAATAATTTATTCTGGACGAAAGTTCTATATATCTATATATATTTCCTAATAGGACTTTTCCCAGTTTTTCTACAGCCTAGGACCAAGTAATGTTTTTTTGACTTTGCTGTATTTCGTATGAATGTACAATGTTTCCTGGAAAAATCACAAGACAAACAGATAAATCACCTTTTATCTCCGTGGTAATGGCAGTAATTACAGTAATTACACAGTAATTGCTTATACAGTAATTACGCAGTACTTTGAACGTTTCATATTGAAAATACTAGAAATTATTATTTATTTAATGAGTATCTAAGTAGCGGAATATTGCCATAGTACTTACTGTACAATTAACATCAGATCCTGAACCTAGGATGTAGCGGATAATATAAATAAGTATCTTACTGAATAGTAGCTGGTACGAGACTTCGAAATGTTTCGTCCTTTCATTGGACTTTCTATCAGACGGCAGTTTTGCTCGTCTCGTCACTCATAATAAGTAGTGTTGGGTGTCTCTTGACTAAATTAAGCCCACTCCCAGCATCGTGGCAACACTCGGGCCCATCAATCAGGGCTGTCACCAGCGGCAGGCTCGGGTCGATCCATCATTCGCCACTCGCTGCAATTTGGAGCTCATTGGGGAACTACATCCTGATTTATGGTAATCAGGGACGGGACACGACACGAGGGGCTGATGACGAACTTGAGGAACGACGGGGACTTGAGCTTGAGGACGCTCACTTGTGGCTGTTTCAGATGATGGAAGACGGTGATCGTGATACTTTAGTAGTGTTAGGTTAGGTTAAAAAACAGGGTACCTTAAAATGAGGACGCGAATCTCGACAGCAGAAAGGTAACCATCGCAATATCCGAGAAACTCACCCATCCGAGGGCAAAGAATAGGCTGATGCTATTAAATGGGATGGACACTCCTCACTCCCCGTCAATTCAAGGCTTCGTCACCCCTCAGGACGTGAAAAGTACTCGAGCGACAATCAACGAAGGGTTGTAGTTGGACGACAATTTTCTATAAAAATGATAGTGCTATACTATTACCAAGTTGTCTCTCAAATCTTGTCTTCAGCCAGCTTTCTATGAAAATTATAGTGCTATGCTATTTACCAAGTTGTCTCTCAAATCTTGTCTTCAGCCAGTTTTCTATGAAAATGATAGTGCTATACTATTTACCAAGTTGTCTCTCAAATCTTGTCTTCAGCCAGCTTTCTATGAAAATTATAGTGCTATACTGTTTACCAAGTTGTCTCTCAAATCTTGTCTTCAGCCAGCTGGAGTCTCCAGAATGAGTTTTCAACAAGCCTGATCCCGCGCCAATATTACTGTGTTCGGGTTTGAAGTTTTTCCAAGGAAATTACTAATTATTTATTAAGAGATAAATAATGTTACATAGCTGGATGATAGTGTTATTTGAAATAGGTACCTATTATATTTTAAATGGCTGCGTAGCGCTGTGCTGTTATGAGCAGGCGCGTTGCTCACCATGAGGCACATGTGATGTGCTCGTTTATTTTCACCGAAAAATCAACAACCAACTTAAATTTAAAATTAAATTCAGTCACGACTAAATTTCTTAAGATCTTTCTTAAAATCTATCACTACGTCGTCTAGACGAATTCATGAATTCATGAAACCAAATTTAAGTTTTTTTGTTCATAATTTCAAAAACTGACCGATTTCAATAAAATTTATAAAAATATACATATTACGATTTATTATATACTAGCTGTACCCTGCCTCGTTTCGCTGTAGCATATTGTGATGCAAAAGTTAGATAAAAACAATCCTTGATGCGGATTATTTATCATTGTAAAGTTTCAGCTCGATCCGTGTAGAACTTTTTGAGTTTTTGAAGCGTACACAAACCAACATACATTTTTATACATAGAGATATATATTAGTACGACCTACCAAACAATTCACTATAAACTGCGCGATCACGTAACATACATACAAAAAAAACATTCAATCGAATTGCGAACCTCCTCCTTTTTTGTAATCGGTTAAAAAGGTGATATGGTGGTGAAGTCCAATCTTACTATCAGTAATAAATGTACATTCAATATTTTTTTGAGGTTATCAAAACGTACTACTATTCCGTGCAGTCTTAACTCAACCTACCCGAGCTTGTTCACGTTCTTACTGTTTAGTCGGCAGGGAATAACACCGCAGTGATGAATTGAGTAAATACAGTCAAAACCAAAGTCCATCGTCCTCGTTAGCCAATCACCGGCGGGCGCGTTGTCCAGCGGTGGGGAAGTGATCCGTCATGCGCACGGCCGACACCATCGCTCATGCGCTAACTAGCTACAATATGTTTGGTGCAATGAGCTTAATCACGATAATATTCCTGTGAACTATTGTCGATAATAATGGTTATTATTTTAGTAGGTACTCTATTATCTGGAATGGATCTCTTTAAGCGATAAGGCCGCCAATTGCTCTGCGCATTATTAAACCATTATATTGTATTAATTAGTGTTAAAAGTATTGTGAAATTGTAGAAGTAATAAAGTAAAGTAGTAAAAAAAAACTCCAATATCATTTTTGACGTGACAACGTCTAATAAATCAATGAACGCCGGCTGCATGCACGAAAAAGTGTCCCGTTACGCTCATTGTAATGAATGCAATTATTTCATCAATGTTTTCTTTTGAAATGGATGACAAACAACCAATTTTTTTTCTCGGTAAGTGCAAGGTGGAGGTCCACCTTACTCCAAATTGTCACTTAAAATAGTTATATAAAGTCTATCTGCTATACCAGACTACAATCTAACAGTATTCTAAATTGCAACCCGACCCGTTCATAAGTTCCGACGTGATTGAACAACAAACATCCAAACTTTGACATTTATAATGTTAGTAAGATACAAAACAGAATACAAAAACAATCACCGGATTTCTAAACCATTCTGAAATAAAAACAAAACTTAGATTCGCTTAATCACCCCCTGGCGCCAACAGATTCGCACTTACCCACTTGGACAAAATTATTTCCACATTAACTGTTCTCCATTTAAACAGCGCTCAAAGAAAACAAAAAAAAAGAAACATTTTATTACTTACCCATTCAAGCCGGGATTAGTAGTTATTTCCCCGGACGACTTGTTGTAATAAAGCGCTATGTTCACGACCGTCGTAAACGTGTGACAGACAAAGGACATGTCATGACCGGATATGATTTAGGTAAATAGATAAGTATTCTAAGATTTTCAAAACAAATTATAAATTTGATGTATTAACACTTTGGCATGACATACATACAGCATTCATACAAAAAAAAACAATTGAATATTTATTTTAAGTCAGTTAATAAAACGAAAGTAATACTTGAAATACATTAACCTACTTCAGTTATGAACCCGTCTCCGAGGCGGGCGCGAAGTGACAGCTGTCATCTTGACAGCTCTGTGACAGCTCAACCCTGGGCGCTACTCCGGAGATTGCCGCGAACGTGATGCGGAACCGAGATGAGTTCCATATTATATCGGGAGTTTATACTTATTTTATTAAAGTTTCCAAACAATTGTTAGGAAAATTGATTGAGCGTGTCGTGAAAGCTTACGAGGTTTACTGAACAGTAAAACATCAACTTTTTTTACTTTCATGATTATGGATTTTCTCTGTTCTTCATCGTAAATTTATGCCTACAATTCTTTGTTCAGCCTATCAACAAGGTGACTTTAATAAAGATCAATTTTCAAAATGATTGATAAATAGGTGACAGATAGAAAATATACATAGATAGATTTTTTTATTTCCACGCCACAAAAACATTCATATGCTCTAAGTTAGAGCAAAAAAAAGAAGCAAATGACGAACTTATCGCTAAAAGCGATCTTTTCCAGGCAACCGAAATGTGTAAAATTCTTAAAACTTCGCTTCACTTACCAAATTTATCTAAAAATTAAATATTCGCAATTGCCATTTTTATCTCGACAACTATTTTCGTTTGAAATTTTGAAACCCATTTTCTATCTGTCAGACCACTCATAACATCAGAACGCGATATTGTTTTATAGTTGACGTGCCAAAGACTTATCGGGAAAGTTTGACTCCAATTTCATAATAAGAATGTCCAGGCTGTGCGTTGCCTGAGTGGGTTTTTTCCCGATGCCGATGGTTAAATCTTGGTGTCTTCATGTCTGAAGTGAATCGTTCTAGGCATTAAGCACGCTCCATCGTAGACTGCATCGTTGGTTAGCATCAGGACTGACTGCTGTCAGCGAGTGGTTGCTAATTTGTGTTGCCAATATAATCTGTATCTTAACATGCAAGGCATAAAGCCTATATTTGAGTATATTTTATTTGTCGGGTGGTAGCCGAGTTGTATAAGTCAGCGCAGACCTTTATACTGCTACATATATATTACTATTACGCATTTCGGTGTCGCAAGATTTGACCTATCCATGAGGCGTCTAATACAAACGTCCCGCTCCGCTGCTCTGCCGCCGCTCCAACGGTACGCCGCTACATTAGCATATTGGTAATGCGAACCCATAGGATTTCCCCCTACCACTCTACCCAAAAGTGTTCAACGTGGCTTGCTTATTTATTAGGTACACTTGGCTAAATTTAATAGACTTAATTTAGTCTTTTCTGAATTCAGTGAAGTGTAATAGCATAAATTATGCTAGCATACTAAATTTATAAGCAAGTATGCTTGCTTCTAACTTATTCTAAGTCTGCTTCTTAAAACAGTCGACTAACCTTGTTTGTGGATTCAGTCACTAAATTTAGCGAAGTGTAAAAGTAATTTATAATTTAAGAATGAATCGCAAAATGTGTTGGTAAGCGCATAACGCAACAACGCCTCGGCCGATTTGGCCAATTCTTTTTTTTTTTTTTGATCGTTGAAGTCCAATTATGGTTTTTACGTTGAGAAAAATTAGAATAATTGCCGGGAATAATAATGTGCCACGGATGAAGCCGGGGCAAATCCGCTAGTCCTTTAATAAAGGATTTAATTAAAAAACGATAGCACGGCGTTGTCAATCAACAAACAAACAATCCTGAATCGACACCACTATATATCGCTCGGTTCCGACTTTAGAATACGCCGCGTGATTCATTCAACGAGTCCATTTTAATTCCTCACAAGTTATCCAAAACGCGTGAATAAACTAACGCTGAACACGGCTGTTATTTCCGGCGCGGATTGTAGGCCAATGGAGACTAATTTGATTACTAATCCTTCTGAATTGGTCACCGTCGAGCGAGCGATGCTATAAACGGACAAGTAATCTAATGAGGGGTTGGCTCTTTGTCTATAAATAGGGTCTCAATTAACTTTGATCTTTTTGATGTGTTTATTTTATAAGGTTTTTTTTCTTTTTCAGTATTCTAATTTTTTAAATTTATAATCCTAATATCTACATCACGATTTTAGTTTTAAATAGGATTAACTGTGATTAGATTTGTAAAGGTAGTTGTCTAGTTACGGCAGGTCTAGTCGGGAGAACGGTGACTGCAATTCGGAACTCCCGGTTCGAATCCGACTCCATGCCATGAATGCCACCAAAGGTGCAGGGAACCATTGTGAAAAAACGACATGTTCTTCGAATCTTTTGAGTTCATCATCATCTAACAACCGGCACAGGGCCAGCGTGGTGGATTGGTGGATTGGAGGCTTGACTCTCTCTCTTCTTTCGTGAAAAGATCTGTGGGAACATTTATCGCTATCTGGTAGCTATGTTGGTTTGTGTACGCTTCAAAAACTCAAAAAGTTCTGCACCGATCGAGCTGAAATTTTAAAATTATATATAATCCGCATCAAGGATTGTTTTTATCTAATTTTTGCATCACAATGTGCCACAGCGAAGCGTGTCAGGGTACAGCTAGTAAGACATAAAATATTAAACACTTACGCGGACCGTCAAAACTATTTAGAGTCAAGTAATTTTTTGAGACAATAAAACTGGTCAAGTGCGAGTCGGGCTCGCCCATGAAGGCTTCCGTAGCAGCAAGTAACATAATACAAAAGTTCTTGTACTGCGTTGTTACTTTAATCAGTGTTTTCTATTTTTTATATGAAAATCTTAATGCGGTTTACATATTACATCTACTTACCAAGTTTCAATAATATAGCTTTTATAGTTTCGAAGAAAAGATGGCTGTGACATACGGACGGACAGACAGACAGACAGACATGACGAATCTATAAGGGTCCCGTATTTTGCCATTTGGCTACGGAACCCTAAAAAGCTGAGTCAAGTTAGTATATTATTTAATTACGTCAAATTAATTCCGCCGTTTGTGATGTCGTGATATCAAGAACTTAAAGAGTGTTACGTACCAGCACCTGCACATGTCTCTACAACGTGAGCTGCATCCCATCACGAAGTTCAAGACAGCAAATTCACCAGAACTCGGCATCAGCAGTGACTCGGCTCGTGCCAGCCATAATTCGCTGATGCTCCTCATTAATTGTGGTCCAGATAACCCTTCATCAAATCTAGTTTCAATATAGAAGTCAGTGTCGTTTTTACATCGAAGGTATTCGCACCTAGGCGAGATTATGGTAAAATCCTGTAATGTGAGTGTCGTTCTCACATCGATGAGACGATTTTCTTAGCATTCCATGGATTCACCGTGCGGGTGCCAGGTCCATCGTGTGGCAGAGAGAGAAAACCCGAGTAGACCCCGAGACTTGTGACTCGGCCGTAGGTTTAAGGGGCCCCTTTCTGACATACATCAACACTCACCTTCACTACTCGTTTTTCTCTCACTGCCCAGCCAAATCTGATATGAGCCTACTAGTGCAGCTTTAGATACTCGTTCTAGTATAGAACTTACAGCACTTCTGGATAAGCCAAGGTGTTTCAGCAGGTTATAGAGAGGTTATACTTTACTATAACTCACATTTAAATATGTGAGTAAAGTTCGTTCTAAGTAATTCTAATTTCTTTTTTTAACCCTCCGTCTGCGGCTTTCGTAATTAGAGATTTAAATATGCATAAGTAAAGTAAAGTAAGACCGAGGACCGGGCTGAGTGGCGTATCATAGGGGAGGCCTTTATCCAGCAGTGGACGAATACAGGCTGATGATGATGATGAAAGTTTCAAAGAATCAGATAGAAATGGTCTGACAATCATTTTACACTAGCGTTAAAGCAGAAAAGATCAAATTTAACCAGATACAATACCCATCTTTAAGCACACAATAGGTTAACACTAAAGTTGCCACACAACGCCACGCCCCACGCTTCTTCTTTTATGTCGGTTATTAAACCTGACACTCAAATCCGCGACGTGGCAACACTGGGCATGGAGTGACGTTTCGTAAGACGCTTTATGCGGGTGTGAATGCGCCTTAATGCGACACAAAAAATAACATTTATCCCGGATTTGTGCGCGTTTCCATTGATATGTAAAAAATGGGGTTGTGTATTGTCCAATACAAAAGGTTTTATACATTTTTATTTACTGCAAAATAAAAAAAATATATTTAAACTTCTATTTTCCAATTAGAAATGTGCTAGAGAAGAGAAATAGAGTTAAACGCTGGGCGAATGGCGAAAGCATGTTTGTGAAGAAATCTTTGTATATTTGGCGTCCGCCAAATTGCACTATAACAGCGTGGTAGATTAACGCCTTCTCTCTCTCTCTTCCTGAGAGAAGGCCGCCATTCCCACCAGTAAAACTTTGTGGGCTGTATATTCATATGCTTTGTAGTATTGTGCACAGATTTCTTTATGACAAACTGCTTTTACACACGTTCGTTTCAGTTATTTTCCCGCAGTAAAAAAGCAAACTATGTAGGTATTATTTCAGACTGTAATCAAACTATGTTCTAAATTTCAACTGTACTTGTTCAGATGTTCCAACGTGATTGGGCAACAAACATCCAAACTTTGCTATTTATAATTTTACTCGTAGTAGGATTTGTATAGTCTTAACGATAATAATATCGTATCATCTCGAATAATGTAACCAACTGAGCCTCTCATAAATTTTGGACGCTCCTTTTTCTCGCCTTAACTGTATTGTGAGCTCTTAATGCGACAATTGTTGCGATATCGCGCAATCGATCACAATACGAGTCCATTGTCACCAGGGCTCGTAGGGCTATCACTGTATAGGCACAACTTTTCATAACTGTAATAAAATGAATGCTTTAAAACGTTGTATTAAGCGACATCATGTTTGGAACGCCTGTACTAAACCAAATGAGGCGTATTCACTGTTATAATCTTAGGTAATGATTTGGACTCTTCATGTTCCAATAGCTGTGCTGTTATGGGCTATTATTGCTTACCATCAGGCCAATGTCCTGCTCGTCTTGTCACTCTATACTTACTATAAAATAAGAATATCTATTTCATTGTGGGCCCACAATGCTGTACTACATCCTAAGTTGCTGTATTAATTACCATCAAAATAAAAAATAAATTAGTTTTTTCTAGGTAAAAGCACGCCCCAACGTCACTTAATAAGTGTAAACCTATCTATCATTGCTTAGAAAATTGATCTTAAAATGAAAAACGGCAAATCACGCGGCGTCATATTTAACTAACCCAATAGTCCAAAAATAATGAGATGATATTGGCAGTCATAGGAACTGCAGTCAAAACTTATAACTCAGAATTTGAAAACTTACTTCAACAACTACACGGGGAAACCGGAGGGCGTCCCCATTAGCATGACCTCACGCATTTCTAGATGGCCATGGTCCCGAGTTTATCCGAAGATTTCTTATCATTCCCGAACGTGACACTAGAATTCATTTCACAGCCCACGAAAAATCTGTCTGTTGCGCACCAAAAGACGTTTTCACTTCAAAATCGTTACTTTTTTTTTTCTCTTGTAATATATTAACATTTCTAGGCACGTGTCTCCACTTTGAGTTGCATCAGTACGCATAACGCCACCCCTGAGTTAGTGACGTCACCATTGAATTTGTGCATTTAATTTAGTGTGAACCGAATGAATGGGACAATTTGTGGCGCTTCCGTCGTCAAATGACGCGTCAAAGTGCGTCGTTTGACGCTGAAAGCCGCCAAATGACGTCTTCAGAAAGTGGTGTAACGGCTGAATGAGACCTGCTCAGGTTGAAAATGATTCGTTTTGCACCGTTTTAGTGAAATTTGAAACTAAATTATTTTTAGATACTATTTATATATGAAGTCTCTATGGATAGATACTTATAATACTTAATAAATACACTATAGTCTATAGGTGTAGATTCTGCTTAAAGATACTCTATATATATTCTATTCATAGACACTCCATACGGACACTGTTTCTAGACACTCTTCGCTGCCACACCAAAAAAAAGACACATAAAGAATTAACCATCAAGCCATAAGCATAACCATAAGCAGCCTAATTGGATGAATTAGAAGACAGGGTGCGTAAACAAGAAGTAGAAATTATGTTTCCACTGCTGGGACGTGGGTCTACTCTCATAAGAAGAGAGTCAAGACCATAATCGACCACGCAAAACAAGTGTAATTTGGCAAATGACGTATGTCCAAGACATAGTTTTGTAGTGGTAGCACTCTTGGCGAGTCCGCATGGGGGAAGTACCACAACTTTACCAGTTATTCTACCGCCAAGCAGTAGAATGTGTGCAAACATTACGGTTCGAAGGGCAATGTTTCCTGTGAAATTACAGAGCATAGAGATAAATCATCTCATATCTGTGGGTGACGACCGCAGTGCAGTCCTGGGTTTAGACACTTCGAATTCCAATATCTGCGTGTCACTGTGCTGTTATGTGGCTACGTGTAGGTATGTTGCGTACCATCAGGCCCATGTTCTGCTCGTCTCGTCACTTTATACTTTAAAAAAAATCTTTAAACATGCCGAATTTCGCAAGATATTTCCCGTCACATTTACAGCAAGTTGAGATGACAGGAGAGAACTTGTCGCTCTCCAGGCGGAGTCTGCAAAAAGTCCTACTTACTACAATTATTTGCCGATAGAATAACTGGTAGACTATAAAGTAGGGAAGTTTAGAGATTTTGTTCATTTTTCTCAGCGGTGAACATAAAACTTCTCTAAACTGAATAAAAATAAATCGGCTTAAAATCATTTTGCGCCAACACGAAAATTTAAAAAACTGTTTGCAAATTTCCCGCCAACACGCTAATTCTAAACGTTTCCGTCAAAATAAATGAAACCCCATATTAATAAAATACTCCCCACCGTACCCTTTCAAGCCCGCGATATAAAAAGATTAACCCCTGCTAAATTAGGGTCGAATTTTAACATAATTAAAACTGAGCTAAATATGTCGGAGAGCACTCGAGTGGCGTAAAGTAATTACTTAGCGACATGCTTAGATGCTCCGCGCCGGGTTAAAGGTTAACATTTACTTGGTGTTCGTATTTAGGAACTCAAATGTGTGATGGATTTTAGATTAATTATGGCCATGCTAGTACCTTGCCACGGATTCACTCGCATAGTTTTCGATCCACGTTATTTTCCCGAGATGAAAGTAGCCTATGATCCAGACCATATATTATCTATATGGGTAACAAATTTCATTCAGATCCCGTCGGTAGTTTTTGCTTGAAAGAATAACAAATATACACACAAACTGTCGCATTTATAATATTAGTAGGATTGCTACACAAAGTTGTTTGCTCAAATTTGTTATTGTTACTTATTGCATGCATTGTGATTGATTTTAACCGACATCAAAAAAGGTTTTAAAAGAGATTCTCAATTCAAAAACCGACTTCGAAAGAGATTCTTAGTTCAACTTTTCACAAAAATTATTCATTTTGTCGAATGTGGCCAATTTTAAATGGATGTTGGTTTTTGTTTTTAATACGGAAAGGCTGAAATTATGACATAATATTGCATGAAAAAATCGTGCGTGAATTCACAAATTCAATCCTGTAAATAAGAAAAAAAACGCAGGAAATTACAACAAAGCGTTTTATAGCTCAATGCAAATTAATTCAGTGTGCGACTGATTTGCATGATCTGATACCGTCTTGCCCTTTTTTCTATCGGAATGCTCGCAGCTCGAAAAAGCGACATCGTTTCTGATTGATGTTCCAAAGACACGAACGAAGAGATTTGACTCTAGTTTTGTGATAAGAACGTCGAGGCTGTGGAATACGTTGCCTGAGTGGGTTTGCCCCGATGGTTACAATCTTCAAATCGAGAGTGAATCGGTTTCTTCTAGGTAACACGCTCCATCGTAGTCCGCATCGTCGTTTAACATCAGGCGAGATGGCGGTCAAGTGTAAATCTATAAAAGTTAAAAAAAAACAATTCTGTACTATAGGCACAAAGACCTGAATGCTCCCCGATTACTGCCCCAGGGTTTCCAGTCCCTTGATTAGGTTTCCATTGATATGAATGCCATCGACCAGTCCACCCCAGAACCATCCTTCAATAGCGATGACGAGATGAATTCGGGGTGTTCCAAGAAGATTGAAAGAAAAAAAACTCAGATTATAAAAAAATGTAGAAGTTAAGGAGGCGCTTTTTCAAACGGTGAAACAGTTAAAGTTACCACACTAAAATCTAAGCAAAGATAGAGCTAAATACTATCATATATTAAGCTACTGCTCGACATATGCCTTTCTCATAACACACCACTCAGCAGAAATATTATATCCATAATAGATTAGATAATAAACGAGTTGTGAATTAAACATCCAATTATATTTGATGAGAGAATTATCTCTTATCTCCTGGCATTGTTTTGTAGGTATTTTAAATACACAACCATAAATCTGTGTGTAGAGTGACCTCTGTGTGGACGCGGAACTGCAGTTTACTAGCAATAACTGTGGTGAAGCCAATGGTGTAGGCTAGAGGCTGATTTACAACGAAACCGGCCGAGCCATGGTTTTAGCTGCTCACTGCATGATTAGATAAAAACTAGCCGTCATACAAAGTTTGATAAAAAAATCAGATTAGTAGAATAGCCTATTTTACAATTCTGAGGTTGTGGGTTGGAATCCCATTTGCAGTTTTGGGTTTATTTCCATTTGTCATCATCATTATTTTCAAAATAGAGGGGAAAATATAGCGAGGAAAGCGACATGTTCCAAGAATACACCTATATATGATCAACGTCGTGGATACCGATTTTAATTCAAAAAACACACTGTTCACACTAATTTTAATAAAATTCAAACAATTTAATTTATCATTGACGTTTGCGTTTTATTATTTTTGTTGATGTACTAATATATGAGATAATTCGGAAGTCTATCCTATGAAAAAAGAAATAGTTATCAAAATCAGTTCACCCAGTTAAAACTTAACAAAACACAAAGAAAAGTACAGTGGAAATGAGAACCTCCTCCTTTTTTTTGAAGTCGAATAAAAATAAATCTGAATATATTTTGTGCATTTGGCAAAAAATCAGACATCACTGTGTTATGATTTGGAGGGTTTTTTATTTATCTTATTTTGTATTATTATCATTTGACCCATACATTTTGTTCAAGGGCCTGCAGTCTCTATGTCAGCCGCTACTAAGTAAGGTTGAATCACGTCACGGGCCCGGCTCGGAGGGTTGTGACGGAACTTTGAAGCTGTCAATTCAGCCGGATGCGGTCGCAGCAGTCGTTAACGTGTTTAACGATCAGCTGACACACGACACGACTGCCTGAGAAGCGAATTACCTAATAAGTTTTATTTAAATAACTTAAAATATAAAAACACGTGCAAAGGTTTGTAGGAAATGAGCATTAGTAACGTTATTCTTTTTTATCTGGATAGGTTTTAATATTTGTTTGCTTTTGCGAATAAAACACAAAACTACATTTCTACATAGGTACTAACATATAGTACATAAGTACATCTAAATTTTCCATATATCGATGAAGGTCTGAGATGTGATTGAGATATGACAACCTTCAGTCTTCACTATTAAAACGCTGCCTTGAAATAATAAAAATTAAGAATGATTCATTGTACAAATTAGTAGGGGTTTCTTTGTCTGACTAATAAAAATCCACTACTGCACCCATTCTACAGCCAAGACGTTCATATCATAAAAACGGAGTCAAACCTCCTAGTTAGAGTCTTTGGAACGTCAACAAGCAAATCTAGAGAAAAAAAATCGAGATGGTACTAGATCATGAAAATCAGTTGGACACTCCGAAATATATCCGATAATCGATAAGATAGCAATTTTACTACGATTGTTGCAAAAAATATCTACATTGTCTCACTCACACGACTGCCAAAATCGCTCTCGCATTAGGTAAACTATTAGTATAGATTTCCCGCCGTGTGTCTCCGGCAAGTAACCACAACCCGTGAATCGGAACAGCTAATTACCTGGCCGTAGTGAGCACACGTAAACAGCCGTAGTGTAAACACGCGGGTAATTGACTCGTCTGTTCCCGCGGCGGACTGCGCCGGACGTCGTAAAGGAGGTGTGTGCTCGCCCGGACCACCGGCCGTGTGTCCACTCTCTAACTCCGAAGATTGTGTAACTTTTTTGTAGGCAGTATATTTATAAACAATGATAGAACATAATTTCAATAGGCAAAAACGCCTGAAAACTTCAACCATAAAAATCTTCAAAACCTCGTTATTAAAATTGTAAACTCTATGTAGGTGTCATATTTGGTTAAGTATATTTTCATCTGGCGGAGATTTTCTTGTAAGTTTGTAACATCATATCCTCTGATAAAAATATTTTGTGACACATCTATTTTTAAAGTTTTTTTTTAAACTTCCTATTGATGTTACGTTGTGTTTTTCACACTGCTTTGTTGTTTTGATCTCTGCTGTCTCATTACTGTAAGTCATTCGATTCAAATAGTCAAATAATTTTCTTCTTTTTCAGATTGTCCACTGCTCGTCATTTGTAACACTGTAAGTACCTAATCGCCCTTGTTATGTTCGTCCTAATAATCAACGTACGTAGAAATCCATGATGAAATTGGCTCTAAGGAATGATGACTTGGCTCTAAGGAAAACTAACTTTAAATAATGAGATTTAGAGGTACAATGGCATACCAGTCATATTTCAATGATGTACTCAAGACTGACAAGAGCCATAAATCTGTTTTTTTAAGTCAAATCATGTTGGTCTAGTTATTGTTGACATTTCTGACAGACTCTACTATTTTGGGAGTTTTAAACGTTGTTAAGCAGGCTGACGGAAAGTATCTGGGAGTATCGGGGTGTTATTTTTAAAGATACTGCCTATAACATACGTGAAAATCAGTTATCAGAAAATACGTGAAGTGAGTAATGTATCTTCTGGACCCCATATCTCAAAATTGGCCGTCTAAGCAAGTTAGCGGGTAAGCATGTGTTTATAAATTAAACAATTATAATAAATAAATTAGCAATTATATCATAGCAAATATATAAATTAACAAAGCCGGGATTATAAATTAATCTAGGCTCAAGTTTTCTAATACAGCATTAATATATCAATATCCATGTATTACAAATTTATTTTTAATTTTAAAACCTATGATTATTGGAACGAATAATAATTATCACCCTGTCAATAGCAACGCGTTTATGATTATTTACAATTTTTACTGTTGTGTACAATCGTTTATTGCCCGCGTTACTACCCCTACCCTACCCTACCTACCCACCTACCCATACCTACCCACTCGTCTAAAACGCTCCACACACGAGTCCTAAAATCAGAGTAAATGACGTAAAAGTAGTGGGGAGGAGTCTACATCGGATCATATGATTGGTGATTTATGGTGCGATGTAGGGTCCTCCTCACTAGTTTTACGTCATTTCCTCTGATTTTAGGACTCGTGCGTGGAGCGTTTTACTACCAGTAGTAACATG
The DNA here is from genome assembly GCA_017562165.1 of Ectropis grisescens. Lineage (NCBI taxonomy): Eukaryota > Metazoa > Arthropoda > Insecta > Lepidoptera > Geometridae > Ectropis > Ectropis grisescens. The sequence continues at coordinate 27,731,165 of CM029777.1, read as the reverse complement.
GGAAATTATTTTTGTCCGTGTTCCTACCAACAGGTCCAGTACGATGGGTAATTTATTTTTACCCGTCATACTAATACATCCATTTTCAGATAGGTACCTCTTTCGCTTAAACAACAAAATGACATCATTACTTGTACCTCGTTAGGTTTAACACTGATCTTTTAGGTAACTATTGGCAACTTGAATAATCCAAATAAGCATATTTGACTATTCTTTAACAATTAGATGTATGACATGTATATCATCTAAATCTCCATATAAAAGGAATACAAGATACTGGCAACAAAAACTGTTCATACAATGGTACAAATGAGTAAAACATACAAGCATCATAAAGCCGGCCACACACAATGGCTACAAGACTGGCTGTTTGTCACGGGTGACACGCAGTGGGCGGTGTACAACCAGCCTTAAGGGTATGGTAGACTTCATGGATGATGAGACATCATGCGTATAGATAGATAGATAACTCTTTGTTGTGACACATAACAGGAAAAAAATATTATTAACTAGCGCCACAAATGGCGGCCTTATTGCTGAGAGCAATCTCTTCCAGGCAACCACCTTAAAGGAAAATCGCCTAGAACAAGGTTAGACGAGGCAACGTTACATTTTCCTCAATACTATTACTAATATTTAATTATACTATTACTATAAATTAATATATATATTTACTACAAAAGTGAGTGAATTTACTACAAAACAAAATGCTGGAAATTATAAACCTACTAATCAATATAAATTTTTGAACAATTTTTACATGATGAATGCAACATCCAAGATAAAGTAATACAGCCGTACAAATAGCAGTGGACAGCCATACAACCACTTACGATTTACTGGTGACGACAGCCATGCACTGTGCCAAATAAAATTCTTTTACATTGCTTTTAAAGATGTTTAGAGACTGCGAGTTTCTAATAGAGGCCGGTAGAGCATTCCACATATTATGTTAATGTTGAAAAGTATAATATACCATGAAGACACGTTTGAAATATAAAAACACTTTAAAAAAAAAAACAAATAACATAGCTGTCACTTTTATTGGAAATCAACAATTATTGGAAAATTTAGTTATGCAATTACATATTCGTTTTATCTTTTTTCATTGTTTTATGTTCTGATGTGTTTATGAATTATGAATTGCAGCTAATAGTCAGTATAAGCTTTATACTGACTATTAGCTGCATTTTTTTAAGTTGGCGTTAGTTCGTCAGTTGGTATTTGAGAATATATTTCAGTATAGTATAATAACTACATTTGTGAAATTATTCTGACAAGTATACACTTTTTTAATATCATTTCGTCATTTCTGCACTTATAATTACATTACAAATTGCTATTCAAAGTTTACGCGAGCCAAATAGTTGTAAGTTTGAGTTAAAATTAAGTTTGTATAGAAATTTTCGAAATAACTTCAAAAAGACAAACAAATTCTTAGGTATGTTTTGGAATACGAAAATTAAAGACAACACAAGTACTTTTGGTGGTTTACCAAGCGGGCTATGTGAAGAGTTTCACTACATTACGTAAAAAAACTCATACGTCACTCTTTTTGAAGTATAAACTTCTTTTGGCGCGACACATATAGATTTTTCGTGGGCTGTGAATTTAATTCTAGCGTCAGGCTCAGGAATGATATAGAAATTTGCGGGTAAACTCGGGACCATGGCCATTGGATATCTAGAAATGCATCAGCATTTCCTATTGCTGACGTGTTTCTAGATGACCATGGTCATCGCCACGGCCTCCGATTTCCCCGCGTAGTTTCCAAAGTGAGCTATCTAGTTCTGAGCTATAAGTTTTCACTTCTATCGACAGTTCCTAAGACTGCATTTTTTTTATCAAAGTATATTAAGGGAAATCTTAACGTCCTCTCAAGCTAAAACAATAATTCTTATCTTAGCGTAATCGACTAAAAATGTAAAAACAAACAAAAGAAGTGAGGTCGTCTATGGCCCTTAACTTGGTCATAGATTAGAGCGTGTAGATGCGCCATTTGGCTGGCAATCGCGCAGAACTGCCTACTCGTACCGTCTGGAGCCGCCCGAGCGAGCGTGAATGAATTAATACGTATCTGCTAGCGAGTCCTAGCTGTTGTCGAAAAACATTTTCATTGGCTTCGAGACGTAACGAGACGAGCTATGTCTGGGGATATAATAATATTTTTGAAACGATCTGTTTTTGCTAAATATAGTTTCGTTTATATCTGGTATACAAATCTGACAAACACGATATTATATTGAACCTTAAACCCTCTACACACGAGCCCTAAAATCAAAGGAAATTACGTGAAATGAGTGGGGAGGACCCTACATCGCACCATAAATCACCAATCATATGGTGCACCTCCCCACTACTTTTACGTCATTTCCTCTGATTTCAGGGCTCGTGTGTGGAGTGTTTAAAATACAATGTGGAACGACTTACACGACCGTCACAGAGGATTTTTGAATTTTGAGTGTTAAAATGAAAGATTTTCATTTGACGTAAAGTGATGATACAGTCTACAATTGAAAACACTTTCCTAGAAACCCTTTCGCTCTCGACATCAAGCCAGATTATATACGAGTAAATGAAAGAATATCGTATCTATAAATGTTCTTCTTAGGGCAAGACAAACCTCTTAATTCTAGTTCTTAAACTTATGGAACGAACTGATTGAACGAACTTTAAATTTGTAAACGTGTTATAGAATTTCTAGAAGTATGACCGCTGTTTCCCAAAGGTTACATTTCAATGAGATGTCAATCCTTTCAGTCTACTTGAACCGGTTTAAAATGCTTCGATGTCGGTAACGTGGTAACGTGGTAGGTAGGATCTTTGGAAATAGATCAAGTTTTGTGATACCTGCTGTGGAAAGCATATATGTATATTTATTAATAATAATAAATATTGGTGGACAATTCACACACAACACTATCTGACCCCAAACTAAGCAAAGCTTGTGTGATGGCAGCCAGATAGCTGATATAATACTTATATAGTTTTAAATACATACTTATTATACATAGAAACACCCAGACACAGTGCAAACATTTGAATTCATCACACAAATATTTGCACTGGGTGGGAATCGAACCCACGACCCTCGGTTTCGCAGGCAGAGCTACTACCAACTAAGCCACTAGGGCAGTCAAATTAGGTATAGGTATTGTGTAAAATGAATGCTTAGACTCTGTATTTTTGTAATGGTTCGATTCTTTCTAGAGTCCGCCTGAGGACGTTATATACGACGGGTATTTGGTAATTAATGATTTGGACTACATATTCTAATAGCTGCGTGTCACTATTATGGGTATGCATGTTGCTTACCATCAAGCACATTACTTGCTCGTCTCGTCACAATACACCATACAAAACTGAAAAAAAACTCTATATAGCATCTGTATTAGTTACTTATTCATTGCTAACGAAGGTGACAATTGCTAAGCTGCGCGGAGGCGCGGGCGCCGATGTGGGCGAAACATGCGCCCGCGCAGCGAATACTTGCGGCGCTGTGTGCGTGACTTGTGGGCCTCATAACTAACTCATGACACAACTATTCTAAAGGGTAACGCAAGATAGGCGTACTAAGCTAAAGATTTTTTTACTATTTTATGTGGATATACACTTGAACGCCATCTCACCTGATGCTAAGCGACAATGCGGTTACGATGGAGCGATGGATGGATGGAGATGGCTTACCTAGAAGAAAACGATTCACTCTCGATTTGAAGACACCTAGATTGTAACCATCGGGAAAAACACACTCAGGCAATGCATTCTGCAGCCTTTAGTTTTGTAATATGAACGTCATCTTCGAGTCTTTGGAGATGCGTAGAAAAAGTCTTAGGACCCCAATTAAAAGGAAAAGAAGTATCACAATGCTCTGATGCGGCCATTGTGGAGAGGCTACAGGAGGCCGAATTACTCTGAAGGAGTGCTCCCAGGAGCCCGAGCCAGTGAATAAGGATCTCGACATCTCGAAACTGGTACCTGACTTTCCTACAAAAGGAAAGAATATAATAAGAAAAGATAAGAACAAAAATTCAAGTGAAGGAATCATCACATTGACTTTTCTGAAGTGAACTTCTTTTGGAGCGCCACAGAAAGGTTTTTCGTGCACTGTGAATTCAATTCTAGCGACACGCTCGGAAATGATAAGCAAACATCGGGTAAACTCGGGACCATGGGCATGCTAATGGCCACGCCTAATGGTTTCATCCGCGTAGTTTCCAAATCTATCAAATTCTGAGTTATAAGTTTTCACGTCTAAAGTCAAAGTCAAAATCAAAGTACTTTATTCATAAATGCACAATTTGCACGTCAATTAATAAAAAATAAAAACAAAATAAAGAGCATACAAATTGTATACATTTTCCAAGTTTGAAACGACTACTTTACTGTATTACAATAATTATTGTACAGAAAACTGTCAAGCATTATACGAGTATAATGCCTTTATTGCAATTGTGCTAACCTTTGTCAAGTTTATTTATTTACATTTTTATGGGAACTTTGCCATCACTCTCTAAAAATTCGCTGTAACTATAAAAAGTTTGATCGATAAGCCAGCACTTTAATCTGTTTTTGAAGCTGCCGAAACTTGGGGCCGATATAACTATATTCGGAAGAGTGTTATAAACTTCCGGTCCCATAATGTGAGTTAACTTCTGTGACCTCGTGACCTCGTCTATCGACAGCTCAATGCCATTCATGGGCGAGTCCGACTCGCACTTGACCACTTTTATTTTTAGTTTGTGCATTAGTATTGTGTTATAATAACGAGCTCCTCTCGGCTCAGTACACCAGTTCTGCGTAAACTTGTTTGTTCACGCGAATGCACGAGCTTTTTTTTCAGCTTACAATAATCATAAAATAACTATTAAAATTTTCGTTTCGGATATATTTTATGACTGCAATTTGTGACATAACTCGTTTATTGTCTTTATTAAACATCTCATCGTTTTTACGTTTGATGTAATATTAGTCTCAGAATATATTGCTAAATTACAAAGTGACACAATGACATGGGAATATTTATTTTATTTTATTTTTGTAACAAGCGTAACCGATAATATAAAAAGTGTATTTGTCGCTGTAAAATTGTCAACACAGTCAAATTATTATCTAATGTGTGATATTACAAATGTCAATGTACGGATGTTCGAATGTTTGTTGCTCAATTACGTCGTAACGTATAAACGAATTGTGCTGAAATTTGAAATACAGTTAGATTATAGTCTGGAAAAACATAAAAGCTACTTTTTATCCCGGTAATATAAAAGGCACGGGACTACACGGGTACAACGCGGGGCCCTGCTAGTATGTATATAAAGTCTAAAGGTAACTAATAGAACAGGCCACAAAATGTAATCTACACAATTACTCTAGCACGTTAACATGTGGCGCTTACGTCGTATTGATAGGTTTTACTGATATTTCTTGTTCGATGTTCATAGAACAGTGCGTAGTTCTAGATTTTAGTCAAAAGACTCGACTCTTGGTGCACACTTTAGCAGTTGGCCTAAATGAACTAACTTGTAAATAATTAGTTCGTTGATCAGCTAACTAGTCTCCACAGTAAATATTTAGCTGAGTTGGGTCTAGACGGTATTGTGTGTGAAATGATTACCAATGCTTTAGAGGTAGGCAATCTTTATAGAGTCCGTTTCAAGGAGCTTTCACACATTTGCCAATGTGTTCCGATTTGAAGAGCCATGATTTCAAAGTAATTACAGGGCAGAAATATAAATGTTATCTACTAAAATTATTTATGTGTATACAAATGTTTCATGTGTCTGAGTGATCCTATGTAGCTTAAGTATGTAAGGATTATATCAGCTATCTATTCCATAGTTCAATGTTTGTTTAGTTTGCGGCTAGTGTAACACCTTTTTTTTCCCTCCGATTCGGAACGTTAAAAATGTCACTGTCAAGTGTCATTCCCCATTTGCCGCGTTCTGATCGGTCGCGGTTTCGTAGTTTTTTCAAGGGCGGAGGCCATTTTGGGTGACCTGCATTTGGGAGAAGTCGTAATTCAAACAACAACTTGTTTTTGACTTCGAGATCTGAGGGGCGGATCTTCTGAACCGCGTGGTAGTGGCTGGTCGTCGTTGCGTGACGGTCGTCGACGATCAGCCATGGTTGACGAGTCCTCGTCGCCCATCGCCGCCTCCCTAGGGGGGCGGTGTTCAAGGAGGGCGCTGTCCGGTGGCGGTAGTAGCCGGCAGCTTTTCCTTCCGTGCCACGTATCCCGTGACACGCCGCACCCTGGGCAGATGGCACGACCTGCTGGTAAATGCGGTCGCGGCCGTGCCGGGTGGTGTTTCGCGCGACTATCCGTCTCCGCGCGGGACGAGCGCAGAGGCGCCTGCGCTACGTCACCAGTATGGGTGAAGTAGCTTATTATTCAATTATGTTAGGGTTATTAGTTTAATTGTATTGTCCATAGAATAAGTCTTTAATCATACTTACTCCGTAGTTAGGTACTCCTTTACTTTTGTTGGGTACTTTCACCTGTTATATGTTGAGTGAGGGTGACCAGTAAACTTTCAGCAATAGTGAATGGAGGGTCCTTCCAGTTTAATGAAAATGTAAATGTTATACTACACTCAACAGTTGAGGTTTCCTGAAACCGGAGCTTGTACTTGTGTTTATCTACTCCAGGGAGCCTCCGTGTCTCACTGTCTACGGTATGTGTTTGCAACTGATGTTAAGGTGTCATCAGTTGAGGACGATGTGCCGTACGATTGAGGGATAAACATAATATAGTGCAAGCCGGTCTTTATAGTTACAATTTAACCTGTAATATGAGAGATAACATTAAACTGTTTAGGATTCCTGAAACCCGGGCTCGTACTTATGTTATATCTACTCTATAGAGCTTCTGTCTTTTACTGTCTGCGGTATGTGTTTGCAAGAGGTGTTGAGGTTTCACCCTTGAGGACGAGGTGCCGTAGAAGGAGAGATGTTACCATATTATAGTGCGACCCTGGCTTCTCATCCTTACATTGTAGCTGGCTATGTTTTACTTAAGGTTCAGTGACCTAGACAGAATTACCCTCTGTGCTTAGGTTTCCATCTAGTACCTCCTTACTTTTTTACTTTACTTATCACTTAGTATATCTCATTACATTTCATTAATAAGAAATGGGTAGCTTTGACCTACTTAGTGTTGTATTGGAACATTTCTTATACTACTTTCAGCTTTAGACCTAATATACCTAATTTTTACCCCTCTAACTTACATGGCGGGCTATGTTTTACTTATAAACTAATCTTAGATTTGTACCTAAGATATACTTATTTTTACCCCTCTAACTTACATAGTTGGGCTATGTATACCTAAGATATTGTAACTTAGACAGACTTACCATCTGTACTTAGGTTACCAGCTTATTACCTACCTACCTTTAGTGCTACTTATTTTCTACTTTACTGTATTCTATGCAAGGGCGTCCAATAATGTATACCTGATGTATAGAAACCTTTCCTAAAATGGCTACTCTTAGTCGTGTAACTATAATGTGTTCCTAGACTTTAATAATGTGTTTGTTATACCTTTAACTTACCTAGATACGAACTGTTGAGGTACCTTTATACAAGTTACCCCTTGTAGAGCTTTCTCATGTAACATCCTAGTGCTATAATTTGTGTATCAGGTGTTACTGCATATCCTCAGGTTGTTTAAAGAGGTATTTCCTTTTCAACGTATCTAACTGAGTTTATGTGCCTTAATTCCTCCTGGAATGTGGAACATTCAGAATGGTCTAGGCTTAACATAAGTTTTTATGAATATTTGATTACTTTTTCCATAACATACAGGATTCAAGAATCTTGGAGGTGGCAAATTATTGAGTTCCCCTCTTGTTAATTTTCTACATAATATACCGGGTTCCAAAATCTTGGACTTGGTCTTCTAAAGCTTTTTTTATTAAAATATTTCTATAAGCCACCCCGGAGTCACGAATCTTGGATGCGGTATTATGTATTTAGACTCTCTGTCAGAGTTTGAATAAATTTCAAGTAAATATAAGTTTAGTTGATTAAGGTTAGCAGATTCACAACGATCTGAGCCCTGACTCTTTCTTTTATTTTGTATAGATTTACCTAGGAGGGTTTAAAATAAATGTTTGAAATCAGTCCTTTACAATTTTTATTTATCTCAACATTTTTCCAAGGGATTGAGATCTCAACTTTAACGAGTTGACTTCTCAACTCCTTTTACCCCCTTTTTTTACCTTACACTAGATGATGTTGTGTGAGCAATCCCACCATTTTTTGAGCAGGCGTCTTTATATACCAATAGACAAACATTTTCAAAACCTATTTCAGATAAAGATATTTCAGATATCTTAGATCCATTTATACGTACAACAATATAATTACATTACTTTTGTAGATATTATTACAATATTTTCGATTACAATACATTAAATTAAAACAAAACAAAACACAACTAAAGACATGTCAAAATTGAAACGAATAAATAAATACACGAGAAATTTTAGGAAAATTTGGCAAACAAATACACTCTCTTTAGTTTCTATTTTACTTTTCCCGTCACATTTTATAAAACAACATCATAGTCATATAAAAACCTAGATTTATTCAGTGACTGTATTACCGAGAATCGCGTAGAGTCGTGATATGGCGAGACAAGGTTGTTTCAAGGAGGCAGGTCGCCGGTGACCTCTGATTGGCATACGCCAGGTTCTATGCAAATGACAGGCGTGGGTTTGTAATTAAACAACGCACTGGTAGGAGGCATTTCAATTTACGAGTTTTGGTGAAATCATTTGGAATTCAAAATAAAAGGATCTCATTTGGTAAAACTCATTGTCGTCATTTTTTATGTTTAAACAGCAATGCGTTCTGGTTCAAAGGGCAATGTTTCCTATGAAACTACAAGGCATAGAGATAAACATCGTATATATTTGGGTGACGACCGAAGAGCATACCTAGCGGTAATAATTTGGGCTCTTCATGTTCCAAAAGCTGTGTGTCGATGTGCTGTTATGGACAGACATATTGCTTGCCATCAGGTACATGCCTCGTCACTATATGCTATAAAAGTTAACCTACTACCAGTTTTCAAATGCCTTCAAATTCGACTAGTGTCATTTTGATCAATCATCATCAAGAGAGCAGGAATCCGAAGGTCAATCGATTCAAGTGTTGGAGTTTCCTCCGTCGCTCTGTGAATATCGAAATGCCCAAAAGTATTGTCCTCGTCTCTCCCCGCTCCCACAGTCCGCAGACGTACGCTCGTATTTTACAGCTATTTGTTCTGCATGCCAATCAAGAGGGACATTTTTAAAACACCTGGTTGAATTTTGAGACTAAAAATTTTAGCCACTAATTTAGAAGGTTCTTAGTCCTATAGATTCGAAGCCCCTCTATCTTACTGCAGACGACGTTTTCAGATTTGTTTTTTCATGCAGCGTTCATGTTTGTTTAACCTAAGAACATGAATACATAATGTGTGTACGCATCAGATCCGAACTACTATATAGCGTTGTATCTCCTTCAAATAAAACCTTCTTTCAATACTAAAAATTTAAACGTATCTTATTCAAGTAATTTTTTTTTTATCTTTGATTCAAAACTATTAATTCTGGACCTGGCCGTTTCTTTTGAGTCAATTTCATTCATAACGATTGACTCTGGGCCTGCCCGTTTCTTATGAGTCAATGAGCGAGTGATTTCAAGAGTAGAGCTCTCAACCTGCTAACATTCCGTTCATGTGCAATTTGCTGATGTCCATCGCTATCAATTTGATAATCAACGATGGCTCTGCTTACAAATTACTTGTTATTGGTCTCCGATAGGTTTTTTTAACGAGCAGCGAACCACCGAACGAAAATGCTATTGGTTTTGAAAATTTTCTCTGTTTATTTTAACTTTACATTAAGTAGAGGGCATTAGCGAACGGATTTCGCAAGGCAGTCGAAAGGCAAAAATACAAAAATCTTTATTGCTAATTGCAGGTAAGATAACACAATGCGAAACATTTTAAAAGTTGACCCATACAAATTGTAAATAATAAAAAAATATTGACTCTTCTATGGTAAACGGAGAAAATCACACTTACGTAATATTTTTAAACAATATAATCAGAAATATCAATAAATAATAATATAGAATAAGGTTTCCTGCGCGGCACTGGAGCCAAATTCAGGGGGGGCTCAGTCCGAGGAGGGCACAGGGGATTTATAAAAATGAAATAATAGTACATAGACTTATTCTTATCGCGGAAAAACAACTGGAACGGTAATTTAACGACTGCCCTAGTAGCTTAGTTGGTAGTAGCTCTGCCTGCGAAGCCGAGGGTCGTGGGTTCGATCCCCACCCAGTGCAAATATTTGTGTGATGAATTCAAATGTTTGCACTGTGTCTGGGTGTTTCTATGTATAATAAGTATGTATTTAAAACTATATCAGTATTATATCAGCTATCTGGCTGCCATCACACAAGCTTTGCTTAGTTTGGGGTCAGATGGTGTTGTTTGTGAATTGTCCACCAATTTTTATTTTTATTATTTTTATTTTTTTAATTTCTAAGTTTCCTGTGTAATCTTTAAGTAGGTATTTAAGCATAATGATCTGGCTGAGTGTGTGTTAACAAGACGTCTAGCTTGCGAGCTTATATAAATTCTGCGCGTTACCCCAGACAGCCGACACCAGACCCATAACATGGCGTCACCCGCCAGCCAGCGGGACATACCAGCCTACTCGTCAACGCCGCGAGGGGATTACGCGGAGCTGGATCAGGGGAACAACCAGAGACTAGGAATCAAGCACACTGTAGTGAAGACTCTCTGCAGTGTTCGACTGGAGAAGTATCACACCTTTACTTACTCTACCGCGAAACAGTAATGTGAAAACATCATTGTGTTCTGATTCGAAGGGCAATGTTTCGAGAGAAAATACAGGGCTTAGAGATAAATTATCTTATGTGGAGCGTGGATCTGCGCTGTTTTGGGCGGGCATGTTGCTTGTCTTCAGACGGAAATTCTGCTCGTCTCGTTGCTATACACTGTAGCAAAAGGAAAATACAAAACGTTTTCAACCTTATTCTAATGCCCTTTAGTGAAAGTTACGTTTTGTCAGTTCATAAGTAGCCCACTAAATGTTTTCACTGCTGGAACTCAGAGCCTCGGAGACCCAGAGCCAGCTCAGACAGAGTCAAGGTCATAATCCACGACGCCGGCCCAGAGTCGGTTGGTGAATGACACGCGATCGCGAAAGATTCCTTCACCGTTTTAAGTTTGACAGACAACATTATTTTTATATTCGTTGTTCCCGGATCAGTTGTTCTGTTCTATGTTTGACTTCTGTTTCCTGATTGTTGTAGCGTACTTACAGCATGCATGATGCACGTGCACGTGCGCACGCGTCTCCGGCCGGTAATTGCTTCGGGGAAGCTGGTCCATCGCGCGCCTACGGGAACCAGGATAGGCCATACTTTCTTAATCGGCGAAATTAGATAATATACTGACTTTGGTATAACAATCACAACTTTCCACAAAAACACCTTCGTTAGACGGCGGTTATGTCTTGCGATTTTCTGTAAATGACTATATTTACTTATGATTATGAATATGAAAGTACAAAAAAAGTTTATTTTTTTATTTATTTATGTTTTACTAGCAGCGGCCCATGGTTTTGCCCGGGCAGTTCTCGTCCCGTTGTTTTCCCATAATAAACAGTATTCGTGATTGCCATCTCGACTGGTGTTAAGCGATGGTGCGGTCTACAACGGAGCGTGGTTACCTGGAAGAAACCGATTTATTCTCGAGTATTCACAAGATGCTAGACGGGAATCGTATTTACGATTCTCGGGTCAGTGGATAGGCCGACCAACCAAGGAAGCAGCTGAGCTACGAGCGTTGTATGCCGCTGATTTGTAAAACTAAGACGGCATCAACAGTCCACTAAATATTCCCGCTGCTGGTACTCGGGGCCTTCTCTCGCTAGGAGAGAGTCATGGCCTTAATCCACCACGTTGGCCAAGTGCCGGCTGGTGGATGACACATAACCTCGAAATATTACGGACATGACATCGAAAACAGACCGTGGTGCGCGTGGTTTTTTGAACCCGGGGCTACGGATCGGCAGACACCATTCTCCCGACTAGAACAGCCGTAACTTTAAACAAAGTCGAATGTAAATAACATAACCGCACACACGGGTTCTCCCGCTAACGAGCGCGGCATCCGACAACTAATATCTTTAGCACACGCTCGGTCGGCGCACGCGCTTCTCCTCTGCTTACGACATTACGACCCACAGCGACGGACTGGCCATGCAGTATAGTGGCATTTCCTAGCGGGGCCCCTACCTACGCGGGCCTGGCTTGCGGGCATGCGGCAACCGTAGGACAAGGTCTCGGGCCCCGGGCTCGTGACCGCCATGGAGCCACCCGGGGCCTTTCGGCCCAGTCCGACCCTGACGACCCGTATTATTTTAGCAAATGTTGTCTGCTAACGGCATCGGCTTGCGGTTCCCATGCGCTGTGCCCGCTGAGGAGACATTGTTGTTACAACTCATACGTTCGTGGGGTATTTTTAGAAATGATATGTGCACTTACTACACAGAAACGTGTATTTTATGGCAGATACTTTTAGAAACAACTGTGGCTGTGTGACTTAATGACAGTTGGCCTTAGATGACCCTTGCCTACTACCGAATTTTGGGTTGCAGCAGAAGCAGTAAAATAGATACATTTGTTGTAGTCCGTCCACATCAGGACAACTACTTGTATTAATAATCTAATCGTTACGATTCTCTGTGATCTATGATTTAAAAAAATGGCAGGAGAAACATCATCGTTTAGATTAGACGATACTTTACAAGTACTTATCATTTCATTGCAGAAGGCAGACGCTCCAAAGACTCAAACGGATAATAATAGCGTCTAGTAGAATGCGAAATATATGTAGAATGTCAAATGTTCATGTCTCACCTGTACCGGTTATTGTTGGGAATACCACACTCGAAGTTGTTGACGAATACGTCTACCTGGGTCAAAAGATCCAATTAGGTAGATCCAACTTCGACAAAGAGGTCCAGCGAAGGATCCAACTCGGATGGGCAGCGTTCGGGAAACTTCGGCACATCTTTGAGTCCAAAATACCCCAATGCCTAAAGACGAAAGTCTTTAACCAGTGCGTGTTGCCAGTGATGACTTATGGAACTGAGACGTGGTCCTTCACTGTTGGTCTCATAACGAAGCTCAAAGTCACACAGCGAGCTATGGAGAGAGCTATGCTCGGAGTCTCTTTGCGCGACAGAATCCGTAATGAGGATATTCGCAAAAGAACGAAAGTGGCCGACATAGCTCAAAGAGTAAGCAAGCTGAAGTGGCAATGGGCAGGCCACATCGCTCGCAGAACTGACAACCGATGGGGAAAAAAAGGTTCTTGAGTGGCGACCACGAACCGGGAAACGCAGTGTTGGACGGCCTCCCACTAGATGGACAGATGACCTCACAAAGGTCGCTGGAAACCGCTGGTTGCAGGTTGCGCAGGACCGTTCGTTATGGAAATCTAGGGGGGAGGCCTATGTTCAGCAGTGGACGTCTTGTGGCTGATGATGATGATGAGTAGAATGCGTTACGATGTGTTGAGTGGGTTTCTTCGGTAGATACAATCTTGGTCCCTTCGAATCGAAGGTGTATCAGTTCCTTCAAGATACGCATGCTACATCCTAGAGATTAAGCGAGACGACGGTCAAGTGAATCTATTTTTAACCCCCAACCAAAAAAAGGGGGTGTTATAAGTTTGGCGTCGATGTCTGTCTGTCTGTGTGTGTGTCTGTCTGTGGCACCGTAGAGCTCAAACGGATGGGCCGATTTCGATGCGGTTTTTATTTATTTAAAGGTTAATATTCATGCGGACGTTCTTAGCTATGTTTGGTTAATGTCGATTCAAAATGGCCGCCTCCACAAAATGGCGGACAAAATATTTCTTCACAACCTACCTCAATATGGATATCAAACGAAAGGGTTTGACTAGTAGAATACTATACATTATAAAAAAAATGTAATTCAAGATGGCCGCCACCACAAAATGGCGGATTACATTATATTTTTCACTACTACCTCAATATGGGTATCAAACGAAAGGGCTTGACTAGTAGAATACTTTACATAAATCCAAAATGGCCGCTACCACAAAATGGCGAAATACATTTATTTTTTCACAACTCCCTTAATATGGGTATCAAATGAAAGGGCTTGACTAGTAGAATATTGTACACATAACAAATCCCAGGAAGTCGGGGGTTAATCAAAATTTTTAATTTTGTTCTTGTCACAAAAAAAATGGGATATGAAAATCGAATCTACCAATAAACCGTTGAAGTAATACACTTTGATTAGAGTGTGTACAATACAAATGTGTAAAATTTTAAAACTTTAGTTTTAACATATAGTATTCATGTAGTAATTTAAAGGAAATTAATGCACATTAAATTTCACAATATGCATGTATAGAGAAAAGTAAATATTTTAGCCTTACAGTTCCAGAAATAAAAAACAAATATTTGAATACGTAATAATTATGTAGTTAGGTACTTACAAAATAAAATTAAGAGAACCTAACTACTAGCAAAAACTTTACCGGTCGACGCACAAAACCAACTTAGGTACCATGTTTTATTTGCGAGTGTAGGTATGTCTGTAATTATAGGGAAGATTTACCATGAAATCTGTAAGTTTTGGGAGCCATGAAATCGGTAAAGACGCCGCAGTGTCTCTGACATTTGGCACGAGAAAGGTATGCGATAATTGTAGTCATAGTCTAGTCACGGTCATTTGCATTTATTGCTTACTATGGAACTAGAGAGCTGAGATATACGGCATAGATCAAGTTCTAAAGTTCATTACATGTTTTCCTGCTTGAAAAATACCGCCAAATGTAGCTGAAACATTTTGGCTAAGTGCGCCAAAAATTCTGAACGCTTTTTGTGGATTTGATCAATTTGGCTGGCTGGGCGGCTTAGTTGGTAGTAAGTATGCCTGCGAAGCCGTAGGTAATATCTGTACTGTGCCTGGGTGCTATTTATGTATTACTAGATGCCCGCCCCGGCGTCGCCCGTGGTACATTTATACACTCATCAGGATCCCGTACATATACAATGGTGAAAGAATGACTGAAATCATTCAGTCATTCCGGAGAATATCGCTTTCAAACAAAACGCCTCTTCACCTGCTACGCCACCTGTCCGAAATTGGTCGTATCTACTCAGAGATTAGCAAAGGTTTTATATTCAAGAGGTATGTAATCTGTGATATTCAATGACGTAATCTTAGACACATGCTGTCATGTGTCATATCAAAGCATGAAACGTACGAAAACTCAAAAATGAATTTTCCCGATTTTGTTACATTGTTGATTCATGCTCCGCTTCTGTTAATAGTAGCGTTATTTTCTATAGCCTATAGATAGGCTTCCTCGATAAATAGACTATCTAATAGAAAAATAATCTTTCAATTCGGACCAGCACTTCCCGAGATCCTAGCGTTCAAACAAACAAACAAACAAACTCTTCAACTTTATAATATTAAGTATAGATAAGTATGTAATACATAGGTAAGTATTATATCAGCTAACTGGCTTCCACAGTACAAGCATTGTTTAGTTTAGAGCTAGATGGCGTTGTGTGTGAAATGTCTACCAATATTTATATAATAACTAGCAGTGCCCCGCGGTGCTGCCCGCGTAGTTCCCCTTCCAGTTAATTTTTGGGGATAAAAAGTAGCCTATTTTTTCTTCCCGACCACAGATTTCTAAAACAAAAGGCAGATGGAACGTGGGGAACACAGATCCTGAGGTCCAGAAAGCAAATATCAAACGCCAAAGCAAATACAAACTCCAGTCAGTACGAAATTCATCAAATCGCTCTATCATTTAACGTCTCCAGTCCAATATAAACGTTTGGTAAGTACTTGGACGACGGAACTTTGGGTGGCGATGTGAATAACCACAGATTTCTAAAACAAAAGGCAGATGGAACGTGCGGAACACAGATCCTTAGGTCCGGAAAGCAAATATCAAACGCCAAAGCAAATACAAACTCCAGTCAGTACGAAACTGACTTCCGTCTCGTACGGGAGTCCCGTGTGATTTTATGTTTTGTTTAAGATTATGCCGTCTTGTGTCATCAAACATTGTTCCCAAAAATAAAAAAAAAGAAATTTCATAGGAAAGTTAGAATATTTTTACTGGTATTTATATAATTTAGATGATTTTATTTCGATTGATGAATAGAAACACAACACTTCAACGAAAATAGGTCAGTGTTGCTATACTAAATTGAAATTTTGTTCCCTGAAGTTAAGGTAAAATATAGATTCTAATTTTGTTTTGAAGATACTCGTAGACCAAATTATTGATGAACATTGTATAATTCAATTTTAAGCCCTATTTTTATAATCGTTATTTTTTTTATTTAATGTGAATCGATGCCAAGAACAAATCGTCGCCGTTACTAGGGTTAATAAAAATACTAATAGTGTTGATGAAAACTATAGTTATGAAACGAATAGATAAGAACAAATCCTCGCCGTTATAAAACGTCTCGTCTATGACCTGTGGATTCTAACTTGATTTGTGCAGTGCTGTTAGCATATATATTTTCAATAATATAAATATAACCTATTTCTTTCTTACTCCTTATTGAATTAGAGCCTCTCAGAGCAGATTGTGTTTGATTGAGTCGAAAGCTTTATTGTAGTTGACAAATGCAATGTATAGGTCTTTCCCATACTCTTGAGATTTTTCTATTAACTGTTTTAATACATGCATATGATCAATAGTTGAAAACCCTACTCTAAAACCAGCTTGTTCAATGGGCTGTTCTTCATCTATAGTCCTTGATATTCCATTTAGGATCAGCTTTGAAAAAAATTTGTAAATGTTTGACATGAGGCTAATAGGTCTATAATTTTCAATTACGTTTCTGTCTCCTTTTTTGTGGAGGAAGTTATTAACAAGAAATCCTTGCATTATAAGTATATTATCGGTGTAATAATAAATTATTTTAAAATAATGTTTTATGCGTTTATTATACGTGAAAATTTCCAAAGCTTAAGACAACAATAGTGGGACTTTTTTCTTAAGACTGGGAACATTACACGCACACCAACGTGAGTAATTTGACTACGTCGGTGAGAGCTGTCACGCATACATAACTAATGTCTGACCTCACAGTGTCGTTCACGAAGGTTTCATCTGTTTACAAATCTGTGTGAATAACGTTCAACTGACAAAAACTCTTAGACGGTTTTCGTTGGTTTACATCAACATTTTTGAAAAAGTAAACTTTTCGTTTGCGACACGCGGCGCCTCTTGTGTTCCCCGATATTAAATGAGTAGTTGCCACCTTTTGTCAAGCATAATATTCAAAATTTCACAAGAAGCTCCGATAGAATACTCAAAATAAGCTCACAGACTCACACACATGATTTTTACTGTTATTCGGCGTTTATTCCGAATTTACTGTACGAATATTCGAATTTTTAGTTGCATGCAAAATCAAATTTTTTTACTTCATAGGATGGATATAGTAAAAACAAGAAATCCTTGCATAATATATAATCGGTGTAATAATAAATTATTTTAACATTATACTATATGTGTTGACTATACGCGAAGATTTCCGAAGCTAAGACAACAATTGTGGGTTTTTTTTTCTTAAGACTGGGAACATTACACGCACGCCAACTTGAGTAATTTGACAACGTCGGTGAGAGCTGTCACGCATACATAACGAATTACTGGCATCTCAGTGTCGTTCACGAAGGTTTCATCTGTTTAGAAATCTGTGTTCCAGACTATAAACTATAATCTGTGTTTGACATTTACACTTTTTATCAGTCAATTACTGGAACGCGCGCAATCTTGTTCCTGTAACGACAGTTTCGACGATTATTTTTCTAGTTGTACACTGCACCGCCATATTATAGCTACATACGCAATCGTATCAATGAATTAGTTGAACAAGACAAACTAAACAAAGGAAGTAATGTGCCAATACATACAATTAACTATCTATTAAATCTTAAAAAGCATTAATCGAATTTGTTGCGTTAAAAAACCTGCCATAGCATGGCATTGTTTATCCTACTTTATCGATCCTAGAACCTAATATTATAAATGCGAAAGTTTGGGTGTTTGTTTGTTATTCAACCCCATCGGAACGTCTGAACGGATTCGGTTAAGATTTGGATCAGTTAGAATCGAAATCGAAAATTTTCCCATTCAAATTATTAATAGGATTTAACTTCAGATTACAAAAACAAAAGGTTTTATTCTATTCTGATATTTGAGGATTTAACAGTACCTACGTATTTTCAGTTTACTGTTTGTTGTATCTGCCATTCTTTGTATCTGAAACGTAAATAAATCATAAATATTCCTAGCTAACGGCATTATAGTACTCAGTACTCACCGTTCGTTGACCTTGAGAGTTTGTTATTATTTACAGGGTTCCTCAAGGTCACGTGACAGGGACAGAGCGATACCCACGCTATCTGCTATCCCTCTCTTTGTATCGAGTCCCCAGCTGCCCTTTCTCACAAAATGGCGGACGTGTAACGTTTGTAGTGGTGCGTGAAGATACAACGGTCTTGTGTGCGTAACTTTGAGTAGCGTCAGCAAAGACAAAAATTGGATCATACTACTAATAAGTAATTTTAGTTATAAGGTCATATAAAGTATCAGTTAAAAAAATGTTTTTTTTTGTAGAATATTTATTTATTCATTTCGATACAATCATATGAATATTGTCAAATTTTCACCAATTCCTTGACTCTATAGGGTCAAGTCAAAGTCATATAATTAAAAATAATAGTAATAATACAATTTTAGATCTGTGCGTGCACACGTAGATGAGTATTAAACTTCCTAGTTTCATTTTAACAAAACTAATATTTAACATTTATTTAAAAGATATTTAGGATGAATCGTCGGTTGAATAATTATCTGTATCTCCTGAATCATCACTATCATCTTTTAAGTTAGCTAGAACTTCGAATTCGCTGTCAAAATACTTCATGTATTCACGTTCTTTGTCAATTACACTTTCGCATGATTTACGCCATACATCAGGGCAAATTTTTTCGATACATTCTTGAATAAGACTCTCTGTGTCAAGCACACAATTTTCTTCAATACTCCGTAAGGCAACGTAGTGCTTAAGAACTCCGTTTAGTATGCTCTCTATAGCATTTAGCTCCGGATGATGAGCAGGCAAGTGAAGCACTTCAAATCCTTTACTTTTAATATAATTATCTATTTTGTATCTCACAGATTTACTTTTATGCCTTTTTATTATATCGTAGAGTTCAACTTTGGTGAGATCCAAATCAAAAGATATATCTTTCGCTGAGAGCCATCGCTGCATTTCAAGTTTTTGACATGCTATGGTTGGTAATTTTTCTGCAAGTGCATTGTGAGGTGAAGTATTATCTAATACAACCACGGAATGGTCTGGCAAATTTGGCAGCAACATTTCAGTCAACCATTTGATATAATCATCAAAGCTCATGTTCATATCCGAGTCTGTGGACAGTGGGTTACTTTCATAAATGAAACAAGCATTATTAATAAAGCCAGTGTCTGTTCCAGCATGTACTAGGACTACTTTAGAACCCACGTTTTCGTTTGTATAAATGACAGGACGATCTTCAGAACGATATTTTGTTATTTTTTTTAAATACTGCAGTCTCTGCATCTGAACTTCATGACGTTCAACTAAAACCTTGTTATTGTCATCAGTTTTACGCCATTTATAACCCAACTTCTTCAATATTTTTTCCAGTGTTGCCAAACTACCAAGAAAGGATAATTTTTCGTGCAAAATAGACTGCAGTGTTAGTAATGTTGGAATCTCTTTCTCAACAGTATATAATTCGTGTATTTTGCTCCGAACAACATAGGCAGTCAATCCATCGTCTGTATCCTTTTTTATATTTCGATTTGTCTTTTTCTGTGGTTTTCTTCGCTTCCTCTTCGGTGATTTAAATCTTCCTGAAGTGTTGGGCAAGTTCTTTTCTTCTCTCAAAATTCTCTGTACGGTACGCTCGGCTACGCGTGTCGCTTCTGCAGTGCGCTTTGTTATATTACGTAGATGAGATATATCACAATTGGGTTCTTGGTACGTTAACGTGAACTCATATTCCGCCTTAAGGAAATGGTATATACTGGCAATCATTTCGCGTTCCTAAAACAAAAAACACACAATTTGAAGAAAAACTGAGACTGAAGTTAACTCTGCGAAAGTTATGATACAACATAAACAATCATTTACCTCACTATGAACAACTCGTCTTCTTGGTCTACTGTTTCTTTCCATGCTGACGGTACAACGGTACTAAGCTTAGCGCGAACCAATGAGATAGTGCGACCCGGTTGGCGGCTCGGGCGAAACTGAGAACTGTACATTGAATGTTAGTGAACTCACACACACACGCACACAAACCACGTGTGCGTGTTTGTACACAAAGATACATTACACACACTTCTGACCGACTCGCCTTCGCGTGAACGTCTGCTGATGCCCGCCAATTACCTAGGCCACATTTTATGACCGACCTGCAGGTCTACTACGAAGTCCAATAAACGATATATCGGCCAAAGTCATGGACGTTTCATACCACGAAACACAATCGGTTGGTTGATGACACAAAAACTGTCAAATCAGCGTCGGTCGGGATGAACGAAACGCCCGATCAGATTAACCGACCGATTGTGTTTCGTGGTATAAAACGTCCATAACTTCGGCCGATATATCGTTTATCGGACTTCGTAGTAGACCTGCTGAACTCGAAATTCTACTATATTGGATTAGAACGAAGTTCCTTACAGCATCGGCAGTCTTGGAAGAGAAACAGATTTGCTGTGTGATCGAACTGAAAAAATGTGAGACAATCCGTAAGAAAAATATACAACAGACGTGACGTTTTTATCAGCTAGAGAATAAAGTAAATTTGAATTTAGAACATCGTGCAGTGTGCACTATGCAGTTAGTAATTCAAAACATCATTAAGCTTTTCAACTTTCAATAGTTATTGTTCTTCTCCATTACCTGATCTAAAAATACTTCGTGTCTTTAAGACTGATTTTGTAGTGGTTGGACTCTTTGCAGTCCTTCTGGAAAAATACCACACTTTTGGCAGTTATTTATAGTACCGTCAACCAGCAATGTGAAAACAGTATAGTGTTCCGGTTTGAAGGGCAATGTTTCCATCGAAATTACAGGGCATAGAGATAAAACATCGTATATCTCTGGGTGACGAGCGCAGTGTAGTGCTAGGTAACGATTTGGACTTTCGTGTTCAAATAGCTGCGTGTCACTGTGTTGTTATAGGCAGACATGTTGCTTACCATCAGGCACAGGTCCTGCTCGTCTTATCACTAAATACTATAAAAAAGACGGAATTCTTATACATAATTATGAATGGTCTTACTTACATTTGACCTCACCTTATCGTGTAATATACATAATATAGATAATGTCTAAGGTGCAATCTCGCCCAGAAGATAAAGATTTCGCAGAATCTATACTAAAATCGTAAATCTGAAGACTTTTTTTTATTTGAGCGCGCTAATTTCGAGGTATCATCAGAAAATACTGAACCTATTGAAGGATTGACTATTAAAAGATTTCAAAAATTATTTCATATATTTCCAAAGTTATCACATTAATAATATTAATAATTACATTGTAGAATCATAGTTTTTTATGTGTTCACTTGTCAGTTTATATTTAAGAAATGTCACATTACCGTTAATGCAAAATCCAAACCTGTCAGTATAAGAACGGCCCCACTCCTCGCCGCCACCCGACACCGCTGATTGGCGCGCCGATAATAACCGCGCAAACACGCAAACAGCCAGCTGAGTAAGCCGCGAGCGCGCGCATCTCACACCGTGCTGCACTTGGCTGCTGGTTCCTTGCTCTTTGGTGTTTGGTTACTAGCAAAGACAATATACCCATTTGATCATACGACTGCCCCTCTTTAGCGTTTTACAAGCATAATTGCACTATACCTGTTGCTAGTTCGCTCAGTCAGGCTTTTGATTACGACCGATAGAGTGCTCTGACTAAAAAAGATTAAAAAATATGGGTTTCTGCTCAGTGAAATTGCGAGGAAAGAATAGCTGGACATCCAACTTTACAAAGGACGGTATATCATTTCACAAGTACGTCATTTAATGCAATAATTATAAAAATAAAACATTACAAAATTAAAACGCACACTAAAAAAATGAAACGGGACCCGTTGATGTCTTTCTTTACATCCTGCTCTGTCCTTAGAAGTTTGCATAACTCTATCTCGTTTTGTCCGATTATTGGTGGAAAGTAGTGCACGTGACACGGATATTCGGCTTATCACAGCGCGGATTTTTACCTCGTCCTGCGCCCCCGCTGGTGACTTGGGAATTTTAAGCAGATTCGTTTCAAGGCCGATCAACAGGGTATTCTAAATAATGGTTGCAAGCGACCAGGGCTTACACCGTTCGGAAAATCCAAAACAAAATCAAACGGTTTTATTTGCCACAATATAAATTGGAATTGAAAAGTAGCTTTCGATTTCTTAAAGAGACACATTGCAAGATTTTTTGTCTAGTCCAAAAAAATACTTAGTAGTCCGCTATAAGTCTGTAAGCTTAAGCATAGCTTAATTAGTAGGTATAGGTTGGTAAATATTAGTCACAACACCATCTAGCACTAAACTAAGTACTCGTAAAGTGTGTACTATGAAATATTAAATCCAGATTGGATTATGAAGTCAAATGTTTGTATGTTTGAATATTTGGATGTTTGTTGCTCAATCACCTACCTCAAATCAAAATTTGGAACACAGATAATAGTATGAAATAGAACACAGGCAACTAACTCCATTATGACGAATGGGGTTTTCGGCGTACGCTCGCATCTTAAAAATTCACGAAAAAAGTCTCTCGCTTAATTTTATCAAGCGTTCGAAAAGAAGTATAACTCTAAAAATTATTATTATACAACCACGCATATATGTATATTTTAAATTTTAGATCATGCGCTTTTCGCGTTGCGAAAATGTCGCGCCAACTAAATATATTAAAATACTTAGTTGTATGGAAACCATTGTCTAAGTTTTGGTTCAAAACTTTGTACTGACGCCAACGCAACGTTATGTTAATTCAGCCGTTACTACTGTATCCACCGCAGTAGTACCACAGAGTATACAGTAAGGTGTAAACTTCAACCATTCCCCCCCTCGCCCCGCGGCTCGGTCGTAAACCGACACTGGGCTAAGCTTGTTCCCTAAACTTAAGCACTATTTTACAACTCGAAAGCTGTAAATATACCTAATGTTGTACTTAGATAAACATTTTAGTCTGCTGTTTGCGTTTTGAATATTCGCTGTTTTCACATCTCTACTCGTATTTCAATAAGATTAAAAGAACAGGTATGTATATTTGAAGTAGTCCGCGACAAATGATAGAAATTGGGCGTTTTCAAGACGTAAAAAATACCTGTCAAATATAGTTCTCCATTTCACCGTACTTGCGCCTTTGTTTTATTTTGTTTGTGAAATTTCACAAAAACCAACAGTGGTGCCACACTTGACAATATTTAGAACTATCTTTGACAAGTCTTTTTGCGTCTTGCAAACGCCTCATTACTAATTTTCATTAAGTTTGCCTTCAAACAGATTAAATGCATCAAATCGGCACATCTTTCGGACAAACACAGACAGGCACATCACACACAATGTATACCTCTTCTCACGTCATAGGTAAGCTTAAATATGGTAATAAAGGTAATGATTTGGACTCTTCATGTTCCAATAGCTGCGTGTCACTGTGCTGTTATGTGGCTGGCATGTTGCTTACCATCAGGCACATGTCCAGCTCGTCTCGTCACTCTAAATTATAAAAAAAAAAAGTTTCAAAAGCACCGTGACACTGCTGATGTGGGCAGACGCGTTGCTTCAGGCCATCAGCCAAAGTTCCTAGTCGTCCTGTCACTCTTTACTATTAAAAAAAACATTTTTATGGATGTCGAAAACCTGTCGTTATCTTTAGGGAATGGTTTTTCCGACAAAAAGAAATACATTATAATGTATTCCGTGAGAATTGTTTGAAAAAATAATCAAATGTCTTGAGTGGGGAGTTGAACACATGATCTGGATGGATAAGTGTGTTTTGTCACTAACCCATCGCAGAAGGTGCAAGACCCAGGGTGTGTGTGTGTGTGTGGGTGCTGATTATAAGTCAATGTCGCTTGCAGTCACTCTCTGGTTGCAAGTAATGTACGAGTATAATTGCATTTAAATTAATTCGATTGTATACAAAATAGCGTCGTGTTGAGCTATTAATAAATTATTTGTTTTTACATATCCCGATCTTCAATTAAACTACCGTTTGTTGTGATGGATAAAAATAATCACTACGTTTTCGTTTCAGAGACACTATGTTATTAATATGATAAGATTGATTATTTATCTAAATTGGCCTTAGATTAGATAAATAATCAACTTCGAAATTGCGTAAAACAGATTAGGCCCGGCCAAGGCTAAATAAACAATACAAATGGTCATGAAAAGACCACAATTAGGTACCTCCCTAATGATGGAGTGACGATATACGAAAGACGGCAGGCAGTGGATGGAGACGTATAGCTGAGGATAGGGCTGAGTGGCAAGCCATGGGAGAGGCCTATGTCCAGCAGTGGACTAAGATGGGCTGATGATGATGATGATGATGAGGTACCTCTCGGTGTTTTGTCAGTTATCACGAAAAGATGGAGAGGAATGAGTTTATTTCGCGAAAGCTTCAAAGTTTTAATTGCGTATAATTTACTTACTCCGTTAAGTTTTACATTGTAACTAAAATACCTCTACAAAATAGACACTTACACGAAAACCATCTCCACTTAGACATTATTTACGTTTACTTGCAAAATTTACGATAGATTATTCCGAACTACGCTGTAACTCAGCTAATTCTATCTTATTTTATTGTGTGCTTAGTTTAAAATACCTGAAGTTGCATTACATTTTATGTGGGAATGTGAATGTTTCAGTAGTTTCGCGAAGGAAACACTAGGAAGGCTATAATTTCGTTCGCCAGGCATCACTCACGATGTAAACAAAGAAGTATTGTTCCCATAGACAGCGGGCATAAAGTTTGGTATGCTAAGTTACGTCTTGGCTAACTTTAGCAACGAGTGTTGCCAGCAAGATATTGTGAAAAATACCAAAATACATAGTCATCAGATTAAATTTTTTAACGCTAATATGCATCGTGATTTTATTAACTAATATACTTCTAGCGTTTAGAAATTGCAATTCTACAGCAAACACTCTGATGTCTTGTATTGAAAATTATCAATGCAAAATAAATACAACTTTCCTCTAATATCTGCATAGATAATGATTAAAATGTGAAGCAACAATTTGAACCCCTGTTTACGAAAATTGCGCGGACGAAGGATTATGAAATTTCCCATACGTATAGTTTATACAGAGAAGGAGTGTCGAATGCTAAAATGATGCCTTATTATGATACGTTAAATCAATAAAAATACATTACACACAATACCATGTAAGTATTTGACACAAACACGCATGTTACACACGAATTTCAACAGCCCACAGGGTAGCTATTTGTATTACTAAAAGTAACTATTTGAGTTAGTATTCTCAAAGTAAAAGGAAATTCCTTTGTCCTTAGCTATGTAATTGAAAATTCCAGAAAAATTTGCAAAATTTGCATTCTGACAACACTGACGATGACAACGGTACCTCTGTTTAAGTTAAACTATGCTCATTTTATTATCTTATACTGATACAGTAGGTTTACTGATCCTTACCGTCTTTTACAAGATTACATTAAAATTGCTATGTGTGAATGTTGAATTTACCAAGGGTTTTTTAGATGTGACGATGCGGTCTAAGACGTTGCGCGATTACCTAAAAGCAATCAATTCCCTCTCGGGCAACGCATTCCACAGTTTAGAGTTTAGATACCTACTACGAAAGTACACTCAACCCTCTAAGAAATAAATCCGTCTCTACCATATCTATACTTATAATAAAACTGTAACGGGTCGAATTCTGTACATTGAAGATATTTTGAAATTTTTTTTTTTGGGACCCTCCATAGTCGATACTGATGGCGAAACTGCATTTTTTTTCTTTCATGTCTGTCTGTCTGTCTGTCTGTCTGTCTGTCTGTCTGTCTGTCTTTCTGTATAGGGATCACGCATCACGCCGAAACTACTGATTCAATTCAGCTGAAACTTGGCATGATTTTAGTTTATACTAAGGACATTGCTGTAGGCTACTTTTGATCCCCAAATTCTGATCGGTTTTCTTGCGGGGAGGGGGTGAAAGTCAGAATGTGTATTTGGTTGTAACTCATGTTTGCGTTGTTTAATTTCATTAATACTTTTTTTGTTAGAAAGAACACATTTTTTATATTGTCCCGTCAAAATTTGAACAATATCGGTCTGTTGGTTCGGAAATTACACAAACATTAAATAATAACGATACGCGCGGCGCGTTCGGTACATACTAACTTCTAAGTATTCTGTGTATCACAGACAATCCACAGAATATCTAGATTCTAGATTCTAGAAAGTGCCCACGTGATCGCGTCGCGTCGTCTTGGATGACAAAATAATTGTCAAAAATATATTTTTGTGTGGAAAAACAAACATATTTCGGTTATAATCGACTTCAAACAAGGAGGATGTTCTCAATCGGGTTGCATGTTTTTTTATTTGGTTTTATATTACGCGATAACTCGGCTAATTGTTAGTTGATTTTGATGATTCCTTTTTTGTTTGGTAGAAAATACTTCAGAGGTGATCTTAGATATCGAAAACAGGAAGGTAGTTTTTCAAATATCAACAAAAAAACTAAAATCAGCTTAGATTTATCTGTACGACATAAAATTTAGCACCTTGCACCTTGCACCTTCTTATAAAATTTAGTCGAAAGACATAATTAAATTACCTTTCATTGTCATTGAAATAGATTTTTGTATTTTGGAGAAAACATATTAGCATAATAAGTAGCAGCATAAACAACCCATTAAATGTTCCCACTGCTGGGCGTCGGGGCCTTCTCTCGCAAGGAGAGAGACAAGGCTATAATCTACCACGCTGGCCCAGTGTCGGTTGGTGGATGACATATGACTTAAAACTTAGATTATAGGTAGATTTCGGTTTCTTCACGGTGTTTTCCTTCACCGTTTTAATTACCGGCATTACGAACATGACTCTGAAAAGATAGTGGTACGCGTGGTTTTGAACCCTGGGTCTCCGGATCGACAGTCGCCGTTCTCCCGACTAGGTCAGCTGTAACTTACTAGACCAGCCGTAACTTATTAGAAAACGTATTATTTCAATCCAAATACTGTTTAAAATTTAAAGGTAGTGTTCAACAAGCTTCGGTGACCAAAGCAGACCGTTGTTAGGGTTCCGTTTACAAAGAGTAAAAACGGGACCCTATTACTGAGACTTCGCTATCCGTCCGTCCGTCTGTCACCAGGCTGTATCTCAAGAACGGTGATAGCTAGACAGTTGAAATTTTCGCAGATGATGTATTTATTTCTATTGCCGCTTTAATCATGGCGGAACGTATCAAGTGATCGAGTTGAAATTTGAAATAGAATTAGATTACAGTCTGGAAGAACACATAGGCTAAACATTGCCTATGTATAAGTACTCTATGTATTACGTAACAAACATCCAAACAGTGACATTCATTAATATTTACAGGACAACGTTGGAACGGCTGAACATATTCGGATAGAATTCGAAACACACGTATTAGTTTGAACTCAGTAATAGCAAATCGGTTACTTATAGGTTACTGTGACGTAGGAAAGACTAAGCAAATTTGGTAGAAAATTGAAACAGAGATAACTTATAGTCTGAAATACCACATTTATGTATTTATTACCTATCAATCTGAAAAGAAGCATGGGCCCTAAGGAAACAAATATGAACTATCACGTCAAAACGGCACAACGATATGGGTTGACATACGAAACACATATAGTTTAGAGTCTAAAATTTCACATGGGCTAATAAGTCTAAATTTTCATTTAACTCCATATTAATATAATATAAGCATATATTTTCGTAAGGAACTTGATGTGATGGTAAGGTAAAAGCCAAAAATGAAAAATATATGCACCCGTTTTGGCGTAGATAAAATAGGTGATTTGCGTTCACAATCAAAATAACAAGCAACATAATATTCTCATTAGACGGCGCTAATGCCAGTTTAAATCTAAAAGCACTAAAGGTCATTTAAATCGATGTTTTGCTATTGTGGTATGTATTTTTTCTTTCATCACTAGGTGGCGTTACTGGTATTCTAAATAGTACTAATAAGTTTTTGCTGCTAAAAGGATTATGATGCCAAATTTGGATTCTTTCGTTCTTGATTTTTTTCTATGTTACCTACAATTTAAATTCATACATTAACATTTCACTAGGACTTGGCTTAGATTTACGGGTTCAACTTGCTTGAATATCATTAAAACTCAAAATTTTAATTATTTTGATTCCACACAGGCTTCCTTCAAAATTTTACGCCGGCGAAGTCGCGGGTAACAGTTAGAAAACAGCTTGCGGATTAAAAGAGATAAGTAGGTATCAGATCATAAAAATCCTACAAACTTAACACTGGCGGTTATGTTCGATACTACGAAAGCTTACTAAGTATGTTTGATTTTGTTTAAAAAAAGAAAAATAAAGATGATAAAATTAAATTTATTTTTGTACAAATTCATTCGGGTTTTCAATGACTATTTATCCAAATATTTTGTCTTAGGATACTTCCAACTAATGTACCTATAAGTCAGTAACATCTGCTTACGCGAACGAAGTAGCGGGTTCAGCTAGTTTAATAATACTTGTATGATAAAGATGCTTCGTTTAAATCATTTTACGCTTCATTCAAGAGATTTTACTCTCGTAAAATTTTTCAGGAAAAATTAAATTTAGATAATTAACAGTAAAAAAACATAGAGAGCACATAGTGAGGAAATCAAAATGTTTTAAGAATCTTTTGAGGTCATGCGTCACTTCTCCATATCGGGTTTTCGCGAATACCGTTCGCGGTGTTCAGCTGTAACAATTTGACATCTATGTTTAGAAATACGACGACACTCGTTCAGTTCTTTTTATTCATTTAATTTTAAAGTTCAGCTCAAATCAGTCGACGTCGCCACTATCGTAAATCGTTCTCGCAACAATCTGCATACATCAAGTCACCCGCGACAACTCCCAGGGCCGTCCCGACCGCTCAACATATCAGGGCTGCCACGCAACTATCTACCGCCTACACCAATCTCACTTAATCACCCAGAGGAGTTTCGACTCTATATCTTACCCATAAAGGTTGAAATAAAAAAGTGTTATTACAAAAATGAATCAGCCTCCGTATTGAATTTTAGCAGCGATTGCGAATAAAACCGTCCGCCTGTCAAAATATTTAACGTTGCTTCATGTAGCGTGAGTGTGGATTACGAATTTATAGAAATGACACGACATTTACAAATATTTAAATGATTTGCCTGATTGCTAAAATACATCGATCTACTTAAAAAACCGTATGTATTTTCTGACATCTTAATGTGCACGAATGAATCAGTCAAAATATTCAAAGTTTTAAAATTACAAATGCCAATAATAGATAATAGTGCGAATGCTTCCCAGCAGCATAGCATAAACTGCCCACTGCTGGGCCTTCCTCTCGCGAGAAGAGAGTCAAAAGCAAACCCCACCACGCAGGCCCAGTTTTGGCCCTGATTTAGCTCTGTCCCCTATATTTTTTCTAGATGATGACATTTCAAATCGAAACTCAGAACTGTTTACTCCTTGGAAGTAGAATGGCTGCCAAAAGTATAACACTAAACTAGGCGGTCTCTGCACCGAGTCTTACCACTATAAATAAGAGTAGTTATAAACACATTTGCGAAAATATTTCACAGAATTTAATCGCGATCTAGATTATGAACGCAGATCCTGATCTTTTAATTTTCTCTTGATAAAAGTTCCCTGTGTGTTCTTGTTTTATGGTTTTTATATTAATTTTTTTTTTTTTGCTTTATTAGATCATTTTTGACATTTATTTTGTTGTATGCTTGTGATTGGTATTGATTGATTAATTGATTGCTTATCGGTCAGATGCAGCTGTAAAAAAGCTTTGTTATGACGAAATACAATTATCCAAATAATTAATACATAGAGTACTAATAGAAATTACGTTGATGTCCAGTATTATTGAACCTTGTTCAATAGTTCCAATTTCGACATTTTCCTTTTCCAAACATTACTGTCCTTTATAAAATCATCTACAGTATAATAATAATATGATTTGTCCATTAGTTAGCTCTTTACTTCAGTTTCAGGTTATTCAGCTCAGTTCAGTCGGAGCGTTTTGTCGTGATCGAACTACAAAACGCTCCGACGTACATTGAAAGTTTCGTATGTATAATATTAGTAGGATAATTTTATTTATAACGTGATTAAGTCCTGTGTAGGTATTGGTTTCATCCATAAATAAGTAATAATGAAAGTAATTGCAAAAACAAGACAATTAATCCATCAGTTTCAATGTCTGTCACAGAGATAAATAGCAATCTATACAAACAGGCGAGTATATCTCCAGTTAATGAGTTAATCGGTTTATCAGCCCGTCTCGACGCGTCATGTCTGCAATTATTCACGTCCATCGGTATTCTAAGAATAGCGAGCAAGCCGCGCCGGGCGCAAGAACCAGTCTATAATTGGTATTGGTGCAAAAACTTTGGTATTTGTTTATTCATAATTTATATTCAATTTTAGCAGGTACTCGGTGGTCTGACATGTTTAAGTTTTTGTAGTTTTCAATGCATACGTAATGAGTCACGACTGTTGCTAAGTGTTTCAAAGTTTTCATCGAAAGTAACTAAGTTTAGAAAGAAAAAGAATTCAACGTTTGATTAAAAGACTTCTGTTGGGTCAGCTAGTCTATATCTATAAAAAAAACACTATTTTTCCTGGTCACGCTATAACTTGAGAACGGCTCTACTGATTTTATTCATTGTATTCTTATACTTCGTGGAAGGTTTTACATTAGAACACATAAGAAAATCGCGCAAAAACAAAGAAAACTTATCGAAGGCCTTTATTACAATATTTTTAATCTAATTGTATCCCCTTGATAAATTAAAATATTTTATTTTAATACTCGTACAACATATGGTCGTCTAGCCCATGTACTATTCCAGATTGTAATCTATGTAACTTGTAAATGTCAGACTCATCAGTCCTTACTACGTTATCGAGCAACAAACATCCAACGTTCAAATTGTCTCATTTACTTGTAGCACCACGCGCTTTCACTCGCATAATTCTCGAACCCGTTATTTTTTTGGGATATCAAATATCCTTTATGTTATTCTTGATCCTTTCTGCAGTTTTTGCATGAAAGAGCACTAACATCCATACATACATCATCACTTACTTTCCTAATTATAACATGAGCAGGTTTAAAAATAATCCAATCCAAAAAAGCTCTACACTTTGACATTCTCAGAGAGAATTCGATCACAAGAAAACCCAAACAAATATTCTACGCAAAAACAATGAAAACATGTAATTAAAATCACGTTTACCGTGTCCATAGTGAAGTGTTGTAAGAACAAATCACGGCGAGAGGCAAAAACTCGAGACAGACAAACAAACCGTTTTATTTGCTTATTGTATGGGTCTCGAAGGTTAAGTGGGAGTCGGATTATACCTAGCCCGAATCCTTACCATAACCGCGATCCGTTTCAGCGTGGCGTCACTGTCGGATTACCGTACACTACTAAATCGCTCTTGTTTATAAATCGTAGTTAAAGATTTTCGTCATATGACTAAAAGTGGTATTACACGCTGTCTAATTATATGTTTGTTTTTGTGACGCTAATTGCATCATAAGACGAAGATTAAACCCGTTAAGTAATTAACACATTTAGGTATTTTGTTCATAGATAAGATGAGACGTTCCACAGCAAATTTATAATTATGACAGTTGATTTTAAGTATCTGTGCCAGGTTCCGGAGTTATTTCGAAAGAAAAGTTTTATTGCGCTCCTCTTTGTAGAGTCCGTCTTGAAAAGTATTTAGGTAAGAGCTTATAAAGAGAATAAGTAAACTCTTTGGGTAAGAGCATTTCATATAAATAAAGAAAGGTTTTAAGGAGTTCAATGGGTAAGACGTCATTCTTGCAATGATATATTTATTTTCAGTGTAAATTATACAAATACTTTGGCATAATTCTACTGATCTAGGAATTTGTAGAACTATTTCCAGAGTAGTCCGCCATGTTAAGTGACACACCTTTCCCAGTTATTCTGTCGCCAAGAAACAATGTGAAAACATTTATGTATTCTGGTTTGAAGGGCAACTTTTTCAGAGAAATGAGACAAATTATATGATAAATCTAGGCGACGCCCACAATGCATAGCTAGACAACGATTTGCACTCAATAGCGGCTTGGCTGGTACCGTGCAGTTATGGATAGGCGTATGGCTTACCATCAAGCGTATGCCCTGCTCATCCCGACACTTAATATTAAAAAAGTAAGCACTTAAAAAGAGTGTAACGCTTAACATTAAGTGATGGCACATCAATCAATTTAATACATTCGTAAAATTAATCCTCATTCAATCTGTCGCAGAGCTGTGATCCCACACACACATGTGGCCACACCCACACATACACAGCACATGTGGCCGCCACACACTCATCCCACGGTATTTCTGTCTGCGCCAGCGCATGAACAAATTGTAATGCGCATCTGACAGTAAATGTGTCAACGAGAAATATATCAGTTGACAGCACAACACGCGGTAAAGGCGAGGGATGCTCTTTGTCAGCGAGGATCGGTTAAGGATGAACTTCCACTTAAGATTAACAGGTCTAACAAATAATACAAACCAGAGCAGAAATAAAAATTTCAACAAATTGTTTTTTCTTTAGATATTTTCCGGCAAATTGACAGCGTTGCCGCTCAATTGCAAAACTTGTCTCGTATTTTTTTGCAAGGGCATATTGGACTCAGATGGCGTCAGTGGCCCGCTAGCTTTGGGCTCCGACTGAACATGCAGGATACTGCTTACTTAAGGCCCTAAGCATATGTACTAGTATACCTATTCCATATCCATACCATACACAACTCTACAAATAACTACAGCTTGTCCGACGATTGGCGCAAAGGCCTCGGCCTCAGCTTCATACCCTCTTCAGAGGGTTTTTTTATTTTGTTTGGCATTGATTTTTATATATATAGATAAAATAACAGAGCGAGCACTTTTCGTTGTAACTGAACTCTGAAAAAACTGAAAAATGTTATGTTGATTTGTGTACGCTTCAAAAACTCAAAAAGTTCTGAAATTTTACAATGATATATAATCCGCAGCAAGGATTGTTTTTATCTATTTTTTACATCACAATGCGCCACAGCGAAGCGTGTCAGGGTACAGCTAGTTTTTTAAAAAACTACCTAGGTTTTGATAACATCGCGATACCCGGTGTAGAATTTTATTTTTTTAAAACATTGTACATGAAGTTAATTTAAATATGTAATTCATTTATATTAATTATGCATTAACTGAGTGCTGTATTTATAATCATATCTGAGCAGAAAGGTTATCGGAAAGGTTAACTAACGGATAACCTCATTTGACACAATTCTGCGAAACACCGCTAGTCTCCGCCACCACTCAAGTCTAGCTTAAATTCGAAACTATACAATTTACAAACAAAATCTCACAAGCATCAGACAACAATACGACAGTAGCGCCACACGTCGACGTGAGATTGCGGGGATTGTATAAATGTATATATTTTTAACACGGTTTTATTATCTCGACCTGTATGTAACTAACTATGGAATGAAATCTAAGGTAGGTATTCACAACTAATTTAACCAACTTCCAAGGATCGTAGTGTCATGAAAATAGGTATGACAACTCACTTGATTTAAGGTACCATCAAAAGGCTACTCAATAACTGATACATAGGAGAAAGAATTAGTTTGTTATCTTAAAATTTTCCAGTGATAGCCACGATTTTAAAATTTCAATTTTGGATTGTCCCAAAAACGCTTCGTACATTAAACCGTCGAATTGATCTGATGATGGAGCCGGAAGACATCAACTGGAACTTCATGATGGAACATCGTATCATAGCTGTGGATTTGTTAGAAAAGTATTGTAATGAACTTTGACCACGACTAGGTTTCAAGGTCTGATGATGAAGTCGGAAGATAGGCAAGCGTGTTTTTCTAGTGTTTTTAAACTAGGTTTTCATTTATTAAAACATATTTTATTCGCATTGAAATAATACTAATTAGAAAGAGATATTGAAATATAAAACTGATTTATAAAAAATCTTTAAACGTATTTATTAAACACACAGTAAAATAAGTAATTAATTAATCTCTAAATTTAGAAAGAAAGCTACTTAATGTCTATTTGACACAATTATTACGACTACAGATCTGCAATTACCTCTTAGGTTAATGATAAGACAAGACAAGACAATAAGACAGTATAAGCACTCTGTTTTCCCACAGCTGGTACTCAACGCCTTCTCTCACTAGGACTCAAAGCCATAAACCATCACGCTGGCTAAGCTGCAAAGCCCTAGAGCTCGGTAGCATTTCGAGGCCTTCTGAGGCCTGCTGCTGTATAAGGAAGTTACCTGTTGAAAATAAATAGACAGGTTTTTTTGCACTAAAACGCTCCACACCCGAGTCCTAATTTCCTCTGATTTTAGGGCTCATGTGTATGGTTTAAGTTATAAAAAAGACATATGGATGATCTAATCGCTAAGTTATATTCTTAATAAGACACAGTACTTAATCACGATATAAATTATTACTCGTAAGTTATTGAATTACCGCGACGTTTCGGCAGCGTTCCAACCGGCGGTTGGTAACAAAAACATATCAAAAAAAATATAACAAGAATGTAACAAAAACATATCTGCATTCATTATTAAGTACCTAAAATAATGGTGCAAAAGATCTCCCGTCAATTAATCTGAAGTTATTGAGTAAATTTGAAATCGCTTACTGGATTTTGTTATAACTGTGAACTATGTACCGCAAGCGAAGAATTTCGGCTCTTTTGAACTTAAAGCCGGTTTACAGAAGTCACGGTTAAGACCAATTTGATTCCGTTATGTTTTAAATTATAAAATCGTTAGTTTTAACGTTTCTATGTTTATTTTTTTGTAAGGCAAGATCAAGGATGCCGCATTGATTTGTTGTTTAGCTATCGAAACAAGTACTAACAGCCGCGTTCCAATGATTTGCTGAGGACAAAAGCCTTAAAAATGTACGCTAAACGGGTACAAAATGTACGCTAAGCGGGTACAAAATGTACGCTAATCGGGTACAAAATGTACGCTAATCGGGTACAAAATGTACGCTAATCGGGTACAAAATGTACGCTAATCGGGTACAAAATGTATTTTAGACGTCAATAAAAAACGTTAGAAAGAGTCAACATTGACTTTTTTAATTTAGCAACTCTACAGAATTTGGTGTCCCACCAAATGTTCCCACTGCTGGGACTCGGGGCCATCTCTCGCAAGGAGACAGTCAAAACAATAATCCATCACGCAGACCCAGTGCGGGTTGGTGGATGACACATGACCTCGAAAGATACCTATATACCAAACATTTAGATTTTCTCACAGTGTTTTCCTTCACCGTTTTAAGTTAGCAGCATTCAAATTTTTCTACTTTGTCTGAGAGTTTCTATGTATGTATTTACAACTACATATTATTTACAATTACATATTAAGTAACATATCAGCTATCTAGCCGCCATATTACAAGCCTTGCTTAGTTTTGGGTCAGATGGTGTTGTGTATGAATTGTCCACCAATATTTTTTTTATTTCGCACATGACTTCGAAAAGACAGTACAGTAGTGCGTGTGGGATTTGAACCCAGGGCTCCGGATCGGCAGTCGTTGTTCTCCTAGAACAACCGTAACTTAATTTAACAAGTTTTTTTTTTTAATCAAAGATAAATAAATAAAATAAATAAATATTGGTGGACAATTCACACACAACACCATCTGACCCCAAACTAAGCAAAGCTTGTGTGATGGCAGCCAGATAGCTGATATAATACTTATATAGTTTTAAATACATACTTATTATACATAGAAACACCCAGACACAGTGCAATCATTTAAATTCATCACACAAATATTTGCACTGGGTGGGGATCGAACCCACGACCCTCGGCTTCGCAGGCAGAGCTACTACCAACTAAGCCACTAGGGCAGTCATATGACTAGGGATACGAGTAACTACATATTTTTCTCTTCTCCAACCGTCTGAAATGAAGCGCGCTTGTAGAAGAAACTGAGTAACTCTCGAGTCGAAGGCACCCAGATTGCGCAATTTCCTAGACGTTAATAAACATGACAGCATTCGTACTTCATGTACAGGTTTATTTCCAACTCGTGTGTCGTTCGCAGAAGGTAAGCGATCGCAAGAAGCGCGGCGACACGATGGTGTCCGGTGCCCGCATTACTCACCGGTATGAGCCGATAGCTGGTGTCACTTTTTCTAACCACCATTCAGCATCCGGCTGAGCTTCACGACAGGGCTGCCATCGAAATGTTTACAGCAAATTCTATTTTCATAAAGGGTAAATAAGGAAACAATATTTACTGAAATAAAAAAATACAAATTTGTCTAGATATTGTGTCGACTGAACTCAAAGATACAAAATGGATCTTATTCTGTAACCCTTATTAAGCTAAACGCCTTATGTTTAAACTATTCCACCGATTTAAATAAAATTTGATACAAAAATCCAAACAAACATTATATGTAGATACAAACACTACTGTGTTCCGGTTTGAAAGGCAATGTTTTCAGAGAAATTTGGATTAGTTAGGGAAGTAATATCTTAGAGATCTGGGTGACGAGCGCAGTGCTAGGTAATGATTTGGTTTCTTCGTGTTCTAATAGCTGCCTATCACTGTGCTGTTATGTGACAGGCATGGCACTTACCATCAGGCAAATATATTCTGCTCCTCTCGTCACTCTAAATATACTTAAAAGAAAGATAATTTAGAGCTAGAGAAAAGACATGTGTCTGACATGAGCTACATTTTAGTGCGAACAATGAATTGGAAACGGTAAAAAAATGGGAAAAAAGTTTGTACAAGAGTTTCGATTTTTTTTTATCTAGAAGCTTGAATCTTATATTTTCGGGTTTTAATTAGAATTGTTATCTTATTAAAAATACCGTCGACGTTTGTATAATGTTGTAGCGTATTTGGCGAAAATAAATTACCATGAAAAGCTGATGAGCCGCGGTTTCCACCAGGAACGGGCGCAGTGGCTCCAGATCGATAGTTGCCGTTCTTGCAACTAGACGAGCCGTAACTATCCCTATCCAATTAAATAACATTGCAAAAAGTAGATCGTAGAAGGAGCAGCCCTGGCGCATAGAATAAGGAGCCTACGGCTGACGGCTTCCCAGTAGCACGCGGCGCGCATGCGCCCAGGAATGTCAATTAGATGGTCCCGACATGCTAATGCGGGGAATTATCCAACGGCCGAGCAGCCTGGCCTGCCGGGGAACTATCGCACTCGATCACACCGCGCATCCATCAGGCTACATAATCCGAGAGTTGGCTGAAAATTTTAGGTAGGTATTTGAGGTGAACTAAAACTTGTCACATACCTCTCCTATTATACCCCAATGCAAAGCTGCAGACCTCAACATGTATCCCTCAATTTAGATCACCTGGCAGGTAGAAAGGCCTTCTAAAATGAATCTATCTTTTTAAGAATCCTTAAAAAAATAGTTCCATTTTTTGTCATAAATAATAATACCTCATTGAAATTTCAAATTGCCTCAAATAATTATATTTTTCGCAAAACATTTTTGCACGCGTCCAACAATTTTAAAAACTCAACTAAATGGTCTAATTTTTCTCATTTTTTAAAGTACCACATAAATTGCTTATGGCCTCAAATATAAATATGTATTATATAAAATACTATGATTTTTAAGCATGGATTAATTTAACCCCGCTACTCACCAGCCAAGTCTGCAGCTCTGGGTTCGGATATAATAGTAGAGCTATCAGGCAAGATGGTGGTCAAGTGCGAACCTAGAATACTTAAAAAAATAAATGTGACAAATTATCAGCTTGCCTCAAAAACCTACCCTAAATTAGGTCCCAGCTCTCGGAATAACACGGGAAGTTATCGCCTGCGTGCTAACTCTAGTTTGATGTCTTTATTAGTAGTGGTTTATTGATGTGTAGTATCTATAGCAGCTACTCCGCGGTTTTACCCGCATAATTTCCGTAATTTTCCCAATAAAAAGTAGCTTATAACTAAAATCTAACGCCTTTCAAAATTCAACTCGTTTCTTCCAGCCGTTCCGCCGTTCAGTGATACATTTATAGGGTTTAAATTTGTGTTCAAAATCTCCAACTTTAATTGAGCCACAAACATCCAAACTTGCCCATTTGACTTTTTGCCTTGCCCAATATTAGTAGGATAAGACAATATTTTTTTAAATAAATTCTTTGGAATAATGTGCAATTTAAATACATATTAATTTGTCTTAGTTGAATGTTTAAAGATTTAAAAAAATAATAAATCAGACGATTTTATCAAGATTTCAACATTGCATGAGAAATGTTTTGCAAAAAATATAAGAAATTTCTTTGAGGTAATGGGAAAAACAGTAGGGCTGTTTGGAGGATTCACCATGGGAAGTACCACATCTGCCAGTTGTTCTACCGCCAAGCGGTAATGTGCAAATATTACTGTGTTCCAGTTTGAGGGGCAATGTATCAAGAAAAATCAATAGAGAACAATAATCGTGTATATCGGTGTGACGAGTACAGTGTAGAGCCTGATCATGATTTGGAATGTTTATTTTGCCTGAGACTGTACTGTTGTGGGCTTACCATCATCTACAGACCACTACAAAGTCTATTTAACCTACTTCAAAATAAAAGAATTTCATTAATTAAGAAGAGTTTTGAATTCCTTAGAACCATTTTCAAATTTCAAATTCAAAAATAGGTCAAAGTTAAATATTAAAATACCTAGAAGGATACGCTGGTTATCTGACTTTAAAAATAGGACCATAGGATTCATAGATGCTGTAGATAATATTAACGCTCGTCTTAGACTGGGATTATCATTTCATGTTTGTCAATTCAAATCATTCAATTGGAATAAGAAATATATTTTGCTTAGAACTCTGAGAATGCTTGAGTTCAACGTTTGTTTATTCCTTATTTTCGTCAAATTCCGAATAAAAAGCATTTTTATAAACTCGTGTATCAAAAGCCACAATACACACCAAAGAGAAATATTCCCTAAAATCGTGTGATTTTCCCCTATTGCCAAATCTACAACAGTCATTTTCCCCAAATGTTTCTATAAAGCTCCCGAATGACGTGTATTTTCATGGGAATGCGCAGAAAGGACGATATACATAGGAATCATATACATCAAGCAGATTTCCCGCTATTCTTGGTACTACTTGCCCTCGTTTTGCGCGTAATATATTGTTTATGGTTTTTTCGCGGTTAACCCTGGGGGTTCCTTTGTCTTTTGTTTTGTCTTTGCTGATGTGATCCCTAGTAGTCCAATGTTTAATCTGGAAAATCTGAGAAATTAATTACATTAGACATTTCCACACAATACAATCGCAACCCAAACTAAACAAAGCTTGTGTTGTAGATTGATACAAAACTCATATTTTAGCGGTAGAGTAACTGGAAAAGTTGTGATACTTCCACAGGCAGACTGAGTAGAGTCACCACTACAAATACTTTCAAAGCATTTCTGTTTTTCTTGCGTTTTTCTGCTGTCATCAACAACTAATATTATTAAAATAACACTGCGACGAAAAGATTGATGAGTCATGAGTAGTAAAGAACAAAGGATTGTTTGTATTAAATATTAGTTTTCAGAGAAACATCTTAACCGTCTTCTTAAAATTACCATTATTTTACTCTTTTGACAATTCTCTGAATTATCTTTACTTCAAAACTATCCCATATATCATGACAGTGTGTTGTGAAGTGATTTATAATAAGTATTTACTAATCCCGACGTTGTGAGACGGGTCGTAGAAGGCCAGTGCAAACATTGCCCTTCAAACCGGAACATACTCGTAGTACTACGGTATGTACTACTTGGCGGTAGACTAATTGAGACAGGTGTAGGGTGCATGTAGTACTTCCCCCGGTGGACTCTGCAAAGAGTCCTACCATTATACTCGTAAGAACTTGCAGATACCTACTAGTAAATGTGTATAATTGAAGTCGACTGTCAGAGGTAGATCGATATTCATGGAATCAAGTAGTAATAATTTACATATTGCTAACATTCCCATAACGGCGCGGTCTGGCTACACTCGTGGTGTTGCCACACGTACGGCAACAAACTGGCGCGACCTACATCACTCACCGGCGGCGCCACACTCGCAAACTACGATGGAAATAAACCCTAATTATACATACTTAGTATGTTACGGCTGGTCTAGTCGGCAGAACGGCGCCTGCCGATCCGGAGACCCCGGGTTCAAACCCCACGCGCACCACTGTCTTTTCGAAGTCATGTGCGTAATGCCGCTAACTTAAAACGGTGAAGGAAAACATCGTGGGGAAACCGACATGTGTGTAGAACCTTTCGAAGTCATGTGTCATCCACCAACCCGCACTGGGCCAGCGTTGTGGATTATGGCCTTAACTCTCCTTGCGAGAGAAGGCCCGAGTCCCAGCAGTGGGAACATTTAGTGGGCTGTTGATGATGATACATACTTGGCATTCTAATGATAATTAAACTCCGTGTAATGTTAACGGGGGAAGATTACATGTTTAGAACCTCAATCACATCGGAACGGCTGTTTCCAGAGAAATTACCTACAGGGAGATAAATCATCTGATATGTCTGGGTGACGAGCGCAGTGCAGTGCTAATTATTGGAGTGCAGTGTTCTTTATTTTCCAATAGCTGCGTTACACTGTACTGAATTGAGCACACGTGTTTCTTACCATCAGGCATACGTACTGTTCGTGCCGTAACTCTGTACAGTAACAAAAATATCTTATGACTAGCTGAACCCACTACTTCGTTCGCGTAAGCAGATGTTACTGACTTATACATTAGTTGGAAGTATCGTACGTCAAATATTTGGATAAGTAGTCATTGAAAAACCTTTGAGTCTGAGTGAATTTGTTTTTCCACACAATAATTTATTTAATTTTATCATCTTTATTTTTCTTTTTTTTAAACAAAATCAAACATACTTAGTAAGGTTTCGTAGTATCGAACATAGCCGCAAGTGTTAAGTTTGTAGGATTTTTATAGGTTACATTATGAAAAGTCTGAAGCTAATGTGCATGATCTGATACCTACTTACCTATTTCTTTTTATCCGCAAGCTGTTTTCTAGCTGTTACCCGCGACTTCGCCGGCGCAAAATTTTCAACGAAGCCTATGTGGAATCAAAATAATTATAATTTTGAGTTTTAATGATATTCAAGCAAGTTGAACCCGTAAATCTAAGCCAAGACCTAGTGAAATGTTAATGTATGAATTTAATTGTAGGTAACATAGAAAAAAATCAAGAACGAAAGAATCCAAATTTGGCATCATAATCCTTTTAGCAGCAAAAACTTATTAGTACTATTTAGAATACCAGTAACGCCACCTAGTGATGAAAGAAAAAATACATACCACAATAGCAAAACATCGATTTAAATGACCTTTAGTGCTTTTAGATTTAAACTGGCATTAGCGCCGTCTAATGAGAATATTATGTTGCTTGTTATTTTGATTGTGAACGCAAATCACCTATTTTATCTACGCCAAAACGGGTGCATATATTTTTCATTTTTGGCTTTTACCTTACCATCACATCAAGTTCCTTACGAAAATATATGCTGATATTAATATGGAGTTAAATGAAAATGTAGACTTATTAGCCCATGTGCAATTTTAGACTCTAAACTATATGTGTTTCGTATGTCAACCCATATCGTTGTGCCGTTTTGACGTGATAGTTAATATTTGTTTCCTTAGGGCCCATGCTTCTATTCAGGTTGATAGGTACTAAATACATAAATGTGGTATTTCAGACTATAAGTTATCTCTGTTTCAATTTTCTACCAAATTTGCTTAGTCTTTCCTACGTCACAGTAACCTATAAGTAACCGATTTGCTATTTCTGAGTTCAAACTACGTGTTTCGAATTCCATCCAAATATGTTCAGCCGTT
Organism: Ectropis grisescens; assembly: GCA_017562165.1. Classification (NCBI taxonomy): domain Eukaryota; kingdom Metazoa; phylum Arthropoda; class Insecta; order Lepidoptera; family Geometridae; genus Ectropis; species Ectropis grisescens. The sequence continues at coordinate 27,688,845 of CM029777.1, read as the reverse complement.
CCAACGTTGTCCTGTAAATATTATGAATGTCACTGTTCGGATGTTTGTTACGTAATACATAGAGTACTTATACATAGGCAATGTTTAGCCTATGTGTTCTTCAAGGCTGCAATCTAATTCTATTTCAACCCGATCACTTCATACGTTCCGCCATGATTAAAGCGGCAATAGAAATACATCATCTGCGAAAATTTCAACTGTCTAGCTATCACCGTTCTTGAGATACAGCCTGGTGACAGACGGACAGATGGACGGACGGACAGCGAAGTCTCAGTAATAGGGTCCCGTTTTTACCCTTTGAGTACGGAACCCTAACAACGGTCTGCTTCGGTCACCGAAGCTTGTTGAACACTACCTTTAAATTTTAAACAGTATTTGGATTGAAATAATACGTTTTCTAATAAGTTACAGCTGGTCTAGTAAGTTACAGCTGACCTAGTCGGGAGAACGGCGACTGTCGATCCGGAGACCCAGGGTTCAAAACTACGCGCACCACTATCTTTTCAGAGTCATGTTCGTAATGCCGGTAATTAAAACGGTGAAGGAAAACACCGTGAAGAAATCGAAATCTACCTATAATCTAAGTTCTAAGTCATATGTCATCCACCGACCGACACTGGGCCAGCGTGGTGGATTATAGCCTTGTCTCTCTAAATAAAAATAATAAAATGAAATTTATTTCGATACCATACAATTTGTTTTAAAAACTATATGACCCATCAGCTCCCGAACTAGTCATAGACTGTGCATCGGGTGCCAATGGCTTCTCTAAAGTGTATTACAAAATAAATGCGAAATATTTAAACTAAATTTTTGATTAAATCTACAAACCAAAATTAAAAAAATATATAATTATGTACAGTGGAATAAAATAGTTCTCTCTCCTTGCGAGAGAAGGCCCGACGCCCAGCAGTGGGAACATTTAATGGGTTGTTTATGCTGCTACTTATTATGCTGATATGTTTTCTCCAAAATACAAAAATCTACTTCAATGACAGGTAATTTAATTCTGTAATTCGACTAAATTTTATTAGAAGGTATAACTATGTCGTACAGATAAATCTAAGCTGATTTGTTTTTTGTTGATATATGAAAAACTACCTCCCTGTTTTCGATATCTAAGATCACCTCTGAAGTATTTTCCACCAAACAAAAAAGGAATTATCAAAATCAACTAACAATTAGCGGAGTTATCGCGTAAAATAAAACCAAATAAAAAAAATGCAACCCGATTGAGAACATCCTCCTTGTTTGAAGTCGATTATAACCGAAGGATGTTTGTTTTTCCACACAAAAATATATTTTTGACAATTATTTTGTCATCCAAGACGACGCGACGCGATCACGTGGGCACTTTCTATAATCTAAATATTCTGTGGATCGTCTGTGATACACAGTATACTTAGAAGTTAGTATGTACGTGGTATGTACCAAACGCGCCGCGTGTGTCGTTATTATTTAATGTTTGTGTAATTTCCGAACCAACAGACCGATATTGTTCAAATTTTGACGGGACAATATAAAAAATGTGTTCTTTCTAACAAAAAAAGAATTAATGAAATTAAACAACGCAAAACCGATCAGAATTTGGGGATCAAAAGTAGCCTACAGCAATGTCCTTAGTATAAACTAAAATCATGCCAAGTTTCAGCTGAATTGAATTAGTAGTTTCGGCGTGATGCGTGATCCCTATACAGAAAGACAGACAGACAGACAGACAGACAGACAGACAGACATGAAAGAAAAAAATGCAGTTTCGCCATCAGTATCGACTATGGAGTGCCCCAAAAAAAAATTTTCAAAATATCTTCAATGTACAGAATTCGACCCGTTACAGTTTTATTATAAGTATAGATAATTATGATACACTAATGACATTTAATGTTCCCGGAATTTTTTATTTTGTATAGCTGAATAAACCAGACAGACACTTCTTAAAACTAGTCAAAAAATATCTAGTTACTATCTTAGTGTCTTCAAATCGGTATTTTGTAGGTAAGCACGCTCGTCGTGGACCGCATCGTCGCTTAGCTTCAGGCGAGATGGCGGTCAAGAGTAAACATAATGTATTAGCTACAAAAATTGATCAGTACGTGAAGTATGAACTCTAGCAATGACTTTGACGAATACTAATTTTATTATTTAAGTGACGAAAACCTCGAATACTGCAGATTCTTCTAGGCGCTACAATCTTCAATCTTCTACCGAATCACCGTTTTTGTTTAAACTCTCGCACGCACAACGCGCGGTCTGGTCCCGAGAAACGCTCCATAGCGACTGAATTCCCAAGAGTCACCCCTCAGAATCCCCAGATTCGTTGCGTTCACGCAGTTAGCTAAATAAATTTTCTATAATAAAAACTTTCTTTTGACATATTCTCTATCTGACTTACCGACTTAGCATGAATATAAATATATAGATACTAATAATCCTCGGTCATCTGTTAGAAACTATACAAATATAGGCCATAACCCCATGCAAATGGATAAGTTGAGATCATTAGTTCCAATTTCGTCCGACCGAGCTGGATAAGTTGTCGTCACTAGGCGAGGATATTGCATAGCGCGCGTCTAGGCCGGGATATATCGCGGCCAAGAACACGGTGTTCATTGGGTAATCTATTTACCACTAAGTTGAACGTCACACTATTAATCTATTCAGACTAAATTAATTGCATTCACGAGCCTCGTGATATTACTGAGTGTAATAAATGTTCAGCAATTCATACTTGTTCTTATTAACCACCGATCAAAAAGAGAGGTGTTATAAGTTTGACGTCGTTGTCTGTCTGTCTGGTTGTGTGTGTGTCTGTCTGTGGCACCGTAGCTATCAAATGAATGAACCGATTTCGATATTGTTTTTTTGTGGAGGCTAGTTTCCGTGCGGTCGTTCATAGCTATTTTTGGTTGATATGGATTCAAGATGGCCGCTTTCACCAAATAGTGGACATAATATTTTTCACAACCTCTTCGAATTAGAATTTTAAAAAAATTGGTTCAATTATTTTTTGACGTCCAAACAGCGAAGTTACTTCACGTATGAGCTGTTCGCTTTATACCTAGCACAGATGCGATCTTGTATGGAGTGTTTGCAAAAGAAGGAGTCGACTAAGTAGGTAGGTACTACACAGGATAATACTTATTGAATTATTAATTATACGGACAACTCACGAGTACGGTCTGCCTTACCTAGGTACATTAGTTTTCAGAGGCTAATCCATACTAATATGTCTACAATCAGTTGCCCCATGACGTAACGACAATATAGAATCTAAACGTATTTAAAATCAAGCTTAAAAAATGGCTTGTCGAGCAGTCTTTTTATGACTTTAATGAATTTTATGATATCAAAATATAAGTTTGACATTATTTTTATTGAATTTATGGTTAAGTGCAACGGCACATGTACTAGTTTTTTTATTTAATGACATATTTTGTAATATTTTTTTGACATGTAAAATGATATTTCATTAATAAATTATGATTATGATTATGAGTAATCGTACAAAAGCGGATACTCAATGAACTTGCAGCGGCTGAACAGATCAAGTTGAAATTTCGAACACAGTCTTAAGGTGCAAGTTCGCTCTGAGACTGCGACACGAGACCGCAACAGGAGACCGCGACCGGAGACCGCGACAGGCACTAGACTATTTGACACGCTATTGACCTATCGTGGTGTCCTGCCGCGGGCTCCGGTCGCGGTCTCTTGTTGCGGTCTCGTGTCGCGGTCTCAGCGCGAACTTGCACCTTAAGACTGTGTTCGAAATTTCAACTTGATCTGTTCAGCCTTTAGTGTTACAATATTTATCGCATGAAAATAGTGGGAATGGGGACTACGAGAGTAAACCCGTAACCCTGCTAGTTAATAATATCAGAGAAAAAACTATCGGATGTGGCCACGAAAAGTTGATTTGGATTGTTCAAACACAAGTCAACCCCAAAGCTGCACAAAAACTCACGTTCCATTTTACAAACTAAATCTTTATCTGTTATCTGGTGACTAGTTCAATACTTTGTTATCGCCGTCGAGGAATCTATAATCCGGATGTCATCGGTGAAGGGCACTAAATACACAACAAAACACAATGTTGGGATGTTGGGACTGTAAGCTGATAAACGTCGCTAGAGGGGTCTGTGGTTTTCGTTTTGTATTTTTTTTTTATAAATAAAGAGTGACGCGACGATCAGGACATGTGCCTGATGGTAAGCAACATGCCTGACACATAACAGCACAGTGACACGCAGCTATTGGAACATGAAGAGTCCAAATCATTACCTAGCACTGCACTGCGCTCGTCACCCAGAGATCTAAGATCTTATATCTCTAAGCCTAATTTCTCTGGAAACATTGCCCTTCAAACCGGAACACAGTAATGTTGGCACATTACTGCTTGGCGGTAGAATAACTGGCAAAGGTGTGGTAATTCCCCAGGCGGACTCTGCCAAATTTGTTTTGTTGTGTTCGTGGTATTAGTTTTAAATAAGTTGTGAAATGAAATTAAAATTTATTTTCGTATGTATTTTCGGTCAGAACGCCTGATTTTGGTTAGGTCGTAGGTATGAATCTCTCTGCACATCTGTGTTTGTTGACTTGACAACGTCTAATAAATCTATGAACGCCGGCTGCATGCACGAAATAGTGTCGCGTTATGTCCCGTTACGCTCATTGTACGCATGCGCCGCATCTATCAATGTTTTGTTATGACGTTGTCACGTTAAACTATCGTCCGTAAACCAACCGACTGCATAGACAATCAATTTTTTTAAGGTGTTCGAGTTCCTCAACGTTAGTTTTGACGAAGAAAGAAAAAGTGGCAAGAAAACTGGCATAGTCCAAGAAAAACGTCAAAGTGAATAATATTTTCTAGGTCAGTGTGCGTCATCTTTGACCACACAATCGTTTACCATTAAACGAGTTGGCGGTCAAACGTGGACCTATGCATGTAAAAAAGCATGCGTCATCCACCAACCTCTAATTGTCCAGCGACTACGGCTCTTGACTCCGTCCTTGTGAGATAAGGCCCAGCGCCCAACGGTGGGAACAAACAGTGTTTATTCTATTATAATATTAGGACAAAAATCATCAAACTCAAACTATCCGTATCTAACTCCCATCATTTGTAATAAATATTAGATATAAATCGAAATACGATAACTATCAAAACGACACCACTGCCAGTAAGTTTAACAAGTCCTCAACCTTTTAGAACCTTTGCAAAGTATGCACCAACTTGGGCAGACTCAAACTCAAAATAGTTTCAACTAAATCGTATAGTGAAAAAGAATTTGAAAGACCAACATAGTGAGCATAACTTTTGTTCCATTCGTGAGGTAATCGCGTCAAATGTTTTGACATTTCCAAAGAATTTCCAATCCGGCGACAATGACAGACGACAATCGGATTGACATTTCGTTCTTTGTTGTAGAGCTTTGACATATTCCATTGTTAATTTTCAATAGTCACTTCTGTAGATATGTTAATCTTAAGTTTTTTTTTGTTGTGGAGTCTCATGTTGATGTTACATTGTGTCAGTGCATTAACAGATGCTCATATTTTAGTGACATTTGTTTGAAAAATATCGTTACCGTTTCTCCCGCGTAGTTCTTCTACTTTCCCGTTCTTGATACTTTCCAGCGCTAAAAAGTAGCCCATGTGTTGTTCCAGACAATTAATAGTCTATCTAATGTATAATATAATGTAATCTGTGTGTGTTTCAAACGAATTATCGTTTATTTTAACTTGTTTCGTAGCTTAGTTGGTAGTAAGTATGCCTGCGAAGCCGAGGATCGTGGAAATAATTCCCACCCAGTGTAAATAACCCAGTATAAAATGTGTGCGATGAATACAAGTACTTATTCTGTGTATGGGTGTTTCTATTTATATTAAGAATGTATTTAAAACTAAATAAGTATTATATCAGCTATCTGGCTTCCATAGTACAAGCTTTGCTTAGTTTGGGGTCAGAAGGTGTTGTGTGTTAAGTGTCCACCAATATTGAATTATTTTTATTTTAGGATTACACTATAATAGCAATTACAGAATATTTACTGTGGTTAAATGAGACATTAACTTTACAGTAACAGTAGGGCCATCCATCCTAACCCCTTAATCCAAAATATGTTAATTACACATTTAACCCTAAATTACATCGACAGATATCGAGCCCGATAAAATCAATTAGCAACACAAATAAGCAGACAACCATAATCCCCGGCGGGTTGTAATTTGTGCCGACAAACCTCGCACCTTGATGAAGGAGGCTCGGATTAGCTAATTGTTATTACTCGAGGAAGTTTTGCTGATGACAAACCGGTTCAGGCCGGATAATACTTGTTGTTCAGCACTTAGCCACATTATACGAAAGTAAGCAATAAACTTTTCATGAAGAAGAGGGCTATGAGACGCTGACCACTCCACAACATTTTATGTGATAAAGAATATTATTAAAGTTACGTAAAACATGTTATTGAAATAATAAATATTGGTGGACAGTTCACACACAACACTGTCTGACCTCAAACTAAGAAAAACTTAAACTATGGAACCCAGATAGGTGATATAATACTTAATATAGTTGTAAATACATACTTATTACACCCAAACACAGTACAAATGTTTGTATTCATCACACAGCTATTTCCAATTCACTAGACTCACTAGGTATACTAGAGGCATAATAAAACTTGTCACAGATGAGTTTAACGCTGTTTAATTGCATTCCTTATGCACGCAATTAAACAGCCTTCACCGAATTCATCTCAGAGCAAAACAAACATCACGTACACGACATGACACACCTTTTAGGCCATTCAAAAATAATAATTTCAATTATCAATTTATTTCGACAGAGTGCGATGCTAATTGGGTAAAACAAGTTTATACGTTTTACCACCCAGATTAGGAGATTGCAGGCGCGGCGGCTAATGAAGGGTTATAAAAGTGTGTGGAGTGTGAATTGGTTATAATGTTGAGATCATGAGGCATTACGGATTGTGGTGGGTTTATGGTTTTATGGCCGGCCTGTTGCTGCCTACTTAATAATGCATAGGATTTATTTGCTTGCCTTGTTAACTTTTTTTATGATATGATAATTTATTATCGTGTTTTAAAATCCTTTGAATAGAACCGTGACGCTAAGTAGCCGGGATTTTGTGTGATACAAGTTTTTAGCCGGTTTACTTTTCATCAGCTTTTGAATTAATTTCAGTAATACTTACATTTTCTTCACTTAACATTCAATCATATTTGGTTGTACATAAAAATATTAAGTAGGTTAAATAAATAAATAATTTAGACTTTAAGACAGGCGTAGGTATAATACCCCCCCCTCCATACAATATGAAGTGGACTAGTATCCCAGTGATCGATCAATTTAACCTTAATTGAAGACACAACGATTATATTCATCGGTAAAAACCAAGGATATTCGGGTATACACCTAGTTCATGCTACTTATACACAATAGTTTACACCTCTTTTGCGCTATTTAAATGTATTATAATGTAAGATGTTGGGCTGGATTTAAACTCTATGTTAGAGCCTTATCTCTTAATATTCTCTGACAAGTTTAAGCCAGATATTTAAAATTAGTTTCTTAAAACCGCGTTCCGTCCCATTCATTTCCTGGATTAATTACTTTCGCCGCCGTTCCGGAGATCAGAGTGGTTTAAACGAAAGGTTCAAGTTGGCGAAAGGAATAGTGGGCCGGCGACGATAATCCGCCTGATAGCGGGCCCGACGCGGCCACGTCGGGCAAAGACTATCCATGCAGACTGAAGACGTGACTCAGAAATGGAACATTGTAGGATTATTGGTTAAGAGCGCTTCTTATAAACTTCATATACAATAGGCATGACGACTCATTTTTATTTAATATGCCATGAAAAGGCTACTCAATAACTGAAACATAGGTGAAAGAATTACTTTGTTATCTTAAAAACTTCCCGTGATTACACGATTTTAAAATCACAATTTTGGACTTTCCCAAAAACGCCTCATACAAAAATGCGTCGCGCGTAAAGTTTGTATTGTAGCTAAGCATATTAAATATTGCGTTTAGGAAACTTGTTTCATAACAAAAGTCACTTGAAATTGAATGGGTTATCCAATGTTAAATACATTTTCTAATTTTAAAATGGACTTGCCCATCCAGCTTTGATCATAAAACTTAAACTAAAAAATATTGAAATTAAAATTGGTACATATTTTATTTCATTTAAATACTATCATTACTTATATCAAATAATTTATTATAATTGCAGGATCTGTCGTCACGCCTATTGTACATAAAATATGTATGAGACGATCTTCTTAGCATTCCATGGATTCACCGTGCGGGTGCCGGGTCCATCGTGTGGCAGAGAGAGAAAAACTCGAGTAGTTCCCGAGACTTGTGACTCAGGCGTAGGTTTAAGGGGCCCCTTTCTGACGTACATCAACACTAACCTATATATCATAATTTTAAACGTATTACGACGAGTACTTTATTACTTACGAATACTTTCCAGGAATTCTAGAATAGATATTTGATTGGACCAATAAAAGGTGTGTAATGTCAGAGAGATGACTGTATAGTTGGGCTGAGCTGTGAAATAGTGTCAACTTATTATTTTGCGTGAGGTTGGTACCTATTCTTGTCGGCCAACATAGTGTGTGCATGTGTATTACGAGAAAGAGAAAAGTAAATAGAGAAGGAGAACGCATCATAAAAATGAATTAAAATGACACGGTAATGTAATGACAGTAATGTAAGGCTCCCTCGTTTTTTTTACCTGGAATAGATATTAGGTAACTACGCATTTACTCGTTAGATAAAAATGTTCTCGACGTATGTAGCAATACATTTCTTTCATATTTTCTTAGTATCCTTGTAAGGAGCCTCGATTTTAATATTTTTTAACTTTTATATGCTTAAACGAACACTTGACCGCCATCTCGCCTGATGGCAAGCGACTAGCTCAAGCGTAGGCCGCATGGCCTATGATGGACCGTTTTTACCTAGAATAACCCGATTTACTCTCGATTTGACTCGACTTGGAAGTATTTTGAGTTTGCATTCAGTGTCTTCACAGAGGTAAATTTGGTCACTCGTGACTTTACCTTCTGTGCGGCCATCCTTGCTCTTTGAGCGCGTCTCGTGTCCGCGCTATCGTCCGCATCGGGTCACCTCGGGCCGGCATTAAGATGTAGATAGCATCCTTTCTTCGAGCTGGCAACCCTGATGTGATATCAACGATGCCCTCAGACCGGTGTTGCCACATTCACTACTTTCCAATGCTGGATTTTGGGTGTTATTTTTTATCCTTTAGTTTAGTTATACGACTAACATTGTTAACACTTTTGTTTTAACATTTACTCCAACATTTTGTACAATAATTTTTTAGACATGTTGCCACAATTGTATCATGAATTCATGATATTTACTGTGGATTGGATACAATTGCATGGAACAACCTGCATGGCATGACACCTTGATAAAAGCTATCGAATTGAAAATGATTAGGCACTTTGATATGAGACGATTTTCTTAGCATTCCATGGATTCACCGTGCGGGTGCCGGGTCCATCGTGTGGCAGAGAGAGAGAAAAACTCGAGTAGTTCCCGAGACTTGTGACTCGGGCGTAGGTTTAAGGGGCCCCTTTCTGACGTACATCAACACTCACCTTCACCACTCGTTTTTCTCTCCCTGGCCAGCCAAATCTGATATGAGCCTACTAGTGCAGCTTTAGATACACGTTCTAGTATAGAACTCACCGCACTTCTGGATAAGCCAAGGTCTTTCAGTAGGTTATAGAGAGATTTTGCTGGTATACCTCTCGCTCCCACTTCTACAGCGTATAAACTAACTACATAGCCGAGGTATTTTTAGGTTCAGTCATGTAAAAGCATTTTCATCCCACTATCTTGGATCACATTGAATCTACCTTTTTAAATAAATTATTTTTTTCTTTTCAATATTTTTCGCAAAGCGGCTAAGAGAAACTCCACACTTTCAAATACACGCTCCTCTCCGCCACTACACGCTGCCTCGCTGTTCGTGGACAAACGTGGAATGCGGTCCCCGCCCAAGATAGCTCCTCAAAGAACATCTACGTCCAGTAACTACTAGAGAACGCAGACAGAAGAGAGGCAGAGATCCGTATCCGCGGAGTGGCTCTCTTCATGGAGAGCAACAAAGAAAGATTGGGAATAAGCTTTTGCTTTGTCTGGGAACGGAAACGAGCCCGTTTGTCACCTGGATAGTCTTGTTTGCTCAATGGCAGTACCGCAAAAGTCACAATGAAGAGCGAAACCTACGAAGTAATGTGTGCGAGGTAGACGGCCACCGATTTCGGTGCGAAGGTGCGATCGAAAAACTTACTAGAGTACTCGAAAGATCGAACGCCTTGAACTTACGCAAGAGCGCTGCTCGCATATCTGAGCAGAAGTGCTGGTAAACATCATGAGGTTGTCGTATATAAAGATAGGGGAAAAAAATCTGAGCTTCCTCAGACCCCTTTGCACGATCAAACAAATGCAACTGACATATTGCATACACCTGTTCCTAGTTCGACCATACAAACCGGCTCCGAAAGAGCCCAGCTGAGGTCAGCTCCGGCCAACCATCGACGGAGCCACGGAGTCACGCACTTTATGCCTTCTTCGAATTTATAGCCTCACTGACAGCGACAAGACAAGTCAATCTCAAGATCTGCGAAAACATCATGCAGTAAGTAAGGAAGTGAAAATCTCTTAAAGGCGAAACTCGAGGAGACTGAAGCAGTCCTTTACAATAATGTCACTTCCCGGGTCATCAAGAGAAAGGGAAGAGTGTGAAAAAGGCTTTGTGACACTGAGCAAAAAAAAAAGATGGAGCGTATGGGAAGACCTGTTTATGAGACACCTCCAAACGACCCAATTGTAGTTACTGCCCGATGCACCAAGATTATGCTGGACGATAAAATCCTAGACATGGCCAAGATCATCGAAGAGAACTAAAACGTCAAATCTGATTAGGAAAACTGGGAGATATCGAGAATACAGTCCAACGGAGTTCCAGGATGTATGGATGTGGAAAGACCAAATGGGTGATTAGAAACTTCGACGTGGATAAGGACACCATCATCACCACAACAACTATGGCACCAAAAGGTGTAAGAGAAAAGCTATAGCACCGTATCGGAAACCATGGCTTCTTCTTGGTGTCAGCCACAATGGCTTCAAAATGGTTCATGAGAGCTTCGTCCATCATAATGCAACTTAAACTGAAGGCGTTCCGAAACAATTTACCAGCTCTAGTATAGGTTTCGGAACACCTTCAGCCGAACGACTCTGGCTCTGGACGAAGCTCTCATTAACCATTTTGAGCTAGCTATTGTGGCTGACATACTGCCAAATTGTTTAATTTGTCAAAGGCTTCACTTCAAATATTTGATATTCGAGAAAATGTATCTTCTAAAATATATAAAACTGTATCCACTGAAGAATGTTGGGCCAAACACATCTCAGAAAAATATGGAAATCGCAAAAAACTAGCTATCAATTTGGTTACTATGTTTGTTTCGACTTACGTATGTGGGTCATCTTTCTCAATTTTTTTTAAACAAATAATTTTCGAGATTAACCCCCTCCCAATTACTTGTAGAAGACATACGTCGAATTTGCTATTATTCTCGAGGGCAAACTATAAAGAGCTGGCTTAAGAGGATCAGTGTAATTTGTCGCATTGATTTTAGGTCCTGTGTTTTTTATAATTACTAGTTGAGTTTGATACCGTACAATAAATAAGTAGCACTTAATTGTTACCAAGTTTCGGCGGGTCTAATCGGGAGAACGGCGACTGCCGATCCGGAGACCCTGAGTTCAAAACCACGTGAACCACTGTCTTTTCGAAGTCATGTTCATAATGCCGCTAACTTAAAACGGTGAAGGAAAACATCGCGAGGAAACTGACATGTACCTGGAATCTTTCGAAGTCATGTGTCATCCACCAATCCGCACTGGGCCAGCGTGGTGGATTATGGTGTTGACTCTCTCCTTGCGAGGAGCCTCTGACCCCGAGGTTCAGCAGTAGGACCATTTAGTGGGCTGTTTAAGCACTAGTGGTATTATAGTAGGTAGTGGTATCAGCTAATACCATTACCTACTATAATACCATTAGTTTTTTTTTCTGGACCTCGTCAAAATTTCTGCACTTCATCCGGACCCCGCCTAAAACTACTTGCCGACCCCTGATCTAGAGGGTAGAGTAAATTTTGAATTTAGAACGACGTGTACACTACATATTTATGTCTGTGAATTCAAAACATGATTAAACCTATTCACTTCAACCTCCTTGGTGACAAATTTATCATAATTTTTTTTTTCAATATTTACAACACTCTATAAATCCCAAGTAAAATGCTACTTCTTTGATGAAAATGTACCCGGGTTCGATTCTATGCCGACTAAAATTTAAATTGAGAACTGTAAACATTTATTCTGTTATTTTCCTGATACAATAGTAAGTAACCACCCATCTTGTATTAATCCCCACCCATATCGTGTAGTCCATTCAATACATCTAAATTCTATGCAAATTGCCATACCTTACACCCAGACAACATTCCCGCGCTCACCCACAGAGTAGATGTAGTCGTCATTTAGAGAGATGTAAATGAGTAAATGACGCACTTACGTGTATTTACTTCTATCTGTGACACCATTGGAGCCACTACTGCAGTACAAACTTATCTCACCTGCTGAAACATGTCGCTGTTATCGTATTCAGTTAACGTTTCTTATTATGATTTTAGTAACAGTTTTGGTCACCGTGTTAGATAAGTATGTAGGTAGGTGCTAGTGACGGGACATCATGTCGTCAGAAAAACTATTTACTCACGCTACACCCGACCACCAGCTTTTTTTTTTGAAACGCGCATTATGCTTTGACATGACATGATGATGAGACATGAGTGAAGATATATAGTTCTGCACCCGGTACATAAAACTCTAGTTACTTTATTGTGATGTACTGTACTGTCCCTTTAGGTACTTGTTTTGAAATCTTTCCGCAAAAGTTTCATAAGGCTGTGCCGAAATGAACTAGTTACGGCAAATCTATATACGGCTGAATAATCTAAAACTTTTAATCCAATAATCTGAAATAAAGGTCACCAAAACTAATGGAGCGTGAAATTGGAACCCAGCTGAGGAAAATTAGAAAATGGAAACCTTACAAAGTTGGATTAGATCCGAAGAACTGAGCCTTCAGACGCAGCCCAGCTGTGTGGCCTCTGAACCTATCAGTATTAGTTAGATGTTACCTTACCTAGCTTTATTATTTTTTCGTTGAACATACTTTTCAGACAATCTTCGCTTGATCTTCTTTCTGTTTTGAAGTAAAAAGTTATTTAGCCGGATCGAATACTTTGTAGTGCGAGATTTTTTTGTTGGGTCGCGTCACTGATATCCTAAAGTAGCCACATAGTGTCGGAGCGGCAGTGGAGTGAAATTTGAGTGGCAAGGTCTGCGCCGACTTATATACGACTTGGCTACCACCCGACAAATAAAATATACTCAAAAATGGGCTTTATGAAATGCACTTTAAGATACAGATTACATTGGCAACACAAATTAGCAAACCGCTCGCTGACAGTCGGTTGTTAGTTTATGTTTCCAATGTAATATAAATCTTAACTAGCATGACGTAAAGCCCATATCTGAGTGTATTTTATTTGTCAGGTGGGAGCGGAGTCTTATAAGTGGGCGCCGTTTGAATTAGTGAACTCTTGTTAGTTCGCATTACCAACACTTGCATAATAACATATCAATCGTTATACAGGCAGTATTATTGTTGTTTAGTATTAAAATTCCAAGTTGTAATTTTTATTTCTATCGGCATGCCATGTGACTGTCAATGATTATTTAATGATAATAGGTTTGCGCTTAACCACTATTTCGCCAGATGTTATCCGCGACACGGTCCAGGTTAATTGGCGATCCCAGGAGAAACCGATTCACTTTCGATTCGAAGACACCCAGACTAAATACAAGGAACACTCACTCAGGCAATGGATTGTACAATTTAGAACTGTTACTACGAAATAAAAGCCAAATCTTGTCATTTCAGTTTTGGTAATGTCAATGCATATGTTAATGATAGGCTGGCAGCTTTACGGCGACATTTAGGACTTGGAAGTCTGTTTCGAACAAGGGTGTCGTCACCTATAACCCCATATGCATGTTGATTACCCTATTGCAAGTCGTTCGATCAATTCCAGAGCCAACCCATACCAAATACAGTGATACATACAAGAGCGAGTCTGTTCTTGGTGCAAAGGATCTATGCCGACCATTTTCATAAGATTATAAATGTCTTTACACAATTTTCCTTGTACGATGATAGGACATTTTACAATGTCTCCTGAATAACAGCATTATGAAGCGCGCGACTAAATCCGATCGTGAATGGGCCGCTTTAATCCGATTAGGTCGGTCCAAATTTCCATATAATTGGGCTCGACATGTTGTCGGGTCGCGGGCCTGTTTACGTTACACGGCCCGATTTTGTCTGTTGACGTGGAAAGCGTACGAGCTTTGAGAACGTTTGATTTTTGTATTTATTTTCGCATTTTTTGTTTGCTTACGTAGAATTATTTTTTTCACGTAAAGTCGTATTTTTTCTCGGAGTTTTTGTATTTATTTTTCTATTATGTTTGTTTCAGTCTAGTTTCAGGCTTGTTGCAGGCTTCATCTGGTAGTATAACTTCTTTACTTATCATGTTGGGCAGTGATTTGAAGTTTTCTTGTTAAAATAATTGTCATTTGATCATGGAGATTAGATAAACACTCTCCGAAATATATCCGATGAAGTCTAACAACATAGATATTTTGCGGCGATGTTGAGAATATGAAGTCATTTTCGAACAGTTTTGTTGTCCGTGAACCTTTTGGCATGTGACTCGTGAATTTGAATCTGAAATTGAATCCAAAGCTTTCATCAGATTGTAGGTTAACCGAGCCATCCCAAACACGTAAACAGTACCTATGTACAACAAATATTAAATCTGTATTAAGTGGGTAACTGTTTAAGAGTAACTTCACACCTAGTTTTTGGCAGCTAATTCAGAATTGTAGTCAATGATAGACCCAAAATTGAGCGTATAAATTAATAAAGTAACACTCTAAAGAGGGCAAGAGCTCTCTAGTTATTTAAATAAATAAACTGTTTTCCAACAACATAAATGGGCAAAAATAAAATGAGTATAATAACAGACAGCGCAGGGAAGTGTAATGGCGGTCATAAAGAGTAATGGCTACGTTAGCCTTTTTCGGAACCAATGAGCAAATTAAAAAAAATTGTGAATTATCAGAACGAGTGCTATGGTGAAATTTTTAATCTGGGTAAGTTAAATAATTAAAATGTCTTCCATTTAGACGTTAATAAATTGTGTTCATCATGTCAATGTGTTTTTATTGATAAAAGTAGTCCATTGTGTTTTTTTTCTCTCTGGAAGAATCAAGAATGTAATCCATACCACGTTCGCTAAGTCGACGCCGGTTACAAAGGATAAAAGTAAATCCTACTAATTTTTATTATAACTGTTTGCATGTTTGTTGCTCAATCACGTCGGAACGTCTCAAAGGATCGAGTTGAAGTTTAGGACATAGTTACGTTACAATCTAGAATACAATCATATTATAATACAGTTCTGTACAGTATACTCTTATGTTATAGCCTGTGTTTATTACATTCTGTTTTGTGTGCTCATTGAATGTATAAATAAATACTGTTTTTTAGCAGGATAATTATAGAAAAGAGAACTACGTTGGTAAAACTGCGAGGTACTAATCTATTAGATTATTATACAATATGTTTGTCTACCCGTGTCAGAGCCTGAAATGATTAATTTCATGGACAAATCAGGATGTCTACTCTTAAGTCGAGTAGGAAACTCGCGAGTTTATTTCGAAATTACTTCTTTAGTAGAAAGAGAGTAGACGTCCTGGCATTGATATATTTTTTCTTTAAAAAAAATGTTATAAGTACTTTTTTTGTTTTGAATCATTTTCTTCCTTTTATCGAAGTAAAATTTGCAAAAGCGTAACCACCTTTTATTGCCTATACGAGTATGCCCTAAAGATTTTTTTTTAATCAATATAACCCTTATACTCGTATGGGTTACCAAATAAAACAAAATGGATGCGATTCCACAATGAGAGGATTTTTTTTACTGAAACCTGATTTCTCGATAAAATTAATCATATATTTTACCATTTCAGGCTCCGACACGGGTAGGCAAACACATTGTACTATATCAGTGGATTCAGTGTAATAAAGCTCTAAAAATCAAGTAGCTACGTCTCGTTATCGATCTAATAACCCGATTGTGTTCCGATCTGATCGCGATCGTAATCCGATTTGTAGATTGTCAGCGGGTTCATTTGTGGTCGTGACGCGAGGCTCGCATTACTGATAACACACTGACAGTACGGCCAACTTATCTATGGAACATAGCGAGGTCGCCACAATCGAGAAATGTTAACCACCTATTGTTACTGACAACAACAATGTGACGTTTTCATAATGACGTCAATAGTTCTGCTTTCGGCCGTTCTTCAAATAAGTTTGTGTTTTGTGTCACTGTAAATGGATTAAGTAATTATGAGCCGCTAGCGGTCCGCCCCGGGGTTTTGCCCGTGGTACATAATATCCCCATAACACTCAGGGATCATGTATATATCAAACGGTGAAAGAATTTTTGAGATCGGCTTAATAATCCCTGAGATTGACGCGTTCAAACATAAACACCTTTTCAGCTTTACAAAATTAGTACCTATAAATTTACGGTATCGTGCTGGCCTAGAGTATAAAACTTGCTGTTCAATATCGTAAGATAGAAAGTTCGAATTCGAAGTGTTTTTAAGCACAGATGAATAAATTTGTCATTACCACTGCCACAGTGGAGGAAACATCGTGAGGAATCTGACATATTCCAAAAAATCTTTCTAGAGTATACGTTATCCCGCACTGGGTGGTGGATTTCTATCAGGCTATCGAAGAAGTGCAATACTATATGTAGATTCATCATGGGCAAAAACGGTCTTATTGTGATTTAATGAAAGGGCGAGCATGTTAAGACACCTGCTTACTTTAAGATATTCTACCGTACCGAACAACACTAATACTGTTATTTGCTAAAATTTTACTTCATAATGGATCCTTCAGTTTGTATCAAACTCCGTATCTGAACGAACTTATCGATGTCTCTAATCTCACTTCACCACCATCTCATCAAACTTCAAAGACAAACCGAACCTTTTGATTTGGAGGGATGAAGATTGACTGATATTTTCATAATGGGTAAGTTATTAATTTTATAATCCCTTTACCAATTTGGGTCATATTTAATGGATTAACAAATAGTTTACACATTCTACGTAAGTATAGAGTTATCACAAACGCTTTACACCGAAAAGTGTGGAAGTGTCATACATACTTTTATCGCGGCACATCACTCTGTTACCGTAGAAACTATGTACGTGATCTGCTTACGATTGACACAAAGGAACCGTGCGGAAAATCTAACTCTATACGTAGTATATGTAAACTCTTTGGATAAAAGAAATACACAGCTATGCTGGTTTAGTAGAGAGTCGGCCTGGAGAAGTACCTTCGTACTACTACTAAGTACGTAGTTAGTCATTCTAACGCTAAGCAGTATTTTTAGCTGTTACCTATAGGTTTACATTTATAATGTTATGTACTTAATGCAAATATTACTGTGTTCCGTTTCAAAAAACATTATTTTGAAAGAAATTACAGGGCAAATAAATGAAGTCATCAAATGAACGACGATGACAAGCGCAGTGCAGTGCTAGGCAGTGATTTGGTCTTCATGTTCAAGTGAACCTGTACTTTTATGGGCAGGTGAATACAAAAAAAACTATTTGAACAGGTACCCCAGATAAATTATTCCATATTACTTCTAGTGAATTAGTTAATTAAGCTAAAAACAATTTCTGAAAGATTTCAGATGCCATTAATATCACATCCGTCCTGCAGACTTCAAGTTAGCAGAAGCTAGCAGTCCATTAGGAAAATGCTGAAATTGCTAAATGAAGCTTTATTAAATATCTAGGAACAGTCCCGTCGCTCCCACGGTACTTTTTGTGCAAGTCAGCTGTTTGGAGAGCAATTATACTGTCTTACCTACAGGACGGAGATGTCATGATCTAATAGAAATTCTATTATTTTAGAAGCTGAGACGGCGGGACGAAAAAATGAATATGAAATTAAATAGCTGCAAAGAATAGCCTAAGCAATACACTAAATGTTCTCACTACCTTCTCTCACATGGAGAGAATCAAGGCTGCCAACTACCTACTACACTGGACAAGCGCGCGTTGGCGGATGACGCATATCCTTAAAAGGTGTCTTTCTTAAA
This sequence comes from Ectropis grisescens, assembly GCA_017562165.1. Taxonomy (NCBI): domain Eukaryota; kingdom Metazoa; phylum Arthropoda; class Insecta; order Lepidoptera; family Geometridae; genus Ectropis; species Ectropis grisescens. The sequence goes on along the minus strand of CM029777.1, from coordinate 27,670,434 downwards.
ACATGCCGGTTTCACCTGTAAATAGAAAAGTCAAAAATTCAAACCGAAACCGAACACGAATGAATTCCCACGTTTTCGCCACTTAGCCACCACGGCTTACGATAACCTCAGAAAGAACAGTCAAGTTATTTCAAACTCTCAATATACTATACAAGTCATGTTGGTAGAAACGACTACCAGAACACCTCATATAGCTGATGTTGTCCTATTTTTGAGAGTTGTTATAACACCAAGTAACAATTTTGGCAAGAAAAATCCAGTTTATTCAAGACTACCTGTTCCAATTTAAAATACACAGTCTAAAATCATGGTATCCATTGTTTCTCTTCTCGCCATTTCACGCAAAACGACATGTGAACAAAATGGTGGACTTCCAAAATGGCGGGCGGAGACAATGAAGCAAATTTGGCGGTATTCCAGGACTTTGCAGGCTTTAGAATAAGGCCAGCCATTCCGGATTTCAGTAAAATGGCCTAGTACTTTTGATACTTATTGTGATGTGAACTGATCTCGGTAAAATAGACAGTCTAATGTTGTTCGGAGCAAGCTCATGAATGTTGTGGTAATTTGAATACGCTTTCCATAAAGGAAATTGATGTAAACATAACATGAAGTTTTTAGTTTGGTGGTCTGGTATATTCGAAAGATTTTATTACGTTTCAACATATAAATATGTAGACATCTACAGATACATAAACAACAATAAGTACGAAGGTTTCAGGGTGTATTAGTTTACTTAACAAAGATTTAATTCTAAAACTAAATTACAACGCAACTTTCGCTAAACTACTTACATTAAGCACACCTGAATTATCCAAACCATAGATTTAGTAATGTCAACTTTTTGATCGAAGCGGATAGAAGTCTGGAAATTATCAAGATGACCTCGCTCACTATCATTCAGAAGCGTGTCCAGTATGATCGCGGCGTTACCACGCTTAATAGTAATATGTACTTACACCAACATGGAGCTATATAAATTAAGTGGAATATACTCAATAATCAAATAATGTCACCAAATTCCTGCTTGTAACTTTACTTACAAGTTTGATTTCGACGTTGAGTTGGCACACATCGGAGACCAGTGAACTTACTTCAAAGATCGTCCTATCAATGCCGCCATAGGGGGCGTGAGGCGTAGGGGGCTTCGTAGGGGCTAATAAGAGGGGTGCCAAAGCCTCTAATCAGACAACTTTAACAAGGTTCATTTGAATTTGTTCTGGGCGTCGCGACGCCGCCAGCGAATTCGATGATTTTATTTGACGAAAAAGTCCACCTACTCGTGCTCCCAAATTGTATATTTCAGTACAGTTCTAGGAAAGTTTATTTGTTTACGTTTTAAATAAAGTTTATAAGTACCCAGCCTGCATAGGCCTGTTCAGCTTCTTTTATATTAAATAAGCAAAGACATGCTGAACGTGTTTTGTTTTTCAGTTATTTAATTAGATACCTACATTTACTTAGAACAAGTATGGAAACTAGCGATCGACAACACATTATATTGTTTTGTATTGTTGTAAGTATAACTCTAAATCTAAAAAAGAATCACCAGTCGTTGTGGCAACCTCGTCGCACATACTATACATACAGTAGGTTATTTCGAAAATTAGGAATCAGACAAAATGGACGACACCTTTTGCGGAGAACAGAATGAACAGATACGCCTGCGTTTTCCCCTCGTTAAACTTGGACAGTTTGGCTTTGCTCTATTCAGAGACTGCCTCAAGGGTCAAATCTCAGGCGCTCGATCATACCCTTTGTCAGTACCTGAAGTTGTAGTCCACCTCTCGCGCTGGATATGTATGTATAACTAACTCTCTACAACGCTGCTGTCATCTGCATACCCATTAGACAACAAGCTTCAAGAGATTGTTGATATGCACCAGAAAGAGCGTCGCAGAGAACACCGACCCAAGAAAACATAAATACTAGTGCAATCTCACTACATCTTCGTAGTCACATCCTAGGTACACATATGTCATAGTTTTTTCCCTACTCACTAGGTGTAAGGGCCTCCTTTCGAGTCTTACGTAATTAATTGACGTTAACACCATTTACTATCCAATAATTACTCTGGAAGATTTCCTAAAATACCAAGAACTTGTAGAAACAAAAACTAATTTGAGCCACAATACATTTAAAAGCGTGAACATGTAACGGGAGCCTGTAACTGAAGCCGGTCCATTACCAGTTAGTATAATGCGGTGTAATTACGACCGAGATGAAGTCGTGGCGAGGGGAAACAGGCCGGAGTCTATTTCTGATGTTTTCATTGGGAGGTAATGCACGGGAGCGTCGGAATGTGGCAGAGGAACGCAACGATGCAGTTTAGTAGCTTGAATAATGCTGATTCTGTAATTTGTGTCAGTAGTTTTGAAGTTATACTTGTTTTGGGTATGAGAGTAAATCTTTACGATGCGTCATATCGTCAGGAAAAACCAACACCTACGAGTACATAGAATTTGCTAGTCAACATTTTAGTAAGCACTAGCGACCCGCCCCGGCTCCGCACGGCTGCAATGCTGATACTAACGAGAACAAAATTAAAAATTTTGATTAAACCGACTACCTCGGCTTTGTTATCTGTTCAACATTCTATTAATCAAGCCATTTGATACCCATATTAAAGGAGTTGTGAAAAAAGCTGGCTCTCGCTAATATTGTAAATACGAAAGTTTAGGATTTATTGCTATATCACGTCTGAACGGCTGATAACATCTGGTTGAGATTTAGAACACAAGCACTCATAGGCTTTTTCAGGAACGAAAACGACGCAGGTATGTATAACTACGGGATACTGCTAGTTTTATATAAACGATTGGGGGATACAATTTTTTCGAAAAAAAACCTATGTTTACTATTGCACTCTCGCAAGAAATTAATAAGGAGAAGAATATCTTTATTGTCGTTCAACTTCAACCATATATTACATAATATCTTCAACGCAAGGATCATTAACCGAAGTTAAGTTAATATGCTATGTTTGGTTAAAATCGATTCAAGATGGCCACCTGCACAAAATGGCGGACAAAATATTTCTTCACAACCTACCTCAATAAGGGTATCAAATGAAAGAGCTTGATTAGAAAAATACTACACACCATAACACATTTCAAATCCAAGATGGCCGCCACCGCAAAATGGCGAATTATGTTATATTTTTCATTACTACCTCAATATGGGTATCAAACGAAAGGGCTTGACTAGTAGAATACTTTGCACTATGACAAATTTCAAATCCAAGATGGCCGCTACCACAAAATGCCGAAATACAATTCTTTTTTCACAACTCCCTTAACATGGGTATCAAATGAAAGGGCTTGACTAGTAGAATGTTGTACAGATAACAAATCCGAGGTAGTCAGGGTTTAATCAAAATTTTTAATTCTGTTCTTGTACACTAAAAAGGGTAAAATAAACTATTTTCGTACAAAAAATTAAACCGACTTCAAAACCACAAATAGGCACTCAAAAACGAAAAATAAACTAAAATCATTAGTAGAAGCGCTACTCACTCATCTATTTGAAGTCGGTGCCAGTCAGGTCAAAAATTTAGTAGATTGATGCTATGTAGGCATATGGTAAGTAGGCACAGGTAAGTATTATCTATCCTCTACCTTTAGATTTGGCTGGCACCGACTTCAAATAGATGAGTGAGTAGCGCTTCTAGTAATGATTTTAGTTTATTTTTCGCTTTTGAGTGCCTATATGTGGTTTTGAAGTCGGTTTAATTTTTTGTACGAAAATATTATTCTAACATCATTTAAGCTTTGGGATGCGTTACCTGAGTATTTCCTACTGGATATAAGTATTCTGGGTGTCTTTAAGCCTAGACAAAGTGAATCAGTTTCTTCTAACTTAGCATGCTTCATCATGGACCGCATCATCGCTTCCTATTACTATCGGCGCCACTGTCTGCAACTTCAACCACAAATTCTGAACAAAATCCCATTACCCCTCATTGTCCTCATCTACCCAAACGATTAACTATAGCCCGCGGTTTGGCCCCCAATCAAAGTTCAGTCCCCGGTGACTGGCGACGCGTCGTGATTGAGTTACGTCCGTCTGTCTGTCCGTTATTGTTATTAATTACAAATTTATTGGTAGATACGCTAACGGGGGCAGAGAGATGGCCAGTGTGGAGTAAGAGAAGTAACATTAGCAATGATAAAGCGTCTTTTTTTTGTGAATGTTTTCTTTTTTTGTTGGTTCCATCGACACAGGACGATTTTTAACTGACCTCCAAAAAAGGGCAGGTCATCATTTCGTAATGTTTCGTCACTACCACATTTTAGTAAAGAAATAATTAAATATTTTGGAGTTAATAATTGTTTTTAAAGATTAGCCGTGCTGGTCCACGGGTCCAGATTCGAAGCCTGCGTGCACTTCTATTTTTCCAAGTCCAAATGTTTTACAAATGACAAAAAAAACGAATTCAATTTGGAATTAAATTCAGACATCGCCTAAATTTCATAATTTTTGTTGAATCTACCATCAAGTCGTCCTGATATACTCGTAGCAATTTTTGTTATTTATTGATATTTAAAAAACTGCCTCACCGATTTTGATCAAATTTAATTGAGACCACCTCTGAACTATACTCCACTAAATAAAAAATATCGGAGCTGTCGCGTAACATACAAACAAAATAAAACACCATAGAATCGATTTGATAACCACCTCCTTTTTTAAAGTCGGTTAAAAAGATGTAATATTCAAATACATCATTAACAACAAGGAAAATTATGTTACTCGTTAATTACAACTGTAATAAATACAAAATAATTGACATTTATCAGCACGTTAAACTTATCGTACAGTTTAATTGTATGTTGTTATCTTTGAAAATGTAATTTCATACTATTTTTATGTTTTTATTGAAATGAAAACTTCCTTTGGCGCATCACGTACAGATTTTCCATGGGCTGTGAATTGAGCTCAAGCCTCACGTGAAATCTTCGGCTAAACTCGGAAAATCTAAATGGCCCTCCGGTTTCACCCGCGTAGTTTCCAAGGTGAGTTATCAAATTCGGAGTTACTTGTTTTCCCAACTATCGGCAGCCCCTATTTTAACTACCAATTTTTTTTTGTTTTTTAATTTGCCAATTGAGGTGTAAATTCTACATTTATAAAAAATACTTTGACTTTATCTGTTATCTCGCTACCGCTCCCGCTCCCGCGCGTGCGCTGTGGCCCAGCGTGGGCCAAATTAATATAAATAACATTGGGAGCTGCCGCGAGTGTCGCCGCTCATAAATAACGGAATGGATTCTAAATTGGCTGCAACGGATTTCACAATCATTCGCGCCTCATAACTAGGGCTGCCACCGCACGCAGGACCGAGACGAGCACAATATCCAAAATCTCGGACACTTGCTCAAAATCAACATTTTTTCAAAAATAAAACATTTTTTACAAAATCAAATTTGTAATATTAGGTACTTATCTACTATGATATCATACGTATACTCGTATAACACTTCTTTATTTAAAATTGTTTGTACTTAAATCCAATATACACTATAAAATTTTACACTTTCGCATCCAGATTTCATAATAAAAGGACCGCCTAATAAAACATATATTGGCTTTGCTTGTAGCTTTCTCTCTTAAATTTCAAGCGAAATTATGGAGAGGACAATATCAAATTTAATACCATTTTAGTTATATGGTAGACCCTTTAGCCAAACGCCTTCTAAACTTGCACAAATCTGAGAAATCGGGACGATAGGACAACCCTACTGCTAAGTAACTACTTAGGTATAGTGGTCACCGGTCAGCAGACAAGGACGAGGGTTGCAGTCCTGAACTATATTAAACTACCCTGGGCTTAGTTAGTGGTATACAGTAAGGGTCCACATCTTTACCTGCAGATTTAGATTCCATTAAATCAGTTTCACTGGCGTCAATCAAAGATCAAATCAATTAAATTTTGAATAAATAATGAATAACAAAATAATAGATACCAATTAATACAGTAAGGGTCAATTCACACCGAGACGCGACGCGGCGCGACGCTGCGCGCACATTTTTCATAGAGCGACTCAGAATATACTTTATTCACTACACGAAAAGATACACATTACATTGTGAGAATTCAGATTACGTTGCATCACGCAGCACTGCGCCTCGAGGTGCCTCGCGGCGTAGCGCGACGTATCGTGACGCAGCGGTGCATCGCCGGTACGCGCGGCGTGCAAGAGCGGTGCTGCGTCTCACGGTGCCGCGCGACGCCGCGAGGCGCAGCCTGAGGCCGCTGTGGCGACTTCTCTACTATTTCCGTTCAGACTTCGTTTAGAATTGATGCAGTTCGGTCGAGTGCTCGATTGAAAATATAATGATAGACTGGGATCTTGTTATAATCGGACTTCTTGCAGAAGAGGAAGAGGAAGAAGTTTACAAAAATAAAATTAAAAAGAACACATCACACAGGCGCGGGCGGGGCCGCGCGGCGCCCGCGGCTAGTAGATACGTTCCGCTGCGCCTCGCTGCGCAGCGAGGCGTCGTCCTGCTACGATTTTAAGATGCGCCTCGCGACGTTGCGATGCGTCTCACGACGACGCGCGGCGTAGCGCGCGTCGTTATGAATATCCGTGGTTATGATACAAGAGCCTTTAGTTCCGCTCGCTCGCTCGCTAAGTTTGCAAAGGCTGTACTTATCCGGCGTATCATTATACAACTACTTACTGGAATATATTAAGGATTCGACCTAAGACGAAGAGCTTAAAAATAAAAGCTTATTTTAAATCAAAAAGCTTAGTAGACCGTACAATTATTTTTCTCGGACATTACAGAAAACCGATTGAAACTCACACACTCAACTTATATGAAAATAACATCGATTTTAATGACTAGAACGTCTTATTTCACAGCGATGTGATCGCTGTTATTTCACAGTCGTGAGATAGCAGGTTCAAATCCGGCTCAAAATACATCTCTGAATGTAACACGAAGGTTGCCTGGAAGTAATATACTTATCATCCAAGTGAAGGTACACGAGCTTATTGCCATCACCATTGGCTTCAACGGTGAAGGAAAATATCGAGAGGAATGACGTAATAACAGCATCTTTTGACGAAATGTGTCGTCAGCCAATGCACACTTGTCCACTGTAATACAAATACAAAAATCTTTATTGCTGTTTGCAGGTAAGATAAGGTGATACAAAACATTTTAATAATTGACCCATACAAGCTGGCCTCTTCTTCTAGAGGCATGCAATATGTCTGGCAACACAGTTTCCATTGGTCTGAATTTATATAATGATAATAATAGTCAGCTGATGAAGTCTTCTTCTTCTTTTTCCATTTTTAGCTTTTAATCGGTTGTATCATATTAAATGTCATCCGATTCATAGTCTATTAATTTCTGGCTTCTGTCTAGTTGTGCTATGTAAGTGTGATATGTTTGATGAGCACAATTACGCCAACGTCTTGTGCTTCACCAGGATGCTGTTTTAATGGATTTTAATCAAATCAAATCATTTATTTCATCAACAAACATTGGTAAAATCAAAGAATACGTATAAAAAATTAATGGATTATGGCTTTCACACTTTCCTCGTGAAAAAGGGCCTTGGTCCCAGTACTTTATATAAATTTTACACAATTTACATAAATATCTGTATCTTGGATGCTACCTGTATCAAACCTCTCAGAAACACCGTTACTCGATAAACACAACAAGAGGTTTGTGTTTCCATTTGTCTAAGATATTTACAGAGCAATTAGAGCTAATTGATTGTATTTCCCGTCTGTTTGTCATTGCTGAGATACTTTGTCTACTTGTGATACTCGCCGTCTATGTGATGTCGAGGACGGAGCACTTCAGCTGGCAGGAGTTGGTAATTGCAGCTCTTAGCTAATACGGACAAACATATCACGAACAAGGAAATAACCCGGAAATATCAAGGAAATTTATAAGGATAAAGGAATAACGTTTTATTAATGATACTTGCATGTGTATTTTTAATTAATGATTGTTTAAAAGTGATAAAGTCGCTAATTGGAAGTTTCTTTTTAGTTTTTGTAGTTTTTTTAACCGAATTCAAAAAAAGGAGGAGATTTTCAATTCGGTTGTAAGTTTTTTTGTACGTATGTTACGTGATAGCGCCGCCAATTGTGAATAGATTTTGATGTTATTTTGTTTGGTTCATAGTTTGGAGGTTATTTGATATATGAACAAGAAACCAAAATTTGCTTTCATGTTTTATAGACTACAGGCCCGTGAACAAAATTTATGGGTCCAATGAACCACCAGGAGACCTATGTAGGATGATAGAAGGGTATAAAATAATAAGATTTAGCATTATGCCGTCAATTGAAAGCTGACCAACTGAGTGTAGGCGAAGATAGGGGGGTTGCAATTCTCGATCATTTCTCTTGTCACTTGATTTTTGTATGGCGTTGCGGAATAATGGATTAGACGAGGTACTAAAACTTGGCAAGGCTCCTGGTGGTTCATATTACCCATACATTTTGTTCACGGGCCAGCAGTCTATTAAGCGATATGGATAGTGATAGATAGATTCTTATGAAATTAGGTTGAGTGTCGTCGATGTCGTGATTGAAGTCGATTTTTGTTTCTTCGGAGAAAATATATTATTAATTATTCAGAATTAATCTCCTTATTTTTGTGTTTAGTATTTGTGTGGATAGTTGTGAAGGGCTAGTGACTGTAACGTGCCATCCTGAAACGTGAGGTTGTAGGTTTGAATCCCTCGTACACCTCCGAGTATCTTTCCGTTGTACAAATAATAACCACTGTCTTTAACGATGAGAGAAAATATTGCTTACATGTTTGCAGTGAAGACACCACAGTGCGGCGTGCAGCCTGTAGGCTGTAGGTAACTGTCGCGGCTGGGTCGCGGCATTCGACTCCCCGGGGGTCTACCGTGTAACTATATATGCATTGGCCTAGCTATTGCTGTCTCTGTAATATTAAGGCCAGGTAGTTCTGTCAAATTAGGCATTTAACGCTGTCTTGTTCTCGCGACCGTCACCGACCGCCACGCCACAGTGCAGAAATAACATTAAAATATTGGACTATGTAATTTAAACTCATTTTTTGTTCAAGATTTGTTTATGTTTGTTTGTTTATGATAAGAGTTTTGTTGCTAATAAACGAAGAAATATTAAATTTATCTATACTCGTAGGTATACAAAACTCAACCTTTTCTTTTTTGGTCACACTATAAGTTGAGAACGGCTTTTCCAATTTCATGCATCTTTTTAAAATGTTTCCTAATAATTCACAAGTTCGTCAAAAATTTAAAAAAATGTGCTGAAACGTAATGAAAGGCCAGTAAAAATAGAAGGTTTTTTGGTCAACTTTGCACTAAATTTCTAAAACAATTTTTTTCTATGAGGTAAAGATCACTTACTGAGCATAAAATTACAAAATGCTCATAGATCCAGGTAGAGCTTCAAACGCCAATTGAAAAAAACTGTTTTAGCCGATATTTTGGGAAACTATATATTTTGACAAAAATTTTGCATCTTTTGTTGCTAGTAAACTTTTTTTGTAAAACTTACCGTTTACGATTTATAACCTTTAATGATACGATTGCGATTATGCCGATAATAGTGGATGAAAATGATGTGGTCTACGATGGAACTTGTTTCTCTAATAGAAACAAGCACAGTGTACGTCGTAGCCCCAAGGTTCGAACCTTCGACAAAAACCCACTCTGGTAATGCGTTTCACAGCTTAGTTGTTCATATTACAAATGTGGAGACCAAACTCTTCGTTCAACTCTTCAATCATGATGATGAACGGTGCTGTTTATTCGAGCATCGAGCAATGAGATAGAATAACTTTAATTTAAAAACCCCGACTACAAAAAAATCTACACGTAAAAAAATATTACCTACTATCTAAGGACACTTTGGAAAGTCAGACTAGTCTTAGAATATCTTTGTTACCAAAATCCATCCAGCCGTTTGGAAGACATGTGGAAATAAAAGATTTACAAACATAAAAGATATGCGCGAAAAACATAACCCTTCTTCCATTCCGGTAAAAAGGGACATGTTTATGCTACTGGAACAGAACTCACATCTTATTTTTTTTACATTGTTATCATCAAATTTGACATAATAAATCGTAATCGATAAGTTCGAAAAAAAAAGTTTACTGGCAACAAAAGATGGGAAATTTTATTTTCTACAATAATAATATATATGCTGGCTGTATAACTTTTTCAGAATATCGGCCAAAAACGTTTTTCGAGCTGGCGCTTGAAGCTCCACCTGGATTTGTTATTATTTTGTGGTTTTATGCTCAGGAAATGATTCTAAACCTTATATAAAAAATACGAATCGGAAATTTAGTGCAGAGTTAAATTCTACGAGTAATTTTACTGCCTAAAAGGCTTCTTATCAAATTTGGTCGAGCGTCTAAATTTCTATGAACAATATTAACATTTTCATACAAAAAAAAGAAAAAGCAATAAATTTTGGTGGTGTCACAAACTTGGACAAGAAATAAAAAAATAAAAATTCTAACAAACCCATACGTGTATCTATGGAAAGGTGTTCAAAATTGTATTGAAGTTCCTAACATTTTTTTTTCTAAACTGAATAGTTTGCGCGAAAGTCTCTTCCAAAGTGGTAAAATCTGTATGTGAGGACTTTTCTTCCAAGTACTAAGTACCTTACTACCAAAGAATTTACCTAAATGGCATATAAATGCAAGTTAGGTATCATTTATGATTTTTAGGGGATTTACGCAGGGGATTTCTCCCCTCTCATTATTTCCTTATCCCGATCTCTGATTTAACGGACGAATATTTTACCGATACTTATCTATTTTCCATTGCATCCGCATTGAATTTTTACTGATGTGTTATCGACGTCAGTTTTTTGAGACTCCCTTTTGGTCTACACCATAAAGTAAACAGCGTACTAATTAGTATCAGCGTCTATTTGCAATTCCAATGAAAACGGTATCAAAAATCAAGATCATAGCGTGCTTCACTAGTAATACCAACTGATATTGTTATACTGTGGCACTGTGATTGTAATATTTAAAATTTATCGGTTGTCAAAATTGCAAAATCAAGCACAGGCCCGTCGTCCGTGAGCGCCGAAACGCGACTGATCAGGCTTGCCGAACGGCGCGCTATATATATGGTAGATATTAAAACATAGTGAATAACTGATACTTTTAGCAAGTCAAACTCTGCGAATGCATCTATAACTTTTAGTGGCTTTCGTTGAGTACAAAATTTAGTAAAAAATTCATTAGTTTAGTCATAAACTTGAAATAACTTTTTGAAAAGGGGTAACTTTGGGATTTTTTTCTATCAAGTAAAATTCATTAAATCGTGTTACTGACTGCGAATTGCACTGGATTAGATCCTTAACTATTACATATATTTTTTTCAGAGTTTAATATACTATTTTAAAGGTCTTAAAGTTGTTTTAAAAATTCAAAATTACGGCCCACACGCCCTTAAGCGAAAAGAAAAGAGAGATCAGTATCAAAGCTATGACAGTTTGAGTTAGTCGGCAGACTCCGGTCGATCGCGCCCCCTGGATGGAGGGTGATGGATTTCCCACGGGAGATGCTCAATTTTTTTAGAAAAGGGACGAAAATATGGCGAAATGGCTTTTATATAACTTCCAATATCTTAACATAAAACACTCGTTACTCTGGAACTCTGAGAGCTTACTATATAAGGAAGAGTGGAAGGAAGGCGAGTAATGTTCGTTGATCTTCTTACCCCTTCGTTTTATGTTTCAATTCAGATCTTTCGATTTATAGGATGCTAGTAGGTAGGTAGCTACTAATGTTTTCATGCTTCAGGCTCAACCGAAACTATTCTGAAACAAATATATATCTACATTTTAATATAACCATTATTGTTGTAGTTGAAATAAGTTGAAACTAATCGACATCCTTAAATAAATAAATAAATATTGGTGGACAATTCACACACAATACCATCTGACCCCAAACTAAGCAAAGACTGTAATATGGCGGCCAGATAGCTGATATAATACTTATATAGTTTTAAATACATACTTATTATAAATAGAAACACCCAGACACAGTGCAAACATTTGAGTCCATCACACAAATACTTGCACTGGGTGGGAATCGAACCCTTGGGTTCGCAGGCAACTAACTAACTACCCACTAAGCCACGAGGCCAGTCATAAAGACATGGATTACCACACAACATAAACATTTATGCAAGTGATCAAATGAGTCAAAATAAAATTCAGATTAAATTGGAATTGGTGACTGTGGCGGGGTCCTTCTCGTCATTTAAACTTTTCATAATTGCTGTCATCTTATGTTTACATGGCTTGACTGATTTGCCATTTATATTATGTTATTCACTGTTTTATTTTATATTCGTATTTTATGTCTATGTGTTGATTGGAATTTAATTTGATTAAAGTTGTAATTTATTTTATATTCTAATTTGATTTATTTTGTCATTTAATTTGTTATATTTTGTAATTTGATTGATTTTGGAAATTAACTTTTTTTTTTTTATTGAATTCATTTGCTGCTCAATATATTTAAAATTTCACGTACCCTATAAGAGGAGCCTGTAATTTAACTAGTTTGGAGACGGTGAATCCACATTATGATACACCAATACAGGAATTTGATTTGATTTGAATTATGTCTTCTATGTCTATCGATCCGGTTTTGAACCTATGATTTGTCTGAACTGATGGACTCATGACTGAAGGAAATTGTCTGTGTGTGTTTGACATTAATGTCCTACTAATTATGGCATTTAGTCTCTCTTTGCAAGAGAAGGCCCCCAGCCTTAGCAAACGGAAACATGTAGTGGTACCTACTCTTTATGCTTATTAAGGTTACGTAAGTTAAAAAAACCTCAAACACAATACTCCTTTATTAAGTAAAAAAGAACTCAGCTATAAACATAAACAGCATGTTAAACTACAACAACTGTAAACTAAAGCCTTAACTAAGGAGAAGTAAAACACTCGCGAGGCAGGAGCCGTCTAAATCAGCTGGCCCGAACTCCGGGGCCGGCGGCGGAGCACGAGGCTGCGGAATATAAATCAGGAGCCCCGGGGGCTCCCGTCGGTTACTGACAAATCGATGTCCAGCCAGACGTGGGGCAATGGGGGCTACTCATCCTAACAAGTGGCTGGTTGGAGGAATGATGATAAACTTAATTATCCTAGATGAAAAAATCACAATATACGTCATGTTTGTTGTAGGTTTTACCTAGGCATTCAATGAAGGTAATACAGCAAAAGAGCTGAAAATTTACGTAGCACCTAAATGTTATAAGCTTTTTCATTTATACGAGTAATTTAACTTGCATAAACATTTGTGGACGTTTCCCACAAGCCCCAGACTTAGTAAAGCTCATAGGTACCATACCAGCCAGATTATTATTTATGTAGTATTTTTTAAGAATAAAATTTGTTGACCAATCAAACATTACATCATGTTCGTATAAACCTAATACAAGTAAAATTTGAGGTTAATCCAAGTAAGACACACCTTAGACACAAAACCTTCTTACACAAAATAGGTGTAAGCTGTATACCCAGACCCTCTATCGGTTTTACATATGAACGAACTGGTAAAAAAATACAAAATTAAAAATATAAGGCATGCAATACTATTAATAGTATATAATGCGATTGTTATTTCAAATACGTCATTATTATACATATGAAACATTCAAAATATATAAACTGCACTCTTCGAAATTGAGTATCATTCCAATCACAAAATACTGGAGCAAATGTTTAAGATGTGGTCATAAACCCTCAGATTTAATAGCATTCATACATGCATCGACACAGACAAGATCAGAAAACTGTCCAACATATTCATTATGTAATAAAGCATCTAAAAACCTATAAGGGAAGTAATTTTTTGATAGGAGATCAAGCATTCTGTATTCATAACATTTTTTCCCTTAAAATAAAGTGAGGCTATCAGTTTCGTGAATCTGGCGTGATTAATCAGCTGCCGCGGAACTTGGCAAACAGGAGGCAATCCTCGCCAACCCGGGCCGGATACTCCATGCCAAGCTTTGAGACCGACTATGTAATAGTGCGTTCTGCCTGCGATTTCCGCTGCGTCCAATCTATGTTAATAATTTCGTCAAGGGGTACGGTAGACTTGATCGAAACCTTATATGAATAACAGAACATAAAAAAATATTGATTTTGAGTCGACAACATATGTCCACAAAATTCGGATTATGAAGAATTTCGTTCAATTCTGATGGCACTGACAAACAAACCGATGTCGCCATTTTTGGTGTGAAGTACGTTTCGTTCCATCAATCAACACATTGCGTGCGTCCGTCGCGCCAATAAAGTATGCATCACAATAAACTGTGACTACGTAATGAAACGTATCCGTAGCCGTATCTATATAATCTGAGTATATTCAAGTCTAGTGTGAATCGTTTTTTTTTAGGTGAACGCGTTCCATCATGGACCGCAATGTTGCTTAACATCAGGCGAGATGGCTGTATACAGATTTGATTTGCGTAATAATGTTTGTTTTGAAATAAGCTATTACGAGGAAGTACCGAGATACAGTAATACGTGCTAATTCGTTCCTGGTGAATTCAATAATTATGTGTTCATGTTCTTATGACAGAATTTGTATTTAAATTTTCAATAAAAAAGTTAGCCGTAACAAATATCTTAGTGCGAGACAATGCAGAATGTTTGAACACTAAAACTAGAATGAACTTTCGATAGTGTCGCTCCAGAAAGCAGTAGATGAAAAGTTAAAGAAATCCCGCTAAAAAAAACTAGAAGAAAAAGAATAATGTACATTATACAGCACACCATAAGAAACCCTTCAAATGTTTGTTCGTTTTACTTTGGTAAACTAATTTGTCCTGACTTGGCGACCAGTAAGTTTGGCGACAACTCCACTGAGTCACGACGCCGACGTGCGGTCGCGTGCGCCAGACAGACAGTACGGCAAACAGTCGAACAGTGCAGGGCTCCGCCCTTCCCTGATCAGGCGACGTTCCGGCCTCTGTTATACCTCTATATTCCTTGTTCCTTCGAAATAGCTAATGTACAGTTCGCACGAGCTACGGCTTTTTCAAAAGATTTGAAGCAAAGCTTTGATGATCATGGAATTCTCAATGTCAATATTTAAGATCTTTTAAACTACCCATAACTATCCGTTACTATCCATTTTTGCAAACAATGTAACAGTAATGATGGCTGAATCCAAAATACGAGTATCAATCCAATTAGTACGTCAGGAAGATTTTGAAAAATTTGGGACACGTATTTTTGTTTTATAGTCCAGTCGGGGTAGACATTTAAACAGAAAAAAAACTTGATAGTATAACTCTGCAAATATTGATCCTAGCGTAAAAATGATTATGACCAAACTTGTGAGAAATTAAATTTCCAACAACTTTGGATACCACCATTTTTGCTCTAAAGTTGAAAATTAATTAGTTATTTCAGAAACACGAAAAAATTTAACTTCAAAACAAGATGGCGGCGAATCCTTTACCGGGATTAGTTAGAAAAACGAGATTTATACTTCCAACTATCACCCCCGATGTTTAAGAAAAAAAATCGCTCCCCGGATTTTTTGTCTATTTCAGGCTAGTTTTATGTCTACCCCAACTGGACTTTTATAATTTCTTTTAAAATAGACAACGTTATAGAGTCTATAAGTCCCACTCATCTCTCACTCATCAAACTTACAGAGTGGGTTGGGAGTTGTGACGTCAAGTTTACATGAAAATTGTATAAAGACGTGACATCAGTCCGAATTTTCAAGCATCATATCTGCGTCATTTTTGTTTTTGAAACAAAAGAAAAAATATGTTTACAATAAACATTTTTAGTCACCGTGTATTTTCCTGTGGAGACTTTGGGCAGTTGGGGAACTGATGCTAAAAGTTTGGTGAGCGAGTTGCGGCGTAACTTATGAGAAAAATCAGGTGACCACCGCTCCGGCTCATACCTGGTACAAAGGTTGACCGTAGCAATCCAGCGAAGCAATGCGGCCAGTATAATGCGGGGTGGGTTTACCGGACGGATGGTGGACCGGTGACTGAGTGGCGATTACTTTTTTGTACCATATCATGATGTTAATGAGTTTAATTTTGTTGGACTATATTATAGTAATAATTTTTTGTATTTTTTTTTACTTGTACTAAAATTGACATAATTAGGTGCAATTATGAATTAAAAACTTTGTTATTTGACACCGGAAACGGTGTCACTTTCGAGCTACCAGCAGGCTTTTGGGGCAATGTTCAAGACTTTAAAGTATTTTTCGAACAAGGTAGCCGTTATTCGCCTTGAGCTCTATAACTACAATACATCTTCTGTAATAGCAGCACTGTCCTGAATACCCAGTTTGCGTAGTCCGTTAGATAAGTTTGTTCGGTTATCTCCGGATCTAGGCAGCTCCTCGAGCGGAAGGCTTGCGGCCGAGTCACGCGCGAGCCTCGTACTACGACCCTTAATCTACGCTCATTAGGAGAGAATTAGGATTAAACACTTTCAACTGAAGAGACGGAGACTTAGAGCAGATTAGATAAGGCTAAGGCTTTAAAGCTTAGCGCTTAGTTGTCATCAAACTTTGCGTAACTTACACTTGGAAAGGATTTCTAATATTTAACTACTTAATTATAATTCCTTGTTTAATTCGGTTCTCTGTAGAAACACCAGATAAGTACATATAAGTGGCATAGAACTAACGCTGCGGCTGTATGAAATTATGTTGAAATCTTTCTTCAGCTTAATTTAACGGGTTAGCACTTGACCGCCATCTCGCTTCATGACCACGATGTTATTTACGATGAAGCTTGTTTACAGAGAGTCCTAAAGTAGGTCTCCAGACCAAATTTTTTTTTTTAATTCAGACGTATAAAGTTATATTTTGTAGTCACATGCAAAATATCACACATTTCGGTAAACGCAATTGCCGTCTACATTCCTTCAGGGCAATAAAACTATTCCACAGTAAAATAGCGTTATCAACGTCGCCATATGTCGGTACCGATGCAAATTTGAACACCCCCCTAGGGAATTACATTGCGCTTGCCAAACTTAACTTGCACAGTTCGCGTCTTCTTTCAGATTTATTGCAATAATGTTGTTGGGAGTTGGGGTATTTTGTGACGGTACTTCATGGCTTTCAGACACGATATAGCAAAATTACGGTTTATGTTTGTTGGAGCCCTGCACAGATTAAATACCCTGTTGATCGGTGATGAAATGAATCTCGCCTACGTCCAAACTCACCAGCGGGGCGCAGGACGAGGAAAAAAGCCGCGCTGTTAAGCCGAATATCCGTGTGGCGTCCACTAATTTCCACTAATGATCGGACAAAACGAGATAGAGTTATGCAAACTTGTAAGGACGGAGCAGGATACAAAGAAAGACATCAACGGGTTCCCATATCGTTTTTTTTAATGTTCGTTTTAACTTTATAGATTGATGGTGTTATGTTTTTCTAATTATTGCATTAAATTACTTACTTGTGAAATGATATACCGTCCTTTGTAAATGTGATTGCTGGATCTGCTACTATTCTTTGCGCGCCATTTCACTGAGCAGAAACCCATATTTTATATTATTTACGGTATTTTTGCCAGCACTCTTTCGTTCGAAATCAAAAGCCTGACTGACCGAACTCGCAACAAGTGCAGTGCAATTATGCTAATAAAACGCTAATGAGGGACAGTCGTACGATCAGTCAAATTGGTATATTTGGGGTCCTGCGTTTTCTGTGCTATCTCAAAATTCGGCAACCAATAGAAGTAATTTAATGGAATGATGATTGGGTCAAATATGCTATTCTAATGAGTCCGTTAAGATTGTGGAAAAATATACGACTGTTCATTAAATTATTAAAAATCGACAAATACATATAAATCTCTATATATAAAAATTTTGGTTTGTGTACGCTTCAAAAACTCAAAAAGTAATGGACCGTTTGAGCTGAAATTTTAGAATGATATGTAATCCTAATCAAGGATTGTTTTTATCTAATTTTTGCATTACAATGTACCACAGCAAAGCGTGGCAGGGTACTAGTGATATATAAATATAAATGAATTTCCGGAGTGGAGGGGTCATGACGTCACGTCTACATAAAAATCGTATAGAAACGTGACGTCATTCGAAATTTTCAAGCACAGTATCTTCATAATTTTTTGTACGTGAAACAAAAGAACAAATACGTTTACAATATATTATGTTTATTAACTGACTATTTGGGACTAACGAGTTTTCAGTCATCATGCCCATTGCTAAAAATAGTCTCCAATATAATTAGTTCCCACTGCTGAGACTCAGGGCCTTCTGTAACAAGGAGAGAGTTAAGGTCTTGACCCACCACGCTGGTCAAGTGACGCTTGAATAGCTTGAATAGATGTTTTTCTTTTACCGTAAAGCTAATAATGATTAGAACCTTGGATATCTGCACTCTGAAAATACTCAAACCTGTTGGCGGGCTTCGTACCTACGACTACTAAACCAACAGCGCGCCTCTTTTTAACCCCCGACCAAAAAAAGGGGTGTTATAAGTTTGACATCGATGTCTGTCTGTCTATCTGTCTGTCTGTCTGTCTGTCTGTCTGTCTGTCTGTCTGTCTGTCTGTCTGTCTGTCTGTCTGTCTGTGTGTCTGTCTGTGGCACCGTAGAGCTCAAACGGATGGGCCGATTTCAATGCGTTTTTTTTATTTAGAAGTTAATATCCGTGCGGATGTTCATAGCTACGAGTGGTTAATATAGATTCAATATGGCCGCCGCCACAAAATGGCGGACAAAATATTTCCTCACAGCCTACCTCAATATGGGTATCAAATGAAAGGGCTTAGCTAGTAGAGTACTATACACTATAAAAAAATCAAATCCAAGATGGCCGCCACCACAAAATGGCGAATTATATTATTTTTTTCACTACTACCTCAATATGGGTATCAAACGAAAGGGCTTGACAAGTAGAATACATTACACTATGACAAATTTCAAATCCAAGATGGCCGCTTCCACAAAATGGCGAAATACATTTCTTTTTTGACAACTCCCTTAATATGGGTATCAAATGAAAGAACTTGACTAGTAGAATGTTGTACGGATAACAAATCTGAGGTAGTCGGGGGTTAGTCAAAATTTTGTTCTTGTTATTATAAATACAAGAATAAGTAGGTAGTTAGTAGAGCCGATGCAGTTGCTAATTTGCCTGAACGTCTCAAACTCGTACCTATTCAACCCTCGGAAGTAGCTTACATATTTGAGCCGTTTGGGTTGAGACATTGGGGGCGGGAGCTCATTTCACTTTCTAAAGCCGAGCGTTTGGTCGACGCGACACGTGACCAAAACGCTGGCGTTTATTTGACCCAACGCCTAGACATTGCCATTCAGCGTGGTAATGCCACCAGCATGCTGGGCACACTTCCTACTGGTAGTGGGTTTAATCATCTTGATTATCTTTAGATCATTGGTCTTCGGATAATTCAGATGTGGTGTAAGTAAGTAATTGTAATAAGTAGTGTAAGTAATTAGGTATGTAGCGTAATATAGCTCTCATTGTATTTCAGTTTTATTAATAAAGAGTATGCCCGTTAAAAAAGAACAAGATGAAAGGAATATAAGTGTTACCCTTATCAGGGCAGTTGATCGTCTCATCTTTCCGGGAGTTTGTGAAATTCTCCTGTTTCAACAAATTACCTACTGCCTACTGGTTTAGATAACCTTTAAAGTTCGTAGCCAAAACGGGAACTTATAAAGAATTTAATAATTGGAGCGACTCTCGGAAAATTCTGCGAATCTGCGAGAAAGGAAGAACTGGAGGCTATGAATAACGAATGGAATACAGCTGTTTGGTGTTCTTAGTCAAAGTCTTCACATTTCAGATATTGCTGTTGCGCGTGTCAACATAGGATTCTATTCATATTATATAAGCGAAATTTGTCGGTTTAAATGAGTGTTAGGGTTTTATTAATTAATTTAAAGGTTAAAAGTGAATCAAAGATTATTCTTTATTGTTCCATCATTTGTAGTGGTAGGGCTCATGGCAGAGTCCGCCTGGGGAAGTACCACACCTTTGCCAGTTATTCTACCGCCAAGCAGTAATGTGCAAACTTTACTGTGTTCCGGTTTGAAGGGCAATGTTACCAGTGAAATTACAGTGCTTAGAGATATAAGATCTTAGATCTCTGGGTGACGAGCGCAGTGCAGTGCTAGGTAATGATTTGGACTCTTCATGTTCCAGTAGCTGCGTGTCACTGTGCTGTTATGTGTCAGGCATGTTGCTTACCATCAGGCACATGTCCTGATCGTCTCGTCACTCTTTATTTAAAAAAAAAATATACATTTTAAAAGTTACACAGAATTTAGAAAAGCAGTAAGGCTAATGATACAACTGACCTTATAGCCGAAAGCGATAGGCCACTGTGGTAGGACTCTTTGGAAAGTCCACCTGGGGGAAGTACCACACCTTTGCCAGTTATTCTACCACCAAGCAGTAATGTGAAATCTTCACCGTGCTCTAGTTTGAAGGGCAATGTTTCCAGTGAAGTTAAAGGGCATAGAGGTGCAACAACTTGTATTTATTATTGGTGACGAACACAGTGATAGGTTATTATTTTGAGTATTCATGTTCCAATAGCTGCGTATCACTGTGCTGTTATGGGCATGTTGCTTACCATCAGGCCAGACGTTATCAGTCTCGTACTCTACATTATAAAAAAGCAAATTCTACAAAAAAGAAACGATTTCTAGGATGTCCCAGTTAGGGATATTAGGGATACCTATTAAATTAAAGTCAGCTGGTGGCGGTTGGAGACGGAACACCGAAGATCGGGGCTGAGTGGCGTATCATGGGAGAGGTCTGTCCAGTAGTGGACAAGTACAGGCTGATGATGATTAAATTTCGGATCAGGATACAGATATGGATATAGGAATAAAATTATAACGGTTTCGGATACGGTTACGGATACGGATTGAAGTAAAATATGAACACGAGCGTGCGGTAAAACGAAAACATCGTATAGACCGCAGGCCCGTGAACAAAATTTATGGGTCATCTGATACAGCAGGAGACATATGTAGGATGATAGAAGGGTATAAAGTAATAAGATTGAGCACTATGCCGTCACTTGTAAGCTGTCCAACTGAGTGCAGTTGAAGAGGGGGGTTCTAAACCTCGATCATTTCTCCTTGTCGCATGATTTTTGTACGGCATTGCGAAATAATGTATTAGAAGAGGTATTGAAACTGTATGGAACCAAAGCCGAACACAATCAAATGACCAAACTTACTCTGTAAATCGTCGGAAAATCATGATTTTTTTTCACAAACTAACCATTAGAATTTTAAAATTTATATTTTTTATAGTTTCAATACCTCTTCTAATCTATTATTCCGCAACGCCGTACAAAAATCATGCGACAAGGAGAAATGATCGAGGTTTAGAACCCCCCCTATTCAACAGCACTCAGTTGGACAGCTTACAAGTGACGGCATAGTGCTCAATCTTATTACTTTGTACCCTTCTATCATCCTACATAGGTCTCCTGCTGTATCAGATGACCCATACATTTTGTTCACGAGCCTGCAGTCTAGTATAACATGTCGTTTTATTTATACTCCACCCTTATTCGAAACTTGTGGAACGTATACGGATATATTGTTATTTCGGATATCCGATAGTTTCGGGTTACGGAGCTCCATAACATCCCTAGTTCCAGTCTAGACAAACTCCTGAGTGTTAGTCCTAACCGGGAAGTAATTCACAAAACGTGATGATCTTTTTATCTTGCGTCGAGGAATGAATACTCTTTTTACGGGCTTTACTTCATTTACTGCAAGCCTTAGGTGAATACACCTCCAGCTACATACCGTTGGGGTTACACTGAAAGGTTACAGCTCTTGTATCCACTAATAAATAGAAGGGTAAAAAACATAGGGATTGATAGACAGATTAAATCTTTATGGCACTAAATTTTAAAATAAACAAAAGTTACTTAAACCAAAATAAAATAGCAATTGACGACCTTATCTCTAAAAGCGTTATCTCTCTTCTAGACAACCGTAGGATAGAATTAAAGATCTAGGAATAGAATGAAAGATTAAAGAATAAGGCAGGGGAATACAAAAAAATCGTGGTATGAGACTTCTACAATTAAACCAGAAAACAGATAGTAAAGACTAAAATACCAAAGAATACATTGACAGAAGGATTTTAGGGATAGTCACAGGTCACTGGGACGCCACGCCGATATATAGAAGTGGACACTTTAAACTTAGTTATAGTATTAAACGGCACTAACGTCGTACAATGCGTTACCTGTATATCTACAGATACGAGTATACTGCTATTACCATATCGGTTTGTTGAACTCACAAGTTTTCTCCCATCCGAAAACCATTCCGCTGCTCCGTCACCGCTATATTTGTATGTCAGTGACACGAAATCTTAAATTTCCCCCATGAAAAAGTGCTCAGCACTATTAAATAAGTTTCCACTACGATAGTAACAAGAACTAAATAAAAAGTTTAATTAGCCCCAGACTATCTTGAATTTGTAATTTGTATCATATTCTAAGAATTTCATTTGATACCCATATTGAGGGAGTAGTGAAAAAAGAAACGTAATTCGCCATTTTGTGGTAGCGGCCATCTTGGATTTGAAATTTGTCATAGTGTATAGTATTCTATGTACTAGTCAAGCCCTTTCATATGTTACGCATATTGGGGAAGGTTGTTAAGAAATATTTTGGCCATTTTGTGGAGGCAGCCCATCTTGAATAGATTTCAACCAAACATAGCTAAGAACTACCGCACGGAAACTAACCTTCAAATAAAATACCTCGCATCGAAATCGGACCATCCGTTTGAGCTCTACGGTACCACAGACACCCTGACAGACACACAGACAGACATCGACGTCAAACTTATAACACCCCTCTTTTTGGTCGGGGGTTAAAAAGAGGTAGCCCACATTTGACTGGATAGATTACTTTCAAACACTATGGCTGACTGACGTATGTAGATCATCACTTCATCTAAGGTGAATGTGTCTTACGTACACTCCGCGAGGCATAAGCTGAGCTTTGCATTTGTGTGAGTGTACATGGATAGTGTAGGTGTGACAACCGGCCTTAGGCGCGGCGCCATTCTGTCTCGCCGCGCTCCTGCCTGATTGGTGATCACTCACACTAATGCAAAGCTCAGCCTATACCTCGCGGACAAAATTTCAAGCTCCTGCCTGATTGGTGATCACTCACACTAATGCAAAGCTCAGCTTATACCTCGCGGAGTGTACCACATTATGTTTCCAGTTCATAACACGAGACTCCATAACTTCATTTCGGAGAGTGTGTGACTGATTTGCATGATCTAATACTACCTTGTCCTTTTCTCTATAGGTCTTCTGGTAGGTCTAAAAAGTGATATTTTTTAATAAGTCTCTAATGAAAATGTTATATTCTACTCTTGTGATACAAGTAAGTTCGTCTAGTGTGGATTGCGGTGCGCGTTACTTGAGTGGGTTTTTCCCGATGATTACAATCTTGACGTCTTCAAATCTAGAATGATTCGGTTTTATCTAGTGTAAACCTATAAAACTTAAATTACTTTAATATATACTGTATACATCAGATTAGTAATAATTTTGTTGAAAAGCGCCGTTGTGTATCCTGCTCCTGCTCTGCTCCACCCAGTTCCTAAATATAAGTGCACTTAGTCTGATAACCCACTGCTATTATGCTTAATCTGGCAGCTCTGACTGGAGCTGCCTGATTAATCTGTTTGACCTTTTACTTAATTGCTTTATGTCATTTCATATTTAATTAGGCGGATGTAGGATTTTTTTAAAATAGTTGATAATGATAACAATGTGACATTTCAAGATGCAAGTATTATTTTAATGTTACACATTTGAGATTTATGTCTTAATAGAAACTAAACACCTCTAATTTTTAAAACAAGTCAGTAGATAAATAACCACTTCATCTGAAATGAAACATTTAAAATAGAATGACGATTGGCATCGCTAAATGAGATCTCTTTCAGACAACCATGGCCTAGAAAAATACATTTTCGACGTCAGAAATAAATTAGACAAAAGAGCTTAAAGAAAGTTTTATAAATCGGCAACATTAAAATAAGTGTCAATAAAATTTACTATCAAGTAAGAGATATCGCAGATCTCCGCGGGTACACCTAAGCTTAACTAAAATTGCGTTGGATTTGCTAATGCTGTCTCTGTAATTTTAAGCAAAAAGAAAAAAGAGAGCGATGTCAAACAGTTTTAGTTAGGCAATAAACTCTCCGGTCCTCACAACAGTTGTTTTAAAAATTGCTAAAAAAACAAAGCGGATCCATAAAACAATATTTACGCGAAGCTCGCGCGTCTGCGCCGCGATACCATCGCGTATGAACACGTACTCATACACGTTACTAAATTAAATGACTCCCAAAATGATTGTAAGTCGATGCTATCGGGAGATCGATGCTCGTACTACTGGACGACGATCTGTGGTGTCATATTTCCGACCACAAACACCCGACATAAACAATAAAAATTCTACATTACGCGTACATTTCCGCTTTTCCTTTTAGCTAGTTATAAGATCATGAATTTGGCCAGCAATGGTGACGTAATGTTTCTTTATTGTGGTTAAATTAAAGTGCGTCAGTGAAGGGGTTTGTTTTTTTACAGTTTGGAGTAACATTAGTCAGTAGGGAACGTTAATAAATCGTGAGATAAGATCGGCGTGTGGGCACGACACTGCCTTTGTTTATTAATATTTTCGTATGAGATGGATGACAGCGAAGGTCGAGCGATAGGGAGCTCGGTTCGTTTGGAATGGGTCGGATTCCTCAAGTTTTTGAAGTAGTTATGTCGGGTTGAACTTTCTCTTTGATTCCCGGAGGTATGTCGGAAGTTAGGCTGGTTTGCAAATCATCGGCTTAACGCTGTGAACTGTGTGTACCAGATTTAGTTAGATAAGCTACTCATCCCCAACTACAAACTAGGTTTCAAAGTTCAAAATTAGTTTGACTGACTACTCGATAATACTTTATGAACTTGAAAATACCAGCGTAATTAAATTAAACTATCTAAGAACTAAATTGTGTAAAGCTTCACATTCGGCAATTAGTCTTTGACAATATTAAAACATTTCAACAATAACAACAAATTCAAAAAATATATGTAAGCTTAAATCGTACTAAACTTACAACTGCACATGCTGAGAATGTTGGCTTAGCTATGCATAGGCATCTCCATATCTTATTGATAACAAAGTTAGGTTAGGTTTAGATTTAAAGTTTAGGAGGAACTGGAGATGAATCGTAGGTGTCTGCATAACGATATGTATCCCTAAATAATCATATAGTAATATATTGGTACTCTTTAGCATCGATCTAAACCCCTTGAGCTACTTGAGCGTCAAATATAGCATGCCTTCTCACTGTGAATGTTTGAGAGGTTGGCTCACACAACACCATCTAGCTCCAAACTCAACCAAGCTTATATTATGGAAGCCAGAAGCTGATATAAAACTAATATAATATGTATATATGTAGTTGTAATTACATACCTACCTATTTTAAACAGAAACATCCAGACAAAGAACGTAGTTGTATTCATGACGCAAATTTATTTTATTTGTGTAATTATAATTTGTATGGGAATCGAACCCACCACCTACGGCTTCGCAGGCAAACTTACTACCAACGAACCTACTAAACCAGCAATGTACACTGTTTTTATTAAACTAATGATTAAGTGCCTACTCTCCTTGACGCGGCACAAAATAATGAAACGTGGCGCGCCCAATTCTCATTACGTTCATTAATACGGACTAATTGCGCTAAGACCTCCTACTTCAGCTAGATTTCTAATTATTCCTGAGGTCTGATTAAACAGAACCTGGCGTCTGGCGCTCAACGAGTTTTATAATTTACGCGAACTCGAATATCCTTCAAAATATAATTGAGTATTAAGCTCCACCGACGTTATTTTGTGAAATGGGTAACTTTTGCGATAAAATTATGATAATAATAATCGTATACCGGAATTTAATTCGTTTTAATTACACATAAACCTAGAAAAACCTAGTAATACGTACCATGCACACAGGCGCGGACCTAGGGGGGGTCATGAGGTCATGACCCCCCCCCCCCCATGGGCTGGGGCCAGTACCTAAATGGACGGACCACCGATTAAAAAGCATGCATGTGCTTATCACACAGTTTTGTGACATGACCACGACTACGTGACCTCCTTGACCCCTCCTGGAGCCATGTGACCCCCCCCCCCCATCCCTGAAGCCAAATCTGGATCCGTCCTTGCATGTACCAAACCTTATAATAATATGTCCATTACGTTCATCATACAAAAATCCAGTGGAAATCATAAAACCGCCAAAACACACAAATATTCCCAATCTGTAGGCTTTATTCCTTGGGATTATGCTGAAGGAAACCTCTAGATTCTGTACTGTGTTTCTGCCCAGTGTGCTTTGTATACCAAACCTGTTTTAATTTTACAAGAACCTTAAAATACATATCTTGTCATTATCCTAGCAAGTGTGGTCGCCACAACGTGATCTGTATAATGTATAATAAAATATAATTATGTAAATATTATTAGAACGTTTGAGAATCGCCTCGTTCAAGCCTTTGGAACATCGCCCATGAAACGATGTCGCTTTCTTGAGTAACGAGCAGTTCGATAGAAAAATGGGGAAGGTATTAATTTGATCAAGCCGATCTGAAGCTGCAGACTTCATGAAGTTACAACTACGAAACTCTACGTAATATATTGTCAGTAGGCACACAGTATTCACCAGTTTCTTCTCCATAATATATTTGTATAAATATGACAGTACAAATAAATGCCAAATAGGTATAAATCTGAAATCAAACCGTCGCTATCTCGGCGCGTCGGCGCCGCCTGACCTCCGATAGCGAGTTTACGTCATCTCCACGAATGTAGGATAAACATAGGAGATCTAACCGGTGGAATAATCTAGAAATATGGCTCTCTGATAACGACACGGGTCAAAAAACTCTCAAAATTCTCCGTATATTGTAAAAACACCAAGAGTAACTTCATTAAAAGTGGTATCATTACAATTATATGCCGGCTAGTATTCATATTAAAATATAAGATAGAAATTCTGCTAATATAATAAATACCAAAGTTCATTTGTATGTTTGGCAGTTTGTTAATTTTTCAAGAAAATACTACTAAATCCTTTTAATGATTTCATTCATTCATAATTTAAGAGCGACGCTCTTGTCGGTGGAGTTCCTTCCATGTACTTCTACACTCCGCCTTCTCCTTGATACGATACTACATTTATCTTCTCCTTCACTTGGTTCATGTAACTTCTCCTAGGTCTACATCTCTTCCTCCTCCCTTCTAATTTACCTTCCATTATTGTTCTAATCTGGACAAAATTTGGTACATTCATAGATAATATTATCTGGAATAATACATAGTGTAACGGGAACGGGAAGCAACGAGCTCCCACTAGTATAAAATAAGACAGGACATGTGAATTAATTCACACAGTAAAAATAATTTGAATTAAAATGACTTGTAACTTACTTTAATCCTCACATGATGATATACATTTATTGTTAAATTTTTCGAAATTATTTTCTCTTAATTTAGGAACAAGTTGGTTAAGAGAATGCGATAAAGTAACAGTTAATAATACTATTCGAATGCGATAAAGTAAAAGGTAATCTCTGAGGGTTCTTGTAGTTGCAAGAAAGTTGAACTCGAAGTCAAAGTTTCAATCAGCTTAAGACGGCATTATACTAAATTGATCGAAGCCTCTAAATGCTTTGAACCGTTCAATTTAAATCCAAGCCTATTACTACGCCAATTACTTACCATTCGACGGTTGTTCGACAGTTAAACTTTAACTATTAAGTCATTAATATCAGTATTTCTCCGAACTTCCGTTCATTGCCACCATTTCGCGTTTCCCGCCATTTCGTGTTGCCAAGATGGCGGTGGCGGATGGCGGGAAAACAAATCATTACGATGCACGTGGCCAGTTATATGTGGAGTTACCAATGGAATTACTGTTTATGTTTACATGCATGGCCAGGTTTGTAAAGCAAACTAAACAACATTAACGTACCGTTCCGTGGTTACTAATAGGTAGCCTTTGATACGAGTATATCTTGGTATTAGCTCATATATCCATTAGCACTCGCTTTGATAGATGATGACAAAATAACCGAATGAAAGTTACATCAATGAGTTAAAAGAATTCTTTGAAACGTACACGCACAATTACATGTTATCCAAAAATAGCGTGCGCTGCATATTGCAACACTCATTTTGTATTCAAAACGGTCGAAACCTTATAATATTTTGACACAACAAAGGTGAAATAAATTGGGGACAAGCTATACAATAAATCTTGCCATTATTACTCATTCACAAAGATGTTACAATAGAAATTTGGCAGAAGGAAAAGGAAGTGTCCCGAGAGAGAGCCCTGTGATACGCCACAAGTCGAGACGCCTAAATAAATACAAATGCGTATGTTGGATTGTGAGAATTGATATTTATGGTTGAAAAAACGGTACCCCGCTGTGAGGCAGCTGCCTACACTCCGGGAAAAAATGGAGGACCTTTTTAAAAATTATGTACTCAGTCGCAAGCCGGAGACGGACCCATAATTGATGAATGCGCGTTTAGAAAATTTTTTGTTATGAGTATTTTTATTTAATTAATGGTTTTTGTTTGCCAGCAGATAAACGTTTTGTCAGTGGAATTAAAAGCTACTTGTATTGTGACACCAACCAAATACATGAACAGTTTTAACAATACTATTTAACAAGTTTATTCTGCTGCATCCTTTGATTATTTAGCCATATTATTTTTTCTGAGGCTGTATCTTGTTAATAATGATGAATAACTATACTCTTTTCTCTTTACAGATTAAATCCGAGCGCCAACATCGTCTTTATTGCTTATAATGTAAGTACAAGTCAATTTCAACAAATTGATAACGAGCGTCAAAGTCCCATCTCAATTACGCAGAACATTCACTTGCTTTTTCAAATTTCACCAATTCAATGGCAGAAATCATCGAATAAGTACCCACTTCTGGGATGAAGCAGCACAGGCGTTCGTTAGCGACAGAGGCGTCCTATAGATCGTATATTATGTAGTGTATATACAAATTAATAACAACTCGTTAATATAACGTGCCACTCCCATTTGCATACAAATTAAATCCTGCAAAACTAATAGAGCGACGGGAACTACTGTTGGATCTCGATTCATTCAATTACACTCAATTCGATTTGAAATTTGATGAAAAATTGTTGCGCAGGAATTTTATTTTTATTTAAATAACGAAGCTAAGTTAATTGAACATCTGGTTGACAAATCAATTTTTTGAATCACGATTGGTTAGGTGTATGAAAAAATTAATCTATATTCATTCTGAATTCAAACTGTGTTTCATAAATTTTACCTACATGTTCACGTATTTTGTACCTACTGTATTTTTTTTTTGTTTTCTGCAAATTAATCCTACTAATACCTAATATAAATTAGAATGTTTGGATTTGTTGCTCAATTACGTCGGTACGGCTTAACAGATTGGATTAAAATTTGGCGCACATTTACTTTATGGTCTGGTAGAGCACATAGGCTTTCTCGTACTATGGATGATATTAAGTAACGAAAATGACATACGCATCATCCTATATCATGCATAGGAATACAAATGGGTTTGTTTCGTCATGAAAATATTATATGTACATATCTGACAGATCTGACAGATCGCAAATGGAAGATTAGCAACTCTATTCCTCTGTGATGATACTTATAATCATGGTCCTGCGATTTTATCCGATTAGGTCCCGTATGTTTCTTGTAATTTCCCTCTACGTAATGTGTTATTCTAGACCATGAACTAACAACCAGTTGTCCAAATTCAAATCAACCCGATTCGTTCAGCCGTTGCAACTTGATTGAGGAACAAAGTTCAAACTTTAGCATTTATAATATCAGTAGAATTATTAAGACTTAAGAAATGTTATGTAATCTCGAATACAGGAGAGTTCCGTTCCAATGGTAATTCCGCGTCGATCGTTCATCACCGCTCTCCCGAGGTGGTTTTATAATGGTTTGAAACAAGAATCGCTTCGGCAACACCGAAATTTACGACGACGGGCTTCGTTTACTCGGAACGCAGATTTATTTGCATAGAACTTATTCAAATTCAATTTTATGCTTGTTTTCGGATCATAAAACCCAATATTGGAATAATTTCTTGGAAATTCTCTGCAACATCAGATGAACGATGAGATTAATGGAACTGGGACGGCGACATTCCTTATTCATGAAATTATAATTTATTTTATGAGGTGGTAAGAGATCCCACGCCGTAGCTCTTATGCTGAAGCTGGTTGTGTCATCAGGGACAAAGGACGGGTAACAGTTTTCGCATTTACTTTTATTTTATGAATTTCTGGAATCCATATTAATACTTTTTTAAAATAAGAAGTGACGAGACGAGCAGGACATGTGCTTGATGGTAAGCAACATGCCTGCCACATAACAGCACAGTGACACCCAGCTACTGGATCATGAAGAGTCCAAATCATTATTACTGCACTGCGCTCATCACCCAGAGATCTAAGATGTTATATCTCTAAGCCCTGTAATTTCTCTGGAAACATTGCCCTTCAAACCGGAACACAGTAATGTTTTCACATTACTGTTTGGC
Source organism: Ectropis grisescens (assembly GCA_017562165.1). NCBI lineage: Eukaryota > Metazoa > Arthropoda > Insecta > Lepidoptera > Geometridae > Ectropis > Ectropis grisescens. The sequence continues at coordinate 27,639,698 of CM029777.1, read as the reverse complement.
GGTAGAATAACTGGCAAAAGTGTGGTACTTGCCCAGGCGGACTCTGCAATACAATCTTAATTTGAGTTCCGGCGTATTAGCCCGATGTAAACAATTTGTGAAATGTACGTTAAGTCAGCGTAAAATTATTCCAATCACAGTTTTTTAGTAAAATGCGTTAGATTATAATCTGTCGGTTTTTACGGTGACATTTATAATCTATCTAGATACCTTCATAAAACTCTATTTACCTGTGACGTTTTTCATTTGTTTATTTGTCGCATGTGACGAATTTACTTTCAATGTATGGGGTATTCAAATTGTGACGAATTTACTTTATGGCGAACCTACAATAACAATTATGTACTCTGTTTTAACGTCTCCTATCATGTTTCATTATAGCTCTACTGTTTGTTTTTTGGGCCTGTCGATTCTCCATGCATCTAATTCTTCTAAGCCTGTAGTGAAAACATTTAATTAAGTGTATCTTATGATGCTACGGCACGGGAGTTACGGAAGTTACGGCTGGTCTAGTCGGGAGAACGGCGACTGCCCATGTGGAGCCCCCGGGGTTCAAATCCCACCACGCGCACCACTGTCTTTTCGAAGACATGTGCGTAATGCCGCTAACTTAAAAACGGTGAAGGAAAACATCGTGAGGAAACCGACATGTACCTAGAATCTTTCGAGGTCATGTGTCATCCACCAACTCGCACTTGGCCAGCGTGGTGGATTATGGCCTTAACTCTCTCCTTGCGAGAGAAGGCCCCGAGTGCCAGCAGTGGGAACATTTAGTGGGATGCTTATGCTATGATGCTTTACTTCACCTTTAAAGCCAGTAGTGATGACAAATTTGCATCTACATCAGCATTTGGAAAAATACTCAAAGTCGTAAGCTAGAATTAAACCTACGACCACACGACTGTGAAACCGGAAGTCTCCAGGCCACCACAACTTCTAACGACTTTAAAGAGACCAAATTGGCCTTAACAAGTCAGGTTTGTAACATAACCGTAACAAAATATTTCGAGAACTTTACAACTATATTACGTCTCACTCAAATAAGCTCCCAAACAGCAGAGCATCGATTATCCTCGGTCAATTATTCTAAATACTCGAACACAGTAAACAGTCTGTCTGTCTGTCTGCAGTGAACTGTCCCGTGACGAATACGTTTGAGACAAGTAAAGCAAACAATGCGGTGTCGTGGCGACGGTGGGCCACGCCGGGCCGCCGCGGGATGCGGGTGGGACGGAATCTAAATTTTAACGATACAAATGTATGATGCGGGCGACTACTAATGGTTTTCGATTACAAGTTCGAGTTTATTCGTAATTAGGTGTTTGAGACAGTATCTCAGGAACTTTACATTAGTATTATTCTGAAATCCGTTCACCGAAATAAGTTTGCGCTCACGGATTCCAAATTTAATTAGCGCTTTTATGTTTGTTAGCAATGACATGCATTATTGATTAAATGAGTAAACATAATAACTTAGATACACATTTTCACTGTGTCATGTTATAAAAAAATATTTAATTATTTTCAACGTTTGAGTGTTCACTAGCAATAAACATCTACTTTTATTACAAAACAAAATGTACAGGGATTGAACGAGAAATACATGCGTCTGAAGGTAAGCAATACACCTGCTCATAACCGGACAATGCCTCACACCAATTTGACTCTTTTGCACTGTTTGGAGTGGGAATAAATGCCAGAAGTGTGATACCTCCCCAAGCGGACTCTGCAAAGTGTCGCACCAAACTAAAAATAAGTCGAATCTACCTCTACAGTCGAGACATCGTTTCATATTCTAAATTTCGAAATCATTCCATTAGTAAGATTCCCATACATCAACAATGACAATCGATTTCCGAAGGGGCGTGTGAAGGAGACATTTTGAGATGTTTTACTTTTAAAAAATAGTTTATGGACGCGCCACCCACCTCCAGCCACCACGGGGCTGTGCAGAAACAACCTACTACTCGCACGTCCAAAGGTAATTCAAATTCACCAGGAATCGTCAAAACAATCAGTAATTTTGTAATGTCATGTTTCATATAAGTATTATTAGTGTACAGAATATTTACCGCAGTTATGTATAGTGGAGCAATTTTACGACATTTCGTAGCAGTTTCGAAGAAGCGATTTCTTAAATATCTGTCTAGTCGATTCCTCCTAATCCTAATAACTCCTCACTGACATATTCTTGCAACGTAAGGTCTGGTCCCACTATAAAACCTAATACAATTTTGTTCTTTGTCAAGATTCTTTCCACTATCCCTTTGAAGATTAGTAGCACACGGACATCTATTGGTACACTCCGCGAGGTATAAGCTGAGCTTTACATTAGTGTGAGTGATCACCAATCAGGCAGGAGCTTGAAATTTTGTCCGCGAGGTATAGGCTGAGCTTTGCATTAGTGTGAGTGATCACCAATCAGGCAGGAGCGCGGCGAGACAGAATGGCGCCGCGCCTAAGGCCGGTTGTCACACCTACACTATCCATGTACACTCACACAAATGCAAAGCTCAGCTTATGCCTCGCGGAGTGTATCGCTGTTGTATTCTGGAACGATAAACAAAGAGAGTGAATTCCTTCTGGGTGAGCACGCTCAATTATAGAAAATACTTTCGCTTAACATCATGTTTGAGACCTATAATAATTGTTAAAAAATAAACGCATTATATAAAATTTTTGTTTTTCAACAATTTAGCTGGATGATTTTAGTTGTAACACTGGACTTATAACCTAATCGTCATATTCAAATATTCATTCAGAGCCTTACGCGAACAAAAACATGTAATTTTTTGAGTAATGTCAAATCTTTAAAATAATGTTTGAGGTTCAAACGAACCCAAAGAAACGAAATTGAGTTTAAGTAACTTAGTAAAACGACGACGGTAAGACTCCTATGCCTAACAGTTTAGCAGACGCTTCCTGCGCACCCCTAATACACACAATAGTTTCTCTCTAACTCAATGAGCAAGCAGACTCATTGAATACATTCAATATTTATTTATTCGTCTAGGCATGTAAGATTTATCTTTGAAAACTCATAAAATACATAAAGATAATTTGGAATTCATGAGACAAGTTAAGGTTACGTTTGTGTGGGCACGGTAGCCGGTATTAATTAGACGCCGATAATTATATAGCTCGCGCCTCCAGCGACAGCTAACTAAGTTTTATATCTCTAATTATAATCTCTATTGAAATCTGCATGCGGGGTTTGGTGGATGTACTGTTGGCAGCAAAACTGTGGCCAAAATGTTTGATGGAAGACAAAAGAAAAAAGTAATTGAGGAATCAGAATGAATTGTTTTGCAAATATTTCTGTATCGTTTGTCTTTTCTTCGTCTACGCTAGTCAGAGTTAGGTAGAGACCTTAGAACTTCTTTTTTTAATATGATGGGACAATTCCGATTTTTTACTATTGTTTTGTTTGTAGCTTTAGACTAGTTCTGTAACCTATTTCGAAAAGGGAAAGAGGATTTTTTTTCTTATGTACGTCAGTGGATACATCAACATCATCAACAGCCCATTAAATGTTCCCGCTGCTGGGACTCGGGCCTTCTCTTGCAAGGAGAGAGTTAAGACCATAATCCACCACTGGTCACTGGCCCAGTGCGGGTTGGTGGATGACACATGACTTCGAAAGATTCTAGGTACATTTCGGTTTCCTCACGATGTTTTTCCTTCATCGTGTTAAGTTAGCGGCATTACGCACATGACTTCGAAAAGACAGTGGTGTGTGTGGGGTTTGAACCCGGGGTCTCTGGATCGGCAGGCACCGTTCTCCCGACTAGACCTGCCGTAACTTACGGTGGATTACAGACCTATAAGTTTGTACCGTTACCCTAAATGCTTTACAGCAATTAGTTACTGCAATTCGAAACTGAGTAGTTCTAATGCTTTTAAACTAAAAAGATAAGATTTTTTTCTGATACGAATATGTGGGCCTTTAACCATACATTGCCTGGTGTTAAGCAATTATGCGGCCGAGGATGTAAAACGCTTACCTAGAAAACCCCTATTTAATATAGGTCAGAAAATTAAAATTAATCTGATGTTTTAGACTTTTGCAGTACGTGCAGCGGTCTTCAGAACGAAGTTTGGGCTACCGCGGCACATCAGAGCTAATAGAGTTAATAGAGCATAGAATTAACAGAATATAGAGCTAAGAGTTAATAGAACTGCAGTTTGATGAACCTTCTGATGATGCGCACTGCGTCAATGATAACCACATATTGCATCTAGCCCTTGAACCAAAAATCTAGCGACTAACTATCTCTAAATATGGTGATCTAGGTTTTTTGCTCTAAGTCCGGTCACCGACAGGAGTATCGGAAATCGGATCTATGATTGTTGAATCAATATCCTACTTGGCGGTAACCTGGTGCGCGAAGTCAATTAATTTACTAAGCTTATCCTTCTCGGCTTCCAAGAGGTACACTACACCCCCCCCCCCTCCCCCTGTTTTACCCGCTTAGTTCCCGTTCCCGTTATTTTTCCATTTTTAAGAAATCCTATGCGATATTCCTGGCTATAATCGAATCTGATCTGTTCAGCCGCTCTGACGTGACTGAGCAACTAATTTTCACATTGATTTGGTCGGATTATTGGTCGGATAGATAGATGTGTTGCCGTCTTCTAAATCGATGAAAAGAAGGAAAAGGATATAGAGAGCGATAGGATTATTTGTACTTATTTATTTTTTACTCTTGTCAAGAAGTATGTGCCTGCGTGTACAGGTCCTATAACAGCGAGGCTGCGCCTGCGCCGGGGCCCACGCACGGCGCGCTCCCACACCGCAAGCTGCTAACTTATTATGTACTTATCACCACCTTATTATCGTCACGCTCGTGAGTTGAGGTAGACGTTCCTTGGCCTACATTTGGGATGTGCAATTGGTTCGTACTGTTGGGGGGAATCGTACGTGCATTTCAAAGACTCGAAGAGGTTTCTTTCGCACTTTCTATACAAGAATGTATATATTTATGTTATAGAATAAATAGGTGGCCAAGTGGATTTTTCCATATGGATATAATTTTTTTTATCTTCACGTCCAGAGTGAATCGGTCTTTTCTAAACTCAACCTCGCAAATCAGACGAGATAGTATTATAGATAAAAAAAAGTAAAAACATTATTGTTTATTAGATAATGAATACATGATCAAATCCATGGCTAACTTTTTCCTCGCAGGCTATAGGTTAGGTGTTAAACGTAAACATTTAAATACCTTATCTAAAGCAGGAAGGTGATACAAACCATGATTACTTTGTGAAGGCCACCCTGCGCCTCCAATAGCATAGAATACGGCCCTGCGAGCATAACTTGGTTAACTTAAACCTCCACAAACTTATCTTCCCCACCGAAGTTTCAATTCTCACCTTTCGCCAACTTAAAATAAGAACTACATCGACTGGTTAAGTTATTTGTAGGTAATGTAAACTAAAAAGGACCAGCAGACACCACGTCCTGTCGCTGGGAACATAAACATCGTGTTAAATAAATCATCGAGGACATGGTTTGGGATATTTTTAGCTTTCTCCGCGGATTGTGGATTGTCTGTTTGTTTTATGGGTGGATAGTGAAATAGTGGAGGACTGGGGACGGTCTCACCGTGTCCCGCGGTGCTGTGGTACTGCCGTGTCAGATCGATTTATAGACCCTGTTAGGCGTTCTACAAGGACTGTATTTGCATCTCATAAAACAAGATTTTGTAGAGCTGCTGTACTACAGCGAAAGACACGCATTGAACTCGGCGCTGTAAACAAATTGCAACAAACAAATAAACATGTCCAAAATATCAGATGAGATTTTGTCGCGAAATTTTATTCTGTTTGAAACAGCTTGTTTGTTATTTAAAGGTTAAGTCTAAACAGTCCACTGAGTCCACTAAATGTGCCCACAGTTGAGACTCGGAGCCTTCTCTTGCAACTCTATGTCATAATCATTCACCCTGGCCCAGGGGAGGGTTGTCAGATGACGCATGATAAACCTTGGAAGAGTCTTAGAACATGCCAGTTTCCTGTTGTTTTCCTTCACCGTCAACGCCAGCGGTGATGACAAACTTTTACATCTGCACTTGGAAAAATATTTAGAGGTGCACATAGGATTCGACCCACGACCTCACTATTATAAATAGTACGTTTAGACAGTAGACCACGCTGTTAGTGCAATATAAAGACATATATTGATGAGTTGGTTGCGGGTAGATTAGCTGTAGTTTGTAACCCTATATGGCAGCATGTATTTTAAATTTGTTTTTTTTAAATTGACAATATTTAAGACCGAAATTAACAAGTTATCGATAAATTTTGTTTTAAATGAACAAGTTCTTTGAGTGCCAGATAAAGTCTCCACAAACCGCCCGAGGCTGTCAAGGCTACGAGTACAAGCTCAAACCGTAAAAGATTAGAAAAGCGATAAAACGATTTCTCATCGGAGTCGGCAAATAAATCACCGGCGTCCATTGTCAACCACGTCGCAAATCATACGCATTTATAATTCAAATTACTGAACATAAAACTAGCGGATAATTCTGTAGCGCGCCCACGGCCGCGACCGTCGTAAAAAGGGGCTTAAACAAACCGCAGTTCGCTCGCCATACGGCACGAAACTTTTTTCACAATCCAGACATTTCTATTTTTATGGCTTTTTCTCGTGCAACTCTGTCTTTTTGGCGCGTTTTACACGACGGAGGCGACGTGGCGGCCGATGGAGACATCCGATAGGACGCGGACCGGATTGATAGCGCGAGGTGGCGCGCCGGACATGTTTATTGCAGCCCCAAGTTATGGACGTTGTTGTATTACTGGCATTGCTCCAGGATATCGAGGGGGTATACGGTATACTTTCACCATTTTGGTTGAAATCATTCGTAGATTGAACATGCCATATCTTTACGTGACGTCAATGTCAGACAACAAATAGGTAGGTAGGTACATAGCTTTACACGGGTCTTGCCACTGTAACGCCTCTAAAATATTAACGCCAGAAACCATTTCTAATTACCTATACTGCCTCTGCAGTTGTACTGTCATTTTATAAGACGCACAAATCTATTGTATAACCACCAACAGTTGACTACAATATTTTGTTTCTTACAATACAATATTTAGCTACATTGTAAAATATTATTTTAAATTTTAAACAATACATCGTACCCAAAGTTTTGACAACTTCATTTCAAACCCAACAATGATCCTAAACAATGCGCGACAAAAACGCGCGAATCTCAAGTCATTTCAAAAGAAATTTGCAAAAAAGAGAGTCATTAAAACGAACGCCTCGCTTGTTGTGTAAACATCCGTTCAATCCGAACGCATTCTGGGGATGCCAGCATGCCACGCACTTTTTTCCCGCATTTTGGCGGGAAGATTTATGGCCAGTGACAAAGTCAATTTCATGGGACGACGGGAAGAGATAAGGCACGGCGACACCTCGCTTGCCTTTATGATGGAATTTGGCGGGCTTTTAGCTCAAATTGTCCTTGAGTAAACATTTTACCTGCCAATTGTGATCGATCGTTTCCGCCTTTGTTGAGGCAAAATGTCCACAACAATTCAATTTCTGTGAAAAGCGTCATGCAGAAAAAAAATACACAATAGCATAGTGAATGTCTGTAAGTGGCCATTGAAATTTGATTTTCTAAAGATATAATGTGGATTTAGATTAAAATTAGTGACAAAAGTACATTTCGGTAAATTTAACACTAAAGAACATCTATATAATATATGCAGCACAGACCAGACTTGATAAAGTTAATTTTAGAACTGGCGATGAAAAAAATATTTAGAAAAGCAACTCCTACGGTGGTCATATGAAAACTAAGAACTGCGTGGAACTGTGTTGCAGGATTATTGCTGCCATCATACAGGTGTCACACTCGTCCTGGAGCTCTTTACAATAAACAAATTATACATGGGGTGACCTCTCATCGCAAATTAAATTTATTGATCAATAGATTGAAACTAATCAACACATTTATTACGAGTAGTATTGCTAAAAGTCGAAGACATAAAATATACCTACGTTGAATTCACACGAACCTATAAAAAACCTTGTTTTGACTCAAAAAATTAATATTCATAATGATTCAATAACGTTTCGGTGATAAAACACATACCAGCCAGTTCGGTTAAGATTTACGGCAGACGCTATTCTTTATTATCGTCATGAGAGGTTTATGGCATTCGGTTACGCAAATATTCGAATCCGATTCGATTTTTAAAAACATCAAACGAATTCCGATCACGGCGCGTTTCTTTAACTATACTTGAAGATTTCAGAACTCGTGAGCTAAATACGTATGTGGAAGGATATCTCAGTCTATTAGTAATTAATATGTCACCGACGAAGCTTCCAGAAGCGAAGTTTCAGGGAAACGCAGGACTAATATTATCACAACAAATATCTCACGTCCTCGCGACGGTTTCGAAGAAATTTTGAATGTTTTTTGTGTCGCCAGCTATCCTGTCATTTTATCCCAACGTATTTCATCCTGCTTATTACGTACCCAAATATCGTGTTACGTGGCCACCTGTTGATCAGCCGCTACAGGTTTAACACTGGATATGTGCTATCATTTTGGACATTTTGTCGTGCGTGTGGTGGTATTATTTTTGGCGCGGATAGTGTTGCCTGCTTGGCCGGTGTTCCCGATCAATCGGGGTGTAATCAGAACAGGGATTTGTCACTTGTTTGTCACTAATGAATTGTTAGTTTAAGACAGGAATGCGTCTGGACTCGTAATTAAGACAGTTAACTTATTTAATCTGTATTAAAGGATTGCAAAGATAATTAAAGCTTTATGCAAATACGTATTAAACAGATGTGATGTAAAGTGTTGGTACAATTTTAATACGTTACATCCTTTGCTACGCCCGACCAATATCATATAAAATTACGTATATATTTACTGAGGTTTGGTCATCTTTCAAGTAAAACCCACTCCAGGGATTTGAATAAAATATGGTAAATAATTGATAATAGTCTAATAACTTACATAGGATACTTTTTTTATCTCAGAAAAAAATAATGGGAACGGGAACTATGCTGGTAAAACCTCGGAGTGCTGCTGTTTGTAATATAAAGCTCAAATGACGGAGATCTTTGTTAAAACCACTTAACAATACGTCTAGCAAAATAACCTTATAGGTAAGATAAGAAGATAAGATAAGAAAACTCTTTATTAAAAGCCACAACAGAAAAGAAAAAAATACAAAAGAGACTTAGAACTATTACACAAGCATGACATTTTAATTGGCGGCCTTATTGCTCAGAGCAATCTCTTCCAGGCAACCGTGCATGGATAGGATTTTAAACAACAACGCGGCCATGTTTGTAAATTAATATAAAAAAAGACAACAAATTATAACAGCAAGTAACTAATAACTACACTTAAAAATAAACTACTTACATTAAGAATGCATACAAAATACATATACACACATATCAATTTTCAATAGAATAAAAATAAATACACCATTGAAATACTACATATATTACACATAGGTGCTGTATGTATTGCGTTCTCCACTCAGACATGTAAAACATTCCCATTCATAAAATTAGAGATATATGTATATTTGTCTTGTGTTCGGTGCAATTACGTGTCGAGCGCGCACGACGCGACGCAGCACTATCGCATCGATCTGTCACGACTCGGATCGAGACGTGTTCGATTCGAGTCCAGACATCGATTACTGCTCCACGGGTTCATTAAGTGGAATCGTCAGGCTTGAATGTTTAAATTGTCGCGCCGTTCATTGTTTCTAGGTCACGAGATGCCCTAATGAGCTTCTGCGTGGATACATTCTTTCAGTAAGATGTTTATGTTAGTATAACAAGCAGCGCTCCACGGTTTTACTCGCGTAGTTTTCGTTCTTGTTGTTATCCTGTGCTAAAAAGTAGCTATGTGCTAGATATGTGCTAGACTTTAATCTGTATTCCAAATGTTTGCTCAATTCGTTCAGAAGTTACGTCGTGATTGAGCAAAAAACATCAAAACTTTGACATTTTTAATATTAGTAGGATATAGTGATGTGAAGAGCAGGACACGCGCTTTATGATAAGCATCAAGCCTATCTTTAACAGCAAGATGCCACGGAGCTATTTGAAAATGAAAATTACTAACGTAGCTTTGTACTCGTCTCTCAGATTTACAAGGCAATTTATTTATTTGTCCTTTATTATGTATATTTATTTCTATGCAAAAATTGCCCTTCAAACCAGAACACGTCAACGTTCGCACGTTACTGCTTGTCGGTAGAGTTCTAAAAAGGCGTGGTACTCACATAAGCGGAATTGGCAAATTGTCAGACTTGCTACCACTACTGAAATAATTGTGATCCACGTATATGAAAGCTTCGAATTTTAAAAGTGACTGTCATTATCTTTTTGTGTCCTGTGCACATGTTATACTCGTTTGAATCCCTCGATTGTGTGACATTCTATAGTTATTTAAGTATCGAATAACCTCGCATTTATTCCAATCGAATATTAATCGTATAAAGTTTCTATAAGGCTGTAAGCTAGTACTTCAGATGAAATATAGTGTGGTGGCGATATCGGCTCCCACTCGATCATAAAGCAACTCTACCCGAGGTGGTATCGAGGTGTACCATCTCGCTCGTTACTCTCTCCAGAAACATGGCGACTCCAGACCTGTGCTCTATTATTTCTTCCCTTTGTTTACCGGGCGCGTGACGTCACCTTACATACTCGTATTACTGTGGAATAACCTTCAAATAGAGTTGTTAAATTGCGCCGTACAAAAGATTATGACAGAGCCAACAGATAACCTCTGTACACAGTATTTTATTAATGATATTACATATTATAAATGTGGAAGTTTAGTTATTTGTATGCTAGCCGGCTGAAATTTAGGACTAATAAAATATTATAGTTAGGAACACTTTTAGTATGAAAACTAACGTGGTTATCACACATTTTAAATGAATGCATCACGTCAGTTACCCTTAGTTAGTTAGTATATTCATTTTAAAAAGTTAGGAACACGCTATTTTTTACCCCAAAAATTTTTTTTCCGTAGTTACCTAGCCATGTCTTTGTCGAGAATTTAGAAATTTTAAATTGGTGTGGTGTGATTTTGGAACATTAAAAGAAACTTTAAAGTGCAGTGCTAGGTAAAAAAACTAAAATAATTCTTATTAAAAAAAACATTAAACTACAACATATTCAGTTTTTGTGTTGGCTGTTTTTTTAAGGCAAAGGGACTTATGGCAGTTGGCTCATGTAGCCTGTACAGCCAACCGAACTTTTGCATTGGTAGACTTCCCTCGACAAATAGCTAGCTACCCCGATGTTGCCACACCACACTGACACGGAGTCACCCGCTCGTAGGTGGTCCGTATCTCCGGCCTCCGGTCTCCGATCCGATCCTCTCTAAAGTCAACATCTCTCGCTGCGCTTTTGTCGAAACAAGTGACAAATAAAAAGGAACCTTCTCGAAACTGTCCCCACCACCGGCGACGATTCTATAAAACCTCCACAGACGTAACTCAAATTAAGAATAATCGTAAAACACGTCTCACGAGACTACAGGCTAGCAAAAAATTACTAAGTTGATAATATTACAGGAGTCAATCACAATCTAAATTATTATTTGATTACCTCGACTTTTGGGGGGGGGGGGTAGGTCACCAGTAGAAATACAATAAATCGAGCAAAAAATACTTTACTAGTAGCGCCCCAAGATTTTACCCGCGTAGTTCCCGTTCTAGTTGTTTTCCCGCGTTAAAAAATAGTCTATGTACTATTAGATATTTTTAATTTTCTTAGATGTTTTGTTTAACGTATACGATTTTGGGGGGGTCATGTCCCCTGTGACCCCCCTCGGACCGCGCATGTGTTCAAATCGCGAAAAGTACTAAGTATATTATTTAATGTGATTGACCGCGCTTTTGCTTTTGATGCAATGACATTTATTTTAGGTGGATTTTAAATAAACGACGTTACTTTATTATTTACATTATCCTATTTTCGACAAAAGACGTATTTACGAAAACTTGTATTTCCACAGTTATTTGTATGAAATTTTGCGGATAGTAAATGCAACTGATCTCTTTATTCTAAACCAAATTACTATTTTTTTTACTTTCGGATTGCTCGTAGCTCGAAAAAGGGTCATCGTTACGTGGTTCCACAAGCTAAGAAAGTTTAAGTAGGTAACGCCTGGGAATACCTTCTCCTTTTTCGACCAGAACGTCGCTTTCCAACTAGCGAGTTGCTGGGCTTACATAGTCCTATTCTTCACAATAACGTAAAATGTAAATTTAAAACAAAAAAAATAACAAACACATTTAATAACCCTACGTTGAAAGTTTACCTTCAAATAAAAAATTAAAAAAAAAAGAGAGCGCGAATCGGTTTTACTCCGCGTCATGAGTTAGGAGCGTTTTATTATCAACCTTCTCTTCGCGAGGCAGCGGACAAGCGCAATCCTACTTTACTAAAGAGTAAAGAGACGAGCAAGTCATATGTGAGCAACATACCTGCCCTTAGCAGTACCGTAACACGCAGCTATTAGAACATGAAGAGCCCAATTCATTACCTAGCACTGCACCCATATACTTATACATATTCACAAGCACAATGAACCGCCCCCCTATATTTTTCCTAGTTTGCTGAAACCGTTAATTTTAAAGCAAACTTTATGGTAGTACCTGCGTTGGAAGTTATCATTAAGCAATAATAAATGAGGAATCATAGGATATTGAAAATATATACGGTTTTTAAGAATAATCCAACAAAAACTTTTGACTGCCCTAGTGGCTTAGTTGGTAGTAGCTCTGCCTGCGAAGCCGAGGGTCGTGGGTTCGATCCCCACCAAGTGCAAATATTTGTGTGATGAATTCAAATGTTTGCACTGTGTCTGGATGTTTCTATGTATAATAAGTATGTATTTAAAACTATATAAGTATTATATCAGCTATCTGGCTGCCATCACACAAGCTTTGCTTAGTTTGGGGTCAGATGGTGTTGTGTGTGAATTGTCCACCAATACTTATTAATTTATTCATTAAAACCGATTTTGACGAAAAGATCGAAGTGACCAATAATATAGGTAGGTGTTTAATTATGCCTATGAGTACATACATACGATATAAGATATTTCTATACCCTGTTATTTCCCTTCTTTGATAAAAACAAAACATTAACTTTTTTCCAAGTTGTACACACACAAACATCAAGCTTCGCAGAATGTTACCAACATTTACGACTTTTTTACGGTTAAAATAGATGTCGCCATGAGTCGAGATTAAATTCGTTAAGTTTACAAGATTTATTATATAACGGACCTCAATCGCGCTTTTACCTATTAAGTTGAAGCCCGTTAAATACATAATTCATTGTTTAGATCGTGAAACATAAACATGATTTATTGTCAGACTGGCTAGGGAGATAACGTCTTGGACTTTCGCTTTATTTAGACAACTGTGTTGGGCACGGTATGGTCACAAGCAAGCAGTGTACAGAAGTTAAGCCGACAAACACGTAGACACGACGGACATGGTCTCTCGGAACAGTTGGGAACAAATAGTGCGAGCGCGAGTGTCCGCAGCATCGTAGCCTAACATCAGGCGAGATAGCGGTCAAGTGAAAACCTAATATAACGCTTTATAACATCATAAAGTTTGTTTAAAAATAAATTTTAATAAAGTAAATGGTGACTTTATCTATTTTAAATAAATACACGGGTATCTCAGGTTTAATATAGTCAGTCCAGTTCGACTCAAGTCCGGCGCATGTTCGCATCTCGTTTGGCACTCTCCTTGAAAAAGATCGCCGGACGCGATCGAAACTTGAGTCGGACTGGACTGACTATATCAAACGTGAGTTACCCGTATATTATTTAAAATGTCTAATAACCACGTTCGTTTTCATACTAAAGGTGACTTTATTCTTAATTGTGAATTATCTTTTCTAAGCTAGCAGTTGCTATGAGAGATACCTTGGTAAATGTTTTTTTTTGCATCAACCAGAGGTTGACCATAGCATGCGGAGCGTAGGTTTTTAAAAAAGAGGTATAAACATGAGCTTGATTTCTGTATACTGGTAGGTATACTGTGATTTGGCATTACTACAAAAAATTGTAACAACCATTTACTCAAAAATGTTACAGTTTTGTCACGCTATATCCGGATTACAGTAAAATTGCAAAATGACTTACTCTAGTTCATACTTTTAAAATCCTTCTCTATAGATCGATAGCTTTTAGTAAAATGAAGTGTCTATTTATAATTCAAGATTCGCCCAGTGCCGGATTAGCCATAGGTATAGCAAGAGTAGCAAATGCTACGGGTCCCGCGCTCCGACGCTGACTGTAAATAAAGTAGGAGTAAAAATATCTTGCAAGCCTTAACCGCGAATCACTTAGTCAATGCTTTACTCGCACCTAAATACAATAATAAAATTGTAAAATAAACAATTGAAGAAAACTTAGAAAACCACATTACATAAAATATGTATCCAGCATATTATAATAGTTTCAGATAATTTAACACGTCTCTTAATTAAGTAACCTGACAATCCTGTCAGTCAGGGCACTAGCGCAGCAGGCCGGGCGTCTGTGCCCGGAAAAACAACTTGACCCTACCCTTCCTAAACCTAAGCAAACCAAACCCCTTGAAAGAAATTGCTACAGGCCCCGTGCTGGCTTAATCCGGCACTGTGTTTGCCAAAGGTATGCCCCTATTTACGGTACTTATTTTTTTTAAATTTAGGTCTTTCTGTTTTTTCCGGCTTATCTCTGAATCGCCTATACCGATTTTAACGAGATTATCTGTGGCGTATAGCTGTAACCCGTCTAAAAGTAGACTGCACTTTTATTTTGGAAAAAAATTGAGATTAAATTTGAGAAGAAGATAATCCAGCCGCGAATTACGCCACGGGGCGCAGGTAGTTGTTTGTTTGTGGTGCCAATAAAGTGTTTTTGTATTGTATTGTATTGTAGTTGAAAATGAGAAAACTCTTCTCATTTCTGATTTTGCCGTTTTATTACAGACCAGATATAAAACAAACTCTTTTGTTTCTTTTTTAAGGTTTTATAGTACGAGACGAGACATTTTATGCAGAAACACTTTTGATGCAGGAAGTTTGGTGCGCAGGTTGATTGAGTTCGAGTCAACTTTTCAAATTTGGCTGCATTTATTTTATACAAAATTACGAATGGAAAAGTTGTCAGTTTTACGGCTTTTGTGTTCGAAACTTTATTGCCGGCGCAAGAGTTAAAATAATATAAGGATAGCATTTCAAGAGAGTTTTGAGTATACACCTATTTACATGTCAAAATTTCGTCAAGTGTGGCGCCAATGTTTTATTTTCTGAAATTTCTCAAACGAAATAAAAAACTGGTGACACCAAGGGTGAAATAGAGAACTATTCTACTTGATATGTGTACGTGAGTATATCAATTTGTAATACTAATATTATAAAGCTGAAAAGTGTATTTGTTTGAACGCGCTACTGTATCGGTTTCAGAAAGGCTAACTGCTATTGCTATAGGCTATATTGTAAATGTACTACGGCTGAAACCGGAGCGGACCGCTAGTCCATTATTAAAGCTCATGTTTTACGAATGGATTCTTCGATTTGCCCAATATTAACTACGAACATTCTAAAAAGAACATCTATTTCAGTATAGCGTTCGACGCTAAGCCCCGACCATAAGCCAGCAGAAAGTTAAACGTTAAACATAATTAGCTAAATCGTCCATTCCAACTTTATCCTGAAACTTGCATGGTTTCCGTCAAATAGCGGTTGACACCGCGGGTGTCGCGCCGCGCGGATTAGGGGCGCGCCCACCCGTACTATGAACCAAGACCGCTGCTCCTACTATCCTACTAATATTATAAAGCTGAAGAGTTTGTTTGTTTGAACGCTAGGATCTCGGGAAGTACTGGTCCGCATTGAAAGATTCTTTTTCTATTGGATAGTCCATTTACTCCATTTATCGAGGAAGACTATAGGCTATAGAACATAACGCAACTATTAATAGAAGCGGAGCATGAATCAAGAATGGAACAAAATCGGGAAAATATATTCCTTTTTGAGAGTTTTCGTACGTTTCGTGCTTTGACATGACACATGACAGCATGTGTCTAAGATTGCGTCATTGAATATAAACCTTTGCTAATCATATTTGTTTCTAAATCTGAGTTGGTGCGACCAATTTCCGACAGGTGGCGTAGCATGTAGCTGAAGAAGTGTTTTGTTTGAAAGCGATATTCTCAGGAATGAATGAACCGATTTTAGTCATTCTTTCACCGTTGGATATGTACGGGATCCTGATGAGTGCTATATAACGTACCACGGGCGAAGCCGAGGCGAACATCTAGTAAATAATAAATGCAAAAGTTTTGACATTTAGATATTTGGATGAATTTCAGGATGAATTAAATTGTAATGACAAAGATCACGGACCCCGGAGTCTGTGGAGTGGCTAATTTAAATAATAAAAAAAAAAAAAAAAAAAAAAGCAGTCAAATTCTCGTCTGGGATTAACTCATATCATCGAAATATGTCTCTCTTGGTACATGCCACTTTCCTTATGATGTTTTCCTTCCCCGTTAAAGCCGGCGATGATGACAAACTACAAGTTTGTCATCACCGCAGGTTACATCCGCAATGCAAAAACATTGAACGTAATTTTTTCACAAAATCGACGCAGTAGTTCGTGGTAGGGGCGCAGTTTGTGGATCGTAGACATTGTTCAAAATTGCGATAAAATTATTTATTAACTTCCTAAAGTCCTTTTTAATAATGTTTTCTATATTTTTCATTTTCTTTAACATTTAATAACGTTTTTTTGTGATATGGATGTGTACGGATTAGAGATTTTTTTGTTAGCGCCCCACAATTTTACCTGCGGAGTTCCCGTTCCCGTTATTTTCCCGGGATAAAAGTAGTCTATGCGTTCTTCCAGACTATAATTTAGCTGTATTCCATTTCAACTTAATCAGTTCAGAAGTTACGACGTGACTGAGCTACAAACATCCGATCAACGAAACATTAACATTTAAAATATTACATAGTATGATTTTGTGAAAGACACGATAGTCTTTGCTTTTGTAATTAGGTACTATGTTTACTACTTTTTGGAAAAATAACAGGAATGAAAACGGCGCGGGTAAAACCGCACCTAGTTTTTGCACAAGCCAGAATCGACAACCCTAGCATATCCGGCGAGCGTAGGTATGTAAAGTGCGGAACACGCATGAGTTCGCTTCTGTGCCCTGTATGTTCTGCGACTGCCCACACGAGGCAATTATCCCCGCGACAGCATTAATTCAGTTTCACGAAACCTCGGCGATGCAGACGCATTGTGTGGCTGCACCTGGCTTCGCCCGCCCACTACTGCCTATGTGTTCTACTTACACTTGAATTATTTAAAACAACGTATTTGTCATTCGTTTATGCGGCTATGACTCACCTACTTACCGTCTGGCGAATGGTGGTTAAACGCGGACCTACATATACCTGTAAGAAGTAGGCATTGTATAGCAACCAGCCAGCATATTGCAGTACTAAGTAGTACATAGAATTAAGCTCTACATCAGCGCTATTATATGCATGATTGCTTACCATTGCATCTTTTGCCTGTCACTGTTGTGGTCTACTTTTCTAAAGTTTAACTTCCCCTGTATGTCAATTGCACACACACCGTAACTGAAACAATATTATATTTCTTATTTTACTTAAAGTACGTCCGTTTACGCAAAACTTTCCTATCGGTGCGCGTGTAGTTGCGCAGTAGATCATTTTGTTTATACTAAATCTAAGAACCATATTGAGAGAGAGATAGATCAACACAAAATGGCCGCACATCATTCTTATTCCTACAGTATCTAACTATAGCACAAAAACACTAAATTAAACCAAACCAGAATAAAACCACACCAGAATTTATGTCAATATTACCATATACAAATCGATACTGCGAATGAATAATTTATTTATTGAATTATCGAAACTGGTCGCGCAATTATTGCCACATAAAGACTGATAAATAACGATGAAGTTGTAAATCCTTCTCGTCGTCTGAATATTGAATACTATTGCTGATTTATTCCGATATTTTATAGCTTACTGTTCTAGACTAGCTTTATCCCGCGGTATCACTCGTGTTACACTGTACTTACTTGAATTTTCCGGAAGAATTGAATAGTGAAAGTTACCATATAAGTACATTATCATTACATCATTATATCATTACATAGATACCATATCGTCCAAAACATAATAAAAAACCCAAGTATTTGTTTTTATGGCTACAAGCAGGCTCCGCTTAGTTGCCATTGCCCTATTTTTTCTACGATAAATTTTATTTTCCAGACTGTATTCTAATTTTCAAACAGAACCGTTCAGGAAACAGAATTGGATTTAGCAACAAATATAAACAAATATATCCAATAAAGGTACAAGTTCACGCTGAGACCGCGACACGAGACCGCGACAGGAGACCGCGACCGGAGACCGCGACAGGCACTTGACTCTATAGAATTGTATGGGCGCCAGTTCGCGCCGAGACCGCGACACATGTCTCGCGACGTGTCTCGGTCTCCTGTCGCGGTCTCTGCGCGAACTGGCGCCCATACAATTCTATAGTGTCAAGTGCCTGTCGCGGTCTCCGGTCGCGGTCGCGTGTCGCGGTCTCCGGGCGAACCGCTACCTTAACATTTATAGGAAATGTAAATAACTTGTTCTTCTGCAGCTTAAGTTTCCATTGTGAGCTCTTAAATGGCTCACAAAATAAAATTTCGATTTGAATTATTTAATTGTAAGACTCATACACCATCGCAGGGGAATAGATTTTCGGAGTAATACTAACTAGTTATGTATATTGAAAACACTATAAGGACTTTACCGCGATTTAAATGATTTTTAAATACTTCCCGATATTACAGCCGCGTTATAACAGCGGCGGTCACGAGAATATCACGCGACCAAAGTTAAAATAACTGAAATAAACAACAAATAAAAATAATGATTTACCAATATACATTCTATTGCTCACTATTAAGTAAGTAGATACAGTACCTACAAAACGTCCCGAACTTCCTCATACCTTTCCATATCAACAACAATAAATTATATTATTCAAGAAAACAAAGCTATAAATCCGTGCGTACTAGCAACACTTTATTTTTATCTGGCAGAGTGGTAACACTAACCGCAAAACCACTAAGTGACAACATACCAAAGAGATACTATGACAATGACGTCAGCAAAATGGCATCTCTAGTCTCTAATATGAGGTGCATACAGGCCCACAAACTTATCTGGTCCTTTGACAAAAGTAGAACTAATTATATGTAATTAGTATAAGAATGTGTCTAAAATTTTACTTCACATAGTACTTTTACCCCGTCTTTTTTTTAAAGTATCTCTCCTTCACTCTATTGACTTAAAGAGATTGCTCTTCACAGCCGAACTCCAAATATATCACCAAGCTCCACGCGATTCTTATCAAACTTAATAAAGCCAAATCGGTTCAAAAACTTTCGACTTTGTGACGATGACCTTAAGTCCTGATTTTGTAATGCAAGCCGCAGTACAATATCCTAGTTTTGTATTGTGATAAAATTGTCATTTCCTTCATTAATAAATGCGTTATTTCTTTACGTATAAACAAAATATGAATTGATTTCGAAATATTTAATTATTAAATATTTCAAAATCCGAAAATAGCGCCACCATTCAGAGATCCAGACAACTTTGTGGCAGAGTATTTGTTTAATCAGTTGATGCGGCCCGCGCTGTGCAAACAGACAAACAGAAGAGCAAACACGAGCGCAGACAAACCCGCGGGTAAACATGTAGCTGGCCGGCGGGCGCGTTTGCACAGCGCATAGCGTGCTGGCGACACTGCTACTACTGTTGTTCCTATGTGGAAAACGAACGATAGTAAACAGCCTATTAAATGTTTCCACTGCTGGGACTCGGGGCCATCTCTTTCAAGGAAAGAGCCAGGCCATAATCCACTACGCTCAAAGAATTTACATTTACTACGTAGGTATATAGTTGGCACAAACGCTTTTCACCGAAAGCACGGGTAGCATCTTTCTTGCTTTCTCGCTTTTGTGGAAGTGTCATACTTTTGTTGCGGCACCTCACTCCGTTGCCATAAAAAGTATGTACGTCACCTGCTTACGATTGACACAAAGGATCCGTGCGGAAAATCTAACTCTATACGTAGTATATGTAAACTCTTTGGTTACGCTACTCCAGCACAGGTTAGCAGATAACACATATAAACTCAAACAATATCTTCATTGGAACATGCCGGTTTCCTAACGATGTTTTCCTTCACTGTTCATTTATATCTCACTTTTATTAACGTAATGCGTTTGCACTTGGCCACTGTGTCATAGTACGGTCGCTACGTTGATATTTTACCTGACATAGCAGTATACGACGGAACATGATCATCTAGAAGAAATGGATTCACTTTCAACGTGAAGTTCTTCACTATTTTAAAACGCACACTTTCCCCACTCTGACACCGCGTCATATTCAGTTAGCAATGCTAAAATCAATTAGCTGTATATTATTTTGGTTAGACATTAATCAGTGTTCCTACCAGCTTCATGGCGGCGACATCAAGCCGCCTCACACCTATTAAATATAATAATTATGATGGTACCACCATCTATAGCCACGAGCGAGGCTGCTTTAACGAGCCGCGCACACATAAAAGGTGCTAAGAACAGTTGCTGAACAGTTTAACCAGGTAGCTTATAGATGGGTCCATTGATTACGTTTCGCATTTTAAGTTGACCCGTTGTCTGAGTAGGTTTTATTCTCGATAGATACCTACTCGAATAATCGTGGTGTCTTCAATCTTGATGTACCTATGTTATGTTACGTGATATCTTCGCTAATGGTAAGTCGATTTTGATGGTTATTTTTGGTAGGTGATAGTTCAGATGTGGTCCTATATATCTGTATCCAAATCGGTGAAGTAAAACAAAAACTTACATTCGATTACCTTTATCTGGACGACGCATCGTCGCGACGCCCACGTAATCTTAGATTTCACAAAAACTTTGTCGAATATTTGGGTTTAATATTAGGCACTCGTAAATTGAAATTGCTTTTTGTTTTTTCGGAGAAATTCTAATTATTATCCTCCCCAGTATTTACCTCCTCCTCCTCCTTTTTTTACCGTTTGCAAATAACTTGTTATTAACCAGATACATGTTTATACTTTATACCTATAGTGACCAGTAGCGCCCCGCGGTTTTACCCGCTTACTTCTAGTTCCCATTACTTTCCCGGGATAAATTGTGAATGTGTTCTTCCGGACTATAATGTAAATGTGTTCCAAATTTCAACCTAATCCGTTTATACATTATGACGTGATTGAGCAACAAACATCCAAATTGTCATTATTTCTAAGATTATATGTGCAACAGAAGGTTTTGGAGATAATATTTCGTCTATTCTCCCAATCAAGAGATTAGAACCAAATTCGATTAAACCCAGCACCGAAGATAGATAAATCAGCCGGACACGGCGGAGCCGGCCACAAATCTCGGAGCACCTGGCGCGACGGTAATTTATACCGCTATTATACCGGTTATTAGCGGTTATTCACGGTTAAATATCGCTAAATTTCGACAGTTCTCGAAGACGAAAGCTGAGTCTTGTAGCCTGATGTAGGTATGCAGGTAACCTACGCAAAACATCTGCACACAAAGCAAATACATGGCGATGAATGCAAATATTTGTTTTGTGTTTGGGTGGTAGAATTTTCGGTGGCGGAATTTTCCCACACTATGCATGCATGTTTATTAATTTGCTAAAATATACTATGTATATACTATTAAGTAGTACTCCTACACTTTTAGCTTCTCAATTCTTGTCGCCACAATAAGTATACTTTACTTGTCTTAAAATGTTGACACGATTCGGTCAGCCATTTTGACGTGATTGAGCTACAAACATATAAACTCTGACGTTTGTAATATGAGTAGGATAGATTGAACACTGCTTAGGCCGCCACTACCTAGCGCAGAATCTAATTCTGATTCAGGGTGGGTGTGATTAGCCTATGACGTCTCGCTAGGGATGTATTGTGCAGATGTGTCTGCCTAGTGCAGAAACCGCTATCAGAAAAACGCATAAAAATAGCTACAAAAATTGAACTTTTCGACGCTACCGTTTTGTTCTTACACAGTTCTCAAAACATTCCTTAATTGTATCGATTCCAATTGGTCTGAATTCATGGATCCAACAAAACGGATAAAGCTACGAACACACGATGCTGAATCCCCGCGCGGCCAGCACATACGTAGGTACTATAAGGCGAGAGCCCACGGTTGTCAGGTTTACATAAATTGAGATATCACATTTTGGTACATTGTTTTGTAGTGTTAGGACTCTTTGCAGAGACCACCTGCTGGGGAAGTTCCACACGTTTGCCAGTGAATCCAGCACCAAATACTAATGTGCAAGCATCACTGATTTAGAGGTAAATATAAATTACGCGTCACGTTGTTTGTCCGCGATGGACTCCTAAACTATTAAGCCGATATTAATCAAATTTGCACACCGTGTGCAGTTTGATCCAACTTGAAAGATAGGATAGTTTTTTATTTCGATATATAGTCTTTATATGACGATATCCGAGCGAAGCCGGAACTGACCGCTAGTCTATAGATATCTCATCTTAAATCTCTGGGTGACGAAGGTAGTGCAGGACTAGGTAATGATTTGAACAGCTGCGTGACATGTCGTGCTCGTCCCGTCATTCTAAACTTACAATAAAAAAACCTTCGTCATTTTCTACATGCTGAATGATTAGTAGAGTAGGTACTTACTTCTCCAGGACTCCCTACTACTACAGAACAAAATATCCCATCGCTTCTACTTGTAGATGGACACGTGCGTTAGCAGATTTTTAGGGTTCCGTAGCCAAATGGCAAAATACGGGACCCTTATAGATTCGTCGTGTCTGTCTGCCTGTCCGTCCGTATGTCACACCCACTTTTCTCCAAAACTATAAGAGCTATACTATTGAAACTTGGTAAGTAGATGTATTATGTGAATAGCATTAAGATTTTTATACAAAAAAATAGACAACAACATTAATTGTTAGGGGTGTCCCATACTTAAAACTGAAACTGATTTTTTTTTTCCATAAAACCATATGTGTGTGTTATCTATGGATAGGTCCTCAAAAATGATATTCAGGTTTTTACTATATTTTTTTTTCTAAACTGAATAGGAGAGACTCTTCCAAAGTGGTAAAATGTGATGTCAAGTGGGGAGGCCTATGTTCAGCAGTGGACGTCTTGCGGCTGATGATGATGATGACGTCATAAATTTACTTTTGTTAAAACACTGATTAAAGTAACAACGAACTACAAGAATTTTTGTATTATGTTACTTGCTGCTACGGAAGCCTTCATGGGCGAGTCCGACTCGCACTTGACCACTTTTATTTACTTATGTCAAAGGTGTGGTATCCAACTATCCAGGGGCTCTCCGGCCACGTAGTTCCTGCGCCATGCGACACCGCTCCGGCTCTTCTACCGCCTAATTAAATCGGCTATGGCTTTGCTATTGCTGCCTTTATCATTTCAAGTGAAAAGCAAAGAGAGAGCATTATCAAAGCTAAGACAGTTGTATGTAGGCGGTAGACCCTCTGGCTTTAGACTTTTAGCCGATTGGAACCAAACAATCAACAACACACGGGGATTTCAGTTTTGTTTCACGCGCGAAGTCTTTTTGCTCGCTTTTCTGTCTACGTGTTTTGGGTGGAACATACATTAAAAATAAACTGTGATCCTCGTTCGTTGCTAAACTTTTATGGGTATTTATAACATGACGCTTGTGAGTTTCTTGTTTGGAGTTCATTCCTGGCTTAAGACTAAACAATGTTTATATTTTTCGCTACCAGACCAACGCTTACAATTTCAAAATGTAACGATATCCCTAAATATCTAAAGACAGTCAAGACAAACAAATACTAAAAGTCCTGACTATTCTAAAACCGATGGCTACGCCGATTTACCAAAAATTTAAATGTTATACATTGTCAGTTTTTTTTAATACTCTTACTACAGTTGTCGTTAGCGTAATCCTTAAACCCTCTACACACGAGCCCTAAAATCAGAGGAAATTACGTAAAAGTAGTGTGGAGGACCCTACATCGCATCATATGATTATGGTGATTTATGGTGAGATGTAGGGTCCTCCCACTACTTTTACGTAATTTTCTATGATTTTAGGGCTCGTGTGTAGATGGTTTTACAGAGAATACCTGAAAGCATTCCATATACTGAGCATAAACTTCATTAGAGTTATCCAAAAGCCGATGAAAGTCTAGAAATAATCAAGATAAGAAATCCCACTACTACTTAGTCAACAACGTCCCCATTATAACTATTATATTATATAATATATGAGGATTTTAATACCCACTGTTGTCTCTTGAATGACGGCATACAATTGAAGAATTGAGGCCAGGAGTGAAATCAATAACCTTCTATTAAAGTTGTATCACATCTGACCAGGCGATGAATTATGCAGCCGCCGTCACGTCCACAGTCCACACTCCGCAGTTAGCGCGAGACTGGTTTATTTGTTTAGAGAAGCAAACTCGCGAATACAAATCGTATGACCAGCCTGAATAATGATGGGCAAGGGAAATCATGGGTTTTTTAAAGTGTAAGCTTCTAGCCAAGTTGAGCACTTTGTATTAAGGTAAAACCTTATTTATGGGTTCACGTTAGCGACAGTGTAGCTTGGTGGCAGCCGTAAACGTTTGTCGATATTATTTTAATCAATCTAGGTTTCTACTCGATCTCGCCTAACTTTAACCGACGTTGTGCTTACCATAAAGAAAACCAACCTGTTAGTTTTGTAGTTAAACCCATCAATCTGCCCAACCTAGCCCACTTTTACACTTAAGTCGCTCAAAATGCTCCAACATCCTATCTTCTTCCTCTCTTGGAATCATTAACGCACTTAAAATAGGAAGTAACTAGGCAGGTTCACCTATTAAACTTATTTGGCGTCGCTACTATCGATTCTTCAACTGATATTTGCGTCCCACGATATCTTTCTTGATAATGACCGAAAGTAAAGAAAATCTGACCATGAAGACACCAACAATGCAATATTGTTATGTATGCGATGTGATTGATGTTTCTAGTTTGCTGTGAGATAATGTGAAAAGGTAACACTTATCTGAACACTTAATGTGCACATATTATGTTTAGAAAAACACAAAACCACCTCTCCACCTGCTTAATGTTCTGCTGGCTCAAAATCCAACATTAGATATATTCTATGATAAATTTAATAATGTATTTTGTGGATGGATTGATTTCTGTAGTGATTAAGGTGCTCGTAATATTTTTTATTATGTTTATAAAATTTATATTGTGTTTTAAGTTAGCTGCATGTGCGTTTTGGCCTTGCTGTAAGCGCATGCTAGCAATTGATATAGAAAATAAATAAATAATTAAAATAAAAACAACGTCTGTATACCAAACTGTGGTGGAAACTAGCGAAGGTTTCTCTGGTCTCTGACACAACAACACAATTTTGTAAATACCTAGTTTCACAGACGAATATAAAAGTATCGTAACATTATGAAAGGCAAAATAGTAAATCGTTTGAGCTTATAGGAAATAACTTGAAGTAGTACCGAAGCACAGCATCAAATCAAGCGTTATTAATGTTTTACCACGCAAGCAGCCTATAGTGCAGTTCGTGTGCCTACGTCACGGCATTGATCGCTAGATTGGATTTCATTCCGACAGGTGGTGTCGCCGTCGGGAGCTTGTATTTGTGCTGTTTTTTTACAGTCTACATGTCCCCGATGCTAAGCAACACGCCTGGCCATAACAACACAGTGTCACGCAGCTATTGGAGCATGAAGAATCCAAATCATTACCTAGCACTGCGATCGTCACCCAGAGATCTAGAGATCAGGTAGGTCTGATCAAATTCAAAACCTACCTATAATGATTTATCTATATGCCTTGTAATGTCTTTAGAAACAATGAATATAGTGATATTAGCACATTACTGCTTGGAGGTAAATTAACTGGCAAAGGGGAAATACGCAAAGGTGCGACCCTTTGCCAGTCAGACTCAACCACTACAAAGAGTCCAACCACTACCTACATATAATTATTTCATGCTTCTACATGAGCCGAAAGTCGGTTGATCTTCGGGCTAAAACCACAAATCTGTGGAATCCAAACCGGAAACGACGTTGCGACATACCTAAAAAGCGTCGGCGGGACGACCTAGACCAATATCAGCGAAACTGGTATAACATAGCACTGGATAGAGACAAATGGAAAGAGGGTAGGGCCTTGCTCCAACATTGCGACATATTTAGATTTCTTGGCAGAGTCCACTTGGGGAAGTACCGCACCTTGCCCAGTTATTCTACCGCCAAGCAGTAAAGTGCAAACATTCCTGTGTTCCGGTTTAAAGGGCAATGTTTCCAGTGAAATTACAGGGCTTAGAGATATAATGTCTTAGATCTCTGGGTGACGAGCGCAGTGCAGTGCTAGGTAATGATTTGGACTCTTCATGTTCCAATAGCTGCGTGTCACTGTGATGTTATGTGGAATGTTGCTTACCATCAGGTACATGTACTGTTTGTCTCATCACTTTATACTAAAAAAAAATGTATGGGGCTCAAAATAATATACAATAATAATGCTTCTATAGGGATAAATGAGTATCTACTAATTACCGAACAAGAACATCTGATATTTTTTGCCATCAGCTCTGTGCACTGTACAGTAGCATATTATAATAACATAACGACATTCCGATTGCCTATTTATCTATGAGTATCTATTTATGGCACTTTTCTATATCTAATTAGCAAATAGACGGCCGCCGGATATTCTAAATCAGCTCTAAACGGACACGTTAGCTAACTATCGACACTTTAGGCATATTTTATTGGCCATTACTTTATTATGAGTTGCCCGAGCATATGTATCTGCATATATTATATTATATACGCTTTATAAAAGTATTCTTTACTTTTTCTGTTGTTCTGGATCTTGTGTAGTAGCCGCTTTGTTGTCATTATTTGGGGATAAAAAGTAGCCAATGAATTATTACCTACCGTAGTCGTACCACAATCTATCTCTGTATAAATTTCATCCAGAACCATTCAGTAGTTTTTGGATCCACACATACAAACTTTCACAATAAATGTAAGTTATAGTTATATATACCTATATGATAAAAAAAACATTGTAGTTGAATTGATAACCTCCACCTTTTTGGAAGTCGGTTAAAAAGGTTTTTCTCCAATCCGCACTTTCTTCTTCTTTCGTTCTTCCTCACTCCCTGTGGGGGAGGTCTGGGGGCCGGCCTCGAGGCGAACCTCTTTGCCGGGGCGGGCTCCCGAGCTTACTAACTCGGGGGAAGTTAGAGGGGCCACTTGAAGGTTAGGCGGTGTACGGCTGTTGGGCTTCGCTCTTTTTACGCCGCAATTCTTTTTTGGTGTGTACTTTTTTTAAGGTAGCCAAAAAAAAATTTTTTTTACTTCTAAGTGACCCTCTGACCTACGTCTCGTGAGACGATCAGCTGTGGTGATGTGCAACCCGCACTGGGTCAGCGTGGGGGATTATGGTCTTGTATCTCTCCTTAATAGAGAAAGCCGTGAGTCCAAGCAGTGGGAATGTTTAGTAGGCTGCTGATGATACTAGTTTGAAACAAAAACAAAGAAGGAGAAAGATGAGAGGGAGCGAGCAATACTAAAGTCAACGTCATTTTAGCTATGCGGTATACCATCAGCCTAATTAATAAAAGAACAAAATTAAAAATTTTGATTAACCCCCGACTACCTTAGATTTGTTATCTGTACAACATTCTACTAGTCAAGCCCTTTCATTTGATACCCATATTAAGGAAGTTGTGAAAAAAGAAATGTAATTCGCCATTTTGTGGTAGCGGCCATCTTGGATTTGAAATTTTTCATAGTGCAAAGTATTCTACTAGTTAAACCCTTTCGTTTGATGCCCATATTGCGGTAGTAGTGAAAAAATTATATAATTCGCCATTTTGTGGTGGCGGCCATCTTTGATTTGAAATTTGTTATAGCGTATAGTACTTTGCTAGTCAAGCCCTTTTATTTGATACCCATATTGAGGTAGGTTGTGAAGAAATATTTTGTCCGCCATTTTGTGGAGGCGGCCATTTTGAATCGATATTAACCAAACATAGCTAAGAACACCAACAATCATTACCAATATATTACCAACAATCGTAGTTAAAGTTTGTTGAATGAAATATTACTACTAGTAATTAATACTATTATTATTAGTATAGAATAGAATAAATGTATTATCAATGCTAGTTACACGCACAAAATATTTATAACTAAACATCGTGAGTATTTCTCAGCAGACTCGTCAAGTAGGTACACATTTGTAGGTAGGTAATTACATTGATAGTTAATCATCATCAGCCGCAAGACGTCCACTGCTGAACATAGGCCTCCCCCCTAGATTTCCACAACGAACGGTCCTGCGCAACCTGCAACCAGCGGTTTCCAGCGACCTTTGTGAGGTCATCTGTCCATCTAGTGGGAGGCCGTCCAACACTGCGTCTCCCGGTTCGTGGTCGCCACTCGAGAACCTTTCTTCCCCATCGGTTGTCAGTTCTGCGAGCGATGTGGCCTGCCCATTGCCACTTCAGCTTGCTTACTCTTTGAGCTATGTCGGCCACATTCATTCTTTTGCTAATATCCTCATTACGGAGTCTGTCGCGCAAAGAGACTCCGTAATCATTTAGACTTAATAATAATTTAAAATAACAACAATAACATAATTAATAAATTCAGCTGTAAAAGGGCTGTGTCAAAGTTTTCTTTTAATTTGTAATAGAAATAATAAATGAATGAAAGCGACAGTAGCAAATATTCCCTAAAATGAATACTATTGACGCAATGATCCAAAGTTAGATCCTTGATAGTCGATGTGGTGAGAACAATGTAATTGAAATCTGACTTACATACTAATCAGAAGGTCACTTCTAAACAGTCCATTTGTCCATGTCCCTGGAGCGTACAAGTAGGACCTGCCTCGCTACTACTATACTAATACTATACATAATCGTATAGTATTACTTACTAATACACTCTACTGAGCAACTGAATGAACTACTTAATATACTCAAGGTCAAGCCAATTCATATGTCCAGCCATAATTTTAAAAAACTCGTTTAATTTATTCATTTAAATAAAATAAAAAATTGTATGTTATATCGCTGGAGGGGCGAGCGCAGTGCAGTGTTAGGTAATGATTTGGACTCTTCATGTTTCAGTAGCTACGTGTCACTGTGCTGTTATGGGCAGGCATGTTGCTTACCATTAGGAACATGCCCTGCTCGTCTCGTCACTCAGTAGCTCAGTACTATAAAAAATATTATCATTTACTTTTTAAAATATCCGAATTTAAAACTGTCACGTCTCATTTTTGTAGATTTACATCACACGATATTTAAAGCATTTTAAAAGAATACAATGTAAAAATAAAATCAAGTACCTAACCAATTTTAACCTAACTAATAACCAATTCGATTTCCCTTTATTTGTATATGTGAATAAAAATTCTCATGTTGACATTTCACGCTCGGTTAAGTGCCACACATTCAATAACAATTAATTAAAAATAAAATATTAAAATAATAAACCCAACTCATTACAAATTGAAATTTCAAAACAGTGACGATAAAATGTCAGAGATCCGATTAAATTTTAAATTATCGATTTTATTACCACGGTGGTAAGGGCATTGCTACACGCATAAAGGTCGCCGGAGCTTCATGTCGTAGTCGTTTATAAACAAACCATATAACCAAATCTAATTCGCTACATTACAATAAATTGTAACCTACAAATTCAATGCACTTCTAATTTTAAACACTACGCGACCGTATTTCCAAAGCCTAGGTAGTTTAACTCTGCCATCAATAATAATACTGCAAATGGCAATGTACGCGCGAATTCACCTGTCTACGGATTTAACGGACGAACGAAAAACAAGTCTTGTGAAGTCGAGCAAACTCACGCATGTCATGGGTACAGTAGTATATAACAAGCTACCAGACTCTATCAGGATGGCCCCTGGCCATAACAGTTTCAAACACCGGCTTCAGCGCTGGCTTGTCGAGCGCTCGTTTTATGACATTAATTAATTTTTACAATTGTAATTTATTTATTGTTATTTGCGGATTTAATTATTATAAATTATTAATTCTATGTTACGTGTAAATTGGCTTTACCAAATAAATGGATATTAAAAATTGTTCCAAAATTAGTTTTTCCTTTCTATTGCAGAAATTCATAGAGTCATACACAGCACGACAGCACCTTACCTCTTTCTCAGAGCCCGCCTGAGAAATAATCACACTTTTGCCAATTATTCTACCGCGAAGCCATTATTCGCTAACATTTTTAATGTGTTCCCGTTTAAAGGACAATGTTTCCGGAGAAATTACAGGGCAATGAGATAAATCATCTTATACCTTTGGGTCAGCAGCGCAGTACAGTGCTAGGTAGTATTTATGTTCGAATAGATGGATGGGCACTATGCGGTCATAATCGTGTTGCTTACCTTCAGGTGCCAGTCATGCTCGTTCCGTGAAAAAAAAATCCGAAAGAAGTGAAAACTAATAACTCAGAATTGGATAGCTCACATTGGAAAGTACGCGGGTGAAACTGGGTGTGGCAATGACCATGGCCATCTTGGTCATCCGAGTTTACACGACTTCTTTCATTTACGAACGTGGCACTTGAGCTTAATTCACACCCAAAGGAAAATCTGTATGTGGCGGAACAAAAGACGTTTTCAATTTGAAAAAAAAAATATAACAAAAAAAAACTTGAGAGGTGTCAAGGGACACCCGGATGGAACGAAGTTCCTTTGGCTTAATTAGTGAAAGAATTATTATTATTTATTATTTACAAAAAACCTGTATACACTCAACAAAAATAATCGTCGCGACACCACAATGTTCAATGCGAAATAGAAATGAAAATATCTGGCTTGCTTTCTATAAGAGAGAGAGAGAGAGAAACATGCGACGCCGCACAGCTTACAATAGCAAAAAGTGTCGTGACAACTTTTCGTAAGATTTTTTTCCGTCTAGCCCCCTTTCACAACGCGCGATAAGGAACTTCGTTCCAACGGTCTTATGGCGAACGTATCTCAATTGTTAGGCTATCCAAATTAGTATTTAAATCATATTTCAATTTCTCTTCGAACATGTACGATCGTGTAGACTTACCCTTAGATGCAAAGATGGGCATTGCCCGGTGAGCGTTACTAATTCGAATGAGATGGCATCTCGATTTGATATCGATACCGAATCGGCGCCGATTCGATCGTAAACATGGAGAGGTGTGAATGTTTACTATTCGATTTGCATTTAAATATAATCTTGCTCGGTCGTTCAACTCTAAGGTGAGTGAGTTATGGTAATATACATAGCTAATGTATTGTAGGCGCGTTTCATTTAACAAGCTTTTTGTCTTGAACGGTCACAACAAGATAAATGTATAGTCAATACCATGGTAGAGTCGACACCATCAGTCTTGTCCGTTTCTTCGGGGCACCACAGGCGTTATAACCGTCTGAGACTAGTTACATTTGCATAAAAAGAGTTAGTTCAAAATTTTCACCGGTAAACTCGGGTGGTGAAGTAGAGTCTTGTGAATTCCTTATGAGAAAACTGCTTTCTTGCAAAGAACAGAAATGGATCTACTTCTATATCGACGGTGACAAACACCGACCTATCTTAAGGGTACGTACGCATAAGAATAACCGCAACATACATAATACGCTCGTAACTCGAAAAGGCGATATCGTTTCATGGTAGACGGTCCGATAACTTCCGACGCTTAATATCGAGCGAAGATGGCGGTCAAGTAGACCTACAATATACCGCCAAATAAACGCATTTAGCTTTTTTTTATTACCACCTAAGAGGCCAATAGCAAAGACATTGCCGGTTTAGTAAAGCGATAGAAGGATGACTCACTTCTGGACCTATACCACCATTACGGAAGTTATGATGGCCCCAGTGAAGAAATTGACCACTAGCTCAAAGGGTAAAAAAAATAGTTCGTTTAAAACCTTTTTGTCTTTTTAATACACATGTAACTATGTAGGTATGTAAGTATGTATATAATTTTTTTATGTTGGACATTTTAAGGGAGGCATTTTATTAACACTTATTTGCTTCGAGATAAAGACTAGAATTGTACACGACAACCTACATTTATTTCTCCATTTCCCATAAAACTCGACGTCTCCATAAAGGCATCGGTTACATGCATTCGGAATTCAAAACTGATGTCTTTCGGACTTTATCCCAATGAAAACTATATTCATAGAGCTCTTATACGGTACTATTGCTTGATGTACTTACAATATTAGTTACTATGACAAAGTGGTAGAATGCAATATACTGTAGCAGCGCGTAGGAAGCGCAAATAAAAGACGAAGTGTCGTGCGAGTCGTAAATACTGGGTATCGATTGCAGACGCCGCGACTGCCTGCTGGCTTCTGCGGCCCTGGTACCCAGCGCCCGCGTAAATCGTTACTATCACAAATCTCAATGATAAAAAAAAACATTGTATTTATTCATTCTGAACCTACATAAATTAGTATAATAAATGATAATAAACATACATACATAAATAAATAAAACAATTAAAAATGACAAAGTTTGGATGTTTGTTGCTCAATCATATCGGACGCCTGAACAGATCGAATTTAAATTTAAACACAATTAGAATAGCACATAGGCTATTTTAATACCGCAAAATTACACGTCCGAAATATTCAAGCCGGAATTTGGAAGTCAAATATTATAGGACTGGCTGACTACGTGTAATCTTAGATTTATTATGAATATCCTCGTTGCATGTATTCTAAAAAGAAATATAAATATATCTATACTAATATTATAAAGCTGGAGACCTTGTTTGTTTGAACGCTAGAATCTCGAGAACTACTGGTCCGAAATGAAAGATTAATTTTCTCTTGGATAGTCCATTTATCGAGGAAGACTATAAGGCTATATATACATATATGCTCAACATTACGCTACTATCAATAGGAGCGGAGTATGAATGAAGAATGTAACAAAGATGGGACAAAATATTCATTTCGTTGCGTGCGTTGACGTGCGCTGAAGTCCGTTGCAGCATGATGTGTATATCTTTTATGAACGCGTCACTATAAATAAACCTTTGCTAATCTAAAGTTCTAAATCTGAGTTGATACAATCAGTTTCCGACAGATAGAACAGGCACTGTAATTAACTACTAACTGCATATTATATCTTATTACTTTTAGGCGAAATTTAGTAAACGTTTAATAGTGACAAATTTTTGTCGTTAAGCCTCTCACTCACTCACTACAATTTAAAGTGAAATAAAGAGTTTGACCGTACTTTAAAACAGTTTTCTGGAGCAGCACTGTCGTAAATTCATTCTCATTACTAACAGCCAAAACTCGTACTAAACCTCTGATTAATGCAAGCTGACTAGCTATATATATTTGCTTATAATTGTATAACGTCACTTTATCTCGAAACTAAATCATTAAATTCAATTTGGTGTGTTCATGTTTCTCGAATATAATATCGAATATCAAGAAAATTACTAAAATAAATAAAACCGTACATATCGCATTGCCGTCACCCGAACGGTCGTTAAATAAATTTGACAATTATCCCGGAGTACGCAGGAATGGTTGACTGGTCGAAAGGAACTCGTTGTATTATTTTAAAACAATTTTGCCAAAAATATGAAATATAAAAATGACAACTAAATTACCGATACGAGCATTATAGAACTATACGTTTTTTTTTTACAAAATACGTTTTATCATGACCTCGTCAATTCCTCATTAATTTGAAATCATTACACAAGTAATGTGTAGCAAAATTCTAGGCTGTGGAATGCGTTATCTGAGTGGTTTTTCAAGCTGGTTACAATCTTGGGGTTTTCAAGTCGAGATTCAATATATATTTTCACTAAGCAGCGTAGACTGCAACGTCGCTTAGAATCAGGCTACATATTATTGTTCGAAAAGTGACCTCCGAAAATATAAAAAATAAACAAATATTGGTGGACACTTCACACACAACACCATCTGACGCCAAACCAAATAACCACAACATTCATACATACAGACGTGTCGGTAATGATAGGTAACGGTAACAGTGCCGCAAATTCAATTGTTTTTTTTTATTTCAAGTACCAACACACCTTAAGCAGTTTTCACTTCAAAAACTTTTATTTTGAACACAGTAACTGAGCAAGCCGAGTTCTTTATTACGAATATAAAATGAGATCCTGTCCAGTTTCAAACACTCGAGCGTAACCCGACAAGTTCGTTATTTGTGTGGTGTCCGACACAAGAGCTTCATATCTCGATATGGCACCTGATATACTCTGTGGCACCTGCACCTGCGCCGGCGCAGGCTGGGAACCTCGCTAAACATTCGTTTTATTTTCCAAGACGCCACGCTGGTTTTATGGCTACAAGCTTATTTGAAATTTAAAATTGAATTATTTGAATTGCTGCAACGCGGTTCTTGAACCGATCGTCTCATATTTTGTACTAAAGTTATTGGAAAATTGAAATGTTGAAACTGTTTAAAGTGATGTTCACGGGAAGTACTTTCGTAGTGGTAGGACTCTTGCCAGAGTCCGCCTGGGGAAGTACCACACCTTTGCCAGTTATTCTACCGCCAAGCAGTAATGTGCAAACATTACTGTGTTCCGGTTTGAAGGGCAATGTTTCCAGAGAAATTACAGGGCTTAGAGATATAAGATCTTAGATCTCTGGGTGACGAGCGCAGTGCAGTGCTAGGTAATGATTTGGACTCTTCATGTTCCAATAGCTGCGTGTCACTGTGCTGTTATGTGTCAGGCATGTTGCTTACCATCAGGCACATGTCCTGATTGTCTCGTCACTCTTTATTTAAAAAAAAAAAATAGTACTATCCTAACATCATAAATGAGAAAGTTTGGTTGTTTTGAAGTATGTTGCACAATGGTGTCCGAATAATTCCGGAACGGAAACTGCAATAGTATCTACTTAAGCTACTTTTTCCCGAGAACATGCTGGATTTTAGAGAATAATCGATAAACTTATTGCTTTTTTACATTTCTTTTTCCACCCTAAGGTTGCCTGGAAGAGATAGCTATTAGCTATAAGGCCGCCGTCTGTCGCAATAACTTTAAATGTTTAACCTGTTTCAATTTGTAAATTATTGTTATTTTGGTGTGTTCAATAAAGAGTATATGCATTTCATCTACATATTTATGTACCTACGTTACATACGCAAACAAATGTTTACTTCACTTCACTTTACTTTACTTAAAAACATAGTTAAAGTTAACATTGCGGTGTCCCATTCGTATCCATTCGCGTTTTCGCACAGCCTCGTTTGCCGCGCAGATATGATGTAGTGTCAGTGTAAATCAGACCCGGCCATTTATCAGGTTCGTTATCAGCAGCTGCGCTCAGCAGTAAACTAGAAACTACAGTCTATTGTTTACGCAATTGTTTAAGGCCTTGCTATTCCTCTCTCTCTTTTATTTTGAGAATAAGGAAGGATGAAGAAAAATATGGCAGTCACGGGGACTACCGATAGAAGTGAACTTATAACTTAGAAGTATTGTATCAAACAGCACCAATACGTCACATTGATAGCTGCAATTATCTACATCTATATTACGCATATGTATATTGAACAATACCGCAATACAGGTCCGTACACACACACTATTATTGACAGTACATTTGTGCGGCCTGCCTAACCCGCAGATCTGACTCCGCTGCTCTGTCGCAACGTCGCGACATTGTCATGTCGATCACGCGAACCTATGAAATTTTCGACTACCAAAGTACTCAACGAAAGAAGTTTTCACTGCAAAATCATTAAATAACTGTTATTTTTTGAACTTGCGGGCCAAGTCACCGAAACATTCCAAACAAACATCAAATTGTAGAAAGGATTAGACAAACATATTTTTAATTTTTTAACCTGACTAACAGTAGCTGGCTTGGGTTAGCTCCTACTACCTACTCTAGTCGAGTGCTATCGGATTTAAATACATATATTATCCTCTATCGAGGTATTTATTAACCACTAAATCCTTGGAATACTAGATCACCTTTCCGCGCCCGTGAGTGGCCACATCGTGCACATTCCGTTCCTGGCTCGCTGCATATCAGCGCGTGCGCATGTATGTGGTATCGTGTTACAGCTTGCATCAACACACGTGGGTGCTGCTTCCGGCGTGGGCACTAAGACTTGAACTGGACTTCTTATAAATAATCTTATTTTAGCCCCCGACGCAAAAGCGACGGGGCGTTTTAAGTTTGACGTGTGTGTATGCTTGTAGCATTGTAGCTCCCGAACGGATGACCCGATTTTGACATGGCTTTTTTGGTTTAAAAGATGAATTCGTTGGCACTGTTACATATATCTTTATTGACGAGTATTTCATAAAAATCAGTTTAGCTTTGTTTCACAAAAATCAGTTCAGCCGTTTCAAAGTTTTCGGCTCTTTCGTTAGCTGCAATAGGAATTTTATAAGAAGTGTTTAATTGTGTGTCTCATTTCTATGTATGTGCGATGCGATAGATTCGACGGTCTAATTATTTCTGAGTGCCTTACAGAGAGCACTGCGCCTGGTGATCTAAAAACGTACTTTTAAGATGGCTTTCACATACGTAATTTGTCAAACACAGTGTAGAAAACATGGAACAAACTTGTTTGACACCTTTGAGGATCTTTTTTATGAGTAAATCAATCCTATAGTATCTCCTAGCCAGTATTTTTTTGCTTGAATCCAAACGCGCTCATTTCCCGTTGGCAGACAAGCTCGCGGTCTAACTCAAACCTTTTTTCTATTAAAATACTCGACTAACATGGATATAACAAGCTGCCAACTTGGTTGAACTAGATTGTGTAATAAACTGCTAAGATTATGGAAACTTGCTCGCACCAAAAACATACAACCTGGGCATTACTGGTGTGTACTACCGAAGCCTTATATTAAGTGCTACAAATAACTACAGACTCTGAACTAATTAGGGATTATAACAACTCTAGTATTCACAGGGGGTGTTGAAAAAAAATAAAACTTATAACTTTGCATCATAAGTCACTTGTAGAACCAGTTTGATGGGGCAACTTGTAAAATGTTTTGTATCATCTTATCTTACCCGCAATATTTGGTGCACCCGAAGTGCACCATATCACCATACCCACCCGCTTGTCTCTTGCGGTTGGATTGCAGTTTAAATGCGGTCCGTCTGTCGAGAGCAGCTTTTCCCAAAGTGGGCAATAACGCCCCCTTGTGGGCGCTGCAGGCCTAAAAGGGGGTGGTAAGATACCCATAAAAATGGGGTCGTTGTGTAGAGCCTTGTAGTCCGTTGTATGTTACCTACTGGGTTCAGGTCTCAACTTAACTCTTGCGAGTTATATTGAAAGTCTAGCTTAGAATGTTTTAATCTGCCCTAATATAGCTCATAATAAATTATTTATTTATTTTGTAGTTATAGTGATTTCTAAGTACTTATGTGAAAAAATGGGAGCGCTAAAAAATGATTTATTCTTAAAGTGGGCAGCATACAAAACAAGTTTGGGAACCCCTGGTCAAGAGCCTAACGCGTATATTCCACGCCTCGACTGCACCGCAGCTATAAGCTACGACTCCACATTAGCATGTCGATGACGCGAGGCCATAAGATTTCCCTCTCCAGCAAAATAAGCTCAACACCGCTAAACAAGCTTTCACTTCGAAAATCCGCGTTTTATTTTTGTAGTGGGTAGGGCTCTTTGCAGAGTCCATCTGGGGTACACCTATCTTTGCCAGTTACTCCACCGTCACGCAGTAATGTGCAAACATAACAGAGCATAGAGATAAAACCTCTCTGGATGTCGACCTCAGTACAGTCCAAATCATTACAGAATGATTTGGACTCTTCATGTTCCAATAGCTGTGTGTGATGTTATGTGGCCGGCAGGTTGCTTACCATCACACACACATGTCCTGCGTCTCGTCACTCTAAACTATATAGGTAAACAAATAATTAAAATTCATTTATTTCAAGCTATCTATAAAATGATCTCCGAAATTCGATCTCCGATTTATCCTTACATTTCTAGATAGGTACGTCTTGTACTTTTTAAGACATTGTCATCGGTATAAGAACCTTTAAATGCGCCAACGTGGCTCCTGTGCTATGAGGCGCGATAGACAATGACCCGGTCCGGGTATAAATTGGCCACTGGTTGCGAAAGGCCACCGTGCTGGGCCAGATTAGTGCCCGTATAAGTCTAGGTGTAAGGCTGCCACTAACTGAATCTAATCATATCCCAACTATGTAATGTCACTAGCACTGCTAATGTTTTCCGAGCAGTTCCAGTTTCCGTCACTTTCACGGGATAAAAAGTAGCCTATGTGCAATACTGTGTTCCTGTCTTATGTGCTTGTATTTCCCGGCAAACACAAGGTTCTTTTATGTGGTGATTTCGACTATGACAGCCCAGTGCTTCAACAAATTAAAGTTTCATTTTGGAAATTGTGGAATACTTGCAATATATTCTATTAAATTATTTAACGCTCCATAAAATTGTATTGTAGCCGGCCATTTATTTTTAAAACTTATTTATTTATTTTAAAACCTACCTTTGGGAAGGAAATTACTTCCGGCAGGCTTGGAGGAAAAGGAGATTTTGATACACGACTGAATTGAAAAAAACTGTGAGATTGAGCCCGTAAACGTATAATTATAATGTGTATATTACGGAAGTAATAGCCTGTGTCACAGGTAGTTTTTACGCATCTACTTTATTTTTCCGATAATAATCGTACCATAAACAATAAAATTAAGTATTTTTTTTGCAAATCGTATTGCACTATATTATCCGAAGCAACGTTGTTTCTAGTGCCCCATGACACCATATGTTTTATTTCTTTAAGAACTGTAAGCCTAATCACTTGAGCGCAGCCCTACGCGGCTGGCCGGCGCGCGCGCACCCATCTGGTTCAAGGCCGGCCCGCACACGGCGCACGCGCGTTCGCTAATTCGACCCGCCATGGACACTACACTGCTCCCCTACCAATACCATCAAATCGATGTGGATACACCATTATTCTATCCTATTTAAACCCGCATTTCGGACTTGGCCAGCGTTGGCGTCCAATTTAATTTGGTGCTAGCTGTTACGAGTACCTATCTGATGTATTTTTTTATAGTGTAGAGTGAGTAGACGAGCAAGACATGTGCCTGATGGCAAGCAACAGGCCTGCTACATAACGGTACTGTGACACGCAGCTATTGGAATATGGAGAGTTCAAATCATTACCTAGCACTGCGCTGCGCTCGTCCCCCAGGGATATTAGATTTTTTACCTCTATGCCCTGTAATTTCACTGGATACATTAACGTTCAAACCAGAACAGAGCTATGTTTGCACATTACTGGCTGGCGGTTCTAGGAGTCAAGTAGAGTACATACTAAATGAGTACATACACTTTTATTAGTTCGCTAGCCATCAATTAACGACAAAAGGATATTACCGAACAAAGAAATAGAAGCCAGAATTGAATAGAAGATGAAGAATCAGATGACACAAATAAAAACCAGATATGAAAAGAAGATGAAGAAGAAGAAGACTTTAATCAGCTGACTATTATTTAATTATTTTTTTCATTGTATAAATTAAGACTACAACAAATTGTCTTGCCAGATATATTGCATGCCTCTCGCAGAGGCCAGTTTGTATGGGTCAACTTTTAAAATGTTTTGTATCATCTTATCTTACCTACAACTAGCGATAAAGATATTTGTATCTGTAACAACGATGTAGGAGCACGTATGTGTACGTGCCAGATATAGTATATAAGTGAATGACAGCGGAGAGCGAGCTAGTCTCTCGCCCCGCGTCACTTGTACAGCTAAGATCAATATAAGCAGCAGTTTATACAGTGACGTGGTTTCATTTCCAGTGGTGACCCCGACGTGATCACGTCGGGGTCACCACTGTAGGTGTTGCTGGTACTGGAGATGGAAATGAAACCACGTCACTGTATAAACTGCTGCTTATATTGATCTCAGCTGTACAAGTGACGCGTGGCGAGAGACTATATAGCTCGCTCTCCGCTGTCATCCACTTATATACTATATCTGGCACGTACACATACGTGCTCCTACAATGATATTTAATTTGGTAATAGTAGAGCAAGTGGCAGTGGCGCGGTGCCCGTCGCGAGGTGTTAGCCCACGAAACCGCAGCGGGTTCGATTCCCGCTCCCAGGGGTATCGCGCGCGGTAACGCGATCTCTCTGTTGTCGGCTGTCGCACGGTCGGTGGCGACATGCTGTTGTCAAACTATCTTCATACGTACACTGATACGAGTATAATACGTGTGAGAGTTACCTCTGAAATAAGAACAAGCGGCTATCAGACTCTCGCGGAGAAGGTTCCGTAGCTTCATACCTCAATGAGCATTGCATTCATTAATAATGCAATAATTATTATAAATGTCGATGATTAGATGTTTGTTGCTCAATCACGTCGTAACGTATAAACGGGACGGGTTGAATTTGGAACACAGAATTATAATCTGAAAATCTAGAGAACGGGCATTAATTGGGTAAAACTGCAGAGCTGGTACCTAGTGGAAATATAACTATGTAACGTGTAAAAGTTGGATTTCGGGGATGTTTCTGTTATACTCCTAAACGAATTAACCAAAAACGGCTATGTAGTTAGTTTATACGCTGTAGAAGTGGGAGCGAGAGGTATACCGGCAAAATCTCTGTATAACCTACCGAAAGACCTTGGCTTATCCAGAAGTGCAGTAAGTTCTATACTAGAACGAGTATCTAAAGCTGCACTAGTGGGCTCATATCAGATTTGGCTGGGCAGGGAGAGAAAAACGAGTGGTGAAGGTGAGTGTTGATGTACGTCAGAAAGGGGCCCCTTAAACCTACGCCCGAGTCACAAGTCTCGGGAACTACTCGGGTTTTCTCTGCCACACGATGGACCCGGCACCCGCACGGTGAATCCATGGAATGCTAAGAAAATCGTCTCAGTAAATGATAACATAAAGGTATTCCAGATCATACTCGAACTGTATTTTAAATTTAGACCCGCCGTTTAGACGTCCTGACGTGAATGAGCAACAAACATTAAAAAATTCAAACATTCATATTTAGATAGATAGAGACACTTTATTGAACACACCAAATAAAAATAATTTACAATAATATAAAATTTATACTAATAAAACTAGTGCGACAATCGGCGGCCTTATCGTTAAGAGCGATCTCTTCCAGGCAACCTTAGGGTGGAAAAAAGATAAGAGGAGTGTTAATAGACGGGGTTGCATGTGACATAAAAAGTAATTTATAATAACATCGATGAATTACAATGTATATTATACTACTAAAGATACTTAGTAATAAAATAAAAACAAATAAATACTAATACTTACTTATAATACGAGTAAATACGAATACTAATTATAATATAATAATACATACATAATATTTGCATAGAAGATCCTTATGTTTATACTAGAAGTGCCCCACGGTTTTATCTAAGTAGTTCCCATTTCGTTAATCTCAAAACTGCACATTTTTTGTAGAAATAATCATTACCTACATTTATATCTGGGGGTACGGCAGTGCCCCGCCAAGCCGAGCGCGAAGCATACACTGCCGTACCATCTCTTACTGGAACCATTTCGCTGCA
Source organism: Ectropis grisescens (assembly GCA_017562165.1). Lineage (NCBI taxonomy): Eukaryota > Metazoa > Arthropoda > Insecta > Lepidoptera > Geometridae > Ectropis > Ectropis grisescens. Next base: position 27,597,894 of record CM029777.1, on the reverse strand, counting down.
TTTTCAGGCCCCTATTTGAGACCCTCGGATAAGACCAGAACGCTGAAATTTTCGCCATCTGGTAAGCTATATATCTGGCGACAGATTGGTACAATGGTGTCATGGAGCACCTGGTTTTATACCCTTGTTACCCTTTAACGGCCAAGTCACACAACATTAACTATAATAATAAAGAAATCGCAGTATGGAACTTTAGATTTGGCACGGCTTTGTCTAGATTTCATTACTTTTTAGAGATAAATATACAGCTCCATCGAGACTTGGCTAGTTTTTTACAGAATGTTTTTGGTGGGATTCTATTTGATGCGGACAAAGTTTTTAATTAATGAAAGTAGTTAGTCGGGCGGGATCGATCATATCACACCTGAGTTACATTACTTAATTAAAAACATAATTTTCAATTGCCTGGTTGCCGCCATCCCTCGTCACCAACAATGCAGTTATCTATCCCGTAATTGCAGTTAATTAATTGACACTTATCTTTTACAGTAAGGTATTAGATTAATTTCTAAGCGCTATAGTAAAGTGTAAGTTTTTTTGTTTTTTTTTTCTTAATTTATGGTGCGCGTTGTGACAGATGGTTGTCACATCTCTGTCAATGTCCGTTTCGAGCGTTTCGTGGCACCTTCATAAACGGCTTATTGATAAATTTAACTTTCCAACTTCTTTGATAAATGCACAATTTACATATCAAATTTAGAAAAAATAAAACAAGAGCATGCAAAGAGTATGTATTTTTAAAGTTTGTATTGAACATTCTATTGTACTATAATAAGTATCGTACAAATAAATGTCAAACATTAGATACATTGAGTACGGTTAAGTTATGGGAAGCTTTTAGGTATCATCTAAGTGTGAATAAGTTTATTTGTTTCTAGGATAATAACGTTCTGCGCTTTTTAAACCCCGACCAAAAAAAGGGGTGTTATAAGTTTGACGTCGATGTCTGTCTGTCTGTCTGTGTGTGTGTGTCAGTCTGTGGCACCGTAGAGCTCAAACGGATAGGCCGATTTCGATGCGGTTTTTTTAATTAAAGGTTAATATCCGTGCGGATGTTCTTGGCTATGTTTTGGTTAATATCGATTCAAGATGGCCGCCTCCACAAAATGTCGGATAAAATATTTCTTCACAACCTACCTCAATATGGGTATCAAATGCTTTCATTTGATACCCATATTGAGCCAATCCCTTTGGCTTGGCTAGTAGAATACTATACACTGTAAAAAAATCAAATCCAAGATGGCCGCCACCACAAAATGGTGAATTATATTATTTTTTCACTACTACCTCAATATGGGTATCAAACGAAAGGGCTTGACTAGTAGAATACATTGCACTCTGACAAATTTCAAATTCAAGATGGCCGCTTCCACAAAATTGCGAAATACATTTGTTTTTTGGCAACTCCCTTAATATGGGTATCAAATGAAAGGGCTTGACTAGTAGAATGTTGTACAGATAACAAATCTGAGGTAGTCGGGAGTTAGTCAAAATGTTTAATTTTGTTCTTGTTGTCCTGCGCAAAGTTGGATAGGCACTGGAAGACACCGGAGAAAAATGCCATAGGTCCTTTTATAAAACAACAAAACTCTTTATCAGTGGGACTTCATCCTTCTTAGCAGGTTCTTAGATTCCTGGGAATTATTTACTAACAAGCGACCCATCACTGCTATCAGTCCCCGCCATCTAAAGCAGGATTACCCGACTCCAGGTAAAAGCTGCGTCACACTGCGTCGCGTCATCCCTTCGACCCTGTGACAGCGGCTTTGCAGCTTACTTACTGGCAGGTGACAAGCATTAACGGCTTATGAATAAAACAAAAAGGTTCTTAATACTGTCCTGTTCGAATTTTAAAATCGAAATTGTATTTCAACTCAACAAGCTTACAACTATGAGGTTTATCGTACATTCAAATGCGTTTAAAATTTTCGAGACTAACTTTTCAAAAAATCCCTTCAAGATTTAAAAGCCTTTTTACATTGGCTAAATTTAGACTCTACTGAATTAAGTGAGCTAGCTTACTAAATTCAGAAGCGGAGATTGCCTGCTTCTAACTTGCTTCTGGATTCAATCGACTAACACAACTCCTCAATTTGGTTCTTAATTCAGTCGCTAAATTTAGCCAAGTGTATTAAGTGTGTGGGCCGTAATTTTGAATTTTTAAAACAACTTTAAGACCTTAAAAATAGTGTTTTAAACTCTGAAAAAAATATATGTATTAGTTAAGGATCTAATCTAGTGCAATTCGCAGTCAGTAACACGATTTAATGAATTTTACTTGATAAAAAAAAATCCCAAAGTTACCCCTTTTCAAAAAGTTGTTTCAAGTTTATGACTAAACTAATGAATTTTTTACTAAATTTCTGTACTCAACGAAAGCCACTAAAAGTTATAGATGCATTCGCAGAGTTTGACTTGATAAAAGTATCAGTTATTCACTATGTTTAAATATCTACCATATATATAGCGCGCCGTTCGGCAGGCCTGATCAGTCGCGTTTCGGCGCTCACGGACGACGGGCCTGTGCTTGATTTTGCAATTTTGACAACCGATAAATTTTAAATATTACGATCATAGTGCCACAGTATAACAATATCAGTAGGTATTACTAGTGAAGCACGCTATGATCTTGATTTTTGATACCGTTTTCATTGGAATTGCAAATAGACGCTGATACTAATTAGTACGCTGTTTACTTTATGTTGTAGACCAATAAGGGAGTCTCAAAAACTGACGTCGATACCACATCAGTAAAAAATTCAATGCGGATGCAATGGAAAATAGATAAGCATCGGTAAAATATTCGTCCGTTAAATCAGAGATCGGGATAAGGAAATAATGAGAGGGGAGAAATCTCCTGCGTAAATCCCCTAATATAAATGCAAGTAAGGTATTATAAATGATACCTAACTTGCATTTATCTGCCATATAGGTAAATTCTTTGGTAGTAAGGTACTTAGTACGTGGAAGAAAAGTTCTCACATACAGATTTTACCACTTTGGAAGAGACTTTCGCGCAAACTATTCAGTTTAGAATAAAAATGTTAGGAACTTCAATACAATTTTGAACACCTTTCCATAGATACACGTATTGTTTTGTTAGAATTTTTATTTTTTTATTTCTTTTCCAAGTTTGTGACACCACCAAAATTTTTTGTTTTTTCTTTTTTTTTTTGTATGAAAATGTTAATATTGTTCATAGAAATTTAGACACTCGACCAAATTTGATAAGAAGCCTTTTAGGCAGTAAAATTACTCGTAGAATTTAACTCTGCACTAAATTTCCGATTTGTATTTTTTATATAAGGTTTAGAATCATTTCCTGAGCATAAAATCACAAAATAATAACAAATCCAGGTGGAGCTTCAAGCGCCAGCTCGAAAAAACGTTTTTGGCTGATATTCTGAAAAGTTATAAAGCCTATTATTATTGTAGAAAATAAAATTTCCTATCTTTTGTTGCCAGTAAACTTTTTTTTCGAACTTACCGATTACGATTTATTATGTCAAATTTGATGATAACAATGTAAAAATAATAAGATGTGAATAATAAAAATAGTGAATTCTGTTCCCAGTAGCATAAACATGTCCCTTTTTACCGGAATGGAAGAAGGGTTATGTTTTTCGCGCGTATCTTTTATGTTTGTAAATCTTTTATTTCCACATATCTTCCAAACGGCTGGATGGATTTTGGTAACTAAGATATTCTAAGACTAGTCTGGCTCGCCAAAGTGTCCTTAGATAGTAGGTAATATTTTTTTACGTGTAGATTTTTTTGTAGTCGGGGTTTTTATATTAAAGTTATTCTATCATATTGCTCGTTGCTCGAATAAACAGCACCGTTCATCATCATGATTGAAGAGTTCAACGAGGAGTTTGGTCTCCACTTTTGTAATAAGAACAACTAAGCTGTGAAACGCATTGCCAGAGTGGGTTTTTGTCGAAGGTTCGAACCTTGGGGTTACGAGGTACACTGTGCGTGTTTCTATTAGAGAAACAAGTTCCATCGTAGACAACATCATTTTCATCCACTATTATCGGCATCATAGCAATCGTATCATTGAATGGGTTATAAATCGTAAACGGTAAGTTTAACAAAAAAGTTTACTAGCAACAAAAGATGCAAAATTTTATTTTCTACAATTATTGTCAAAATATATAGTTTCCAAAATATCGGTTAAAACAGTTTTTTTCAATTGGCGTTTGAAGATCTACCTGGATCTGTGAGAATTTTGTTATTTTATGCTCAGTAAGTGATCTTTACCTCATAGAAAATTGGATTAGAAATTTAGTGCAAAGTTGAACAAAAATCCTTCTATTTTTACTGGCCTTTCATTACGTTTCAGCACATTTTTTTTAATGTTTGACGAACTTGTGAATTATTAGGAAACATTTTAAAAATATGCATGAAATTGGAAAAGCCGTTCTCAACTTATAGTGTGACCAACAAGAAAAGGTTGAATTTTGTATATCTACGAGTATAGATAAATTTAATTTTTCTTCGTTCATATATCAAAAAACCTCTTATCACTATTCACAAAATTGTTATCACTAGTATAAACAAATCTTGAACAAAAAATGAGTTTAAATTACATAGTCAAATATTGTAATGTTATTTCTGCACTGTGGCACTGATTCCGCGGTCGGTGACGGTCGTGAGAACAAGACAGCGTTAAATGCCTAATTTGACAGAACTACCTGGCCTTAAGGGCTTAAGAGCCCTCTCACAAAAAGACAGAACTCAACTTTAGGTAAAATCCTGCAACATTGTCAGCGTGCGTCCGTTCGATTCAGCTCGAGCGTTTAGGCGGACAGAACGATCTTGAGCCGTAACGGCAGTGTACTAAAAATTTTTATGAGATTTTCTGACGTGACAACGTCTACTAAATTGATGAACGCTGGCTGCGTGCACGAAAATTGAAGACTTATTGTCCCGTTACGTTCGTTGTCCCGTAACGTTACGATAAATTATTTTTGCATTTCAAAAATCTGATAACTAGTAAAATTTCTTTTTCATTTTAAGGGTAATTTTTTGTGCATTGGTTCTTAGCTATGTTTGGTTAATATCGATTCAAGATGGCCGCCTCCACAAAATGGTGGACTAAATATTTCTTCATAATCTACCTCAATATGGGTATCAAATTTAATGAAAAAGCTTGACCAGTAGAATACTATGCACTATGACAAACTTCAAATCCAAGATGGCCGCCACAACAAAATGGCGAAATACATTTAATTTTTCACTTCTCCCTCAATATGGGTATCAAATGAAAGGACTTGACGAGTAAAATACTATGCACAATGACAAATTTCAAATCCAAGATGGCCGCCACCACAAAATGGCGATATACATTTCTTTTTTTTCCTACTTCCTCAATATGGGTATCAAATAAAAAGACTTGACAAGTAAAATACTATGCACAATGACAATTTCAAATCCAAGATGGCCGCCACCACAAAATGGTGAGATACATTTCTTTTTTCACTACCTCCTCAATACGGGTATCAAATAAAAGGGCTTGACTAGTAAAACACTACGCACTATGACAAATGTCAAATCCAAGATGGCCGCCACCACAAACTGGCGATTGTCATTATTTTTTACTACTACCTCAATATGAGTAATAAATGAAAGAACTTGACTAATATGCACTGTGACAAATTTCAAATCCAAGATGGCCGCCCCCAAAAAATGGCGACTGTCATTATTTTTTACTACCACCTCAATATGGGTAATAAATGAAAGGGCTTGACTAGTAGAATACTATGCACTGTCACAAATTTCAAATCCAAGATAGCCGCCACCACAAAATGGCGACTGACATTATTTTTCACTACTTTTCAATATGGATATCAAATGAAAGGGCTTGACTAGTAAAAACTACGCACTATGACAAATTTCAAATCCAAGATGGCCGCCACCACAAAATGGCGAATGTCATTATTTTTTTACTACGACCTCAATATGGATAACAGATGCGCCACCACAAAATAATTTTGTGACAGTGGATAGTATACTACTAGTCAAGCCCTTTCATTTGTTACGCATATTGAGTTGGTGTGGCGGCTATCTTGGATTTAAAATTTGTCATAGTGCATAGTATTTTATTAGTCAAGTCCTTTCATTTGTTACCCATATTGAGGCAGTAGTAAAAAATAATGACATTCGCAATTTTGTGGTGGCGGCCATCTTGGATTTGAAATTTGTCATAGCGCATAGTATTCTACTAGTCAAGCCCTTTCATTTGTTACCCATATTGAGGTTGTAGTAAAAATAATGACATTCGCTATTTTGTGGTGGCGGCCATCTTGGATTTCAAATTTATCACAGTGCGAAGTATTCTACTAGTCAAGTCCTTTCATTTGTTACCCATATTGAGGTGGTAGTAAAAAATAATGACATTCGCCATTTTGTGATGGCGGCCATCTTGGATTTGAAATTTGTCATAGTGCATGGTCAAGCCCTTTAAATTGATACCTTCATTTAGGTAGTAGTAAAAATTAATGATGATTAATTAATATTGGAAGTTCGTTGCTCAAACACGTCGGAACAGTCATTGGTCATGGCCATTTGATTTGATTTGATTGGCCATTGCTCATGGTCATTGGTCGTAGTCATTGGTCATATCCGTTCCTCATGATCATTGTAATTGGTCATGGTCATTGGTCATGGTATAGAGGTAGTAGTAAAAAATAAGGACAGTCGCTATTTTGTGGTGGCGGCCATCTTGGATTTGAAATTTGTGACAGTTCATAGTATTCTACTAGTCAAGCCTTTTCATTTGTTACCCATATTGAGGTGGTAGTTAAAAATAATGACAGTCGCCATTTTGTGGTGGCGGCCATCTTGGATTTTAAATTTGTCATAGTGCGTAGTCAAGCCCTTTAAATTGATACCTATATTGAGGTAGTAGTAAAATTAATGATGATTAATTAATATTTGGAAGTTCGTTGCTCAAACACGTCGGAACGGTCATTGGTCATGGCCATTACTCATGGTCATTGGTCGTGGTCATTGGTCATATCCGTTCCTCATGGTCATTGTAATTGGTCATGGTCATGGTAATTGCTCATGGTATAGAGGTAGTAGTGAAAAATAATGACATTCTCAATTTTGTGGTGGCGGCCATCTTGGATTTGAAATTTGTCATAGTGCATAGTATTCTACTAGTCAAGCCCTTTCATTTGTTACCCATATTGAGGTAGTAGTAAAAAATAATGACATTCGCAATTTTGTGGTGGCGGCCATCTTGGATTTGAAATTTGTGACAGTGCATAGTATTCTACTAGTCAAGTCCTTTCATTTGTTACCCATACTGTACATACTTAATTAATATTGGAAGTTCGTTGCTCAAACACGTCGGAACGGTCATTGGTCATGGCCATTGCTCATGGTCATTGGTCGTGGTCATTGGTCATGGCCGTTCCTCATGTTCATTGGGCATGGTCATGGTCATGGTCATGGTCATGGTATTGAGGTAGTAGTAAAAAATAATGACATTCGGCATTTTGTGGTGGCGGCCATCGCGTTCATCGACTTATTAGACGTTGTCACGTCAAAAAAAAATTGACAGATTCTGCTTCTTCATGAAGTAAACAAGATCAAATGTGATGGTCCGATCCGAAAAATCAGAATGAAACGTTATAAAACGCCAAACGAATTAAAATTTTGTGGTCGCACTATAATTATTCTAGTTTATGTCATAAACGCGCGAAATATTACGTAACCGACTCCCACGCTAACTGACGCAGGTCCTCCCCCGACGGCCGCTCGCGGCATACTAAATTGCGCAGCGTAATTTATTGTAATTTCGACTGCTGGTAATTTATATTTTTTGGAAAATTGACAACTATGATTTGAAAAGTAACTATAGAATTGGATTCTACAAAGAACAAAGTATTATCGTGTCTAATTTTTATTTTGGAGTTATTGTGTATTTTACACAGAGACAACGCTAAAACTGCATTATAAAACTTAAAATTGGCTTATGATTTTGTTTTTTTTACTAATAAATGGGACCAAAATTCAGATATATGTGACTTGAATGAATTAATAAAATATGTGTATGATGTTCCCCATATTTTTTTAAGTATAAATTTTGAGTATCACTTGTAGATTTAGAAGTCTGAAACTGACACGGCGGCGACTTTTCGGCGAAATGGTCATGGGAGATCGTTCCTTACGACTAAAGGCTTTATTATTAGTAAAATTGAAACAAGGAAACGTCAACAAGAAAGATCGGCCTATTTTTTGAACGTAATTATCTTTTTCTAGATAATACTAAAGATGGAAATATCGGAACACAAACTTTTTGAATTTCGTGCGACGACGTGAGCCGGCTCTTAAATTAAATGCATCATGCTTCATCAGCTACCACATCATGCTTACTAACAGCCGCGTGGTCGATAGTCAAACGAATACCTACTCTTGAATAAAAAACTCAAGATTCATTTTTAGTTTTTGCTTGTGTGCATAAACATCGTGTATAAAAGCACGATGTCCGAGCCAGCGACCTGCTCCGCATTTTTATGTCTTTTTTTGCTACAAGCTTTTATTTGGTAACGGGACGACATTGTTAGGATAATCCTGAGCCGAGGCTACCGGAGCCAAAGTGTCCCGTACGAGATTTATGGCTCAAACTTGACCAGCCCTTTCCTTACTTACTTCTGATTAATCTGTGGTCACGTCTATGCCGTAGACTTCCTTTTTTCTTCCTTTGTTTCGGTCTTTCAGTAGACTCCGTTAATTTATTATTTTGGTGTTAAGTAATGTTAATGGACTAAACCTATGTTGAGTGATGTTTTGGAACATTCTGGACCACAATGTTGAATTTGCAAAATGTTGGATTCTTATGATGTTGAATTCGCAAAATGTTGATTTTGGGACACGTAGAATCTCATAGTTTTTCTTAGTTTCAACTGTAGTGTTTTTAGTATGAAAAGTAACGTGGTTATCATGTTATATATAGTCATTCCAGTCCGACTCAAGTTTCGACCGCGTCCGTCGCTTTTTTTTCAAGGACACGATTGAAACTTGAGTTTGACTGGACTGAATATTTCAAACGTGAGTTAGCCGGGGATTTGTTTAAAATGTAGTATTTTTATAATACAGAGTGACAATAGCAACACGTACTCGTAGATATAATTTCTTATTACGTATCGGAATCATTTTTGAATGACTGGCCTCGTGGCTTAGTGGGTAGTAGCTCTGCCTGCGACGCCGAGGGTCGTGGGTTCGATTCCCACCCAGTGCAAATATTCGTGTGATGAATTCAAATGTTTGCACTGTGTCTGGGTGTTTCTATGTATAATAAGTATGTATTTAGAACTATATAAGTATTATATCAGCTATCTGGACGCCATATTACAAGCTTTGCTTAGTTTGGGGTCAGATGGTGTTGTGTGTGAATTGTCCACCAATATTTATTTATTTATTTATTTTACTATGTTAGTAACGCCACGCAGTCTTTTTTTATATAGATAGTACATTATTTGTGACACAAACTATTGTTATTTGTTTATGTATTTTAACCAACATAAGTATAAATAGGCGCTATAAGTGGTGACCAACCAGCTAATTATTCTTAGTTGAGGCTTCATATAATACCTACAATACAATTTGTCAAATAATATGTAAAGAGCATTAGTATTTAAAGCTCAAATTAGGTATTTTGAGGTCGCACGATGCTTGACGTCACAAACTTCGAAAATGTATAAATGCTTAGAATGAAGCGTTTCCAGAATACAAACATAGGTACTGTCAAACATGGTTATCAATTTCGCCAAAGGTCTGTCGTACATGTAAACGGGCAGTACATGTACCTGATGGTAAGCAACATCCCTGAAACGTAACAGAACAGTGACACACAGCTGTTGGAACATGAAGAATCCAAATCATACCTAGCACTGCACTGCGCTCGTCACCCAGAGATCTAAGATGTTATAACTCTGAGCCCTGTAATTTCTCTGAAAACATTACCTTTCAAACCGGAACACTGTAATGTTTCCACATTACTGCTTGGGGATAGAATAAGTGACAAAGGTGTGGTACTTCCCCAGGCGGACTCTGCCAAGAGTGCTACCACAACAGCTACAGATAGCCGTAAGCCGTAGGTTACACCGCAGCCGCAGGGCGCAACTAGTTTGAAATTAAAATAGCCGTCACCCCACCGGCGCCGATACGCAGCAATTAGAGCAATCACAAATCACAGATAACTAACACCACCCGCTTCCACCCTTTATATGCACGGCGTCATTATAAACACATTCCCAATGAATACATAATATTATCACAATGTAACGTTATACGAGAGGTGGCACCAAATTTTGGGTAGATGTAATTTAGAGCTGATGAAAACTGTCACATGGTTCTCCTATTATACCTCAACTCGGAGCTAGACCTGGAGTAGACCTGGCTGGTGAGCAGCGGGGCAAGATGAGTCTATACCTACCTTTTTAGATAGATATATGGATAGATAGATGTGATGTGGCGAGCGCAGTGCAGTACTAGGTAATGATTTGGACTCTTCATGTTCCAATAGCTGGGTGTCACTGTGCTGTTATGTGGCAGGCATGTTGCTTACCATCAGGCACATGTCATACTCGTTAAGTCACTCTTAACTTAACAAACAAAAGTTGTAGTTTTAAGTTTGAGGAATAAGAAATAGGAAGCTAGACGATTTAGTCGGGGTTTTAAGATTGTCATACAAATGTTAAAATGTTTTGCAAAAAAAATATTTTAGATATTTTTTTTTATTGGTATTTAAAACCAAAAATAATATGGATTCTCAAAAAGACAGATAACTTTGATGGGACTTTCTACCTGCCAGGCTATCTAAATTGAGGGATTTATTTTGTCCCGCTACTCACCAGCCAGCTCTACAGTGTCTACACTCTACACCTCCGCGTTAGGGTATAATAATATACTCCAATTTAATAAGTACAACATAAGTACAACGTAATAAGTTTTCAAGTTGCATCTAATACCTACCCAACATTTGGTACCAGCTCTCGGAATTATATATTGTTTTAACTGTTATAAATACACATAGCAAAGTGTTATAACAGTAACGTTATAACAGTTATTAGTTATACAAAAAGTTATTGTGGCAGTTATTAGAAGCACGTTTTGGATAACGCGGCTTGCGGAGTAATCCGGTGGAGCATCTGGTGATAATCCTCCACGGTTGGAGCGAGACGGGAATAGACCTGCTAAGTTAATTAATAATTAGATTAGTGTTTACAGAAATCTATTTATTTCTTCAGTTACTTTGTAATTCAAGTATGTTCTTATTCATAAAATTCTTCTGTCACAAACTCGTCTGGAACGGCCTTCAACGATTTTTATAAACTTATTTGTTAAGTTTTTGTTCAATCAGGGTACTGGTTCTGAACGCATTCCGAACGACTCACATTCAGAATAGCAATCCTTGTATCTACCGTTCAAAGACCGAGAGGTTTGATTCCGTGTCAAGATCAATATGACTGGGTTCAGAATCGCTACGCTGAGAATACGCCATAAACTATTATTACCCCTCAGTGCGACCCACCTCATTCCTTTCTATATATTTTTTTAAATATAATATTCATTTTATCACACACATTTATTTGAAATAGTCTGAAACCATATGGGTAACTACTATTATCCCTAAAACAAGACCAAAAAAACTAATCCTTGTAAAAACAAAATCATGGAAACGTATCGATCTCGAGTTATTATAGATAGGTCCAAGCGCCGCGTCGCGTCGCCGTCGCGTCGCGAGCGCGGTACTGGCGAGTACACTCCCATTGTGCGCCTGCGCCTGAACACACATCTCAACCAGTCTGTGCGCGCCGCAGTGCATTGTGTTCGCGACTGTACGACTACCGCTCTCGCCGCGACCTACTGCCGTTCATGACCGCCTGGTACTTGTGTCTAGCCACTGGTCTAGGATCCGAGTTATATGCGATGTTTTTACACAGTAATCGAGCAACTAACTCTACATACACACTAACTACACAATAGATAAAATAAATAGTTCAAACATTTTTTTATACACGGTTTTTCACAAGTAAATTTGAATTTAGAACATCGTGTGCACTAAGTTTGTGAATTCAAAACATCACAAACCTCATTTATTTCTTCTACCTCCTTATAACTCCTACTCATTCCCCCCTCTAATACTCTAAAATTTTGACTTACATATTGACTTTCGTGTTTTCTTTATTCATGTATCGCTTTTGTATCTGTTATTTTTGTTTGATTTGTTATTTTTGTTTGGTTTTATTTTTACATCATTATTTAATTTTTGACATCTTACAGAATTTTTATCAATTTCATTTAATTAACATTTGAATTATTTTCTGTTTGCCTAATATATGAATGTGCGTAATTATCATAACATGACATAATAATTGTATCATGACATAAATTGATTACATTTTTTGTTTACTTTTTTCACAAAATTTTGTTAGTAAATGAATGTATCTATCATTAATAAAATTGGCGTTAAGCCGTTCTAATTGATTAATAAATAAATAAAATAAATGAATAAATTGGGGCTGAATTTATCATATAACTTTTTTTAATTTGCTTAATGCGTAATTTTCTTTTCGTGTCTATGGAGAAATGCAAAGAAATGAAATACCTCAACCTTCCGTAATATTTTATTGTTGTTAAAACGCTAGGTTAAAAACAGAAAACTTGAAAACATGTGAAAAACATAAACTTAGTGATTCTAGCGACAAAAAAGTATTTTAACGGCACAGAATTGACTGAATGTGTTAATAATGCGCAAAGCATTTATGTTGTCGCTGGGGTGGGATGAAAAGTTACGTATGGCACTCGAGTGCAAAGATTTATGATCTATTAATTATCTCGCGAACGCTCAGGATTCTCAGTGTAAGTAAGATTCTTGCTCGGTCATCAAAATTGAGCACGTGGTTAAAACTTTGCACTCTTGTGCAACAAATAACTATTGATGAGCGATCTAAATCTCACTTGCATACATAACAACGATAAATGCGATGTTTATGATTTCCTACGAACTAAAGAGCCAAATTAAACCTACTATAGGATGGATAGAGATAATCATCTCATAAATATATCTGGGTGACGCTGACGAGCGCAGTACAGGGCTAGGTAATAATTTGGACTCTTCATATTCCAATAGTTGTGCATAGTATAAATTATATAAAAATAATAATTAAGGCTAGAACAAATTGTCTTGCCAAACTTATTGCACGCCTCTCGCAGAGGTCAGTTTGTATGGGTCAACTTTCGAAATGTTTTGTATTATCTTATCTTATCTTACCTGCAAACTGCTATAAAGATTTTAGTATTTGCAGGCTTGTTGCTTACCATCAGGTCCATGCCGTCCTCGTCCCGTCACTCTGATCCATAAAAGAGGCATTATAATCTCTCGTGTCACGGCTTTTATAGTAGTATTCCTCCGAAACTATTAGAACGATTTCAACATTATTTTTTTTATATGTGGTAGGTTTGAGAAAAATAGTATTTTACCTTCTGCAAGCACTATTAATTTTTATTGCGATTTTATTTATTGTTGATCATTTAACTGCAGGTCTTTGTCTGGTTCATGGTTAGTACCAAAGAGTTTACATATACTACGTATAGAGTTGGCACAAACGCTTTACACCGAAAACACGGGTAGCATCTCTGTCGCTCTTGTGGAAGTGTCTTACTTTTGTCGCGGCACATCACTCTGTTGCCATCACGGATATTCGGGTTGCCATAGAAAGTATGCACGTTCTCTGCTTACGATTTACACAAAGAAACCGTGCGGAAAATCTAACTCTATACGTAGTAGGGTGAAGGGAGGTATATTGGTGATTTAGGTAACTAGGTGATATATTTTAAACGGAATACCACGGAGTTGCTTATGCCAGGCAATGTCAATAGACAGCGCTATCGCCTCTTCTCACACTCATGCCAACTCGATAGTGCTATCTCTTGAAATTTCCTTGCATAGGGAACTGTGTGGTATTCCGTTTAAAACATATCACCTACTTACCTAAATCACCAATATACCTCCCTTCACCTTATATGTAAACTCTTTGGTTGGTACTAATATTTATATTTAAAATAAAATTGGAAGGCTTTCGGTTTATTTTTGTTTGAACGCGCTAGTCTCACGAAAGAGTTTGCAGACCGAATAAAAAAAATTACGTCTATATGCCCAATTCACGTCAAAAATTATACGTTATCGCATCCACATGCGAAACCACGGCGCACAACTAGCTACGAGCACAATGTACAAGCTACATTATGTACATTGTAGGTACAAGAGTGTTTCAACAGTCAACAGATCAATAAAAAACATTACTCCTATGTTATCATATTTATTGCACTTTATTTATAATTATTATTGTGATAAGCAAATTATAAGCAGAAATAAGTGATCATATCCAACAATTACTGTCATAAATAAAACTAATTATAAATAATGTTATCTGTAAAAAGTCGTCGTCTCGCTAATGAGGGCGTTGTTAATAATGTTAGCGCGTCGATCGGTTCAAAATAGAATCTAATGTTATGCAGTTTATAGCAAGATGGTGAGGACATGTGCCTGATGGGAAACAATACGCCTGCACATAATAACACACTGTCATTTGACTGACTGGCCTAGTGGCTTAGTTGGTAGTAGCTCTGCCTGCGAAGCCGAGGGTCGTGGGTTCGATCCCCACCCAGTGCAAATATTTGTGTGATGAATTCAAATGTTTGCACTGTGTCTGGGTGTTTCTATGTATAATAAGTATGTATTTAAAACTATCTAAGTATTATATCAGCTATCTGGCTGCCATCACACAAGCTTTGCTTAGTTTGGGGTCATATGGTGTTGTGTGTGAATTGTCCACCAATATTTATTTATTATTTAGGTGTTGGAATATGAAGAGCCTAAAACCCTCTACACACGAGCCCTAAAATCAGAGGAAATTACGTAAAACTAGTGGGGAGGACCCTACATCGCACCATAAATCACCAATCATATGGTGCGATGTAGGCTCCTCTCCACTACTTTTACGTTATTTCTTCTGATTTCAGGGCTCGTGTGTAGAGGGTTTTAATCCTCATCTGCCCTGCGGACGTCGCCCAGAGATTTAAGACGATTTATCAAACCGGAACAAGGTGATGCTTTGCTATACGGCGTGGTAGAATAACTGGTAAAGGTGTGTTAGCTGGGGAAGCCCCCAGGCAGACTCTCCAAAGAGGCCTGGCGCTACAAAAACTGGAAAACTCTGTCTCCTTCTTTTCCTTGTTAGAATTGCTAGATATCCCACATAGTCCTTGGTTCAGCTTTCCTTCTCTAACATCTCTCACGACGTTACGAGTAACGTTGCCACTACTTGTTGTTTGGAAGCTCGTTTATGCCTGACGTTATGCAACGATGCGGTCCACGATAGAGCGTGCGTTCCTAAAAGAAACATATTATGTATTTAAAACTATATAAGTATTATATCAGCTATCTGGCTGCCATCACACAAGCTTTGCTTAGTTTGGGGTCAGATGGTGTTGTGTGTGAATTGTCCACCAATATTTATTATTATTTACTTTCGATATTCTCGATTCGAAGACACTAAGATTGTCACCATCGGGAAAAACTAACTCAGGCAACGCATTCCCACACCTAGACGGACTGATTACAGCAGTAGAGTCAAACCTCTTCGTTCGCATGAAACGATGTCGCTTTTTTTAACTATGGTCAGTCCGAAAAAAGGCATGGTGCTATTAGATTATGCAGATCAGATGCACACTCTCCGAAGTGTATCCCGATAAGCTAAATAGTAAATTATCGATGTTCAAGACTTTGAAAACTTCGATATTCGGGGCTGTAATGGTTTTATTGTCTCCTAGTACCGGGTATCAGGGTTGTTGTTGCTTGTACGTAATCTAGGTACTGTTCGATGCTCGATGGTTTTATTAAGCCCCGACCAAAAAAAGGGGTGTTATAAGTTTGACGTCGATGTCTGTCTGTCTGTGTGTGGGTCTGTCTGTGGCACCGTAGAGCTCAAACGGATGGGCCGATTGCGATGCGGTTTTTTTTATTTGAACGCTTATTCCCGTGCGGATGTTCTTAGCTATGTTTGGAAATATCGATTCAAGATGGCCGCCTCCACAAAATGGCGGACAAATTATTTCTTCACAGCCTACCCCAATATGGGTATCAAATGAAAGGGCTTGACTAGTAAAATACTATACATTAAGACAAATTTCAAATCCAAGATGGCCGCCACCACTAAATGGCGAATTACATTAATTTTTTTCACTACTACCACAATATGGGTATCAAATGAAAGAGCTTAACTAGTAGATTACTATGCACTATGACAAATTTCAAATCCAAGATGGCCGCTACCACAAAATGACGAAATACATTTCTTTTTTTCACAACTCCGTCAATATGGGTGTCAAATGAAAGGGCTTGACTAGTAGATACAAATAACAAATCCGAGGTAGTCGGGGGTTAATCAAAATGTTTAATTTTGTTCTTGTAAACAAGAGTTTAAGCAGGCTGGGTAGACTATGACAAGATCTGTTGTCCCATTCTGCATCGATATAAATCTATGGATGTACCCTTCCGAACCTCAGGCGGACGGAATTATGTCAACGTTGGGAAGAGTGAGCTCACTCTTTCCGTTCTAGTCGGTGCAGGAAGTTTTAACCTATCAATATTCGTTGTCAACAACCAAAATACTCGTAAATAGAACTAACCAAGCGGTTCTAGTGGTCAAGTAGATTGGTTGTGTATAACCCACTTACGATACACCCAGACGCAGTTTATTACCAATTTCAAGGTGCTCAGGTCAGGGTACATCCATCGGTTTATATCGATGCCAGAATGGCAACATCCTGTACGATTTATTATATCTATAACAAATTTCAATTGACTTCAGTAGAACAGAGCTTAAACAATATTATTCAGGTGTGAGAATAGAGTGCATTGTATGTTTTATATTCAGAATGAAGTGAGGGATTTACCCTGCAGTGCAATTTGTGCTGATAGTAAAGTATTATCATGAAGGACACATTTCGTAATTTACAAACATGGTTTTATGCTATCACTGTTCCCAACACTTATATTAATAATTATTATAGATTACCGTGCTTAGGAGGGGTTCCCCGATTCCGTAAACATCGCAAATTACGTACTTTTAGATTAAACTTGATAATTTGTTCTGTAACCTGTTAATAATTTATTTGGATTTAGTACCTAATTTAATTTATTTGAAAAATTTTTATTTAAATATGGATACTATATCATAATTATGACAATTTAATTAACGAAATTCAGTTTCGTATCGCCTCATTCTAAATATTTAGTATTTTTTAGAAAGAAAGAAAAATGGGTTTACAAAATTATATTCAACTTTAGTGACGTTAACTGAACTCAAAAGAGACAAAATTGAGTATAAGTCAAATTATCTGGGCATCATCCAGTTGATGTAAACCAATGATCTACTAAAGGGAAAATCGTGCATTAAGTACCTAACTCAAAGTTGTCCAGATGTAATTAGTACTATAGCCAAACACCAAAACAAAACAAACAAAAATTAGCAGCCATAGGGAGTGCCGATGGAAGTTAAAACGTGTTTAACTAAGCATTTTAGTATTATACACAATGCGTCATCTGCATTGCTATAGATATCCCGCTATTATCTATGTCGGTGATGGGAACCCATATATATATACCCATATGATATTCCCATACCAAAAATGCAAATTAATATATCAGTTCAATAATAATAATCTTTCCATAGAAAAGATAAGGGCCGTAGGCATACGCGGTCCGAAGTCACAGGACCAAAATCGTATAAGTTAAACTAAAAATCTAAATTTTTAACGCGTGAAAACAGCTGGAACGGAAACTACGCGGGTCAAATCGTGGGGCGGTACTAGTAAAGTATGTTTTACTCGATTTATATTTGTGACCCCCCCCCCCCCAAATCTGCTGCGTACTGGTGACCCCGTCCAAAATTCGAGACTGGGCCCGCGCCTGGCTGTAGGTATGTATTGCTAAGTTTGTCATGATCCCAACATACTTAGTTTTCCCATATCCAACACGAATGATAACAATTAGTTTATCTGTGTAAACAAAGTAATTGAACGTGTTTTATGAGTATGTTAACCTCAGTATCGCGGGGTCGCTCGTCGCTGTTCAATATTTAGAGTAATTGATTAGGAAGCGTACAGAACGACGAAATCGTAAATCAGTGTAATCAGACTAGAACGCAAGCTCAGACCTACGTACACTCGCAAACAATAGCTTAAAGCAGAAGCGTTACGGGGCGTAGCCCTTTTTGTGCCTTGTAAATACGCCCTTGTTTTATTTTTAATGTTATAGGTACTCGTACGTAAGTACCCTAATCAGAGAAATGCGATGTATAGGCCCAATATTTTTATACACAAAAACGCTCGTGCGCTATCAAAAAAGTGAGCGCGATATTTTTACTAATTTAACAGACGTTTTTAATGATACTGGTATGTATTCGTACCTAGGCACAGATGTGTTGGAAGTTGGAATCGAGCACAAGGGGCGGAGCGGGAACTTACCAGGACCAAACCGAAAAAATAATAGTCCTGGCTGGTCTGGCCATTCTTGAGTCTCAGTCATTCAGAGTCTACGCCTTGTGCCTGGACACCGGTGACACCGCCATAGTCACGGCACTGCAACGGGGTTCCGCCAACGGCCTCGCGGTTCAGGGGCTCCGGTTCACAGCTCAAAAGATGAAGCCAAAGAAAAAGAAGTTCAAGGGACTAGTAGCGATAACGTTCGATTCACAGTGGCGTGGTCAACGTATCACTTACTCGTAAGTCAGCAGACGATCCCAAAAGTTTTTGCATTATGTCATGTATTTCCTGAGTATAAACGCAAAAATGTCTTTAGAACTCTACAAAATGTTTCTCCTAGGTGAGAATGGAACTGACGACCTAAGACTCTATTATCAGACTCCTTGCCCACTGAGTCACTGAATCAGTCATGTTTTTTATTAATGTGATGATTTGTGAAGTGATTTTTTCATACACGACGGCTTACCATACACGCCCTGCGTCACCTAGTCGCCACAGATAATGTAAGTTCGTTGACAATAAATAAAGCTATCTCTATGACTGCACTGTATTGATTCTCCATCTTCAATCAGTATTTAATTAAAGGAGATGCACAGCACCAGTAATGAAACCACATTAATTGACTTGTTGACTTCAAAGAAAGACTCGATCATTGAAGATATTCATAAATAGACATCACTATCTGGAATTGAGCCAAGCATTTACTCTAGGTTTACGAGAGCTAAGAAAATGACAAATTATTGGGGAAAGTCAAATCGATATAGAAATTTTGGACATTATTTGTGAAATAATGTTGTAGTTATAATTAACTTACAGAAATTTGAGGACATCAAAATTATGTTTTGTAGCAAATTTCAGCTTGAATGATTTGCGAAATTACATTGCGACTTTGAAAAAAAAAACGAAAAACAAAGAAAGTTGAGCTTTGGTAATGTTTTGGAATACGGACTAAGTTTTCGGTGCTCTTAGAGACAAAATTGAGCTTACGACAAGTTTTGGACTACGGGGGTCAAACGGATTTATGTTTTACCGGATATATCGTCTGCTTCGATATGACCGGTGAACCTGGCTAATTCCAATAGAAACTAGCCACTATACAGACCTATATTGACCTCCTATATTCCATGACCTAATTTCGTTTTGAAAGTTCAATTGTACGACGTAGAGTACAACAGATCCTCAGTATTATAGAATGGATAATGGTAATAATAAATTAAAAATCAATGATATCCTTACATTGAAAAGTCTTGACCAACATCTCAATAGACTTTTGTTAGACGGTTTAAGGGCCAGAAGCAGAAAGCAGTCATCCTTGATACAGCTCGCATCGTCAGGAGGTTCCTCACTCTGCAGTCCTAACCACCGGTAGCTTGGCCCCTCCCTGCCCCGCTGCTGGTGGCTATATAGATCTAAGTTTTTATACCTAATGTTTTTATTTAATGTTGTAAAAACTTGGACTGAAGAAGAGAAATAATTACGTGAATAAAAATCAAGTTCTACCAAGACACGTACATATCGCCGAGCAGTAATGTGCAATAATCACTGTGTTCCAGTTTTGAAGGGCAATGTTTTAAATTCACATGGCATAGAGATAAAACAATTTATATCGCTAGATGACGAGAGCCGTGCACTGCTGCGTAATGATTTGGTCTCTTCATGTTCCAATAGCAGCGGGTCTGTTATGGGCATGTATTTTTCTTACCATCAGGCACATATCTTGCTCGTGTCGTCACTCTATGCTATAAAAAAAAAATGGAGATCCTAGGATCTTCGTCCAGTCATCATCTATAATTTTTTTTGTAATGTAGGTACCTACCCATTGCGTTCTAAAGTACCACAGAGGTTCTAAGTATAATATAATATTTTTTTAAGCGCAATAGTACAAATTTGTACGATACTATAATATACAAACCAGCAAGTTGCTGTTTTGTATTATATTTTCAACAATCGTAGGTTTATCAATACTTGTCAACATTATTATAAATTGAGCCCCGATCGCTAAAAGAAGTTTAACAAGTCAGGGTTCAACTAAAACTGGAGCTTGTTACAAATCAGACAAAGACAGCCATATCTCTATCGGCTTGCTAATGGATCTGTTGAGGTACATCTGTACCTCTTTCTATCTATTCTTACGCAGTCGGATGAAAAACGCTTCCTAACGTATATTTTTTCTCCACACCGTACAAGGAAACTTAACACCATATAAGTTATAATGCTCCTAGACCTTCAATGCAACCGTATATAGATAGTTTGCCCGTTATACGGAGCATAAGATACTAAGTCAAAATGATTAAAAATAAAATAAAAAAAATAAAATAAAATAAAAATTTATTTCAATAACATAGATCTTAACTATACAATATTTTCTTACAGCTATACACAGGTATATTAATTTTATCAGCCTGAACTAGGTAGAACCTGTGTTTCAGGCGCGAAAATTGCCTATTTTAACTAAGAGTTACATTATCGAAGATAATAAAACTAAACAATAAAATCGGTAAATATATGAACTACTTTGCTTATTAAAAAGATAGGTATGAAATTTCTTTACTATTTTATAACTAATATCAAATGTTCAGTTTCCTCATATGACAGTGTTAGCAAATATTCACAGACAGTTTGTTTACAGTTATAAACATTTTGGTCGTAAATAGATAGCAATCTATTTAGTCGGTTGTATAATATTGGACCAAGATATATGAAAAATCTGCTTGTGAAAGCATGTTTTGTCTGTGCCAGTGAGCTACATACGATATCCTTACGTCTCTTGTTAGTAATCTCAGTGCAGTAGGAAAGATTTTTGTGCTGTTTTAGTGTCGTGTTCAAAATAAATAGTTGTCTTACTGATAGAATGTTGCAGGCTTTATAGAGCAGTTTCGTAGGGAAGAGAAATGGACGAAATGTTGCGACCTTCAGAATGGCTCTTTGTGCTCTTTCTACAGAAAGCATTAATGTCTTAGTAGCACCTCCCATGATGTGATACAGTATGTAATTATTGATTGACACAGAGCTTTATACACTT
Organism: Ectropis grisescens; assembly: GCA_017562165.1. Classification (NCBI taxonomy): domain Eukaryota; kingdom Metazoa; phylum Arthropoda; class Insecta; order Lepidoptera; family Geometridae; genus Ectropis; species Ectropis grisescens. The sequence goes on along the minus strand of CM029777.1, from coordinate 27,576,305 downwards.
GCTTTATTAATTTAGTATCTACGATATACCGTAATATTTTGAACACATAAATCAACTTACGAAGTCTGTTTACTAGGTTTTTGATGTGTAGCCGAAAGGACAGTGTGTCATCAATAATAACACCTAAATATTTGATGTCATTTGCTCTTTCTATGGTTGGGCAGTTGTCTAGACAGGCTGTAGGATTTGTGCACGTGTGTGCATATAGATGCTGATTAGTTGTAGATTGCTTAGATTTACGCATAGAAAAGTATATGTATTTTGTTTTATCCGCGTTTAGTGTTAGTAGATTATTTGTTAGCCAATTATTTACCTTATCAAAACCTCGCTGAGCAAATTCGTGCAGCTCTATCTTGTTTGGGGCGGAAAATAAAATTGCAGTGTCATCAGCATATGACAGTAATTTGCCATGTTCCAGATTTAAACTGCAAAGATCGTTTATATAAACCAAAAAAAGGTAGAACTGAGGGTCCCGCCTTGAGGAATTCCGAAATTAGTGCTTTTCTGTTCATCGCTGACAACGTTGCCTATTCTAACACATTGGGTACGGTCGCTTATGTAGTCTGTGAAAAGTTTAAGCTGAATTCCCCTTACGCCTATTGCTTCTAGCTTTTGTAGTAAGGAAGGTACATACACTGTGTCATAGGCCTTGGCCAAATCTAGGAATATACATAATGTCTGGTTACCCTTATCGAGCTCTTGGGCTACATAGTCTGTCAGTTGGTGTACCGCATCTGCTGTTGATAGCTTCGATCTAAAACCAAATTGCTTGTTCGATAAAATATCGTTATTTTCTAGATACTTTATAAGGCGGGTGTTGATAATTTTTCAAGGATTTTTGACAACGAGGATAGAAGTGATATAGGCCTGTAGTTTGTTACTTGTTCTTTACTACCCGATTTATAAATTGGTATGACTACAGCCTTTTAAGACACTTAGGGAAGATACCGTTAGTAAGACACTGTGAAAAATATGTGCTAAAGGCGGTACAAGTATATGTTTGAATTTTTTCAGAAATCTATTGGAGATATTATCCCACCCAACGGCACAGTTATCTTTTAACCCAAGGATGATACGTTCTACCTCTTTTTCGTCGGTATCTAGCATTACAAATGACTGTACTCGTGGTTGAGAATAAAATTGGTTTTGTGAGATATATTGTTGCGTCTGAAGTTTTTCAGCGAGATTTTTCCCAACATTGATAAAAAATTATTGGCTTTGTTTGCTGAAAGAGCTGGGGAGTCTTCTGTCAGGAGAAGTTTCAAGTTTGAGTCTGATTGTTTCGTCGTGAAAGTGACCTTTTTTATGTGATCCCATATGCGTTTACTGTTATTACCGGCTTTTGCTAATTGTTCCCTGTCATAGTTAATTTTAGTTTTTTAATAGATCATTGCAAAAGTTTCGATATCTTTTGTATGTGGTTTGCAGTATATGGTTGTCTAGAGAGGATTTTGCTTTCAGATGCAATTTATCTCTGTGTCGGATACATCGCACTAGGCCAGGCGTAATCCATGGCTTAATATTATTGTATTTCCTGTTTGCTGCTTTGACTCTAGTATTTTTATTTATTGCTCGTTGTATGTTTTCAATTAGGTATGACAAGGAGTCGCTAACGTCAGCACAGTTGTAAACTGGGTCGTAGTCAATATTGCATAGATCACGTTCGAGTGTAGTATAGTCAATTATGCTTTTCATTTGAGGGCAGTATTGTTTTGGTTTATTGATATTCAAGGTTGTTAATACAGCATTATGATCTGTGATTGTCGAGTTAGTTACAAATACACGTGATGGTGAGCTGGTTTTAAAATAACGTGATCTAGGCAAGATCCACTCTGATGAGTCGGCAAAGTGTGGGCTGGGAGTAATCCATGGAATGAGCAAAGATCTAGGTAATCATGTGCAGTGGTGTCGTTACAATCTGGATGAATATTTATATTTATGTCACCTGTTAGTATTATGTTCTTAAATGCTGACAATGTTTGAAACTGTTTACCCAGCGAATGATAAAAACCTTCGAGATTTTTAAAGGAAGGTGATCGGTATACTGCCATTATTGCTGTTGTTGTTCCGATTTTAATAATTAGGCAGTTACAATCATTTAAGCCTGGTTCCTCAACTGTGATATTTAGGGCCGATTTTACATAGACTACTACCCCGTCGTTTTGATTATGGGTCATCTTACTATAGTACGTAGTGTACCCTTGTATTATAGGTAAATTTCTATCACGAGTTGCCAGCCAGCATTCTGTTAAAACAATCACATCACAACTTATTCTCAGTCTATGTAGGAAAACGAGGAAACTGTTTATATTTTTATATATACTACGAATGTTTTGTGTTAGTATCGTTAATGAGTTAGTGGAATTTTGATAATATTGTATGCAGCTCTCCACGTCGCACACCTTAGATTCTGATATATTAGTCTGGTCTATGTCGTTAAACAAATTGATTTCCATAAAATAAGTTAATTCAAAGGGGTATAAATGCTAATGTAAACTAAGTGATGTGGCGCTCTTAGACGCCTTCATAATCTATTGAGTTTATGTACCTGTTTTCGGCCGTTTTTTTTGCTGGGCAATCGGTGTCGCCTGTTTTGTGCGCGTTTGGTTTTTAAATCGAGTACAGGTGGCACATTTCGGTGTTTGCGCTTTATTTGGGCACTCATTCATTGCGTGACCTACTTGTGCGCAGTGTCCACAGGTGGGCGTGGGCTCTCTGCACGTTTTAGCTGCATGTCCGTATTGTTGGCATTTGTAGCATCTCGTTACTAGCGTGAAATCTCTAACAGGGCAGGATGTCCAGTTAATAAATACTCGTTCCTGCGTGATAAGGGCTTTACGAATTGCTGCTGATACTTCAATTATGTAGTTACAGGTCTGAGCGTTCTTTTGCCTGATTTGTGGCTTAGCTTGATGGTCTTTAAAATGAGTCGCGATCCATCGCCATTTTTCTGTTAAATTTTGCTCAAAATGCAGGTAAAAACTTCACTTTCTGTCATGTTGGTTGGTATTCCTAGAACTGTAATACGTGGTCTACGTTTGTATGCCTCATCCAAAGTTAAGCCTGAAGAGTTTAGCTGTACAGATTGCTTCAATTTTGTAGGTCTTCTTTATTTTCTGTGCTGATAATGACCCCTCCATTTTTGGTCTTAAGTAGGCTCCGAACTTGCAGCTTCATTTGTTCAGGGCGTATTATTTTCTGCACAATGCTTTTGGTTTCGTCGCTGGATTTCTTGTCCTTGGGGTATATAGCTACGGAGTTCAGAGCATTTGGGCGGATAAAGTTATTAGCTCCTGTTTTTACCACACTAGCAAAGGACACAGTTTGGTTAGTTGAATTATGGGTATTGGTCTCCTGTATGGTATTTTTTATTCCCGTTAGGCACTCTTGCAGGTTACATTTATTATTGAGGTCTTTGATGGCTTGTTGAGCTTGTATGGCCTTTTGCCTCAGTGACTGGTATAATATAGCCATTTGTGAAGAAGCACTTCCGACTTTGCGGCAAAGATTCGCCACACGTAGCTTCTGCTCTGAATTCAATTTGCCATCCGATGTTATTGAGCATATTTCATTCAAGGTCTGGTCAACGGTCGTGATCCATTTCTGAATCTCACTTGTAGGCGCCAAATCACATACAATTTGGTTCGGATCTTGAGGTGTTTGCACGGTTTTTTGTGGAGTCACAGGCGGCGGGCTATGCCGCATTAGGGTACTTCGGTCAAATGGACTGTCCATTTTAAACAAACTTCTATTACACTTATCTTTGTACCGATTATCCTGAAATGTTTTTTCTTTAAACTAAGTATAATCACAAAGGCGCACTATTCATCTTCCTACGTAACTTCTTATCGAGGTCAAACAATAATTATTTTAACGGAATTATTAAATACTTCAAGCACACGTCCGTACGTGACGAACGCATGTAGATAATGGACAACGTTTCGCCCCATAATGATCTAGTTTTATATGGGGAACAGCTAAGAAATAAATAAGCTAAGAAAAATAAATCAGTTGTTCAATGCATTGTTTTACTATTTATTTGAATATTTTTTAATTTGATTTTCATATGTGTTTAAAAAAGAAGAAGTCTTTTTTCGAAAGAATAGACTTTCCGAATGGCCCCCTATATTTTTTTATGAAATCGCGGTTTATGTAACATCAATAAAACATATTTACGCTGTAACCTTGATGATATATATGATATGTTAGTTCATTAATTTGATTGAACTTAGAGAATAACTGTTATGTTAATTTTTCCAATTTCTTTGATGTTATGATAGTAATGTAATGACAATTCATAAGTGTATTTTGTAATACTTAATTGAAATGAAGGAATTTTGTTTTTTTTATTTGAATATCAATTTAATTTTTAATTTGAAAGCAACCGCTTTTTTACGCCTTTGTTACGTTTTTTCAGTGTTTTATTATAGAGTTTAGATAAATAGATATGTTCGTCCCATACAGATATTAGATTTACCGGATTTTAGAAGTTTATAAAACCCTGTCCAATAATGTTTTTAACTATCGCGGTTGTTCTCTACATTAGTTCCATTTATTAAATAAAAAATCTGAAAGACATCGTCATAAAAACGTACATATACATATGTATATATTATGTATATGTTACCGGAAAATAACAATAATCGTTAGTTGATCAATTTGATCAATTCTTCTGAAAGTTGATTAACTTCCTAGTGTAGCAGATCAACTAACGGTTCTTGTTATTTTCCGGTGACATACGACCAACACATCAAGCGAAGATATCTGTTCTATGACGGAAGTTAAGAAGAGGATGATAAAACGCATTTAGACACGTTCATTGTATTTTTCAAAGGGTATTATTTATTTGACTTTTAGGCTCAGATATTATCATCAATGCCACAAAAAAGAATCGATAAACAAGAACTCTTACTACATCTCGCATTTAGAAGGTAATTTCAAGGAGCTCTTCAGATCAGCGATTGAAAAAGTTTTCAATCAAAATAAATTGTCTGATAACGTTGTTTCGCAACTGAAATGGGCCGTAGACATTTTCTTTTATTTTCTTTGGGAATGAGTGAGAAATCGTCGATGAGTTCATTTATCGATCGGCCGGAGATAAGTGCCCTCGAAGACGCAGTTTCGAGAGCGTTTGCTCCACACTGCAGCCAACAAACGCTACAGAAATACTTTTCTACAATTTATTTAGAAACTAACAGGGCCTTACAGTTTTACCCGTGTAATTCCCGTTCACCTTTTTTCCACGTATAAAAATAGCCTATGTGGTTCTAGACTAGGTACCTATATTCGGTGTTCCAAATTTCAACATGTTTGTTCAGCCGTTCCGACGTGATTGAGCTACAAACATCAAAACATTCAATCTTTCACATTTATTTTAGTAGGATACCATTAATTTACTACGGACAGCCTTCATGATCCACCATAAAATTTGTCAGGTAGGGAGGTACCTCCAAATTTAAGTACTCAAAGGATAGGTAAAATTAAATTGAACATAGCCCTAGTAGGTTTAATCCTTCAGTTTCTTTATGACTGCATCTCTATATTTAGTGTAACTACATAGTCGGTAATTTAAATATCGCCTCTTTGGTTTCAAAGTTGCTTTAATTCTAATGATCTAATGGTATCTCTTTATTTACTCCGTATTCTAATGGCAGAGTGATTGACGATTGAAAACTTGAAAGAGGCTCTCTCTACTTAGTCTGTGGAAAGATACTTTCAATTCTATGTCCTGTTTCTTTGATTCTATGATTCTTTCATAGTACTTACCTAATCAGATAAGTATTTTACCAAACTCTATGTAGGTAGGTACTTAAGTATTCTATGGTAATAGCTGCTGAAATCAACCGTAGATTTTTACATTTACGTCTTTCGCGCTTTCCAAATTGAACAAATTTCCCGGCTTTGGAAGAAACGCAATGCACACATTAATTTCCGTCACGTCGCCGCCCGCCGCCCGCCGGCAAACAGACGTGGAAATTCTAAATGCGAAGTGGATTCACTCAAATTGATTCCGGACATCGAAAGAGACGCGAATGCGATTCGCTGTGTAAATGTTTGACGGAAAATAATTTGAAAACGTTTTCCTAATTTATAAGGAGCAGCATCCTCCGGCAAACGGTCCGTTCTCGCCCGCCGTAATTATTTCTTCAGCGCGTCTTGTAGAAATGAAAGGAATGAATCCTAGTAGCGCCATCTAGCGTTTGCCGGCGACGCCGTCCCCCGACCCCGTGCGTCTCGCCCCGCACCCTCTGCACGTTTCATTCTTTCATTCACTCAACCAGTTTCGTTCCGCAGCTTGCGGCGAGTGCTTGTGTTATACTCGCGCAACGTTTCCGTAATTCGTTATTATTGTTTCAAACATTCGCACAGCTGATCAGTGACAATAACTTTACATTGATTAAAGTCGAAGTAAAACTGAGGCCGGTTGTGAACGCGAGTATACTGTGACAAATCCGATACCGCTATCGAAAATACCTCATCGGTCGAATGTAAAAATATACGGCGTCGTCGAGAGCCGTCCGCCGCGTGTGACTGATCGATATTTTAAATGATAACATGGATTCAATTATGTGTTTAAGACGGTGAAACGAAGTGCCAGTGTTGTGTTTTCGTGTCAGCCGTCGCCGCTTGGTTTACGGTAGGTAGTTATCTCGTATTGATTCAATGCCGTCGGATTTACGTTGCCGTATCGTAGATAACGAGTAAGGATTTGTTTTGAGGCGATAACTACCAGATACGGTGATATTTAAAATGTCAACGGGTGCGCTCGATACTTGGTTATCCATACATCGATGCACCACAAAGTGCAAACATATAAAAATTATAAATCTCTTCTCACACATTTTTACAATGTTTATTATTTTTTAGACGTAGATGTGATATTAGTTTATAGAATTTAAAGCAAATACATACGTAAAATAAATAAAATATTTCCATTCCTAATACGAAACTCAGCGAAAGTCTAAAAGCACAGTCACGAGCAAAAGTGTTGACAAATTGGTAGTTTATCTGAAACGAATTTAAATAAACACCTTCTTCACCTTTTTAAGTATCTATAGTGACTAACTCGCCAAATCATTAATTTCTTATTCCTTGACGCCAAAATCTGTTCAACAGATATAAAATTATCACGACTCATCAAAAACGTAAGATATCATTAATACCTACTATAAATTAGTCTATGTAGTATAAATTAAAATGTATAAGTAATAAGTAGACATTAATCATATTATTTACAATACAAATACATATTTATCATTTTTATAAATGTAAAGTGATGGACACAGAACGTTTTATTAAATATAAAATCTTTGTTATGTAGGTTTCCTACCTACCCACTTAGTAAGTAAGATTCAGCACAGCGTTTTCCAAACTTCCCCCAAAAAAGGGTTGTGTAGTCTCGGAAAGACGCGGGTAAAAGAACTTCTATGTGAAGATTAAGCTTACTTCGAAATAAAGTGTATCATGAAAGGATTCCCCAATAGGCTCTCATTGGGGATCTGATGATCTCAGTTATCTTATTAAATAAAATCTGACTTGGGTCGTAAAATAGAAACTTGTAAAATTGCCGGCATATTAATTATACAAATGATAAGTTTTTATTTTATAAATTATACATAACTAGTGAAAAGTGAGTTACAATCAAGTATTTTTGTAACCAAAAATAAATAAAAATAATGTGGTCCGGATGACAACTTAAAAAATTCAAAAACTGTTCATGTCGAATTTTTATTGCAATTGAGAGGTTTAATCCATTTATTATATTACTTCCTATTAATATTAGGTATAAATGCGAAAATTTGGAACACAGGTTGTGGTTTGGAATAACATTATAAGGATTTTATCGCGGGGAAAATTACAGGAACAAGAACTACGTGGTTTACCCGCGCTGCGGGACACGGCTATTAACGTAATACGAATTCAACACATGACAAATCCTACTAATATTATAAATGTCAATTTTTGGAGGTTTATTGCTCAATCACTTCAGAACGTATGAACGGATCGGTTTGTAATTAAAAACAAGTTAGATTATAGTCTGGAAGAACACCGCTTAATTTTTATCCCGAAAAAAATAACGATAAATACGCGGGTAAAACCGTGGGGTGCTACTAGTAACTAATAACCATAGGTTCATGTTTTATTTCGTTATTTACCCATTATACATTGATCACAGACCAAAAATAAGGTGTAGTTGTTCAGATTCTCATACACCTACTAAAACCGCAGTGCGTGGCTATGGTGAATTTGACATCGGATGAGTTGGTGGTCAAATGCAAGGCTTCGTGCGATAAAAAAAAACAAATTATTAAAAAACAAAATTATACAAATAAATTTGTCATAACAACTATAACGGCACATTTTAAATATTTGTAAAAAATTGACAACGGTATTGGCTGTTAATTGTGTCATGTACTTATTATAAACCTTGGAGACACAAGTCTGTCACAGACATGGTGGTTATAATATGCAAGAAAATCATAAATGTAAATTACTAAATCATTTTTATCATTATTTCTTGGCATAGCCTACCTACAACATGTTTACACAATAACTAGCCAGAATCGGACACACCTACTACTGTTAGTTCACTCCTTAAACACAAGCAAGATCTCACTTGCACAATGGGACATAATATTTGCGCTCACCGCAGCGAGCATTACTTTATAACTACACAGTTTTGTATACACTGCATCTAAAACTGACATGCAGTAAAACCTTCGTGCGTTACTTACTGCAGATGCCGATGCACTTTCTTATTCGCTTGAAAATAACTCGACACTGCAGTGGCTGTGAGTCACGCCTTTATTTACGACCTCCACCTTCCTCATCTTCCGGCTCTCGTCAGCAACTCGACAACTAGCGCTTCTATTCCACAACCTGAACACGTGTTCTCTTTAATATTTATTGTTATTTTCTACGGGACGTGATCTTCACAGGCCATTAACATTCTCAGACTGTGATTATAACCACTATTCCATTTTTCATGTACTCGACAAACCTCGTTAGTCTTTATCATCGTAATTATCTTTTTCTTTCAAATAAAATTCGTAACAATGCTCAATAAAACCCATTTTGACTGTAACGACCACCTAAAAAGCTCATCGTAGATACAACTACGCACGAAAGTGTTTAAAAATCCGTGTAATGTTTACTGTGATCATTACATCGGGCACCGCTCGATGTTTGTATTCGCGATGAAGCGTGGGCGCGATGGTAAAAGCACCTCATAAAGCAGTCTAATCGTATACGTAACCGTGTAAACAATCCAAAAAAACTCTGTCGAAACCGTTAAACACTGTTTCACATTCTCTAACACCTTCTAATTACAGGTAAAACGCATTAAATATAATTAGTGCTTATTTGAATGGATATAAAGGTGGGGTTCGACGGCCCCGGCGCGGGCTGCGGACAAACAGTGGGATCACACGCACGATTCACGCGTCCGACAATGCATTGTTTGTTTCCGAGCCATAAGCAACGAATTTGAGCTCGCATTCATTACTGTCGGATTACACCACGGTGTGTTTCATTGCCTCGTACCATCCGTCCTGCTTCTGTTATTCATGTCATCATAGTAATTATAATGAATCTGTTATAGTTCCTGGCCATTATAGGTTAACAGGCCAATTTCTGTGGTGATAGAAATGACGTATTCAATAATTAAACATGGTAGTTACGTAGTTACTATCTATATGTTTGTGCCAACTTTTCAATTATTTCTTATGTAATTAATAATAATAATGCTTTATGAGGTGGTGACATAAACATTTCTTGTGAAAACTTGTGTCAATTTAGTTTGAGTCGACTAAAAAAACAAGAACAGTTAATTAAGAGCATCGGACAAATAGTTGTTAAAATAGCTCTCATCATGCACCTAACTTATGAGGAGTCAGGTAACCTGGTAAGACTATTTGCATACGTTTTGTTAGTATTCCCCTAGCTGGCAAAAAAAGTCCAACGATTAATGACTGAATGACGCACTGAATTCCCGCTGAGCTACCGTCCTGTATCTCATTTATCAAATTATTTATACATACGGACGATCAGGCCACCCATCGCTTTACACGGCCGTTCAGTAAAGAAACATAAATTTTAACTCAAACCACAATCAAGATGCGATAGAAACAAACCCAGACCCAACGTTGGAAGTCTCTAAAAAGTTTTTATACAATTCAACATAAATTTTCTTAGATGGAAACGATTGTCATTAAAATGACCGGTTATTTTATCATCAGGACGAAAATGTGTGCAAATTGATTTATGAAATCAGCAATAAAATTTGTGAATTGTAAGAAAGTTGCCTGAAAAAATTGATTTAAAAAAAAATTGAAATTCTAAAAATGAAAAGGCAAGGCTTCAAAATCTTGAACATCGCCGCAAAGATCCAAATTTCTCTGTTTTTAGTGGAATGATTTGGAAGATGCCGCTGAGCTGCATGATCCTTTGTCTATCAGACTGCTCGAACCTCGAAAATGTGACGTTGTTTCATGGTTCAATTTCAAAAACTGAAATGAACAGCTTTGATTCCACTTTCAGAATAAAAATATCTGAAATGTGCTGAATCTCTTTGAAGGGCAATGTTTCCAGTGAAATTACAGGGCATAGAGATAAAATATCTTATTATATCTCTGGGTGACGAGCGCAGTGCAGTGTTAGATAATGATTTATACTCTTCATGTTCCAATAGCTGCGTGTCAGTGTGCTGTTATGTGGCAGGCATGTTGCTTACCATCGTGCACATTTCTTGATCGTCGCTCTATTTTTTTATGTTTATCCGAGTGTCTTGAAATTGAGAATAGTTATTCTGGGCAAATTGCTCTCCCCCGTGGACCACATAAGTATTTAACATCAGGTGAAATAGTGATGAAGAACATTCCAATCAATTAAAAACATTCCCTGAAATGCTTAAAAGCTCCACAAAAATTATCATTTTTCACAATGATAAGCCTAATACTACAAAACTGCTATAATATTATATCATGCACTTACAGTAGCGAAGTGATTCAACAGTCAGTCTATTCATAACACGATAACATTTATTATTGAAGACAAGTGGATCCACACACGTGTCGTGTTCTCCGTTACACAAGGAGTGTTTGTAAAATATTTGACTTGTTAATTTGCTACCACTATTATTAGTTGAACAAGACTCGTTATCGAATTCCACGCTCTATTATAAACTCGTCTGCGCTGTTGTTGGTCTCGTCACAAAACAATTGTGACTTCAGTTACCGTACACGAATTCAGTAGACAGTTTATATTTATAAAATGTTTTGCCAAAATGCAAGATAAGTAATTCAATACAACACAAATCCAAAGTTATCTCGACAAGTATTGATGCATGTTTTTGTAAGTGGATTATTAGCTATTAATCTACGGATTAATTTCAAGGCTATGTGATAAATGTCAAGTAACTAGGTTTTTACTGCATCAACTTCAGTACAATGTTCAAAGGTTGAAAATTTTCTTTTTCATACCTAGAAATATCCGGATCTCTCAAAGTTCCCATAAATTCCAATGTGGCCTACTCAACACACTCTAAATTCTCAGCTATCCAAACATGAAATGAACAAATAACCGGCAGACATGCAACTAGGACAAATCGAGTGGTAAAATCAGACTTTATATGTCACTCGGTATCGTTCGATAGCGAGCAATATCAATAAATCATCCGAGTCGATAGCGGATACGTAATTAAACAGTACATGTGATCGATCATCGATATCGAGCTGCGACGTGTTGGCTATCGCGTCCAAGGGACGAGACCCTGCCATGCGAGTCACAGAACGATTATCATAAAACTAATATAAGCTAGGTATTTTGCAAAAGTTAAAACGATACTTTTGAGATAACTAATTTTGTTAATATGATAATAATATGCAGACAACCAAATACCTTATTCTTACATCAGTAGCAGTCCTATTTAATTGGGGAAATCATGTAATTTTAGAATAACTGTCACTATTTTTAACAGTGGGATGAAAAAACGAAGAATAACGAACAAACGCTCTCATAATATTAAGTTCAGTAAATTTTACCGTGGTGAGAGAGATACTCCAAAACGAAATGAAAACCCCAAAACCCTTAAATCACTTAAACTGACAACACCAGGAGAAATACGAACATTCCGCACTCGAAATGATAAAGAAATGTTATTTTTTCGTACGATTCGATATTACTTACACACACTTTTTGTTATCAGAGCTTATCTTGCAATCTGAGTACACAGTATTCCTTGTAACGAGTCTTCGTTACAAGCAAACTACATGTTTTATGATAGAACTACTTACCTATCTGCTTGCAATTTTACATTGTGCGCGACCGATTTCTGTCTGATGATCTGTCATTTTTCCTTTTTGTTCAACATGATGTGCTAACTTAATACTTGTCGTAATAATCTACTTACTAAAAATTTAAAAAAAAATGTGTTAGTGATTTCACTGTAAGTTTAACTGTATTTTGTTGTGCTTGTGATCGTTCATGGTGCTATAACCGGAGCAATGTTGACTCATTGTTTATAACGTCTTCTCGCGGAAAGTTATATGTTTTATTACAAACAATGTGTCGGACGGCGCGATGAGTCCTCAATTTAGTACTGCAATAAATTCACATGGAAATTTAGCAAGCACGCTCGCTCGTTTTGACCAAATATTACCGCAAGCCAACACTGCACGCAGAGTATTTTCGTTTAGAACCATTAAATCGAGATGCGTGAATTTACCACCACGCTAAAAACGACTCTACCTTCTGTCATTTACGACCCGTATTGAGGCAAAAAGTAAATTTAGCCGGGGGATCGATTATTTGAACAAACAAGCCGAGCAATAAATCATCCGCTCCCGGTTACCTGCTGCAAGGGATCGATACGAAAAAAGCCCCTTTGAAACAAAAGGGAGTGACATTTCTAACGTCGATGCTGGCGTCGACTACAGTATTTGAATTCCACTTCAATTGATCAAAGATTCGACTGAGTTATGAGTTCCGACGGCGAATTTTGTCAGTCGGAAATGAACGTCCATTTTTCTGATTCGGTCTCTTGATACCCTTCAAATCTCATTTTCCTTTTCCCTTTTATCTGTTCATTCGTATTTAATGGAGAAACAAGTAATCTTGTAAGTACTACCGAAAGTCGACTCGACTAAATTTGGATTTTATTTATATTTACTAATTACTAATAGAATGCAACATTGTGCATCAGTCTAAAATCATGTGGATAATAATTTTAAAACGGTAACATTTTTATTTAAGTAATTGGAGATCTATAAATATAATACAGTGACACTAGTTTTACTAGTATCCTATTGTCTCGACGCTTCCAAACTAAACACCGTTATCCGTATTGTCGCAGACGAGACGTCCTTGTTTCTTTTTATCTGAAAACAAAAAGTTTGCAATTCGCAACATCCATTTTCGCCAGGTAGTTGGCAATTGTAGTCATTACAACGCCCAAAAACTTTTATTGGCCCGAATTGCTGTATTTATTCAAATGTTGAGTGGTAAATGAGAACGTTTATTACGTGTCCGCGTTTCTGTCAATTGTGTCACGACTATTATGACTAAATTGTCTCTATTCAGGGAAATAACATGAACCTACTACTATTATGTTCTCTCGGTCATATTTAGAAGTTTTGTTTTTGTAAAGCGCTAGTAAGTTTCGTATTTAAGAGTTCCTGATTTCTAATGTTCGTCAATTTAGAATTTAGGCATTAAGCACGAGTATAGTACAGACATATCACACGCATGCGTATAATCTAAATATTTAATGAGCCTTTCAAACTCTCTAGATTACTATACTTTAGAATTAGATGCGGCTATAAGTAACTCCCGCTTCCTACAAGACAAGGGCTGGTCGTCCGGGCTGAAACAAGGCGAATCTTGTACCGGGACGGATGCGTCCGAGTGGTACCAATCCCTGCAACCTACTGTTATTGCCAAGTGCATCTGTCCCTATGCGCTTACAAAATAAACTTACTGTTACCTTCTTGTGTATTATAACGTTAAATCAAAACTGCTCCACATCAATCTATATGTTAAATCAATGAATGAAGAATAAAATGTATGAGTGTTCATCTGTTCATTATTTGTAATCATTAGGTACATGGTTTTTAATAAAGAAAATACACGGGTGACTGACACGAACTAAATAACAATCTATTATAAAATTTATACAAACATAAGAACATCACTACCTATAATATCAAAAGTAACTGATATTAATCAATTACCAGGTCAATAAATCAAGCACATTTTGTAATGATATAACTATTTTACCAACAACCGCAACCTAGTGTTAACCGCAATAAAATTAATAAAACACATTTGAAATTTTGTACGCCACTGTACCCACTGTAGGTGCCGATGATAAAATAAAATTAACTTTTCATCGCAGTGTAGTGAAATGATTATGACTAATTAAAAATATAAATGTTATAATTATTGTAGGTTTATACTTAATTGTATGAACACGTGAATTAAGGTTGTATTTAATGTTGACTTTTAGGTGACTTCATTTGGTGTCACTTCATTTGTGCCTAAGTAATGCACCTAGTAGATAGGTAGATGAATTGGCATCCCCATAGAAAGGTACCTACCTATTCACTACTACAACTAATGTAATAAATTCATTATATTAGAAATATAATAGGTACTAATAAAGTATTTTAATTCTATTACACATTTAGATAGCCCCGTTTAAAAAAATCAACTGTCAAAAATGGAATAAAACTTTCTTTCAGTAAAGGTGAAACTTCATCGGTATATTTTTGATTCAGATTGGTCACGTGTGTCACGATGTTTTCTTTGGACACGTTTTTCTGTGTAATCTATGAAATTTTGAAAATGCCACGTCTCAACATTTTAGTAAACGGAACTTTAGGTATCTAAATGTATAAGTATCTTGGAAACGAAAAACAACCCTCCCAAAAATGGTATTTCCACGGTGTTTCTATCGTATAGGTAGATTCCGCGTCACTCATAGGTATATCCCATATACCTATGAGTTATTAGTGTCACTTTCGAAATTCTACCAGGACAAACAAAAGCCATTGTATTACAATTTTGTAGTTCAACTACTTCGCCACAGGAGTTCATTTGTGACCCGCTCTGTACTACAGCTAATAGGAAAGGCAATCAAAGCGGCCGATTTCGGCGTCTCTTAGTCATTAAAAAGTTTAAATGGCGAATAGCGGGGCAGGAGGGGGGGGGGGCTGACCCGGTCACGGCCCTTCAGAGGCCTTCCTACAACTACCTCACCACTAGAGCCTTCTTATTAGGTAAGGAAGTAGCAAATCAACAGATCTATTGAATTCACTACGGAAATAAAACCGAATCATTAAAATTGTACTTACCTAATCGATGGCGTTTTAGGATGAAAATAGATGTGAAAGGCCATCACAAAACTTTTCCAAATATGGCGGCAATGTTTAATTTCTCGAACAAAATTATACTAGATTATCTTTTATCCCGAAAAAAAAATTTCCTTTTTTTAAATTGTACTCTGAAGAAATAAAGATAGTTAAATTTACTTATGCTATTAGTTTATTTATAGGTAGGTACTTTCATTTAAACCACAAGTTTCGCATGTCTGTATCTAGGTACTTACCTACCTTTACTTACAGGGCGATTTCTCACAGGGCGATGCAGACAAAGACCTTTAAGACCTATAAACAATTTTTAATCAAAACCTGTAATCTACTATGAAAGCCATTTAGCTGGTATAGATAGGTAGGTAACACATAATTAGATTATTTACCTACATGATGTGCTTACCTATAAAACGTAAATATCTAGGCTAGTGTAACTTTTAAAGTCATTTCATTGACCACTTACATGCTATGTAACTATTAATCGGTGCAAAAATACAATTTAATTTGAATTTGGGTGGGATTTTAAATACCTACATAGGTACTTAAAATAATAAGTTGTGTTGTAGATTGTAGGAATCAATATCGCGGTAGTTCGGTAGCAAGTTTTCTTTTCCCATTCGCGAACCGTTTCCAAACACGAGTGATTTGTGAAGCGTGAAATTGCGCGCGAGAGCCATTGACCGCCGCGTCACCGTCGCGTCGTACCGCCACCGCACCGCCATCGCACCGCCCCCGCGCCGCCGCCTGACCGCGACTTACGGAGTAACAATTTCCTCATCTGTGCCGCGACTCGCAAATTGAAGCCTCACACGCAGCCTAAATACAACTTGCTGCTGAAGCACAATTTTTTACCCAAAGTTACTTCTTATCCGGCAAGAAACTAGAACAATTATTTTTCGTACTTGTAATAGCAACAAAAACTTCTGCAGTGTTCTGATTAAAGTTACTTTGCTTAAAACGACCAATGGCAATATTATGTTTATTGCAACTGTAGCGAGAAAGTTATCGCCGCGTGAAGCTAAGATGACGATATACGAAAAGCGGCTGGTAGCGTTTGGAAACGTAGGACCAAGAATCGGGCTGAGTGACGTAGGAAGAGGACGAAAACAGACTGATGATGATGATGATTATCTTAAAAACTAAGATGAAAAAAAAACAATGTTTGAAATCTACGAAAATTGTAATTATGAAACTGATTGAGAGACTTCCTATTTTAGAATATTTTTTTATCTCTATACCATAGATAGTGTCGAGACAAGCAGGACAAACCAGATAAAGGTGATCTCTTATTATACTTTCGACTAGTAATGGTAGTAAGTCTGTCTGCGAAACTGAAAGTCGTGGGTTCGATTCCCACCCAGTGCAAATATTTGTGTGACGAAAACAAGTATTACATATTCCTGGGTGTTTCTATAATGTATAATAAGTATGCATTTAAAACTATATAGTACAAGCTTTATTTACTTTGTGGTCAGGCGGTGTTGTATGTGAAATGTCCACCAATATTTGTTAATTTATTTCTCTTGTCTGAAAAGATTGCCCTTCAAAATAGAACACCTTAATGCTTGCACATTACTGTTTGGCGATAGAATACAAGTCCACTACAAATCCGCGATCCTATCAAAATACATCCGTAGTAATAATATATAAATAAAATAAACTACGTAGTGTGCATCTGTGTATTTTCAAATGTTTACTTTGAATGTATGTTCCTCATGTCGCGTTCCCCGAGATCCTCAGATTATCTGTTTCCGTATACGTTTGCGTACGGCAGCCGCCGCACGTAGCGCAATTAGCATGCGAGCGACGCCGGGTGACTCACTAGTGTCGATAATGAACAATGGCCCCCATTATGCTGCTCCTGATTGAGCCGGTACCGAAACATACCGGCTGTTCAAAATCAAAACCTAGCAAGGGACATTTTTGGCAAAATACGTTTTTTTTAAACCAAACTACATAAAAATTTGTGCTGCATCTAATGCAAAAACAACCATATTTATATCGCAATTAGTACTTTAGTTATGAAAATGCCAAACCTAGCAAGTGCACGTCTTAGTCCGGCTTAACAAAGTCAAAAATCTAGCAAGTAGCATTTCCAAATCCAAAACGCTATTAAGTACGGTACATACTAGGTTTTTGAATTTGTAAATGGGACTTACTAGGTTTATGAATTTGGGCTAAGCCCTATGCTAGGTTTTTGAACTTGGAATTGTGTCATACTAGGTTTTTGTTACAAAACCAGTGAAGTATGCAACGAAATTTCCAATTACTACTTATAGTAAATAATAGCAAGTCAGTGAGAATTGAGAAGTAAGTAAGTGCGCGGGGCAGGGGAGCGCTGTCACACGATCGTGTTTCGACTTGTTAACAGTAAAGATTGTCATAATAACAATAAAATAACAATAGAGATTGTCAACATTTTCATATTTGGGCTGACAATTGCACAGCTCAAAATAAGAACTGGACACTGTTAACCGCTTTGACTTCAATTGTCAATATCGATCTTCCAGTAGAGACTGTGACTTTGAGTTGCCTAACAAAAGGACATACACATATGACTGCGGATTCAGTTCATGGAAACATAGAAAGAAAAATTAAAAGACAAGGAGATGTTTTAGACTTCGAAGATTTTAAGGAAGTGGTTCTTGATTCAAGACAAAAGATACAGGTCAGAGAATTAAATAATAGTAGAAAATGGCCAAAGAAAAAAAGAACAGCAAGAAAAAATGACGACGAAAATTTAATGAAATCATTCTTGCTCGGCCAAGTTGTTCAAGTCAAATTCATTGCTGGTTCAAGGAATATATTTTAACAAACCTACTATTGAGTAGCTTATGAAAGTTATTATTTTCAGTTTTGATGAACCATTCGCAGAGTTGGATTTCCTTCCCAAAAAGTTTAAGGTAACAGAGTTACCCGAAGAAATATCAGGACCTCGAGACATTCCAACTCGAAAAAAGGACATCATTGTCGCTAAAGTGGTTCCTCTAATGCCAAAACCAGACGAATGTTTTGGAATCAAATGCCAGTTAATGATGGATCGATTGATCTCCAAACTGAAGGCGATATGCCAGAAGAAACTTAATTTGACTTTATATTTGTTTCACTATATTTGATTTGTAATATTGGTTTTCAGAATCTTTCATAAAGGAGTAGGTTTATTACATTAGGCAGCGGTTTTGCTCGCATGTCACGTGAAAGTTCCATAAATAGTAAAATTTTATTCCTGGCGATAGGTGATTTTGAAAATTCAGGTCTATTATTAATCTAAAAAAAAGGTTGTCATAGTGATGCCGCGTAATGCCGCTAACTTAAAACGGTGAAGGAAAACATCGTGAGGAAACCGACATATACCTAGAATCTTTCAAAGTCATGTGTCATCTACCAACCCGCACTGGACCAGCATGGTGGATCGTGGCCTTAACTCTCTTGCAAGAGAAGGCCCAAGGCCCAAGTCCCAGCAGTGGGAACATTTAGTGGGTTAATGATGATACTTTAGCACCTACTACACTCGGGAGCAAGACAAGCCGAATGTGATTTATTTTCGTAAATTAACTTTTTTTTTGTGCTTTTGCTAGGTTTTTATTGTTTGACCAATAACAAAAACTCTTTAGAGAAACCAATTAAAACACTTAGTAATTTACCTTACTAGGTTTTTACTTGGGATTTTATGTTATACTTATGTTGGATTTCCCAAATCAAACTTAAGTAAGGCACATAAAACTGGCACAGTTAGACAAACATTGAGTTAAACTAGCTTATAATGTAAAGCAAATTATATTTATAAATATCAAAATGAAAACAGTACAAAAAGGATGTTGTATTCTGAATGGTCAAAGAAAATGTTTCTTTTCCTTCTCCTACAAAATTTGCTCAATGCTCTTTGCTAGGTTTTGATTTTGGACAGCCGATACGTTAACCTCGCTATAATATACATAATGGCTCTATAAAGAAAAAACAATTTACTGTTAGCTTACAGTACCTAGCTTCTTATGCGTACGACTCAATGAGGTCTTGCGATAAGGAAAGAGCGCATATTTAAATATAATCGCCGTTTTATGCAAGGCTCGAGGCAATGGCAGATAGATATATAAGAAATAAAATAATAAGCGGCTTTACAACCAAACGGTGTCCAGGGTTTTTCTCGAGGCGGTTAAGCGATGAGTATAAGCAGTCCACATGAAGCCTCCAATCAGAAAGAGAGAAGGCTCCATCACACTGGTCAAGAGCGAGTTGATGGATGACACATCTACTCGATAGTGTCTTTATTGGAACAAACTGGATTCTTCGCGATATTTTGCTTCACCGTTAAAGTTCTACATTTTGAGGTTCGGTTGCCTGTTGTCTGGAGGATTTTAGGTCGCCATTTGTTTCAATAGCCTTAAAATGATTTATTTTTGTGTATTAACTCTCTACCTAGACAGAAAAATACTCAACGTTACATTTTTCCCAAGCTTCTACCTAGTACTAGTGTCAGTATTAGCAGCTTGTTAAATCTATTGTTATTCAAGAACTTACAGTTAACTTCTGTATATTTATTTTTCTTAGTACTGTGGTTATTTTCTACGAGTATACCTACCATAATACGAGTAGGTTTAGCTGATCGCAGCTATAACTTAAACATAAATACTAAGGTCTCTTATCATCTCGTTTAATATCGTAATTAAAATACTTGCGTAAGTAATTAAATACATAAAATACCGTTTACGAGTACGTCTAACCATAATTCACAATCTCTGACCAACCCAGTGGCTCTCAATCTTTGCACCGTTATCCCACCACAACGTAGCAACGTTTATACGTATGCATAAGTCCAATAAGTATTATACTCGCCTGTAAATCTCTGCTCGCTGTAGTCACGATCTGACCCACAAACATCGTAAAAGCAAATGCATACACAATATCAACAAATTACACGGTATATTTTATATATAAAATATACCGTGTAATTTGTTGATACTGTCCCGGACAAAGACTCCAATACAATTTTTAAATTGATGACAACAACAAGAATTGTAACAAAAAACTGCCAAAGTACAGTTCCCATTCAATCACCAAACTAAGCACAATTACCTATTCATAGTCAGAATCGTATAAAAGTACTCTCGTCCAAATTCGACTTTGACAATGATGAAAAGACAAATTTCAGAGCAATGTCCTTTCGTTATAATGAAGCAATGTAGAACACATAGTAAACGTCTGGTACCGTATCGAATAGGTTAATTTAGCGTTCATTAAAACACCGTGCAGCGAGGTAACCTAGTTCGAGTCCTACACCCTACACGTGCTGGAAGTACCCAGTGATTACGGTAGGTACTGTGCATACCACCGTGTAATCATGCGACAAAGCGAAGGCGTAATGACAGGCCCCGAAACCTGATGAATAAGCTATTCAATTAGGTATAATGCAGAATAGAATCTAAAATGTTGAAGAAAGTGGTGTACAATTGCGTCTACTTGTATAATTCAAATATGTTTTTTTCTTAGCTGGAGTCTTTTAATAAGAATTATTTATTATATCGACGTTTATTAACTCTAATTTTAAATACTTTTTTTATGGCGCCTTTAGTAATGAAGCACAACATAATTAATACAATATATTTTTTATATGATCATTCTTAATATAAAATTGATTATCGTTTACTTATTGATTTTAGAGCATTATTTATAACGAGAATAATATAATGATTGATTTATTTATATAATTCATTGTCCATACCATTTCATTATGAAACTTACTGGTTTATTTCGATTGTGCTTCACTAATTAAGTAGTTTCTTAGTTTCTAAAAACAAGACCTCCATAAACCCTTATAATTTCCAAAGGTCACGCACAAATTGCGTTCAAATTTTAAAATCAACTTCCAAAAACAAGCAAATACAAATTCATATTCATAAAGGACGAGTATCATTCCATCAACGACCCGGCGGCGGCGCGGGCGCATCAATCATCAGCAACGAGTAAAAAACTGCAAAGCGTGACGTCTCTAACGAGGCGTCCGCCGCGCTTTTTGCCAGCTTTCGTCTTTTACGCTATTTAAATTAATATAACCTATGATCTTTTAATTTTTTATCACTTTTTGTGAAGTTTTATGTTTTAGTTCCGGTTACATTTTAAAATATCTTAAAGATCGCCTGTACGTATGAAACCTACGTTATTCTGTTATGAAAGTATTATGTCCTTTCACACAACTCGATATTTACGATCCAAAAAAGAAACTTTTGTTTATGAGTGTCGATTGTGATGTGACAGTAAAACAAGCGAACAGTGGTCCAGCCACTCGCATGACAACTGGTTGTTTGCTCACTGCGCTCGGCTGTCGTCGGTAAACACCGTCGTTTACAGCCGATAGCCTCGCCCCACGCCCCCGCCTGCGTCCGTCAACCGTAAATTACAATTTTACATGTTTTTTACTGCTGCAGTTTCTGATGGCATATGTACATTTTCATATTCTCGATCGCTTCTATGTAAATTCAACAATAAAAACGGATTTAAGCGCATAGTTCGGAATCAGATTTTATAGTTCGATGTTAGACCATCGTAAAATATTTTTTCATGGCGGGTACGAATTCTACGTGTGTGATATTTTTCTGTCGTAAGATGAGGAAGCTGGCGGGCTGGCACGGGAGTCGGGAGGTGTGGGACAGGTCACGTTCAGGTCGCAGCGTGGAGCGCGTTCAACGCACTCTGCAATATTCTTAGCTCACAGGAAGCGATCGGTCGTAAAATAGCGTTCGACGAGCGACAGTGCGGTGCGGCAGCATGGCGACTTGCGTCGCCTGCCTACCCTCTTTTTACGACGCGCGGCGCGCTGCGGCTCGTTGCGGTGACGCTGCGGTTGCACCACCGCCGGATTGGGCAACTCTTAAATAAACAGCGCACTGAAATTGAACAATAATGCTTTTATTATACAACCATGTGGGACGCTTACGAGCTTACTACAAGTTCATTTTATACACAATTGTCGTAATTCGAAGTATCAAGAACATTGTGCAATCTTGCAGTGGCTCATAGAGGTCCTAATATAGTTTTACGTGTATCTTTCACCGCTGCATTGTGCGAATTAATTTTCTGTCCTGACGACGTGTCACATTCTGTGCTGCAGCAATAAGCATTAAATATATTTATTATTGGTGAACGCATCCTCATAACACTCTTGTATCTCTGTACAGCTGCGCGGCCGCGGCTGCGTCGGTAGTTAGCACTTACAGACGCCATCTAGCGGTACTTTACGAGCACTTCGTTAGGAATCGGCTAATTTTATTCATGGCTCCCTAATTCTATGCCATTACATGCCCGTCTCATTTTCATATCCTATTCATTTTATAAGCCTGTGGCACTCAAACTTTTTACTGCGGCCCCTTCATTAAGTCAAGATGCGCTCGGCGAAACTGCCACTCATGGCAGGTCAGTTCGTATTTTTACATTATTGTGCTCATGTGGTAAGTACGGAGTTTTGCATAAATACATTTTACAAAATGTTAGGGCTAATTCCGAAGTAAAACGTAATAAACATTGGATAGGGCATCGATGCTGGCTATTTAACTTCAGAGTTTCTTTAGGTCGTTACGTAGTGCTTTGAACATATACATAACATATACATACCTATACATAAAATAATTCTAATGTATAAATACATTTTTTGACTGAAAGTAAATTTTCTTTAACTCTCGCGAACACAAAATAACGTTACAGATATTGTTTTTAAATTTTCATGATTTAAACTCTATTTTAAACCATGAAATGAGTCGCTTTTCAGAAGAAAGTACGAGCATTCCGGAAGTAAAAAGGGCAAGATGGTATTAGACCATGCAGATCAGTTGCACACTCTCCAAAGTGTATCCGGTAAAAAACCGATAAACCATCATGTAAACATTACACAAAACTTAAGCATGATCTAAATAACAATTCGTTTAAATCGTGATTAAGTAAATGTTTACAATATAAGGTTACAGATAGCGAAGTGTGTCATTCTCCTAGTGTCGTCTTCACCTATAAATAAATTGCCCAATCAGTATCAAAACTTGTTAATCTGTATACGATTGAACACTCGTCTGTGCTGCTCCTGAATCGTTTGTTGGCATTTTCATTAGCGCTGCGTGCAGCTGAATTTGCGACGCGTGGTGCTACACACGAACTGAGGCGATAAAGAAGTGTTGTTAATGGCAGACAACGAAATAAAATTGTTGTTTTAATCTTCTTGTCGACTTCCAACGTGCGATTTTCTATAAGATAAAGGTAATTTGATCTGTGGAAAGGAAATGTTCAAGAATAGAAAGTACTGTAATTTGGCTCTATCTGTACTCGGCTCGTAAGCTGTCTAAAGATAATTAAGACGCTAACCCTTTTGAAAACATAGTAACTGTACATTAAATTCTATTAGCATTAACAGAGCCCGCGTTATCTCCTCACCTGGTCTACGGGATTAGCGTATAAGCTTTTAAACAGTTTGGCGTGATGCCAGCCACACCGGGCGTCCACCCCGCAAACAACGCCGATTGCGACCCGTTCCAAAATCACACTCCACACCATTGACACTACCGATGATTTATTTCGTTAAAACCATTATAAAATGACTGACCAAACACTAGTCCCGATATTGATAAAACGCTACGAAATCAAACATCTATTTGTTCAGCCAAATTCAGTCCCATCCTGATTTCGGAAATTGTATTTGCAATCGAACAATAGGATTTCAGTGTATCAACAAAATCAACAAAAGTTTGTGCAAAAATCATTACGGAAAATAAAACATAGAATAACATCTCGCGTTCGAGTTTCCCATTCGATGCCTTTATTCGAATTTCACAAACCATAACCACGCCATTTTATTTGCGAACGTGCCCACTAAAGGCAGTAAAAGGAAATGCTATAGTTTCTCAAACTAGTGGGCAATAAAACGGGCAGTTCCCGATAAGTCAATCATATCGGGCGCAGGAAGGCTGTAAATGCAGCGTTACAGCTTCGCTCTCGGGCTCTCGAGCTGGGCGAGGTGCGAGGTGTGAGCGGCCGACACGTTCCGGCAATAAGGTGTTGGGTTGTATGTATTACTGTTTCCAGTGAACGGGAAACGGGAACGAACGCGCTACTCGGATAGGTAAAGAGTTGTGGTACAACCTGAAGCGAGTAGCTTTTGAAACAATTAAAATAGAGGTACAATAACTGTACTTGAAATCGAAGAAGAAAGGAATATAACATAATATATTGTTCTTCAGTGTATTTTATTAACCGGCTGAAAAAAGTTAATATTTTCAATTCGCGTATTTGTTTTTTTTTTTGTATCCTATGTATGATAGCTCTGCCGGTTGTGAATCGATTTTGATGTATATGTCAAGAGGTCATTCAGAACAGTATTGGATTTCAATACGAGGCGCAAGCGGTGTGCTGTCATCGCTTCGGCAGAGTCCGGATTATTACGTCGTGCGAGGCTGCTTGAAGACATTTCGAACGGGAGTACATTCCTCCTCCGATAGCCGTCGTGTGACCACGTAGTTCGGGAACTGTCTCACGTCTCGTTGATAAGAACTTTCTAATAAGAAAATTGTACCACGTGTCTAATCGTGTAGTACCTACTTTGTGTTAAACTCACTTGTAAAGTTCCTACGCATTTGTTCTTGTTCGTGAACCCCATCGAAGCCCACACATCATGTTTACTGAAGAGGACCAACACCAGTACCATCCATCCTGACTCTCTTAGTACCACTTCCGCCGACATCAGAAGTGGGATACGAGCAAGACAAAGAAAAGCGTACTACGAAGAGATAATGACGGGAGCGGAGACAAACAGCGGTTACTGTTTGGAAGGCAAATTTCAAAACACTCGAATAAGACCCCGAGAAGAGCGACGCGGATGCACGGACGTGGTGTGCAATATCAGATCTTTGTTGCTGATGATGATAACCGATCGTGATACTCAGTGAGGTGCTTATGGGAGCAGTATCAGCGTGGCTATCGTCAGTTTCATATCCAGGTGTGACGTGGTCATTATTTTAAAGAGCTGTTTACAGCAAGATTCGTAAACACGGAAACGCCCGCCGGTGCCCTATTGAAATTAAACAACGACAAATCATAAGAGAGCGCATCTTTAGCGACTTGCGGCAGTCTTGTTATGTTGCTGTTATCAAACCGCTGCGCTGGAAGGATCTAACCGCAGAGAAAATTATAGTGACATCAAGGGTCGCACATATTTCACAGTTCGACTCGAGATTACAGAGAATAGTTATTCACCTGAAATAAATAATCGCCAATGACTGCAACAAGAACTACAAGCTGTTACCTACTTGAACCTTGAGTCAAGTACCGGACCAGAAAAGTCAAGTGTGTGAAGACATCTCGGTTGTCAACAATTAAATGTTTTCACTGTGCGAAAATTGGACACAAGCTAGCTGATTGTATACGCAAGTAGCAGGCGAAAGGAAAAGCGACTAACAGACAGCGCGTTCAACCTTCGAGACATGACCCTCATCAGCAAGTTGCAACCACAAGCTCGACCGTTTGCTACAAAGGTGAAAACCAAGGACACATCTTCACTCGCTGCCCAGTGGGACGCAGCAGCATCGAGACATCGCGCGTACAACATAGCGAGCGATGGGTTGTCATGTGCATTGTCGATCCCCAACAGGACCGTTTTTAATCAGGTCAGTCGTTTTCAATTTGAGTCTGGTGCTGAATGTTATCTTATTAAAGAGCGTGTGAGAAAAAAAAATGTTGTCGTAAATGCGAGCAAAATATGGCTTACAGGGGCTAGTCAGCCAAGTGTCCCTATACAGTAAAATGCAGATTTTAAGTGTTGTTGAGAAGGATAATAATTTAATTGAAATTTGGTTGCATGTTTTGCCTGATGCCAATTTGCGAAGTGATATGATAATAGGCTGTGTAAAGATTATCTCATGGATTTTAGTATTAGCATTACCGCGACACATTTTGTTCCATGACAGACAATGTAGACAATAATTGCAATTTACATCTAGTCCCGGTTGGCACACGGTAACGGACCATCTGGTTACGATACCTAACTAAAATAATTTAAAATTAATTGACACCTTAGTTTCCAAAGAACAAAAATCTTTGATTATATCTCAGTTAACCCATTATTTGGACTATTTTATGAGCGGGATGACGTGAATTCGCGTGACGACATGTGAATGTAATATTCGTCAAGCAGATTTTAATTTAACTGATTGCAATTAATTGAAACCTTCATGTAAAAGATTGATTTGATACCGCGAGTCCACAGGTGGTAGCTTAGTGTCTTTAAACAATAATGATAAAAGACATGGCACGCGTAGATTTCTTGTCGCGAAATCATCCCCGTGTATCGGATCTGAGTTTAAAGCAGAATTTAAGAAAATAGTCAAACTTAGCTGAACTAATTTGTAATTGGTTACTTGCTGAAAAGTAGCGCGACTTTGAAATGTCTAAGCTCATTACTGATCTAACTAGTGGACAATTAAATGATGACTGAACAACAGAACTTACGATATTCGCAAAGGTCTCTATCGTAAGATGCAACGTAACAGTCGTACTTAGTGCTTACCAATATTACCTGGAGCGATCAGATTGTCAGTCGTGAACAACGACATGAATCAGTCATTCATTTCGGCTAAAATCTTAGAGAAATTTGATGACATTTTGAGCATAACAGGGTTATTGTTAAAGTTAATGTTAACTACAGTAGAAACAAAAGATCGTTCATATCAAGACTCCTTAGTCAACGTCAACTTGTTATTTTTAACTGTACAATCAATGTGTGACAAAAGAACTGTTTATTGATAAGGTGATACAGCCCGTTTCATTTATCCGCTCACAACGTAGAGCTCGAGGTTGACATAAATGTAGTGTGAGATGATGCCTGATACATAAAGCATGCCGCCACTTATGAAACGCGTAAGTTTGTTCAAACAAAGGCGCACGTAAATCAATTCCCTGTTGGTGACTTTGTTTTGATTATGAATGAGAAACGTAATCAAATAAAATTTGATCAGAATTATGAAAGTCCCTTTGTAGTCATAGAGTTGTAGAGGTTCTTTGTGGAGACCGCTATAGATTAAAGACGCTTAATATTTGTAATCGTGTATGCACACGATAAGTGGAAAAAGATGACGGAGAATCAAAGTATAACTGACAAGATTGTAGTAAAGGAAAGTAACGATGGTCTAACGATGGTTAGAGATGAGAATAGTGCGTTGAGTTTGCATAATGGTCGGACCGTACCAGAGGTTGTCGTGTAGCCGTAGCTCAGTAGAAATCGGCGTCTACTATTTAGTAGTCCGTGAGTACGCGGTGGGCAGTCAACTCTGGCGGAGGTTTGGATGGGTTTCAAGGAAACCATTGTGAGTCCGGTGGTGACTCGGCGATCCTGGAGGATGCGCATGATGGACCAGAGATTATGTAGAGCTCAAGCACATGTTTTGATTCAGCTGTGATCTATGTGACTCTAGTGAGAGTACGTATTTTGGTTATCAAGTCAGTCGTGTGTTTGATTTTCCTAATTCTTTTGTTTGTAGATTTTGATTCGTTATCGAAGCGTCATGAAAATGTATTGAGAGCCTCCTCCTTTTTGTGAAGTCAGTTATAGATAGAGTTTTGTTGAGTTTCTGGTTTTCTGTCAATTGATTTGACGAAAGGCCAGGAGTGGCCGAGCTATGTGATACTGTGCGTGGAATATTGTTCCAGATAAACACACAGAGACGTGTGTCCAGCAGGATGGCCGTGTCAAGAGGTCATTCAGAACAGTATTGGATTTCAATACGAGGCGCAAGCGGTGTGCTGTCATCGCTTCGGCAGAGTCCGGATTATTACGTCGTGCGAGGCTGCTTGAAGACATTTCGAACGGGAGTACATTCCTCCTCCGATAGCCGTCGTGTGACCACGTAGTTCGGGAACTGTCTCACGTCTCGTTGATAAGAACTTTCTAATAAGAAAATTGTACCACGTGTCTAATCGTGTAGTACCTACTTTGTGTTAAACTCACTTGTAAAGTTCCTACGCATTTGTTCTTGTTCGTGAACCCCATCGAAGCCCACACATCATGTTTACTGAAGAGGACCAACACCAGTACCATCCATCCTGACTCTCTTAGTACCACTTCCGCCGACATATATTTTTTGTTTGGTAGATCAGATTTTAGAGTTGGTCTCATATTCATTTAATCTAAATTAGTTTAGCTGTTTTTTTTTTTTAAACTAAGATTTGCATACATCTATATACATATTCGTTTATTCCGAAACCTAATTGTCTCATTGGAACAGTTTGTTTAGTTGGTATCACATTTTTTTCAATTCAGTTGAAGATATGAGTTGAATTTTTAATTCAGTGTTAGTGTCAAAGTCAGTGAGTGCTAGTGTTTTTGGACGAAATTAAATTTTAATGGTAATTTTCTGTTTCATTTGAAACTTGTAAATAGTATAAACATTTGCAACAAAAACATATTTTCGGTATCCAGTAGGCCATCATAAATAGATAAACAATGAAAAAGTTTCCTTAAGGGATGTTGCAAAACGCTCACTCCCGATCCCCACGGAAAGCTATTGGTTTATGCAAATGCGTCCATTCCTAGCTTAATGTACTAGCCGGTGCTGGGTACCGGGAACCGCGCCAGGCAGCCATTAAACGCGTTTGTTTATAAATGTCCAGTCACCCGACTCACGGGGCGACGCTCAATTGGAATACCGAGCTACTAAAATTATTAGTTTATGAGCTTCGTGTTTCAACTTACAACTGATATGGCGAATTTCTTGTCTATAAAATTTACTACTCAACTATGCTACATTGAACGAATTGTTGGTTAATTTCTGTTAACCTGGTGCTGAGTGGTCCTTCTAGGCACAGAATAAAGGCAAAGTAACTTATTTGCAAAAAGTTCTGGTTATAAAAAGGATCTTAAAATTATATGATGTCGTGCTGCACGATTTCACTCTAGAAGGCGTGCGAAATTAAAATTGTTCCACTAAGTAAACTATTTACATGAAATCTAAATATACTGTAGATAAGATAGTATGATAAAAAAACTGTTTATTGAAAGCCACAACACGGGAAAACAAAGTAAAATTAAGCAAATAAAAAATGTCATTTCAGTTCAAAACTTGCGGACTAACAGCAGCTTAGAGTGTTAGCTATCTCTTCCAGGCTACCGTAAAATAACAATTATAGGTAACTACATGTTAAGCAATAGTTTAATAAGTACAGTAAAATGGAAATAGGTGTGATGGTGTGTACATTTATCAGTAGAATGTTCACGTTTATATTTAAAGAATTATACGGGGCTATATCTATTTTTCTATTATAGACTATCCAAGTCTGCAAACTAGACCACCCAATACCTATAAGTTCTTATTGCACACCAGATATATATATACCGAAGCTAATCGATATAATATCTGCTCAAAACATAGAGCATTATTAGTTGGGCTTCGTTTTGCGATCTCTCATCGCTCTTTCGTAATCAACAGCTCACACGTCGAGCATAGCATTCCACCGTCCATTCCCAACTAAACGGTTCTAATTTAATTTTAACCATTACCAAATCTGTTAGTCGGCCACGTGTCGATGTGTCCGTCGTTAAAAGCGCATTAACCGCAGCCCTGGAGCCGTGGTAGCTGGGGACCAGATGAGGTGACACGTTACACCAGCGCATTACACTATTGACACATTTCCTGTCTTGGGATTGGGCCGCAACAGTTGTGAAATAGGGAACACATTTGGGGAATGTGGGATTGAACCAGAAAACGCTAATGACGATTGTCATTTTGTCCGAGCTCTTCCTACTGTTATGTTCCCACTGTTGCCATTCGGTAACTTATCTCATGAGGAGAGAGTCAAGGTCATAAACCACCACGTTGGATGGTTGCAGATGCAGAGGCAAATGATACACTTCTTCGAAAGATGTATACATATTTTAAAACACGCAGATTTTCTTGCCATGTTTTCCTTCACGGTTAAACTCGTCCTTTGTCACTTTCGTATAATTAGTATCTTCTTTTAGTACTGTTCCGATTAATGACTACATTCACCGTCCCTATAAAAGTAATACCCGTGAACATGGTGCACGAAAATGCGGGGGCTTACTAGATAAACAATATTTACATAATATTGGTGCACATTTCTCATACATCATCTTGTCCCAAACTAAGCAAATCTTATGGGATCCAGAGAGCTGATATAAAACATAAAATAAGTGTATACCTACTTAATTATTGTGTCAATAAGACCTTATTACCAATATTCGTTATTTATAAGCTCAAATGGTTACCATTTCCTGCTGGGATGCATTGAAAAAACAACGAGATCGATTCACATGTTGATGTAACGTTAGACCCGAAATAAAATGCTGTCTATTTTATTTAAGTTTACCCAAACTAATTCTAACTCCGAGTCTCGGTACAACGACCGCGACGATGTCTCGAACTTTGTAGTTTTCAGCTGATTTGTGATGTTTTAAAGCTTTTTATCGAGTTTGAGAGAAATAGATGGCTGGTTTAATAGGATACAAATTGTCTGTGGAAGATAAATGTTGACTTAGATTTACAAAACGTTACAACTTTACATGTCTGATAATAATCAATTAAATCATACAAGAGGAGCCAGCTAGTTTATAATAAAGATTACATTTTTAAAAAGCTATAAATAAACGAAAATATTCAGCGATGTCACATCCTTTGCTAACCCATTACTCATATTTAAAGCCAATGTCAGAATTAATAGTACGGGCTTTCCCGTCCATAGCGTCAATACTGTCGTATCTACAGCTGTGAAGGGAGTGCGACAATCGCGCGCGATAGCGACGAGATTGCGCGCCGATAATGCGCTGGACGGATAACGAGTAATGTAGTTTTATGGCTCAGCGATCGGACAGATTTGTTTATTGCTGTTGTTTAACTGTTGTTTATATAAACTGGGACACGGCTATCTGTAGCCGAGGTCTGTTTGTCTGTTAACAACAAACGTTTAATTTACTAAAACAAACCCAATAAACTAATGTAACGTCCTACCTAGTGATGCTATTTATCAATTTAATAATATTAACTAACCAGCCAAGCCTCGTGTAAGTCTTGACTTATCTATACTATTGGATGTCATACTTTTTTTATTCTAAAATGGCAGAGCTCTAAGTTGTTACACATGTAGCAGCTATCTGCAGTGATAATCCCATTAAAATGAATCCAACCAATGTTTCAGTAACAAAACAGATTAAAATAAAAAAATGTGTTTTTATGTAAGTATCATATAAATATATGTATTTTCATATGCATATTTATAGGGAAAAATTGGACTGGAATTAAACAAACAGACGCTTCATTTTTTTTGTGTTATTATCAGTGTCTCGCGGATTTACCCACGCAAATCTCGTTCCCGTTGTTTTCCCGTAATAAAAATCAATTTCAGCCTAGGTCCCATTACGTACTGTAATCTATTTGTGTTTCACATTTCAACCTGATCCCTTCATCCTCAATGACGTGATTGAGCAACAAACATCCAAACTTTCGCATTCATAATATTAGTAGGATATTGCTTTAGTTTACGTTTTACGTAATTATATCACGCGCAGTCGCGTAATCACAAAAATCTTAAGACAGGAGGGAAAATCGTAAAAGTTTAAGAAACAGTGACTTATTTAATCCAATCTCACTGCAGATTGTTATTATCTTTCCTCTCAACAATTTCTGAGAATACATTCGTTATTAAAAGAGGTTAAAATACTTTTCCTTATTCTATTTATGTAAAAGAACACCACAGACCACAGCATGATTGGTTAGAGGTCAAACGTGGGCCTGAGCACACTGAAAACCTTTAGAAACATATTTTAAGTAGATAGGGTAACTACAAATACAATATTGGATTTTTAGTAGTGGTAGGTCTCTTTGCTGAGTCCGCCTGGGGAAGTAGGTATTGCATGCCTCTCGAAGAGGCCAGTTTGTATGTGGGTCAACTATAAAATGTTTTGCTGTTTGGAGGTAGGATAACATATTAGTGATATGTTTATAATTATATAATAATAAAGATTTTTGTATTTGTATATGCCAACTATTCTACCCAAGCAGTAATATGCTACAGCAGCCGTAACCTATTTTTACTAAACCAGCCGTTACAGTAAAGGCGGTGGGGCGGTTCGCGCCGAACAAGAACAAAATAAAAAAATGATTTACCTCCGACTACTTTAGATAGGTATGAAATTTGTTATAGTAGGTATTCTATGACTCAAAACATATCCTTCCATTGATACCCATATTGAGGGAGTTGTGAAAAAATTTTATTCGCACTTTTGTGGTAACGGCCATCTTGAATTTGAAATTTATAATTGTGTACAGTATGCTACTAGACAAGCCCATTCATTTGATATCCATATTGTGAAAAAATATTTTATCCGCCATTTCGCGGCGGTGGCCATTTTGAATCCATATTAACCAAACAGCCAAAAACCACGGCAAGGAAACTGGATGTAAAATAAAAATAAAAACACTACGAAATCGGTCCATTGGCCATTGGTTTGAGAGCTACAGTGCCGTAGACAGACACACACAGAGAAATGCAGGCATCGTCAAACCTCTTTTTGATCGGGGGTTAATGAAAGATTTTGTATTTTTGTTTCCTACGTGATGTTAACGCCTGTTGTCTGTTGTTTCCAGATGCGGCTTGCGTAGCCGGGTGCGAGATGCGCGCGCGCGCGGCGGCGCCGGCGCTGCTGAGCGCGCTGGCGTGCGCGGCGGCGCTGCAGCCGCGCTGCCAGGAGATCACCATCCCCATGTGCCGCGGCATCGGGTACAACCTCACCTCCTTCCCCAACGCGCTTGACCATGACACGCAGGAGGAGGCCGGCCTGGAGGTAACATATTTTGTTCTATCTTTTAAAGCTCCAGAGACAGGCTGCCCATTTGGAACGCCTGGTTCTCGTCTCCTAAGCCAGTCTACCTATCTGGAGCCTGGTTCTCAACTCCTCAGCCAGTGCGCTGCCGATCTGGAGGCCTTGGTATGCCAGTCTACGAATCCAGAGCCCTTGGTCCCTGACTCCTAACCAGTAGGTTGCCAATCCGGAGTTCCTGGTTCCCAAATCCTAAGCCAGTTGGCTGCCCATCCAGAATCCCAAGTGTCCGCAAACTTAAAAACGGCGAAGGAAATACATCGTCAGGAAATCTACTTATCGGACAAAAATTCACTCTTCAAAGGCATATTAGCTTCATATTGCCTTTGGCGAACGTGAACTAGTGCAGAAGGTGCGCAGGACCCTAACTTATTCGTACCAATTATACTGGGGACAAACCTAGAACCATGTTACACAGAACAGTACCTGCAAGTGTTGCATGTAGTCATAACACGCACTTGCCACACTCGACGTGTGACTTATAGTTTAGAATGCTCTTGATAGGAGTTGTATCGTCCGCAGGTGCACCAGTTCTGGCCGCTGGTGGAGATCAAGTGCTCGCCCGACCTGAAGTTCTTCCTGTGCTCCATGTACACCCCCATCTGCATCGAGGACTACACCGCGCCGCTGCCCGCCTGCCGCTCCGTGTGCGAGCGCGCGCGCGCCGGCTGCGCGCCGCTCATGCAGAAATATAGGTACTGGTAACATCTGGGCGCCCCTCATGCAGAAATATAGGTACTGGTAACATCTGGGTGCCCCTCATGCAGAAATATAGGTACTGGTAACATCTGGGCGCCCCTCATGCAGAAATATAGGTACTGGTAACATCTGGGTGCCCCTCATGCAGAAATATAGGTACTGGTAACATCTGGGCGCCCCTCATGCAGAATTATAGGTACTGGTAGCATCTGGGCACCCCTCATGCAGAAATATAGGTACTGGTAACATCTGGGCGCTCCTCATGCAGAAATATAGGTACTGGTAACATCTGGGCGCCCCTCATGCAGAATTATAGGTACTGGTAACATCTGGGCACTCCTCATGCAGAAATATAGGTACTGGTAACATCTGGGTGCCCCTCATGCAGAAATATAGGTACTGGTAACATCTGGGCGCCCCTCATGCAGAAATATAGGTACTGGTAACATCTGGGCGCCCTCATGCAGAATTATAGGTACTGGTAGCATCTGGGCACCCCTCATGCAGAAATATAGGTACTGGTAACATCTGGGCGCTCCTCATGCAGAAATATAGGTACTGGTAACATCTGGGCGCCCCTCATGCAGAATTATAGGTACTGGTAACATCTGGGCACTCCTCATGCAGAAATATAGGTACTGGTAACATCTGGGTGCCCCTCATGCAGAAATATAGGTACTGGTAACATCTGGGTGCCCCTCATGCAGAAATATAGGTACTGGTAACATCTGGGCGCCCCTCATGCAGAAATATAGGTACTGGTAACATCTGGGCACTCCTCATGCAGAAATATAGGTACTGGTAACATCTGGGCACTCCTCATGCAGAAATATAGGTACTGGTAGCATCTGGGCGCCCCTCATGCAGAAATATAGCTAAATTCATGTTTATGTGTTTTTCTGTCAACCTATGCTACCTGTAGTGGTCTACAAAGCACGTTATAGCCAGTAGGCTTTAACGTGATGTTACTCAATCGTGAGGTTAAAGTTGATAAGTCTCCTCTATGTATTTTTCAAAGTGGAGATGTCAAATAGTAATTAATCACTTTAAGAAATGGAATAGAAAAATTTTGAGTATGTCTGGATACTAAAGTAACATATTTTTTAAAATATGAATGTTGATTTGCCAATGTTGTCTGTCATCGAGAACTACTCGTAACTAGTGATGATACTCGTAATCGCGCTACTCGAGGGTAACGAAGTAACGCTGGTCGTGGTCGTGCCCGCAGCTTCAAGTGGCCGGAGGGAATGGCGTGCGAGAAGCTGCCGCGGTTCGGCGACCCCGAGCAGCTGTGCATGGAGGAGAACGAGCGCGCGGCCGAGCCGGAGCCGCGCCCGCCGGCGCGCAAGCCCGCGCACAAGCCCTGCAAGGATCCAAAAAACTGCGCGGGCGCGGGCGCTGTGGGCGCGGGCGCGGGCGCGGGCGCGGGCGACTGCGCGTGCGCGTGCCGGCCGCCGCTGGCGCCCGCGCGCGCCGCCCGCCGCGTGGCCGGCGTGCCCGGCTGCGCGCTGCCCTGCGCCGGCCCCTTCTACACGCAGGACGAGAAGGTACGCACCCGGTCTGCTAGTTTCACAATTCTATGTTCGTGTTCCACTGCAGGGACTCGGGATCTTCTCACACAGGGAGAGAATCGAAGCCGTAATCTACCACGCTAGCCTGGTATGCGTAGGAGGATGACGCATGATGTCGAAAGATTCTTGGAACGTGTAGATTTCCTCACGGTGTTTTTTCTTCACCGTTTCGAAGTTTATACACATAACTTAAAAAATACATTGGTGCGCGTGAGTTCCGAACAAGTTCGTTGCTCCCGGACAGACTGCCATAAATGGAATCGGTTTCGGAATTGTTCAGAGGTGTAGACGCTCGAACTAGGTAAAAGTACCTTTGAGAGTGAGGCCCTGAGTAGAATCTAGTTGAGCTGAGCAGCGTTCGAGAAACTTCCTCAAATTTTCTCGTCACCCATCCCACAGACTCAAGACAAAAGTGTACAATCAGTGCGTTCTACCCGTTATGACCCACGGTGCTGATAGACTAACAATGAAAATGGTCCGTAAGCTCAAAGTCACTTTTCGAGCTATGGCTTGGGGGTTAGCTGTGAGATTGCATCCGCAATGAAGTAATACGTTAGAGAACTGAAGTGGTAGTGAGCCAGTCCTGTCTGTCCCAGACCTGATAACCGTTGAGGTAGACGGGTTCTGGACCGGAGACCGCGAAACTGTAAACATAGTGTAGGACGCTTGAAACGAATACGGATTGATGATGATGTCTCCACCACCCCGCGCGCTCGTGAGACAAATCAAATTACCCGCTTCTCCAGTTTCCTGTGATACATTACCCTCTTTTTTTAATCCTTCCCAAATCAAATCGTTTATTTGTTAGAGACATGGTCGCACATACATTTACTCTCCCGTGTACGGCTGTAATTCAGATTTTGTATCACATGTTCTTGCCTGTTTCGGCGTACAAATGTTGTCCCACAAAAAGGACCCAACAACGGAAAGGCAAGATGGTCGTTCCACGTGTGGAGTAGCACGCATAGTTCGCGTAGTGAGATCCTCGCCCCTCCGCAGGAGTTCGCGGCGGTGTGGGTGGCGGTGTGGAGCGGGCTGTGCGCGGCGTCCACGCTGATGACGCTGACCACGTTCCTCATCGACTCGCAGCGGTTCAAGTACCCGGAGCGGCCCATCGTGTACCTGTCCGCCTGCTACTGCATGGTGGCGCTCGGGTACCTGGCGCGCCTGGCGCTCGGCCGCGACGAGGTATGCTCATTCTGCTCACGTTATGTGTTTGTTGCTTTATCAAGACGAGAGGTCTCTGCTCATTCTGCTCACATCACATGTGTGTTCGTTGGTCAATCACGTCACAACTGAAGGGATCAAGATGGAAGCTGATTTTTTTTTGTTTTTTTAAATAAAGAGTGACGAGACGAGCAGGACATGTGCCTGATGGTAAGCAACATGCATGCCACATAACAGCGCAGTGATACGCAGCTATTGGAACACGAAGAGTCCAAATCATTATCTAGCGCTATACTGCGCTCGTCACCCAGAGATCTGAGTTGTTATATCTCTAAGCCCTGTAATTTCTCTGGAAACATTGTCCTTCAAATTTGAACACAGTAATGTTTGCACATTATTGCTTGGCAGTAGAATAACTGACAAAGGTGTGGTACTTCCCCCAGGCCGCCCAGAAAGACTGCCAAGAGTCTTACCACTACAAAAAACATTAATAAAACATAAGGCAACTTTCATCTCGTATAGATACACAGTTCTTTTAAGGATATCTCTTTTCTTTATTTTCGCAGACATAGACGCAGACGTAGCACGCAGATTAAACGTCAATGTACTTTTCAATAGTTTATGAGCAGACAATTATCTAAATGGCCTCCCCTTCGGACTGTGGCTGACTCAGAATAGGTGATGATGTAACGGTGTGCGTGTGTGTCCAGGTGGTGTGTGAGGGCCCGCTGCTGCGCACGTCGGCGGCCGGCCCCAGCGCCTGCACGCTGGTCTTCATCCTGGTGTACTTCTTCGGCATGGCGTCCTCCATCTGGTGGGTGGTGCTCTCCTTCGCGTGGTTCCTCGCCGCCGGCCTCAAGTGGGGCAACGAGGCCATCGCGGGCCACGCGCACTACTACCACCTGGCGGCGTGGCTGCTGCCGGCCGCGCAGACGGTGGCGGCGTTACTGGCCGGGGCGGTGGACGGGGACCCCGTGGCCGGGGTGTGCTCCGTCGGGAACTCGTCCCCGGCCGCCATGCGCCGGTACCTGCTGGCGCCGCTGCTGGTGTACTTCGCGCTGGGAGCCACGTTCCTGCTGGCCGGCTTCGTGTCCCTGTTCCGCATCCGCTCCGTCATCAAGCGGCAGGGCGGGCTCGGCGCCGGCTCCAAGGCCGACAAGCTGGAGAAGCTGATGATCCGCATCGGCGTGTTCAGCGTGCTGTACGCCGTGCCGGCCGCCGTGGAGCTGGCGTGCCTGGCGTACGAGGCGCAGCACCACGAGGCGTGGCTGCGGCGCGTGGCGTGCGGGCCGGCGTGCGGCCCGCGCCCGCTCTACGCCGTGCTCATGCTCAAGTACTTCATGGCGCTGGCGGTGGGCATCACGTCCGGCGTGTGGATCTGGTCGGGCAAGACGCTGGAGTCGTGGCGGCGCGTGTGGCGCGGCGGCCGGCCCGCGCACCGCGCGCTGGCCAAGGCCGGCGTGTGACGCGCGCCGGCGGCGCCCCCCGCCGCCCGCGCCCGCCGCCCCGCCCGCGCCGCTCCCCCCGCCCTCCGCGCGCTCCGCGCAGCCGCTCTCCGACTACGGGCCCGTCTGAGCCGGCACACTATCCACCGCCTTACCTAAACCGCCTCAACAATATTGCTCCCTTTTTTTTTACTGAAATACGCACGGTGACTGAAAAAAGTAATTCGTTTGTCAGTTAGATTGTTAAAAAATGTTGTACACGTATTTTTTCTTTTGTTTCACAAACAAAAAGTCACAAAGATATAGTGATTGGTGTGATAGTTTCGAGTGACGTCACATCTATATACAATTTTTGTAGAGATTTGACGACACAACCCCCGGGCGTTTGATGATATATATCGTTGTCGATTTTTCATTTAGTGGATAAAAAATACGTGTCCCATAATCTACCTGGTGAACTAATTAGAATGGCATGTTTATGAGCCAGTTATAAAGGAAGCAATAGTGAGCCGGGTTAGTTAGGCGGTAGGAAGACGGGACTGAGACGTCGAACGATGAAACTTTTTTTGATATCCACCCTTCAAACGCGACCTATACTGATTTATTGACCCGATAAACACAGTGAAAGTAGAATATTTCAGACCGAACTGCGCAGTGATAAGTGATAGCTATAGGCAGTGAACGTTATTACTAACGAGTACAGAGGTGACTAGTGATTTTTCAATAAAATGAAGATAGACAATATGCTATGTATCTCAATAGAAACTACGAAATGCATGAAAATGGATTTAAGTAAAAATGTCGTTATGTTTTAACTTCCACTCATTAATTTTTCCATTTTCTACTGAAAAACTTGAAGATAAACAAACGATCAGTCTTACGTCCGAGCCCAAACGTCTGTTTTGTTGAAGACTTTCCCTGTATAGTCAGTCGGTGGAAGGGATTGCGTGTTGCGTTTAAAATGTTGACAGTACCGAGTCATGAGCTCGATGTTGTAATTGAATTCTCGTGCCATTGTGTGATGGTGAGTGGTGAGACTCCGCTGGGAGCGACTCTCGTGTGGACTGAGGACTGTACGCCGACGTATATGACGTACTTTTGATTCTACGACAAATAATGTATTAAATAATGTTAATTTACAACCAGAAGATGCGACTAAATATTTAATGCTAGATCGTATCAACTAAACTCAGTTTAGCGCCATCTAGAGTTTTCAGCTCGAACTAATGAGCAGTTGAGAACGCTAGATGGCGTGAACCGTGTTCATTATTATAATGTTATTTTTACATTTTACAAAATGTACTTATCAATTTCTCTACAATATGCTTGAATTAACAAAAGTGCTCTTTCCACAGACGAATTTAATTAGTTGTAAAGATTTGAAGACACAAAGTACGGTGTTTACGTTGGCGCAAATTTTAATGGAGGCAGCATGAGTCTTTTGGTTGCGTAAATAATTTATCGTATCCCACACACATAGTATACCAGTAACTTCTTAATTTAGTTATTTACGTAGCGGAATGGCACGTGCCCCCTCTATATAGGTACGTAACGTGAGAGTATATACGTAACTAGATGTAAGTAGCGAGTAATGGTCATACTGTAGTGACGAGGGCCGTGGCGTCCCGACCACAGCCGGATAACCTTAAACTCGTTTATAAATCAGTAAAATTGTTTCCCATAGGTACCGAAAAGCTATCGGTGAATTTCGTTGAGAACACAATGGCGACTGCCATTTTGGTTTACCAAACTCACCTATTATATATCTAAAGGTCAACATACCGAGTCAAAAAATATGAAATTATTTGCATTTACGTCTAT
The DNA here is from genome assembly GCA_017562165.1 of Ectropis grisescens. Taxonomy (NCBI): domain Eukaryota; kingdom Metazoa; phylum Arthropoda; class Insecta; order Lepidoptera; family Geometridae; genus Ectropis; species Ectropis grisescens. Next base: position 27,536,377 of record CM029777.1, on the reverse strand, counting down.
CGAATTTCTATAACAAAAGTCAATATTAACGCCATTGCTAGTCTTCACTCTTTACTGATTTATACTGATAGCCTTATGGAAACCACAAATTACTTAGGTTCAGCCGAATCTTTATTACCAATTTTAAGAATAATCTATATTCGACTAGTTTTTGTACAAACATTCAGCTCTATCGAAGTAATTTGCAGTACACAATAGATGTAAATCTTTTCTTATGATCTCCCATAAGCTCCTGTAAATAGGTAGATTAACAACTACATACATCTTGGAATGATTCCATGTTGTACCACGGTAACCACTTATCGTATAAGTCTAAAAGTGAAAAAGCGACGAATTTTTAAATACTCTGCTTGTTAAAATTACACAATAAATTTAAAGAAAGTCCTGCAGACCTTCCAATGTGGAATATTTGTAAATATATTGTATTTATTAAAATTGACGGCAGTTAGCGCTGTAGTGTATACGAGTGTTTGTGTTTGACGCCATCTGTTGGCGGTTAAGTATATTCTAGTTAAAGCGCCATCTAGTAGGAAGTAGATGTTACATAAAAGTTATCCTACTCGACGATAGATGGCAGTGTGTGTCCGGTATGTACGTATAACTTCTATTACTGCCTACAAATAAACGCTCAAAAATAGTAACATAAAATAAATGCTGCCTCTTTAATTGTACTAATTTTACTAGAATATTTTCAAAACTTTGTAATGGTTGTAAATTGATAATGGACGCCGCAGCCGAATGACATAAATAAAAATATTATTGTAATTTATTTTATATCTAACTGTAGATAAACAAATAAAGCGACTTTTTTATGTACAATTAAATGTGTTTATTATTTTCTTTGAGCTTCCTAGTGGTCGATCTTATTGATGATTTAGGTGCTTCAGCAAGTAGAGCTCCCGAATAGTATAGAATAGTATATAGCTATGGTAGTTCTGTGAGACTTAGTAGTCTTCTCCCACGATATGCCCACGGCATCTCCAGCCACTACCTGCTACCTTACGTTTATGATTACACGTGGAGTTTCCTGTATCAAGTTACATTTCAGAACAGAGGCTATTATATTTTTTTAATGAAATAAGCCAGTATTGAGTATGGCGATACATTGCTAAACACCCACTTCCTACTTCGTAGCTCGATTTATTCAACGAAAATACTCGACTCACTGAAAATTATTGAAATGTGGGGGTTGACAACTTGAGATCTGTGTCTAACATGTGTCGGTTGAGTTTGGCACGCATACTGCGTACTAAAATTACTTACGAAGGGGAAAGTTGGTGTGTGTGTGTATGTTTGGTTCCAATATTTATGTAACAGCTGAACAGTTTTTGAAATAAATTAGATACGTTATGATGAGTAGGTAACCTACTAGGTAGGTAGTAGTAGGATAACCTACCAGAATGAACATAAGCAAAACCGTGTTAAATATAGGCTTTTCCCCACGTTGAAATTCTGACGTCACAATGCGGGCGCAGCGTCTTTATTTCACAAATAAAAAGATCCGAGTGCTCAGTCTATCAAGTTTATTAGAGTACTTGCATTAACAATAACTGTTTATTGCTAGTTTGAACATTGACATAGGCATAGTTTAGATACTAAGAACTTATCTATCACAAAGTTATTATCAACTCATCAACATATACACAATGTTAAGTTACCTACAAGTCGACAGAAATGATACTCTGAGTATACAGTAGGTAAGTTAAATATGAAGTAAGTACGTAGTGTCTAAAAATAAAACAGTGGTGGCACCGATGGTACCTACTATCGAATTGAGTAGGCACTACCCTTGATCTATTTGAATCTTGAAAACAGCCCGACTGACGTACCTACGACTCGTCCGAGTAAATCAGATTTTTAGTTTTGGTGTGGCTAGCTATATTTTTGGTGTCGAAGTTATGAAACAATTAGTGTTTCTTTTTTCTTCAAAGTAAGTGATTTCTCTGAATATACAGAAATTAGAGTTTATACTTCATAAAAACTTAAGAATTTTTCTGTTGGTACTTACGTTTCTGATTTTCTGTAGTTGTCGCTCATTCGTTTTTTTTTTGTAATGTATTAAAACGTAATTTATGCAGTGTAAGTGTGTGAGTAAATTACTTATAAAACAATCACATTTTAAATACGTATCTCGTTTCGACGATGGTTGTTATATATCATTACACAGGTACATATATATCACCTACATCAAATTATTACATTTATACTATCGAGAATTATTTCGTGGTTGTTCTTATAGGGAAATTTTCGAAAAATACCTAAAAATAAAACTTCTGGCTACATTAGTACCAACCGCTTATTAAGCGATTACTTTCAAAAATACATACACAACAACTAGCGCTTTCCTACCTTATAGTATTTATTTCATATTATTTTATTTTATACATTATACAGGACCGCATTCAGTAGGGCACCGGTTTATTATTGTTTATATTCAAAGCTGTACCATCTATTGATTCTATTGCACTCAGTTGTGTACCTACCTACTATTAATGTGATACGCCAAGATGTTTGTATTGTCTATAGTTAACTAGGCAAGCAATACTAGTTATAATTTGAAATCTATAGAATTGACTCCATTACATGCCACGAACAATGAGGCATCTTTGAGATGCAAATCTGCAAATTATAGACCTGTCAAAGTTCTGAATTTTACCATAGGTGACGCCAATTTCAACCGATTTAAAAAAGAAGGAGGTTTGATATTCGACCATAGGTACTTGTTTATGTTTGTTACTTCTGAGCTATGAACTGGGTGAACCAAATTATAGTAATTACATTTTATACTTCCCGAAGCAATCGCACATCGGTGATGCAATTTTTATAATATTAACAAAAACATTGTAAATAGACGTGTCGATGCGTAGGAAAATTATTAAGTACCTATTATTTATATATAAATTTATGAAATGAATACGCTAAATTTTTAAATTGAAGGCGATTGTTTCGTTCCTGAGAGAAAAATAAATACCAATATTGGCGAAATTTCACAGATTAAAACATTGGCGCTACATTATGTGAAATTGCCATAAAAATTAGACAGGTTTATTTGCATCCTGAAAACGCATAAAAACCACGTGCCATAATACTTACTAACCGGTCCAACAAAACTTTTCTGGGCCGTACATAATAAAAAGAGATAAATATACCTACCTACATAAAAGTTTACAAAAATATCATAAGAATAAGTTCTAAACTTCCTACACTTAGTTAAGTATACTTTTAGATTAGGTACTCATAATTACGTATATCGTTTTCTTCTGGACATGCTATCTTTTATTCCGTAAATCTAAAGTCCTAGGCAGAACATTCAATCGGGAAGTGTATTGCGCAAGGTAGCTGCTTGATGGGCCAGAAAATTATCCACCAAACCGGTGAACCGCGTTCGTGCGACATTGGTGTACGATTATCTTAGTTCATAAATAACTTGAAATAGATACCTACTGCCTGACGTCTCAATAGACAGGTCGCGCGGTTCACACGCAAAGTACAATCGTTCCCAATTGCTTTAAGAGCTCCCCTGATTAGAGGAGTCGAAATCTCAGCTCGTCGCGATGCTGCTAAACCCTTGGTTGTAATACATCGCTTGTCCAGCAAACGGGTCCTGTATCACCACATTGTTGAGCGGCGATGTGTGCGGAACGAAGCCGTTCTGCGAGTATTGGTTCGATAGGTGGTCCGATTCAGTCACGTGCGGTTCTTGATAGTACGATAGATGTTGTCGAGGGCCCGCCGTTTCGGATATATTGAGGACCTCTTGCTGTGTCGCTGGCTGTGCCTAAAATAAAACCATTGCATGAGAAGAAAAACAAATATTTCTAGATTTGTCAACCTAACAATATTTACCTGAGCCACCAAATATTTGCATCTCTTGAATCGCCCGTAAAGCGATGAATAGGGCAGATTGTAGTGAATGGCTGCTTGGTTTATTGACATTTGTCCGACTCTGGAAATCACAGTTACTTATTTTAATGTAAAAATAATTTGTTTGTTTCATTTTCAAATTCTTTTTATTTGCTTGTTACCTTCAGCTTTGCTTGTTTATCAATGGAAACATATTCAGTACCACTTCAGTATCGTAAAGTCCTAAAATCATACCTGCTGTATTTATCTTCTAAATCTTAGATTTGGATGGGAAAGTTCTGATTGGTGATGTAGTAATTGTTATGAAACAAAGTGGCCATGTTTCCAGCCAAATTACAGGGCACAGAACTTTATCCGATTTTATTTCATTTTATACGAATATCTCTAGGAGACGAGCGCAGTGCATTGCTAGGTTGTTTAGGTAGTAGTAGGGTTAGGACTCTTGCTAATTTGATTTTGGACTGCACAGTGTCACACAGTCATGTTCCAATAGCTGCGTGTCACTGGCAGGCACATACCCTGCTCTCTCGTCACACTAGTATAGTGGCCAACAAGTTGACCCAAAAGTGACGTGGAAGGGGAAAGTTCGCGCATGTGCACTTCCACCAAAGAGAGCTTGAAAACGTTTCTGCGCAGCCACGCGCAGCTAACTTCATTGGGCCAATTTGTTTGCTGGCAACTATAAACGACATGCATTTTACGTCTTTGTAATGAAGTCATTGGGATAAGACTTTAAAGAACAACAAATATGACTAAATTCACCTGACTGCTTCAAGAGCCTCTCCCATGGCGTCCTCGGACCAGGGCGTGGGGTTGGACCGGGACAGCTCGATGCCTTCCCTCTTGCAGCGCCCGTACAGAGTACCTGGATCAGGACGATACAATCAATTACAAATTGCTCGATTTAAGCGCAATTGGTATTTTTTTTAAAGTCAACATCTACACGGAAACAACTAAATCTTTTTATCAGATGAGTTACAGGGCAAAAAGATGTGCCGTCTTGTAGCAAGTATTGTTGCCTGTATACAACTTAAGATTGAGACATCTTATTTTATACAAACACATCTCATATCTCCCCCTGACAACCGCAATGCAGTGCTAGGGAGTGATTTGAACTCTTCATTCTCAAGTAACTGCGTGTCACTGCGCTGAACTGTGTGGCACTGCGCTGTTATGAAGCTGGCTGATGTATTTAGGTAGCTTGTGTACCAGTGCGTCAACGGGCGTGGGTGAGTGTGGAGTGTGGACCACGCACCTGTGGGTATGCCGTACTGCGCCGTGGCTCGCATCACGCACCTGTGGGTATGCCGTACTGCCCCGCGGCTCGCTTCACGCACCTGTGGGTATGCCGTACTGCACCGCGGCTCGCTTCACGCACCTGTGGGTATGCCGTACTGCACCGCGGCTCGCATCACGCACCTGTGGGTATGCCGTACTGCGCCGTGGCTCGCATCACGCACCTGTGGGTATGCCGTACTGCGCCGCGGCCCGCTGCACGGACGCGGCGCCGGCGCGGATGGCGGCGAGCGCGCGCGTGAGGTCACCGCGCCTCCACGCCACGGGAGCGGCGTTGAACGGCGCCGCCAGGCGGATCCCCTCGCGACGTGCGATCTTGTACAACGTGCTGCTTGGGATGCCTGCCGGACAACCGTGGGAAATACGTCAAGTCAAAAGACTAACTCTTTAATCCGTTAGTAGTTAACTAACGAAGTTAATATTTTACTCAACAGATTCACTTTTAAATTAACTTCGAAAATTGTTAAAAAGAACTTCCGCCGTTACTTTATTAGTTTCGTGACACGATCTAATTTAGTTTATTCCAATAAAATTTTAAAATCGAGTGTTCCAACGTTGAGTAGTGTAGGTATGTGAGTGAAGGCCTCTCTGACCGTAGGCCTTGCTGGCCTTGTTGGCGGAGATGTGCCCGGCGCGCAGCGCGTGCAGCGCGGCGCGCAGGTCGGCGTCGCCCCAGGACTTGGCGCCGCCCTCCTTCTTCGGCGTGTCGATCCCGGCGCGGTGCGCGCGCTGCCACAGCGTCGTGGACGGGATGCCGAACCGGGCCGACGCCTGCGCAGAAAAAAAACATATTTTCAAACGACTTCAAAAAACCAACAATATCAGAAAAACTTCAAAACCCCAACTTGTCTTGGGGTTCACTTGCCGTGGGTTGGTTACTCACGGTGAAACTAAGAGGAATTTCACGATGCTTGGCGATGGGCATCGTAGCAGTAGAGAAGAGACCGTGGCGGTAGAGGAGTGCCGGTACTGTAGCCGCTCTCCCTATCCTCTGATGCCGAAAAGTAGTAGGCGGTGGGACCAACATACCTGACTCGCCGCGGGAGACCAAGGTTAGCCAGACGCGGGGGTCTAGTACCCACTTGCTAGTTGGTCCCCGAGGGGTTGTTTGGTGCAGATGTGGTGCAGTGGTAGATGAGGAGCAGCGGTACCTTGGTGAGGCTCATGTGGTGGTTGGTGGGTAGATGAGGAGCAGCGGTACCTTGGTGAGGCTCATGTGGTGGTTGGTGGGTAGATGAGGAGCAGCGGTACCTTGGTGAGGCTCATGTGGTGGTTGGTGGGTAGATGAGGAGCAGCGGTACCTTGGTGAGAGCTCATGTGGTGGTTGGTGGGTAGATGAGGAGCAGCGGTACCTTGGTGAGGCTCATGTGGTGGTTGGTGGGTAGATGAGGAGCAGCGGTACCTTGGTGAGGCTCATGTGGTGGTTGGTGGGTAGATGAGGAGCAGCGGTACCTTGGTGAGGCTCATGTGGTGGTTGATGGGTAGATGAGGAGCAGCGGTACCTTGGTGAGGCTCATGTGGTGGTTGGTGAGATGAGATGAGGACCTTGGTGAGGCTCATGCAGCGGTACCTTGGTGAGGCTCATGTGGTGGTTGATGGGTAGATGAGGAGCAGCGGTACCTTGGTGAGGCTCATGTGGTGGTTGGTGAGTAGATGAGGAGCAGCGGTACCTTGGTGAGGCTCATGTGGTGGTTGGTGAGTAGATGAGGAGCAGCGGTACCTTGGTGAGGCTCATGTGGTGGTTGATGGGTAGATGAGGAGCAGCGGTACCTTGGTGAGGCTCATGTGGTGGTTGGTGAGTAGATGAGGAGCAGCGGTACCTTGGTGAGGCTCATGTGGTGGTTGGTGGGTAGATGAGGAGCAGCGGTACCTTGGTGAGGCTCATGTGGTGGTTGATGGGTAGATGAGGAGCAGCGGTACCTTGGTGAGGCTCATGTGGTGGTTGGTGGGTAGATGAGGAGCAGCGGTACCTTGGTGAGGCTCATGTGGTGGTTGGTGGGTAGATGAGGAGCAGCGGTACCTTGGTGAGGCTCATGTGGTGGTTGGTGGGTAGATGAGGAGCAGCGGTACCTTGGTGAGGCTCATGTGGTGGTTGGTGGGTAGATGAGGAGCAGCGGTACCTTGGTGAGGCTCATGTGGTGGTTGGTGGGTAGATGAGGAGCAGCGGTACCTTGGTGAGGCTCATGTGGTGGTTGGTGGGTAGATGAGGAGCAGCGGTACCTTGGTGAGGCTCATGTGGTGGTTGATGGGTAGATGAGGAGCAGCGGTACCTTGGTGAGGCTCATGTGGTGGTTGGTGAGTAGATGAGGAGCAGCGGTACCTTGGTGAGGCTCATGTGGTGGTTGATGGGTAGATGAGGAGCAGCGGTACCTTGGTGAGGCTCATGTGGTGGTTGGTGGGTAGATGAGGAGCAGCGGTACCTTGGTGAGGCTCATGTGGTGGTTGGTGGGTAGATGAGGAGCAGCGGTACCTTGGTGAGGCTCATGTGGTGGTTGGTGGGTAGATGAGGAGCAGCGGTACCTTGGTGAGGCTCATGTGGTGGTTCCGCAGCGCGTCAAGCGCGTGCTCCATGTCTCGCTGCGTCCAGCTCTTAGGGCTCCCGCGCGGGTGCTCCGCCCCCCGGCCGCCGTCGCCGGCCTCGTCCCCGCTCGCCGGCTGGAGCTCTGCGGACACCAGGTACATGTCGGTTTCCTTACAATGTTTTCCTTCGCCGTATTTAAGTCAGCGGCAGTACACACATGACTTAGAAAAGACAGTGGTGTGCGTTTGAACCCGGCTCCGGATCGGCAGGCGCGGCTCTCCCGAGTAGCCCTCCGTAAGTGTATTTGCCCAGTATAAGTCCAAATATTTAACTCTTCGGAACAAGAGCGCGCGCACTCAATGAAGAGTCGGCGCGCATAGAGCTAAACAGTGTTAGAGAGGACAACAAATATCTATAACTAAAAATAATATATTGTCCTAAAATTATTGTTTTGGGATATGTATTAAGTTTTAACAAAATATGTAAATCAGTGGTTTATTTGCGAGTAAAAACATAGAATATAAAATAATATAATAAAATTTCATCTATGACTTGAAAATTAATACGGTAATAGATCCGCCAAAACCTAACAGACACAAAGTTTTCTTCGTCGGATATCTACGGATACGGATACGGATATCCGGCACATCACTAGTTGTCGTCGTATCTTACCTCCTTCTGATAAAGGCTCGTCTTTGATGAGCAGCGGGGTGAAACTTGACGAATCTAGTTCTTCTGCTGAGTTTAACATCGCCATGTTGTGCCTTTCCAATATCGACCCACCCTGGGAAAACATGGATTACCATGATGATTTGACTTTTTTATCGAGTGACAAGACGAGCAGTACATGTGCCTAATAGTAAGAAACATGGCTGCCCGTAACAGCACAGTAACACGCAGCTATTAGAACATTAAGAGGCTAAATCGTTACCTAGCACCGTACTACGCTCGTAACTTGGAGATATTAGGTGATTTACCTCTTAACCTAGTTATTTCTCTATAAATATAGAGCAATATTTCCATTATCCAAATATTGATCTTGAAGAGTAGTATTTCCATTACTGAGTTCCGGTTATGATAGTGATTACATTACTACATAAAATTAATGAAATGATCACTATACAAATTACCATGCTGAGAGGCGTGGAGCCGAGCGGGGCGAGTGCTAGCTTTTCCAGGCTGCAGGCCCACAACTTTCACTACACACCTCGGCAATATAACTATACAAGTTATCTTACTGTGAGACTCAGAGTCGAGCGTGGCGAGTGATATCTCCTCGAGGTTGGCGGCCACAACTCTCACTACACACCTCAGCAATATCACTCCAAAAGTTACCATGCTGTGAGGCGCGGAGTCGAGGCTGGCGAGGGTCTCGAGCGCCGGCAGCGTGCCCGGCTCTTGTTTCACCAGCACCGGCGTGGCGGCCGGGCCCGCCGGCGCCGGCGCCAGCTCCTCCAGCCCGGCGGACTGCGGCACAACTCTCACTACACACCTCGGCAATATCACTGTATCACTGTAGTGATATTGTCGGGGTGTTAATTGTAAAAGTGTTAAGGTTCACTACACAAGTATTAAGGTCCACTTTACAAGTTCAAAGTTTACTAAACAAGTAATAAAGTTCACTACATGTTATTTCAGAAGAAAAGGAGGAAAAAGCCGAGGACAGACTATTTACGAAATTGCAAATAATCCTATTAAGTTTTTAGTAATTTTCCTTACGCAAGTCGGGGGACCCCTGTGACTCGGTTGCCCCGTATAATTGATACGGCATATACGGCAGTAACTACACCCTGTTAACTGTGTACCTACTACCTGCCTACTTTTATTCAGATTTTTCAAGAGGTGTGGTGTAAAAGAGACAACATCCATACATAATCACAAACTTTCGCATATATGATGTTAGTAAGATGAATCATCACAAAAGAAATCTACAATAAACAGTTTAAATTCAACAACATATGGTCCATAGATTTAGACTTTTAGGGCCTTAGGCCTTAGTGATCTAGGTCCTCGGCAATACTCGTAAAGTACGATTCGCGTTAGGTTCTAATATTATAAATTAAGCGTCAAAACATGCGAACCTGAAAATGCTGCAACAAATCCGCTGAAGATCTTTCCTCATTTTGCCCAACCGTGTTTGTTTTCGAACAATGAAATTCCGTAGCCTGGAAAGCATTTTGAAACGTTATTAAATTGCATGTAAGTACCTAATTATCTACGATTGATCAATTGCCATACCAAATGCATATATATCAAATTATGATTAGGTAAGCACCTAGTAACCTACTATCTCTTATCTGTTAATCCCGTGTTCGACAAATTATTATAACTAGGTATTTCATTACACAACTACCTAGATTGTGATTGCGGTTAGTAACTGTTTTATAGTTACTAAGTAATTTCATTTTTAATGACAATATTATGATCATTATGCAATATAAATATATTATGTACTTATTTGGGACATTTCTCACACTATCTAGCCCCAAACCATAGAATAGATAACATATAAATTGCATAAATGCTTAGTCATTTAGTAATATTTACCTATTTATAAATGTATATTTTTTTATTTCTGCATTGTAAATCTTATTCTATGATTTTCAATGCAGAAATAAAAATATATTGTCGACATCATTTATTCATACAAAAACGTCTATACTATACTCTACATATATCTAAACCTAAAATAAGACCGTGAATTGACAGCTGGACGTCTACTTTTTTTTTTAACTACGATAGGTTCACACTTGACCACCATCTCGCCTAATGTTAAGCGACGATGCGATCTACGATGGAGCGTGCTTACCTCTAACCTAGAAGAAACCGATTCACTCTCGATTTGAAGACATCAAGATTGGAACTATCGAGGAAAACCTACTCAGGCAACGCATTCCACAACCTAGACGAAAAAACGTAATTTCGAAATAAACTCGCGACTTTCCTGCTCTTGGTTCTACAACGTTTCGTCCGATCCGATCGAACATTGTTTGCCGTTAGTGGGCTTAGAACAAAGACAATAATACCCATTCTTAGAACAACGAACGAAACGACAGATCGAATTAGAACCGAAGTAGGAAAGTCGCGTATTCCTAGTCACCTTGTTTCGAAATTACGTTTTTCGTAGAAAGAGAGTCCTGCTCCTTAAGAGGATATAGAGATGGGTACAAAATCGTATACATACGCGCAATTGAAAAATCTAAAATGTACAAAATATCCAGGTAATAGCATAGGTAGGCTATTTTCAGCTACTGCCTACCGTCGTCACTGAATGACGACGACGATTTTAGAATATTGACGGAACAATATTACATATTAATACTCGTAGTTGCGGTTTAGAACCACATTAAATTAGCTTATTGTTTCATTCATGTCTATAAACCACAAAGGTACAGGTTTCAACTTCAATTTGGGAATGAAAAACATCCTGTTAACTGTCTCAAAGTATGAACTCTAATAAAACCGAGTTCCGTCTCAATCAAGTCAGCTATTTTAGAGTGAGATCCCAGGGCCGCCAGACGTCACGTATTTTCTGACGGATGAAATGTGGACGATTGAGTAGAGTTAATACGTACTAAGAACACATTAACATGCTTAGACGGCCTATTTTGAGATATGGGGTCCAGAAGATACATTACTTACTTCACGTATTTTCTGATAACTGATTTTCACGTATGTTATAGGCAATATCTTTAAAAATAAGGTCCTAATACTCCCAGACACTTTCCGTCGGCTGTTTTGCTTAACAAACGCTTTAAAACTCCCAAAATAATGGAGTTTACTTTTTACTCAATCGTCCACATTTCATCCATCAGTGAATACGTGAAGTCTGGCGGCTCTGAGATCTTGGACTATTTGGCTTCCATAGTACAAGCTTTGCTTAGTTCGGAGCTAGGTAGTGTAGTGTGTGAAATGTCCACCAATGTTTTATTTATTTATTTAATTACTAGCAGCGGCCTGTGGTTTTACCCGCGTAGTTCCCGTGCCCGGTATAAAAAGTAGCCTATATGTGTTCTAGACTATAATTTGTGTATGTATCTAATGTGTGTGTACCAAATTTCAACCCGATCCGCTCAGACGTTTCGACGTAATTGGGCAGCAAATATCCAAACTTTTGGCATTTATTATTTTAGAAGGATATCATCAGTAGGTACCTACTATACCTACTTCAGGCGTGATGCGCGGCCTAGATACACACTGGAAAGATATACAGTCTCAAAACAATACGGAGCTGGTATCAGTTACAGCTAAGCGCGGGGAAAAGGACTCTTTCGAAATCCGTAATTTGTCTTTTTAAGACAAAAAAAATAGAACTGGGATTAAACTATGAAAACTAGCATGGTTAGGTATTAGGATATTACACATTTTAAATTAATACACGGGTAACTGACGTATGATATAGTCAGTCCAGTCCGACTTAAGTTTCGAGTGCCAAACGCGCAGCGCAGCGGTCACGCGCGTGCACTCTCCTTGAAAAAGACCGCTGGATGTGGGCGAAACTTCAGTTAGGCTGGACTGACCAGACCATTCGTGAATTACCCATTTATACGAGTACTCATATACAATAGGGTAAACTACTTTGTAAGTTTTGTTTGAACTTTAGGAATATCAATTACTATCATGGGCAGCTGTGTAGAACTCTTGGGGGGGTCTGCGTAGCAATTCTGAACCCAGTCTTAATCCAGTCCAGAGAGTCTGCCGCCTAACTAAAACTGTCTTAGCTTGTTGCTTATAGATAGAGCGACATCAGCATGTCGCTCTATCTTTTCTTGCGCTTGAATAAATAGAGACAGAAATAGCAAAGCTAAAGCCGATTTAGCCGATTAGGCGTTAGAAGGGCCGTCAAGTCCCAGAATCAAATCCCTCGGTCTTTGTCTTATCCGGTTATAATGACAGAGACAAGGATTTTCATTCGGAATTTGAATCGTTCGGATTGCATTCAGAATCAGTACCCTGAATGATACGTTTATTGGTTGCTTACCTTACAAAGAAAAATGTCTGATAGTTGCGGACAGTTATCTTCTTCGTCAGACGATGGTTCGCATTTCACTTGAAACGGTCCGTTTCTGGGCATTTCCTTTGAAATAATCAAAAACTTAAATTCCTAGAACTTCTTTTTTTAATACGTGCGTACTTAATTAAATATGCCATTGCACACATGCTCAAATGGCTTCCCATCTAACACCAAAATTCACCTTCTCCCTTTCTATTTTCGTGAAAGTGGATTGTTAGATACGTAAAAATATAATATCCTGAGGAATTAATTTGAAAGAAAAACATCAAACGGCATAATTTTAATAAAATTTGTCTCCAGATGTCTCGAGAATCGAACAGTCGGTGGCTATAGGCGCGTAGGTACCTAATAGCGTAGCTGTACATAGGCAATTAGACAAAAGGAAGCGAGCTTTATTGAATTTTTCCTCATTCCTGCACAAATGAAGAGTACACAATTTTGTCTCTCTTTCTAACGTCCACAGCCAGACAGTCTCCCCGGATTTTTTATTCTTATTCGTTTGCATATAGATCTGTTTTACATTGGTACAGAGTTTTTCGGTCTCACTTGTAATGTGAAATGATAATTTTTATCTAAAGTAGCTTTGTGCGTTGGCTCATCAGCTCGTCACGCATCTTAGCAAAGCTATAAGCGTGTCAAGTTGTTATGGACACTTAAATTATAATAGGCTATGAACATATTGCTTAAAGTCATTTTAATGGCATTTAGACGCCTTAGATAATACACCGTTAAATCAAAATTATTAACATTAGTTTTACTGTAATAGGTAAGTTTATTGTACAAGTAACTACGATCACAGAGAAAAAGCGGTTATAGAATTTTTTTTTTGGATTAAGTAACTTACCGACTTAAAAAGTTTACATTCCATACCTATAGGTAAGTTAACTTCAGCAAAGTTCACGCGCGAATATGATATGGAATAAAACTTATGAGAGTTTAGGATAAGCGACTTTAAACGGATTACGAGAGGGTGTAGAATCGCGTAATATCACCTGTCGGAGGTGGAGTGGAGAAGTAGTGGATGTAAAGTTGCGCGGTTAACCCTCTCACCGCTCATGTCTCTCCGCGGTCGGCCGGCGGGCGCGACGCGCGGGACCGTCACCCGTCACTCGGCGCCCGACGCGCCACCGGCGGCGCGGCGTCTTCACGGCGCCGCGAACGCGGTGTGAAACAACACTCGATAAACGCGAGGAAAGTGAACCGACGAAGACGAGGCTGCAAACTCAGACTCACCTAGTCGGCCAGCAGCCGCCGAGCGCGCGCCGCGTGCACCGCGAACTGGCCACCACACCGCTGCACGTGACCTTCGGGAGACGATGAGATGTCGCAAATGAAAGTGAACCCGGCACACACCCGCCGGAGTCTGCGTCGCTGCGTGGCGCATGTTTAGGTGGTGCAGGGCGGCGCGTGCTGATTTTTTTCCCAAGGAAATAAAAACAAACGCCTTTTTGCCGGGAACCGGTCGCTCCCGCCCGCCGCCTCCCCTCGCCTCCCTCTACTTCCTGTTACTGGAATTACACAAATTGATCTTACAAAAATGTTTGTTTCACAGACGTAGTACGCTACTATAGGAACTGGGTAATCGTAAATGATGTTACGAAAGTTTTGAAAACATTTGATAAGTACGGTAGACCGGCGATCTGCGAATGTGAAGACAAAGCAGAGGGCCCGCGAGGTGCAGTAGGTACGTGTGCCGCGTGCGAGGCTGCAGGCCGCCCCCGGCGCCCGACGCGGCGCCCCGACGGCCCTCTCTCTCCGCTCCGATTGATTTTTATTACAAGAATTCGCTCGCGGTTTTTTTGTTTTCCGCACACCGAGAGCCCGGGGACGCACACAAAGAGATTCGAATAATTCGTTTGTACTTACGAACTTACTAATGCTATTGATTTTTATAACGGAACGACAGAGCTTAGGGAACGGGCCGGAAGTTGGATTCGTTTTGTGTATCTACACTTCTATAGGCTGTTTTAATATAGAGTGGGAGGATTCGACTTAATACTCGTGTATCTTGCAAATGACACTCACAACTTTGAAATTAATTACTAACTTAGAGTATCGCACTAATTTCGTCAACCTATGAAACACATCCATAGTGAATATGCTTCAAAAGTTGGAAGAATGGATGATAACATTGTACAAGTAATGTTATGATTAGCAAGACTTTACCTGTTTGACTAATATAGGACGTCTTTTTAGGGTTCCGTAGCAAAATACGGGACCCTTATAGTTTCATCATGTCTGTCTGTCTGTCTGTCTGTCTGTCCATCCGTATGTCACAGACACTTTTCTCCGAAATTATAAGAGCTTTACTATTGAAACTTGGTAAGTAGATGTAATTTGTAAACCGCATTAAGATTTTGATACAAAAAATAGAAAAATACAAAAAATGTTAGGGGTGTCCCATACTTAGAACTGAAACTCAAAAAAAAATTTTTCATCAAAACCATATACGTGTGGAGTACCTATCTATCAAAAATGATCAAAAAGGGTCATCAAAAATGATATTGAGGTTTGAAACATATTTTTTTTGTAAACTGAATAGTTAGCGAGAGGGACTCTTCCAAAGTGGTAAAAAGTGTGCCCCCCCCCCCCCTCTAACTTCTAATAGAAGAGAATGACAAAAATAAAAAAGTGCATGATGTAGGTACATTACCATGTAAACCACGTAAACTATCAACGAAAATTGGTTTCAATGAGATCTAGTAAGTAGTTTTATTTTAATACGTCATAAATTGACTGTTGTTAAAACACTGATTAAAGTAATAACGAACTACAAGAACTTTTATATTATGTTACTTGCTGCTACGGAAGCCTTCACAGGCAAGCCGACTCGCACTTGACCACTTTTACTTTAATAAACAGCTAAATATGTACTAAGTCTAATAGCTCATAATTCTATCTGAATACTGCCCTGAATCTAGTGTTGCTTTGCACAAATTTTACGAATTAAACGTTTTACAGAATCGTAGCTAGTTAAATAAATAAAGGCGATATTTTATTCCCCGCCGTCATTTCACACTAAAGTGCAATAAGGGCCACCAAAGAACATTAACCCAGGCTTTATGATCTTTGAAGGCCACTGCAGTTTGAAATATCACCCCACTTATTCTAGATGGCTGCTTGGTTTTTAACCAGGAATGTAGAATGTAAACATTCTGAATTCCAATAAAGTACACTACACATTTACGTTGTTTTACTGTGGAAATTTTACTTTATAATGTTAATAAAAATGTGATGAATATGAGACTGAGTTACACAGGCTTCAAAATTTTTTTTTTTTGCCGCAAACCCTTATAAAATTCCTACTACCTACGAGTAATATTACGTGTACATGTTTTTGTTATTGTATTTTTTTCTTACTCAATATATAGGTAGGTATCCATTTAGTTCTTATGCCATCATAAGAAAGTACTCAAACGTCATTTTTTTATTTTTGTTCAAAAGGGTTAATGGGGACCTGACTCACCTGACACTGCTTACCGAACTTTAGGTGAGCGCAGAAAGTACAATGCCCTACTAACTTACCAACTATACTTACCTCCTGACGCACATACGTATAGCATACCTGAAAGCATAAATAAAGTGAGCCTGAATTCATTTCATTTGATCACTGTAAGTAGAACTAAATGATAAATGTACTCTCTATCTCTCGTACGACAAAAAGCCAACCTAAGATGGTACAACCTCGGCAAACTCCGCATGGACTGCCACCGATAGGGATAGATTAAAGTTTAGAAAAAATATAAACTTTCCAGTAAATCGTAATCGTATCTGTCATATAGTAGTTGTTACGCTGATATTCTTGTTATTTTGATTATTATTATCGTGAAACCGAGTATTATAGAGGTAGATAAATACTTTTGAATTTACTAACTGGCCCGGAAAAACGTCCTTCTCTCATTTAAACTATAAATCGAATGAAATGTCAACGTGATGCGACACATCATGTGAATAACTTCACGACTCGTCTTTGGCGGAATTGTGAGGCTAATCCACAAAGAGCCATTCATTAAAAAAAAAAAAAAAATACTTCACGACTCACGACGCTGAACGACACCGACGCGACGCGATGGTTAATTTATTGGGATTACAAAATCACTAAAGTTGCGATTAAAAATCGGAGGGTGTAGGGGCAGGAGGGTGACAAACACCTTACCGCCTACTACGGAACCTAACTACAAACATATCGATACCTCCAAAATAAAATCTGAATAATCGATGAATCCATTTCGAATGAGTAAAAACACAAACACACGAGATGTTATAAAAGTAGGTAGTAGGAGTAGGTAATTAACCCCGCTTACCACCTATACCTTTGACCTACTTTGACTTTCACTTTATATCTGTAAGTATGTACGCGAATTTACCATAGAATAGATAATGAACTTATTTCAAAAATTCTGTTTGTCGTACATGCTTAATATCTAAATTATGATGAGGAATATCCATGAAATAATATCATACAAAATATGCTACCATTTCAATATACGTATCTATTCCATATCGATGCAGGCGCGGTCCCAGCCTCGAATTTTGGAGGGGGGTCACCAGTACGCAGCCTCAGGTTTTGGGGGGGGTCACAAGTAGATATACAATAAATCGAGCAAAAAATACTTTACTAGTAGTCCCCCAAGGTTTTACCCTCGTAGCTCCCGTTCTAGTTGTTTTCCCGCGTAAAAAATAGTCTATGTACTATTAGATATTTTTAATTTTCTTAGATTTTTTGTTCGACGTATACGATTTTGGGGGGGGTCATGTCCCCCGTGACCCCCCCCCCCTCGGATACAGTCACAAATACGGTCACAAATATACCAATTTAACACGATCACTGCATTATGAGGTCGAAAATGCCACATGCGGGTTTCATCGCAAGTGCGGCAGTCAATAAAAAAGTGTCCAACGTAACAAATCTTTCTACTTGTCCTGTTTTAGTTAAAAACATTTTAATTAGTCTTATTACATAAAACATTTTAAAATCGTAACTGCAACTCTCTTTATTCACAACACTAGTCGAGACACTAATAGAACTTTCTTTCAATGCGATGTGAGGCAGAACAGATGCCAGATATTTTTTTTCATTTATTCAATACCTTAATATTTAACTGTGGACGAAGCTGGATTCAACTTAAACAACTCTGCTGAAGTTTCAAGCTATTACTATTGCAATTGTACATAATATTTAAGGTATTCTTAGAAACCAATTTACATAATATTTAAGATACATAATATTTAAGGTATTCTTAGAAACAAATTTATGAGGCTCAAAAGGTACCACTACAACTTTGCCTCAAAAAGACCTTATGCACACTAGCTGAAGGTCTCCGAAAAATGTCCCCGCAACAAACGTGTTCCTAGTCCGTCAGGTACCTAGATTATGGAAAACTATGCGACATTTATTTTTGGTTTTATCAACTTATTATTACTTAATCTACAAAGATGTAGAATTATAGATTATAAAATTTGCGGTGGGTGTGTAGTCACGACTTCGTAAAAATCGTAGTTACAATGACGGACGTCGCCCGAAACAGCCAAGCACTGTTTGTGATTTTCAGTTTGTTTTATAAAAACTGATTTCAAACTCTGTAAAAGTATTTTGCTAACTCTGCCTCTGTATAGCCTGTAGACGTACCTACAACAAAATGTATGTGACGCAAAAGAGTTACAAAAACAATTTACGTTATGTTACTTACGAAGGAAATAAATGCTGGCTTTCACTTATCCTATCCTAAGTACTATCATATCATATCATATCATTTATTCAATTGCAACATGTACATGACATTGACTTAAAACTTAAATCTAGTGTGTACATGACCCTGTCAGGGCGTAGCAATACGATCAATTACAATAAAATTACACAACAACAACTTATTATTAGACTAAAATATCAAAATGTTTTTGTCCGGTAGGTAGCGTTAATGACGTGTGTTTGAAACATATTGAGATTCTTCTAGGAAATCTTTGACGTAGTAGTAGGCCTTAGTAAGCAACATTCTTTTTAATTTTTCACAAAATTGTTTTTCGTTTTGTTCTTCTCTTATATAGGTTGGTAATGCGTTAAAAATTTTAATTACCATGTACTCTGGGCCTTTTTTTATTATTTCTAGCCTTGGTTTTGGGGCTATAAGCTGATATTTACGTCGGGGGTTGCTGTTAAACGTGAATAAGTTAGGGTGCTTCTTAACGAACATGGCAGCTTCTAAAATGTAAATACTGGGTAATGTTAGCATTTGTTGTTTAATAAAAAATGGTTTACAACTATTGCTTTGGTGGATATTTGCTAAAATACGTATACATTTTTTTTGAGTAATAAAAAGATTGTTTCCGTCTAAACTGTTTCCCCAAATTACGATACCGTACCGTAACCAGGAGAAAGCATACGCGTAATAGGCGCTTTTAGCAGTCTTTAGATCGGTATTTGATTTTAGAATAGATAGCGCATATATGAACTGAGACAATTTTGTTTTGATTTTGGAAATGTGTGCCTTATCTAATATTATAAACGCGAAAGTTAGCAACAATGTATCGATGTATGATTGTTACTATTTCACTAAAAAACTACAGAAGGGATTTGCATGAAATGAAGAAGAAGACTATTCTTGCTGGCTATTGTTATCATTGTATAAATTCAGACCAATGGAAACTGTGTTGCCAGACATATTGCATACCTCTAGAAGAAGAGGCCAGTTTGTATGGGTCAACTATTTAAAATGTTTTGTAGCACCTTACCTGACCTGCAAACAGCAATAAAGATTTTTGTATTCGTATTTGAAATTTGGTACATAAAGAGATAATGGTCCGACATTTTCAAAGGTTTTTTATCCCGGTAAAATAACGGGATGGTGAACTACGTGGGGTAGGGTGCTACTACTACCTACTTACATAAATCAAACATTTTCAAAATATCAAAAGGCCGTCTTATTAACCGGCTGAAAGAAGGGTTATGTTGTTCGCGTATTCGTTTGTTATCTTGAATATTTGTAAATTTATTTTCATATCTCCTGCTCGACAATGTCCAATTATACCTATGCCGTGAAACGTCAAAACAAAGCAAGTGATTGTGACCTTTCAAAATGCAGAGGTAAGTAATATTGAGAAGATTCCCCTGGAAATTAAAATGATTTGAATTTGGAACGTTGAAATAAAAGCCAATTAAGCAAACACTCGATGTCGAGTCGATTACTAGCGGAATTCCAACCGGTATTGATCGACTGTACAGACGAGCACTAGAATTAGATTTTAAATGTACCCAACTCCCCCTTATTTTCCTTTTCTTCTCCTTATCCAAGAAATGTGTATAAAAATGACATAATGATATGACAAAGATCACGGACCCCGGAGTCTGTGGAGTGGCTAATTTAAATTAAAAAAAAAAGAACGTTGGAATTCGTATGAAAATTCTTACCTTATTTTTTATAAAATTCTTAGCATCATTGTAAAAAGACTATTAAAACTGGAACTTTTTTCCCAATATCTTCCCTAACAAAATAAAACAGTGGCGTCACCCACGGTGAAATTGGGAACTGTATTTGACAAGTCTTTTTACGTCTTGAAAACGCCCCATTTGAAGACATTGGAGCCATACGAAAAAATCTGTGTGCAGTGCGCCAAAACAAGTTTTCATTTTCACTTCAAAAAAGAGCAAAGCGGTATTAGATCATGCAGCTCAGTTGCTAACTCTCCGAAGTGTATCCAATAAATATTTTTTCGAGGAAACGTGTCATCTGCGAAGCCGCTCTTGTCCAGCATGGTGGATTACGAATAGGACCTTGACTCTTAATTTGTGAGAGAAGGTACAGAGCTCCAGCCGTGGAAACATAAAGTGGACTACAAGCAAACACATAGCATAAACAGTTCATTAATGCTGACACTCGGGGCTTTGTCTCGCAAGGAGACAAAGGAGTTAAGACCATAATCCACCTTATCCACCGGGTGGTGTTTAACACATGTAGTTACTCGAAAGATTCTAGGTACATGTCGGTTCCTCACGATGTTTTCCTTCACCGTTTTAAGCTATCGGTATTACGCACATGATCCAAAAGACAGTGGTGCGCGTGGGATTTGAACCCGTGGGCAGCAGCCGTTCACCCAACCATACCAGCTGTAACGTGGCATGCCAGCCTAGCCATGCTAAATAAATCAATATCTGAGAGTACTATCAAAGAATGAATCTTGTAGTGGTAGTACTCATGGCAGAGTCCGCCTGGGGGAAGTACCACACCTTTGCCAGTTACTCTACCGCCAAGCAGTAATGTGCAAACATTACTGTGTTCCGGTTTGAAGGGCAATGTTTCCAGATAAATTACAGGGCTTAGAGATACAACATTTTAGATCTCTGGGTGACGAGTCCAGTGCAGTGCTAGGTAATGATTTGGACTCTTCATTTTCCAATAGCTGCGTGTTACTGCTGTTGTGTGGCAGGCATGTTGCTTACCATCAGGGACATGTCCTGTTCTTCTCGTCACACTTTATTTAAAAAAAATGGAACACAGATTATTATAGTCTGAATTAGCACGTAGCCTATTTTTTATTGCGGAAATTCTCGAGAACGAGAACTACGCGGCCGAAGCCGAGGGGCGCTGCGAGCATCTTATATGGATGACAAGTTGACAAGTATAGTGCAGTGCTTTGCAGTTTTAATGTTCAAATACCTGCGTATACAGTGCTGTTTCTATATACTGTGGTGCTGTTATGGGCACACATGTTGATTACCATGAGGCACGTGTAATGTGTAATGTTCTGTAACAGGGGTCACCAAATGGCGGACCGCGGTCCTCGTCCGGACCGCCGACCTATTGTGTGCGGACCGGTAAAATCAGATCTCAAATCAGAATTTCAAAAAAAGGTGCGCTAATTTTAAGAAATAAAAACATTTTAGAAATCCTCAGCATAATTTACCGACGGATGGAGCAACGAAGCTGCAAATGTTTTTGGTGATAAAGTGATAAAGCAAATGGTGGTGGTGAAGTGATAAAGCTATTCTGCAGATCGAAATGATCGATTTCCAAGTTTCCAGTTGCAGAAGTTTCCAGAGAAGAGTTCTGGATTTGTATGTGGTGGGCATGGGCGTACCTACATACGTCCATGGTGGTGGGTGATAAATATTATCTAAATAGAACTAACTACAAATAAACTATTTTCGTACAAAAAATTAAACCGACTTCAAAACCACAAATAGACACTCAAAAGCGAAAAATAAACTAAAATCATTACTATAAGCGCTACTCACTCATGTATTTGAAGTCGGTGCCAGCCAAATCTAACAGGTATAGGATAGATACTACTTACCTGTGCCTACATAGCATCAATCTACTAACTTTTTGACCTGACTGGCACCGACTTCAAATAGATGAGTGAGTAGCGCTTATAATAATGATTTTAGTTTATTTTTCGCTTTTGAGTGCCTATTTGTGGTTTTGAAGTCGGTTTAATTTTTTGTACGAAAATTGTTTATTTTACTCTTTTTAGTGTACAAGAACAAAATTAAAAATTTTGATTAACCCCCGACTACCTTGGATTTGTTATCTGTACAACATTCTACTAGTCAAGCCCTTTCGTTTGATACCCATATAAAGGGAGTTGTGAAAAAAGAAATGTATTTCGGCATTTTGTGGAGGCAGCCATCTTGGATTTGAATTTTTTCATAGTGCAAAGTATTCTACTAGTCAAGCTCTTTCGTTTAATACCCAAATTGAAGTAGTAATGAAAAATATAATACAATTCGCCATTTTGTCGTGGCGGCCATTTTGGATTTGAAATTTGTTATAGGACATAGTACTCTACTAATCAAGCCCTTTCATTTGATACCCAAATTGAGGTAGGTTGTGAAGAAATATTTTGTCCGCCATTTTGTGGAGGCGGCCATCTTGAATCGACATTAACCAGACATAGCTAAGATTGCTATGGTAATAACCTTGAAATAAAAGAAACCACATCGAAATCGGCCCATCTGTTTGAGTTCTACTACGGTGCCACAGCAGACAGACAGACACACAGACAGACATCGACGTCACTTATAACACCCCTTTTTGTGGTCGGGGGTTAAAATCAAGTTTTTATTAAAGCATTTACACAATTTTGTATTGACAAGGTCGAGATTCATAACTTTTGTGAAATCTACAACTACGTCATCCAGATAATTGTACGCAATTTTACAGTTTTTGGTTCATATTTCAAAAACTACCTACTTGACCAATTTCGATCAAATTCATATGGGACCATTCGGGAAGCATACCCATCCGAACACAAAAAGAAATTTTAAAATCAGTTCAGAGGTTCTCGAAAAATCAGGTAACATACATAAAAAAAAAAAACAGAGGGGTCGAATTGATAACCTCCTCCTTTTTTTGGAAGTCGGTTAAAAATAGTTCCGAAACTTCTCACTTTGTTTGGTTCAACACAAATATTTGCAAAACAGCATTTTCTAAGAATAAATTTCGATCTCGACTTACTGATGAACATCTCCAGGATTAAATGTTAATAGCTTGCACCGATATTTCTCCGAACTCCAGACAGATAGGTAATCAGCTACAAAAAACGCGTGTATTTCCTTTGACACTACTGCTTGGCACTACTGGTAGAGATGTCACTTTTCTCATTGATAAGTAAATAAACCTTTGTAATTTCCGTAATCACGTTCATATTTTTAACCGACTTCCAAAAAAAGGAGGAGGTTATCAATTCGACCCCTATGTTTTTTTTTTATGTATGTTACCTGATTTCTCGAGAACCTCTGCACCGATTTAAAAATTTATTTTTGTGTTCGGATGGGTATGCTTCCCGAATGGTCCCATATGAATTTGATCGAAATTGGTCAAGTGGTTTTTGAAATATGAACCAAAAACTAAAATTTGCGTATTACAATTTTCTGGATGACATAGTTGTAGATTTCACAAAAGTTATGAAGCTCGACCCTGTCAATACAAAGTTGTGTAAATGCTTTAATAAAAACTTGTTTTTAATCCCCGACCAAAAACGGGGTGTTATAAGTGACGTCGATGTCTGTCTGTCTGCTGTGGCACAGTGGCACCGTAGTAGAGCTCAAACGGATGGGCCGATTTCGATACGGTTTTTTTATTTCAAGGTTAATACCCTAGCAGATGTTCTTAGCTATGTCTGGTTAATTTCGATTCAAGATGGCCGCCTTCACAAAATGTCGGACAAAATATTTCGTCACAACCTACCTCAATATAGGTATCAAATGAAAGGGCTTGACTAGTAGAATACTATATACTATAACAAATTTCAAATCCAAAATGGCCGCAACCACAAAATGGCGAATTATATTATATTTTTTCATTACTACATCAATATGGGTATCAAACGAAAGGGCTTGACTAGTAGAATACTTTGCACTATGACAAATTTCAAATCCAAGATGGCCGCTACCACAAAATGCCGAAATACATGTCTTTTTTCACAACTCCCTTAATATGGGTATCAAATGAAAAGGCTTGACTAGTAGAATGTTGTACAGATAACAAATCCGAGGTAGTCAGGGTTTAATCAAAATTTTTAATTCTGTTCTAATACACTAAAAAAGGGTAAAATAAACTATTTTCGTACAAAAAATGAAACCGACTTCAAAACCACAAATAGGCACTCAAAAGCGAGAAATAAACTAAAATCATTATTATAAGCGCTACTCACTCATCTATTTGAAGTCGGTGCCAGTGAGGTCAAAAATTTTGTAGATTGATGCTAAGTAGGCACAGGTAAGTAGTATCTCTATCCACTACCTGTTAGATTTGGCTGGCACCGACTTCAAATAGATGAGTGAGTAGCGCTTATAATAATGATTTTAGTTTATTTCTCGCTTTTGAGTGCCTATTTGTGGTTTTGAAGTCGGTTTCATTTTTTGTACGAAAATAGTTTATATATTAAATACTAGCAGCCCGCCCCGGCTTCGCACGGGTGTTATGGAAAATAAGTATAAAACAAAATTATTTGACTTACAAATTTTAACACACTCTTGGCAGAATTGCCATGCTTAGGACATAAGACAAAACAAACAATCCCAATCATCTGTTTATCATTTAAAACGCATGTTTTTTTGCCTATTTTACTTTATAAAAAAAATGCGGGAGCCAGAAGCTCAAGGGAGGTCCTGAGAGGAGCGAGCCAAGCGAGGTCGTCGCCGTAGCGAGAGGTTAATAGGACCAATTGTTATGTTTAGGTATTGTGATGCTTCTCTCAATATGTGCCTTTAAACATTATGCTAAGTTATGTTTATGCTATATACGGTAGCAAAAATTATGCGAAAACTGTTATGCGTTAGTTGTTATGGTATATTATCATTAGTCCTAAAAACTTTAGGCGTGTCTGGCGTCGTTGTTATTCCCGTTTTACTTTTACGCATCAAATCAAAAATTAAATCAGTAAATATTTAATTGTTGTAATTTAGTGTTAAAATCTGCTAATGCCACCTACGACGTAGTTTATGGTTGTGCAATGTTTTATGTAACTACTAAAGTCTATTAGTTCTAAATACGTACTAAATAGTTACGGGTGGTCTAGTCGGGAGAATGGCGGCGGCCGATCTGGAGCCCCGGTTTTAAATCCCACGTGCACCAGGCACCACTGTCTTTTCGGAGTAATATGCGTAATACCGCTAACTTAAAACGGTGAAGAAAAACATCGTGAAGAAATCGCCATGTACTTAGAATCTTTTGAGGTCATGTGTCATCCACCAACCCACACTGGGCCAGCGTGGTGGATTATGGACTTGACTCTCTCCTTGCGAGAGAGGGCCCCGAGTCCCAGTAGTAGGAATATTTAGTGGGCTGCTTATTGAATCTATTGACACAGCTAAATTTCATCGTAGTCCTTAATGCTCCGTTTTATTCTACTTTAGTAGGTAGAATAAAGGGGACCTTTGGGGATGACCTATATCGTATCCTATCCCCCAGCTCAAATTACACGCGCATCACTATTTTTTCGAAGGCATGTCCGTAATGCCTCCAATTTAAAACGGTAAAAGAAAACATCGTGAGGAAACCAAAATGGAATAAATTTAATGTACTTAATACTGTGTAGAAAGTGCGAGAAAACTTGAACAATAACAGTAAAGGTAGAATAAACTTATACAAAAGTAGTTCTGAAAAGAACATTTTGATAGGAACATAAAAAGTGTTACGAAAAATTGTTTAATATTTAGTATCATTTGTGTCCACTACCTACGTAGCGAGGCGACCACGCGAATTAGTCAGTGTTGCCGTTCTACAAAATTAAAAGACCCTAGTAATATTAAAAAATCCGCTAGATTTGGACAAATTTATTTTTAAAAAATCCGCTAGAAGTCGCTAAATCGTATCGCTGACGCTCAAGTTCTAATCTTGTACTCCGTGCCTCATAACTTGGGGTTTTTAGAGGGCACCGATCGTTTAATTTTGGCAAATATTTTCATTTTTCGCAGTAAATAACAAAAAAACAAAATCAACATAATATTTATTCAAAAAATCACAACATATGTTCTGCATGATAAAACATTTGAAATTGTTACGTTTTCTAATAATGACATAATTTTATATTAATATTATATCTATATAATATTATATAATTTTTATCAATAATATAGTGTATTAAATTACATATTAAGTGCCTATAATTCAAAATCAAAACATATGTCAACCGGATCTTCAGTATCACCGGCACTGGAAGTGGAGGCTTCTCCAATGCCTACACCAGCTACTTTGGGCGTTGGTTTTCCGACTTGATTAATTACTTCATCTGGCAGGTCGTAACTCGAGCAATCTTTATTTTTATTTTTTAGTTGGTTTCTGATGAGTAAAATGGAATTCAAAGTTTTTTCTGAAATTTTATTTCGGAGTTTGCTCTTTTCAATATTCATGGTACTAAAAACTCTTTCTATTTCTGCATTTGAGTGCGGAAGTGACAATATTGTGATAGCAAAATCACATAAATCTTCAAATGAATTTATGCCTATAGCATTTTTGTATGCAGCTACTTTTGCCCAGAAACTAACAGGATCACCGTTTAAAGGAGACCAATCCACAAAGTTAATGGTCTGCCATTGCTGTAGAATTTTATCAATTTTTTCTTCAGACATGCCTACTTCCTTCGCAAGGTCTACTATAGAAGTGTCTTTTGTTTGTTTTAAAGCTTCTTCTTCGCTCAAGAGTGTCATTTTTGTAGGGCTTCATAGTTGGTTGGAAGTCGTTTTGTAGTTCTTCTCCTAGTTTCAGATTAAAAGCAATACAGCGCGATCTTATTACAGCAGTGTTCACATTATGGGATTCTGGAAGTTTTTGAACTTCCGACTCAAAAAGATATCCGAGGTAAGGCACAGGATTGAGGTGATCTTTTATTTTAAGGTTGATAAAGTCTTTGTCTGTTGTTGCCGCAGTTGGCAATATGATTCTTTGGCATACAGAACGCAGCAATGTCATTAAAGAACTTAACAGCTTTACTGAGTTGGCTTTTTCGCTTTCAAAGATTTTTATTGTTTGTTGTACTTCACCTAAAATGCTTTTCAAAAAGTACATGTAGAGTCTATTTTGTTTGTCAGAATACATAGAATATAGCATTTCTGCTGTATAGCAACGATCCTTGGTCGTAAAAAAATGTAATTTTAGCTCGTCCCATTGAGATAAAATTCTGACAATTGCCGGTTCAATCGAAAGCCATCGCGTGTCACAGACCCTCAAAACTTTCAGAGGTGTTTCACCACAATTGATTAATTCAAAATGTTCTTGTATTCAAGTTGACGTTTTGTTGAGTGTGAAAACCAGTTGTATGTTTCTCGAATCAGAAACTCTAAGTTCCGTGGTAGAGTATTTTCTGATGCGTGAGTTACAGCCAACTGTAATGAATGGCAGACGCATGGTATCAATATGAGATGTGGAAGATTGTACTGCGTTTTAAGAATGGTATAAACGCTGTTTCTGGAACCAGTCATGACAGCGGCGTTATCAGTACCAATGCCAATCAAATTTTGTAAGTCAAGATCATGATCTTTAAGACATTTTACCAGAGCAGTAACTATTCCAACAGCATCAGAACTCTCCAATGGTTGCAGGGCTAAAAACGCAGATACGACTTTGTTTTTATCTGAACTAAAATACCGTATGACAACTCCAAGGTATTTTGTGACGCTCATATCGGTTGACTCATCTAATAGTAAACTATATTTTGACCACTTATGTCACTCTGGAGTTCCTTTTAAAATGAGGTGCCAAAATATCATTTATTATTTGTGTGCATTTAGTTCTATGCAATTTCATGTCACTTGTCGATTTCGAATCTTTGAAACATTTTTACACACCTCAGTTAAATGGTCAATGTGTCTTATTGAACTATGTTCAGCAATAAATAAAGCCAACGTACATTCAGCCCTTGCACAATGCTTACATGTTTTTGCTGCTACCGGAGAAAAGACAGTTGTTTATTTTGAGAAATTAATTCGCATTGTTTTTTATGTTTTTTGTTTCCAAATGCTTTTAAGATCATTAAGTTTCGCGTACATTTCTGAATGACAATAAGAACAAAAAAGCTTTACTTGCGTCACCTGGCACCGGTTTTAACCAATGCTTGAATTCTTCATTTTTTCCCATTCGCTCCGATAATGCTGTGTATAAGATTTCTTTTCTTTGGGACCTCCATGCTTCGCGTTTATTTATACGAGATTTATACACAGTAATGACACCAAACCAATATATTTCTAACATGGAATCGATGAGAAAATATTTGTTTCACTTTGACGTATTGCGAACGAGCAAGAATGACGAAAGAATGAACTGAATTTGGCTAACTACACAGCTGAACGGGAATTCCTTCTATATACAATAGAAGGAATTCCCGTTAGTATCATTCTACGTGGTGCTGCCAGCAGTACATTTGAAAATTAGCTAAAAATGTGTACGAATTTAACCAGGGTAGCGATTCTAAATCCATTCGGTTGCATCCGACACGGAATCTCATCTCTCGGTCTTTGTCTTAGTTGTTTAGCATGACAGAGACAGGGATTGCCATTCCGAGTCCGAACCATTCGGAATCGCATTAAGAATCGCTACCAGGACGTCTCTCTTTTCTACGAAAACGTAACTTCGACATAAACTCGCGATTTTCTAACTCCGATTCTACTTCAATCATCGTTTTGTCCGTTTAAATCTTCTAAGCCTACTCTAATTAGAGTATGCTTAGAATATTAAACGTTGTAGCGGACGAATCGAAGTAGAACGAGAGCAGAAAAGTCGTGAGTTTTTTTTCGAAATTACATTTTCGTAGAAATAGAGTAGACGTCCAGGTACCTATATTATTTGTTTAGAAAAAAGTTGTGAACGAGACACATTTTGGTATTGTGGCTGGCTACTGTAGGATATTTTATGCCAGAACGTATGTTTATGGTTGTTCAGGTGTAGTGGTGGTCTTAAAAAACAAATCATTCTTCAAATAATTTTGAAAAAAAAGTCGCAAATGCAACGGCTCAAAATCCGCTAGAAGTCGCTAAATATTTTTTTGTCGCT
The DNA here is from genome assembly GCA_017562165.1 of Ectropis grisescens. Classification (NCBI taxonomy): domain Eukaryota; kingdom Metazoa; phylum Arthropoda; class Insecta; order Lepidoptera; family Geometridae; genus Ectropis; species Ectropis grisescens. The sequence goes on along the minus strand of CM029777.1, from coordinate 27,507,198 downwards.
AACTCATTTTTTTTTGCCGCTAACGACTCATAAATTCCGCTAGATCTAGCGACAAAGTCGCTAGAACGGCAACACTGGAATTAGTAGACGCGCGCGCGGCTACTCGTACTTACCTATTTCATAGCTGCGAACACCTCTCCCCCGTGCCTCGGTGTCCCCTCTATAGCTGTTGCGCCGCGCGGCGCCGCATTTTGATAGGATTGATATTTTTAATTTCGTTAAATCTTTTGAATGGAATGTCCGACTTCAATAATTCAAAAAGTAATCAATAGGTATTAAAAGAGTCTTGAATAAGAAATAATTTATTTGGATAAGAATTAATACAAATGTGTTGATAACATGGTCTGAATTTGATAGGCATTTTTACTTACTTTTAAAATGTAAAAAAGTAGTTGTTGCGAGGTAATTACTGTAGTTAGACATATGGTCTCGCGAGGTTTTTTGTAGATTTTAATACGCTCTATAATATTGTAGAACATTGTTTTGGTCTATCATTAGTACTTACTCACCGCTATGCGATGAAAGCCATTTTATGACTGTTTTTTTATACCTTGCGTTGGTTTTAGTAAAAAATTCCGTAGATATCTCATTTTTTTTCGTAATAAACATAGCCTATGTTACTCAGTGATAATGTAGCTTTCTATTGGCAAAATAATTTTTGAAATCGGTCCAGTAGTTTTTGAGTTTATTCGTGCCATACAAAAATACAAAAATACTAATCTTTCCTCTTTATAATATTAGTATAGATATAGATTTTTTTATAAAATGTGTGGACCGAGAAGGTAATTTCATTTCTTAAAATGGACCCCGAGCGAAACTCATTGGTGACCTACTCTATAATGAAGTTACGGCTGGTCTAGGCGGGAGAACGGCGTCTGCCGGTCCGGACCCGGGTTCAAATCCCACACGCACCACTGTCTTTTTGAAGTCATGTGCGTAATGCCGCTAACTTAAAATGGTGAAGAAAACATCGTGAAGAAACCGATATGTTCCTAGAATCTTTCGAGGACATGTTTGTGTGATCCACTAACCTGCACTAGGCTAACATGGTGCATTATGGCCTTGACTCCTTGCAAGAGAAAGCTCCGAGTACCAGCAGTGGCAACATTTAGTGGGCTGATTATGCTTATGAGTGTAATGCGCGTTCTGTCGCCCTATTTTATAAAGAAATCCAAAAGCGTTATTGTTTCGTTATGTAACAAAACGTTAGATAGCGTCCCTACTTCGCTTAAATTTGCCTCACCTCGTAAGACGACGCGTCGTATAGATAGCCATAAGTTATATTAAATATAGTGACCTGTGATTAAATATTTTACTCAGTATTCGGTATAACTAGTGACGTATAAGTAATAACTCAGTAGTAATAACTCTGCTGGTGCACAGCAGCGCTTCAAGACAACAGTGGCTATTTGAGAAATTAAATTAAAGATTATGAATGTATAACTTTGCTAGCCTCCGCTAGATGGCAATAAAATTAAACGACATGTGAAGTGTTTCCATACTGTGTTCCATATTAGTACTTAGCTATTTACTTTATTCATTAGTAATTCAAATGACTGGATGTTTTTTAAAAGGCTATTATATGTACATCTAAATTATCAATTCTTGCACTGTAAGTAGCCTTCAATAAATTAGATGCAATCACGAGTTGTTCTGTACTTTAAGTAGGTCAAGGGCAAGTTGATCTAAACCTAACCAAGTATGTATGTCATTAGTCTGAGCTTGGAGGAAGTGATTCATTTGTGTAAAATAACTTTCTAAAATTTAGCAATTATTAATATTATTAGAAAATTGCATTTCAGGTAATTACAAATGAAGTAAGTAATGATTCTAAGCTCGTTAAAATATTTCCTAATGGCAACATCTTAAAGCTTATTTTGGGTCATTCGCGTCGCTTCCAACTTGTACTTCGTTCGTTGTTGGATTTTTGTAGAGGTGCCTTTCTCTAAACTTGCAACATAGCGTAGTTGTTTTCAATTTCATTCAAGAAAGCTGGCGGGTGTGCAAATGTGCTAATTAATTTCATGTGGCAAATATCCTAAATTAAAAGAAATTGTGATACAATATTGATAAACAGTTAATGCAATAGTCAAGGTAAGGATTTGTTATTACGATAGTGTTAGATTACGGCTACGCATCGGACTTATGTACCTACTTGGCAGGACTTTTCATCTTGAAAATTTCCACTCGTGAACTTTTAAAGTTAAGTTTTGCTGAAGTTTCTTTGTTGTTTCGAAACTTGTTCGAAGTTTCTCGTTTCATAGCAACGCAAAGAGCTTCAGTCGACTATGCATGCCAAGAAAAGTTTGTCCCGAAAATAGTAAAACTTAGAATTTTCGTCGCCATTTTATTTTTTGTCGCGCTGGAAAAGCGGCCATTTTCTTTGTGCCGCGTCGCTTACGACGGCTCGTATGCGGTCCCTAAAGTTAAATTAGATAAGTCGGGGCGTGATCTCATCCCGTGAAACGATTCGGTGAGATAATTTTTGCATCGCAGCTCGGAAACTGTGCTCACAGGCCGTGTTTGTAAAACAGTGAAGAAGTTTTCCTAATGGCCTAGTTATTGCGCGGTGTTTAGAAGGTGTTTAGACGTGGTGTGCGTTGGGTGGTTCTAGGAGCGAGGGCGCGGCGAGTGGCTTGAGGCACGATGGACGACGATCAGCAGTTCTGCTTGCGATGGAACAACCACCAGTCGACGCTGGTGGCTGTTTTCGACACGCTACTGGAGAAGGGCATGCACGTGGACTGCACCCTGGCGGCGGAAGGACAGACCCTAAAGGCCCACAAGGTGGTCCTGTCAGCTTGCAGCCCCTACTTTGAGGTACGTACGCGTCTAGCGGAAACTAGGTCAATTGCCATCATGCTAAACTTGCATATGAACACCCAGCTCAGTTTTGCTCTAATAAACATACCGCTTGTTTTAATGCCAGCTTTCATGTGTTAGTTATTTAGTGCATAGATGAGTTGGCAACTGAAAGTTGTCTCTACTACTTTTTCTAGATGTTTCAAATTACCCTCCAGTGCTTAACACTAATGTGATGGTAATTTATTTTGGGAATGTTGAAACTAGTATTTAATTGTTAGTTCTAATGACAAATTAATGGTTGATATGAGAAGGAATTTCAAGTTGACATGCCATTCAAAACACTCATTGTTATCAATAAAAACAATTGCATAAAAATGAATCAACATACAACTGAGAAAGTAAACAAAACACTATAGTGAATGGCATACCGAGTTGTATGAATATATGCCAAGTTAGAGAGTATTTTCTTTTAATTGAATTCTAAAACTTCTATTGTAGATACATTTTTCAATACTAAGTAGGCTACAGGCAAGATTTTTTCTAAAGCTAGCATAATAACCCATTTGTTTTCAATCAATGTGTTAGAGAATTACACCCATCAAAGAAATAATAAATTTAAAAAAACGGGATGTTTTTTTCAAAAGCTATTTGAAAAATATATATTTATAGAAAGTGCTGATTTTGTATGTGTTTACGTTAAATTCAGAGCCACTATGTAGGTATGTACTTACTTGAAAAGACTTTGTCTTTGACTGGTTTGACCTGTTTTATAAATAAGCATTAGTTATTCAATCCATACCAAGTCAGGTGAGCCACTAGTTTTCACTGAGTAGTACAAACTTAGTAAAAAAACATTTATGAAATAGCTGAAAATTTCTTTGAAAGTTTTTGTATTTTTTAAATTAATCCATTTATTACTTATAAATACAAATATACAAAATTGGCATAGGATATTAATATAAGCCAGTTTTAATAATATAATTGGCCAGATTTTGTACCATATTTGTTTTATATTAGTAGTATCATTTGTTTCGAAACAAAAACAAATTTAGTATAAAATCTCACAAAATGGAATGTTCCCGAAAGGGATAAGTGTCTAGAGGGGTATATATTTTTGTGAAAACGTCCAACTAAATTTCAGAGTAAACAAATACATTATCAATGTATGAAATTTTTGATTTAAGTTTATTTTTAAACAGATTTCAGTAAAAATGATATGGATCATTTACCACACAAAAAATATCTAAATTACTTATTAGTGGAGTATTTGCATAACACAACTGAATTGGGAGTCTCATCCCATTTTGAAGTTTGCTAAAAATGTAATGTTAATATTTTTTGTAGACTGCCCCGGCTACGCTGGTGGTACATATGTATATAGCCAATAGCACTCCGGGACCATGGACATATCCAATAATAAAATATTTTATTTAATCAGTTCGGTAGTTCCTGAGATTATCACATTGAAACAAAAGAAATGGACTGTTGACCTGTCTAAATAAATATTATTAGGACCTCAATGTATAATTGTTAGACATGCAGTTCCTTTTTTTAGAAAGCTGCATTGATATTGATGTAACTAACTATCCCATTAATATAATGAAAGATTTATTTTGGAGATGTATGTTACTTAACAACATTAGAAGAACTGATTAGTTTGAACATTTTCAATATGCAGATTTTAATTTGAAATAGCATATTTATACTACTATTAATTCCCAAAAAATTCAAAGTTCCTAGGAGAATATTCTTATTCCAAATTCTATGCAGATGAAGTTAAGGGTATTTTACTATTTTTCTCTGAGAAAACTAAGCAACCTACTGCAAGTTGCTAATATATTCTTTGATATAATTTAAAAGATTTTCCAAAACAGATAAGATAAGAAATACAAGAATAGAATGAAAATTCATCAATACATAATCAAGGAAATTCATATTATTGAAGATAGCTCATACATTACTATGGAAAGCACCAGCTATCACTAAAGTAGAAGTCCTAGGAACTTATTGACATAGTATACACATAAAAAATAGTGGGATCGAGAATCTAATACTTGATTTCAAGTTGATAAAAAAATAATTGTATTATTGAGTGACGAGATGAACAAGTCAAGCCCCAATTAGTAAACAACATGCCTGCCACAACACTGCCACACAACTATTTGAACTTGAAAGAGTTCTAAACGGCTACTTAGCACTGTACTATGCTGATCACCCAGAGATTGTAATTTGTTTGTTTTTTTATGCCATCTAATTCCGAAACAATACACTGATATGAATTCATCACAACTTTTAAGATACTAAATGAAGTAATCCTGATCCATAAGTTCTTAATGATCATTTACACTCCTAATAGTTGACGCCCATCTGAACCACTTAGGCTTGTAATATGGATAAAGTATAAACATTAAAAGATAAGACTTCACAGGTGATGCCAAAGTTAGAAACCAACTTTTTTGTATTGTTGGCCTTATAACACAAATTCTCACAATACTGAATTATTGTTTTCAAATGGTATAAATTCAAAAAAGTAATAAGTACAAAATTGGCTTTGTAAACTACCCAATATCAGTCCGGGCATGGATAATTAATCTCTCAAAACCTATTTTATTTTAATATGGGGACATTTCAGTTGAAGTTTGTCTTGATTGGTTGACCAAGATTACATCTTGGTCTAAAAGACACAAAGTGGGCTAGATTCTTACTGAATTTGAGGCACTAGGGGAAAAAATTGAAATGCATCTATAAAAACCGGTTTAAGGATATGCAACAATAGCTTTATTTCTGGGTGATAAGGTCCCGCGGTCACACCTGCATAGTTCCTGATCCTTTTATTTTCCAAAAAGTAGCTAATACATTATTTCCTTATTTTAGACTGCTGTCGCTTAATGTACTAAATTTTATTCATATCCCTTCAGTAGGTTGTGTATGAAAGAGTAATAAATGTCCATCATCATCATTAATAGCCCACTAAATATTCCCACTGCTGGGACTCGGGCCTTCTCTCGCAAGGAGAGAGTTAAGGCCATAATCCACCACACTGGCCCAGCGCAGGTTGGTGGATATAAATGTCCATACATATACATACTCACAAACTTTGGCATTAATAATATTAGTTAGGATACTAGCAGTGCCTTGCAGTTTTACCCAAGTAGTTTTTGTTATTTTCCTGCGATAAAATATTAGTCCAATATGCAATAAATGATTATGTGTAGTAAATACATACATACTATAAACTCTGACTGACTTTTAAAATACTTATTAGTAGGATAGTAGCAAAAGATAGACCACAGGTAGACAGTTGATGATGTTGTTGATGTTATGCCCTTATGCCTACACGGAGGGGGGTTGAAATAATAGTTTTGGGAGTGGTATATAAATGTTGTGGTGTTGTTTCAGAGCGTGCTATCACAGCAGTATGACAAACATCCAATCATAATCCTGAAGGACGTGAAGTACGCGGAGCTGCGCGCCATGATGGACTACATGTACCGCGGCGAGGTGAACATCTCGCAGGACCAGCTGGCCGCGCTGCTCAAGGCAGCCGAGTCGCTGCAGATCAAGGGGCTGTCCGACAACAAGCCCTCGCGGCCGCCGTCGCGGCCCGCGCAGCCACCGCCCGCGCACCCGCCCAGGCCGCCCTCACCCCCACCACTCGTGAGTCCACTACTTCAACAAACACATCTATATCAATTATAAGTACCTGGTTGACCGAGCTTTGCTCGGTTTTTTTAAATGATATTTAGGCAGGTACAAATTACATAGTGATGAAATATGATGTAATAATAAAACAAAGTCGCATCAAGTACAACAGTTGTTAGTTTGTGCAGATGCATCATCAATAGGATTTTTTTGTGTTTTTGTTAGAATATGTACTTATTTAGATACGAATTAAATGCGTTGATAAAGGGTTCTCAGTAAAAGATTTTCTCAGAAAAAAAAGAACAAAAAGAAAAGACCCGAGTGTAAGCATCATCAGGATTCGAACCAGAATGTTGACTCCGAGGGCGATATTCTGTCTGAGCCATTTAGACTTAACGAACAGTGGCGAAATAAGTTATCGTATTTTAATGCCATTGTAGGAGTTTTCATTGTCTAAAAACGCGCATAAAATGATGTTTTATGCTAGATCGATTTATCATCCTTGAAACCCCCTGTATACATAATTTCATGAAAATCGTTCAAGCCGTTTCCGAGATTCAGATTCTATATATATATATACCTACAAGAATTGGTTGTTTAAAGGTATAAGATTTTGTTGTGGGATAATTATCCCACAGACCTGTACTTAAACTCTAGAGATAGTCACTTTTCTATATAAGGTAGTTAACATAGAAGTAGAAAAAACTTTCCTAATATGTACATTTTATGAATCAAAGGGGTAATAGAACTTATTAATAACTTTAATTATTTATTAAAAAACTTATTAATAACTTTAATAAATAAAACTTATACATAGTTTGCAAGTTGATGCGACATCGCATAAAAGGTATTCATCACGACAAGTATTCCACGCCCCTTTTGGCAACAAGGATGCCAAGTATTTTTGTACATGAATAATTATTATGCTTTAAGCATAATTCAAAAATAAACATTATTCTTCTATGAAAAAAAAACACAGTGAGATGGTAAAAATCTCAAAGTAATCTCTCAAAGTAGTTTGGCACCAATCTCAGATAGCCTTAGCTGTCTACTGAACTTTGGGGTAGTGTGAGAAGGCACAGAGTCAGACTAACCTAAACCTACTAACTTATCCCATACATAGAGCATAATCAAAACTCCAGACACTTAGCAGTTCAATGCAAAATGTAGTGAATAAAAGATCATCTAAATATAGGGCACTCTACCAGTAAACATCCAGTAATTGATAATATTACATAGTTAAAACAGAGTGCCCAAAACATTGAAACAACACTCATCAAATGAAACCAAATACTGTAGCAATGTGTTAACAACTTCAACACTCTTATCAAAAACTGTAACATGCTAGGCGTATTTAACTTGTATATTTGGAAATAGCTTATCAGCTGTAGGATATATGGGTGGCTTAACTTAGACTGAAAGTAAACATAGATGTATATTCTACTATGATAATCATAGGAATTGTCTTACCAATGTAAAAACATTAATCACTATCTATAGTATTATTAGATGTAATCAATTGTTAGCAATTTTATACAATTTTTAAATCTAGCCTTGGCAGAGTTGGCAGCCCGTAAATGTAGTTCTATACTTTATCAGCTATACCCCAATAAAACATTTTTCTAAGATTGCTAGGTTTTATTGTTGGAATGTCTCACACAACCTCAATCTGAATTATTGGACAAATAGGTCAATCTTGCAGAAAATACTGTTCCCAAGTACTGTTATGTTTTTTTTATTTTATCAATGGCTCTTTGTGGATTAGCCTCACAATTCCGCCAAAGACACCTTAAATGATAGGCCGTCAAACAAAGAGATAGGGGCCAGTAATTTATGTTACTTACCATTAGATTCAAAGCTTGCTTATCAAAACCCTATATAAATCATGCTTTAATGAACTAGAACTCTAATGCATACAATGAACATTAGCTATTATTAGTATACATAGTTAAAGAGAGGTAAAAATTAAAAAATGGTTGCCTTCTGCCTAATATTAGTTATGATGTGATCTGATGTAGACAACTGAATGTATGTATAAATATCAAATGGACTACCTATACAATTTAGCTTTGATGACTCTATTGATGCCAAGATAAAGTCATAAAAATGAGCTAATGACAAAGTTTGGCACTATGCTACCAACACAAACTTGGCAGATTATCACGGCAGATAGTACACAGTGAAGTCGACTGATGACCTACTTTACAACAAAGGGCTTTTATCTGCCTCTGAATTGCATATGTGATTTAAATTCTTGACTGTAATGTCACATAAAATATTATGTACTTCTTTCTGTTATATATATGTATATTGAAATGAAAATTATTACAATAATTTAAATTAATACACAATGAGCTTGTAATAAATGAAATAGAAGTATATATTGAAGTTCTAGACGTGACAAATTATTAGTTTTTTTATATTATAAGAAAAAGTTGAATGTAAATGTGCGCATGCAAAATCACAAAAAACCAACACCCTAAAATTTCCCAGGCAACATTGCATCTAACTACAGGGTAATAATTTCTTCACATCACTAACAACATCTAACTTTACTTCTTGCAATGATATTATCTATTCTATGGTTGAAATGAAATTTATTAGCATGAATAAAGAGCAGAAATATTAATTTCTTGCTTCTTCTTCTTGCTCTATATGCTCTATATATGTTTTTTTGTATGTTCTTGTTAGGGTTAGCGGTGACCTGTGCCTTTTGCTCAAAGTCCAAAATACAGTAAAAGCAAACTGCCATTAAAGACAGCGGGCTCGTCCATCCCATAAAAATTTTGGTGTAAAACAATTCAAAACTTCTACCAAGTCTCCTTTAAACTATTTCTTAAGATATGATTGCAGTACAGTCACAGCACTTCTGGTCCCCATATAGAGCTTATAAGTTTATATGAGGTTACATTATGAGCTAAGCAGCAATCCAACAACTATATAGGAACTAGTAGTACTGCACCAGCACTGGTGATTGCAGTGGAGTTCAGATTGTACCTTTGCTGTTCTGTTTGTAATGTATATCAGATCTCATCGTAAAATTGCGTCAGATTGTAATCTAACGCGTGATATTATAATCTCGTGGTAGCAGCGAGCAACACGGAAGGGAGTAGGCATAAACAGCGTTTCCCCCTCTGTCAAAGTACAAGTCCGCGTGGACCAAGGAGTTTGATAATATACTGTGGCTGAGGGCGGGGCTAGATTTGTGCTTTAGTGCTTTATTTTTTATGTGTTAGTGTTTAGGCTGTATGAGTATGATCGGCAATGGATCGGTACAGGTATGTTTTGTATGTAATAGTGCGGCTTTGCGCTAGTATGCAACTTTCCCCTCCCGCAAAAAAATATAGAAAATTTTTAACAATATTATTTAGCTAAGGCTACTTACTCCCTTCCGTGCTTGCGCTGAAGATCGAGTTGCTCGATGCGTGGTAGGTTAGCTTAGTTTGCAACTTTGTAATCTGACGACGTTAGATTATAAAAAATAAGAGTTTTAAAAATTTTACGGTGACATACTTCCACCATTATACCCTTAAACCTACGCCCGAGTCACAAGTCTCGGGATCTACTCGAGTTTTCTCTCTCTGCCACACGATGGACCCGGCACCCGTACGGTGAATCCATGGAATGCTAAGCGGATCGTCTCTCTTTTTTAGATTAGCGAAATTTTAACAGGCTATGACAACATAGCGCATTGTATCTCTGCAATAAGTTTGCTTAAACTCAATATTAAAGAAGAATATGTAACATTTAACTAGTTACTTACATTTCCAAAAATCCTGCCTATAAGTATGGTCATGTTTGTCACAAAAACACTACTACGACGTCATTAATTAATAATGAAAATTAAAGCAACGAAATCTCCTTTGCACACCTATTATTTGAGTCTCTTTCGCCGCCGTCTTTCGCCCGGTACCTACGACAGCCCCGCGCCCCTTTCTGCCTTGCAAAACTACCTACTTTTGATAATTCGAATTATGTACTATGAAATTCGTCAAAATTTATCATACTAGAGAGAGATACTTACCTACACCGTTTAAATTTTTAACCGCCGACCAAAAAAGGGGTGTTATTTAACCCCCTGACCAAAAAAAATACGTTTGACGTTGATGTCTGTCTGTCTGTGGCACCATAGAGCTCAAATAGATGGATCCATTTCGGTGAAGTATTTTTTTATTTGAGGGTAAATTTCCGTGCGTTTGTTCTTAGGTATGTTTGGTTAATATCGATTCAAGATGGCCGCCTCCACAATATGGAGGAAAAAAAGTTTCTTGGGGCTTTGGAAAAGGGCTTGACTAGTAGAATGTTGTACAGATCACAAATCCGAGGTAGTTATGGGTAAATCAACATTTTAAGTTTTGTTCTTGTTAAGTTATTATTGATAACTTTTCCTGGGCTTAGGACCAGCAAAATTAAATCCAATTTAATTTGTTTAATCTTTACACGCTAGATGACGACTAGTTAAAAAAAATAACGTATTGGCATATTCAAAAAGTTGGAATCAGCTATTTACAACAGTAACTAATTTACTTAACGGTTTATACTTACACGTATTTTAGTTATTGTTCCAAATGTCCTCCACCATTATCGATACACACCTGATTTGATTTTAGCGAGTGCAACACACTGGTCTGGCACCTCACTTCGTTTTACTGTCACAACTTGTGCAGTGTCTGATTCACCAAAATAAACACGGCGTTAAACACCCAAAAAATAATTTCACAACACCCGCAACTATTCACTAGTACATAGTTTTACCTTGACTGCGATCGACACGTACTTATCTGAAGAAATACAAGTGATTGTAAAAAATTTTTTTGGTAACTTGGGGGGTAGGCGGTTGGGCTGCCGCTTGAACTTGACAATGAATGACATGTATATAAATATCACTGATACGGTACACTACAAAACTCATACGTAAATCATATCAGTGACCATAAATAAATGGCATAATTTACGTGAATTTTTTTCGACAGATTTTCTGTTCTTTTTCAGCAGGTTCTTGTTCAGTAACGGCAGTAGACACGCTGTTAAAATTTTGCTAATGTAAAAAAAACGTTACATGCAGTTAATTTAGTATACAGTTGAGAGTAACGTCGTGTATTTGTTGCGTGGCAGGCTCGCGACGGCAGCATAGAGTCCCGGGCAGGGTCGGCGTCCCCGTCGCGGCGGCGCAAGAAGGCGCGGCGCGGCTCGGGCGCGAGCTCGCCGGCGCCGGCGCCCGAGCCGCCCAACGGCGACGAGCCGCTCTGCAAGGAGGAGGCGCCGCGCGACGGGGTCGAGGACCTCACGCTCGACGACGACCACGACGAACACCAGCCCGTCTCGCACAACGACGTCGTACGCAGTTAGTACAATCTATACTAAAATTGTAAAGCTGAAGTTTTTTGTTTGATCGCGCAAATTTCAGGAACTATTTCAAAAATTCTTTCCGCGTTGGCTATGTACGTGATCTTTTACAGCAGGCCACATATTATGTACCACGGGCGAAGCCGGGGCAGACCGCTAGTCCAATATTCTTTCAATAAGCATCATCATCAACATGGGCATGGATATATATTAATAAAGAACTGGCTTTAAGCAACTACTGCTGCGACTCGGGGCATTCTCTCACAAGAAGAGAGCGATCCCACCACGCTGGCCTAGTGCGTGTTGGTGGACGATAACTAAAGAAACGAATTAGTCCTTCAGTTAAATTAAAAAAATATTATACACATATATTTTGTTTCACAAACAGAAAATGTCGACATTACAATGCTTAGAAGTTTCGAGTGACGTGGACTTCATTAGATGTTTTTGAGTCATTAGAGTCCAGTAATACACTGTTAATGCCCCAGGTATTGCAGGTCCATCAGTGACGTTCATTCACCACATCAGTTGTGTTAATTGTTCTTCCCGACCAAAAAACTGCCTACTTTACTAATAAAATCATGAAATAGGTAAAATTAAAAAAGGTTTGAAATTTATTTTTAGGCTTTTGATTAGATTGTTCGGTGTAACACCAAACACATAATCTACCTACACGCGCTATGCGTCGTCAGCATTGTCGGCGCATTTAGTGTAATTTACGGTACCGCCGTACCGTACGGGTGCATTCGAACATTCTTTTAAACATTACAAACATTAGTCAAATCTAAAACAGTTTTCACTTGCAATCCTCACCCTTTAAGAGCTACCGAAATAAAGATATAGATAGATAGATAACTCTTTATTGTGACACAAAACAGGAAACAATTACAGTAACACACAATTACGAACTAGCGCCACAAATGGCGGCCTTATTGCTGAGAGCAATCTCTTCCAGGCAACCAACTTGGAAAATCGCCTAGAACAAGGTTAGGCGAGGCGAGGTGACATTTTCCTTAATACTATTACTAATACTTAATTATATTATTACTATACTATTATACAAAACAAGTTAAAAGTTTATAAAAAATTTTACTCTCAAATCAAATTTGGCGAAAATATATTAATTGTATAAATAGATAAATATATTTTGATGAGCAGAATTGCTTTTTTAGCGTTAATAGGTTTGCACGTGACCGCTATCTCGTCTGATGTTAGCGACTATGCTGTCTGTCTGTGGTAGGGCGTTGAATGGGTTACCCGTTCACTCTCAACAGCATGAGTTTTTTTTCTCAAAAATATACTTTAGTCCTAAAATGACGCCAGCCTTTCTTTTTCAGATTTTCAATGGCACATGGAAAGATCTCAAGACGAAATAATGAATTCGAGTGATAGCGTTCGAGATTCGCAAGGTAAGCCCCACACCACACCGGCGCTGCCGCGGCCCCGGCGGCAGCGGCTTGCCAAACTTGTTGCGTTGTTGCCACCTGTAACTCAATACTATACAACCATCTATTTTAAACTGTACAACGCAACTTGTTACATGGGATACAAGATTGATAATTTGGGACATTCCACTTTTTTTTAACTCGAAACTCAAAGAATGTAGAAACCTATTGTTAAAGTTGCCTTGTCGATATGAAAAGTGAACTGTCCCAAGCATACAAGGAACGGATGAAATGCGCAATGTCTTCCCATAATTTGAAACTAGTAAAACAGTCATTGCTTTAAGTAATCTATATTTTATAATGTTATATATAAATATTATATTACACGACAACGGAAACGAGAGTGCTAGTGTTTTCACATGTGAAACTTCAACCCTATATTAAATTTACTATCTAATATAAATATTATAAACTACTAATATTATTACAATTTCTATATTTTGTGTATCAGTATGAAATGTAAGGAATATTTCAGTGCAACGTCTAAAGGTATTGGTAAAAAGGTTTTGTCGTAATGTAGCCTTTTATAAGGTGAGGTAACACGGGGTGAGTACATAATTTACATTATTACAATGAATGTTCACAGTTGGTCAGCTTTTGTTTGTGTTGTGGGGTCTTAGAGGACAGTAGTACCTTGCATGCTTACTTAGACTAGTGGGATGTCGTAGACGCACAAGGCAGTAACTATTAACCGCGTAACTTTAAACGTTTTAAAACGCCTTCTCTAACAAAGTGGACCGGAACTTTGCATTTCAATGGTGAGTAAACAATTGGTTTAATAATAACATACACATATATTTAGTGTTACATTTACATATTTTATTTAAGAAATTGTAGTTCATTTTTTAGAGCACCACACCTCACTTCACCCATTTTTAGGGTATTAAATTAAAAAAAAATCGATTACGAGCGTGGTTTCATAATGTCGTTTACACAAACGTTATTGCGCACAGTGTGATGTACGGTTCCCTCGACCAGTTGGACGATTCGCGGCGGCTGACGTTACGAAGGTAAATTTATTTTCTTTTGTTATGAATTTATCGATGTAGTGGTTATGTGGCTTATTTATCTATTATTTATTATTTTCTTTATATTTTTTTGCATTCACATGTGATTTCACTGCAGAAATTCTATTTTTCTTAGCAATTCATGTTTTAAATAGTGACGCGATTATTATTTTAAGTTTTTTTAATTCGCATGTTCACTAGGTAGCGAGAAACTGAATTCTGTGAGTAAAATTAATTTAATCATGTGACTCATTCGGTAAAATCAGACGACGAATTCCCAGTGGATGCGCATTTCATTTATCAAACGACACACAAACTACTCTCATTCACTACATCACACCACGCATAGGAAAAGGCAGGCGTCTCCAAAGCAGTGACCAAAACGTATATTCACGGAGCGCTCACTACGAGGTAATGTCTCTGCTAAACTGTATCCTTCGCACTCTCCAATCCACGGTTACCGAGCTTTAATCCCAACATGTTTACAGTGCTTTTGCTTTTAAATTGTTCCTATCATTTATCTATCAATGCACTGATGCGTCAAATATTCTTCAACTTGTCAATAACCTGTACATATTGCATTAATTTGGTCACATTTCACTCCATATTTTCTCACAACACATCTGTAACTAACATCTCTTCGCTTTGTATAATTTTATTTTCGCTTTTCATTGTTTTGCCATTCCAGACGCACCCAAAGAACTAACCTACGCCAAAACTCCTTTTCCATTAACCCGGGGAATCATTAAACACGCTTGCCTCAAACCCGAGCCGAAGGCCGAGCCGACCGGGCACTACGAAGCTTTGGAAATAAAAGTGAAAAAAAGCTTTGAGAAAGAAAATCAATAAGAATAAGAAAAGGTTGAAAAAGATGCTTTGTAACGGTCTGAAGCCGCGGAGGGGACGCCCGCCCGGTCGTAAGAACGAAATCAAAATTAAGAGGGAGAAAAAAGAGAAACGCCACGTTTGTTCCATTTGTAACCAGAAAGCGTACAAGTACAAGAGGAACAAGCTGCGTCATGAGCGCTACGAGTGCGTGAGCGGGCCGCAGTTCGGCTGCGCCGTCTGCGGGAAAAAGTACTCCCAGAAGAAAACTCTCGATGCGCACGCGCACCTCAAACACGGCGAGACGCCCGCGCCCGCGCCCACCCCAGAATAGTTTCTCATTTGCGACCACCATTTTTTACTGTTGATTTTTTATGCTTTCTATTAATCATGTTATTTTTGCTCACTCGAAACATGGATTGTTAACAAAAATCGCTAGCCCAGTGAAGCATCATAGTTCTTTGTAGATCTCTTGCGTTGCGATATAGTTTTGTTTAACTGTCGGCAATTATGTCTCTAGAGTTTTTGAGAAGTTTATATTTTTTGTTAAGTTTTTAGAATCTCAGTAACTTCTAGATTAAGTTTTTTTATTTGTTTATCTTTTTCTACCGATACGTCTCGATCTCGAAGACGAAATTCGACACTGTATCGACTGTTCCACGGTTTGAATATAGTTTATTGCGTCATTATTACATTTTGTTTTTTATTTTGCATGGGGGGTAAACACACGATTGAATACGTTCCGAGTTAGAACGGAGCCCGATTCGAAAGACCGAACGTTGTCAATTTTGTATTGCAGGTCGGAAACCGACGACTCGGAACAGTATCGTGACGCGGAGCAAGCGCGAGGCGGAGGAGGAGGAGGGCACGACGACGCTGGCCATCCTGAAGACTGTGAAGACGCCGCCGGCCGCGCTCGCCGAGTTCAAGGAGAACCGCGCAGCGCCGACCGGCAGCCCGGCGCGGCGCGGCCGGCCGCCGGCGCCGGCCGCGCACGCCAAGCGCGCCTCGCCCTACGCCGTGTTCCCGCGCGCCGAGCGCACGGCGCTGCCCTGCGCGCAGTACAAGACTGACAAGGGCTACCGCTGCCCCAACTGCCAGCGCTGCTACAACGCGCGCAAGAACCTCGTGCGCCACGTGACGCTGGAGTGCGGCCGCGAGCCGCAGTACAAGTGCCCCTACTGCATCTACAGCAAGCACCGCCGGAACGAGCTCAAGAAGCACATGGAGAAGAAGCACCCCGACCAGGCGCCCAGCCCCTAGTGCCGCCCCGCGACCGACCCCGAGTGCTGCCCCGCGACCGACCCCGAGTGCTTTATACTAGTGCCTTACGTGCGAACGCCGCCGGGCGTTCGATCTTCCTCCTATATGATATTATTACGTAAAGTTAGTTAAGTACGTTATACTTTTATATGAGCCTCGTTTACTTATGTATGAACTATTATAATTTTGATGATATTCGATATTTTTGGACGATTAAACGAACTTTAACGCACACGGGCGTTTCATTTCTGTCGGCCCCGGGCCGCGGCGCGCGGCGCATTATGGGAAGATGAGCTCGCGGAAGAATCACTCGGACTGTGCATGTTTGCATGATTAGAAGCTTCGCCTTTTATGATTTCTAACAGAGATTATTTTTTTTTATATTTTTATTATAACGCATTTCTTTGGTTCCTTAATTTATCAGCTGGTAGTATTAACACGACGTGCGTAGCGGCCGCGCTTGAGTAATCGTTTGCAATATCTTAACGTGTTGCATTTCAGAGTTGCACAAGGAGGCGGCGGCTCTGCCGTCGGCGCTGCTGTCGCTGCTGTCGCTGCAAGCGCGGCAGCTGCCGCCGGCCTTCGAGCCCGACTCGGACGCCGAGTACGACGACACGGACGACATCGTGCTGCCCGACGAGCCCGACGCGTTCTGCGCCGAGCCCGACAAGGCGGCCTACAAGCGCGACGGCAGCGGCTCGGACGACCCGTCGCGCCAGTTCGAGTGCCGCCACTGCGGCAAGAAGTACCGCTGGAAGTCGACGCTGCGGCGCCACGAGAACGTGGAGTGCGGCGGCAAGCCGCCCGCGCACCAGTGCCCGTACTGCTCGTACCGCGCCAAGCAGCGCGGCAACCTGGGCGTGCACATCCGCAAGCACCACAACGACGAGTGGTACCTCTACGCCACCAGCAAGGTGCGCCGCAACAAGAAAACTACCATCTAGCATCCATCTAGCTTTATCGACACACACCAAAGTAGACCAACCTAACCAAATCGGTACTGCAATAATATTATTTATATTTACGTTGTTTTGTTGAAGACGTTATTATTATATTAGACGAATAGCTGTAATGTGCACATTCCCTAACGGCATTAGTTGTAATTTTGTTGTTTTTTGTTTTAGAGTTTATTTATGGTAGTTAAGACTGACCCTGAGTATTTTGTTCGGAGAACGGCCTGCGGTCGCAGTATCCTATTTCAAATTGTTATTGAGACCGATCGTTTCAAATATTGGCCAAATAGATGATGCTATCAAATCCAAAAATGAAGTAGCGTAAGATTCCATTCATATATCTCGAATTTTATTTAGTTTTAATGACCTTATCATTCCTCAAAGGGAGTAATTCCAAATTTGGTAATTTAGTGCAATGATATTAAGAATGTTAGTTGATATTTAATGATAATCGGTCCGTTTAAAAACGGGCTCTATTTTAATTACCACATTTAGTTCCACCACGGGTAGAATAATTTATTAACATTCTGAAGACATGCCGAACGCGTTAGTCTTGTTGAGTTAGCTAATGTTTTTAATTTATTGAAATTGTTTCCTTCCATTTTAACGGGACCACCTCGTCTTCCTAACGCTCTTTGTAGTGACCCAAAGTTATATTATTTTAATGTTGATTATTTAATAGGTTAATTATTCGGGCAATGTGTCCGTCGCGAGTGTTCGGCAGGCCTCGTCCACACCGCAACACCAATAGTTATCTTGCAAAGGCGACTTAGCCGCGTCCACACACTCTTGCGTCTCTGTCATAGATTAAGTAGTAAGTAGGGCTATACCAGTGTTGCGACCGCAAATTTTCGAAGTACTTAAGACTGAAATTGCTGTATTTTTGAAAAAAAATGCTGCTTTGTATTTATTTCTACGAATAATTAAATAAATCACAACATTTTAAATGTCTTCACTAAATATGTTTCTGATTGAGTCAAAAAATCTCTTTACTATGTACCTATGACTATTATTATTTTTCGTATTTTTACACAAATCACTTTCATTGTCTTGCTAACAGAGCTCCGTTGTGAATGGATGATGTTGATTATTATTTATTTCTGGATCTTGTTTTCTATCTTTGTGCTGGTCGTAGACAACCATACTATATTTACTTAACGGATGACGAAAATGAAAAAAAAATCGACATTGGAGCTTAAAATTAATTTACGACAAATTAAAAACAAATAATTAATTTGTCGTGGTGTGTCGCAAAGTTGAATTGCCGTAATACTTGATACGCTAATAAATGGACAGCCGTATGAAATAATCTTAAAAAATCTTGAAAAAAAAACGTGAATTCCCGTATCAATCGCAACACTGGGCGATACTGTACTCTGTGAATCAGTTCGGCAAAAGAGAGAAAGAGATAGTCGTTCCGTGTGGTTAGGGCGCGGCTAGAGGCGGAGTGGCGAGCCGGCCACGTTGAGCTCATCATAATGTGCCTACAATGTTACCTGTAGTTTTATGACATATTTATATACTTCATATTATTTTTGGATTGTATTTCGGTGAACTGGGAAAACATGTGTTCAAAATTATATAAAAAGTTTTGTATTGATATTCAAACTGATATTTACACGCAATAATATATTTCGAGTTGTTTAGCATATTGACTGTTGATATTTTGTTAAACTAGGATAAACAAAGCTATTTGACCAAAGTCAGTATTAGTTTTTTAAAGTGATGATAAATATAATATGAATGTTATAAATAATATATTTGTTGAGACATTCGAGTCATTGCTAAGCATAGAAAAATGATGTATAATATGCAATATTTCCACCATATCATGGTATAAGGTACTAATGTTCGAAAACATTGAAATTTTGGATGTTTAAACTTTACATTGTTTGTTAATGTTATTGGAAAATTAGTTAATCAATTAGTGTGATTTTTATATGAATATATTGGGGTTTACTTGGTAGAAAAGTTTAATCAAATATAGTTATAGTATATTATTACTTTGTGTTTTTATTTTGTTTACGATAAGCCCCCAACAGAATGATTATTTTATTGCAGTTTCTTTTATTTTTCTTAGTACTTCGGTTTTTGTTACATTAGGTGAGTTTTTTTTAAGTACTCCCAAGTGCAATAATCGCATGCGTGCATGACGCGGACCATCGCTTGCATCTCGACTTGTGCATGTCGTTTCTTTTCCCCTTTCGTTCATACTAATATAATTAATAATTTCAGGTAGACAAGAAAACCCATGGGTCGGGAGACTACATTTCATTAATAAAGCGTTTATTAGAATACAAACTCTGTGTGACTAAACCGGCCAGTAACATGAGATTCACATACATAGCATAAGACATCACAAACAAACATTGGCAACAAGGAATTCTATATAACACGAACATCGCCGGTAAATCCATGTGCAGTTTTCTCAATAAACGTTATGATTTCTTTTTGTTCTTTTTTTTACTTTTCCTTTTTGCAAAGCTTTCATCACAGCACTCGGTGAACACTCACAGTAGATATTATATATAGTATATGTATGTAGTATGCGTTTATGTATGTGTATGTATTTAACACGTATATGTTTTGGTCGTACCTGTCTGTCGTTAACTCACGTTGCGTGTCGTCCGCGGCTCGGATCCGTCATCATGTGCGGTGTGGGTTTCAGGGAGCGGCGTTCCCGAGGACGTGTCGTTCACGCGCATCGGCGGGCTGTCGTGGGAGCAGTGGTCGGCGCGCCTGGCGCTGCCGCTGGCCGGCGCGCTGCGGCCGGCGCTGGCGCCCGCGCCCGGCGAGCCCGCCTTCTCCTGCCCCGACTGCGGCCGCGTCTACAAGCTCAAGTCCTCGCTCCGCAACCACCAGAAGTGGGAGTGCGGCAAGGAGCCGCAGTTCCAGTGCCCCTACTGCGTCTACCGCGCCAAGCAGAAGATGCACATCGCGCGCCACATGGAGCGCATGCACCGCGAGCTGCACATCAAGCCCGACCTCTACATCAAGCAGGACAACGTCGACGCCTGCACGCAGTGAACGACATACTCGACGATACTCCCTCCCTCTTTTACTCATTACTATTTTACTCGATATCGATCTTTTAACTTATCGGCAGAACCGGAGCCCGTATACTCGCATTCCTTTTGTATCGACGCGTTTAGGTCGAACGAAATTCGCCTTAAATTTCCGTGTAATCCCGATTGTGATAAATGTGATGTAATCTCTCTTGTGATAGTGGCGTCAAACGGTCACGCTAGATGTACGTACGCGCCGCGCCGGCCCGCGCGCTCGGCTGCGGCGACCGACTGTTGCATTTATTCAGTACGTTAAGGCGATGTGATTTGTATAGTTACGCTTTTTATATATTTTTTATGTACAGCGTTAATGTGACATCATTCCTTGATTTTGATAGATCAGTAAGTGTAGAGAACGGGGGGTAGAAGTACAAGTTAACTTTCGGATTAAGATTTTGTTACCAGTTGCAGTTACTATTTCGATGAACCAGGATGTAGTCGCCGCCGCCGCGACAGTGCCGTCCGCCCGAGACGTCTCTTCGCGCGCTCTAGTGCTATTGAAATGAAGCTATTTTCGCTTAGTTAGCCAGCTGTAGTTCTTTGCCATAAATGCATGTTCCATAATGTAATACTCATAAGTTAATTTTTTATATCGATTATTTTTAGATCTCTTTACATCTAATGCATTTATTTTAGTAATTTAAGATATTTACTGCCGCGCAAACATATTATTTACTTCTGTGAGTTCCTCGATATATCTGTTAGTTACTTTTGGAGTTATGTTTGGGGCCAATTTAGTAAAACTTTAGGTGAAACGAGTGCCTTATGATTGTTGTTGAAGTTAAATTAGAAATCATGAATATTTACGAATTGCCGTTAATTGTAAGAATGAATCGTACTCAATCTGAAGAGAAATCAATCTTCCATATATAGTTTTTAAGTATTTTTATACACATTACCATTTAGAAAGTACGTATAGTAGTAGGGTAGGTAGCGCGCCCGCGAACCGACTCCGCCCAACTGCGACCGCCGCGCCGCGCCGCGGCCGCCGCCCGCCGCGCGGGCCGACCGGCGCGCTCAGGTTGTAGCGGAGTGGGTTCTCCCGCACTCTACCGCTAGTAGAATATGATCCGGAGTTACCAGCATACAATCAAAATGTGAGTTCAATCAAGTACAACCATACAATTCTTGTCAGTTTAAAACTAAGTGCCTTCAAAAATTTAGTCATTAGAATTTAAAATATTTCACATTTTTGAAAGTTCCGTTTTAAATACTAATACTTTTTATTACAAAATACCTAGGTTGTGATATATTTGGGAAATGTTTTATTCACCGAGTACACACTATATGAAGTTTTCGTAACTTTAATTGCACATTACAGACATAAAAATAGTATTAGTGCGAGAGTCACTGTGATTTAACCAGCGAAGATGGCCCTGCTGTCGTGGGTCATTGTATGAAACAATTATGTTCTCGATAATATTAGTATCGACACCCAAGTGATGTAATGAACAAACCTAATAAATGTAGTAATGCATTATTTATAGTTATTGTATAGTTGCTGTCTGAAGAAGAAACAGTGATTTTAATATGCATTTGATTGTATTTTTATAAACTTTTTGTATTTTAATAAAGTTGCTATTCTTGGTACAGATTGTTTCAATTGATTCACGGTAAACACTCAAAAATCGTTGCGGGTTGTTGTTCACAATGAACGCGAGAAATAACCGGTTGTGGTACGTTTTCTCTCATTCATTGCCTATGCATGTAAGATAAGGATCTCAAATAATGTAAATATCAACTTGTGATTAACTTATTTCGGTACCTATGCATTATTCTGATCGCATGTTTTTACGAAGGATTCGAGGTGCTAGACAAAGTAGTAATAATCAAATTAAATGGGAGACATGGTGCATTTTCCTTAGCTTGTAGAGACGGTAGCGTCTGTTATACGGTGGCTTGGCTTCACACGGTGGTAGCTGTACGTAGGAGTTGCACGTATTTATTTTGATTTGCGTTTTAATTTCAGTTGCACAGTTTTACACTCCTTATATATTGGGTTACGGCGCGTCGGGCGCGAGCGGCAAGGCCGGCTGGACGCTGTACGAGTGCGTAGACTGCGGAAACAAGTACAAGCACAAGGGCTCGCTGCAGCGGCACATAAAGTACGAATGTAGGAAACAGCCGAGTTTCAAGTGCCCGTACTGCGTCTACCGCGCCTATCAGAAGCACAATCTGCTGCTGCACGAGCGGCACCTGCACAAAGATATGCCGGAGAAGGTGGATTTCGTGTCGGAATGACAGCGTCGCGCCGCCGCGCCATGTCAGTACGAGTGGCTACTAACCGCCCTAACAACTCACCTCATTGTGGACATAACACCATCCATCATCGCACCATGACCACATTCCGATTGGCGTCCTCGTTTCGATGCGATGCAAAATGGGAACGTCATTTTAACGGTCAAAAGTAAAAGTAATCCTCGGTATTGCAGCTTCGTTAAAGTGGTCACAGATGTTATTAACATGTAACATCAATAATAATTTAACAAAGCATGAACCAATCTAATTTAGACTACAAATAACTAACCAAGTTGTAAAAACTAGACGTTTCACATTCATGGCATGGTTTTGCTTTTTTGGCATGCTAGACTAATAACTTAATGCCGACAAAAACATGATCAAGATTAGGCAACAATCTGTTGTCAATATTATGAATTTCATTTATTTTAATATAGCAAAACTTATTAGAAACACTGTAATCTTGGTCATGTCAAGTCAATGTTAACTGTGACAAATATCAATTAACTTTTAAATCTACGTTACAGTTGCTACAACTACCAGTGGGAACCCATCATGGACTATTCAACCAAAGAACAACCAGACGTTTGAAGAGACTCCTGGAAATTCAATTAGTCACCACAAAAATAAAGATTTTTTTTCTTTTTTTTGGATTAGTTACCTAATAGTAATGTATACTTACTTTAAAATGTTATGTAAAAATATACAAATTTTATTGTTGGCGGGTTCGTATCCCGTCTTCACTGTGATCACAGTTTTGCCAGTGTGAGAACATAATTTGCGACGAGGAACTATTATAGGAATTTCTCACCAAATCTGTAAGTGGTCAGTTGGACTAACTCAGTATTTTTATTAGTATATCTTTACAGAAGTAGCACGAGTAAGCAAACCAGTTGAGTTAAATTGTACATTTTGGAATTTTATCAATCACTTTCATAACATTGTATCTGGTCCCTTCTTTTAGATACTTGAAACGCTGGTTGTAAAAAAACTACTCTGATGACTGAAATGCAGCTAAAATTATCTTATTTTTACGTGGTCTGTAGTAGGCAGCTGCTTTTCCAAACCTAGACAATTTGTAGGTTCATTTATAGACAAAAATACGTAAGACAATAATGTTTTTATACACTAGAGCTGTAGGTACTGTAGATTGTTATTATTTGTTCTTGTTAATGTTAATTTGTAATACATAGTGTGTGTTCCTTGTTACCAAAGAATTGCAAACCAAATGCGTAACGAAAGATAAAAGTTATATGAGATAGTATTCCTGTTTGAAATGTTATATTTTTGCATTTGTTACTGTTAAATAAGTTACCTTCAAAGTTCAAATTTTGAATCATAAAGTTATTTTTTATTAAACCAAAGAATCTTCCAGTCGATTCTTAGCCATAGTAATTTTAGTGCCTTGTAATAATAAATACTATGCTACTTGTTAAGTAAATTATTATGGTTATTAACTATTAAGTTTAAAGTTAACTTTTAGCATAATATACCATGGATGTGAAGTTATGTTACTGTTTTTTGAAGATGTGTAGCAACTTAAAATATTGTGTTGAGTGTTTATTGTAAAGTATTATTTAGTTCAGTTTTTAAATTGATGCTGTTTTAGCTGTCAAATGAACACCAGGCTGCTGAAGCTGCTTCAGTGGAAAATTAACTTTTACCTTAACACTAAATAGTTTTTTTTATTATATTTTGTTAAATTTGAATGTTAGCCATTAGACCCACCAAAACCTTAGTATTAGAAGATTAACTAAAAGTCATGTTCAGTTAGATAGGTACTCTAAGGTCTTTGTGATTGAAGCAATAACTGTGCCAAAGAATCTAAAAATGTTAGACCTAAGTATTGCATGTGGCTTTTGTTTGTCTGGAAGTGAATATAGAATGGAGAGGAAATTATTGTATAGGTATTTTAAATATAAAGAGAATGTATTGTTGTAACAGTATTACCTACCAATTCTAATGTAGAAGTACCTGCACACATATTGAGCCATGCTAGTACTGTGTCAGACTGGACATTCTAATTCGTCAGACAAATTAATTTTTCAACTATTTTATTCAAGAGTTATTGAATGTTTGATATTCTAATTTTTAATGTTGAACTTTTAATTTTTATTTAATAGGTGAAGTTAGATGCATATTCTGAAAAAGTATAGATACTTATATCATTATCAAACATTTTTGATGTTGTTAAAGAAAAAAAGCCTTAAATTAGTGCCTTTCGTATGGTCACAGCACAAACCAAAATTAATGTTAATGTTTGATTTTAAATTTTCAGTGATGTCTAGTGTGTTTGGTTTGATCTTTTATAAATTGAATTATGCATGTGAATAAATGTGTCTTGATTGAACAAAATCCTTGTTTTTCTGTTAACCACAGTTATTATTTTTGACTAACAAGTGACTCACATGTGATTTGGTTTGTCCAGCCAAACAACAGTTGTCCAGATGTAACTGAAAAAAAATTAGTTGTTAGGCGTCATTATCTACTTCAAGTGTTGTTCACGTAAGACTAAAGTATGGGCCATTTTAAGGTAGCTAGTTCACAAGTAAGTATAATGTAATATTTTTTCCATCTTAGCCGTTTCATTGTTACAGGTGAAGTGGACTTCTTTAAGACAATGATGCAGAACATGCTACCCGTAGTGCCAATGAAGACGAAAAACTATTGGTCCCAATACGACATGTCGTATGAATGTGACAAGTGCAAGAGGAAATACAGGCATAAAAGCACATATAGGAGACACGTTACTTACGAATGTGGTAAAGAACCAATGTTTAGGTGTCCTTTCTTAGATTGCACGTATAAAGCGTACCAAAAAACGCACACTGACGCTCATATCAAAACTAAACATAAACTCACAGCACTAGAATTAGTAGAATATAAGCGGTGATACGGAGAACTTAGTTGTTAGTACTTACAAATGTGATATTAAAGTTAATTGTTCAGAATTGTGAAAGCTTTTCATTTCTAGAATTACCGAAAGTGAAAGTAGCACTGAATAAGCCGTTTTTGTTTTTTTATTCCGCGGCACTCGATTTCAACAAAGTTTCCAATTTCCCGCTTTTCAAATAAATATAAATACTTTTTTTTTTTGGGTCCATCGAAGTTTATTTTTTGCGTATAAATCGGAAAATATCGGTTAATGTAACCTATAATTACATTCATTCGTTTCACTGCACAGCTGACATTTTAAACGTCATTGTCTAATTTAATTTTATTTTTCTACGATATTGTGAGAACTGAGAACGAAATGAAATCAAAATAACAAATTCATGAATTATAACTAGTGAAAACATTTAAAAGTAAACTATGAATCGATTAATTTTTATGAACCGGTGTCATATCACGACACTCAGAAGCAATTTTGCCATTACTTCGCCTCAGTTGCTCTCAAGAAAACCTGTACCGCAAGTAAATGTAATAGCTAGAGGACTTCACGATCAGAGAGGCAAAATACGGTCTACTCTGAATTACATGATAGCGGTGGGTGTGATGACAGTTGGCCTCAGTTACGCGGCAGTCCCTCTTTATAGAATATTTTGTCAGGTAAGTACAATAACCTCTCTGATAAGGATATCACTACTACTGAAGCGTTCAGTCGTCTAATTAGGTATAATACTGGCTATCTGTTTTGATTTCAAACTAGCATTCTCTCTCTTGTATATTTGAAATTTTAATATTCATTGATTATGCAATAGCTATAGTAATAATTATATATTAGAGAGCTTGAATCATAAAATCCTGTTATGTATAAGTTCATTATTTATGATCCTCTATGTAAAGGTAGGTATGCAAAATGTTTGACCAAGACTTCATAACTGGCGATGGATTTATATTTCCATTTGCCAAAAAAGATGTCCGAAGATATCTACATCAGAATACCATTTTTAGTATGAAAACTAATGTGGTTATTACACATTTTTAAATAAATACACAGGTTATCACGTTTAATATAGTCAGTCCGTCCGACTCAAGTTTCTAAACGAAGTGCTAAAGGCGTTACACAACTCGTTATTCAGACAGTCTTAATCTAAGTAGAGTGGTGTAATAAGCGTCAGACTAGTTAGACTAAGACTTTAGACAGCAAGATCGGGTTCGACGAGTCTTACTGGCTTACAGTCTGAATAACATAATCAAAAAAATAAAATTTTCGTTCATCAACGCATTAACAGCTTTTTATTAATGTGCAAAACAGTTGACGCGTCAACAGGTTTGCGCAAACAGTTGAATTTTCAAAAGGTTTGCAAAAAATTTGTGCATAATTAGTATTTAGTGTTTCTGCTAACATTCACTTTAGCTGATATCAATGACTGTAGAGGTAGGCATTACAGTAAACGGGATCGCTTGCTTTACTATTACAATAGCAAGTATGGTAACTAATTTAAAATAAGCATTTTTACAGTAAAGAGTGGCGAAACGAGCAGGACATGTGCCTGATGGTAATCAATGCTTGCCCATAACAACTCAGTGATATTTCAATGCAGCTATTGGAACATGAAGAGCCCAAACCATTACCTGGCATGGCATTGCGCTAGTCATTCAGAAACATAAGGTGTTTTATCTTTTTGCCCTGTAATTTCACCAGAAACATTGCCTTTAAATCCGGAACACAATGATGTTTTCCCATAAGGTACTGGTTGGTAGTACAACACCGGCAAAGTCATGGTATTTTCCCACGTCAAAAATGTTTATTTGTAATGTTAAAGGCGTTAATGTTAAGTACTACATAATGTTGATCAGCCTTGTTGAAAACCCTAATAATTAAATTCATTGTTTTTTCAACCTGTTGACCATTGACGAAAAGCTGTTAAATTATGTTGACGGAAATACTGTCAACGACCCACCTCTAGTAATAAGGCAAATACCAAAGAAATGCAAATACAGTTAGACCGACAAATATATGACATTGACAAATAGTCTTAAAATATAATTTCATTGGTTCGTGATTGGTTCATTGAAATTCACGGTAATTTTTGTTTTTGTGTTTTGGGTATTCGGAGTTCGAATGCCATAATTTTATTTTTGATCTCTCTGTTATTATACCTATCTTAAATACTTAAAATTCTTTTCATTGATTTAAGGCCAGGTATTTCTGTCAAAGTAGGCATTTAACGCTGTCTTGTTCTCGCGACCGTCACCGACCGCGGAATCGGTGCCACAGTGCAGAAATAACATTAAAATATTGGACTATGTAATTTAAACTCATTTTTTTGTTCAAGATTTGTTTATGTTTGTTGGTTTATGATAAGAGTTTTGTTGCTATATAAACGAAGAAATATTAAATTTATCTATACTCGTAGGTATACAAAACTCAACTTTTTCTTTTTTGGTCACACTATAAGTTGAGAATGGCTTTTTCAATTTCATGCATCTTTTTAAAATGTTTCCTAATAATTCACAAGTTCGTCAAAAATTTTAAAAAATGTGCTGAAACGTAATGAAAGGCCAGTAAAAATAGAAGGTTTTTTGGTCAACTTTGCACTAAATTTTTTTTCTATGAGGTAAAGATCACTTACTGAGCATAAAATTACAAAATGCTCACAGATCCAGGTAGAGCTTCAAACGCCAATTGAAAAAAAAACTGTTTTAGCCGATATTTTGGAAACTAGGTATATATTTTGACAATAATTGTAGAAAACAAAATTTTGCATCTTTTGTTGCTAGTAAAGTGTTTTTACGATTTATAACCCATTTAATGATACGGTTGCGATGATGCCAATAATAGTGGATGATAATGATGTGGTCTACGATGGAACTTGCTTCTCTAATAGAAACAAACACAGTGTACCTCGGGAACCCCAATGTTCGAACCTTCGACAAAAACCCACTCTGGCAATGCGTTTCACAGCTTAGTTGTTCTTATTACAAAAGTGGAGACCAAACTCTTTGTTCAACTCTTCAATCATGATGATGAACGGTGCTGTTTATTCGAGCAACGAGCAATATGATAGAATAACTTTAATTTAAAAACCCCTACTACAAAAAAAACTATACATAAAAAAAATATTACCTACTATCTAAGGACACTTTGGCGAATGAGACTAATCTTAGAATTTCTTAGTTACCAAAATCCATCCAACCGTTTGGAAGATATGTGGAAATAAAAGTTTTACAAACATTAAGATACGCGCGAAAAACATAACCCTTCTTCCATTCCGGTAAAAAGAGACATGTTTATGCTACTGGGAACAGAATTCACATCTTAGTTTTTTACATTGTTATCATTAAATTGGACATAATAAATCGTAATCGGTAAGTTCGAAAAAAAGTTTACTGGCAACAAAAGGTGGGAAATTTTATTTTCTACAATAATAATAGGCTTAATAACTTTTTCGGAATCTCGGTCAAAAACGTTTTTTCGAGCTGGCGCTTGAAGCTCCACTTGGATTTGTTATTATTTTGTAATTTTATGCTCAGGAAATGATTCTAAACCTTACATAAAAAATACGAATGGGAAATTTAATACAGAGTTAAATTCTACGAGTAATTTTACTGCCTAAAAGGCTTCTTATCAAATTTGGTCGAGTGCCTAAATTTCATTTTAAATAAGTTTTAAATTAACGAAGTTGGGTTTTAAGGGATTCGTAGACAAATTTTAAAATATACGTTATATCTCAATTCAATTCAATTTATTTATTCGAACCATTATTTCAAAAGAACACTTGGTAACGTCACTTACAATAAAATTATACATAAATAATCTGTGTATGTAATAAAATAATACTAAAGAATAATGTCACATAAAAAATAATCAGCTGTAAAGGGGCCTTGTCATTTAGGTGCAGCTGTAAAAAGGCTTTGTCATGGTGAGAGAAAAAAGAAAACAAATTATCCAAATAATGAATACATACAGTAGGTACTTAAACAAATTTACATTAATGTTTATTATTATTCCACTTTACTCGATTGTTCTAATTTTGACATATTCCTTTTCCAAATATTGCTGTCCTTTACAAAATCATCTACAGTGTAATATGCTTTGCTCATTAGGTAGTTTTTTATTTCGGTTTTAAACCTAGTTTCATTGAGACCTTCCACTTGTGCAGGTATTAAATTATAGAAGCGAATACCATTACATTTGAAAGAGTTAATGGTTTTCTGTAGTCTGCATTTAGGAAATACAATTTTATGTTTATGATGTGCTTTTGGATTCAAATCAGACATTTTCTTCAGTCTAGTACGGTTTTTTCTCACATACATTATATTTTCATAAATGTATAATGACGGGACTGTTAATATATTTATAGTTTTAAACATCTCCCGTAATGATTTTCTAGCAGACAGATTGTACAGAGCACGGATTGCTCTCTTTTGTAATATAAAAATTGAATTTCTATCCGCGGCCGATCCCCATAATAAAATCCCATAGGACATAATACGATGAAAGTATCCAAAATAAACAAGTTAAGCTGTTTCCACGTCAGATATTTTCTTAATTTGACGAACTGCATGGGCAGCTGAACTGAGTCTATCAGCTAGTCTCTCTATGTGAGGACCCCACTGTAGCTTTGAATCCACTGAAATGCCCAGAAAAAGAGTAGATTGTACGGGTTCGATCACTTTATCTTTCAGTCTAATATCAAGTTTACAGCCCAGTACATTGCATAGCGTAAACTTTATACATTTAGTTTTATTTGGATTTAGAACAAGATCATTTGCATCGAAACATTTGTATGTGATGTCTAAAATTGCGTTTATTTCTGTGAAATCATTTATTCCTCTTTTAACCTTAAAAATAAGTGATGTATCATCAGCGAACATAACTATTTCTACGTTTTTATGTTTTTTTTATCATAAAAGGTAGATCGTTAACGTATATAAGAAACAATAAGGGTCCAAGGATGGAACCTTGAGGTACACCCATTTTTAAAGGGGACTCATTTGATTGTACACCGTCAATTTCAACTATCTGTACACGATATTTAAGATAAGAAGAAATAAAATTTAGAGCTGGCTTCGATAGCCCATAGAACTGTAGTTTCTTCAAAAGAGTATCATGATGAACGCAGTCGAAAGCTTTAGACAAGTCACAAAACACACCCAGAACATCGTGATGATCTTCCCAGGCACTTAAAATATAATTATTCAGTTCAACGCCTGCATCAATAGTGGAACGTCCCTTTGTGAATCCAAATTGGTTGCTATGTAATAAGTTATTAACATTAAAGTAAGATAGAAGTTGATTGAATATAAGTTTCTCAAATATTTTACTAAGGCAGGGTAATACAGAGATGGGTCTGTAATTGCCAGGTTCGTTTTTATCTCCAGATTTGAACAATGGTATAACTTTGCTATATTTCATCATGTCAGGGAATGTGCCACCCCTAATGCACTCGTTGAAAAATTCCGCTAAGTATGGAGCAATGCTATTTATAATTCCATCAAGTACTCTTACTGATAATCCCCATAAGTCCTCCGTACTCTTTACTTTAATGTCTTTGAATGTTTTTAGTATTGTAATAGCAGTCACTTGGTGAAATTCAAATGTAGATGAAGGGCACTTAACGTTTTCTTTCAACATTTCTTCAGCAAGTAAGGGGGGGCGTTATGTTAAGTGCTTAGTTGTTTCCAAGGGAATATCAGCAAAATAAGTCCTGAAAGCATCTACTATTTCCGATTTTCTTGTACTCCTTCACCAACCCGAAGTGAGTTTATCTTTTCACGACTTTTTGATCTCCCAGTCTCTTTGTTTATAATCTTCCACGTGTTTTTTATCATGTTATTAGAGTTTTTAATTTGATCTCAAATAAATATTGTTTTAGCTTGTATACATGAATTTCTGAAAATTTTTGAATATATATTAACATAGTTTTTTGTTGCATCATCATTGCAATATGTCTTTAGTTTATATAAATAAATTGTTTCGACTTTTAAATAGTCCCGGTGTAGCCCATTCAGCAAACATAGGTTTTGCGTTAATATTAATTAATTTCGTCTGAAAGACACTATCAAATTGTGAACTTAACATTTTAAAAAAATCAGCATAGTTTTGATTAGGGCTGTCGATTGTCATATCGAAAAAACTTAAAAAAAATGATTACCTATCATATTATTTAAAGCTGATATGCGCGATAACGTAATAGGCCTAGTAAGCACCTTGTCTTCTGCCCTTTTTATACAAGCAGGAAGGCAAATGCTCAGTCCCCTATGGTCTGAAAGCAAACAATCCAGGACCGATCTGTCCATCCGTATGTGACAGCCGTTTTTCTCCGAAACTATAGGAAGTATACTATTAAAACTTGGTAAGTACATGTATTCTATGAACAATATTA
Organism: Ectropis grisescens; assembly: GCA_017562165.1. Taxonomy (NCBI): domain Eukaryota; kingdom Metazoa; phylum Arthropoda; class Insecta; order Lepidoptera; family Geometridae; genus Ectropis; species Ectropis grisescens. Next base: position 27,475,334 of record CM029777.1, on the reverse strand, counting down.
ACATTTTCATACAAAAAAAGAAAAAAAAAATTGGTATTGTCACAAACTTGGAAAAGAAATAAAAAAAAATTCTATCAAAACCATACGTGTATCTATGGATAGGTGTTCAAAAATTGTATTGAAGTTCCTAACATTTTTTTTCTAAACTGAATAGTTTGCGCAAGAGTCTTTTCCAAAGTGGTAAAATCTGTATGTGAGGACTTTTCTTCCAAGTACTAAGTACCTTACTACCAAAGAATTTACCTAACTGGCATATAAATGCAAGTTAGGTATCATTTCAATTAGGGGATTTACGCAGGGGATTTCTCCTCTTTCATTATTTCCTTACCCCGATCTCTGATTTGACGGTCGAATATTTTACCGATACTTATCTATTTTCCATTGCATCAGCATTGAATTTTTTACTGATGTGTTATCGACGTCAGTTTTTTGAGACTCTCCCCTATTGATCTACAACATAAAGTAAACAGCGTACTAATTAGTATCAGCGTCTATTTGCAATTCCAATGAAAACGGTATCAAAAATCAAGATCATAGCGTGCTTCACTAGTAATACCTACTGATATTGTTATACTGTGGCACTATGATCGTAATATTTAAAATTTATTGGTTGTCAAAATTGCAAAATCAAGCACAGGCCCGTCGTCCGTGAGCGCCGAAACGCGGCTGATCAGGCCTGCCGAACGGCGCGCTATGTAATATATGGTAGATATTAAAACATAGTGAATAACTGATACTTTTTATCAAGTCAAACTCTGCGAATGCATCTATAACTTTTTAGTGGCTTTCGTTGAGTACAAAAATTTAGTAAAAAAAATCATTAGTTTAGTCATAAACTTGAAAAACCTTTTTGAAAAGGGGTGACTTTGGGATTTTTTTCTATCAAGTAAAATTAATTAAATCGTGTTATTCACTGCGAATTGCACTAGATTAGATCCTCAACTAATACATATATTTTTATCAGAGTTTAATACACTAAGTATTCTAAAGATCTTAAGTTGTTTTAAAAATACCATAATAGAATAAATACCATAATAGCGTGCAGTAAAGAAAAAGAAGTACTTTTAAAAGTCCTAGGTCCTAGAGTTGTATCGCGTAAACGCGAGAGCACGCGTTTTTCAGACTGGTGAAATAGCGAGCCGAAAAATTAGACTCTGAATAACGAGTGCTTAATAACGCGTAGTCTAATAAGCGCTTAAACGAGCAGCGAACCCGCGCGCGCACTCTCCTCGAAAAAGATCGCCAGACGCGATCGAAACTTGAGTCGGACTGGACTGACTATATTAAACGTGAGTTACCCGTGTATTTATTTAAAATCAGATAATCAGAATACCAGATGAGTATAAGCTGATTTTTTTACATTGTCCTGTCCTATATTCCAGGCATATAGCTATGGAGGCACCACAGGCCTGGCCGAAGCAAGCAGTGTGGTCAGTAACATGACGGCAGTGAAGCATCGGCCACTCAAGATCCGGTTCAACGCTGACACCGCTTCTTCCATGCAGTGGAACTTCAGGCCGCAGCAGCTTGATATTACAGTCATTACTTAATATATGTTTTTAGAAAAAATAATCTACACTAATATTATAAAGCTGAATGGCATGTTTGTATAAACGCACTAATCTCAGGAACCATGGGATACATTTCAAAAATGGAACTTTGTGACAATAGATGGATAATATTTTGGTCTTTCACAAAAAAGCTCTTTAAATGAAATTTTATTGTAATCTTGGAGCTTAAACACCAGAATAACACATTAACTACTTCATAACCTAAATTATTGGAATTAAATTAGTCAAAGTAAATAAGTAAAGTCAGTACCTTCGCATCCAGTCACCTTCCTGCCACTCAGCGAGTGGCAGGTGCGGGCGCGGAGGCAGCTGCTAGAAGCAAACACCTCCAATACTCTGCCCTGGAATCATCTTACGAGTTCGTTCTGTTCGCCGTGGAAACGAGTTGACCCTGGAGCTCTGAGGCGAGGGCTTTTGTTGCCGACTTGGGTCGTCTTCGTAGGGACAGAGGACGTGATCCCCGCTCGGGTCTCTATCTGACCCAAAACATTTCTTTTGCCATACAGCGGGGAAATGCCGCCAGTTTGATGGGCAGTTTTGGTCGGCGATTTGACGAGTGCGGAGGCTAAATTGATGACTCCAAACTTGTGTTTGTAGTATTTAGGTTTTTGACATTAAATTTTTTTAATTGACATGAACATTGTAAATTGTTATGAATATACTATATATAATAAAAAAAATATTGGTGGACAATTCACACACAACACCATCTGACCCCAAACTAAGCAACGCTAAGTAAGCTTTATAAAGTGCTAGTTAAATACACATTCAAAGCTGTAACTACATATAAAAACTGTTTATTATTTCAATCATTCCAGGTAGTACCCGGTGAAACAGCTCTAGCATTTTACACGGCTAAAAACCCGACAGACAAGGCAGTGACTGGCATCAGCACATACAATGTGATCCCTTTTGAAGCCGGCCAGTACTTCAACAAGATTCAGTGCTTCTGCTTCGAGGAACAGCAGCTAAACCCACATGAACAGGTAACAAGGAAAATATGAGAGTAACTGTGAGTGCTAATTGGGACTGCAACAGTGGTGAAAGAGGAAGATAGAGAAACAAACCTGTCTGTTACAATATACTCAATAGTGAGAAAGTGTTGTATGCTGAATGAGTTTTGCTCTTTGTCCTCAATAATCTTTTATCACAAACATTAACAAAATCAGGAGATTGTCAAATCCAAATAGAACATTTAAAATTATGGATATGAATATTTATAATCAAATACAAAAACAAGTTGAAGTCCCGGCAGGCTGGTGGTGAGAAGTTTCTATTCCATAAAATGATTTTTTATTATAAAGATGCTTCTGTATAAATATCATCTAGTGATGAGTATAAGTTGTCATAGATTCTAAATTTCTCTAATACAAAAATTACCTCCCATGTTACTTTTTGGTTTATTTTTTTTTGAATTGATAATGTCATTATGATTATATCTCAGGTAGATTACTAACCGAGAGTCTGGTGTGTGACAGAACGCAGCAGTCTTAGTTGAGTGTGAGGTGTGTGATATAAGTCAGCAGGCGGTTATTTGAAATGTAAAACAGGTACGACAATGCATGAGAGAAGCTTTATCCAATTGTAAGCCTAAGAACTCATGGAGCGGTTTCCAACAGCGCCCGCGAACCGCGACGGGCGACGGTCTTAAGTCAAAACTCACGAGACCGCTCATTTTTGCGGTTTCGCAGCCGCCGCGGGTGAGATTTTCGCCCGCGACGTGGCGGGTGACGGGTGGGCGGCGACCGCGCGGAAGCCTCCTGAATTTTGATTTCAATTTTCACATATAAATCTGCATTCTGCAGAAGCCGCGGGTGCGGTTTGAAACCGCTCCATGAGTTCTTAGCCTAGTACTTGTGATACCTGATGGAATACCTTTTATTTAGATTTGTTTAGCTCTATGCTTTTGCTCTTCTATTCTGTGAGCTCTCGTCTTACACAGATGGTGTAGGTAGGTATTATTATGTTTACAATGTACAGGACTTAATCACGATTTAATTCATTGTTTAAATATCTGGTTTCTTTAATGGTTTATTATTCTAAATTCAAAGAATATAGCACACAATAGTGTGAATAACATTAATATTGACTTATGTTAGTTTTTTGTTTGTTACAGGTGGACATGCCAGTATTTTTCTACATAGACCCAGAGTTTACAGATGACCCTAAAATGGAGTATGTGGATGAAATAGTGCTATCTTATACATTTTTTGAAGCCAAAGAGGGCATGAAACTACCTGTCCCTTCTTATGTAAGACAGTGAATAGTTACTTTATAGTGTATCAAAAATGGCTTAGCCATTTGATTCCACTTGCAGTAAAATGACAGTACAATGTGACAAAGGATAATATGCAAGTGAGTGTCATATAAAAAGTTTAAGTATTTTCATTGTGATGACTCTTGTTAAGTTTTTGTTAAAATAAAATAGATAATGAAATATCTTTGTTTGTTGATTAGCCAGTTTAATTCATTCTGAAAGTCGTTGCTCAACGAGTGCAGCCGCAAGACACGGCGTATTATCTATACTGATATTAGAGGAATAATGCTGAAAAGTTATCTAGCTATCTATGAAAGTATAGCTAATCTCAGGAGATTAGCGCCAGCAAACAAACCAACTTTTCAACAAAAAAAAAACATTGAATTCGGACCAGTACGACCTGTCGCACTGGTTCGAATTCGATATCTTTTTTGTTGCCTAGGCCATTTATCGAGGAAGGCTATTAATATAATATGATGCTAATATCAATAGGAGCGGAGCAAAATATAGCAAAAAATTTAGTATGAAAACTAACGTGGTTATAACACACATTTTACATAAATACACGGGTAACTCACGTTTAATATAGTCAGTCCAGTCCGACTCAAGTTTCGATCGCGTCCGCGGCGCGCGCGCACTCTCCTTGAAAAAGATCGCCGGACGCGATCGAAACTTGAGTCGGACTGGACTGACTATATTAAACGTGAGTTACCCGTGTATTTATGTAAAATATAGCAAAAATCTTTTTGAGAGCTCCCGTTGCGTGCGCTGCTGCGGTTAAACTTAAACCAAAATTTTGAAAGACAAAAACTGTTCATTCCCCTTTAAAAGTTCTAAAAAAGAAATCCAAGTAAAGTCTTTAAAAAAATTTGTAAGATTGATTCATTATAACGTTTTTCTTTATATAAGAATTCCCTCAAATATATATTATACCTACGGGGAACAGTGGCTCACACATGTGTTACAGTCTTACATGGGTACCCCCTTCGTCCACGTTCGTAACTAAGATTTCATAACTGGTTATGAATCAAGATTTTGTTTCACTGTTTCATAACCAGTTATGAAACAAGACTTTTTTTCCATTTTCATAACCAGAACCTCTTAGCCATTCATGGTCTCCTAGTACTATTTCCCTTTTTAATACTATTTTTTTAAATATATGCAAATAGCATTAGTTAAAAACTTCATGTAAAATAATCTTGTGAATAAATAAACCTCTTCATTTTGAAAAAAAAAAATATCCCAACACTTTTTTTGTAATAAATAATGTTGTGTTTTTTTTTAAGTTTTCCTATATGCTTCTTAGTGCCTGCCAATTTCGAATTTTTCAGCAAAAAGCAATAAATGGCAATGAAAACTTAAGTTATTGAATACTTAATTTCAAATATTTAGTTTTTTTGGAATCTCACCTCTTTTTATGTACATAGAACATAGGAACTGTTTAGTAAATAGCTGGCCAGTTTTCACTGTGACGGATATGAATTTCAAGTTCGATTGTTCATTGTTATTTGTATTGGACAGATAACTTGCGAGTATTTCCTCAAAGTCTAGGAGAGATTGTATTTTCGTGTTTGTGTAAATAACGATGGAGTTTTTTCCTACCAAACGGGGAGGTACAAAATTAGTTTATGAAGGCCGCGAATACCATCACCGGAAAACATATGTTAACGGTAATAAGTTTTGGCAGTGCAATAGTAAAAAGGGATGTAAAGGAAATTTAACGCTAAGTACTGAAAATCTTATAACAAAAGATAATCCTCACAGCCCAGACTGCGTATCAAATATGGCAAAATATACAATTTTTCAAAAGATTGTTCAGTTAAAGAGAAAATTAACGAGAATTACGATCCTATTCAAAACAATTTGAAGCAGCAATATGCGAACTAAAGGATGATGGATTGGATATGATTGAAGAGCTGCCTAAATTTGAAAATGTCAAAAGTGGCTTGTACAATGCCAGAAATAGAGAATTGAAGGTTCCCAAACTTCAACATAAACTGCCAAAGGACGTGATAGTGCCCGAGAAGTTCAAAAAATATCTATTGGCAGATTATAATGATGAGATCAGAATTATCATCTTTGGTTCTCCTGATACTGAAAGCATTTTACAAAATTTTGAAGTATATTTACTCGATGGTACTTTCAAATCATGCCCGCAACCTTTCAAGCAAATATATAGCATCCACGGTTACAATGCAGACACAAAAAAAGTGATTCCGTTATTTTTGGTTTTTCTCCAAGATAAAAGTGCAAAAACTTATCAAATGTTGTGTGATATAATCAAAACAAAACATCCAAATTGGAATCCATCAAAGATGTTGATGGATTACGAGAAAGCTGCAATGAATTCAGTTCGTAAAATATTTCCAGATACGATAGTAAAGGGTTGTTTTTACCATTTTTGTCGCAGTCTCTTTAATAAGGCAAAACAGTTAGAAATAAAATCGAGAGTGCAGAGAAGGCATGTCGCACGTTGTGCAGGCCTAGCACGTTTACCCTTAAAATGTATTTTTCCGGGATATAACTACATAATGAAAAATCTCCAAAACTGAGAAGGTAGCAAAGTTCAATGACTATTTCAATCGATTTTGGTTAAATGACATACAATTTATTAAAACGTGGTGTTGCCAAGGAGAAGAAATAAGAAATACAAATCATCTAGAAGGATGGCATTCCCGAATAAACCGTTTTGCTGGGCAGAAAAGCCCTCTATTGCTAAAATTTTGGACATTTTCGAAAAGGAAATTAAAATGAGAAACACAAGAATTACACGAAAAATGATAATTACGTTGAAATCGATAAAGAAATCAATCAAACAATAGAAGAATTAAAGGCAAAAGAAATAAGTGTCGGCCATTGTTTAGAAATAATTGCACCTTTTATATTTTAAGTTCACAACCATTAAAAATAAAATTCTATTGGGATATTATTTTTTTTTCAAAATGAAGAGGTTTATTTATTCACAAGATTTACATGAAGTTTTTAACTAATGCTATTTGCATATATTATATTTAAAAAAATAGTATTACAAAAAGGGAAATAGTACTAGGAGACCATGAATGGCTAAGAGGTTCTGGTTATGAAAATGGAAAAAAAGTCTTGTTTCATAACTGGTTATGAAACAGTGAAACAAAATCTTGATTCATAACTAGTTATGAAATCTTAGTTACGAACGTGGACGAAGGGTGGGTACCTACTGCTTCTAGACTGCTCGAGACACAAATATTATTATTATTAATTCATTTATTTCAAGGGCTTATTCGCATAATATCAGATTCTCAAAATATCAGATTCTCGAAATAGCAGATTCTCAAAACAATTGAAATCGGACATTCAACGTGAAAAATGTATTTGGCAACTTCAAGCATATTATGCCACTACCAAAGCACATATTTGAGAGCACGCTTCAGAAAAATACCCAAAAAATATCTAGACCACCTATCACAGTTCTATAAACGACATTGACTTTATTAACAATGCATTTCTCTGTAAATAAGCTAAGTAATATCTACAATTTATCCCATAAAAGCGGAAATAATACTCCAAATATGACAATGTTTGAAAAATGTACCTATAATTTAATAATATAAAAGTGATTTAAATTTAATAAGAAGGTATAATTGACACTGCACTGTTGCCCTTGTAGTTACAGGAAACATAGAGTATAGAGTGAAAAATCATTTTTTTAAGTAGGTAAACGTGGATTATATTTTTAACAGACTTCAAAAAAGGAGGAGGTTCTCACGTTCACGCACTTTTTTTGAAGTGAAAACTTCTTTTGGCGCGTCATACACAGATTGTTCGTGGGCTGGGAATGATGGCAATATGCAACGTTACAATTGATACAATGGAGTCGGTGTTACTTTAAAAGTACCTACCATCACCGTAAATAGTGATTGACTATGACATCGTCACGTTCGGAAATAAAAGTAATGTTCAGGGTGGACTCGGGACCACCGAGTGTGCTAGAGTGAGAAAGAAACAGTCAGCTGCTGATGCTGCTTTCTGGCCGTGCGTAGCAGCCATGCTATCACTGTATTTTTTTAATTATTATTGGTGGAATAGATATTAGACCTGCCGCATCTATCACTGTCGTGTTGCTGTGTTAATGTATTCAATTTGTATATAACCATTTTAAATAATTAATACAAGTAATTCAAAACTTTTAATAGTTATTCCTGTGATTACACCTCAGAAGGGGCCATAAATAACAACCTCACATTACATTCAACACGTTTATTAACAACCACCGATTCACATAAATATATACACAAGTTCAATTAACCAACACATTGTACTAACCTGTCCGTTCACGACGAGGGCTCGCTCTCAAGTGCCCTATAAGATGGCCGACCGGCCACTGGAGTGAAGTCAGCCAGTCACAACTGACAGCGAGTGACTTTGACGTTGACATTCAACATTAACGTTTAACACTTAGACTGAGGCTTTGATGTTTTTAAAGTGAATGTCGTACAGACTATTTATTTAACTATTGGTGTGCAGTTCTAGTAGCGTAACAGTCGGCCATCCTATAAGAACGAGTCCCTTCGTTCTAATTAAATTTTGCAGTTACAATTCTAGTACTTATTTCCCATCGTGTCCTATTTGTAATTATTTGATTATCATAAACGAATAATTTATATCTACGTACTTGTCCGACCATCTTATGTAATGTTTCCTAAGACCACAGATTTCTTTTAGAAATCTGTGCCTAAGAATAATACAGCAATTTATAGTTAGGTACTAACAATTGAAGATTTAAGTTTAACTCGCTAGTCACTAACAATTCTGTTCAGTTGTAATCGTAAAATATCGTTAATTAGCTGGTTTATCATAGTGCTGGACTCCACATCATCTTACTCATTCAATTACTATAGCTATGGTTGAGCTTTGTGAGAGCTACTTCCTTCACACTCACAAGGTCGACCGCGGTACTTCGAGCCACTCATGGGCGGCGAGTTCATACGCCAATCCTGCCCGGCAACGAACGCACCCTCACTGTTCATGCTATGGCTGTGCAGTGTGAGGACTACATCACTGACCAACACTCTGCACAACCGCAATGTCTTGAGCCACTCATGGGCAACGAGTTCATACGTTAATCATACCCGGCTCAACGACACTCTCACTAGGTCACTTACATACTAACTTATCATCATTACTCTAATGGTAGTATTCATATTCATTGCTGTGAAATATGGAATTTAAGTAGCTAATCAAGTCGTTGCTAACCAAAGAAATGTAGTTTGATTTAATTTCGCTTACTATGGAATTTCGGAATCTTCTGCTAAAATCTTATTTATTATATTACTATATCTAATAAGCCAATCATCTTAGTTTGTGTCGCTTTCATCGACACCATTTTCATTTGAGGAGCAAGCAGCAGTACCGAAGGCAAGCCAAGGAAATATTTTATCTATCGCGACAACCGTTTCATACCTCGCTCCCTTTCTAGTAAGTGGTGTATCTTCTACGAGAAACCTATCATTTGACAACACTTTCTTAATGCGGTACGGTCCCTTACACTTAGCCTCTAATTTCTTGGATTGACCTGGTCCTGTCACTATAGCCCTAGCAATTCTTACCAGATCACCCTCGAGCTCGACACACTTCTCGAGCTCAAAGAAATGAAGTTTCATTTCGTCGACTTGAGTCTGCCGGCTAAAGTAAGCTACGGGTCGCCACGGATCAGATCCCTTCTTTTGCAACAAGATTTTTGCCAATCCGAACTTACTAGCATCTGTATGAAGTTGAATCTCTGCACTGTGATCATAGAGCGCTAGTATGGGCCTTTTCGAGAGCAAATTTTTGATAGTCTCGAAAGATTTAGTTTACATGTCACTCCACTGCCAAGGAATGTCTTTCTTCAAGAGATTCGTCAGAGGCCTAGCTATTAAAGCAAAACCTTTTACAAATCTCCTAAAGAAGCTGGCTAGTCCAAGGAATCTTCTCACTTCGTGCTGATTCTGTGGGGTGGGGAACTTGGCTACCGCTTCAGTTTTTCTGGCTCCGGGCTTGACACCGTCTTTGTCTATCTCAAAACCAAGAAAGTCAATTTTCTCTTGAAAGAAATGGCGCTTTTCCATTTTGAGGGTCAACCCAGCGTCGCGAAAGAAACTAAGTACCTCTCCAAGTCGTTCTAATCCTTGATGTTGTTTTCCTTCATTTTGGGGCAATGAGGTGACTCGTGGCCTATGTGATTACAAAGCGTGCATTTGAGTATAGGTTTCGGACACTTAAAACTAGGGTGTCCTATGTTTTGACAGTTAAAGCATCTAATTGGTCCCCTAAGGTTAGTATTATTGAATTTAGGCGCATTAGCATCAGTCCCTCGTATTTGGTTATTAACTGGTGGCAAATTACTGGAACTTTTGTCCCGATTCGAGTCCCTATTATATTCAAGCTGGATACGGTTCTGACATTTAATCGTTTTGAAGAACTCCAATACATCCTCAGGCCTGTCAAACTTAGCCGCCTGAGCACCTACGCGCACTCCTCTATCATCGACCCCATAGAGTAGGCAGTCTACTGCTTGCTTCCCAAAAATCTTACATCTATTTAGTAAATTAATTTTAGCGAAGTAGTACAGTTCAAATGGTTTTCCAAGGCGTGCCCGTCTATTTAGCATATCCGTGAGCAACTCCGCATAGTTTTCGGTGGCCGGGAACGATTCTTTCAACATCGCTTTCCATTCTGCCCAAGTATGCTTAATAGAGGGCAGACCCTGGTACCAGGTCTTAGCGAGTCCAGTAAGTTTTGGTAGGGCGTAGTGGATCGTTTGCTTGTCGCTCCAATTATAAATCTCGGTGCACTCATCGACTTTGTCTAGCCAAGTTTCATCGTTTGTTCCTTGACCATCGGATCGAATTCGGGGATGACGTTGTTCAGAGCTGAGCTAGGAAACGATTCACTACCCCCCGACTTAGATTTAAGTACATTAAGCAGTTCTTCAAAAAGGTCGCTTGATGCCTTAGGGTTCCTGTGGATATAGTCATCATCGTTGGATCGTCGCCTTTTTGAAGGAGTGACCAGTGAGCGATCGCGCAACATACGGGCCGTTTCATGGCCACCAGATCCACTTTTACTAGATATCAGAATTTTCTGGTTTGCCCTGTCATTTAATCGCTCACGCTCCTTGCGCATTTCATTCTCGAGTAATTCGAGCCGTTCTCGCCTATGGGACAAGTTGCGTTCTCGTTGTCGTACTGACCGTGTTTTGCTGGGGCTCCTGCTCCTTTGGCGGCTGCGGCGGGAGTCTCTGTCGCGGCTCCGACTTCGCGTCCGTCGTCTTCGTGGTGTCTCGTGACCACGATGTGTACGGCTCCGGCTGCGTCGAGAGCTCGCTTGTCGGTCGTCGTAGTGTGGCCTATCTACAGCGCGAGCTAAGCTTCGGTCGCGCCGAGTCTCATCCGCGTTGCGATCGCTCATTCTCTGAAACTCATATAATGCATGATTATTAGTATTCTCTAGCACAGAAGATCGTTAAGGGTGAATGTAAAGGATTGTGAATCACAAAACTCAATCCAAATCATATCTGTTACCCAATTAACTCAAATTACTGGGTCGTTAAGCACTAAATCGCCCAACTTGGCTATAATGGGTATACGCGTGTTTTTGTTTATATTAGAATTTATAGTCGCCACACTTTACGGTTTTGGTTTATTTTTCAAAGGCAATTCATTACGGTTTATTAACTCAGTTACTTATAGACACAATGGCAGCGTGAAGGAAAAAAACGAAAAAAAAAGGAAATGGAAAGGGTAGAAAAAAAACACATACTAGCATAAAACTATTGAAACGTAGGTAGTCAGGCATTAAATCCGTTTGTATCTTGGAAATCACTCGTGCCAATAATGATTTGGCGTTTTTGTTTTGAACGTTTAATACGAATTATCGTGGCGTCATGTATATTTCTTTCCTAATCTAGGTCCACGTACGAGTACAATCCAATTCATCCGCTTAATGTGCAACTAAGTCGCCAAAATAATGATTTAAATGGTGGTGCAACTCCCGTGGTGTTCTTTTATCCGTATATTTTCACAAGATAAAGCATTTTATATTACTTGACTGTCATTTAAACTATTCGGTTGTGGTCGAGCATGTGGGGTGGTGTGTGGCGTGAAATGAAGTTTCACGGTTCTATCCCACTTCTGAGATGTGATTACACCTCAGAAGGGGCCATAAATAACAACCTCACATTACATTCAACACGTTTATTAACAACCACCGATTCACATAAATATATACACAAGTTCAATTAACCAACACATTGTACTAACCTGTCCGTTCACGACGAGGGCTCGCTCTCAAGTGCCCTATAAGATGGCCGACCGGCCACTGGAGTGAAGTCAGCCAGTCACAACTGACAGCGAGTGACTTTGACGTTGACATTCAACATTAACGTTTAACACTTAGACTGAGGCTTTGATGTTTTTAAAGTGAATGTCGTACAGACTATTTATTTAACTATTGGTGTGCAGTTCTAGTAGCGTAACATTCCTTAATTTAGTTTTCAATTCTCCCGTGCGGTCTTAATCACACACATTTTTAACCCCCGACCAAAAAAAGGGGTGTTATAAGTTTGACGTCGATGTCTGTCTGTCTGTCTGTGGCACCGTAGAGGTCAAACGGATGGGCCGATTTCGATGCGGTTATTTTTATTTGAAGGTTAATACCCGTGCGGATGTTCTTAGCTATGTTTGGTTAATATCGATTCAAAATGGCGGACAAAATATTTCTTCACAACCTACCTCAATATGGGTATCAAATGAAAGGGCTTAACTAGTAGAATACTATACATTATAACAAATTTCAAATCCAAGAAGGCCGCCACCACAAAATGGCGAATTATATTTTTTTCACTATTACTTCAGTATGGGTTACAAACGAAAGGGCTTGACTAGTAGAATACTTTGTACTATGACAAATTTCAAATCCAAGATGGCCGCTACCACAAAATGGCGAAATACATTTTTTTCACAACTTTCTTAATATGGGTATCAAATGAAAGGGCTTGACTGGTAGAATGTTGTACAGATAACAAATCCGAGGTAGTCGGGGGTTAATCAAAATTTTTAATTTTGTTCTTGTTTATGTATAGCTCCGTAAATTGTGAATCAATTTACTTGGTTTTGTTTGCGCAGAGGAATAACACTAGTTCAATTTTATTTTATATAGAATAGAGTGACGATACGAGCAGGACAAGTGTCTGATGGTAAGCAACATGCCTGCCACATAACAGCACAATGACAAGCAGCTACTGGAACATGAAGAGTCCAAATAATTACCTAGCACTGTACTGCGCTCGTCATCCAGATATATAAGATGTTTTATCTTTATGCACTGTAATTTCACTGCACCACACATTGCCCTTCAAACCGGAACAGAGTAATGTTTGCACATTACTGCTTGGCGGTAGAATAACTGGCAAAGGCGTGGTACTTCCCTAGACGGACTCTGTAATGAGTCGTCCTACCACTACAAATAAAAGTGGTCAAGTGCGAGTCGAACTCACCCATGAAGGCTTCCGTAGCAGCAATTAACATAATATAAAAGTTCTGATAGTTCGTTGTTACTTTACATGGTAATGTACATCATACACTTTATTTTTTTTTATCATTCTCTTATTTTAGAAGTTGATCTTGAGAAGAGGGGGGGGGGGACACTTTTACCACTTTGGAAGAGTCCCTCGCGCAAGATACACGTACGGATTTGATCAATAATTTTTTTTTGAGTTTCAGTTCTAAGTATGGGACACCCCTAAAATTTTTGTTTTTTTCTATATTTTATATCAAAATCTTAATGCGGTTAACAGATTACATCTACTTCCCAAGTTTCAATAGTATAGCTCTTATAGTTTGGGAGAAAAGTGGCTGTGACATACGGACGGACAGACAGACATGACGAAACTATAAGGATCCCGTATTTTGCTACGGAACCCTAAAAACATGGGACCACCCATATACATTTTATCGAAATCAATGTGAGGTTTTTGAAATATGAACTAAAATTTACTTTCACGTTATGGTCAGGTGACTTACAAAAGTAGTTTTTTAATGTTGTCTAGTGTCTAATTTAATTTTAAATTGAAGTTGTATGTTTTTTTTCGAATAAAATGTATATGTTTTAATTACTCTGTAAGTAAACAAATCTAGAAATAAAAAATAATCATCAAAATCGGTTCCTAAACGACGAAGTTATCCGCAAACACATAAAATATATATGATACGGTCGAATTGAGAAACCTCTTTGTTTGAAGTCTGTTAAAAATTGTAAAATATTTTTTTTTCTTGATTGTAATTCTGCTATATTGAGAATCTGATATTACGAGAATCTGATATTTTGAGAATCTGATATTATGCGAATAAGCCATTTCAAGTATCATAGACTCGTAAATACGCTGCATAGAAATTAGGTCTAAAGCTATGTTTTCGCCAGAGATGTGCGAGGGAAATAAATCGTGCGAAGATGCCTAGCTGTGCTATGAAAATGTGTCGTACGAGGATGTGTAACGGAGCTGTGAATAATGTGTGGTGCGAGGATGAACTTCTGCTTCCATTTCTTCATCGCAAATGGTTAAATGTAAAAGTATTTTCTTTTCCAATTATCCATATCTATTTTGCGCACTTCTACTTGCAACAAACTCCGTCTACTCCGCACATCCCTCGCTTGTTTCGTCTGCGCAAAAATCTAGCTCCGCTGAGACGTTTCCGCCAGAGCTGTGCTGACTGAGGCGAGGTAAATGAAGCGATAGTATTGGTTCTTTATAAACACATCCCTCGCTACGCATCCTCGCACATCCCTGGTGGAAACGCAGCCTAATAGTCCAAAATCCCAGAGCCGCCATACGTCTTAGACGACAGATTTTGAGACATCAGTAATGAAAGTACATAAAAAATCTTACTTCACGTAAATTCTCCTAACTGATTTTCACGGATATTATAGGCAAAAAATATCCTTAAAAATAAGTCGCCAATACTCCCAGACAGATTACGTGTGCCGTTTTACTTTGTAGACGCTTTAAAACTCCCAAAATAATGACTTAACTTTACGTAAATTCTGATTTTGCATTTTCAGATTATGTCCGCCAGACAACAATTTTAAAATCTATTACAGAAGACAGACCGCTTAAAGCCACTGTCGGTAGGAGCGTGAGACTGAATGAGACATGTATTAGGATATAAATTGAGTTTAGGGTATTATTGGCCCCCTAAATAGGTTTGTCTTGGAAAAGGAAAAAAGTCGGTCTTGAAAGTAGTTGTCTGGCGGACATTTATAAAAATAGAGCATCAGAATTTACGTGAAGTTTAAGTTGATTTTGGATGGATGATTTTGGAAGTTTAAAGCGTGTCTAAAAATAAACGGCTTACGGAATGTGTCTGGGAGTATTGGCCACTTATTTTACCCCTGGAGCGCTTTAGTATCTAACGGGTGATACTAAGGAATAAATGCCACGAGCGTTTTAGTATCTAACGGGTGATACTAAGCGAGCGCCGTTCATTTGTTATTTTTTGTCTCGGTTGCCTATAGACAATCCTTTGTTTTCGTTACACGAATCGATTGCCAACATAACAATCTCGATTTCTATTATCTGTTTCCAGTCCAATTGTAAAAACATTACAAAAAAAAAATTATCTAAGAAATTTCGTAGCGGCATGGCGGACCGTTCTGTTTCGTGATAATTTTTTTTTTTTTTGATTAGATTTTCGTTTTGTGGTGAAAGTGTTACTAAAATGGGTGCATAAAAGGTCCTTCTTTGTCGTGAATGTGTTGTGAATAATTACATCGTAAAGTGCCATTATCATGCGAATTGTGCGAGGTGAGACCAAAATTTGTAAACATCATATTCAACACAGAAATACTAGATTCCGGTAAGTGTAATTATCTTTATTAATTGTAAAAATGATAAAGCGGTTCAAGACCATTGCAGTGATGTATATTTTGTACAATATAATTAACGAATACATCAAAATTTATCCAATTTAGAATCTTCCCAACCTCAAAAAAATATTTTTGGCGGGAAGCGTGGCGCTTTGGTACATGGCATTTGTTTACGCGTCGTGCGCTCGACGGGTTAAGGATATTGCCTATAATATACGTGAACATCAGTGATGTAAGTATAATTTTCTATATAACATAAATTGGTATCTCAAAATTGGCCATCTAAACAAGCTAGCTTGTTTTTTGTACATACGAACACTACTCAATCGTCCACATTTCGATCGTCAGAAAATACGTGACGTCTGGCGGCCCTGGGACCTGGGATCATACTAAAGGTTTCCTCCAAAATACATAACGTCGCTTCGCTCATATAAAAATATTAAATCTGTCAAAAAGTCAATGGATCCTCGCGTCGGTTTGTCTCACTTTACACTGCCATATTATTTAATTTTGTTACAAATTAATGTATTAAGTAATAAAATAACAGAGACAGCCACAAACTTTATTACATCATTCAACAGTACAATTTTATTAGATAGGTAGGTACATAGTTCAGTTAAACAAAAATAATTAGGGTAGAGATTTACTACGATAACATGGCCCGCCCCTCCAAATTACTGTTTTAATGTGTGTAGTCACATCTTTACGAAAGAGTTTGTATGTAGTTGTAATTATTCGTCTGCAGTAGCAGTACGCACACATGCGTGGTGGTGCGTTGTACATACTTCACCAATACTTTCAAACGTTTTGAATTCTGGAGGGGCGGGTCATGTTATCGTAGTAAATCTCTAGTTGTTCTTTAATTGCTTGTTGTCCTCCCATTCATATCCATGATAATTTAAAAATTTCAACCTTGGTGTTTCCGCTACAAAATTTCTACAGATCGAGTGTCAAGGGTGCTGATTCACAACGCAATCCGAGCGATTCAAGCCCGGAATGACAATCCTTGTCTTTGTGATTCTAAACGGATAAAGCAAAGAAAGACCGAGAGGCAAGGGCGGAGCCAGTTTTGGCGGCCGGGGGGGGTGTCACGTCTTGGTCAAGTCACAAGACCGTGCGATAAGCACATGCGTGCGTTTGAATTCGTGATCCACACATGTACTGGACCACCCAGCCGAGGAGGGGGGAGGGGGGGCATGACCCCACGTGGACCCGCCCTTGCCGATAGGCTTGATTCCGTGTCGAGATAAATCCGATTGCGCTGCGAGTCAGGGTACAGGGGGGCACAGTGGCGGCGGGTCCTAGGACGCCTTGATGGCGGCGGTGACGGGGTACCCGCGCCGCAGCCCCATGCACTGGTCGCGGTCGATGAACAGCGTGGTGGACTTGTTCCGCAGGTCGGCCTCCAGCCCCGCGCGCACGCCCAGCAGGGTCTGGTGCGTGCCCTCGGCCGTCGCTATCTTGGAGCGGAGGATCTCCATCGTCTCTTGGAGATCGCACACTTCTTTCACTAGCCTGGGAGGTAGGACAAACCCAATTGTAATACAAAGCACGGACTCGGGACTTTATTGTGGACCATTAAACAGAATAAAAAAACTGCAATCGCACGACAAAGACTGGTCCGCGAAGACCGTAGATCGAGGTATCTGGAAGAAGGCTAGAAACCCAGCTTTGGGACAATTTGGGCTAGTAATAAATAAGTAAAATGGCATTCATAAAAACTACCTTTAGAAGTGAAAATGTATAACTCCGAAATTAATAGCTCACTTTGGTTATGCATTGGTGAAAACTGTAAAGTTACTTTGACCCCTCTGACGCATTTCTGGATGGCCAATAGGAAATGCTGGCGCATTTCTAGATGGCCAATGGCCATGGTTCATGGAGTTTACCCGAATATTTCTTTCATTCCCGAGCGTGATGCTTGAGGTCAACTCGCAGCCCACGAAAAATCTTTCTGTAGTGCGACAAAATGTTTTTAAAGTGTTCACTTCAAAAACATTATAAGTCATAGAGAGTGTGCGGGTACCGGTCCTGCGCCACGTCGCGGCACTTCTCGAGGTGCGGGCGGTTGGTGCGCGCCTGCAGCCGCGTGTGTGCCACCTTCATGGGCTGCAGCTTGTCCTCGATGGCCTTGTTCAGCAGCTCCAGCGTCTTCTCCTGGTCGAAGATCTCCTGCTGCACCTGCGGGGGCCGGGGACCTTGTACGTCACTTTTCTAAGCGGACTAATCTCCAAGAGAAGATTATGATGCAAAATAACAAAAACACTGTTGAAAATAAAATAAAAAAATCGCTCCAAGAAAGTACACCCTTCACATCAGGTCTGCAAAAAAATCAGTGGAATTTTTGAGCTACGCTCAGCACATTGATTCCAGTTAACCAGCGACAGTCCAGCGAGCCCGGAATGGTGTTGACGGCCTCCAGGACCTCAGGGATAAGGAAAAAACATGGGAAATATCTGACAAACAGTCGAAAACAACGGTTAGTCCGTAGTGACGTGACATATATCATATAGCTGATAATCGGGAGACAGTCAAGTCCGGCTCATCGGAATCTCGCTGATATCGAAGCTCTCCGCCGCCACCGGCACGTTCGTGGCTCCGCGCGCACCATCACCAATCAAAGTTCCGGAGTACCCTCTACTCCGGGATATTATGAGCTTGTGACATCACGTCTTCGTAATCTAATTGACCAACCATTCTTTATTCTTCATACCTATGATTGTTACCTTGTGGGAGCGTAGATGCGGGTATTGAAGGTAACCTACCTTATGCAGATGCAGCTGCAGCTTGTTCTTGATCTCGATGGTCTCGGCGATGCGGCGCGTGAAGGCGGAGTTGGAGTTGCTCCACTGGTCCCAGATCTGCGTGGCGGCCACGTTGATGAGGTTGTCGGTGTCGGACAGCATCTGCACGGCCTTGGCGCGCTCCGACTGCGAGCGCTGCAGCGTGGCGGCGGACGCGGCCGCCCAGCGCTCCGCGTCGCACACCGTCGGGTCGTAGCGCTCGATGCCCGCGTAGAATTGGAGACCCTGGCGAGGACATCACAGGACCCATGGAATAATAACGCCTAGAAACCGGGTCGGCGCAAGAAAACTAAGGCAAATCATAGTGAACCATATAGGCTCAGTCCGTTCAAAACTACTATCAGTTGTCAAGGTCCAGTGCTAGTACATGCTTCTCCGACAATTCAAAACATGGTTTGTGTGGACCTTCACTGTACATATTCCACGACATTTAAGTTTTGTTTGGCGAAGTTCAGTGTATACAGCCGCCTGCCGCCGCCCGCTTAGTTGTAAATTTATAGGTAATGTTATGCTTCTACAATTCAGTTACCATTTGATTTTTAATTTATAAACTAAACATTTAGTAAAAACCATATTTAGTAAAAACCATGTTATATAAAGTTTGGAGCGCTATAATTACAAACCTATGCATTATATAATAAAAGTTTCAAATAAAACAGGTGACAAATATTATTATCTACAATAATGATATCAACAATGTTTAACGTACGATGCGCGGTTCGCGAGATATTCAATAAAACGTGTTTCCCAAGATGGCGGCTGAAGCGAACCCTCTCCCGCCGCGCCAACTTGGATTTACATTCAGGGGACACCCTTGAACATATTCCAAAAAAACCAGGTCCCGTACGTTGCAAAAAAAACCCCGGTGCTTGGCCTACATTTGTTTGAAGATTATCGATAAGAACTCTAGGCATTATTAATCTATGACATGACCCATAACAGTGAAAGTATCTTCACGATATGGAGATGGATCACCGAACAGTTTTTAGAGTTTAACCGGCTCGTAAACTCGTAATACAATCATTTTTGTATTTGCTTGACAGAGACAAGGATTGTCATTTGAGCCGTTCGGACTGCTTTTAGAATCACTACTCTGATACCTGTTCCAAAGTGGCGGTGGCGGACAGCCTACCTTGGAGAAGTTGTTGAGCTGGTGGCACATGGAGTCTGACAGCCCCTACCTTGGAGAAGTTGTCGAGCTGGTGGCACATGGAGTCTGACAGCCCGTACCTTGGAGAAGTTGTTGAGCTGGTGGCACATGGAGTCTGACAGCCCCTACCTTGGAGAAGTTGTTGAGCTGGTGGCACATGGAGTATGACAGCCCCTACCTTGGAGAAGTTGTTGAGCTGGTGGCACATGGAGTCTGACAGCCCCTACCTTGGAGAAGTTGTTGAGCTGGTGGCACATGGAGTCTGACAGCCCCTACCTTGGAGAAGTTGTTGAGCTGGTGGCACATGGAGTCTGACAGCCCCTACCTTGGAGAAGTTGTTGAGCTGGTGGCACATGGAGTCTGACAGCCCCTACCTTGGAGAAGTTGTTGAGCTGGTGGCACATGGAGTCTGACAGCCCCTACCTTGGAGAAGTTGTTGAGCTGGTGGCACATGGAGTCTGACAGCCCCTACCTTGGAGAAGTTGTTGAGCTGGTGGCACATGGAGTCTGACAGCCCCTACCTTGGAGAAGTTGTTGAGCTGGTGGCACATGGAGTCTGACAGCCCCTACCTTGGAGAAGTTGTTGAGCTGGTGGCACATGGAGTCTGACAGCCCCTACCTTGGAGAAGTTGTTGAGCTGGTGGCACATGGAGTATGACATCCCACATGGAGTACCTTGGAGAAGTTGTTGAGCTGGTGGCACATGGAGTCTGACAGCCCCTACCTTGGAGAAGTTGTTGAGCTGGTGGCACATGGAGTCTGACAGCCCCTACCTTGGAGAAGTTGTTGAGCTGGTGGCACATGGAGTATGACAGCCCCTACCTTGGAGAAGTTGTTGAGCTGGTGGCACATGGAGTCTGACAGCCCCTACCTTGGAGAAGTTGTTGAGCTGGTGGCACATGGAGTCTGACAGCCCCTACCTTGGAGAAGTTGTTGAGCTGGTGGCACATGGAGTCTTACAGCCCCTACCTTGGAGAAGTTGTTGAGCTGGTGGCACATGGAGTCTGACAGCCCCTACCTTGGAGAAGTTGTTGAGCTGGTGGCACATGGAGTCTGACAGCCCCTACCTTGGAGAAGTTGTTGAGCTGGTGGCACATGGAGTCTGACAGCCCCTACCTTGGAGAAGTTGTTGAGCTGGTGGCACATGGAGTATGACAGCCCCTACCTTGGAGAAGTTGTTGAGCTGGTGGCACATGGAGTCTGACAGCCCCTACCTTGGAGAAGTTGTTGAGCTGGTGGCACATGGAGTCTGACAGCCCCTACCTTGGAGAAGTTGTTGAGCTGGTGGCACATGGAGTATGACAGCCCCTACCTTGGAGAAGTTGTTGAGCTGGTGGCACATGGAGTCTGACAGCCCCTACCTTGGAGAAGTTGTTGAGCTGGTGGCACATGGAGTCTGACAGCCCCTACCTTGGAGAAGTTGTTGAGCTGGTGGCACATGGAGTATGACAGCCCCTACCTTGGAGAAGTTGTTGAGCTGGTGGCAAATGGAGTATGACAGCCCCTACCTTGGAGAAGTTGTTGAGCTGGTGGCACATGGAGTCTGACAGCCCCTACCTTGGAGAAGTTGTTGAGCTGGTGGCACATGGAGTCTGACAGCCCCTACCTTGGAGAAGTTGTTGAGCTGGTGGCACATGGAGTCTGACAGCCCCTACCTTGGAGAAGTTGTTGAGCTGGTGGCACATGGAGTATGACAGCCCCTACCTTGGAGAAGTTGTTGAGCTGGTGGCACATGGAGTCTGACAGCCCGTACCTTGGAGAAGTTGTTGAGCTGGTGGCACATGGAGTCGATCCCGAGCGCGTACTCCTTGTTCCGCAGGTCCGTCTCCAGCTCGTGCTGCGTGGCGCGGCAGTTCTTCGCCTGCGCGCGCACCTGTGAACACACACACACTCGTTAAACGTGTCTATTTATTTGCTATATTGGTACTCAGAGAGATGGAATAGCATCTATTTCGGTTTAAAGGAAAATGTGTCCAACGAAGAGAGATAATTTAATTTACATCTCTGGATGACGAGGGAAGTGCAGTGCTAGTGTCCTCATCTTTTAATAGTGGCGTAACACTGTGCTGTTATGGGCAGGCTATTCCGCGTGTGACAGACAGGCTCCACCAGTGGTACCGACCTTCTCTAGCATCATGCGGAACTTGTCCTGGCAGTCGCGCAACGTGGCCACCTCCTTCAGCAGCGACTGCTCCACCGCGTCGTGCACCTGCTCCAGACCTGCGGCACACATCGGGTGAAATTCAGGAGAAAGGCTACGGTGCAGTGATGTAGTAGAGTATCGGTCCTCACCCTGCCTCTTCTCCTGGTGATGCCACAAGCCCGTGTCTTCGAAAAGGCAAGGCTAATCTGCAGTAGTGTGTCGTCTCACCCTGCCTCTTCTCCTGGTGGTACTACAAACCTGCATCTCCACAAGACTAGGCTAATCTGCAGTAGTGTGTCGTCTCACCCTGCCTCTTCTCCCGGTGGTACTACAAACCTGCATCTCCACAAGACTAGGCTAAGCTGCCGTAGAGTGTTTCGTCTCACCCTGCCTCTTCTCCTGGTGGTACCACAAACCTGCATCTCCACAAGACTAGGCTAAGCTGCCGTAGAGTGTTTCGTCTCACCCTGCTTCTTCTCCCAGTGGTACCACAGGCCTGCATCTCCACAAGACTAGGCTAAGCTGCCGTAGAGTGTTTCGTCTCACCCTGCCTCTTCTCCCAGTGGTACCACAGGCCTGCATCTCCACAAGACTAGGCTAAGCTGCCGTAGAGTGTTTCGTCTCACCCTGCCTCTTCTCCCAGTGGTACCACAGGCCTGCATCTCCACAAGACTAGGCTAAGCTGCCGTAGAGTGTGTCGTCTCACCCTGCCTCTTCTCCCAGTGGTACCACAGGCCTGCATCTCCACAAGACTAGGCTAAGCTGCCGTAGAGTGTTTCGTCTCACCCTGCCTCTTCTCCCAGTGGTACCACAGGCCTGCATCTCCACAAGATTAGGCTAAGCTACAGTAGAGTGTGTCGTCTCACCCTGCCTCTTCTCCCGGTGGTAGAGGCACTCCTGCACGATGTGCAGCGGGCCCTCGACGCCGGCCACGGCGCGCTCCAGCTGCCGCCGCGTCTCGTTCAGCTTCTCGCACGTCGACACCAGCCGCTCCATCTCGATCGACACCTACGCGCACACGTCACACGTCACGCGTCACGGTCACGTGGGTGTTCACTGCCCACCACCGTGGCACAGCACACACCTACGTGAGAGCGTGTGTGATGTCACTCACATTCCACCCACGGATAGTGGCGTCGCATGGACTATTAAAGACGTGGGCAAAGTTGCATCAGCGAGGCCTCTTTTCTTTCGTTACCAAGACCTATTCAATAAATGTAGCACAAATGTGACATAGAAAAGTAGGACTAACAGATAAAACTAGAAGTTATGTTTCGTTCCAATTTTGGATGTTTCACTCTTGATGCACCCGGCTCGGCTAACTTGTTCTCTGCTGACCTCTGTTTTCACAGCTTTACTTTGTGTTTTCTTTGTAAGTTTTGTTAAGGCATATATAAATTAATATTACTGTACCATGTTTAATTTAGACCTAACTCGCGATTCCCAAGACACAAGCTTAGTCTTAGACACGTTTGGGACTCATCGGCAATCTTTGGTACTCACGCGTATTTTTGGTAAATAAAGTTTGTCTTTCTCATCGTCATCCGCTAGCTCTTTTTTATCAATATCCGGTTTGCGCTTGACCGGCATCTCACCTGATATTAAGCGACAATACGATTTACGATGGAGCGTGCTTACATAGAAAAACAGATTATTTTTAGGATGCAAATGGATCGGTCAAAAATATGTCGCAATTTTGCCAAATGTGGCGCCAATGTTTCGTTTTGTTAAAATTCCTCTAACAAAAGCAGCGAAGCTCCCTGTTGGCTGTAGGTACCTCGTTTCTCCAGAAGGTGGTGTCGGTGATGCGCTCCCCGATGCGCCGCCCGGAGTCCCGCTGCCCCTGGGTGCCCACCTCGTCTGTCTCCCTACGTACGGCTAACTATTAACGATATACCTACTTAAAATAACAATACTTGAAAATAGTGGACACAAATTCGATTCAAATAGGAATATGAGAGATGAATGAGTGAGAAGTGGTTTTTTTTTTTTTTTTTTTTATAGGTTTACACTTGACCGCCATCTCGCCTGATGTTAAACGATGATGCGGTCTACGATGAAGCGTGTTTACCTAGAAGAAACCGATTCACTCTCGATTTGAAGACACAAAGATTGTAACTATCGGGAAAAACCCTCTCAGGCAACGTATTCCACAGCCTAGACGTTCTTATCACAAAAGTAGAGTCAAATCTCTTTGTTCGAGTCTTTGGAACATCAACCATGAAACGATGTCGCTTTTTCGAGCTACGAGCATTCCGATAGAAAAAAGGGCAAGGTGGTATTAGATCGTACAAATCAGTCGCACACTCTCCGAAGTGTATCCGATAAAAAACCGATAAGCTAGCAATTTTCCGGCGATGTTCGAGACTTTGCAGTCTCTTTCGCACGAGAATGTCATTGCCTATGAGCCTTTTGGCACGTCTCTCGATCGATTCCAGAGCTTCCAGCTGATACTTAGCCGATCCATCCCAAAGGTGCGAGCAGTACTCCATACAGGAGCGAATCTGTGCTTGGTATAAAGTGAGCAACTGTTCAGACTTGAAGTACCTTCGCACCTTTGAGAGGACACCTAGTTTTTTGGCAGCTAATTTAGCCTTAGATTCGATATACGAGCCAAAGTTGAGAGTCGATGACAAAGTAACACCCAACAGCTCGAGATGGTCGGATACCGGCACAGATACACCGCGAAAAATAGGAGTCTGTTGAAAAGGACTCCTTTTCGCGGAGAACAGACACGCCTGCGTCTTTCCCTCGTTAAACCTGACCAAATTGGCATCGCCCCATTTAGAGACTGCCTCAAGGGTCAAGTTTAAACGCTCGATCAAACTCTCTCTCAGTACCTGAGTTTGTTGCCTATTGGTTTATTACAGACAAAATATGGTAGGTACAGGGTCATGGAAAAATCTATCAGGACCGTTTTGGCTAAATGTTCTTACCTATTATAATTATAATTACCTATACGGCACGTGATTAGCGCAGTGCACAGTGCTGGGCAATGATTTGAACTTGAAGGTTTAGGTAATTTTCAAATTGAAGTCGGTTGGTTGTTGTTATTTTTCAGAGACTGCTATATTATAGGCGAGTCGGACTCGACCATGAAGGCTTCCGTAGCAGCAAGTAACATAATATAAAAGTTGTTGTAGTTCGTTGTTACTTTTAATCAGTGTTCTAACAATAGTCAATTTATGACGCATCAAAATAAAACTAGGTTCATACTAAATATCAATCAAACCAATTTTCGTTGAAAGTTTATAGAGTAACTGTACATCATACATTTTTTTTAAGTTTTGTCATTAACTTATTTAGAAGTTACAGGAGGGGGGGGAGCACACATTTTACCACTTTGTAAGAATCTCTCGCACAAACTATTCAATTCAATTTAGAAACAAATATGTTAGAAACCTCAATATCACTTTTGAAAACCTATCCATAGATAACCCACACGTATGGCTTGAATGGAATTATTTTTTTGAGTTTCAGTTCTAAGTATAGGACACCCTCAAATTTAATGTTTTTTTCCTATTATTTGTACGAAAATCTTAATGCGGTTCACAGAATACATGTACTTACCAAGTTTCAACAGTATAGTTCTTATAGTTTCGGAGAAAAGTGGCTGTGACATGCGGACGGACAGACAGACATGACGAATCTTTAAGGGTCCCGTATTTTGCCATTTGGCTACGGAACCCTAAAAAAGCTTTTAATTCTGTGAACAGCATATTTACTAGCGCATTACACGTCGTTAACGGAGATGGTAGTACTAGACACCGGCAGTCATGGATGTCCTAGGATCCCGTCTAGGAGGCTAGGAGGGCACTGGAGACGATAGAGAAAAAAACAGGCTCACGTAATTTAAAGCAATTTCAATATCGGCATTTATTTTTATTTATTAATTAATTCTGTTTCGTTGTGTTGGGGAAGAGGAATACTCATTAGGCTTAGGGCATCAAGTAACCTTATTCCGAGGGCTATACTCACCGGAGCATCCTCATGATATCAGCGCGCACCCGCTCGGAGAAGTTCCTCTTGGCGTCAGACTCGTTGTAGTTCTTGATGCTATTCTGGTTCCACTCGTACTGCGTGTAGCGCGTGTAGAGCGCCGCGCGCGCCGCGTGCTCGGGGCTGCGGTCGAACCCCGTCACCAGGTTGGGGAACCGCAGCGGCTCGGCGGCCATGCCGGCCGGCGTGTAGCACGGGTCCACCATCGTGTTCGTTATGGGCTGGGATGGCCTGACACACACGAAGCCTAGTCTTTATAACGCTATCTTTGAACACATTATTTTCACAAACGACAGCATCCCACTTTATGTTCCGTTGGATGTTTTCTCATTATTTTCATAAGCGACTAAATGTGCCTGGGACTCCCCGAGTCCCAGGCACATTTAGTCCTTCTTGGACAAAGAAAGAGCACAAGCCATAGTCCACCACGTTGGGTCAGTTCGGGCTGATGGATGACGTATGACCTCGAAAGTGTTTGAAATATGATGGTTTCCTTCGCCGTTTTTAAGTTACCGGCATTAAAACTTAACTAATATCGCATTGTAGTTACCTACGTTACGTTACGTAAAAGATTATCAGGTAAGAAGAAATGACTGAAGTTTGAAAAACTTACATTGGCGTGACTTCGATTTCTTCATATCCCATTATGGGTCTCCATGGATGCTTCTTTGGTGAGTGGAAGCAATACCCTACCTGAGGAGGTATACTCGGAGCCCCAGCGGACTCCTTCACGGGACTCCATTGTTGGAGTTGCTGAAAATATAAATTTGATTAGCATTGCGACATATATAGTATAATAAAATTCGTTTGCTGTTGTTACCGTGCACATCGAAACTTCCTTTGCCATTGTGATAAAATTTTGAATGAAAATTTAGAAATAAAAACCAATCCTTGAAATCATAGATTTCGAAATTGACGCCATTATATCTTTTTTTATAATTTCAAATAAAATGTTACCAGCCATCATTTTTATTTACCGGTTTCTGTAAAAAAGGAACAATATGATCGAATATGTATAGTCTGTCGTGCAATGACTTCAATGTTCATTCTTAATTATGTCATGCTGATTAACAAATGTCTTATATTTATTATTGTCAGTGTCCCTAGTTCAGTTCTTCAGTTTAATTTTATATTTTCCCATGTAAACAGTTTGTTCTAGCGAATATTTTAATTAATTTTTCATTCAGTTTAGTGGGATAGTTACTAGCGAGAACTCGGCTCGGCTTAATACTCCTGTATTTGTTATCAAATAATAAATAAAATGAGTACCGTTCCAGATAATGCGCCGCAACGTAAGTTCATTTGATTTTGTATATAACATTCAATCTTTTCGTGCATAAAAATCTATTCCGAACTATTTTATGATTACAGACTGCCCTGGGACTCAGAGCGAGGACGCCGGCAAGGCCTCAGCCTGCGCCGGCTGCCCGAACCAGAATATTTGTGCTTCTGGTAGGTTATTTGTTTACCGTTTAAAATTTTCGATTTTGTTTTCACAGTATTGATGCATCGAAAATGTTTTTATGTATCTCATTGATTGAAACGTGAGCTTATGCATTGGAACAAATGTATTATTGTCAGAGTCATTTTTAAAAAAATGCAAGTCAAACAGGTGCATGTAAACACTAATTATTGTTGAAAATCAATTTTGTGTTCCGAGATTATGTACTACTTCAATCTATGACTAGTAAATATTATCAATGATAACAAAAACTGCTTGGCAATAATAGTTTTACTTTTGTTGGCAATCTGTCTGGCTATGGTGTAGGTCAGTGTAAAGTGTAATCTAGGCACATGATAAATATGCCATAAGGTGACCCCATTGTAGATAATACATAAACAACTGAGAAAAACATTTGAAATCTTTGTTCTCCACCAACTCATGTAATTAGGATAATTTTAACTTTTAATAATATCTTCATCACCACAAAAAAAACTTTTTTTTTAATTTAGCACGCCCACCTCTATGCACAGGGTCAGAACTTTTCAACATAACATATTTATATTTTACTGTCACAAAATAGTTTTATTCTGTTCTACTATACTATCTTCATTTGTTCTATTATTATAACAACACTGCATATGAGGGAATCTCCAAGCCTTGTTAATTAAAAAATAAAAACTGGGGTAAAATAATACACTAAAACATTTTGTTGAGTCCGAAGTTGAATTTTGTATTGATGTCATCTCACAGTAAAAGGTTTCCCAATAAAGAGTAGAATGCAACCATTCAGCTAAGTTTGGGTTTGTCTGTGTAAGTCTCCATTAATTGTTATTCATTCTTGACAATAATATCAATAAATAATAACAAAGTTTTGTATTACCTATAGTTAATATTGATGAAATAATAATGCTGTCCCTATTAAAACTTGTTAACACGTTGTTTAAACTAAATTTACTAAAGGGAAAACAGAGATATAATTTTTGACATTTTCTGATACAGGCAGATAGGCACATCAGTTAGTGCTGCAAATAAACTTAACCAGCCAACTTTATGTTCCCATTGCCGAGACTCAGGGACTCTCACAAGACCAAAAACCATTATGGACCATGCTGGTTAAATGTGGGATGGTGGAAGATGTATGTCTTTGTCTTTTTTTTTTATTTACATTAGCCACTCCACAGACTCCGGGGTCTTGAAATCTATTTCTAGTGCTCGTCTGTAGAGCCGATCACTACCGGTTGGGATTCCGCTAGTAATCGACTTGACATCGAGTGTTTGCCTAATTGCCTTTTGCCATTTGCTTAAACTGCCTCCTCCCGGCCAAAGGCCTCCACAACAGCCGCATTTCTGTCCCTGATGGCCATCTGTAGGTTGAAATCTCGGATGGTCTTCGGTGATGCAACCAACGCTCGCCTCACGAACCGGCCGATGGCGTCGTCGGTGTCGTCAGCGTTGTATGTGAAGGTCTCGGTGTGCCGTGAGATTGCAACAACCGCATGGGGCACGCTCTCGTGCAACTTCATGTTTGCCTCGGTTTTGATTACGATTACAGACTCGTATGTTAGTCCTCGAGCTTCATGGATGGTAACGATGCATGATGCAAGGACCCGGTGCCTGACCCATAACTCTGGCTTGGCAGGGTCTCCTTCTCCTCTTGAGTGTGAACTAAAAAGAGGGTATTTGGCAGCGTGTTGGGTATTTGCGCTCCTTTATGTCTTCTCTGCTCTAGGGACTTTACACGGGACGCTGAGGAGGAGGTCTTTGTGTGTTGGGACCATTACTGTGTTTTCTTCCACTGTTAAATCTACTGGTGATGATAAACTCATACATCACTGGGAAATACTTAGAGGTGCAGGCAGTTTGATACTATGGTGAAATCTGTGGTTTCACCACTAGGCCACGGCGACTTTTTCCGTAATACAAGCTTGCTATATATGTATTTATACTAGCAGAGCTCTCCGTTTACCCTCGTAGTTCCCGATTCCGTTACTGTCCTGGGTTAAAAAAATTGCCCATGTTATTCTAGACTAGATAATAGTCTAATATAATCTTTGTACCAAATTTAATCCAGATCCTTTCAGTATTTGCGTGAAAGATAACAAACATCCATGCTTATTTTTTCCCCCTTTTATAGTTCTACACTTGACCACCATCTTGCCTGATGTTATGCGACGATGCGATCCACAATAGAGCATGCTTACCTGCAAGAAACCGATTCAGCCTGGATTTGAAGACATCAAGATTAAAACAACCTGGAAAACCACAGCCTAGATGTTATCACAAAAGTAGAATCAAACCTCTCCATTTGAATCTTTGCAAAATCAATCATGTAACTATGGTTGATAACTTTGACATTTATAATAGTAGTACCTGGTTGACCGAGCTTTGCTCGGTTTTTTAAAATGATATTTAGGCAGGGACGAATTACGTAGTGATGACTTACTTGTAGGCGTTTATAGAAGGCTCTAAGTATAAGATTTTCTCAGAAAAATCTGAATCTCGGAAACGGCTCGAACAATTTTCATGAAATTATGTATACAGAGGGTTTTGGGGACGATAAATCGATCGAGCTAGGTTTTATTTTTTAAAAACATCATTTTATGCGCGTTTTGAGACATTGAAAAACTCCTACAATGTCATTAGAATACGATAACTTATTTCGCCACTGTTCTTTAAGTCTAAATGGCTCAGACGGAATATGCTCGCCCTCGGACACAACAGGCCTCGGTTCGAATCCTGATGATTATACTCGGAATTTTTCTTTTTGTTCTTTTTTCTGAGAAAATGTTATACTTAGAGCGATTTATAAACGCATTTAATTCGTATCTAAGTAGGTCTAAGTATGTCATCACTACGTAATTCGTACCTGCCTAAATATCATTTAAAAAAACCGAGCAAAGCTCGGTCAACCAGGTACTATATATATATACCTACAAGAATTGGTCGTTTAAAGGTATAAGATAAGATAGTAGGACAAGGATTTATAAATGTAATGTCTCATTGGCAGGAGTTCCGTCAGGGCCCGATCCCGCAATAGAAATAATAAAGAACCGCCTCGCCAACGTGAAGCACAAGATCCTGATCCTGTCAGGGAAGGGGGGAGTGGGCAAGAGCACCGTCACCTCTCTGCTGGGGCACGCACTCGCGGCTTCTGGACCAGAGATTAATGTAAGGATTTTTTTTACATATTTTTTCCATGAATCACATTAACAGCCCAGTAAAATGTTCCCACTGCTTGGACTCAAGGTCTTCTCTCGCAAGGAAAGAGTCAAGGCCATAATCCACCATGCTGGCCCAGTGCGGGTTGGAAGATGACATGACTTCGAAAGGTTTTAGGTACATGTCGGTTTCCTCACGATGTTTTCCTTCAACGTTTTAAGTTAGCGGCATTACGCACACGACTTCGAAAAGACAGTGGTGCGT
Organism: Ectropis grisescens; assembly: GCA_017562165.1. Lineage (NCBI taxonomy): Eukaryota > Metazoa > Arthropoda > Insecta > Lepidoptera > Geometridae > Ectropis > Ectropis grisescens. Next base: position 27,444,663 of record CM029777.1, on the reverse strand, counting down.
GTGGGGTTTGATCCCGGGGTCTCCGGATCGGCAGACCCGGAGGACCCGGACCCGGACCCGGAACTTCATTACTATCACTATAGGATAGTTTTTTTTTTTAAATAAAGAGTGACGAGACGATCAGGACATGTGCCTGATGGTAAGCAACATGCCTGACACATAACAGCACAATGACACGCTGCTATTGGAACATGAAGAGTCCAAATCATTACCTAGCACTGCACTGCGCTCGTCACCCAGAGATCTAAGATCTTATATCTCTAAGCCCTGTAATTTCTCTGGAAACATTGCCCTTCAAACCGGAACACAGTAATGTTTGCACATTACTGCTTGGCGGTAGAATAACTGGTAAAGGTGTGGTACTTCCCCAGGCGGACTCTGCCAAGAGTCTTACCACTACAAATAGGATAGTTTTATGTTTTAGTGTTTTTAACCCCCGACAAAAAAAGAGAGGTGTGATACGAGTAAGTTCGACGTCGATGACTGTCTGTGTGTGGCACCGTAGAGCTCAAACGGATCGACTGATTTCAATGCGATTTTTTATTTGAAAGATAGTTTCCGTACGCTGGTTCTAGCTATGTTTGGTTAGTATTGATTCAAGATGGCAGCCACCACAAAATGCCAAATTACTTTTTTTTTCACTACTCCCTGGGCAACAAAATGAGTATCAAATGAAATGGCTGGACTAGTAGAATACTGTACGAATTTCAAATCCAAGGTAGAGATTTACTACGATAACATGGCCCGCCCCTCCAAATTTCTGTTTTAATGTGTGTAGTCATATCCTTACGAAAGAGTGTGTATGTAGTTGTAATTATTCGTCTGCAGTAGCAGTACGCACACACATGCGTGGTGCTGCGTTGTACATACTTTCACAAATACTTTCAAACGTTTTGAATTCTGGAGGGGCGGGTCATGTTATCGTAGTAAATCTCTAGTCGCGGGGAATCATATTTTTAATGTTCTTGTTCATTAATGGTCCAATATTTTTTTGTAGTAAATGCATTGTTATTTGAAGCCCTAGCGAACCCGGAACGGACCGCTCGTATGTTTGTAAAAGTTACATATATAGTATATCCTACTAATATGTATTATAAATCCCAATGTCTGGATATGTGTGTACGTATTTGTCTGTTAACGCATTTTCGATAACGAGTTGAACATGTCAGGATTCATCAATCAACCCTGATTGAGGAAGATGCCCCACAAAACTAATTGCAATTTTTATTTATCTGGAACAGATATGAAGCTATTTGTTTGTCTTATTTTCTCTTATATTGTTTTTTTGTGAGAATAAAGAAGGGCGCAGAGTAAGTACCTAGTACCTACATATTATTATATTCTACAGCAAAAGTAATGACTTTTAAAAAATGTGTGCGCTTTAGACCGCACGGCAGAAGTGGAAACTAAAATAAGAAGTACTTATATTTAAAGACCACTAAATAATTTTACTAATTAAAAATACATATTATTTAGAAATTGAAAATTAGTATATACCTAGTAAGCACAGCAACACGAGAATAACATGTGGCGAAATGATTAGTATCTATCGCCAAGAATAAATAAAAAAAAAAATACGTATTTCGGAAATATGGTTTGACGTTTGACTAGCAAATGTTTTAGTGTTTGCTATTTATTTATTTTATAGGTATTTCGCTAAAAATGTATATATATATGTAGTGTTTAAAGTGTATGTGTAAGTGCTGTGATGAAAATAGGTATAAAGAAATAAGATTTAGCACTACGCCGTCACTTGTAAGCTGTCCAACTGAGTGCAGTTGAAGGGGGGGGGGGGGATTTCAACCCTCGATCATATCTCCTTGTCGCATGATTTTTGTACGGCATTGCGAAATAATGGATTAGAAGAGGTAGATCTATACACTAATTTGTCTTGTAATGTGACGTACTTTCTGACGGATGAAATGTGGCCGATTGAGTAGAGTTAGTACGTACTAAGAACACATTAACATGCTTAGACGGCCAATTTTGAGATATTATGGGGTCCAGAAGATACATCACTTCACGTATTTTGTAATAACTGATTTTCACGTATATTATAGTGAAAATCACGTCACGTATGGTAGTATCTTTAAAAATAAGGCCCCAATACACCCAGGCACTTGCCGTCGGCCGTTTTGCTTAACAGACGCTTTAAAACTCCCGAAATAATGACTTAACTTCACTTAGATTCTCATACTCCATTTGTATATATGTTTATCAGACAACTATTTTAAAGCCTTTTCGGAAAAGACAGACCGATCTAAGAGGCCAATCATCCCTTAAACGCATAATCTCGTACATAAATGTTTTTATGTACGTTCTGGACCCCATATCTCAAAATTGGCCGTCTAAGCAAGTTATCGGGTAAGCATGTGTTCTTAGTACGTACTAGCTCTACTCAATCTTCCACATTTCATCCATCAGAAAATACGTGACGTCTAGCGGCCCTGGGATCTTACTCTTATTAGCAAGGTGTTCGTAGAACGTCAACCAGTGACGTTACATCATTTTAATAGTTGCCTGATATTGTTATATGACCTAACTAGCATTAACCCGCGGCTTCGCTCGCGTTTAGTAAGTTATTGTTTATTTTAGATTCCTACTTGGATAGCGTGTGCGTCAAATAATAAAATAAATAATGCTCGTCTATAATAGGCCTACCCTTAAGCTTGTGCGTTAATATGTATTTTTTAATTCCCTATTTTACCATCTCAGGGGTTGAATTTTGGAAAACTAATACGTTCATTATTTTTGCCATAGTTAATTAATTTAATTTTCATGCAAATAAATGTTTTAACTGCTATAGGTTTACTCTTGACCGCGAGGTCGCCTGAAGTTAAGTGATGATGCGGTCTACGGTAGAGCTTGATATCCTAGAAGAAACCGATCCAGTCTCAATTTGTATATACCAGCGTTGTAATCATCATGAAAAATCCATTCAAGCAACGCCTTAGAGTATATCTCTACTTAGTCTGTGAACGCCTGTCACAGCCTAGACGTTGTTATAACAAAAGTAGTCCGTCAAAGCTCTTCGTTATAGTCTTTAGAACATGTCCAAGGGGTATAAAGTTTGTACAAAAATTTATCCACTATTACGTTTATAGTATATTAGTATGAATTTGAAAAATATCGTTCTTTCTTGCTTGCTTCATAAAATAAATACATGTGCAAAAATGTAAGTATCTTCTGTGCATTAATATTTTATTTTCATCCCCCTATTATACTTTCTTTGGGATTAAATTTAGGAAAACTCTGTATTACATAGCTCATTTATTTTACCCGTACTCATATCCTACAAAGTTTAAAGCAAATATGTCGCAAGAAATAAAAATGTTCACACAAACTTTCTTCCCTTATTTTACTCCATTATACGCTGTATTAAAAAAAAACACTGAAACACATAACTCATTATACATATTAGCCGTACTCAATTTATACGAAATTTCATTCAAATATGTCCAAGGAATAAGAATATTCACACAAACTTTCCTCCCTAATTTCACCCCTTTGAGGCTTGAATTTTGATAAACGCTGTGATATGTACCTCATAGTTTTAGCCGAGCTCAATTAATACGAAATTTTATACAAAACTGTCCAGGGAATAAAAAGTTTCAGACTTTAGGAGTTGAATTTTGAAAAATCTTCCCTTGGTCGATGCCTACGTCATAAAAAGAATACGTGTGTGAAATTTTAAGTGTCTTAAGGGTACATCCTGTGCGTTATCATAAAACTTTCATCCCCTACTTTAAGCCTAGGGTCTGAATTGAAAAAAATGTACTACGTAAGTCATTATTATGGCCGTACTCTCAACTCTTACAAAATTTGATGCTAATATGTCTAAGGAATAAAAAGTTTCATACAAACTGTCAAACCTTTTTGAACCCCTTTCACGGTTGAATTTTAATAAACACTGTAATACATACCGCATGATATTCCCCAAACTTAATTTATATGAAATTTCATGCAATTATGTCTTAGTAATAATAAGTTTCATACAAACTTTCATCCCTTATCATCCCTTTCATCTCTTTAGGGGTTGAATTTTGAGAAATCCTCCCTTGGTGGCTGCCTACTGCCTACGTAATAAAAATAATACGTGTGTGAAAAAATTAAGTATGTCCCTAAGAGTTTGTCCGGTGCGTTGATATTTATAAAACGTTCATCCCCTATTTAACCCGTTTTGGAGGTTGAATTTTGAAAAAAAATGTGATCCATAACTCATTATTTTGGCCACACTAAATACCTACGAAATTTGGTGTAAATATGTCCAAGGAATAAAAAGTTTCTCTACAAACTTTCATCCCTTATTTCACCCCTTTGAGGATTGAATTTCAAGAAACGCTGTAATATGTATCTCATGATTTTAACTGAACTCACCTTATATGAAATATCATGCAAATATGCCCAAGAAATAAAAAAGTTTCTATACAAACTTTCATCCCTTATTACACCCCTTTGAGGGTTGAATTTCGATAAACGCTTTACTACTTACCTCATGATTTTAGCCAAACTCTATTTATATGAAATTTCGAAATTTCATGCAAATGTTCCCAAGGAATAAAACGTTTCTATACAAACTTTCATCCCTTATTTCACCCCTTTGAGGGTTGAATTTCGATAAACGTTGTAATACGTACTTCATGATTTTAGCCGAACTCAATTTATATGAAATTTCATGCTAATATACCCCAGGAATAAAAAGTTTCATACAACCGTTCATCCCCTATTTCATCCCCTTGGGGGGTAGAATTTATCAAAATCCTTTCTTAGCGGATGCCTACGTCATAAAATCTACTTGTGTGCCAAATTTCAGCCAGATCCCTTTAGTGGTTTGGGCTGTGCGTTGATAGATCACTATGTCAGTCAGTCAGTCACCTTTGAGTTTTATATATATACTAGCTTTTGCCCGCGGCTTCGCTCGCGTTAAGTATTATTATTAATTAGGTATATTTTTTGCGGCTTTACTTTCGTTTAGCCAGTGTAAAAAATTTTGGGCCTACAATACTTCTTTGTACACAACATTCTTAACTAATCTGTCATTAGGCGCTAAAACTGTCAAGCTATTGGGTGAACTTACTCGTGAGCAAGCAACATAAAACTGCCCATGAGAGAAGCAATGTTCTCTCAAGTCAATACCCGCAAATTTGAGAGTTTGCCCCTGAGACTTATTAATTGTCATGGCAAAGCAGACTTTTAGGGGAAACTGTAATCGTTTGAATTCAAACGGGATATCATTCGGTATTAATGGGATTCGAGGTATAAATACAGTTTCCCTTTCGCACACCCAGTTAATATAGTGGCTTCCACTATATTGCGATGTAACGCTTTCACTTGCAGTCTCGTACCGTTACAAAGTTTTGGTGGTTTTAAATTTCGCAACAACATAATTGGAGTGCCCACACGCAGAATAAGCTTATGATAAGGCAAACCTGGCGGTTTCAATGAATTTAAAAATTCTCAGGGTAATTAGTAGCGTCATCTGTATTAACCACAGTATCAATCGAAGTATAAACCTTTTTTTCGCCCTCAAACGACATGAGCAGGATATCGTTGATAGCTGCTGCTTGATCGTTCTTAGGAGTAAGTATGGCACGCTCACATAACCATTCAATAGGCTTGTCATGTATATTAATAATGTCTGGATAAACTTTAGACAGTAATTCTTGAACCGTAGTAACAACTGCGCACAATTCTTCTGGGATGGTTATCATTCCATCAAACAAAGGAAAATCACCATTACCGATTTTAAGAAGGAGATCTGAAAATCTATCAGCAGACTCATCACCGCCCAGTGGTTTGGGCTGTGCGTTGATAGATCACTATGTCAGTCAGTCAGTCAGTCAGTCAGTCAGTCACCTTTGAGTTTTATATATATAGATGCTTTCCTATGGGATGCCTACGTTATAGTAGCTATATACATGCTAAGTCTCACCCCGATCGGTTTAAAATTGACTAAGTTTCATACAAACTTTCATCCCTTATTTTATCCCTTTGGGAGTAGAATTTATCAAAATCCTTTCTTAGCGGACGCCTACGTCATAACATCTACCTGCATGCCAAATTTCAGCCCGATCCTCCAGTGGTTTGGGCTGTGCGTTGATAGATCACTATGTCAGTCAGTCAGTCAGTCAGTCAGTCAGTCACCTTTGAGTTTTATATATATAGATGCTTTCCTATGGGATGCCTACGTTATAGTAGCTATATACATGCTAAGTCTCACCCCGATCGGTTTAAAATTGACTAAGTTTCATACAAACTTTCATCCTTATTTTATCCCTTTGGGAGTAGAATTTATCAAAATCCTTTCTTAGCGGACGCCTACGTCATAACATCTACCTGCATGCCAAATTTCAGCCCGATCCCTCCAGTGGTTTGGGCTGTGCGTTGATAGATCACTATGTCAGTCAGTCAGTCAGTCAGTCACCTTTGAGTTTTATATATATAGATTTCATACAAACTTTCATCCCTTATTTTATCCCTTTGGGAGTAGAATTTATCAAAATCCTTTCTTAGCGGACGCCTACGTCATAACATCTACCTGCATGCCAAATTTCAGCCCGATCCCTCCAGTGGTTTGGGCTGTGCGTTGATAGATCACTATGTCAGTCAGTCAGTCAGTCAGTCACCTTTGAGTTTTATATATATAGATATAGATACGGTCACGCGAGCTACTCCACTCAAGCGGGTTTGTTGGCACTCAGTATAATAAGTTGACGCAGCCATTACTGCCCTTCCCCCTATCATACTCATAAATGAGATAAACAGCTTGTTTGCGGTCCTGTGTACAATCTAATTACGCATTGTTCTGATGTACATGCAATCTATTACTGCCTACTTCATTCGTTCCTGTCACAAAGGTAGTGATGAAATAGATACGCAACCATATGCACGATTTGACTCATTCTGGCAAAGGTAGCTTGTTATTTAATTTTAAACCTGGTTCCATTGAGTTTCCACTTGTATCTACAGGGATTGCATATTATAGAAGCGAACACTATTAGGTACATTTGAAAGAGTTGTTTTTTTTTAATGCTTGTTATGAGTTATTTGTTTAGGGAACACTATTTTATGTTTATGACGTGCTTTTTGATATAAATCAGTTACTTTATTGAGTCAAGTTTATATTTTTGAAGTGAAAACTTCTTTTGGCGCGCCATAGACAGATATTTCAGTTGTGAATTGAATTCTAGCGTCACGCTCGGGAATGATAATAAGAAATCTTCGGGTAAACTTAACCATAGCCAATCAATCAAAAGTCAAAGTCACGGACAAAGTCATCAAGAGATGCGTCAGCATTTCCCATCGGCCATGCTTATGGCCACGCCCCCCGGATCCACCCGCGTAGTTTCCAAAGTAAGCTATCAAATTCTGAGTTATAAGTTTTCACTTCTGTCGTCAGTTCCTATGACTGCCAATTTTTTTCTTAAACGTTATACATTCGTTTCCTAAATAACTTGAAGTCCATGAATACGTGAATATGAAAGCGGAAGAAAACTAACTACGTATAATAAGTAGTTAATTACCCTTACTGATGCGAAGCAAGTTTTTAACTTAGAGTGGTACAAAAAAGTATTGGTATTGGACCAATACTTTTTTGTACCAAATGAAGTTAATGTGCGATTATACTTAACACATATAATTTTCAGTTTTTTTATTCAATGAAACCTCTTTGACCTTTTTGTTTTAAATTAAACATAATGATGTAATACCTATGTAAATGTATAATTACAAATATACAGACGAGATCAACTTTCGGCCTGAGGCACCGTGCGCGAGTATGTAATATTCGAGTTGGCCTCTACTTCCTCCTGAAAACACGAGTCAGGGTTTCGTTCTAAGGTGGAATAGAAACAAAGCAAACTACGAGAGATAATTGGTTCCAAAAAAGCTGTTTCATACACAAACACCAAAAAAATAATTAGAACTGACGTGGAGAACTAGTGACTCCGTTTTTCAAACTTCCAAACATTACTCGAAACTCACGAGAGCTAAAAACCTAATAATATTTATGAAAATGTTATGTTGGTTTGTGTACGCTTCAAAAACTCCAAAAGTTCTGCACCGATCGAACTGAAATTTTACAATGATATATAATCCACATCAAGGATTGTTTTTATCTAATTTTTGCATCACAATGTGCTACAGCGAAGCGTGCCAGGGTAGCACAGCTAGTAATATATAATAGTGTAGAAATTCTCATTTTCGAAGCACAAAGATTTAAAATTGATCAGAAGTCAAGTTTTGTAATGCGGCTATTAGATGTCTGAAATGATATCGATTCGGAGCTAACGATGATATATTTGTCTCCCTGCGCTCAAGGATGCTTATTTTCACATTATCAAAGCTACACTTGGCGATACACATTTACAGCATAGTTCATAGATAATACGAACACAGTAAACATACCTACTGTACTGTTGTTTTTGTTTTAACCGACTAACAAATTTAATACATGTGTTCTTTTTAATCTGTACCCTGAGTCTATACTTCAGTCTTCACTTACACGTTGCGTGTAGTTAATAAACTAAGGTAATACTGAAAATCATCACCCTGTTATATCTGGACCTCCGCTCCTGAGAATTTCCAAACTCCATTTTAACGGCAAAATTTCACTCAAAACACAACACAAATTCACCAACGAACTGGCTGGATGCGTCTATTGATCCCGACGGCCCCGGGCCAAAGAAATTTGCAAGGTACGAACTTCTATTCTGCCGAGCGGAACTCAAAGCAGTCAGTGGGTATCAGCTCCAGTTTAACTTGAATGATGATCTGGTGAGAGCGTGAACTAAGTCGGGGTCGACTTATGTTGGATGTTTTTCAGTCAACTGCGTTCTAACGAAGGAGGGTATGTTTGGTTCCCGTGGTGCCAGGCACGAACCATTTGAATATTTGGGAGCCTTGGATTTGCTTACTGGGTATGTGGGTCAGGTTTTATGGCGGCATTTGTTGCAAACGATGTACTCACTCGTTTGTTTCATCACTGTCATCATCATCGTGACTCCAATGTCGGAAAGGCAAGTTCAATATAGAAATAGGGGTGACTTAACTCTGTCCTTGCAAATTCCGAGCCTTTGGAGTGAATTATCCAATTCTTTTTCGTACAGATCTTCTCGCAATTAAAAAGAATACATAAAAAGTATACGGAGTTAAGGCTGGTCTAGTCGGGAGAACGGCGCCTGTCGATCAGGAGCCCCGAGTTCAAATCCCGCGCGCACCACTGTCTTTTCGAAGTCATGTGCCAAAACGTAATGCCGCTAACTTAAAAACGGTGAAGGAAAACGTCGTGAGGAAACCGAAATATACCTAGAAGCCTAGAACCTCTCGAGGTCATGTGCCACAGCCCGCACTGTAATGCGCGTGTATCATAGTGTAATGCGCGCAATACGAGGGTCAAACTGAAAGTTCTGAGAAAATCAAAAACTGATTACATTAGCCAGTTATTAGTTTTATTATATCTTTTCAAAATATTGTCCATTCACGTCAATACACCGCTCCATGCGATGGAACCACTGGGAAAAGCACTTTGCCCACTCGTCCTTAGGGGTATCTTCAATGGCATCGCGATACGCAGCCACCGCTTCTTCAGCATTCATAAACCGCTTTCCTTTAAGTTTTTCTTTAATTTTTGAAAATAAATAAAAATCACAAGGCGCGAGGTCGGGGCTATACGGCGGGTGACCCAGTAATTCAACGTTTGATTTCGCCAAATAGTCGATCGTTCGCTTGGCGGTGTGCGATGAGGCGTTGTCGTGGTGAAGGAGGATCCTACTGCGAGGTCGTTTCTCTCGAACTTTTTCCAAGACAAGTGGCAAACAATTGGTAGTGTACCATTCTGCAGAAACTGTTTTTGATCCTCTAACACAATTGTTGCGAAATGACCTATCCTTCCAAAGAACGAGGCCACCATTTTTTTCCCCTCACTTCGATCTCTCTTCACTTTAGTTGGCAACTCCTCGAAAGGAAACACCCACTGAGCAGATTGTCTTTTGGTTTCAGAATCATAACAGTAAATCCAGCTTTCGTCACCTGTTAGTGTGTCGAACACAGCATTTGAGTCACCTCCGTTAAATCTTTCAATCATTTTACGGCACCAATCCACACGATGGAGTTTTTGAGCCTCAGTCAAATTATGAGGTATCCACCGGGCACAAAGCTTCCTGACCGCTAAATGTTCGTGTAGGATTTTGTGCACTTGACTCATACCGATGCCTAAGCTTGTCCGAATCTGCTGATAGGTCACTCTTTTGTCAGTCTCTATCATACGCCGCACAACACAGATGTTATCTTCAGTCGTCGCCGTAGAAGGCCGTCCCTCACGTAAATTATCAGTGAGATTAGTGCGACCACGTTTACACTAATTAAACCAGTTGTAAACAGTCGCACGAGGTGGGGCTTCATAGTGAAAGGCCAATCGTAGTCTATCATAACTTTCTTGTTGACTTAAATGACATCGAAAGTCATAAAAAATCATTGCACGAAAATTTTCTCGTGTTAAATTCATGTTGACGTGACACAGACAATTTTCAATTTGCCGCCAAATCGTAAAACAAATGACAAATGAATGAAGTATAATATACTCAGTAATATTGGCAAAGAGTTCTATTTTCAAATTATAGTTCTAAGAACTTTCAGTTTGACCCTCGTACACACACTAACGATGAGTTAAAATATGTCCAGCATTTAATTCCTAAAACTCAATTCAGCTCAGAAAGTTCATCCGAAAACGAGATACGAAGAATTCATATCTTTCATTGCATAACCAAACGACCATAGTTATTATTATGGTATTTATATACGGATAGTAATCAATTTTTATATTAGGTACCTAAAATTGGTCACTATCAAAACCCTGACATCGTTCTTGTTACATGGGGTGCTGCAAGAATGATACCGGGGGAGACGAATAGGGCTGTCCCCAATAGACGAGAGAGAGAGATCAGAGAAGACGGTAAAGCAAATTTTGTGAAAAAGGATACAAACTCAAAGTTTTTCTGTTTTCAAATAGCAGTTGAACACAAACTTTGTTTATAAAGAATCATAACAAGTTACAATGCAGTCATTACACCGCCAATTCGAACTAACTGACGTATATTCTACAGATAAATCTTAATCCAGCTGATGGAGATTCTTCTGATACCTAGGCTTTTTTAGCCTAGTTTTTTTATTGGTATCGATAGACTATCAAAAGCCTTGCCGGGTTCGAAGAAGACATCCACACATCGTCTCCCACCGTAAACCCTCAGTAATGATAGTGGGGTTTATCAATGGGTGTATGTTTGTGTGGGCAGGTGGGCATCCTGGACGCGGACATCTGCGGGCCGAGCCAGCCGCGCGTGCTGGGCGTGCGGGGGGAGCAGGTGCACAACTCCGGCTCGGGCTGGTCGCCGGTCGTGAGTACCTCCTTACAACACATCCTGGACGCGGCATCCGCAGGCCGAGCCAGCCGCGCGTGCTGGGCGTGCGGGGGGAGCAGGTGCACAACTCCGGCTCGGGCTGGTCGCCGGTCGTGAGTACCTCCTTACAACACATCCTGGACGCGGCATCCGCAGGCCGAGCCAGCCGCGCGTGCTGGGCGTGCGGGGGGAGCAGGTGCACAACTCCGGCTCGGGCTGGTCGCCGGTCGTGAGTACCTCCTTACAACACATCCTGGACGCGGCATCCGCAGGCCGAGCCAGCCGCGCGTGCTGGGCGTGCGGGGAGCAGGTGCACAACTCCGGCTCGGGCTGGTCGCCGGTCGTGAGTACCTCCTTACAACACATCCTGGACGCGGCATCCGCAGGCCGAGCCAGCCGCGCGTGCTGGGCGTGCGGGGAGCAGGTGCACAACTCCGGCTCGGGCTGGTCGCCGGTCGTGAGTACCTCCTTACAACACATCCTGGACGCGGCATCCGCAGGCCGAGCCAGCCGCGCGTGCTGGGCGTGCGGGGGGAGCAGGTGCACAACTCCGGCTCGGGCTGGTCGCCGGTCGTGAGTACCTCCTTACAACACATCCTGGACGCGGCATCCGCAGGCCGAGCCAGCCGCGCGTGCTGGGCGTGCGGGGGAGCAGGTGCACAACTCCGGCTCGGGCTGGTCGCCGGTCGTGAGTACCTCCTTACAACACATCCTGGACGCGGCATCCGCAGGCCGAGCCAGCCGCGCGTGCTGGGCGTGCGGGGGGAGCAGGTGCACAACTCCGGCTCGGGCTGGTCGCCGGTCGTGAGTACCTCCTTACAACACATCCTGGACGCGGCATCCGCAGGCCGAGCCAGCCGCGCGTGCTGGGCGTGCGGGGAGCAGGTGCACAACTCCGGCTCGGGCTGGTCGCCGGTCGTGAGTACCTCCTTACAACACATCCTGGACGCGGCATCCGCAGGCCGAGCCAGCCGCGCGTGCTGGGCGTGCGGGGGGAGCAGGTGCACAACTCCGGCTCGGGCTGGTCGCCGGTCGTGAGTACCTCCTTACAACACATCCTGGACGCGGCATCCGCAGGCCGAGCCAGCCGCGCGTGCTGGGCGTGCGGGGGGAGCAGGTGCACAACTCCGGCTCGGGCTGGTCGCCGGTCGTGAGTACCTCCTTACTACACATCCTGGACGCGGCATCCGCAGGCCGAGCCAGCCGCGCGTGCTGGGCGTGCGGGGGGGGAGCAGGTGCACAACTCCGGCTCGGGCTGGTCGCCGGTCGTGAGTACCTCCTTACAACACATCCTGGACGCGGCATCCGCAGGCCGAGCCATGGCGAGCAGTCTCACTAGGCCTCTCCACGGGTTCACTAGGCCATTGATGCTGCACTGAGTCGCCAAGGGTTTTCTGCATCATTTTTGTTTTCGCTGTACCTTCTATGATTTCTTCTATGATTTCTGGTTTGCGCAGTAAAGTGTTTCTATAGTGTAAGTGTAGTATATAGTGACGAGACGACGAGGTCGTGTGCCTCATGGTAAACAACATGCCTGCCCCATAACAGCACAGTGACACGCAGCTATTGGAACATGAAGAGTCCAAATCATTACCTAGCTCTGCACTGCACTCGTCACCTAGAGATATAAGATGTTTTATCTCTATGCCCTGTAATTTCACTGTAAACATAGCCCTTCAAACCGGAACACATTGATGTTTGCACATTACTGTTTGGCGGTAGAATAACTGGTAAAGGTGTGGTACTTCCCCAGAGGGACTCCAAAGAGTCCGACCACAACTGAAATCTTAATATAAGTCGTAGTGGTCTAGAGAAGCGTTGACAGATGGGTTGCCACGGTTTTAATCCGACTTTTATATCAAAAGTTTAAAACACTCCCTTATCTTGCCATACCTTATTAAATTAACTCTGGTTTTACTTTCAGTATGTAACAGATAACCTTTCCCTGATGTCGATCGGGTTCCTCCTGAGCAGTCCCGACGACGCCGTCATATGGAGAGGACCCAAGAAAAACGGTAAGATTTGACATAATCATTACATTGAAAACATTACACAGGTCTTAATCGCGGCGTAAAAAAGTCTTATTACTCGTTTTTTCGGCCTAGCTCTCATCCGCTCAGAGCGAGTACCGTGCGTTAAGGAACATTGTCCAATAAAACTTTTGCGATGTCAACACATACCTACTTATTGCAAACATTGTACAGTTTTCCACACATTGTTACACATCGCGAACTCCACAAAATGTATTTATGTATACCTATGTATTAATATTGTCTCATGTTTCAGGCATGATCAAGCAGTTTTTGAGCGAAGTGGACTGGGGAGACTTGGATTACATGCTCATTGATACGCCACCAGGTAAGGACCTCTCACGTTCCGAAACTAAATTGTTATTTTCAGCTTTCTTGAAATAGCGACGATATCTATCTCCAAACTAATGTTTCTTGAAAGGGTTTCCAATTTCTAGTACCTACTGACATTATAATTGTGGTTTCTCTCGGAACAGTTTCATATCTAGTTAGTTAATGATTTCACTGTTTGGCTCTTTCACAATAATTATAGCTACATTTAAATCCAGACTATCAAAAGCATTGTCGTTCCATATCATTATACAAGACGAGAGATAGCCGACGTAGCCTACTTGCTGAAAATAGCTAACGGCGCAGTGGACTGCCCTGAGCTGCTGGAGCGAGTGGGAATCAGAGTACCGGCTGCTCCGAGCAGGAGGCCGTGCTCGCTGTCTGCGCCTACAGCTAACACCAACTACAGGAAAAACAGTTACCTGCTGAGAGTGAGCCTGAGTTTCAACAGTCTGCTTACAAAACACGATCTGGATATTTTTAAACACTTCCTATTGATCAGTGTAAGCAGCTTCTTGCAAATTATTACTGTTGCGGACGGCGGACCTCACCACCGCAGAACGGGACGACGCGACGTGCGAGCGAGACGGAGATACGGTGCAGCGCGCCCTCTGATTGGCCGGTGGCCTCCGAGCGCGCTGCGCAATAGCTAGGCTAAGACAAACCTTGTAAATAGTATAAGTATAGATCGATAAGCGCATTCGATATGCACCTGTTGTATTGAGACGAAATAAAACTACGGAACTTAGAACTATCATCGAGCATTTTTAATACAGTCCACATCGAACATCAAGGGGCCGGAACGTGGGTCCATAACAATTACTTTATTTAAGTTAAGTAGATGTTTTATTTGGTTTATTCTAGCGTTTTTGATTTATTTTTAGTAACCGACTTCCAAAAAAAGGAGGAGGTTATAAATTCGACCCCTATGTTTTTTTATGTATGTTAAGTACCTTATTTCTCGAGAACCCCTGCACCGATTTTAAATTACATATTTTTTTGCGTTCGGATGGGTATGCTTCCCAAATGGTCCCATGTAAATATATATCTTCGCTTATAATAAAGATTTTAGTTTATTTTTCGCTTTTGAGTGCCTATTTGTAGTTTTGGTGTCGGTTTAATTTTTTGTACGAAAATAGTTTATGTTTTATATAATTATGTATAAAACATAAACTATTTTCACATATTATTGGTTTACTTGATTTAAGTACTTTTTTTTTCTATAAGTGGAATTTTGTAATTGGCCTTCTGAACCCATAACGTTTCCCCTTATTGTTGTATCTAGCTGTAAGATTCCCTAACTTAATAAAATAAAATAACAGGCGGCAAAAGTATCAAGATTAGCGGAGCGCATTCCTCTCTCCTTTCAAACCCTGGTACCAGTGGTACCGCACTACATAGACCGCCCAACAGCCGGGTTCGTGAGCAACTGCACGCTTGAACGCGAAACGTTTGAACGCATGACCCCTCTATCTGATAAATAAATATTGGTAGACAATTCACAGACACACCATCTAACCCCAAACTAAGCAAAGCATGTAGTATGGCTGCCAGATAGCTGGTATAATACTTATATAGTTTTAAATACATACTTATTATACATAGAAACACCCAGACAGTATAAATATTTGAATTCATCACACAAATATCTGCACTGGGTGGGAATCGAACCCACGACCCTCGGCTTCGCAGGCAGTCACTACGCCACACGCCACGATGCCAGTCTATAGAAACCATAGTGTCCCAGCCGTGGCTAGCCTAGGCGGCGTGTAGCAGTGTGTGGGTGTGCAGGCACGTCGGACGAGCACCTGTCGGCGGTGCAGTACCTGGCGGCGGCGCGCGCGAGCGGCGCGGTGCTGGTCTCCACGCCGCAGGAGGTGGCGCTGCTCGACGTGCGCAAGGAGCTGCAGTTCTGCGCCAAGCTCGGCCTGCGCGTGCTCGGCGTGCTCGAGAACATGGCGCTCTTCATCTGCCCCAACTGCAAGGTAACACTCCTTCTGCAATGTATCATACTTGCCCCAACTACAAGGTAACACTCCTTCTGCAATGTATCATACTTGCCCCAACTACAAGGTAACACTCCTTCTGCAATGTATCATACTTGCCCCAACTGCAAGGTAACACTCCTTCTGCAATGTATCATACTTGCCCCAACTACAAGGTAACACTCCTTCTGCAATGTATCATACTTGCCCCAACTGCAAGGCAACACTCCTTCTGCAATGTATCATACTTGCCCCAACTACAAGTTAACACTCCTTCTGCAATGTATCATACTTGCCCCAACTGCAAGGCAACACTCCTTCTGCAATGTATCATACTTGCCCCAACTGCAAGGCAACACTCCTTCTGCAATGTATCATACTTGCCCCAACTGGAAGGCAACACCCCTTCTGCAATGTATCATACTTGCCCCAATTGCAAGGTAACACTCCTTCTGCAATGTATCATACTTGCCCCAACTGCAAGGTAACATACTCATTCTGCAATGTATCATACTTGCCCCAACTGCAAGGTGATACTCCTTCTGCAATGTATCATACTTGCCCCAACTGCAAGGTAACATACTCTTTCTGCAATGTGTCATACTTGCCCCAACTGCAAGGTAATACTCCTTCTGCAATGTATCATACTTGCCCCAACTGCAAGGTAACATACTCTTTCTGCAATATATCATACTTGCCCCAACTGCAAGGTAACAATCCTTCTGCAATGTATCATACTTGCCCCAACTGCAATGTATCATACTTGCCCCAACTGCAAGGTAACAATCCTTCTGCAATGTATCATACTTGCCCCAACTGCAAGGTAACAATCCTTCTGCAATGTATCATACTTGCCCCAACTGCAAGGTAACAATCCTTCTGCAATGTATTATACTTGCCCCAACTGCAAGGTAACAATCTTTCTGCAATGTATCATAATTGCCCCACCTGTTAGGTAACAATCCTTCTGCAGTGTATCATACTTGCCCCAACTGCATAGTAACATATTACTTCTGCAATCTGCTCCAACACTTCTTACCCCAACTGCAAAGTAAAATTTGTATTTAAATGGCAAGGTATCACAGTAATATAATTATTTAGATTGCAAGGTGTCAAGTCACTTGTCCCAACTCCAAAGTAATATATTTCAATTGGCACTGCACATTTTTATTGTTCTTTTCTCCTGTATAAGTGTTCTTTGTTTTTGGTGTGTACAATAAAGAGTATCTATCTAAAGAAAAATTGCAAAGTAATGTAATTCGATTGCAAGGTACCCTAACATTGCAAGGCAACACACTATTGTCTCAACTGCTAGGTAACACACTTGCCCCAGCTGCAAGACTTACCGCAGTTGCATCGTTTGTACTCGTAGAGTCGCAGCGAGATCTTCCCGGCGACGACCGGCGGCGTGAAGCAGATGTGCGAGGACCTGGGCGTGCCGTTCCTGGGCTCGCTGCCGCTGGACCCGGTGCTGGCGCGCTGCTGCGACGAGGGGCTGGACCTGCCGCGCTCGCCCGCCGTCGACGCGCTCCGGGCCGTAGTGCACAGTGAGTTCTGCTTCCCCTCCAACACCACCCTACGTACCCCCAACGTTGTGCTTAGTTGCGCTGATGCCTCATGCACTATGCAACTTCCACGGCCGCATCGTCGTAGGCTTGGAGGCAAGGCCTAGACGAGCGCCCCCACCGCAGGATTACTCTTAGCTTTACCGTGGGTAACCAGGCCACGGCCACTTAGCCTTCTCGCTTCTTTAATACGGAAATCCCTAAAATGATGGTCATGTTTTTAAGCTGTAACAAAAACTACTACGACGTCATTACCAATAGAACGAGAGGTATTGATATATTTTTGGACGGCCATTTGCGTCTCTCTCAACGAAGTGCGGAGGAGGCCGCATGTGAACCTACGACGGCCGCCCGCGTCTACCTACTTTTTTCGAGTCATATAAGTACCTACTACGAAATTCGCCCATACTTATCAACGAGATACGAGGTACCTACCTCCGCCACGGTAGCTTATGTTTGTGAATGGATTGATGTGTAAATAAATAACACTGATACGTTAACAAGATTGTGAATAGATTTCAGTGACCATTAATTGCATAATTTCCGAGATATATTTTTTTCCCCCAGATTTTCAATTTTATTGTTTTTGAGGTATTGCAGGTTGTGTTCAATAATGGCAGTAGATGATCCTGTTAAATTTTTGCTAATGTATATAAAATAGTAGGGTATGAAAATAATAATTACAATTTATGAGTATGCCTATTATAATATCAATAATAACCTGTTGCAATAAACAGAATGTTACGTGCGTGTGACAAGCTACAAGCGTCCTAGCTAACATGACACTGACATTTCATTTTCAGTTAGTATAAAGATTTTTTTTTTTTTCAGAAATCGTGGAGGCTTGCGAGAACACCACCAGCTGAAATAATGTTCTGTAGAATATTTATAAAATCAATACATATATATATTTATTTATTTCCTAGTCATAATTTGATAGAACTTATCTGGATTCAACAATGTAACAATTCACAAACGAATAAGGGGATGAAGTTATTGATTCAATGTATGTAAGATTAAATGTATTTTAAGTACTTATCTGTTTGTGTCATTTATGCCTCAAAGTACCTGGTTGACTGAACTTTGCTCGGTTATTATTTTTGAAATTATATTTAGAAATAAATTAAATTAGTTTATTATGGCTGATACGCAGATACTACGTAGTGATGAAATATCACTACATAGTATAATAAAACAAAGTCTCTTTCCGCTGTCCTTCTGTCCCTGTGTAAGTATGTAATGTAGTAGGTACATTATTTTCATCTATCTCTTAGGGCACCTATTAAAAAAGACATTAAAATTCGTTGCGTAGTTACTTATAAAGATCTAAGCATACATAGCTCCATAAAAAGGTCTACAAAAAAGTCTGTTGTAGTATATTTATCTTTTACGGCTTAATATTGCTTAAAATCGCTTCGTAAATAATCCATTATTGACAAAGCGACTTAAGTACATTAAATAGGCACATTGTGCTTTTCATATAGACCTTAGGTACCTACTGCATGTAATTTATAATATGCAATGCATTGTGACATTTTTATCAGCATTTCACCCGTGCGAAGCCGGGGCAGGTCGCTAGTGAATAGTATTCTTCAATCTTACCGACACAATAATAAAAAAAAATAACGGAATATTTCAATAAAACATCACGACCACGAGTCCATGGGGCGTTTTCAAGATGCAAAAAGAGCTGTCAAAGACAGTTCCCAATTTCACCATAGGTGGCGCCAATGTTTCATTTTGTTAGAGAAATTACACAAAAACAAACTGTGGTGCCACACTTGGCAAAATTTAAAACTATTTTTGACAAGTATATTTGCATCTGGACGCCCCATTAGTTATATAGGTTACTTTAGTTTTGCTCAGCAGCGCCATCTATTGTTAAATAGCTTTAGTGTTGCTGTGGCGGTACATCAGTTTGTCCAGTACAATAAATCGAGTAAAAAAATACTTTACTAGCGCCCCACGATTTTTTCACGTAGTTCCCGTTCCAGTTATTTTCCCGTGTTAAAAAATTGGTTGCCTGTAAAGTCGGTATACGGGTGAAAGTTTTACGTGACGACTTTGAGTGGTAAAATAATTTTACGGAAGGGACGCGTGCCTTTCACTTTTTATGTCTGTCTCTCTCGCTCTTAGGCGGGCTAGCCATGCCCAAGTGGAAAGGACGCGTGCCTCTCACTCGCTCTCGTTGTGAGCGCATAACGTGAGCGGAGCGTAACGCAGTTTCTTGAAGTGTCACCGGGCAAACCAATTTATAAGACGTTGTCACGTCAAAATAGTCTAAGTATGTAACATTAGATTTTTTTTAGATTTGCAGTGTAACGTATACGATTTCGGGGGAGGGTCATGTCCCCTGTGACCCCTCCCCCTCGGACCGCGCATGCGTAACGAGGCGACGGTTACCTACACGTAAAGTATTTACTGTGATCCGTCAATATAGTATTTTTTGAAGGATTTCAGTTTTTTACTGATGGATTAATACACTAGCCTACACGTTCAATATTTATTACGTCAGTATTGTGTCCGGTCTCCTGCTGTTTAAACGTCTAAAATGGCCACAGAGCTGAAAATTAAATTTAAAGGTCAAGCGAAAGCGATGGGCAAAAAATTGGTTACAACAAAGGGAAAGGTACACACATTTGAATTTAATGGCAGAAATTAAATTACATGGTGAAATGGATGATTACGAGAATTATTTTCGAATGCCTGAACCCTTCTTTGAAAAACTTCTGACAATAGTAACACCTTTTTTAACCAAACGAGATACCGTGATGAGAAAATTTATTACCCCGAGAGAAAAATTAGCGTTAACTTTGCATTACCTAGCAACGGGACTTTAAGGATTTTAAGGTTTTCGGCTATAATGTCATGGATACTTGCGAAACATTAATAAATGTTCTTCGAGACTATAAAGATAAATCATTAAAAATCTTATTGAAAAAGTAATATTTTTTTATTTATTAGCCTAAAACTTACATAGCAAAACAAGTAACTTACTAACTATAAATTTTCAGGGTTCCGTACCTCATTTGACAAAAACGGAACCCTCATAGGATCACTTTGTTCCCATCTGTCTGTCTGTTCGTCTGTCAAGAAATTCAAATCAAAACTTAAGAGGTCATTTCAGTTGTCCTAGGATTATGAAATTTGGCATTTTTGTAATATAGCTATCACGACAACGACGACGTCGTCGTCCTCCTCCAATGCTAGCGTAACGCGTACTGTCGTGATAAATATTGACGCGAGGCTACACGATCAATATTTATCATAATCCGACGGATCATCAATCCACAATCAAGAAATCTAGAAATCCATGAATAAATAATGACATACGTCAATACATTAGGTTACACATGGGTTACACGTTAATTAAATACCACGATACGTCATTATTTAATGACATATCACAGTAAATACTTTACGTGTAACCGTCGCGTCGCCTAAGTGTAATGATATACACTGTGTATGTAAGCCCGCCCGAATGTTCAGTTTTTGTTAAGGCCGTAAAACCAGTTTCGGTAGGACACTTATAACAAATCAGTCATTCAATGCATGCAAAAGCACATGCAATTTTTCATCAAGGTTTTCTTATGACGTAATTTTTTGCAAAATTATTTTCCGTAAACAGGCTTTACAACAATTTTTTTTAAACTGATTTAGGCAGAAGATACCACTAAAGATAAAAAGTTCCATGCATCTGGCAACTGGCAACACTACATGACAGTGACAGGAGACAGCACAACGTTCTGATTTGCCGAGAAATCACCAAAAATACAAAATTTGAATCGGCGAATGAAATCAAATATAAGCATTTAAATAAATAATTTACAATATTTGATATGATATTATATGCGTTATCGGTAAATCAAATAGCTCCCGAAATAATACAATTAACTTCAAAAACTTTCGAAGTTACACAAACGGACATAAACATTGCATGATTGCACAAGATCAAGATCACTTTTTGAAGGTGTACTGTGATAAGAGTCAGTGATAATGCCGAGCCACGGCATGGAAGACGAAGACAAGCCTTGCCGAGCGTGTTCTGACTTTAAGTCCTGGGCCAAGACCCGGAAAAAGGCCAATCCTTCAAAGACAGAAAAACCGACTAAGGTAAGGTTATCAAAACAATTTTCGAGATGTTTCCTGTCCTTGGGTAATTTATGTAATGATATATTAAGCAATTTGTCGTAGTGTCTTATCCAAGAACATAGTTGAATTTAATTTACATAAAACTATCAAGATTCGACGTTTTTTCCCATCAACTGTTCCGCTTTTACACAAGGATTGTCCCTAAATTGTGGTCCTAATCATAATTTAAAAAAATGTGTACCTAAGTAGGTTTAGAGTTTTAATTTTGCAAACATTTTTATTTCAGTCAACCTCTACAAAGACAGAACCAAGGAATGATTGTCCTTTAGATAAAGATGAACTAGGATCGGCGACATGGGGCTTCCTTCACTCAATGGCAGCCTATTTTCCAGACAAACCCAGCAGGGAAGAGTCGAGCAATATGGCCAAGTTTTTCAACATCTTTGCTCAATTTTATCCTTGTGAACCTTGTGCACTTGACTTTCAAAAAAGAGTAAGTTTGTAGATTACATACATGATTCAAAAGCTCTAGCCCTGTAAGGTACCAAGGTGGTGTCACTAGGTCTCTGTTATTTACAATCAGGCGGTCTTGCTCATATGCTATGTGTAGTTAAGGGCAATGGTTGGCAATATACGTAATTGATTGCATCATATTCTCAGTAATGTAAGCTATAATAGGAGTATCCAGAAAGGAAGAATGGCGATGAAATGTTCAAAAATATGTTACTTGAGTATATATTTTTACTCAATCAAAGTTGGTCTTTATTATGACTTGAAATTAAACAGAAATAAACAAATAGCAAAGTCAAAACCGATTAAGTTACCAAGTGATGGGTCCAGTTGAGCTTATGTTATGGCATACTTTCAATATAATCTTTAGGCAGATGATATTTACCATCATTCCATTTAAATATATACTCATTATTGTGCACACTTGCAATAAAAAAAAACTCAGGCCGAAGTAAATAATATAAACTATTGGAGGCCAGCTATTGACAACTGGTTATTTAAAATTACCAAAAACGAATATGTTGATGATGTAATAAAATAATACAGATGATGTGGGAAATAATACAGATTCAGTTACTGGTTTACATAAATATGCTATGGTTTATCTATATCATGATATTCCTATAATTTTTTTCAGCATAAAAGAAAATCCACCAAAGACAAAATCACGAGAAGAGCTCGCATTGTGGCTGTGCGAGCGACACAACACAGTCAACCGCAAGCTAGACAAGCCACTGTTTGACTGCAGTAAGGTGACAGAGAGGTGGAGAGATGGCTGGAAAGACGGCTCGTGTGATTAGCTAGGACCACATCATTTCACAGTCAAAGTTTTATCAGTTGTGTATAACATGTATCTTGTTTTGTCATTTTTTGTGGTATTTGACTATAAACAAGCACTGCCTGTCTGAAGTTAGTACTTTATCAACATTGTGTATGGATATTTTAACCAGCCCTTTTACCAAAAATTTACAGCTGTAGTTAATATCAGCATAGTTTTTTAATTTCTTCAGTGGCATTTTGTATTATAAAAAGCAATTTTATAGATATCCAGAAATTGTGTCAATACTATATAGATTGCATCAGTTTTTATTTGTGAAATAGCTTGAAATGTCTGATGCTGTCTTGTGTTTAGTAATGTTATTCAGCTGCAATGCTGTATGATATATCGAAACAGTATTTTTTTTTAGTAAATTGGGTTACATATATATAAATGCTTATTCTCAACTGAAAGGGACAGGGTCTACTTATCAATCAAACTTTTACAACCAATATTCACTTTTACAAATGTAAGAGAATAAAAAGCTCTTCTGGATATTATGTTGAGTGCAAAAAGAACAACAGCTGATTTTTTTCATGATATTGGGCCCTACAGAAATTTCTTGTGGATTTGTATGGAATGTGGATTAAAACAAGAGCCTTTTAATTTGACATTGAGATTATGAGCACCACACTGACATTCCCTTGAGATGTTTCATCCACCAGTATTAGATGAGGCAGTATCTTGTCACACCAGATTAAGCTCAAGGCCACTGGCATAAATGCTATAGTGATGATAATGGTGATGATGTCATAGAATCATTAATCTGGCATCAATTCTTCCCTTGGTGCAATTGTACTGGATAATGTCACAGTTGTGTAAGAGTTTGACTGTGAAATAGTATGAGAATGTATCTTGTAAGCAATGTTTTTGTTTCAAGTATTTTTGTGTTATGCATTTCAGTGAGTTAGTATTTTATTTCAGTTAGTATTGAAACAATGTGATTCTATGAACAAGTTAGTGCAAACTTATAATTTGTAGTTGTTTGTATATTCTGTAAAAAATGTATATTGATGTTTGTTACATAATTATATGGTGCTCTATTGAGTTTATAGATGAATTTTATTTACTTACCAATCTAGGTATAGCTTTATTATGTCCAAACAATTCCTAAGAATTATGCTTCCTGGGTAGTTTCATAGTGTTACCTATGGCTTTAAAATGATACACTCTTGGATAGCATGGTACAAACCCACAAACTATACTTAGTAAATGCCTAAAATTGTACCTGAATTATATAAAGAGATTGCAAAGCTAAAAGTTATACTGAAAGTAAAAAAAAATGTACAGCTATGCAGCACAAAAGACAACTAATATCTTACTCTTTTTAAAATATTGGCGAAATATGAATGGTTGTCTAGAAGAAATCGCGGTAAGCGACAAGGCTGCCATTTATAGCACTAGGTCAGTAATAAGTAATCTTCTGTATTTCTTCGCACTCTCTTTCTGTCTAAATAGACAGAAACACTACTTTTTATTTTAGACAGATTAGAAATTAGAATAATGTAGAACTCTTTGGTCTACAGATTTCTGGTTAAACTAGATTTCGCATGAACGCCATCCTTCCGATAAAGGGCGCTAACCGCTAACTGAAAGAAACTGGGAGTTCTTACTTCCGGGATCAAGAAAAGACGTATCATCAATTACAAAATGTATTTTAAAATGTAAAGTACGTAAATACAACATTTCCTTACAACATCTATCCATCACACCGTTATTCTCAGTCAAAACAACTTACAAATCTTCTCATCACAAATTGCTACAGTCCTCATGAAGACTACATATCTAACAAGACATTGTTGTCAATTTTATTTACAACATAACATTGTTTTTCCTGATCAATGTCAGGGAAAATTCTTAAACACTTAGTCACTTTCTATTCATCATCATAAAAACTTACTACTAGGGGGCCAACTCCAATTTCGCGAAAAAAGCTGTTCAATTTTTTTTATGACCGTGCTTACATAAAACACTGATTCACTCTCGACTTGAACCACGTGGCGCGACCAGTGTAGAAGACTACTGGGTGAGCCGAGCACTTTAATAACGATACAGATAAAACTCCAGTCTCGTGTTATTAGTGCAGTGCAGTGCAGTCCCCCGACCACTGGCGATTCTGCTATTTCGGATTTGTAATATGTGCAACATTCACTAGTCAAGCCCTTTCATTTGATACCCATATTGAGGGAGGAGGGGAAAAAATATGTAATTGGCCATTTTGTGGTAGCAGCCATCTTGAATCGATATTAACCCCAAACACAGCTAAAAACCACCGCACGGAAATTAATGTTCAAATAAAAAAAACCGCATCGAAATCTGTCCGTTTGAGCTCTACGGTGCCACAGACAGACATCGACGTCAAACTTATAGCTTTTTTGGTCACAGGTTAAATAAAAATGGTACGCGGAATACATGGCAACAATGTAATCAAAAACTGTTACTATAGCGTAAATTCGGAGACTGTTGACGAAAAATTATGGTACAGTACATCGATGTTCGATATTTGTTGTAACTTACTAACGGATCGAGTTGAAATTTGGAACACTGTTAGATTATAATCTGGAAGACCATATAGCCTACTTTTTATCCCGGACACGGGTAAAACCGCGGGCGCAGCAAGTGTATTATAAATGACGGCAGGTCCAATAGTGAAATTAGTTCATATTGATTAGAACGCGTCCCTCACTCCGATCGTTCACTCCGTTCAGTGCATCATTTCGATTGTTCTCATAAGAACTCCATTTCTCTCTCGATGCCGACGAACTTCAACTGTTCAGTGGGTCCATATCTGTAAGCAATACAAGTGAGATTAGCTTACGAGATCATTCAAATCTTACAAAAATTATACATGATGTGAAACTGGTTGTTTGGTATTCAATCACTACAGGCGACTGAACGGAGCGTGTTGAAATTCGGAATCCATTTAGTAGTGGAACGACTCTTGCCAGAGTCCGCCTGAGGAAGTTGCACACCTATGACAGTTATTCTACCGCCAAGCAGTAATGTGTAATGTACATTACTGTGTTCCAGTTTGAAGGGCAATGTTACCAGAGAAATTACAGGGTGACCAGCGCAGTGCAGTGCTAGGTAATGACTTGGAGTCTTCATGTTCTCATAGCTGCGTGTCACCGTACTGTTATGTGGCAGGCATGTTGCTTACATGTCCTGTTCGTCTAATCACTCTAGACTATAAAAAATACAGTCTGGAATAACACATTAATTTGTATACCAGGGATAT
The DNA here is from genome assembly GCA_017562165.1 of Ectropis grisescens. Taxonomy (NCBI): domain Eukaryota; kingdom Metazoa; phylum Arthropoda; class Insecta; order Lepidoptera; family Geometridae; genus Ectropis; species Ectropis grisescens. The sequence continues at coordinate 27,418,700 of CM029777.1, read as the reverse complement.
AGCGGGATCGGGAACCACACGTATGAAACAGCAGGACGCTGCTAGTAAAAACTAATGTATGAAATGTCGTCACTTGGTGCCGAGTGTTGAGGAAGGTTACAAGTTTTGCTGGATCACCAAACGTGACTCGGATTACATGACAAAAACTCAATGACGTCATTATCTACAATGACCATGACGATTGGATTTTTCGACATAATTCACGCTTCAACATGATTCTGTAAGGTTACGGTACAAGTTGTGATTTATCGCGATACAGGAGCGATCTCTTACGAGCGTCTCTCGTGACCGCGGCGGTTATAACGCTGTCGAAACGTCGAGGTAATTAAATGATAGTTTTGATCGTTAAGTCCTGTAAAGGGTTTAAAATAAGCGTCTTACGAGTTTATTAGGTTCAACATCCTATTTTTTTAGTAAAGGAATACATTTAGAGATAAACAAACAAATATTTATTTAGATTTTTCGAAAACGTGTACACTGACAAATCCGCCAGAGTTAAGGGCACAGTGGCGCTGGGTGCTGTTAGGAGCGGGTTATTTCATTAATTTGACCATTTACATTGTTGATACGTGAATCCTACTAAATCACGTCGAAACGGCAAATAAAGTTGGCTGGTCACAGGCAGTGTTTACGTTAGTGGTCTGCTATTTTGTGTTGCCCATGTAACCTGTATCTTAACATGGACGGCATAAAGCCCATATTTGAGTGTATTTTATTGGGCGGGTGGTAGCCGAGTCGTATAAATAAGTCAGTGCAGACCTGTAGCCTCACTTTTTTTCAGTCGCGCAGGAAAATCCCTATGGAGGACACTCCAAGCCCGCCGTAAGGAACTTCGTTCCAATAATAAACTCAACTCTGTACATCGAAAGGTGCCAACGTTAAAATTATAAATTTAATTTAGGCTGTATGTGCCAAAGTCAAAGAATTCTATTTGTGACATACATAGCTGTTGAAGCCATTATTCTCCTTGAAATCGTAATAAAATTGTAATCTATTTGTCTTCAATTATTTTCATTAATTGAACATGTTATTATTAATTATCTATTAGTATATTATTTTAAATTATTTGTGTATGAGGACGTAAAATTGATTTATGTATTTATATTGCTGTATTTAAAATTAATTGTTAGTTAGTATTATCAAATTATCATTCGGAAGAATCTATGTACTCCTTATTGTACTCCCCGTCTTCCATTATTAATTTATTTTTTACCATCCTACAGTTGCCTAGAAGAAATCGCTCTTAGCGATAAGGTCGCCAGTTGCTTCTTTATTTTATGTTTTTTTTTCTGTGTTATTTTTCTTTAAGTGCAATAAAGAGTTTATCTATCTATCTATTTGTGTGAGTGAGCGTGTATGAAGTGTGTGTTGTGATCATAAATACAGTAGTAGTGTGCGCAGCAAGTACCTGTAGTCGAAGAACAGCTCCTCGCCGGGCTGGATGGCGCGCTTGGCGAAGATGCCGATGCGGTGGTCCCCGTTCACCATCATCACCTTGGCGTAGCAGTTGGGGTTGATGCTGTGGTTCGCGAAGCGGATCTTGTTACCCTTGCGGGTCGCGTCCACCACGAAGTCTGCACGAGAAATAATAATTCAGTGTGACCTGGCCTCATGACCGGGTTGTAAGTTTGCCTGAAAAGCCGAAGTTCGTGGGTTCGATTGCCGCTGAATACAAATATTTAGACAGACAGACACACAACACACTTTATTGATACACTACAAGAACAGGATCCACAGTAAAAGGTAACAGTAACATATGTTTAACACATTGCATCTCACTCTCCATAAAGATCCGGTAACATCCAAGTAATTATTTTAAGTTAAAAGTCACCACACAAGGTGCCAACTGGAGAGATAATACCTTCATGACGCACCGCAACGTTACACAAGACACCCACCCCTTCCCTCCCTAAATAGATTTACGTAATACATAATTGAACGGCCCCTAACGTGACAAGTTGGCGGCCTCATAGCTAAAAGCGATATCTTCCAGGCAACCTTAGGATGGATAGTTATGTATCTCTTTGTTCTGTATTTTTGGGTGTTCCTATAATTATGTATTTACGACTACATGAGTATTATATCAGCTTTCCTATCAGCAATCCTGCGAGATGATCTCTCCACACAAACACACATACACACCCTCACACACACATACACTTATATTGACTTATATTGATTGGCCTAGTGGCTTAGTTGGTAGTAGCTCTGCCTGCGAAGCCGAGGGTCGTGGGTTCGATCCCCACCAAGTGCAAATATTTGTGTGATGAATTCAAATGTTTGCACTGTGTCTGGGTGTTTCTATGTATAATAAGTATGTATTTAAAACTATATAAGTATTATATCAACTATTTGGCTGCCATCACACAAGCTTTGCTTAGTTTGGGCTCAGATGGTGTTGTGTGTGAGTTGTCCACCAATATTTATATTTATACACAGGCACGCACCGTTGTTCAGGTTGAACAGGAAGGAGCACATGTACTTGTCGTAGACCTTCCCGCGCCGGTCGGCCTCGTCCTGCGAGATGATCTCCCCGCAGTACTCGGAGATGAACTCGTTCTTGTGCGCGGCCTCCTTCAGGAAGATGCCCCAGCCGGCCACGTCCGACGGCGCCAGCAGCAGGTGCTTGTGGAGCCCGCTGGAACATACATACATGTAATGTATTTAAATTTTGATATCGTGATGGGACGAGCAAAACATATATCTGATGGCTGTCTACTTCACACAAACCGTTGCACAATACGTTTCCGCTATAGAGGAGGCTAGGCGTTCCCCCTCCACGTTCATGAAGCAGTGGGAAGGTTCACCTATGCACGACTGTACAGGCACGTTTGAATGCCCCCCACGTATTACCGCAGGGCCGGGTAGTCCCTCCCCTGCGTATCCGTCACTGTCAGTTTGTGCAACAACGCAAACCTGGTCCTCCCCACGTACCAATGAACAACGCACTCCCCCCCCCCCCCCACTCACCGTTGCACGGACACGTTCCGGCAGCAGGGCGGGCCGGGCGGCGCGGCGAGCGGCGCGTCGGCCCCGCACGCGGTGCACAGGTCGGGGTCGCACTCGCGCACGCCGAGGTAGCACGGGCACTGCTTCGTGTTGCACTGCGCCTTGCAGCGGCACCCCGGGAACCGGTTCTGGCCTGAGAAAGGAGAACATACTGCCTGTCAGAGGATATCTTTAATATGGCCCACTACATCTACCTTGGCTCCCAAATCTGCAACGATGGCAGCTGTGCCCCCGAGATAATGAGGCAAATGGGAATGATTAAAGATGCTATGGCTCGTTTGGAAGAAGAGAGGAAAAGGTATTAAAACCAAGATCTAGTTGAGAGCCCTGATATTCCCTATTTTCCTGTAAGGCGTGGAAACGTGGACGATTCCAGCCCGAGAACTCCCGGGTCGACGCCAAATGCCGATAACACATGGCACACGAGCACTGAATCACGAACTGGAAGCGCTGATTGACAAGGAAACGATCGTCAGATTCCGTTAATTTCACCGGTTTGTACGGGAGAAATGGAAGCGCACAGAGCGGTAAAAGTTACGACCAAGTGGAGCCCACAATAGAGCAGACTGGTTGGGAAATCAAAAAGCTATGAAAGGATTACGTAGAAGATCTCAATGGAAGCATGAATAGCATTACAGCATGGAAATGAAAGGCAGAGCGACATGGAGGAATGTCCTTAAGGAGGCCAAGACGAGCCAAGCGTTGTAGCGCCAAAAGAGAGAAGAATGTAGTAATACGTAACATGCGACACGAACGGAATATTGCGTAAATCCAGCAGATGGACATCAAGATACCGGCCTAAGCTCAGTGTCATTAATGACTTTGGGAAACAGTAAAGATTATAAATATGTCAATTGTAAAAAAAAGGAATAGTGGCTATTTTGTTTTATGTCTGTAAATTTATGAGTTATCTGATTTTGTAATTTTTTTATTAACCTTTTATTAATTTCTTATGGATCATTATTGATTGTTTATATTAGGTCCTTACATATGAAATTGGTGTTTAGCCATACTGGCCACTTTGATCTCAAATCTCTCCTTTATGGTTAGGAATTCCAATTTCAAATTTAAACAGGTTCATGCTTTTGTGTTTTTAAAATCGTAATTAATGTTATTTCCTCTTTTGATTTTTTCTTTCAGTGAGTAAGTTTCCGTAACTGAAAACTTGAAATAACGCGTTATTTACGAGTACGAGTTCCATCGTGGCCCCAAAAAAAATTGCTTGTGAGCGTTTGGTGGGCTAGTGCCGGTGTCGTTCACTACAGAATCGTTCGCTTTTTTAAATCTGGCCAGATGATTATGGCAGATTTGTTTTGTCAGCAATTGCCAACAATGTTGGAAAAGCTAGCTGCTAAACAATCGAGGCTGGACAATCGCGCTAGCCCACTACTGCTTCAGAACTACGCTAGAGTACACACTGCTCAATAGACCGCTACCACATTAGCAGAGCTTTAATTGAAATGTCCTCCACTGTACTCCCCGGACCGAAATTCGATTTCTAAATTTGGATAACTTCTTGCAAGGGAAAAAATACAACTCCGATAGGGCAATCCTTAAAAAGATTATATTGATTCCCGCCCGAATATTTTTGACGTGACAACGTCATATAAATTGGTTTGCCGGGTGACACTTCAAGAAACTGCGTTACGCTCCGCTCACGTTATGCGCTCACAACGAGAGCGAGTGAGAGGCACGCGTCCCTTCCACTCGGGCATGGTTAGCCCGCCTAAGAGCGAGAGAGACAGACATAAAAAGTGAAAGGCACGCGTCCCTTCCGTAAAATTATTTTACCACTCAAAGTCGTTATATATATATAGAGACCAGTGAACTACCTATGAGATGGTAAAAGTGCATAGCAATGGTACATCAAACCATGTAGCCTACATACATTGGTTAAGTAAATACTTTTTATATTGACTTTAATGATGCTCCTCCCTTACAAAACACCAATTTCATATGTAGGGACATAATAACTTAGATTTCTGTTGAAGATCTTAAACATAAGATAGTGTACTCACAGTCGCTGCTGCACTGGCAGAACTTCTCGCAGAAGTTCTGCGACTGCAGGCACGGGCACAGGCTGTCGCACGGCTGCCCCGGGTGGTCGCACGGCGTGTAGTTGTATCTGCGGCCGAACACAAACGGGGCTGGGTTACTATAACTCATTGTGAAATACCACCTCATTTACATGAGATGAAGTAACAATGGAAACTTACAATTACATACAATTAAACACACATTTTCCAAATAAGTTAATTGTATAAATCTTTACACAAATTATTAAAATACAAGTATGATTGATTTAGAAAAATGCCCATCCAATTCTGTAAACATAACGGCAAAGATTTATTTATTCACATTCAACTTAAAGAATTGTATACAAAAGATGTTTCATAAGCAAGTATGTTGCTAACTCCTGGTTTGCTGGTCAGGCATATAAATGTTAGTTAGTATAGTACTACATGCTCCCACAATTTAATTTTAGCCGAATTTCATAGGCATTACATATCAAATAATTACAACTAAAATTAAAATACTAAGCTACAACATAATAATATTTTACAGATTTTCCGTGGGCTGCGAAATGAGCTCAAGCGTCACGTTCGTAAATGAAAGAAATCTTCGGTTAAACACGGATGGTCTAGATGGCCATGGTCATGGCCACGCCCTCCGGTTTCACCCGCATAGTTTCTTAAGTGAGCTATCAATTTCTGAGTAACTAGTTTTCACTTCTATCGGCAGTCCCTGACTGTCAATATTTTTTATGCTGCTCGTCTATACGTCAGAGTGCGGGTACTCACACATGGTGCGAGGCGGAGTCCTTCTTGAGCTGTATCTTGCGGCAGTGCACGGACCACAGGCGGTGCTTCTTCTTCTTCTTCCGCGGCGGCGTCAGCTCGGCCTCCACGCGACACTCCTCCTGGCCCGTGTTGATCCAGTACGTGTACACCTGCGGGTATTGACACTACATAATAATGTAGCTAAAACTATTCATAAACCCTACAAATTCCTTAGCCACGTGCGGCGCTAAAACCATTGATGATAGAATAAAATGATGTCCTACAGCTTTGTGGAAAGAACACATCATCTACAGTAAATATCACAACTCTACATGGGTAACATTTATAGTAATGTTATTATTATTTTTTTATTCTATAAATAGAATCTAAATAGACCACGGTGATTTAGTTATATTAGCCCAAGATCTCGAACAAAGGCCTCCCTCTTCTTCCATCTTTGCCTCTCTACAATGGTATCCGTCGAGAGCTTACGTGATCCCCGTTGTGGACATTTAGCTAAATAAAGTATCATAAGTATGTATTTAAAATTACATAAATATGCATATAAGCAATTTTGCTACCGTAGTACAAATTTTGCTTAGTTTGGGGTTAGTGTTGTGCGTGAGGTGTCGCCCAGCGACACGTGACCACACGCGCACAGTTACCTGCTGGCAGGTCTTGGAGAGCATGAGCTGCGCGATGGCGCAGTAGTTGGAGGGGAACACCTTGTGCAGCGCGCGGAACAGCGACTGGTCCGAGCCCGTCCACTCCGCGTCGCCGTCGCCCACCGTCAGACCTGGCCGACACGAGACACATTTGAGTTGTGAGTGACGTCACGCTTTCGTAAAAATCGTACAACGAAAACGTCTACCGAAATTTCTAAGTATCTTCGTAATTTTTTGCTTATGAAGCAGGAGAAAAATATGTGTACTATTATTTAATAAATCTAACTGACGGAGTAATTAATTTTCTTAGTCATCATGCCTATAATGTCTCGAATATCACTTCCAGAGAATCCTTTATCGATAAACTAGAAGACAGGACACTTTAGTTCAATGATGTATTAGATGTAAGCTACGCACCCAGAGCGTTGTACGCGGGCTCCGAAGGCGGCTCGCCGCCGGCCTTGAGGTGGACGCCGTTCGAACTCCAGTTGCTGTTACTAGAGTTGCTATTGCTGCCTAGAACAACAAAGATTGGAATTAAAACATTTTTATAAATGTACGTTTAGCCGGTAACGTTGTGGTCTAAGACGGAGCATGTAATGAAGCAAGGAAGGCGGCAAGGTATTCTAATCCCTGGCTTTAAAATGGTTCAATTTCAAAATAAGTAAACTATATAGGGATGGTACTTGTGTGTTTATTGGGAACTAAATGTTAAAGATAGACCTTCCGACTTGAGACTTGCCGCAGAGACTTGAAGTACACATGATAATGGGTCCCCACCACCGCGACGTAGATGGTTATCTTGATTTAGCCATTTAATCCTCGTCATCATCATCTTTGCTGCATATTTATGCATAAGCAGCCCACTAAATGTTCCCACTGCTGGGACTCGGGCCCTGCTCTCGCAACGAGAGTCAATAATTCACCACACAGTGCGGGTTTGGAGGATGACACATGACTCCGAAATATTCTAGGAACATGTCGGTTGCCTGCAGGCATAAATGTGGTATGTTACGCGGACGACACTCTTATCATATCAGAGGGAACTACGTTTGAGGAAACAAGCCAATTAGCAGAACGAGGGATAGCGATAATCATCTCCAAAATTCAAGAATTGGGTCTTAGTATTGCGCCTCATAAGACTGAAGCTTTATGGTTTCACAACCTACCAAGAGGAAGGGAACCACCTCGTTCTTCAATATGCGTTGGCAGTGTAGAAATAGAAGTGGGACAATTTTTAAAATACCTAGGGCTCGTCTTGGATGGTCGTTGGCGTTTCGACGAACATTTTAGTCGTACTGTACCTCGTATCGTCAGAGTAGTAGGTGCTCTGCATAGACTGCTACCGAATCTTGGGGGACCAAGTGAAGAGGTTCGTCGCCTGTATGCGGGAGTAATTCGCTCGATGGCACTCTATGGAGCACCTGTGTGGTTTGAGAGGCTGTCAAGCGTAAAGCGCAATAAATCCAAGTTCAATAGTCTTCAAAGAACGTTGGCTATACGTATTGCGAGGGGCTATCGTACCATATCGTTTGAGGCGGCGACCTTGATTTCACGATTTCCTCCGCTAGACATTCTGGCTGAAATGGATGCTCGGATCTATCGTCGCTTGCATCATGATACTCCATTGAATGATCCAGGGTTGAGGAAACGGGAACACGACTTTGTATTAGAGAAGTGGCACCAGCGACTCCTCGAACCGCAAAACGTACGACAACGTGCGGTCGAAGGAATTTTACCTGGTTTTAAAGAGTGGGTAAAAAGAAAGGATCGTGTAACCTTTCGACTGACACAGGTTTTGACAGGACACGGTTGCTTTGGTGCTTACCTTAATAGGATAGGTCGGGAACCAACGGCGCAGTGTCACCATTGTGGGATGCCCGAAGACTCGGCACAGCATACACTCGAGGGGTGTACGGCGTGGATCTCGGAACGTCAGGGCTTAACAGCTAAAATAGGTCAGAACCTGTATCTGTCGAAAGTGGTATCAGCCATGCTGGCGGATCCAACAGCGTGGAAAGCAGTAGTTGACTTTTGCGAACGGGTAATTTCCCAGAAGGAAGACGCCGAGCGACAGCGCGAAAGGGCTGATCCCACACGGAGACGTCAACGGCGTAGAGGTGGTAGAGGCGGTGGCTCTTAGCCCCCTTGACCCTGGAGCCGGGGTCTTAACAAGAATTCGGCTTCGGTATACCCTGCCTATCGTACGAGGCGATTAAAAGGGTACCTATGGGCTCGAAGACGGATAGGCTTGGGGGCCTAACGTCCTATGAATAGCGAACCCATCAAAGGAAAGGCTACGGCATGGTGCGGCCAGTGTCGTTTAGTCCATCACCCAAGGAAGGTGCTCCAGGCAAAGTGTCAAAAAAAAAAAAAGGTACATGTCGGTTTCCTCACGATTTTTTACTTCATCGTTTCAAGTTAGCGGGATTACACACATGACATCGAAAAGACAGTGGTGCGCGTGGGATTTGAACCCAAGGCTCCGGATCGGCAGTCGCCTCTTTTCCCTACTACACGACCAAGCAAATCAGTGTGCAGCTATGCACACTGATTTGCTTCACATGCTAGCTATAAATGCTCGTCGCCTCTTTACATTGGGCGGTCACATGTGCTTTAAAGTCCGTCTTTAAAGCCGTTGGTCCATCAGTAGGCCAATCAGTTTGGCTTCCTCGGCCAGATCGACCGGACGCCAGACATGACTATGTCCGAGTGGTTCGTATTACCGTTCGCTGTGGTATTCCTTGGTGGACCTTCCTGTTGGAAATTCGACCTTTTGCAGGGAGCGTAACGTACCTTTTTGATATTTGTTGCTATCGTTGCTGTCTTCAGACGAAGCGTCGTTGGGAGAGTCGAGAGCTTGCGGTTTGCCCTCCTCGCCCTCCGCCGCTCGCTCGCGCGCCAACTTCTCCCGAACACCCTCCTGGTAAAGTAACAATCTATGCTAAGATCTACACAGAGGGCAGATTCTGTATGTTTATAAGATTGAAACTACTGCAAAGGCTGCTAAGGCTCCGTACAATTCTATTACCATTTAATTTAGAGTCAATGTCATAGCAATTCAGTACAGCTGCTTTTTTTTATCCATAATAGGTTTGCGCTTGACCGCCAGCTCACCTAATGTTAAACGGCAATGTGGTCTACAATGAAGCACAGTAGGCATACCTAGAAGATACTGATTCACTGACCACAAGAAAACAATCAGAAGACATCCCAAGACTCAGGCAATAAAACGGCATACATACAATTAATTATTCTAGCACTATTTGCATGTACAAGATTTTTTTTATAAGTTTTACATTATTCCGAGCGTTTAGTTACAACTCTACAGTTTACATAGTATTATAGTGGTATTGTAAATATTAAAACTTTTGCTATTTCGAATTTGACTTACATGTAAACATTGATAATAATCATTATATTGTTAATTTACAAAATTCTATTTATTTTTCTAATTCAATAAAATTTAAAATGTGGTTGTCTAAGTTTATATAGTCGGAGGAAGGCCTTGGTATCCCATCGCACAGGATAATCCTAGTTTGGGTGCCAAGTTCGTCTAACTAAGTTTATATATACTTATGTACGAACGATTTATATGTATTCTATGATTTTACCAATGTTTGTTGATGAAATAAATGATTTGATTTGATTTAATGTGTTCCAATCAATCATTAGACAATGGAAAATATCATACAATAGAAGACAATTACAAAAAGCTATTCTTATTTCAATGTTAGTTGTTATAAAAGTAGTACAGTTAATTACCAGTAACATGAAGCAGTTACTCCCGCAGGGGTCAGAACTGCACTTGAGATCAGGGCCCTTGCGCTTGGTCAGGTTGGGTCCCGGGTGGCAGGCTTGCAGACCTACGTACACAATTGTCTATCACTGCTTGCTACACGCATATACAATACAATACAAAAACACTTTATTGGCACCACAAACAAAGTAGACAATAAGTAACATATAAAATAACAAAAACATAATGGGCACAAAAGGCAAATCTTATCGCTAAAAGCGATCTCTTCCAGATAAATATCCGTATCTTGAGGATTTTATTTTTGACCAATTTAAGTAAAATGTTGAAATTCTGAGAAGAAATGTACAGAGCACCTGAAGACACCACAGGATGCCTGTGTTCAATGCCCTATATCGAAAAATGGCAATAGAAACTGACTAGATTTTAATCAAGTTTTCATAAAAAATTTGGTAAGAACGACGAAAATTCAACGAAATTAAAATGTATTTAATCCAATTATAAAATTGCTGTAACTTTTTACAACACACTCTCTTAAGGTGAAAAATAACACAGAATTACAACACAAAGATATACCAATTTCCAGAAAATTTGATTTTTTACACAATGTGATGTGACTAAAAGATTAAGTATTATAAAATTTTCTTTTTGGTGTTTAATAAGATAGTTAAGTTACCATGAATTGTTTCAATAACAATATTATAAATGCAACTGATAAACTAATAATAAACTATCATATACTCGTAGTTATAATATCAATTCATATGATACAAATGAACAGATACAAAGGAATACAGTAAACAAAACACATGAGTACATATAAATGACTATGCATGTGATCAATAGCCGTGTGTGTCGGTCTGATTGTTTTTCCAATACGAATTGAAAGAATACCTGTTTTAAAGCAAAACTATGATCGTTTGGAAGATAAGAGCATGAAACGCGCAACCTGTAAGGGATAAAATCTACATTATTTTTTGTTTGCTACGTTTGACAGAAGTTAAAAATGCTATGTTTAATAATTAACAAAAGACAAATAAATGGTTTCATTGCCCGATTGAGAGAGACGCTAACATACGGCGCTATCGAGACGCGAGCGGTGCCATCCCGCCAAACTTCCGCTTTTCTGAGACACCTACAATTAGCGTACGGGATAGAGGCTTGCACACGCTTTCGATAGCTTATAATAAGTAGATATAAATCTCTTCGTTGACCTTGTGCACGGCTATTGATTAATTAACATTACAAATATTATAATAAGCATGCATGTAATATATCGGGGCAGAAAAATATATTAGACAGAGATATGTTGAGAAATAGCAGGGAAAAGCTAATTTGCTACAAAATAATCTGATGATATGAATATAATTATATTGGCAGGGCTTGAGGAAAGATGAGAGTAATGAATATTGGAGACGACACGAGAATATTTCTATCAAGACGATGGTATTGCAGTGAATGGGTCGTTTACTCTTCACGTTACATCTGCGCAGTAATACACCGAACTTGCTTGAACGATAGCCGTTAAATTAATTTAAAATAGGTTACTGAGTTAGGCAAATTAACTGTCTGTCAAATTAATTAACTGTAAAAAAGTTGTATTCTCACGGCCATTTACACAATGGGGTCTAACCCCGAAATTTCAGAAGAAATCAGCTACATTTGATTGAATCCAAGGGACAGGTTATTTGCATTTGTTTGGCTTGGTTCTATAGTTAAGTATGATTATTTTAATTTAATAACTTTCTTTTCATACGATTTCCGTAGAAGTTTCAAATTACTAAAAAAGCTGGATTGAACCAAGGCATATCATCAAGTTTACTATTCAAAGGAGAAAGGATTAACTGGGGCCGGGATTTCGTAAGTCGATGTATTACTGTACGGTGAGAGTACCGGCCCAGAGCAACAGAAAGGTGGAATTGACCCAGGAGTGCGCCTTACCTGCCGCCTGACTTCCTGCCAGCCAAACAGAACAACACACTGTTACTTCCCTAGTCAGAACTTGCTACTCGCTATATCCCACACTCATCACATATCACGCAACTCTGTGTCCTTTAGCAAACAGTCAGCAGCTTAATGTTTGTCTACAGCCACATCGTCTGTATTAAATTAATTTAAAACCTTCATCACTTTCAATCCTTCAATCATTTCAAATCCCAACACCATGTGGTGTAGGCGAAATATAAATACTGTTGATTTAACTGTTTTCGCGTAACCGCCAGTAAATGTACGGGAAATAAGAAAAGCACCTCATAGCAGACATAAATAAATACTAATTTTCCATATTACTTTTAGCCTTTCAGTGGTTGGTAACATCAAATCAACAAATCAAATCTGTCGTTCAGTTGGTTAACAAACAGTCAGGTGCTGACTGTTCATTTAATCAAGACATACATAGATTTGTTATATAATTGGTCCACTACAAACTTTGTAGAACACAATTTTATTGAGTATACACATAACAAACTACTGGGTGGCCGACTTGCACTACAGAAAATGAGCATTCAATTATGGATTTAAATTCGTGAACAGAAGATATACTCTAGAGTGGTATCAAATTTGTGACAAGCTCAATTCCCCAGTGCTATCTAATATAATGATATCACTGTAAATTGTGTCGTAACACTACAAGTTTAAACTCATATTCAGATAATATGAGTTTAATGTTTTGTTGTACTTGACTTGGATTTGAAAGGAGACTTGGGGAATAAGTAAGCTACAACCTGTAGTGCGGCCAAGAGACTGAAACTGAACCCTCCACAACGAAAATAAGACATAGCCGAATTTAGCACCTTCCCTTTTTTTGAGATCAGTTAAAAATGATAGGAGTTTATGTAGTTTGACTTTGTTACACCACACAGCGCCTCCATTATAACCACAAAGTTGTAAGTAAAATTACCACAGTTGGTGACTGTAGTCAGTTACTAATATTAATTTTATAAATATAACTATTTACATAGACACTACACATTATAATTACTTTATAGAAGCATAATATAAATAATTATTTATTAATTAAGACACTATCAAGTTTTTTAGCAAGCAATGAAAAATCAATCATTTGAAAAATAGTATTAGAGTGTATATTAATAAATAGTATCATCAACAACCTACCCTCTTTACTAAACAGTGCCGTTTATAGTGTAGTTTATCGTTACATATTACATAGACCCCATAGATAAAAAACTGAAATAGAATATATAACATTAGTTATCCAACGAGATAGGACGAATACAAGGCTCCACCCCAGACGCAGATGTACAGAGTACTCACGGTGCAGGAAGCAGTCGTACTTGAAGCAGCGGCGGCAGAACAGCGTGTGGAAGGAGTGCATGGTCTGGTCGCGAGACACGGACTCCGCCAGCGGCCCGTCGATGTTGGGCGTGCACTCCGGCGGCAGCGCCAGCGGGGTCGCGCAGCGACGTCAGCTCGATGTACCTGCCAAACAAATCAATTATCATTATTTCACATTCCTCCATATCAAAACTTGTCAGAAATGGCTTTACTAAGTACTAACATCGCCCCATGGTACAGCCATGTGAATTGACGTAAGTCCCAAAAAAAATGTTGGTTATATATTTATGTAACCAATAATTGGTTGTCTGAAAAGTTGGCTGATTTACGGAAGACAGTTTTAACGTGACAACGTCATAACAAAACATTGATAGATGCAGCGTAAGCGTACAATGTGCGTAACGGGACACTTTTTCGTGCATGCAGCCGACGCCGGCTCGTTAATACTATACTTGAAGTACCATCAGTGTGTACTCACTTCTCCCGCAGCTCTTGTGCAGTGCCTTTGTCTGGGAACTGAGCGCTGATGGCCTGGAAGATGATGTAGATGGGGAACTGCTTCTCGTTGATCACACGCTTCTCAACCTCCTTGCCCGGCTCCTTTTCCCGTTCTTTTTCCTTTACATTCTGATCTTTTGATGTGTCTTTCTGAAATTAATTTATTATGTTTCAATGGAAAAACTAGATATAATATTCAAAACCAATGCAAGAAGAAGCTGTTACTAACTTCAACTTTTTTCTTATGGCTTCCATTCAGTAATATTACCGTACTTCAGCTGGCACAAACCCTGTTTTCAACATGACAGCTAAAGGATTGCACTCACGCAATAGCATAATGAACCGGCAGACGCAGTGTGGGACGGCCTCCGACGATGGACCGATGATATCGTCTCGGTCACAGGAACTCGGTAATAGAGGGGGGCACAACATCGGTCATTGTTGAATTCTTTAGGGGAAGGCCTGTGTCTAGCAGTGGACATCTGCAGGCTAGAGACGATAATGATGATGATGATGAATAGCACAATACTATCACACAAATCAAACTAGTACAAGACAAGTAGTTAACACAGAACAATCCTAGTAACATGAGCGAGAGTATAGATGCAAAGGTCATCATGACAAGCATTTTGTTTGGAAAAAGAGGGTCAAACCTACTCATGTAGCAAATTAATAATTACAATAGATGCCTGAGATCCTGTCCTGTGTGGTCCTTATAAGTATATTCCCGTAACTATAACGTAAGTGATAAGCCCGTGTTCGTCCACTGCTGGACATAGGCCTCTCCTATAACACGCCACTCAGCCCGATCCTCGGTCTTACGCTTCCAACCGCCACCAGCTCTCTTACGTATATCGTCACTCCATCTAGTCTCAGGGCGTCCTACACTACGTTTACCAATTCGCGGTCTCCACTCCAGAAACCGTCTACCCCAACGGTTATCGGGTCTGTAACAGATGTGACCGGCCCATTGCCACTTCAGTTTGCTAATACGCTGAGCTATGTCGGTGACTTTAGTTCTCTGACGAATGACTTCATTGCGAATGCAATCCCTCAGAGAAACCCAAAGCATAGCTCTTTCCATAGCTCGCTGAGCGACTTTGAGCTTTCGGACCATTTTGACTGTCAGTGTCCACGTTTCAGCACCGTAGGTCATAACAGGTAGGACGCACTGGTTGTATACTTTTGTTTTGAGACTTTGTGGGATGGGTGACGAGAAGACTAGACGAAGTTTACCAAACGCTGCCCAGCCCAGCTCGATTCTTCTCATGGCCTCACTCTCAAAGCTACATCTGCCTAGTTCGAGCGTCTGCCCTAGGTAAATGTATCTCTGAACAATTTCGAGAGTGGTTCCATTTACGGCAATCGGCCCCGGAGCAACGAACTCGTTGCACATGACTTTGGTTTTATCCAAATTCATCCGGAGGCCGATGCGTTGCGAAGCGTTAGCCAAGCTGTCCAGCATACACTGCAAGTCCTCCAGCGACTCTGCCATAATGACGATGTCGTCTGCAAATCGTAGGTGAGAGATGTACTCGCCATTGATGTTTAGGCCATGTCCAACCCAATCCAGCGTCTTAAACATAACCTCTAGTGCGTTTGAGAACAATTTCGGGGGAAATTACGTCCCCTTGTCTCATGCCTCGCTGCAGAGGAATATGTCTTGACTGCTGGTCTTGAATTTGGACTTTCATCGTAGCGGCGTCATACAAACACCTCATCACCTCGATGTATCGCCAATCGACTTGGCATCGCTGTAAGGACTCCAGAACAGCCCAGGAATCGATTGAGTCGAACGCCTTCTCATAGTCCACAAACGCTAAGCAAAGAGGCCGATTGTACTCCTTTGTTTTCTGTACAATCTGCCGTACCGTGTGAATGTGGTCTATGGTGCTGTACCCACTTCGAAACCCGGCCTGTTCAGGGGGCTGAAACTCGTCGAGTCTTCGGGCGAGACGATTCGTGATAGCTCTCGAAAATAACTTATAGGCATGGCTCAGAAGCGATATTGGTCGATAATTCTTTAAAAGGGTTTTATCTCCCTTTTTGAAGCATAGGATGACCACACTTCTGTGCCATGCCTGTGGAGTTCTCCCCGGTCAAGAGGACGTCATTAAACAGTCAGTTGTTGAAGCTCTTTTATCAGTGGGGCCCCACCTGTCTTTAGAAGCTCTGTTGTAATTCCGTCCTCGCCCGCGGCTTTTCCATTTTTAAGTTGTCCATCACGATTGACATTTGACATTATTCTTTAGTATTATTTTATTATGTACACAGATTATTTATGTACTACATAATTTTATTGTAAGTGACGTTACCAAGTGTTCTTTTTGAAATAATGGTTCGAATAAATAAATTGAATTTCGTCTAGACTTATTTCCGGCAGTTCTTCGGTGTAGTGGCGAGTCAGAGTGGCCCTTTTGTCTTCGTTTTGTGGGAGATGAGGAGCATGCGATGCGTACAGCTGGCTGTAAAAGTCTTCCACTTCCGAGAGAACATCAGCTTTAGATGTAACGACTCTCCCCGTTGAGATAAGTATATTAGAAATAATGTTTAATTTCCAATCTTAGAATATACATTTCTGATTTCACAAAATACTGAGATTGGAAATTTACTTATATGTACCAATAATCATATATATATTTAGTAGTGGTACGACTCTTGGAGTCCGCCTGGGGAAGTACCACACCTTTGCCAGTTATTCTACCGCCAAGCAGTAATGTGCAAACATTACTGTGTTCCAGTTTGAAGGACAATGTTTCCAGAGAAATTACAGGGCTTAGAGATATAACATCTTAGATCTCTGGGTGACGAGCGCAGTGCAGTGCTAGGTAATGATTTGGACTCTTCATGTTCCTTCTTCATGAATATGTAATACTTTGACTAAATGTAATGCAGTTAGTCATTTTTCTACTAATAAAGGAACATTTCATAGGACACTTGCCTCTTTATCCTCCTTGGAGAGTCTAGCCTCCCTTTCCTTCCGTTCTTCAGCAACCTCCTCCTTGGTCTGGTAGGCCATGAGTGCGTGCACCAGGTCCACAAACAGCTGGTCGTCAATGAACCCGCCTTCTTTGTCACCTGAAATGTAAGGCAGCTTGTTATATATTGTGTTACTTGTGTTATTACTTTTCAGAATCATTTAGATTAAATGTTAAGTTTCTTCTAGAACAGAGATATAAATAAATATATAAATGTTGGTGGTGACATACAACACTATCTACACCCAAAGTAGGCAAAACTTCTACTATGGGAGCTAGATAGCTAGACAATACTTACATATTTTTATATACTTACTTATTATACATAGAAAACACCCAGGCACAGTACACATATTTGAATTGATCATACAAATATTTGCACTAGGTGGGGATAGAAAGCACAACCCATGGCTTAGCGGGCAGACTTACTACCGACTAAGCCCAAAGGCCATGAGAAACGAGAAACCTTTACATTGCTAACATAATTTAAGTAATTTTTAATAGTCTTAGTCTATTTTCACTAGAAACATTGTCCAGACAAAATATAGTAGGCATATGATTGCTTGGAAGTAGTTGGTAGTAGCATTATTGGTGAAAATGTGATACTTCCACAGATGACTTCTGCAAAAGAGCCTTATCACCAAAAATGTGTTCTAGTCAGACGGCTCGAAAGCACCAAGCGTGATCCAATTATAGAGCAAAGGCTATGAAGTGCTTTTTATAAATATAACCAGTATAGTTTTAGTAGTGATGATTTAAAGTTCCAATTCAATCTATACAAAATCCTATTGAAGCAAAGATGTGTTGCCACACACCATGTATTTATTAATTGGTGTTTGTCGAGCATGTTGCGGATCATTCACCATATTGCAAATAAATTATACACTAGACTACTGTAGCACAACCACAGGCAAAAGCATAATCAAATTTTTTTTAAGATAGGACCTAAGGCAGTCAGCCTCAATTACCTCTATTGCTCATGACTCTTTGGGCAAGAGGAGAAAGTGCAGCGCCATAACTGTGCTCCTTGGCTTACGAATTTGGATGATAATAATGTATTTTCACTAAATATGATGAAGGGTAATCATTTTACAAACTATGTATTCCTATTATTTTATGTATTTAATTTTATATAATAAAAAAAAGTCTTACAAATCAGTTTCTAGTTTAAAAAATGGCGAAACTTATATACCATCTCTTTACTATATATATATCTGTATGGGCTAAAATAATTCGAAAATCAAATAACTGTAAGACACAGTTGGACAGCTTTAGTATATATTATCTTGTGCAAGCTATTTTGTTAGAAATTCTGTAAATGCCATTAAAAACTTGATAGTAGGGTTTTTTTGGAAGAAATTGCTGGGTACAGTAATATAACTAAGTACGTATAAAGAAAACCAGATCAAAAGTTTCCACAACATTCTCAACAAACTAAAAGTGGTATAATGTAAAGCCGATGTACCATGCACTTTCCCGTCGTAGTTCTTAATTAGCTCCTCGATAAAGGTACCATCCTGGTCCAGCACCTCGTCCCCCATGTACGGTATGTTGTGGAGCACTGTCTCATCTTCTACCATGAAGTTCTTCTGCGTCGGGGCCCACGTGTACATTGTGGGGATGGGATTCACTGAGTTTATTATCCGTATTGGGACTTGCTGTGTCGTCACTGTACCTGACCCTGGAAAACATTTTGAACTGATCTGAAAATTTGAACTTGTTTTTGTTGTTTCATCTATTTTTGTTTCTTTCTAAAACAATATTGTTAAGATTTTAGTAGAAACAATAATTTATGGAAGGTTAAACTTTTGTTATTTTTTATCATCAGTGTAATGGGCTTGACTCACAATAATCTTATTTAAATCTCTCACTTACTAGGCATTAGAATGCATAGAAGTAAGTATAAATTCCCTAATCAAGCCATAATAATTGAATCTTTTTATTATATGTAGATAGAATAGATCATTGGTACAAAGATATGTAAGCCAGAACTCTAATAAGGCACTGCAATCAAACAATTGTGAAACACAATGATTTATCCCATAACCACTTTTTTTTTATTTGTGTATATCATCACAGGATTTTATAACAACAGAACTTCCAAGTCCATAACAAATTAGTAGTATTTATAATGTACAGGACTTAATCACGATTTAATTCATTGTTTAAGTCCTGTACATTATAAACATTATGTGTTCAAATCGCGAAAGCTTAAAAACAATAAATTAGTAGTAGTTTTCATTTTCATCCTAACTTCATATTATTAGTAAAATAAAATGCATACCATCAGTATACGAAACCTCAGCTCTCTTCATGAGGCTTTCGTGACTACAAGAGGGCGCAGGTGGTGGCCAAATGGGCCGCCGACCGCGCTCAGAGCATCCTGACTCCATCGTCTCCACGGCTTCCGACATGATACGAAGGTTCCGCGCCCATGCCACCTTTACTTCGTCAGCCCGCTTGAATCGCTAAAAATGAGGAAATCGTGAGAAAAATGTTATAATAGAACAAAGGACAAAATCTATAATTTAGCAGCATGTTTTACCTTTGCTTGCCGCAATCTCATGTATTCCGATTTTACGCGTTTCTTCCATTCTGCCGAAACTTTGGATTTACTCATGGATGTATTAACGAAATGCCCAAAAAACCCAAATCAATGCACCTCATACGCGAAAGAAAAATCCGATAAAAACAAAAACGCGAACAACCGGAACCCGGAACAACAACCAACAACCGGCATCGACCACAGAGCCACAGACTATATAAGTAGACAGATAAAGTCACTATGTCAGATTCAGTTTACTCACAGATTACACGAGATACTCTTTTCACCACAGATTACACACATTTTCACAGATCATTTAACACAGACAAAATATATTTTGAATTTTGAATGAAGGAAAAAAAAGAACGTAATGAAAAGTACAGATAAAGTAAATCATTATTACCCACTTGTTACCGGTTTTGTCTATGAAGTGTCGATCGATCAATGTCACAGGCTTTTTTTCTCTGTAGGTTAAAGATTTGTGTATTGTCTATGAAGTTGTGGAAGCGAACGTGCGCTGCCATTTTCTGTTGAATAATTTTTCGGAAAAAGAGCTAAATAAGAAAAGGTGAGCATGTCAGCAGAGGTATTATTTGTTTATTTCTTCACTTGTTACTTACGTACATTCATAATAACGCATGCTTACTCAAAAAAATTCCGCGTACTCCCGTTTGGGTTACGTAATTTTGTTGTTCCTCGTCACGAAAACTATTTACGACGTTCATGAATATCGTATTTGTAATCCGAGGGCGTCGCTCGGCCCCCCCACCGAAGAAAGGAGCTGTTGTCTACACCGAAAAGTTATTCTGTTTGTAGGTGTGTGCGCACCTACAAACTGCCGCAGGTTATGCGAGGGACCTAAATAATATGTCCTCGTATCGCGGCGCATGGGACGGCGGGCCGCCGGGTGCGGAGGGCGAGTACGCGTCGGGCCGGCCTCCGCCCGCGCCCGCCACCGACCCCTGGACCGGCGCCAGCTACTCGCAGTACCCCGGCTACGACTACTCCGCCTACGGCGCCTACTACGGCTACGAGCAAGCAGCGTACTACCCGCAGCCGGACGGCGCCGGCGGCTACCAGTACCCGGCCGCGGCCGCCTACCCACCGCCGCCGCCCGGCTACCAGTACCCGGCGCCCGCCGCGCGCTCGCCGCCGCGCGCGCGGCGCCGCTCGTACGACTCGCAGTCCCGCTCCCCGTCCCCGCGCGGCCGCCGCCGCAGCCGCAGCCTCGACGCCGCGCGCCGGCGCTCCCGCAGCGGCTCCCGCCGGCGCCGCTCCTCCAGCGACCGCTCGCGCTCCCGGTCTAGCTCCTACTCCCGTTCCAAAACAGACAAAAAGAAAAGAAGATCCTCGTCGTCGAGGTCGTCCGCTTCGGACAAATCTTACAAGAAGAAAGATAGCGGGAGCGATCGCTCCCTCACCCCGCCTCCCAAAGCTAAAACCTCTCGCAAAAGGTCAGAATCTCCGGGCACACCCGATTCACGAAAGCGTTCGACGAGCCGAAGCAGGCGAGCGAAACGTCATTCCAGTTCTGAGAGAAAGACTAAAGATAAGAGGCGGGACGGGACTCCACCCTCTCGAAACAAAAAGTCGCTGACGCCTCCGCGGCCGAAGCGGGCCGAGCGTCCGTCGGTGTCTCCGCCGAGGAGCTACAAGACCGCCGAGCGGGACGGCTCGCTGACGCCGCCGCGGACCTACAAATACAAGGAGCGCGCCGGCGGCACGCCTCCCAGGAAACCCAGAGACAGTTCGGTCACTCCCCCTAAAAGTTACGCCAGAAGCAGCTCGACTAGTTCCAAGTCCGATTCGGAGTCGCAGCGGCGGCGGCGCAAGGCACGAGGGCGCCGCGAGCGCTCGTCGTCCTCGGAGTCGGCCTCCTCGGACTCTTCGCGGCGCTCGCGCCGGCGCAAGGGCGCGCGCCCACCGGAGCGTCGGCGCTCGCGCGGGGGCCGCTCGCGGAGCGCGTCCGAGGGGAAGAGCCGCAGGGGCTCGGCGTCGCGCTCGGGCAGCGAGGACGAGCGCCGCGGCCAGTTCACGGTGTCGGACCGCAAGCGGTTCTGGAAAGAGCACCGCTCGCGCATCGAGAGCAAGGAGGCGCGCAGCCCGGCGCCCGAGGCGCGGCCGCCGCCCGGCGCCGTGCAGGCCGCGGCGGCGGACGCGTTGGAGTACGGCGACCCGCCCGACGTGGTGGGGCCCAACTTCGCGGAGATGCTGCCGCCGCCGGACCTGGCGCCGGCCGCCTCGGGCTCGCGCGCGCGCGCCGCCGTCGGCCCGCTGCCCATCAAGAACGACGGCAGCTTCCTCGAGATGTTCAAGAAGATGCAGGAGGCGACCAAGAAGGAGGAGGAGCAGAAGAAACCGGAGATTAAAAAGCCCGTGTTGCCGTTCATCGGCAAGAGACGCGGCGGCCGCGTCCTGAAGACCGGGCTCGTCAAGAAGGCGAAGGCCATCGACGAGCAGACCGTCGACAACACGCCCAAGGACGCGTGGTCGCTCTACATGCAGGAGGTCAAGAAGTACCGCGAGACTTCCTGCGAGGAGGAGCGTAAGACGCGCCCTCTCGTCAAATGATTATCGTTCTCTATATTTAAGTTAGAATTATTTTTATATTTTCATCTCTGTAGTATTTACGCGTTGAATATTTTCATTTTCTATTATATGCATTGTGGCGTAATCGAATGTAACTGCACGTTAGTTTTGTTTCGTCCGAGACAGATTTTTATAATAAAGAAGTATGACGAATGCATTGGTTCTTTTCAGCAAAATGCCCGAGATGATCAAATCGCCCTCCGAAATCAAAACGGCGCCTTTCGACCCGCGTTTCCCCAACCAGAACCAGACAAGGTAAAGTAGACTACATGTTACCGCCTTACACACCCGCTGAAGCCTGATCGAGATGGCCGGGCTACCACTTCAACTCGGCAATCTACACTGGTATGTTTACTGAGACATCTGGACAGATTCTACAATGCAACTGGCAAGTATGGACCAAGTGGATTTATCCAAACCATTTCACTTATCTTAACTTCAACACACTGCACATTATTTTCATTACTAATTATTTTTAGATAAGCATAATAGGTAGCCGAATAAATGTTCCCACTCCAGGGACTCAAAAGACTATCTCTCGAGGAGAGTCGAGCTTGTAATCCATCATGCTAGCCCACTATGGGTTGGTGGATGGTACTACTATTAATATGACATGTATTGTTAGATAAATATGAGATAATTATGATTGAATAAATAAACAACAATTGTCAAGTTTAAAATTTTAAATGTCACTGCATTGTGCTCGCTGCTCTAGTTGGACGTCGGTGCAGCACTCGTCGACCCTATCCTATAAGAACTTATAATCTTATGTTCCAATCTTCAACATGATCCGTTCGAGCAATAAACATTTAAATATTTATAATCTAAGCAGAATAGAAAATTCTTATTGTAGTTCATTGTTAGTGTGGTGCCACAGCAGCTGCCATTCGATAATACTTATTCGCCATGTCCCATGGTTAAGATTCTTATGAAAATATGTCAAAAGAAGGTCTATTACCCATCAGAATTTGCCACGTCTTTGTTAGGCTTTTTTGACATCATAAAAGAATTGACGAAAACGCTTGACGGAATGCATGTGATGCGACGTTAAACGTTTTCAAATGTATTGCGTTACATTCGTAACAGGAGCTCTACCTACTCTTTATTCATAGCATGTAAAGTTAAGGCATATCTACATATTTTAAATGCTAATATCAACTCTTCTGAAAACAATCTTTTTAAAGTAGTAGTAGTAGTAGAAGTAGTTAGTAGTGCCCAAAGAGGTTACTTATACCTACTACGTATAGAGTTAGATTTTCCGCACGGTTCCTTTGTGTCAATCGTAAGCAGATGACGTCCATACTTTCTATGGCAACAGAGTGATGTGCCGCGACAAAAGTATGACACTTCCACAAGAGCGTCAAGGCAAGAAAGATGCTACCCGTGCTTTCGGTGTAAAGCGTTTGTACCAACTCTATACGTAGTATATGTAAACTTTGGTAGCGCCCCAAGGACTCCCCAAGTACAAATCCACAAGTTTGTCGGCTTTAACGATGAAGGTAAACATCGTGAAGAAACCGGCATGTTTCTAGTTTTAGTAAATCTTTCAAAATCATGCATCATAACGTCATCTTGCACTGGGTCATCGTGATTATTGCCTTCAACACCTGGATCCGCCCTTGGCCTTGAATCACTCCTTGTGAGAGAAGGCTCAGCTGTGGGAACGTTTAGTAGATTGCTTATGCCTTTGCATACTCGATATTGTCGCATCTCTGCAATGCAAAGGCCTATCTCCCCTCCCTCCCTCCAGTTTTCTCGATCCCGAGCAACAGTGTGCCAATGTTCTCTAAATTATTAGAGTTTGGTCCGTGACAAATGTCCTACTGTACCTACTGTAAAATTCAGTTTACGAATGGTGAAACATTGCAAACTATAAAGGAATTATTATTTTGTATAATGTTGCCGCGGTCTCCTACTCGGACGCATCGGCTGATGGAGTGAAGAGACATTTATATAGATGCGTCACAAGTCGAACGCTTCCGCCGATCTTGACTCCCTATCGCTTGTTCCGCGCTCACGCTTGCACGCTCGTCTCCAGTGGATCGTGATATTCATTCGAGCGTACAGCCGGCATTCATTACAATTCTTTTATAATAAAGAGTAACGAGACGAGCAGGACATGTTCCTGATTGTAAGCAACACGCCTGCCAAATAACAGCACAGTGTCACGCAGCGACGGGAACATGAAGAGTCTAAACCATTATCTAGCTCTGTACTGCGCTCATCACCCAGAGACATCAGCTGTGTTTTGCCCTGTAATTTCACTAGACACATTGCTCTTCAAACCGGCACACAGTATCGTTTTCAAATTACTGCTTGGCGGTAGAAAAACTGGCAAAGGTGTGGTACTTCTCCATGCGGACTTTAAAGAGTCCTACCACTACTTTATCATGTCACCTTCACAAGTACCTTTGTAACTCAGACCCACATAGTAAGAAAATAAATATTGGTGGAGATTTCACACACTACACCATCTGACACCAAACTAAGCAAAGCCTTTACTATGGAATCCAGATAGCTGATATAATCTATTCTAATATTATAAAGCTGAAGAGTTTGTTTGTTTGAACGCTAGGATCTCGGGAAGTACTGGTCCGAATTGAAAGATTCTTTTTCTATTGGATAGTCCATTTATCGAGGAAGGCTATAGAAAATAACGCTACTATTAATAGAATGAATGCATGAGCATGAATCAAGAATGTAACAAAATCGGGAAAAAATATTCCTTTTTGAGAGTTTTCGTACGTTTGACTGAACCGATTTCAGTCATTCTTTCGCCGTTGTATATGTACGGGATTTCGATCAGTGCTATATAATGTAACACGGGCGACGACGGGGCGGACATCTAGTACTTATATATTTTTAAAATACATACTTATTATACATAGAAAACACCCAAGCAAAACACAAAAAATAGTTTAGATGCTGTAAATCGCGTGTTGCAGACATTGCTACCAGAGCTACCTGGACTTCCACCGCTGCCAGAAGGTGCGCGGGGAGAAGTACGAGGCGTGCCAGTACTTCCAGCGGGTGTACCGCTCGCTGTGCCCCAACGAGTGGGTGGACAAGTGGGACGGCCAGCGCGACCAGGGCACCTTCCCCGGCAAGATCTAAATCCAGCCAAGGAGTATTATTTATGTTTTGTTAGGCATCGGCATGTGATAGTGAATTAAATTAATTGATTCCATTGCTGATTTTTTTATTTTAGTAGTACTGGATGTCTCTCCAATAGCATTTAACGAGTACAAGCACTCGGTATGTATGTATAGTTCGATTAGCTAGCTAGGTTTATAGAGTAAGATCCCAGGGCCGCCAGACGTCACGTATTTTCTGATGAACGAAATGTGTACCATTGAGTAGAAAGTCATTGTTTTGCGAGTTTTAAAGCGTCTGTTAAGCAAAACGACGGAAAGTGTATTGGGGCCTTATTTTAAAGATATTGCCTATGACAAACGTGAAAATCCGTAGAAAATACGTGAAGTAATAGACTGCAGGCCCATGAACAAAATTTATAGGTCAGTCATATGATACACCACAGCTATTTCGAGAATCTGATATTATGAGCCACCAGGAGAACTATGTAGGATGATAGAGAATCTGATATTGTGCGAATGAGCCATAGAAGGCATCTTCTGTACCCCATATCTCAAAATTGGCCGTCTAAGCAAGTTAGCGGGTAAGCATGTGTTCTTAGTAGGTACCTACTAACTCTATTCAATCTTCCACATTTCGTTTATCAGAAAATACGTGACGTCTGGCGGCTCTAGGATCTTGGACTATTAGCTCGAATTCCCAATTTGGCGTAAGTACCTATGTTATTTTGTAAGTTAGGATTAGTTTTTTCGTGAGCGTCAGAACCCCTGGACCTGGACTAGGTCTGACAGGCCCAATAAATGTTCCCACTGCAGGGACTCCTTATCTCTCATTTTACCGTTTATTTCCCTTGACACTACCGCTTGGCACTACTGGTAGTGCCACGGGAAATTTTACTTTCCCGTGGCACTACTGCTCTTATTGGCTGATTAAACGCCTACTGTAAAATTTCCCGTGGATTACCTCATTACCCGTGGCACTACTAAAGTTTTCAAAAATTAAAAAGGCCCATTCAGACATCGAAGAAAGACTGTTAGGGAACAAAACTACTCTTAAACTGAAACAAACAATTTTTAAAATATTTATATCAAAACTGTATTCAAAACAAGTATCGGTTCAGTAGTAAAAAAAAACATCATAATATGATAATTTTTACACCCAAATTAAAACAGTCCTTTTTAGAGTTCCTTACCCAAACTCTAAAAACGGGACCCTATTACTGAGACTTCGCTGTCCGTCTGTCACTAGGCTGTGTCTCAACAACGGTGATAGCTAAACAGTTAACATTTTGTGATTTACAGATGATGTATTTCTATTGCCGCTATAACAACAAATACTAAAAATAAAATAAATATTTAAGGGGGCTCCCATACAACAAACTTGTTTTTTACCGTTTTTCACTGTTACAGGTTGTATTCACAGAATATTAGAATATTTAGTTTTATGTTCTGATATAATACAATTACTACTCTATAGCATTTTAAATTAAACTGTCAATAAGGTATTTAGCATATTTTCAAATGCTGTTTTCAATCGTTTTCAATGAACAGACAAAAAGGTACAATATAGAATACGCATATTTTGAGCAACTGATAACGCACTGGACACAAAACTGAAAACTCAGATTAGACTATTTGATCATTTCGAAAATGCCAAAATAATGAGACTGTAAAACTATGAGACCCAAAAAAATACCAGCATCTTACTGAAAAAAATAGTTTAAATAAGAAATAAAAATGCCCCTATTGACCTATATTTTTTGTACCGTGCAATTCATACTTAGACGGACAAAGTCATTAGCCCTCCATTTGGATTCACCGTATTCGGGTAAAAACATTAGAGCAGCTTCTCTTCTTCTTCTTTTTTGGAACTCTGTGAGGAGTTTCAACAACCGTGATAAAGTTATTGAACCCTTCGTCACCCTTTTATTAATTTTAGAGTGCCAACCTTCCAAAACGTTATTGGTTCTATGGCGTAAACCACACACACTCAACATCTTTAGATTTTTTTTAAGCCGGAAATTCTGCTTTATATATTTCCAACCCTCCGCTATATTTTCACACGGCAACAACGGCAGCGCTTCTGTAAGTCCAGTGATGCGTTTGTGAGCTTTCCTTTTAACATGGCCTAGAACTTTAGCTTTTTTCCACACTGCTCTTGACCAATGGTAAAAGCACCCTTTTAGTTGAACGTCTGGAGAAATTTGTGTCTGTGAAAAAAAAGGTTTTATGGATCCATCCCAGTAGTAATATAATAATAGCACTAGTGGGAAACTAAACACTAATATGAGGCCTCCGCAGTTATCGAACTGCTGAATGCTAATTAACTACAGATATGGGGTAACTGGGATGCACCCGTTTTTGATTTTTCAATGGAAATTAA
This sequence comes from Ectropis grisescens, assembly GCA_017562165.1. Lineage (NCBI taxonomy): Eukaryota > Metazoa > Arthropoda > Insecta > Lepidoptera > Geometridae > Ectropis > Ectropis grisescens. The sequence continues at coordinate 27,391,110 of CM029777.1, read as the reverse complement.
TGGAAAGGCCATTTTTAAATGTCCATGAAAAATAGACACGTGCCACGGGAATATTATTTCGCTAGTAGTGTCACGGAAATATTATTTCCTGTGACACTACTAGCGACCGTGTAGTGTCACGGAAATGTGCTTTACCCGTGGCTCTACTGGTAGTGCCACGGGAAAGTAAAATTTCCCGTGGCACTACCAGTAGTGCCAAGCGGTAGTGTCAAGGGAAATAAACGCATTTTACAACATTGAAAGGCTTATAAATTTAGTTGCTACTCAGCGAAGTGTAAAATCATTCAGTAAGCCAGCTTAACTACTAAATTCAGAAGAATACAAAGGGCTAAATTTAATCGCTACTTCAGAAGCGAGCATTGTTTGCTTCTAAACTGGCTTTTTGAATTCAGTCACCTAACTTTGCTTCTGAAATTAATCAATAAAAAAATTAGTCAAGTGCCTATAACAATTTTAGTTAGCTAGTAGCCCTCCTGTCCTCTGCATTACGGCCAATGAGCTGCCTTTCGCAAATCTATCTACGGAATGAAACCAGCATCGTCAGTGGAGTGATATATTGCGGTGTGAGCGGTCAGATGGGCCCCGGGAAGGCGCCCTTGTCGCGCAGCTCGTCCCACTTGTCGATCCAGAAGTTGGGGCAGATGGTCTCGAAGTACCGCTTGAAGATGCGGCACTCGTCCGCCGTGCCCATCAGCCGGGTGCACTTGTAGTAGTCGCAGTAATTGTCGTAGCACGCTCTGAACAAACAACATTCAAACATTATATAGGTACCTATCATGTTAGCTACGAAACATTGTACAGCATTTAATAGGCTTGTTACACTTGACTAAATTTAGTCCATCGAATTAAGTTTACATTTAATTCAGTGTACTTAATAGTACCATGCCGTAAATTGTATATATAAACTATATACGTAAAGTATATTATAAGTAATCTACCATTGATACTAAATCCAGAAGCGAGTTGCTTGCATTTCTAAATTCAGTCACTAAATTTTCAACCCACGCGCACACTGTCTTTCCGAATAATAATATTTCCTAGTCATAAATGCGTACCTAATGCCGCTAACTTAAAACAGTGAAGGAAAACATCGTAGGTAAGGTAGGTATTTCGAGGCCAAATGAAACGAGTCATTTGACCAGCTTAGTGGATTATAGCTTTGACTCTCTCCTTGCGAGAGAAGGCCCAGAGTCCAGCAGTGGGAGAACATTCAGCGGGTTACTTTGCATGTAATATTCACGTAATGTTGTAACAAACGACATAGCTGAATATTATTCAGGCCGCTGGTTGAGCGGCGCTGCTTGGAGGGGAGGCTGGTTTGTTGCTTGACCGTCTGAATGGGCTAGTTGGAAGCGTCATATTACATTTACACATACATAAAAAATTTTGAAGTAATAACTACTTATATGAGGATAAACTTCTTCGTTACGGCGCCCGTCTGGCTGGCTTCCCTTTCTCAGCAGTAGGCAGGGTCCTCCTCTCTCACTGTTATCCATGCAAAGTCCTACCACTACGAGGAGGTATAATTTCACTCTCGTAATAGAATGTCTAAGCTGCGAATGTCTCAGTGGATTTTTCCCGACGGGTACCTACAACCTTGGTCTTAAGTAAATAGTGAATTCTGCTTTTTCTAGATTAGCGCATTCCGTGGGCCGTTTAATCACGGAATAAGGCGGTCAAGTGCAAACCTATTAACAATAAAAAACCGTACCTACTACTAAAATTAAATACGTCGAATCAACATTATCGTTCTGTAACATTAGACAGTGTATTATAAGAGATAATCCATAGCTTATTTATCTGATAACACTTATATTATGTCGGGTAGAATGCTGTTCCGGCCGGATTATGGCTCGCTCAATTGCCGCAGTATCACTGCGCACTGCGCATGTGTTGACTATGTATGTCACATCGATTTCCATGAGGCTGCGAAATGCAAAAAAAGTTCTTAGCATTGCAATGTTTTTTAATTGATAGTTTCTTTAGCCGCTTGAACTTTTTTTTGGTGAGAGAAAATTGGCTTCGCGTCACAGACATGCTAATGTAGCGTTGGATCGGCGGCGGAGCAGGACCAGCGTGTTATACCATATTGAAATGTTGTACGTTGTTGTTGTACATATTGTAAATGTACACATCCGTCAGATTCCACTTTCGTCAGAATAGTTTTTTTTTGTAAAATCCGTTCAGTTTCGTCAGGAATGACCAATGTGGAATCTGACGTTAAAGTTAATTTTAGTGATAGTAATAAGCCATAATCAGTAACATTTTAAAAATATACTTTAATGTACATAACAACTTAAACATAAAAAGGTACCCTACACCTATATATTATACTGTTTACAAAATAATAAAAAGCCCCTAGACGCAAAATTACCTAATTTTGAAACGCGAAAGGGCTTAAATGTGAAAAAGGTTCCGATTTTTATCAAGTATAAAGTAATGAAAATTCAAGTAAAGAATCCTGTACATATACAAGTCCAGCACGTGTTGTTCGGGATAAGAAGGGAGAAGGAGGGGATCAGATCGAAGAGCTCCTCGGAACACTCGCCATGATAGAGGCGATAAAATACTGCCAATGAGGCCACGTCTCTACGCAACTGCAGAGGCTCTAAGTTCTGCGGGTTTGAGCATCCACATCATCATCAGCCTGTATTCGTCCACTGCTGGACAAAGGCCTCCCCTATGATACGCCACTCAGCCCGGTCCTCGGTCTTACTTCTCCAACCGCCACCAGCTGCCTTTCGAATATCGTCACTCCATCTAGTCTCAGGACGTCCTACACTACGATTGCCGATTCGCGGTCTCCACTCCAGAACCCGTCTGCCCCAGCGGCTATCGGGTCTGCGACAGATGTGACCGGCCCACTGCCACTTCAGTTTGCTAATACGCTGAGCTATGTCGGTGACTCTAGTTCTCTGACGAATTACTTCGTTCCGGATGCAATCCCTCAGAGAAACCCCAAGCATAGCCCTTTCCATAGCTCGCTGAGCGACTTTGAGCTTACGGACCATTTTCACTGTCAGTGTCCACGTTTCAGTACCGTAGGTCATAACGGGTAGGACGCACTGGTTATACATTTTTGTCTTGAGACTTTGTGGGATAGGTGACGAGAAGACTCGACGAAGTTTTTCAAATGCTGCCCAGCCCAACTGGATTCTTCTCATAGCCTCACTCTTAAAGTTACTTCTACTCTATATTATCTATTCTATGCTTCTACCTAGTTCGAGCATCTGCCCTAGGTAAACGTATTTCTGTACAATTTCAAGAGTGATTCCATTTACGGCAATCGGCCTCGGAGCAACGAATTCGTTGCACATGACTTTGGTTTTATCCAAATTAATCCGGAGGCCGATGCGTTGAGAAGTGTCAGCCAGGCTGTCCAACATACACTGCAAGTCCTCCAGCGACTTTGCCATGATGACGATGTCGTCCGCAAATCGTAGGTGAGAGATGTACTCGCCATTGATGTTTAGGCCATGTCCAACCCAATCCAGAGTCTTAAACATATCCTCTAGTGCGTTTGAGAACAATTAAAAATGCGTGCGAGGAAATTACGTGTCTGTTCTCCGCGAAAAGGAGTCCTTTTCAACAGACTCCTATTTTTCGCGGTGTATGCCGGTATCCGACCATCTCGAGCTGTTGGGTGTTACTTTGTCATCGACTCTCAACTTTGGCTCGTATATCGAATCTAAGGCTAAATTAGCTGCCAAAAAACTAGGTGTCCTCTCAAAGGTGCGAAGGTACTTCAAATCTGAACAGTTGCTCACGTTATACCAAGCACAGATTCGCTCCTGTATGGAGTACTGCTCGCACCTTTGGGATGGATCGGCTAAGTATCAGCTGGAAGCTCTGGAATCGATCGAGAGACGTGCCAAAAGGCTCATAGGCAATGACATTCTCGTGCGAAAGAGACTGCAAAGTCTCGAACATCGCCGGAAAATTGCTAGCTTATCGGTTTTTATCGGATACACTTCGGAGAGTGTGCGACTGATTTGTACGATCTAATACCACCTTGCCCTTTTTTCTATCGGAATGCTCGTAGCTCGAAAAAGCGACATCGTTTCATGGTTGATGTTCCAAAGACTCGGACAAAGAGATTTGACTCTACTTTTGTGATAAGAACGTCTAGGCTGTGGAATACGTTGCCTGAGAGGGTTTTTTCCCGATAGTTACAATCTTTGTGTCTTCAAATCGAGAGTGAATCGGTTTCTTCTAGGTAAACACGCTTCATCGTAGACCGCATCATCGTTTAACATCAGGCGAGATGGCGGTCAAGTGTAAACCTATAAAAGTTAAAAAAAAAAAAAAAAAAAAATACGTCCCCTTGTCTCACGCCTCGCTGAAGAGGAATATGCTTCGACTGCTGGTCTTGAATTTGGACCGTCATCGTAGCGGCGTCGTACAAACATCTCATCACCTCGATGTATCGCCAATCGACTTGGCATCGCTGTAAGGACTTCAGAACAGCCCAGGTTTCGACGAGTTTTCGTTTGAGCATCCACGAGATATATAAATTCCTAAGATATGGAATAAAGAAAAATAATATCTGACGAAAGCGGAATCTGACGAAAGCGGAATCTGTCGCAAGAGGAATCGCGAGAATTCCTGTTTCGTCACCAGTTTCAAAATTCTGACCTATACGGAAAAAAGAAGTGACCTGACGAAACAGGAATCTGACGGATGTGTTCTAAATCATTGAAATTGGGTCACCGATAAGCGTAGGTACCTAATAGCAGTTTATCTGTAGCTCCGCAGCAGAGTCCGCCTGGGGGAAGTTCCACACCTTTGCCAGTTATTCTACCGCCAAGCAGTAACGTGCAAACATTACCGTGTTCCGGTGTGAAGGGCAATGTTTCCTGAGAAATTACGGGCTTAGAGGTATAATATCTTAGATGTCTGGTGGACTATCTTAGTGCAGTAAATTAGGTAATGATTGGGACTTTTCATGTTCCAGTAGCTGCGTGTCACTGTGCTGTTATGTGGCAGGCATGTTGCTTACCATCAGGCACACGTCCTGCTCGTCTCGTCACTAAATGCTATACAGTTGACGCAATATGCAATATTAGTGCTGTTCATTACCTACTAGTTTAGAGTAGGTAGGTAAGTTACGGGAGAACGACGTCTGCCGATCCGTAGACCCCGGGTTCAAACCCCACACGCACCACTGTCTTTTCGAAGTCATGTGCGTAATGCCGCTAACTTAAAACGGCGAAGGAAAACATCGTGAGGAAACCAGCATGCACCTAGAATCTTTCGAAGTCTTGTGTCATTCACCAACCCGCACCGGGCCAGCGTGGTGGATTATGACCTTAACTCTCTCCTTGCAAGAGAAGGCCCATCCCAGCAGTGGGAACATTTAGTGGGTTTCTTGATAATGATGAATACCTACTAGAATTCTATATTGTAACTTTTCACTTGTATTGGCACTTGGTAGTCCCTAGGACTGCCTTTTTTTATCGCTACCTAACAGATTTGCACTCGCTTTCTCGTTTCATGTTATGCGACTATGACGTTACGACGCGATAGAGTGCGTTTACCTATCTTGATTTCGACTTACATACTGTTAGGTTTTAATAAATTTAGCCACTAATTGCAAAACCATACACGAGATAGTCCAATTTATGTGTATTGATTAAGTTAGAGGCAAATGAGTAAAATTGTGAAGAGCCAAAACATTCGCCAATCACAGCTCGGGAAAACGACGCACGCGACGGTGACGAAAGAAGAACGAAAGAGGGGATTACGGACGACGAAAGTGAGAAAGAAACGTGACGGATTGTAAAAATGAAAAAATGCAAAAAAGGTGGAAATGAATAGCGAAATTGACGTGAACCGATGTTGTTATTGCTTCCTCCGCTTCCTTGGGTCTACGTCCAATAATACTATGGCCTCTGAACCAAGGTACCTGTACCTATGCCTGATTTTGTTGTTTCATAATCAAAAATCATGGATACTGTCTCAGTTCTCTGCCAAGCAATACAGGGTATTGAAAACATCAAATTTCATAACACGCCTGCCCAGAAAATACCTACCAATAGACTCCTCGTTTAAAGTTTCCCAGATAGTCTGGAAAGTTGCACATGAAATATCTAGATATATTAACATTATTACGACTTACTTTGTCTGATTCTGGAAAGGATACCGCGGATCTATGCGTAGAGTTCTGAATTCCTGATCGCACATTTTGAATTAAGCGTAATAAAACGTAAAAAATACAACCCAATTAAATAAAATTATAAATTCCGTCTGACGTCCAAAAACAAATGAAATGAATGGTTTTTCTTTGGATCTATGCGGTCTGCTACAATAAAACCTTATTCAAATATCAACTCTATCGTAGACTGCATCGTAGATCGTAGGTGGATCTTAGAGCATTTTTTTAGTAAGAATAAATTGCGAAATGGCGGTAAATCGTCGCTTGAGTGCTTATTTGTTCTATGTACCAAATTTTACGAAAATCACTTTTAAATGCAGTTTTATTATGGTCAAATTTTAATCCTGATAATAAGGATAAAAATATACTTCTAAAACATTAACAAAATTGATTCAATTTTTTTAGTGACACGACACAGAAACAACAAATTAATGTGCTTGTTTGTCCTATGTCGAGGCTACCTGTGGGTACTTCAGATTTCAGATCCCGACCCGTTCCTACGTTACGACGTGATTGAGCAACAAACATCCATTCATTGACATTTATAATTGGTACCTAAGTATTAGTAGGAAGTAGGATAATCTTTTTTCTTCTGGAATTCATATAAAACAAATTGGTAATTGAAGTAAAAGTTTAATTCATTTATTTTTAATAATTACTTACTAAGCCGTACATAATATACATAGAAATATTTACAAAAATTAAATAAAAATCATTCTTGAAACGAAGACATCATTTAGATAGGTAGGTACTTACCTAATATTTAGGATAGCGAGACGTTTACAAAATGCAAATATACACGTAAAAGTAAATTCTTTATTTCGAGAAACGTGACGCTAATGCATTTATTTAAACACTTTACTGGACTTTGAAAACTAGGTATAATTTAATTACTTCGAGGTTTCGGCAGCGTTACAACCTTACAACCGACGTGGTTACGAAAAGACGTATTAACATACTAATTAATTATTATGTTAAGATTCTCGAACAAAATCAAACTTAATCGCCATTATTAGCGAAATTGAGAACTATCTTAGACAGGCATAATTTGATTTCTGAAAACACGTCATTTATGTATTTTTTTAATTAATTTCTAAAATGTAAATGCAGTGTTGCCAGCGACCTCGCTGACAAAATGTATATAAATTATCCACATGATAATGGAGTTGGGACATTTAACTTAGCCAAGAACACGCAAGACCATAAAAAAATATCGTTAACACAGAATAAGAACGAGTAGGGGAAGGGGGATGAATTTCAAAATTAAAAATGGCTGAAGAAATGTGTCACACTATTAACATTAAACAACTCTGATAACCATAAAATTAACGCAAAAAATAAATGCAAATATACCTGTCAAAATCAGTTCTCAAATTCGACAAAGGTGCCGTCAATGTTCCATTACTAATCTGCTCAACTAATAGGCTATTCTCCTATTTTTTCAAATATTTTTTAAAATGCTCATATATATCAGATAATCAAGGATTATTTTTATTTCTGCAAAATATACCTGCTAAATGTTAAAAAAAATATATCAAAAATTTGACTTAAAATATACGCGCCAAAACACCGACCGCCATGATGGTGGCGGCGACTGACGTCATATAAACTAAAATGAAGAAATGTCAAAATGCCAGTTTGTCTTGTACTCTTGTAGTGATTTAATATAATTTAATTTCAAGTAAAAATGAGTTTTTATAGCCCATATCGTTGGTGTGTAGCGTTGAATTGTAAAAATTCTACGTTGAAGACTCAGAAAAGTTATTTATTAATGTGCCGACCGACGTTTCTATGAGAAATGTTTGGTTGGAACTCATGGACGAGATCCTGTAAAATATTCTAAGAAATCTCATTTATATCTTTGTGAGGATCACTTTGACGTAAGTACATAAGCTTTTTTTATTGATTTTTATTTAAATTACGATATTACTCTCTTTTTTACTATGTAAACGAGACTTTGAGGTTATTTTTACTACATAGCTCGGTATCATTGCTCTGCTTAGCTAAATAACCTACAATAATTATTAACATTTGTTTTAGCTAGAGCAAGACATGGAAAATTATATGCAATATAAAATAATGGGCTCAGTAAAGAAAATCAGAATGAAACCTGGCATTATACCATCTAAGTTTAATAATATACCCATTGTGAGTCCTGGCCAGGAAGCAGAGAGCTCTTCAACAAGTGTACAACCTGGTTCATCAACATCACGTAAGTATATTTTATTTACCAAGCTTTGATGGTGCTAAAATGATAAAATATATTTAAACCTAAAGGGAAATTTTGTTTCTAACTGAAATCCTACCATTTACATCGTGTCATAGAGAGGTTGTGAATCTCAGCCAAACACCATTTACATCATGTCATACAAGAGGTAATCCCAGTCAAACAGAAGAGAGTGCTTTAATAAATAACCATACAGCCCACTTTATTAACTCAACTTAAGTTTAATGATGATCACTCACCATCGCATTACTTTAAATTATTACAATGGAAAGGCTGCTCTACAGATTCTTATCTATTGTTTTCAGATGTTGTGGAAGTGGAGGAAGATGAAAATATTTCACACAAGGCAGATAAAGAAGTTCAAGTACAGATAATGCCAGTTATGGAATACAAAGCTGTCCAAGTGAATTTATCTGCCCATTATAGAAGCAAAAGCAACACAAATAAATTTAAAAGTGCGGCACAGCACTACATCTCCAATAAAGTTAAGCACCTCAGTTGCCACTTCACCACTCATTAAAATGAGCACTATAGATGTACCAAGTACATCAGGTATCACAAGACCAGCAAAAGGAAATTGTCTACCTTGTTCAAGACCAGTCTGATAGTGAGATATCATTTACTCCATCAGTATCTGGATCAACGAGTCAAGACTTCTCTCAATAAAAGTCACAACATCTGACAGTAGTTTGCCTGAAGAAATTCAGAGGACAAGAAAACGAACTTAGAAAACACAATCTTAAAAATAAAGAAAAAGCCTAGACTCTATATTGGTATCCCTAAGGAACTTTATTTTTACTAAATATCATACAAACACAGACAAACATTTCTGAGGCAAATATTTTGTTGTGTTTGACAAAAATAAACTAAATAGCTCATTTTCACAAATATCTGATGATTTTGGTTTGTCACTATCACAAGCAAGTAAACTTTTTCAACCAACATAATACCAATCAGTAAAGTAATGTTACCTTTTATTAGATCGTTTACAACGGAGTCAATAAAATTAAATTTACCAATAGCATTTAGACATAGATATAATAAAGTAAGTTGTATAATAGATTGTTTGGAGATAGAAATACAGAAACCCACTAATGCAGTCCACCAAGCACTGACTTGGTCCGAGTATAAGAAGGCCAACACAATAAAATATTTGGTTGCTTGTACTCCAGATGGATTAATAAGTTTTATATCTGCAGGATATGGCGGAAGAGTAACAGATGTACATTTATTCGAACACTCCAAATTTTTAGATACTCTCCCATCAAACACATGTGTCTTAGCTGACAGAGGATTCAAGCACATTGAAACATATTTGTCTAAAAGAACATAACTTTATTAAGGCCCCCAAGTGTTGGTAGTGGTTCCAAACTGTCAAAAGCTGAGGTACGTCAGACAAAAGAAATAGCAAGCCTCCGGTTCATGTGGAAAGGGTGATCCGAAGAATCCGGGAGTTTGCTTTTTAAAACCACATTCTGTGGTTAACATAAATTTAGTTCACCTTCTTGATGAATGTATTACTACTGCATGTGCTCTGATTAACATACAAGATAGTCTTATTAAATAAATACATATACAATTTTTTTTAAACTTTTATTTATACCCATAATATCCCAGCCAACTGTTCAAACCAGATATTGACATATGCTATTTATTACATTAAAGTGGACAGTATGTAATTGATATAACCATGTAGTAGAAATATTAGGTTTTCATGATTTTGGTAACTTGCATGAGCTAGTTAGAAATGCAAAAGTAACTCTGGCAGTCTGTCTGTTACTTCTTTTCTCTTTATCCTATGAACAAGTTTGGTTAAAACTCAGTATAGAGGAGATAAGTTTGAGGATTTTATCTAAGGTGTGGTTTGAGGTCCGGGGCATAGGTAATAAAGATTCATCCTAAGACAAGGTACTGTAGCTAGTGGTAGAAGCCTTGGGCTAAAGCATATAAAATAAAACAATACACATAAATACTTACAAGTTCTATATTTTGGTACTTTCATACAAAATTGGATATATATTATTTTTCCAAAAAGGAACAATTTTGTCCAAAAGTTCCTGTACTACTTTTCTATCATACTGCACCTCTACAATACTGACATCATTGGAAGTCTCAAAATCACTACTCGCAACACAAAAAACTTTTTTCTGCTTTTGCACAGAACATTTGCATTTGCACTTGTGCCATATATTTTTGGTCACAGCACCATCCTTAATATAATTTGTTAAAGTTTTTACACTTGTTGGGCACTTTATTTCTACCAAAGTACTTTTTTATAGATGCCATCAGGTGAGCCTGCAATCATAGGATATGTTTCTGAAATAGAAAGACCACATTTTTCAATCTTATGGCCCAATTTTTTTTCTACTGTTTTCCTTACTTTTTCTTCTAATTTTTGCCCTCTTTTCATTGCTGAAGTTAGTGGAGTCCTTGCTCCAAGAATAGCCGCTACTAAGGAGCCATCCACAGTTTTGCATTTGCTCACTTCGTAGCATTTTGATGCTGTAACTCTTCCATAACGTAGCTCATACCAAAAGCTTGTTTGATGCTGGTGCCTTGTCTCTTTTTCAGCATTTCTTAAGTTAATATCATTAAATACACTACTGATATTATTTAAAAATGAATTACAATCCAGTCTTTCATTAAATTTGCACATCAAATAATGTAAAGAAAGCATATTAATTTTTTTTTTTCAGCATAGTTAATCTCATGTTTGAGCAGCTGGCATCAGCTTATTTTTCTTTTTACATTCAGTCACAAAGATTTCTGCGACACTTTTATGTGGTGCTACTTCTGGGGTTTGAGTACTACTTCCTTTTCTTTTCTTCAATATGTCCTTAGCAAGTAATATTTTTAGAGAAGATCCAACTTTAGATAAAGTAGATTTCCTCCAATAGCACTCAATAGCAGTGCAAGGTGGCTCTTCACTCCGACGATGACACCACATTAAAAAGCAACAGCATGCTTACAACCACCTTCAGATGCTGGACAGTCATGGCATACTACACTTTTAATTTCTTCTTCCTGTTCATCAACAGTAAGTGTGCAAGAGTATGGCTTGGAACGCACTTTGTGTTCAGGACACATTTTGCATTTGACAACGCATGTCTGCTGATCTCTTTTCAGCTGCACATACCCAACAGCATCATCGCCATACGTTTCTCTGGCTGACCTATAAAAAAGATGAAAAGTTACGATACCTACTTATTGTTTACACATAACCTCAAAACACGTAAGGATACTTTCATACACAATAAAACTATTTAGTTTTAAATACAAGTTGTAATTTAAATACATTATACTTACATAGCTGTTTTGATATTTCTGCATTCGGCAGAAAAAAAGTCGGTATTACACGCAAAGAACTTTGCAATCATTACCGCATCTATTTTCGGGAGATTAGTACTTTCGGCTTTTACAAAACCGACGTCCATTTTAATTAAGTAAAACTAACGTATTAAAATATTAAATCTTTTAAATTTAAGCTTCAAAACACATTAAACTCAATAAAAATATTAAATTTCTATGAGCGCTGGTAGGTAAGTAGTTTGTTGTTTGTAAAACGAGTGACGGACGACGAGCTTTAGTGAAATTGACGTCACATCATGGCGGTCGGCGTTTTCAATCACGTGACATACAGATAATGAAACCTCAATTTTAATTTTGAAAAATAAAATTAACCTTAGGTTTTCATGGGAAAATAACTTTATATTTGCATTTTCCGTGATGAAAACTATCCAAGTAATACAGCGTGGCGCTTTGGTGCCGACATTAAATGAAACCACCTATAAAATATCATATTTTGACCCATTCTGTCAAATTAAATTTCAATTATCGTTATTATTTACTGAGTTATTCGCAATTTTCCAAAATACCATAATAGAGCAGGCTGTATCTAAAATTTCCTGCGCAGAGGTCATTACACCGCAGCCCACAGTCCATCCGATTTATCAATTAAAAATCAGGCGAAAAGCAAATACTAAAGAAACGAGATAGGTGATGTCCTGCAACACACGTGCAAACGTACGCACGTTGTGAATGAAATGCAGACGAAAGAGAAATAATGCACACGCCTCTTAACTAATGTTAAATGTAGTCTTTCTCTTTCTCTAATTTTCACTAGTTTTGTGCTAGCCGCCGGGATGCGAAGTTGACCGTGTTGTCCCTGACACATTTCTCTAAATGGCGCGCTAAAACTTTTAGTGTAAATCCTTAACTAGGGATTTTTGTAATCTAATTATTCGGGAAAAAGACGCTTACATGTTATTTTGTTCGTTCTTTTAGTGTAATTTATTTTTAGAGTCAGTGTCAATAAGATCAGGTTGCTTTTCGTTTTGTTTTTGTGTGACTCTGATTGTGTTGTGAATAGTTATTTAATTAGTGACGCCGAACGTACAGTGTTTTCTGAGTGTACCTATGCACATGTGATTTTAGTCTGATAAGTCCTACAATAGGATTTTGAAAATCGACCCAGAACATGTTTTCGACCGTTTAAAAGCTTGTAAGTATACTAGCAACAATAATTCGATTTTAAACAAAATTACCTTTTCTCTCAAAGGGTTTTATTGGTTAGATTGTTTACGAAATTTAAATCGTATTGCGAGAAGTTGTTTTATTTTTATTTCTTAAGAAAGTTGTAGGTACCCACCAATTCAACAGCTTTCACGTTAAATGCTCTTTGTTATTACCAAGTGCTGGTCTAGTCCCGCGTTTAAATCCTACGCGCACCACTGTCTTATCGAAGTCATGTGCGTAATGCTGCTAACTTAAAACGGTGAAGAAAAACATCGTGAACAAAAACCGACATGTACCTAGAATCTTTCGAGGTCATGTTTATGTTAACCACCAACCCGCACTTGGCTAACGTGGTGGATTATGGCCTTGAGTTTTTCCGTGCGAGAAAAATCCCAGTCCCAGCAGTGGGAACATTTGGTGGGCTTCAAAAGCAATCATTTTGTAATGTTTCGCCAAAGTGACAATAGATACCTACCAACGCATTTACCTATTTACTTGATGTTATTTTATTAGCTTTATTATTTGGTAGGTATTCGATTTATTAGTGATGAACAGGCATAAAGTTGACGGGGAATCCCCGTCCCCGTTCCAAACTATCGCGCATTTGTAAGTACCTACCCCTCTCGACCGGGGCGGCGTTGCCGCGCCGTGCGCCCGCGCGCCGCGCGCCGCTTGTAGATAGGTACTTTCGTGCGACGTTGCCAGCTTGTTTTACGAAAAGCGAACGTAAATCACGCACACATGGACGTTGAATGAATCTAGTGCACAGGATGATTTTCATTATATCGCATGATACAATTATTTAGTTTGTTAGAGAATATTTTTTTTTCAAATAAGCGAATATTAATTTTTCACACCTTTTGTATGATTACTGGTCAGTAACCCTACCCGTGTGTTCATTTAATGTCGGCACCAAAGCGCCACGCTGTATAATTTCATAATTTATTGTTGATATAAGAAAATGGCCTATTGTTACTCTGCCGCAGAAATAATAATTGCTAATCTCTATAGACAATTAATACAAATTGTATCCGTCATATTTTTGGGTTGACACCTAATTACCTACATATTTTTCTCCGTTATTTTAGAATATATTACAATGTCTATAGATTGTGTAAATGTAACCTAATTTTCATGTAACCTAGGTGATTTTTGCCGTGTTCGGTGTTGGCAATGAACTATTCTGCTAGTTTCGTATGAGGAGGCGTAGACCGTGCCGGATTACAGTAACTTAATGCCCTAACCATTCTTCCTCTATCGTGAACGATACAGAATGAACAAAATAAATCAATTTAAAACACGCTGATTTTGAAATTGCTGTAATTTTCATGTGCTCGTTTTTTTCTCTGTCGTCTCTGGTGCCCCTGATGGGATGCCCTAAACAATTGCTTGATTAGCTTATAGGTTAATCCAGTACCTGTATCCAACGATTCACAACGCAATTAGACTGATCTCGACACGGAATAAAACCGGTCTTTGTCTTATCTGTTTAGAAAGACAGAACAAGGATTGTCATTCCATATTTGAATCGTTCGGATTGCGTTGTGAATCAGTATTCAGGGCTGGGGGTTGGTGGGGGTGGGGCGAGAGGAGTGTAGAGGGAGTGAGTGGAGTGTTGAGGGGGGCGAGTGGAGTGTGGAGGGGGGCGAGTGGCGTGTTGAGGGGGGGAGGGGGTGTCGAGGGGGGCTAGTGGTGGTCGGCGTCGGAGTGCTTGCTGGCCACGGAGACGGTGGCGTACTGCTGCTGGCGGTGCAGGATGCCGAGGCACTGCAGCAGCACCTGCGTGCTGGCCGCGGACGTCGCCTGCGGGGACACCGCCGATACAGAGTTTGTTGAAGTTAAAACTTTTTTTGGGCGCAGATTTTTCGTGGACTGCGAATTGACCTCAAACGTCACGTTCGTAAATGAAAGAAATCTTCGGGTAATCTCGGGACCATGGCCATTGGCCTTCTATTAATGCGTGAGCACCTAAATGGCCATGGTCATGGCAAGCTCTCCGGTATTTTACTTTCTTGATTTTATGGATTCCCTAGTAGTAAGTGTAAGGAGTAACTAGTAGTAGTGATTCCGCGTAGTTTCCAAAGTAAGTTATCAAATTCTGAGTTATAAGTTTTCACTTCTATCCGCAGTCCCTATGACTGTTAATTTTTTTTGAAGTGATAAATTCTTTTGCCGCACCACGTACAGATTTTTCGTGGGCTGTAAATTGAATTCTAGCGTCACGCTCGGGAATGATAAGAAATTTTCGGGTGAACTCGGGACCATGGCCATTGGCCATCTAGAAATGGGCCAGCGTTGGAAATGCTGATGCATTTCTATATGGCCGTGGCCATCCACGCCCGCCGGTTCGACCCGCGTAGTTTGCAAAGTGAGTGAAGTCAAATTCTGAGTTATAAGTTTTCACTTCTATCAGCAGTTCCTATGACTGCCATTTTTTTTATTTATATACTTCTCTTGACGCGTTGGGGAAAAATAATGCGAGCAAATTTTTACGACGCGCGCGTACATTGTCGCGAACATCGACACCCTGAAGATAGCCACTCAACATTTTGACCTTTTGTATACATAGTAACTAACTTCAGATTAGGTAATACTTCTTGCGCTGAAGATTTGGTTTGATTTCTCTTTCGTTATACATCGTCTTCCTACTCTCTCTCGTCTCGTCTATTAACGCTGGACTTGGTTATTCTAACTTGGTTAATAGTGTATATGCCTCGCAAAATCAACTGCTGTGATAAAACAGTAATACCTACAAGTATATTACAACAAAAACTTTTTTGCAATGGATGTGAAATGCAAATTTAGTATTTCGTGACAAGTTCAATTAATGACATTAATGTGGTAAGTACCTAGAAGTTAATGTCGGTATAAAAAAATATAAATATAATAAACAAAGGTACTAAGGGACTATATTATCTTTCTCGCTCTGCGGCGCTTGTTCACTGTGTTTTGTTTCTCGCTCTAGCATCCCGAGTTTACCCGAAACTATTATCATACCCGAGCGTGACGCTAGATTTCAATTCACAGCTCACGAAAATTCTGTCTAGGCGCGCCAAAAGTAGTTTTCACTTCAAAAAAATATATCTTTAATGGTTAACAGCTCAACTTACTTTTAGACCCCGGAGTCTGTGGAGTGGATAATTTAAATAAAAAAACAAACTTACTTTTAGAAGCAGTAGGTCAGGATCTGTGTGAGGGAAGGGCGAGTCTGCAGACTCTATACACCTGGCCAGGGCGGCATCACTGGAGCAGAAAGGTATGTTGTCAAATACTAAATATTAAACATCCTCATAAATGTGACAAGGACAATCATGAAATTACTGAGGCGTACATACTTGCAGGAAGACCCCTTAACTGAGCAATAAGCATACTCCAAAATAAAGTTAATTATAAACACAAAGGATCCCCTCCACTAGTGAATTTAACTCGCATGAGCCCTAGGTGAAAATATTAGGCGAGCCAACTAAAACGAAACTAATTGTGTGTTCCAAAAACACGAACGAAGAGATTTGACTGCACGTTTTTTGACATGAACGTCTATGTTGTGGAATGCGTTGCCTGAGTGGGGTTTCCCCGATAGTTACAATCTTGGTGTCTTCAAATCGAGAGTCAATCGATTCTTCTAGGTAAGCACGCACCATCATAGATCCCATCATCGATTAACATCAGGCAAGATGGTGGTCAAGTGCGAACCTATTATAGAAAAAACCAAAAAGAATGGTCACATTAAAAAATGGTGATTGTTGTCTATGCTTGCCTCATCTCGGTGGCCTGTAGCTGCTGGCGCGCGGACGCCATGGCGTCGTGCACGGCCAGCTGCTCGCGCGGCTGCAGCGGCGGGTTGGCGCCCATGGCCTGCGCGCACAGACAACCGACATGTAGATATACACCTACTAGTTGACATGGCAAACGTTTTGCCTTATCCTACTTGTATTCATGAAGCAAAACTTTGCATGTTTAGATAGAGAATAAGTAAATAGATAAGGATTTTTTGCACGGTTCCTTTGTACCAACCGTAAGCAGATGACGTGCATATTTGCTATGGCAACAGAGTGATGTGCCGCGACAAAAGTATGACACTTCCATGAGATCGACAAGGCGAGAGCGATCAGACCCGTCCCTTTGGTGTAAAGCATTTGTTCCAACTTATACATAGTATATGTAAACTCTTTGGTCAGCATGTTCCAAGACTCTTCCAAGGTCATGTCTCATTTAGCAACTTGCACTGGGTCAGCGTGGTGGATTATGGCCTCGTCTCTCTTCTTGCTAGAATAGGCCCCGAGTCCCAGCAGTGGGAACATTTAGTGAGCTGTTTATGCTGTCCTCCTAATATTATAAATGTTATTCTCATTTACAAATGGGATTAAAATTTGGAACACAAATAAATTATAGTTTGTAAGAAAATAGGCTACTTTTTATCCTGGAGTTATATCGGGAACGAGAACTATGCGGGTACGCGGCCGCGGGCCGCTGCTAGTCGCTTAACATCAGGCTAAAAAAACATATAAAAGATAAACAATGTAAATACATAGACATTTTGAATCATATTATTTACTTTGGTATGAATCTCAGCTATAGCCCTGAGCCCGTTGACCCACTCCTGGCGCGCGCGCGCGTCCGTGGCGCGCAGTTTGAGCATGTCCCCGGAGGCGCAGTTGATGGTGAACGTGCGCGAGTCCTCGTCGCTCGGGCAGACCACCGCCGCGGCCAAGTGCGCCTGCCGTACATTCACACTCATTTCACTATTGGTTTTACTAACAAGTACCTACTAGAAAAAACAAGGAAGTATACGAAATAAATACAATGGGTATTAAAGCCAAGATAAGTTTTTATTTTATTTTAAATAACGAGTGACGAGACAAGCAGGACATGTGCCTGATGGTAAGCAACATGACTGCCACATAATAGCACAATGACACACAGCTATTGGAACATGAGGAGACCATTACCTAGCACTACACTGCACCAGTCACCCAAAGATCTAAGATGATATATCTCTAAGGGCTGTAATTTCTGTGGAAACATTGCCCCTCAAACTGGAACACAGTAATGTTTGCACCAGTGGCGTAGCGTGCCTTGGCGGGGCCCCGTATAAATAATTGTTTGGAGGTCCTTATGAAGGGTAAAATTTCTCACAAAACAAAAAAACGCATATAATTAAAAGACATTTATTCGTCATATCTGGCAAATCTGGCACTTTTTCCAAACAATTCACGATGAAACTTTTACGACAAACAAATGTAACTTTTAAACGTACGCTTTATGCGGGTGAAAAATAGACATATTTTTAATTTTGTTATATATTTAGAATTAAAAAAAAAATATTCATTTTTGTTTTCGCGCTTCGGGATTGCCCGTAGGCTGGGGGCCCTGTATAATGCATTTTTTTTTTTTTTAAATAAAGAGTGACGAGACGATCAGGACATGTGCCTGATGGTAAGCAACATGCCTGACACATAACAGCACAGTGACACACAGCTATTGGAACATGAAGAGTCCAAATCATTACCTAGCACTGCACTGCGCTCGTCACCCAGAGATCTAAGATCTTATATCTCCATGCCCTGTAATTTCTCTGGAAACATTGCCCTTCAAACCAGATACGGGGGTAGCTACGCCCCTGGTTTGCACATTATTCCTTGGCGGTAGAATTACTGGCAATGGTGTGGTACTTCCCCAGGCGGAGTCTTCCAAGAGTCCTACCACTACAAAAAAGTGATGATGAACAGATTTTTTACAAGCTTATCTGTTTTAGAACTTTATTTCCAACAGTTAAAAACTAACTACGTACATTAAAAAATACACACACTCTTAAAAATATTTATTAAGATAAACAGTTAATGTAAGTATGTACTTACATATCCCAAATTGTTACTCATTTCATAAATAAGAAAATAATAATATCGGACAACTGAGACCCTTACATGTTGTGAGGTAAATGTACTCTTTAATTACAAAGAATTCAATGAATATATTATAATTTAAGTTACTAGACCAATAATCAACAATAATCATAATGTTACAAAAATATATTAATACATAACACAACAGCATATCTTCGATATAAAATCTATAAAGAATTACAGTACTACATGATATTACTACTTACAATCAATGGTAACTCAATATTACCTTCTATTACTTGGTATATACCTCCTACTATTACTTGGTATACACCAAGTAGTTTTTATATCAGGTTTCAAAATAGGGCAGGGGCAGTCATACTTGGCAAAATACCTAATGTTTATTAGAGATTAAGGTAAGAAGGTAGTTGCTGTTTTTTCTTTTTGAGTAGATTTGTTTATGGATAATTGTTGGACTAGAACTGCCTTCGTAAAACATATCAGACAGTACATACTTACAATTTATGTAATCCTGCTTCCTATCCACTAATCTATCTACTAATAATATAAATGTCAATGTTTGGATTTTTGTTGCTCCATCATGTCGTAACATATGAACGGATCGGGTTGAAATTTGGAACACAGTTAGATTCTAGTCTGGAAGAACACATATGCCACTGTTTATCTCGAGGGAATAACAGGAACGGGAACTACGCGGGTAAAACCGCGGGACGCTGCTAGTCATATGTAGTACTAAAAAATAAATACTATTTTGAAGTTTTACTGACCTCTCCCCTGGCTGGCTGGCCAGGTTGTACGGTATCTCCAGGTCCATCAAATAAGTAATATGAGAGTACTCCAGTTTCAGGGTCCACCGCAAACCATCTCTGCTGCCAGCCTTTCATAACATTAGTGTATTTGTACAGCTGTCCGGACAAAGGTCTATGTGACCCCAAACTAGTTGTCTTCATCATTGTTAACAACAAGTAACAAATTCACGAATATTTGTTAGTTACGATTTTGTTTTGGTTTTTTAGTTTTAGACCATCCATTTCCATTCCATAATAAAATTGACAATGACATTTACATAGAAAGAAATGTGTATAGTTTTTTTTAAATACAGATTAGCATATTCTTTGAAAAACATAACGCCAATAAAAAATAATTTGAAATGTAATTAGGTACTCTTTTTTTTAGAATAACGAGCAAATTCAAGCCATCTATTTGTGCGTAGCACTACATATAAATAAAAATCTCAAGTAAGTGATAGATTTTAGTACAGTAATATTAATATGGTCCAGTGTTTCAGTATAGCTCGAATATACCTAAGCTAAAGAAAATTTTGTACGAAGTAAAAAATAAAAATTAATCTGACGCTTTAGGATGTCTATGTCAAATTAGGAACGAGATATGACAGCGCGTTTAGTTGTTTTGAGAACACAATTTCGTTTAGCACAAGACGTGTACTATCTCTCTAGTTATACTTAGTCTGTGCCACAGAGTACTTTGGGACTTTGGTCTGTGCACAAGACCTTGAAACTTGAAATTTTCGATTCCGAAACTTGGTAATAAATGATTTCAGTGCTTCAGTGACTGTTGTGGCTGTAAAATGGGATTCAAATTAGTTCGTGTTGATGCAACAGAGCCATACAAAGTTACACTATCCCTAGGATCACATTTTATAGGCAGAGGGAAGTTGTTAAATGTGAGTTTACAACCATTGTAGGTATTATTTTGTTCAAATGAACTAACTTGTGTGTTATGCTTGTACTACAACAGTGTTACTGTATGTTTTATCCATTATAGAGTCATAAAATCTGTAGTTGCATAAGATATTGCAATAATAAATAATTTCTTCACACATGCTCTCCCTCTCGCACTCGTGATGTTACTGAGTAATACGAGTAGGATAAAATAGCTAAAATAGGTCATTTAAAATTTCAACAACGCACTATAAAAGAAGGCAAATTCATTTAAACTTTTTAAATGATTAATATATGTATATAGGTTTAAATATAGTTGATAATAACAAAATATTTCTAGTTTCTACTAAGTACCTACTATATTTGTATTGATTGAGTATGAGTCATACTCCTAAACAGTGCACTGAGTGTGAGGCAAAACTTTTTTGTAGTTTATTTGAAGATTGTAGGAAGTATAATCATGCTCTCTGTGAGTATAATAAATGTCTTATGACTTCAATTATTACTTTTTATTGAAATTATTGAACTTGAGTAGGTAGTACACACTTGTATATATGGGCTTTCTGTGGAAAGAAATGGGAATAATGTTGGGGTATAAGACAAATGGGAAACCTAAGCAATTGCCACCGTTTGCTAAAGATGTGATTAATTCATTGTCTTTTATATTAATGTTGTGTTTCAGTGTAATGATAACAGAGTGTCAAGGAATCATGCCGAGCTGATCGTAACCTGTGATTCTATTTTACTGAAATCTGTAAGCACAATGGAAATTCTAATCATAGTAATTCTTTAATCCATATCTAAACTTGCCGAGTTACAGATATTAACACTTATTGCTATGTATTTCAAAAATATAATATTACAGTAACATTTTTTATAACCTGTTCCTGAGGTTGTTGCATGGTAGATGATAAGCAATAAAGTATGGAATATATGTACACATACAACTAAATCCAAACTGAATCATCTGAAAACAGTTAGCATACATTCTCCAGATCATGCTTTGACTCTTTCTTTTAAATATTTAACTTGAAAACTGGGAAAGTATTGCATTTTACGTCACTAATGGGTCCATTCATTCCATGTTGAAATTTAATTGGAAATGTTGAAGTTTTCTCCTATTTGAAGTTGACTTATTTTCTTTTACAGCATGCATCAATTCAAAAGGTAATTCTATTTATATTTGCAGCTCCACAAAAACCCATGCTTCTTGAAAAAGAAGTCTACAACTGACATAATAGTGTTCTCCCAACCAGATTCACAAGTCCTAAGTAACAGAGACCAATTTGGCCTCATACCAGATACTTTTTGGTATGAAGTAATTTACTGTCCCGATGATTCACCTACTGAACCACAAACAAATTCAAATGATAACGAATACACAGTCAAAGGCAGTGAAAATGGAGAAACACAACTTTACAATGTCAAGGAAGAAGAAAGGCTAAATGAAAGTGAATCATTGTTAGATGCAAATGTTAATACATCATTACAAGGTAGGTTTTTTCTAGAAATTCAATTTCTTTATGACAGTACTTTTTCTAACCTTTTTATGGATATGGGGGATCAATGGCATCTGGAATTCTCTTAAGCAGTTGGTCAGCTGGATAGTCCAGAAGTGTTTTAAGGACTCTGGTGCACCGGTGAGGGTATTAGCCACACACTGCGTCATCTATATCGTTGATGTCGATCCCTTAGTGAGGATTTGAAAACTTCATCAATATGGCTTGTGTTATGTTGAAAAAGCTGTCACCCAACAAAGTATGGAAAGCATCTAAGTTAGACAGCAGACCTTATCATACCATAATGCATGCACATCATAAAAATGTTTTAATAACCTTAAAAAATATTTTAGCACAAGAAGATGAAGCTTCATCTTCAAAAGAACCTGCAACTGAACAGTCCACAGATGATGATGTGGACACCACAACAGAAGAACCCATTCAATCAGTAAACCCTCCCGAATCAATCAATCAACCAGTTGTAACAACAAATTCCTCAGAATCAGCACCTCAACCAGCTGCATCATCAGATGAGCCCGAACCACGACCCATAACTCCAACTAAACGTGTACATTCAGATGAGAACTCTCCTTGTGATGTTAAAAGAGTTAAGACAGAACCCACAGACTCACCCAGTGAAGATGATAAACCCAAGATGGCACACACAGCAGGTGGAACCTCAGATTCAATTGTTAAAATAGAACCGAGCAGTCCCCGAGATTCCAAGCCTGGGCCTAGCAACAACCAATTAGTGAGTATAACTCATGACAGCAACTCTTGTATTATAATTTAAAAAAACTGGCTATTGAAATTAAATTGTTACTCTCTTTTTGTGATAAAAACATTTAGGCATTGGAATCCGTTGCCTAAATGGGTTTTCCCGATGCTCACAACTCACAACCTTGCTGTTTTCTAATCTAGAATGTAATTGATTCCCTAAATTTTATGATGGCTGGATTATTAAAAACTATGGTAAACTGTGGAATTTCATGCCTGAATGGGTGTTTGTAGGTATATACAACTTTGTTGAATGTTCTTTGATATCAGGGTTCATCGAACGACGCGCCGGCCGTGCCCGCTTCGCCCAACAAGCCTCCAAACCGGCCACTTCGGGAGAGGTGCATGTATGGAGCCGGCTGTTACAGGTAATTTTTAAATGTCGTTTACTTGCACATATATCGTTAGGAATATAATTTCTAGCAGCTTATAAATAAATATTGGTGAACAATTCACACACAACACCATCTGACCCCAAACTAAGCAAAGCTTGTACTTTGGCGGCCAGATAGCTGATATAATACTTATATAGTTTTCAATACATACTTATTGTAAATAGAAACACCCAGACACAGTGCAAACATTTGAATTCATCACACAAATATTTGCACTGCGTGGGAATCAAACCCACGACCCACGACGTGCCTTATTAATCCAAAGTTTGATTATTAGATGTCTTGCTTATTTTAAATTGGTAAAAAGAGTATCCAATATCCACCATACACACATTAATGATCATTATCAAAAAAACCTTCCACAAAATAAGTGACAAAATGAATAAGAAGATCTGTTGAATTGCAGGAGGAATCCCCAGCACAAGGTGCAGTTCAGCCACCCCGGGGACGCGGACTGGGGCGCGGGCGAGCGGAGGGACTGCCCGTGGGGCGCGGGCTGCTGGCGCCGCGACCCGCGGCACTGGAGCACCCACGCGCACCCCGCCGGCGCCGCGCCGCCCGCGCCGGGCCACAGACCAGGTGTGTGCCTTCACCGCCCACCCCGTACCGTGTCTTCTAAAACGATACAGTGTTTTTGTTTATTATTAAAGTCTGATTTACACAAATTGAGAATAATAGATTAAAAATGCCTTATGGTCACTTGGTGACCCTAGCAGTTCTTAATAAAATGCACTACCTAAGACGGGACTTACTTTCACTTGATCACTGATGTATTGTCACTGGATTTTAGCAATAAAAAGTTTGCACTTGTCCATGTTTAAATAGAACAAACCTATTACCACTCTACTTGAGGACCTTGCACCTTGTAGACTAAAAGAAAAATAAATTGTATCCATCGGGAAAAACCTACTCAGGCAACGTATTCCAGATTTCCACTTTCGGTCGACGGGCTGGTCCTCGATTCTGTACCATTTCGTCAAAAAGTAAAATAGTAAAAAGACGTGGTGTCATGGGTCATTAAAAAAATTGGTTAATTTTATTATTTATGGTACGATAATCTGAAACTAAAGTAGGCAACATTGGTCACTGGCAATTTTTAACCACCAACCAAAAAAAGGGGTGTTATAAGTTTGACATCGATGTCTGTCTGTCTGTCTGTCTGTCTGTGTGTGTGTGTCTGTCTGTGGCACCGTACAGCTGAAACGGATGGGCCGATTTCGATGCGGTTTTTTTTTATTTGAAAGTTAATATCCGTGCGGATGTTCTTAGCTATGTTTGGTTAATATCGATTCAAGATGGCCGCCGCCACAAAATATTTCTTCACAACCTACCTCAATATGGGTATCAAATGAAAGGGCTTGACTAGTAAAATACTATACACTATAAAAAAAATCAAATCCAAGATGGCCGCCACCACAAAATGGCGAATTTTTTTTTTTTTTCATTACTACCTCAATATCACTATGTATATCAATTAGCACTATGACAAATTTCAAATCCAAGATGGCCGCTTCCACAAAATCACTATGTATATCAATAGCACTATGACAAATTTCAAATCCAAGATGGCCGCTTCCACAAAATGGCGAAATATATTTCTTCTTTCACAACTCCCTTAATATGGGTATCAAATGAAAGGGCTTGACTAGTAGAATGTTGTACAGATAACAAATCCGAGGCAATCGGGGGTTAATCAAAAATTTTAATTTTGTTCTTGTGTAACATTTTTTTCAGTTTGGTTTGTTTTTCAGGAGATGAGCGCATCTAGTCATAGCTTGTTGTAAGGAACTTCGTTCTAAAGAAAGTATCTAAAGTTAACTTGGTCCCTGCAGGTATCCAAATAGTGCGTCGTTACGGGAACACGTTCTACATCCAGGCGCACGCGGTGCACTTCCACGACGACAGGTTCGAGGTGGAGGACTGTGACGCGGACTCCGTCGACTACGACTACGAGTTCTGAGGGCGGCGCGGACACGGTACACTGGTGTGGATGAGCTTTTAACTGCGTCTGCTGATTATTTTTGAGGTTTTGTACTTAAAACAGTGATTACAGTGGAATATAGTAGTGGTAGGACTCCTAGCAGAGTCCGCCTGGGGAAGTACCACACCTTTGCCAGTTATTCTACCGCCAAACAGTAATGTCAAAACATTACTGTGTTCCGGTTTGAAGGGCAATGTCTCCAGAGAAATTACAGGGCTTAGAGATATAACATCTTAGATCTCTGGCTGACGAGCGCAGTGCAGTGCTAGGTAATGATTTGGACTCTTCATGTTCCAATAGCTGCATGTCACTGTGCTGTGCTGTTATGTGGCAGGGATGTCGCTAACCATCAGGCACATGTGCTGCTCGTCTCGTCACTCCTCTATAGGTACTTAAAAAAAATACAAGCGAAGATTGCTTGCTTCTAAGTGTAATAAGCCTTTTATAACGCCTTCGAGAAATAGGTATACATTGGAGCCAGTGAACAATTGAAATTCAACCATCATTCCTGACGTTATAAATCTGTAACAAAATACGTTTTTGTCTTGTCCTTCGTCCAGGAAGGAGACGGCGCAGGCCGAGAGCCGCGAGCCCCGGTAACGACAGCGATGACGGGGGCGACGGTAACGCCAACCTCATCGTGAACGGGCGGCGAGCGAGACGGCAAGTCGTCAGACAAGGATGGAGCGACTCGGACGAGCAGGACGACCCCTACGGCACCGACGACTCGGAGGACTGGGAGCCCCCGACGAGCCAGCGGCTCTCCGACTCGGGGCTAGACTCGCAGTCACAGGATTTTTTATGAGATTTGTTAATTATGGTTAAGAAAATATTAAACGTATTTTTAATGTCAATACTTTGTTTTATTTATTACAGTTTTGTTGACAGTGGCAAAGTAATTTGTAATAAGAATTAAGTTATTCATTATAAGCAGTCCGTTATAATTAGTAATCACGTCGTAACGCATGGACGGATCGGGCTGAAATTTGGGACATACTCGTAGTTAAACCATAGTCTGGACGAAAATATAAGCTACTTTTGACGTGACAACGTCTTATAAATTGGTTTGCCGGGTGACACTTCAAGAAACTGCGTTACGCTCCGCTCACGTTATGCGCTCACAACGAGAGCGAGTGAGAGGCACGCGTCCCTTCCACTCGGGCATGGTTAGCCCGCCTAAGAGCGAGAGAGACAGACATAAAAAGTGAAAGGCACGCGTCCCTTCCGTAAAATTATTTTACCACTCAAAGTCGTTGTCACGTAAAACTTTCGCCCGTATACCGACTTTACAGGCAACCAATTTTTTTACCCCGGGAACTACGCGGGCAACATCGCGGAGCGCTGCTAGTTTATGATAAAGTACTGGTTGAACAACATGAAATGAAATAAGCTAGCAGATGATGGTGGTAATATAGATCTACTAAAAAATTACAGTCATGGGAACTGCCGATAAAAGTGATATAACTCAAAATTTGATAGCTCACTTTGGAAACTACGCGGGTGATACAGCGTGGAAGATATCTTATCATTCCCGAGCGTGACGCTAGAATTCAATTCACAGCCCACGAAAAATCTGCCTGTGGCGCGCTAAAAGAAGTTTTCACTTGAAAAGAATTATTGGCAGTCCAAGGAACTGCCGATAGAAGTGAAAACTTATAACTTGATAGCTTACTTTTGAATCTACGCGGGTGAACCCAGATGGAGTGGCCATTACCATGGCCATCTAGAAATGCATTTCTAGAAGCCAAATAAGAAATGCTCACGCTTTTCTAAATGGCCAATGGGAAATGCTGACGCATTTCTAGATGGCCAATGGTCATGGCCCCGAGTTTACCCGAACATTTATTTTTATCCCTGAGTGTGACGCTAGAATTCAATGGGGCTTTGTCAAGACCCAAAAATACCTGTAAAAGACAGATCCCAATTTCGCCGTAGGTGGCGCCACTGTTTTATTTGTTAGAGAAATTTCACAAAAAAAACACTTGGCAATATTTAGAACTATCTTTGACAAGTCTTTTGCGTCTGGAAAACGCCTCATTCACACCCCACGAAAAGTTTGTCTGTTGCGCGACAACAGCTAAAATCCCAACCGTCATCGAATTTACGTATCTTGGAACTTTTTGTCTACTTGAAAACATCTAATTCTTAGGTAGAGAATAGGTAAAATATATTAAGTAAACTCGTTAATCTCATTAATTTTTGCGCCACTTGTTTGTGGTGTTTCTTTTCAAAATTCGGAGTACCTATGTCTAGAGTCTAGACAAAATAAAATATTGCCTATTTTGTGTGGCCAAGCCTTATGACTTATACTTTATCTAAGGGCCAAAGTTTATCCCTAGAACTTCACAATCACAAGGTGTCGCTGTATTCCATTTATGTCTTTGAGGATTTACATAAGTTGGAGTTGGTCTGAGATTTATGTACATAACTCTATACTAAACATTATACAAACATTTTTTGGTGGCTGTCGATATGTCGATAATAATTTATTGGAGAAATCGGTGTGCCACCGGTGGATCTTTGACTGAGGGCACTGCATACGTGCGCACTGCGTATCCCACAACCCTTAAAGAAAATCCTGCATTTTTACATGCAAAATGCAAATCCTGCATTAATATTATTATACTGTTTTGCCTGATTGCGATAAACCGGTATTTTTCCGACGTATTTATATTCTGTGCACTTCTAACTTTCATTCAGTCTTCATTTGAATCTGTCGTAGTACTAATACGTTCGTTCTGTCTAATTAATCTGTGCATACATTTCTATCAACAAATCACAAATCGTAAGTTGAATTTTTAAATATACAATTTTAAATGTATTTGTTCTATGTCGAAATCGTAAAACTACATTAAGAAATACTATCAACGTTGTTCCTTTCTTAATCATTACAGCAATTCGCGTTGACTGCCCAGAGTCCGCGAATTTGACCCACCGCAATTCTCTACGGGAGAATTCCACTTTTTCCTGCAGAAATCAAAAAGATAAGGTAATAATTCCTTTTACAATAATTTATTTACCTAAATATTCCTGTTCGAACATGTATTATTTATTTATCACTGTACCATTACATGTAAGTAATCTTGGTATATTTTCAGGAAAGATGTATCAGTCGCTTACTTTCGGTGACTCATGCGCTCCGATAACGTGTCATGCGTGGAATAAAGATAGGACCCGTAAGTATTCGCAATTTTCCTCATTAGCTATATCACAGCAGAAGGGGAAGTTCCTTTAGAAAAGTGCAAGGTTTTTCTCGAAAATTATTTATGGCTGTTGTTTTGACTTTTGTAGGGTTTTATCCTGAACTGAAACAGAGGCTGGAAATGTCCTCTGAACTTTGTCTATGGAGAACAGGAAACATTTCAAATCTACTACACTATGTAAATAAACTTAAATGCTTCTGAAATAGTATCAGGAAATTAAACTAAATAATTTTTATAACAGTGCTCTCAGACAAAATGAGAGCTAGGTAAGAAATATGTTTAATTATTATTAACATAAGATACTTATCAAATTTCTGCAACAAAATGAAATTTGAT
This sequence comes from Ectropis grisescens, assembly GCA_017562165.1. NCBI lineage: Eukaryota > Metazoa > Arthropoda > Insecta > Lepidoptera > Geometridae > Ectropis > Ectropis grisescens. The sequence goes on along the minus strand of CM029777.1, from coordinate 27,362,477 downwards.
TGCTGCCTTGGTGCAATAGTGAACCATTTTTACAAGTTCTTGACTATTTTGATAACTCTTCAGTACTAGAGTGACATAAAATAACTACTTAGAGCTTCTAATTAAAGACAAATTATAATTGGAGACGATCTTCTTAGCATTCCATGGATTCACCGTGCGGGTGCCGGGTCCATCGTGTGGCAGAGAGAGAAAAACTCGAGTAGTTCCCGAGACTTGTGACTCGGGCGTAGGTTTAAGGGGCCCCTTTCTGACGTACATCAACACTCACCTTCACCACTCGCTTTTCTCTCCCTGCCCAGCCAAATCTGATATGAGCCTACTAGTGCAGCTTTAGATACACGTTCTAGTATAGAACTTACAGCACTTCTGGATAAGCCAAGGTCTTTCAGTAGGTTATAGAGAGATTTTGCTGGTATACCTCTCGCTCCCACTTCTACAGCGTATAAACTAACTACATAGCCGTTTTTTGTTAATTCGTTTAGGAGGTCGTAATTAGTGTCCGACCGAAAGTTCGGTTTCGGTTTCGGCCGAGTTTCGGCCAAAAATCAAGTTTCGGCCACAGTTTCGGTTTCGGCCAAAATCGGCCGAAACTTTTGCCGAAACCGAAACTTAACAAGTTCAAGCACGTTCACGATCCCCTAACTTTGTTTTCCGCGGCAACGCTTTGACGGACGCTGTCGGCCCTTTTCGGGAATTATCGTGCGCCGTTCGGATAGTTCTGTAGCAACCAGCGATGCCAACCGTACGAGGTTCCTCCTACAAATACGAGATTTGTAGTCTTTCGTACTAGGACACTATTAATTAACCTCGTACAAATAAGTTCGAGATTATAATATTGCTATTATAAAATAATTAAAACTAGAGCCATCTATCAGAACTCAAAATAAATACCAATAAGTATTATTTAATGAAACAGTAACAATTTTTGATTTGATTTAGTAAGATGACTGATTCGACAGAGAACTTAATTTGAAAAATTATTAAAATGTTATTAAAATGTTTTATTTTTATTTTCAATTAATAATTACAACAATTTTAATATATTGTGTTTCCATTTCATGCCCTAATTAAGGCAAAATTGTAGGTAAAAAGCACCAAATTTCAGTATTTTAATAAATTATATACTTGACCACGTGAGTTTCGGTTTCGGTTTCGGTTTCGGCCGAAACTGAAGCCACGGCCGAACATTCGGTTTCGGTTTCGGTTTCGGCCGGAAAATCAGTTTCGGTCGGACACTAGTCGTAATACTTATTTTGTTTCATCGCGTGGTCTTTAGGTATATTAGTTTCCCACGGTACGGTAAGTTCTACAAGGACTATGCGTTTCGTAGCTCTAGAAAAAAGGAAAATGTCCGGTCTGGATGACGAAACACCCACATCCTCTGGGATTTTGTAGTGCTTTTCATACGTGTCCATTAAAATAGTCCAATCAGGTGCTGTACCCAGGATTGAGTAAGGCTTGTTCCTGGAGTTTGAAGTTGAGCCTTCTTTTACAAAGTTAATTTGTCTGTTGTTTGTCGTCAATCCCTTTTGGGCTCTAGCTACCGAAAGGCTCATGGCTTCACGTATGATTTCAAGTACTCTGTCATGACGCCGTGAGTAATGACCCCCATTAAGGAGCACCTTGCATCCCACCAATATGTGCCTTGCTGTACATATCGCCTCTCCACAAGTATAGCAACATTTTTCAGAGGCTTTTCCCCACCTTACCAAGTTACTCTGGTCAGGGAGGGTCATTTGGAATGCATTTAGATAAAATTTTAATAAGGCAGGGGACCAGTCATAGATCAAGGTGCGCCATTTTAGAGCTAATGGGATACAGAACTCACCTATGGTTAACCACTCACTTTGCATTTCTAAATTCATAGCGTGCACTTTGTAACCGTCATTTTCGTCTTGTTGTAGAAAGGTTTTTACGATGTCTCGGTCTTCCCTTTTTTTTCTCGCACCCAACCCAGCAATATTATACAAAAAAATTGCCGAAAATAGGAGATTATTTATGCTCTGCAGTAGGCTCAGTAAACTGTCTTCTGACATAGTGTACACGCATGCTAATATGTCACATAGTATACATGCCAAATTTCACAACAACATATGTTGTTCATCCTTCGCAGTGAAGCAAAAATTTTCTGCCAACACTTTAGAGGATTCTACAAACATTGATGTCTTTGTATTTATAGTTCCTATTCTCAATTTACAGAAGTTGCATTTTCACCGAACAACAATGAAGTCCACATCTACCAAAAGGAGGGCAATGATTGGAAACAAACCAACAACCTTGCTGAGCATGACTTGAAGGTGATGGGCATTGACTGGGCCCCGAACACCAACCGCATCGTCACTTGCTCAGTTGACCGCAACGCTTATGTATGGACTCAAGGCGAAGATGGGAAATGGACAACCACTTTAGTCCTACTCCGTATCAATCGTGCAGCTACTTGTGTGAAGTGGTCCCCGATGGAAAACAAGTTTGCTGTTGGTTCAGGAGCACGACTGATCTCTATCTGCTACTTTGAGAAGGAGAACAACTGGTGGGTTTCCAAACACATCAAGAAACCCATCAGGTCTACCGTCAACTCCATCGACTGGCATCCTAACAACATGCTTCTGGTTGCTGGATCGGCTGATTTCAAAGTTCGGGTGTTCTCCGCATACATAAAGGACATTGAAGATCAACCTGGACCAAATGTGTGGGGATCCAAGCTTCCTCTGGGTCAACTGTTGGCAGAGTTCCCGAATTCTCCATCAGGTGGTGGCTGGGTGCATAGTGTTTCATTTTCTGCAGATGGCAACAAAGTAGCTTGGGTGGGACACGACAGCACCATCAATGTAGCCGATGCTACACAAGGCAAGGCTGTCTACAAACTGAAGACTGATTACCTGCCGTTCTTAGGGTGCAGTTGGATTACCAACAACTCCCTGATTGCGGCAGGACATAGCTGCATTCCATTGCTGTATTGCCATGATGGCAGTGAGATTAAATTTGTAGCCAAACTGGACAATACCCAGAGGAAGGAGTCTGGAGGACTGTCTGCTATGAAGAAGTTCCAGTCTCTGGATCGGCAGGCCCGCATAGAGACTAATGATACATTCCTTGACTCCATTCACCAAAATGCCATATCATCCATTAACCTGTTCAAGGGCACCAAAGCTGAAACCAAGAAGTTCAGCACTTCCGGCCTGGACGGACAACTTGTCATTTGGGACATCGATTCACTGGAGAGGTCTATTGAAGGACTCGCTATTGTTTAAGGAAAAATGCAGTATTTTTACTATTTTTATTTCAATGAATAATATAATCAGTTTGCATGTGAGTTCTGAAATCACTCTGATAAATAAAAGTTTGTTTAACGTAAAAAGCTGTGAATATTATCATACTGCAATGCTCATCACAGTCCATCAGTCTAGCATGAAATCGAAAAAAAAGTAAGCAAACCACAGCAGTGAGTGAATTCAGCTCCCGATAATAATATAACTTTCAAATATACAGAATAAACTATTATAATTTATACATACAACTATAATGATTTTTTATTATACAATTTAAATTTTAACACTCAATAGAAATAATTTCAAAATAATGATTAACCATAAATTAGACATAAGACTACGAACCCTATACAATAAAAATAAAATAGATCACTTTAATACTACTGAAGTACTGATCGCTGTCAAGAATTACATTAAGATTGAAGGAATCAACAGAGGTGTATCGAATGAACGTTAAAAGTAATAGTTGAACCTAGTGAACTATAAGGCCATGTGTGTGGGAGGTCGGGCGCCGGCCGTCACTGCGCGGCCACGATCTTGAAGACGGGCCCGATGCGGATGAAGACGCGGCGCAGCACCGACCGCAGCTCGGGCTTGAGGTCGAAGCACGTCACCTCACACAGCAGCGGGTAGTAGCTGGACACGTGCGCCGCAAACTGACGAACAAACCAAACAATTCATTCATACACCTAACTAAACCTTCTAAATGAAACTTTAGTCTTTAGCGGACCGCACAAGATGTGACCTCAGGTCCATTATGAATTACTAGCAGACCCGTTTTACCCGCGCAGTTCCCGTTATTTCAGACTGTATGTTCCAAATTTAAACCAATCCATTCAGACATTTTAACGTGATTGAGCAACAAACAACCAAACATGTTAGGATGTTCGGAACAACCAAACATGTTTGGAACATCAAAACTTTCACATTTATAATATTACATAGTAGGATATCTATTCTTTCCTATATTATTATTGTAATGCCACATGCCACATTCCACACTGCATCACTGCTATACTCGTAGGTCAGGCAAATTGCCAGTCAAGGATAAAAAATTAGTGTCAAATGGTTGAACATGATATTGCGACATAAAGTTTCAGCTACAGTCACTGATACTACGTCTGCATCTAGTTTTGATGCACTACCTTGAGACTACTACTTGGGAACAGGAGGCTCTCTCCACTCTCCACTCTATTCAATTTATTAATCCAGTCTGTTGTGCACCAAATGTCACAAGTCAGACTAGAGTAAGTAGGCCTACAGTGCTACAGTTGAGTTTGAAGTGAAAACTTCTTAGTCATGTTGAGGATGTTTGATAGGGGAAAACCTTATGGTTATGTATCACTGAAGCTAATGAAGCATCGGAGCGGCGCGGCGGCGGAGTCCAGCTGAACGTGCGCGTTGGATGCTTTTTGTAGGTCTTATGAGTTCGCGTCACCAACATGCATGATAGCAGTCTATCTGTCTGTAGCGATATTGTTTGACATTAGTGCTGTTTCATACTGAAATTCTGATGGTAAGCGACGGTGACCTAGAAAATGTCTATCGACTCGCGAAAAGCTTCAGATTGTACCTCTCATTCACCTTATATGAATTGTACCTAATTGTTGTTTAGATGCAGTGAGGTTGGCAACTTGTCCACTCTAAGGCTATACATATGAGGAAAGTAACAATATACTAAGTAAATCCATGATATAAACTTGACCTATCTTTAAATATTAGAATTTTTCTCATTTGTAGCAAAGTTTATGGAAACCGATAGTTAGGGCAAGAAATAACTGGTAAATCAATACTCACTCTTTCGTCGGGCATCTTCAGTATTCTGGTGAGGATCAGCAGCAGGATGGAGGTCCAGGCGTCGCGGTGCGCCTCGTTGGTGACGCCGGCGAAGTACTCCAGCGCCTCGCAGCAGATGCTGACCAGACTGGCCTGCACGGCCGGCCAGTGCGCGCGCCGCGCCTCGTCACTGTACATCTTGAACAGAATTCTCAACACGCAAGCCAGAGACTGCGTCTCCTGCTTCAGCATGTTTGGCTTCACGGATCCTTTGAAATTCGCCTTCCAGAGAACGTTTCTCTGCGCGTTGTTCGTATTGAAAGTCTTCGCGAACCGATGACTGCACATCAAGCACTCGACCAGTCGCAGTAAGTGCGGCGAGCTCAGCAGACGGTACATGCCTTGCTCTTCTCGCTGACACTCCTGCTCCGTGCCCGGAGTGCCTCCCGTCAGCTCGGCGGCCGCGAGCGCCAACGTCTCCGCGTCTTCTTTCCGCGACGTCGCCGGATAGAACACGATGTTGTCGATCGTCTGGATCAGTTCTAGCTGAACCACGCATTTGATCAGCAGGCTGTTGAACACCCTGTTGGTGGATTTAATCTCGTCGCCTCCCTGGGGTTTCTTCAGTATTCCGTGGCGGACGTGATGTTCCGCCTCGTCGTTGTCGTCCGGCTTCCACGTCAGCAGCGTGGTCGGCAGAGTGCTGTTGAATATGTCCAACATTATCTGGCACGTTTTGCTCCAAGTGTCCTCGTTGAATTTGGTCCCGTTCGAGATGACCAGGTTCTCGAGGCAGTTGGTCCCGGAGCGCGCGAGCTGCTCGTTGTCCTGCTGCACGCACCAGTGCAGCTGCGAGTACAGCTGCTCCAGCAGCAGCGAGCCGAGGATGTCGAAGTACTGCGTGAACACGTCCACGATGGCGTACAGCGCGTGGTTGCACGTTGTCGTCATCCACTCGTTCTTCTCCAGCTGATGCTCCGGAAGCTTCATGTTATCGAAGATTCTGAAGAGTATGTTGAAGAGGTCTCGCCACCAGTGCGGGCGGAAGGAGTCGCCGTGCGTCTTGATAATCTCGAAGAGGACGGTGAGGCCGCGCGTGCGCACGTCCAGCTTGCAGCGGCTCACGACGCAGGACAGGGAGAACAGCAAGGGGAACCACCCACGCAGCCACACGCGGTCCACCTCCGGAGCGCCCGCCTCGCCCTCCAGCCCCGCGTGCTCCGCGAACAACTGCGGGGACGCCCCCACGGCCGTCGCACACGACCTGACCAGTCTTATCGCCTCCATGGACGTATCAGGGAATTTCGCGTTGCACGCGAACTCGGATAAGCATTTCACCGCGTCTTGGAAGGAATCGATCATAGCGGGGAACTGCCTCTCATACAGTTCCGTTATGATTTTACCCGTAGTCTGGAATGCTAAATCGACGATCGCTTCGTCCTGGTCGCTCGCTGCCAGGTGGAACACCGAGAATATGTTCTTCCATCCGGATTTGATGTTCGGCGCCTGTGAGTTTACCATCTGCGCGATGCATCTCACGACCATGTCTCTTATTGTTGGCGAGTTATTTTTCTTCATTATGTGTTCGAAAGGTCTCAAGAAGTCTTTTTGGAATTTAAAGTTGGCGAACTCTCCTTTCTCGATGAATTTCATGGAAAGTTGTCGTAAGGAATCGACGGCGAAGAAAGATATATCTTCGTTGTTATTACACCCGACTTTGTTGAAATGATCTCCCAGTACTTGCCATATTCGAGACCACTGCAGCCTGATGCGGCCCATGTTGTAGTAAGATATCTCGACAATCTTCTGCAGTGAGAACATTCGAGGGTTAGTGGGATGGCTGAGCTCATCAAGAGAAACTTGACATAAAGCTTTTACGAAGTCGACAATCGCATCTCCGTCGAGTCTCGTCGAGCCCGTGAATATTCTATCCACCGCCACAACTACGCTTTGCGAACTCGTTTCCCCGATGTGTTCTTTTACGCTCGGGTCTAAAGCCATGAGGCTGAATTTGAGGGAATCAGGTTGTGGTTTAATTCCCGATCCCGACAAAAACTGAGGTCTGACTCCAGTACCGATAAGCTGCGCTAATTCGAGTTGTGAAATGCATTTAACGATGTCCAGCCAACTAGAGCCTAAATAATTACCATCGGTGTGTGCTACGGTGATCAATGTCTTTATTGTGTCAATGTTCTTGGCTTTCATTTCAGTGATAGGTGAATTGGCCGTGAGGAGAGTGAATCGCGCTAGGGCTTGTACGTAAGCATCTCTTTCCAGTGACATGTGGAAGATGCAAGCGATGCGAATAGCGCATCTTATGCCGTCCAAGCATAACGATGCTATTTCGGGATCGTCACAGTCTTGAAGTCCAACAGAAAAGGCCGCGAGGAAAGGCGTCCAGGCCATCTTAAACATCGGCCGGACGTGCTCGACGTGTTTGGCGGTCGTGAATGGGGTTTGAACGTGAGATACCGACTCCATCAAATTTTTTGCAGCAGTCGAAATCTGTTCCATTTCCATATTCCAAATGAATTTACGTTTCTTTTCATTAGAGATCAGGTGTTTACCCGGTTTGGATGTATTTTTCATTTTAATCTCGTGGCCGGCGATCTCGTCGTAGATGGTCGATAAATATTCACGAGGCAAGTCATTATTATCGCTAATTCCGCTATTCAATTTGATGTATTGTTCCTTTGTCATCTTGTTCTTGACTTGAGGCGAATGTAAATCAGTTGTGAGCATTATTATGGAAAATGCTAATACGTAGACTGTATCTGCACTAGTAAATAAGGTATTGCTAGGATTGCACTCACAATATCGGGACGCGAATTTTTCCATTAATCGGTCGATTTTTTGAGCTTCGCCAGGTAATCTAAAGCCTTCTAGAAAATGGCGTAACGCAGCCACTATGTCCATATTTGAAAATTTCATTGAGTCCACATAGGAATACATGACTTCTTTGGAATGATCATCATTTTCACCTAAATATTCACCAATAAAGGTCTTATCCAGTCTTTCATCACTCAGTAGCCACTCGGCTATTTCTTTAGTGGATGTGCCTAAAAGGCTCTGTTCTTGCAAGAAAGCTACTCCTTTCTTGGGTTTTCTGTTAAATAGGTCTATGCCAGTTTCCCATACTTCCTTCTGCTGTTTCAAGACTTCAAATTGTTCTGGAGAGTCAAGTGTTTCTCTATTGCCAATATTGCTTGATCCAGTAGACACAAGACTGAGACTTGAACCACCATGTGACTTAATACTGTGGTGATCTGTATCTTCTTTAGCTGTCCTTTCACCTAGGGTTGTCTGAAGATTTGGATTTATGTACAGCTCTTTGCTCCATTCAACCATACACTTCAATATGGAGACTAGACATTCAAGGCCACGAATGCGCATTGATTTCTCTTGATTTGGTGTTGCACCCAATTCAAGTGCTTGTCGACCTTGGGCGATTTTCGAAACATCATTAACCAGCCTTTGGAATAAATTAGCGGCCGATAGATCACAATCATAATTAACATAGATATCCACTACACTCTGGGCATCACCACAGATTCTCGTCAAAGCTTGGATGACCATCCATTTATGTTCAAAGGTAGAACTGGATGTTTCCAAGATGTTCATGAAAATTTCTTTGAAGAACACTTCAATCTGTTTCTTCAGATGTACTTTGAAGTTTTGTAAGAGAGCTAAGAAAATAGCTAAAGAGAGTTCAAAGACTTCGGGGACAGAACTGACCCCATTTTTAGAGAGTGCAACACAGAGATACTGCTTGATTGCAGTAATGAACATTTCATTATTTCTGAACACTGGACCTGCATTTTGTAAGATTGATAGAAGCAGATGTAGAGAAAGGATTTTGGATCTTAACTCATGTGATTTAGGATCAGGGGTTCCTTCAGGTAAGGGTTTCATTGAGAGCTTACAAAGAGCCCTAAATACTAGGAATGCATCTTTTTGAAGAACATGTGTGAATTTAGCAGTTACAGAGTTGTCATTTTCAGATGCAACATCCATACTTTCTTGTGATGGTACTCTCTTCATGGTGTCCTCTGAGGGCACTTGACCATTGCTTTCCTGTGAAACACTTCCACTGTCGATAGAGTCGGAAGGGTTCTCATTATTGTCTGGGCCATTTGGTAATTCTTCTGAGCTTTTCTTAGTAGCAATATCAATGGCATTATCAATAACTGCATCAACTATTTGCTTAGCAATAATTTTAGCTTCTATTACCTCAGCAGAGAGTTCCCTTTCAGGTGTTTCTACATCCTTATTGTCTTCATTTTCATTATTATTTTTATTTTCATCATTCACTATATTGCCATTTGGTATTTTTTGTGAGACTTCTGATCTTGTATCGTCATGTATATTGCTGTCGCACGATTCTGTTTCCAAAGCTTGATTCTCCATTTTAGTAAAAATAACATTCAGCATTTGTGTGAGAGTCGCTCGGGCCGTGGTTTGGTTGATGAGATTTTTACTTGCTAAGTAAATGTTGTAACAAGTTCTGACCGCTAGAAGCACGGTTCCTTCGTGGACTTCTACATGTTGACTGGTAATGACTGTGAGTAAGGCTTTGATGATCTGTAGCTGGACTCCTTCATCTGTTTGTGGGCCCGTGAAACAACTACAGATGGTTTCGACTATTCTATCTATCAGGAGTTTCCTGGGTGTTGTTGAGTCTGGAATGTTTCCTGTGAGATGGCCATATGCAATAAGCTTCTGTAGGCAATCTAAGGCCGTGACCACTATCCGGGCTGCTTTGCTCTGGCAAGCCAGCTCAAATGGCAGGAAGTATTTCTCTGCAGTGATGATGTTGGATGCATCATTTTTGGGCAATGGCAGAGTTCCTGATGTTGGGCTCTCAGTAGTTTCCACCTGACCTCCATTTTTTAACTCTGCCTTTATCTCCTCTGAAATCAAAAACCAACATAGTACTTAATATATTAAAAAGCATAAGTTGCAAAGGAATATCACTCATTAAGTGTTTAAATAAATTACAACTTAGATAACAGTGTCTGCAATAACATTAACATTTTTATCAAACTGGTAAACTTTCACATTGTAAAATATTCATTTTATAGCTCAGATTGGTTATTTACAATAAGATTTGAGCATTATTGAGCTTTGCATGAATGATATCAGACTCTATTGTGTGGTTTATAAGTTTATTGCAAGCCAGATCAAATGTATTATAATGACATACCCATAATCAGATAAGACTAGGTAAGTAGGTGCTTTACTTTCAAACTCAAGGTCAGTACATTCACTATGTATATATTTAATTTGAACACTTATACAACACGGCTTAACCTAATTAGCGGTATAGACGGGTAGATAGATATCAAAACACTAGAAACACATTAGTGGATATCTGATGTCACAACTCACCGAGAGCGACTTCACACGACTTTTTCAACTGGCTGTGATAGGATCTTTTGATATCCTTATCAGCCAGTATCTTTTCCAAGGCTCTGACTATAAACATTTCTTTAGTTTTCAGGTTGGTTTGCATCGTTATTCTATTTGGAAATCACTCCATTCGATCCTATTAGGAATCGACTCAGTGGTAGGCCGCAGTCGACGACATTGATGGTTGCTATCGAAGCACTACTGTAATTTGTCTGTTGGTTTATAATCTCTTTATGTTAATGCACAAAAGCAACATCACAAAACTAGGGTACTGTAGATTTATAAGAAATCATTCTGCGAGATAGAACAAGATTTCCTTCTGCGATTCACATTCACACCTCATCACAAACATGTAATGTCCTAATGTCAAAAAATGTAATGATGCGTTCATATCGGTTTCGTCATTTGGTCCAGGATTTCATAACACAACTATTACATTACAAAATAGAAGCTGATATTACATTAGACATCGGAAATAAGTTCGTTATTAATAATTTTGTGTTTTATAGTTCGTTTCACACCAAAAATGTTTTTTTGAAGAATCTACCACATTTATTTGAATAGCGTTCAAAATAATTTAAAAAATATGTGTAGTCTGTTTTAGTGTTTTCCGTTCACTTACCAGATTATATAAGCCGGTAAAATCCGATAATACACTGTATTTTTAACCCCCGACCAGAAAAAGTTATAAGTTTGACGTCGATATCTGTCTGTCTGTATGTCTGTCTGTCTGTTTTTTTTTTATACAGAGGTTGGAAAATACATTTACGTATCGTCAGGGTATATTTCTTTTCCAATTTCTTTGGGGTACATACATACATACCCCGGTATCAGATGTTCATTACCGACTAAAAACCTCCTCTGTCACTTGCCTCTATATCCCCCGTGTAAACCGCCGCTAGGCATTACTTCGTTGGGGGAGGGTCTAGCTCTATAGCTCTTCCTTCACTTTACAACCATTTACTATTACTTCTCTTCTTTTTCTTCTGCTCGCATTCTTTCTTTGGCACGAAGATCCTGGAGGACTTTCGTGGTGTAATCATTGACAGCATCCCAGCAGTTTTTGGACGCAAGCATCGCCCCTACTAAGTTTTCCGGTTGGACTGTCTGTTTGAGGATGGTCTCCATTTCACTTCGCAGTAATGTGTAACAAGAACACGCAAAGAATACGTGTTCTGCGTCTTCACGAAGTCTTGGACAGGGCGGGAACTCCGGAGAATCGTCGTGCTTGAAGCGATGGAGGTATGCTCGAAAGCAGCCATGTCCTGAGAGCATCTGTGTTAAGTAATAGTTTACCTCGCCATAGTTTCGGTTTAGCCAGACGTCTATCCGGGGTATGAGACGATGCGTCCACCTGCCTGTAGTTGCGGGATCCCACTGCTTTTGCCATCGCTACATACTGTACCGCCGTTGCTTGGTTCTGAGTTCTTCAGAGCTTAACTCAGATTTCTTCCGCTGTTCGTAGTGGGTTCTTCTTTCTTCAGCGAGTACTCTGATGGGTAGCATGCCAGCAATAACGCAGACTGCTTCCTCCGACACTGTGCGAAAGGCACTGGCAACTCTCAAGGCACTTAGTCGATTTATTGATGCGACTTTTCGACTTGTTTATTGGATTTTAAGGGTGGCGGCCCAAATGGGTATGCCATAGGTTAAAACTGACATGAGTCTGTCTGTCTGTCTGTCTGTGTGTCTGTCTGTGGCACCGTAGAGCTCAAACGGATGGGCCGGTTTCGATGCGGTTGTAGGTGTTGCTGGTACTGGAGATGGAAATGAAACCACGTCACTGTATAAACTGCTGCTTATATTGATCTTAACTGTACAAGTGACGCGGGGCGAGAGACTAGCTCGCTCTCCGCTGTCCTCCACTTATGTACTACATCAGTCACGTACACGTACGTGCTCCTACACGGTTTTTTTATTTGAAGGTTAATTAATATCCGTGCGGATGTTCTTAGCTATGTTTGGTTAATGTCGATTCAAAATGGCCGCCTCCACAAAATGGCGGACTAAATATTTTTTCACAACCTACCTCAATATGAGTATCAATGAAAGGGCTTGACTAGTAGACCGCAGGCCCGTGAACAAAATTTGTGGGTCATCTGATACAGCAGGAGACCTATGTAGGATGATAGAAGGGTATAAAGTAATAAGATTGAGCACTATGCCGTCACTTGTAAGCTGTCCAACTGAGTGCAGTTGAAGAGGGGGGTTCTAAACCTCGATCATTTCTCGTTATCACATGATTTTTGTACAGCGTTGCGGAATAATAGATTAGAAGAGGTACTGAAACTATAAAAAATATAAATTTTAAAATTCTTATTGTTAGTTTGTGAAAAAAATTCATTATTTTCCGACGATTTACAGAGTAAGTTTGGTCATTTGATTATGTTCGGCTTTGGTTCCATACAGTTTCAATACCTCTTCTAATACATTATTTCGCAACGCCGTACAAAAATCATGCGACAAGGAGAAATGATCGAGGTTTAGAACCCCTCCTCTTCCCCTTCTATCCCCTTCTAACCCTTCCCCTTCGAACCCTTCTATCATCCTACATAGGTCTCCTGCTGTATCAGATGACCCATACATTTTGTTCACGGGCCTGCAGTCTATAGTAGAATATTGGACACATAACAAATCCCAGGAAGTCGGGGGTTAATCAAATTTTTTATTTTGTTCTTGTTATTTGTTTTTTGCTGACATGGGCTGTCAAGCGTCACGCTGTCTGGTTCTTCTCTTCTTCCTGTCAAGATTATAAGGACTAACCCGGTGGCCGATATAACCTCTACACGTGTTTAGTTTCTATCTGTTGTTTGTTTGTGTTTTTTGTGTATATATAACCTGGTGAGTTGCTTAATCTATTGTAGTGACTAGCTAACAGGGGAAATGGATCCCATTTCCCCTGTCCCGGAGGCCCCGGACCTCCCTGTCCCACCTGATAAGATGGATTATGACCAACCTATCACACGCAATGCAATAAAAAGACCCAGAGAGATGACCACTGCTGTGGGTTCAGCTCCTAAAAAGGCCATAACAAGTCAGGAATCGGCGTCGCCGTCTATGCAGTCTGTCTATCAACACCCTTCCTTAACCATACTGGGCATTAGGCAATATGAGGACACCGACACTGGTCCATACATTGTTCACGTATCTCGAGTGGAGTCAGACGCAACCGCAGGCACAGTTATCCGCCCTATCAAATTTGGACAGTTTGTTTCAAATAATAAAATCCAAAACGTTTGCCGCGATGGGATTAAAAAGGTAGGCCGAAATAAAGTCTCAATACAATTTAAAAATACCTCTGCGGCCAATCTTTTTGTGGAAGATCCAATTCTTAAGTCAAACCAATATGATGCAGTGATCCCTACATACAATGTAACTCGTATGGGAATTGTTAGGGGAGTCCCTGTGGACTGGTCAATGGATGAATTTGTTGCATCTCTTGAAATACCTGGGAATGCCTATGTATTTAAGGCCAGAAGGCTAAATAGGAAAAATAAAATTGAAAACGTTATCAATTGGGTGGCCATTCAAACTGTTGTGCTCACGTTTAGAGGACAACAACTACCAGAAAAAATATTTTCATTCTATTCCTCACTACCAGTGGAACCCTATCAGTTTCCTACAATTCAATGCATGAATTGCCTAAGGTTCGGCCATATAAAGTCACAATGTCGCTCTCAACCCCGTTGTTTCCGGTGCACTCAGCCCCACAGTGGTGACAGCTGTGATGTCCAGGAGTCGCAGGCTACATGCCTGTACTGTCATGGGCATCACTTCTCCACCAATAGAACTTGCCTAGAACAAGAACGCCAGCGAAACATTAAATCTTTGATGACACGGAATGGAATTTCATACCAAGAAGCCAGCGGTCAAACGCCAAAAACGTCGAAAACATACAGCCAAATAATTAGAGACCCTACTTCATCTTATGACCTGGATTCCCAACCTATGCCTGCTACTTCCCCCAACCACTACCCTACCCCACCACACCCTACCACAACATATAAGAAGACCATTGTTCAAAAGACCAGACCGAATCATCCTCCTGGAAAATCATATGATAAGGCAGCCCATCAATCCATAATTGCCCAGACCCCCTCATCCCTCCCTAGAGGATATGCCCTTCAAACGTCCCAACTCCCTTCCCCAACGTCAGATACTCACCAACTCCTTTGCCAACTTCTTACCATCATTATTAACCTTATTTCCCAAGCCCCCAACTCCTTACCGCCCAACGTCGCCCAATCGATCTCCCATCTCTCATCACTCGTAGGCCACCATGGACTCATGCCCCATGATGCAGTGGAACAGCAGGAGCCTTCGTAGGAAGGTTTCTGAATTACGTCACCTCATCAGAGATTACAGCCCTGTCCTGGTTGCCGTCTCGGAGACATGGTTTGTCCCAGGGACCCGATATCGAGTTCCAGGCTTCTCTTGTCTCCGTGACGACCGTCAGGATGGCTTGGCTGGCTGTGCTCTGTTCATAAAACTATCCCTGCCCTTCTCTCAAGTACCTCTTTCTTCCCACAGTCCTGAGATAAACTCTGTGGCTGTTCGTCTCTTCAATATTTCTTTTATTTCCCTCTATATCCCTCATCCTGCTCCCCACCTTATCGCAGATATCCTTTTGATAATTTCTGCTGTCCCCCCAACCTGTAGTAATAATGGGAGATTTTAATGCCCATCACACTGTCTGGGGCTCGCATCACTGCGACACATTTGGACGCTTATTGTTAGAAGCAGTCGAAGAGGCAAATCTGTGTATAGGAAATGACGGTTCCCCCACACGAAGGGTTCTACCCTCCCAAAATCCAAAATCTGCAGTAGATTTAACACTCTGCTCTCCTGGCCTACTCCCCTCCCTATCCTGGCAGGTACTTCCTCTCACCAGAGGAAGTGACCACTTTCCCATTCTCATCAACTTAGGACTTCGAGTTTCCCGATTACCCCCCCCTACTCCTCTCTTAAAGTACCGACTATCGGGTGCCAAATGGGATACCTACTCCACTTCCCTTAACCTTAAACTACCTTCCTTTCCCAATCCCGCTGAAGAAAACCCAATAGTATGTTACTCCAAATTTATGGATACCATCTTAGCCTCAGCTGAGGAATCCATTCCCCTTAAAAAACCTCGAAATAACCTCTTCTCCCCCTCCCTGGTGGGACACTGAGTGCACTAAAGCTATCCGGGAGCGTAACTCTGCTGAAAAATCTTATAACAGAGCCATGACCTCAGAAAACTTCCTAATATACAAAAGAACAGCGGCTAAATGTAGAAAGACTCTATCCAGCAAAAAGAAGTTAGGATGGTTGAAGTTTTGTGAGGGCCTAACCCCATCTACCCCATCTTCCATTGTCTGGAACCAGATACGACGATTTAGTGGTTCCCATAATGCTCCCAATCCTACGTCCAATGATCCCACTTCCTGGATAGAAGACTTTGCCGATAAATTAGCTCCCCCCCCTTTGTGCCTGAAAATCCTAAGCCCAATATTACTTCAAACCTCCATATCTCACCCAACATCCACCCCCACTTTGATCCCCCTTTTTCATGGGAAGAAATGCGGCTAGCCCTGGGCTGACTGACTCCTCCCCTGGAATTGATGGAATCCCATATTCTTTTATAACCAGATCCACACAAACCTTGAAGCAGTACTTCCTTTCCCTAATTAACAAGTTCTATGAATTAGGTACTGTCCCTGATTCCTGGAAATCCCAAATTATTGTTCCTATCCTCAAACCTGGGAAAATCCCTTCTGACCCTAACTCCTACCGTCCTATTGCCCTATCCTGTGTCCCTGCAAAAATCACGGAAATCCTCATAAAAAATAGGTTGGAATGGTTTGTTGAAAGTAATAGACTACTCCCTGGCTCCCAGTATGGTTTTCGCAAAGTAATGTGCACTGCAGACAGTCTCAGTATCCTCACCACAGACATTCGTATAGGTCTAAGGAACAAAAACTATGTAGTAGCTGTATTCTTAGATATTACATCAGCTTATGATAACGTCCAACTTCCGTTGCTCAGAAACAAGCTGTTACAGCTGAGTATCTCGCCGAAGATGGTACAGTTCATTAACTGTTTTTTGATGGAGAGAAATATACACATCAAAAACCAGAATACAACTACAACATCCAGAACCTTATGGAAAGGATTGCCACAAGGTTCAGTCCTCAGCCCCCCCCTTTATGGCCTCTACACATATGATTTAGAAATGGTAGTTACACCTTTTTGCCAAGTGTTACAGTATGCCGATGATCTGGCTTTGTATGTCACCTCCGAATCCATTGAGGAAGCTGAAACACTTTTAAATTCTGCTCTGATATACCTAGAGGATTACTTAAATGACAATGGCTCAACAATTTCTGCAGCAAAAAGTAAATCTGTTGTATTCACCCAAATAAGAACTATTCCCAACGTACACTTGAGATGCAACGATCAAATCATTCCACAGCAGAATTCAGCAAAATTTTTAGGGCTCTGGTTAGACACAAGGTTAACTGGTGTTCCTCACTCTGAACAAGTGGCTACTAAATGTGAGAAAAATATGAACATCCTCCGATCCCTTTCTGGTGTATGGTAGGGCTCCCATCCTTTTTCCCAAAAGTTGTTATACAACTCTATAATACGCTCAATTATGCAGCTTTTCTATTGGAGCCTGGCAACAAATCTGCCCTAGACAAACTGTCCAGAATACAAGTCAAATGCCTTCGCACTATTTTAGGTACAATGAAATGCTCTCCCACCAATGCGGTCCAAGTAGAATGCGGAGACCCTCCTCTCCCCCTGCGTAGGCAATTCTTGGCAGACAGATATTATACTAAGCTGCTTCAAAACTCAGACCACCCTCTTTGGCCTAAATTGCATGAGCTTCTGAGACTTACTCCACCCCACAATGTTATATCCCAAATCAAACTCCCATGCCTCCTCCGTAGCCACTCAAAATTTTCAAACCTTCCATTCCAAATTGCTAATTTCCCTATTAACCCTTTATTTTCCACCAGCTACCATGCTTTAACTTTCCAGCCCCATGTTATTCTAAATCTGGGTTTAGACAAAGACTCTCTTGATCCCAACAAGACTTTCTCTGAAATTATTGGTAATAATTGGACTGATTGGCTAACAGTGTTTACGGATGCCTCCAAATTGAATCATAATGGTGATGTTGGTTCTGCTGTTTGGATCCCTAAATATAGAATAGTTCTTAGTAACAAGTGCCCCCCACTAGCCTCAGTTTTCACTGGCGAGGCCACGGCTATTCTTGAAGCCATTCATTATGTCACATCACACTCCATCAGTAAAACCATCATACTGACTGATTCTAAGAGTTGTCTGCAGGCACTCTTGGCTAATCAGTTCAAATGTAAAAATAAATATCCCATAATACTTAAAATTAAAGAGAGTCTCTTAAAGTCCCATGAATTAGGCTTACAAATAGTGTTAGCATGGATCCCTGGACATGCTGGCATATCAGGTAATGAGTCTGCTGATTTCCATGCCAAACAGGCTACTATCTCCGGAAATAAGGATCATTACCATGTTTACTCCCACGATATATCCACAACATGCCAACCTAAGCTGCTTGAAAGCTGGAACTCAGTCTGGACCAGAACAAAGACAATACCAAATTTTACGGACAAATACAACCATCTATCCCCCCTAAACCCTGGTTTTTTTAATTTAAGACCATCCCCAAACATATTACATCCACAATTTGCCGCCTGCGGTTGGGTTTTGCTTGCACGCCGGTGTTCCTCTCTAAAATAAGAATACGCGATAGCTCTCTTTGTGAATGTGGTTTAGCAGACGGCACTACCGATCATATTTTCTTTGAGTGTGATAGATTTCAGTCCTCCCTTTACAATTTGATCCCTCCTGACCTTCCTCGTCCCTCTAATTTCTCCAATCTTCTCCCTCTTGTTTTTACCCCTTTTGTGTATGTCCTAAGTAAATATATCCATAAAAACAACATCAAACTATGACTTGTTTTGTTTAAATTGTGTATATATCATAATATGTGTCTTAACTATTTTATAAGAAATAATATCTTTTTATGTCTATTTTGTGATGTCATGTTTGTGTTTGTCCATTACAGTTACATTTATAATATATATATAAGTAACCACTAACAAAGTACTTGAGTATACACTCCACCGATCATCTGAACCAACAACCCTGCCTCATCACTGAACATATGCCAGAAGTCTGCCATCAAACTGAAGACTATCTGAAGTGGACCGATCATCTGAATCAAAACTCCTATCTCTTCAGTGAATAAAAGTCCAGAAGACCATCCTAATGTTGAAACGGTAGACACTGGAGAAATTACGGTGACACTACCGAATGGAAGCCATTACAAAAAGTTGAAGTTGAAGTTCTCCTGTCAATGCTGTCATTGTCAATCGTGTCGTGATCGTGGATGGATGCACTTCGTGCTAGTTGTTATTTTTCCATTTTTACTTTCCTAGATACGAAATTGTTTTTAACTAAAAGTTTTCTATAAATAACTTACAAAATTGCTTCCACAATGACTGTAACTCGGGTGGCGGAGTCCCGCACCGAATTCAAATTAAAAAGTTTACCTGAGGACGCTATTTCTAGTGTGAAATTTGCGCCAAAATCAAACCAATTTCTTCTTGTTTCATCTTGGGATTGTTCTGTGAGACTCTACGATGTATCTGCTAATATCGAGAGACATAAATATAGTCACGAACTGCCAGTTTTGGATGTTTGTTTTCGGGTAAGTTAGGCTATGTTTACACCTAGTTCTGCTCTTGATCCTAGCACTTTGTTCTTAGCTTTGAAATCCTGACATGGTATTTTCACGGTAATTAAAACACTACTGCATTGATTTAAATATAGTTTAAAAACGATTTTGTCAATAATTTACATTTTAATTTTTGATTTTAGGATGCTGTCCACTCCTACAGCGGTGGTCTTGATCAAGTTGTAAAGATGTATGACCTGAATGCTTCATCAGAGACACACCTGGGAGAGCACAAAGGAGCCATCAGATGTTTAGAATTTGCCACAGAGGTGAATGCGGTGCTCACTGGCAGTTGGGATGGTACTGTTAAGATGTGGGATAGCAGAATGCCAAACTGTGTTGGGACTTACAATCAAGGAAATGAAAGGGTAAGTTTGTGTTATTTTCTGGTTTAGGTATATTTTTAATCTCAAAAAATTAATAGAAGATGAGGAAGAAGAAGACTTTAATCAGCTGACTATTATTTAATTTTTTTTATTTATAAATTAAGACTAACAAATTGTCTTGCCAGACATATTGCATGCCTCTCGCAGAGGCCAGTTTGTATGGGGCAACTTTTAAAATGTTTTGTATCATCTTATCTCACTTACAAACAGCAATAAAAAAAATTGTATTTGTAAAGAATTTACAAAAATTCCCTTACTGAGATTAAACACTCATATACAATGTGTTTGTTACTTTAGACATAATTAAAAAAAAATAGACATTCAGTAAGAATTATGTAAAATCATTAAGTAATTTGGGTCAAAATTCTAAAGTCCTGGGCAATGACACCAAAAGACACATGTTATTTTTTTTTTACAAAAGCACACATTTTTTTTTATCAACTAATATTATACTCTTCACTTGTTATGTGGACTACTGTCCCAGCCTCTGATGTGATGGTAGCAGCCACCAGCCAGTGAAGCAAAGTAATAGCTATTTACAAGCTAGTTTGTAGTATCGCTCTATAACCTGCTGAAAGACCTTGGCTTGTCCAGAAGTGCAGTAAGTTCTCTACTAGAATGAGTATCTAAAGCTGCACTAGTAGGCTCATATCAGATTTGGCTGGGCAGGGAGAGAAACGCGAGTAGTGAAGGTGAGAGTTGTTGTACGTCGGAAAGGGGCTCCTTAAACTTAACACCTGTGTCACAAGTCTCGGGATGTACTTGAGATTTTTCTCTCTGCCACACGATGAACCCGGCACCCGCACGGTGAATCCATGGAATGCTAAGATGTTTGTCTATTATACTGTATCAAAAAATGTCCAACATAATTGGGATGATGACTGGTTCAATAATATACCATTCCTATTATTCCATCGGCCCGATTATGAAAAAATTAGCAAAACTTATTATTTGTTTTATCAGTTATTATCTTTTAATTTTATCAATTACTAGCTGTACCCTGCCGCGCTTCACTGTGGCACATTGTAATGCAAAAATTAGATAAAAACAATCCTTGATGCGGATTATATATCATTCTAAAATTTCAGCTCGATCGGTGCAGAACTTTTTAAGTTTTTGAAGCATACACAAACCAACATAACATTTTTATTTATAAAGATACTAGCGGCCCGCCCCGGCTTCGCCCGTGGTACATATATATAACCTACAGCGTTCAAGGATTACGAACATATGAAAGAACGGTGAACGATTTTTTTAAAATCGGTCCAGTAGTTCCCGAGATTAGCGTGTTCAAACTATATATATGCTATAGACTACTTTTGATCCCCAAATTATCGTGCTGTTTACTGGGTCAGAAGTGACACCTGTAGACATTTGGCGGGACCAGCGGCGGGGAGTTTTCAACCAGAGAGGAAAAAGATGAAATTACTAAAATGACTATTAAAAAATAGGGGTTGATCGTAGAAGAGTGAAAATTGAGGATTGTATGTATTTTTGTATGTTGTATCATAAAAAAATAGAAATTAAATTTTTTGTCAAAAAAATAAAAAAAAAATATTTAGGGGTGGACTACCCCTAGCATTTAGGGGGATGAAAAATAGATGTTGGCCGATTCTCATAGATACCGGATAAGCACAAAAAATTTCATCAAAATCGGTCAAGCCGTTTTGGAGGAGTATGGCAACGAAAACTGTGACACGAGAATTTTATATATTAGATCAAAAATCAACAAAGATATGGATCCTCAAAATTCCAGAGTAAATAAATATTGGTGGACAATTCACACACAACACCATCTAACCCCAAACTAAGTATATCAGAACTTTATATGAAAATTGTAATATATACAAAATTTCTATGTTTTTCACTGTATCTTTGCAATATTTTGTTTATGAAACAAACCAAAATTCTGTGTTAATTTTTTTTAATAATCTAATTGTTGGACAAATTTGTTTTTTATGTATTTATTAGTTTTGGAGTAGAGAAGAAAAAATGAGCCACGCACAATGGTCTAATTATGAGGCTAACTGTAGAAAAAAACCCAGTTAAACCAACTATGTAATAGTTAAATTAACAAATTTATAATTTTCCACATCAGAAGCACAGCAGTTGTAATTTTTCTTAAATAAGAAAAATTTCAGTATGAAAACAAATAGTTTTAAACTTAAAACTTATTATTACACATT
The DNA here is from genome assembly GCA_017562165.1 of Ectropis grisescens. Lineage (NCBI taxonomy): Eukaryota > Metazoa > Arthropoda > Insecta > Lepidoptera > Geometridae > Ectropis > Ectropis grisescens. Next base: position 27,340,684 of record CM029777.1, on the reverse strand, counting down.
TTAAATAAGTACACGGGTAACTCACATTTGAAATAGTCCAGTCCGACTCAAGTTTCATCGTGTCCAGCGATCTTTTTCAAGCATAGAGCGCGCGCGTGATCGCAACTCATTTAGCACTGACAGCCCTAAGCTCATTACAAAACAAAAATTAAATTAATTCCAGGTGTACACAATGAGCATAGTTGGCGAGAAATTTGTAGTTGGCACGTCCGGCCGCAAGATCTTCGTGTGGGACGTGCGCAACATGGGGCACGTGAACCAGCGGCGGGAGTCGTCGCTCAAGTACCAGACGCGCTGCATCCGCGTGTTCCCCAACAAGCAGGGCTACGTGCTCAGCTCCATCGAGGGAAGAGTAGCTGTGGAGTACCTCGACAGCAACCCGGAGGTACAGAAGAAAAAGTATGCTTTCAAATGTCACAGGATCAAAGATGGAGGTTAGTGGATTTTAATGTGAATAATATAATAATTCCAACAATAGAAGTTACCAAAAGAAAATGTGTCTGTATTGGAGAATTATATTTTTAACTGATTATATTTTTTAACCCCCGACCAAAAAAAGGGGTGTTATAAGTTTGACGTCGATGTCTGTCTGTCTGTCTGTCTGTCGGTCTGTCTGTCTGTCTGTCTGTCTGTCTGTCTGTCTGTCTGTCTGTCTGTGTGTGTGTCTGTCTGTGGCACCGTAGAGCTCAAACGGATGGACCGATTTCAATGCGGTTTTTTTTATTCGAAGGTTGATATCCGTGCGGATGTTCTTAGCTATGTTTGGTTAATATCGATTCAAGATGGCCGCCTCCACAAAATGGCGGACAAAATATTTCTTCACAACTTATCTCAATATGGGTATCAAATGAAAGGGCTTGACTAGTAGAATACAATACATAATAACAAATCTCAAATCCAAGATGGCCGCCACCACAAAATGGCGAATTACATTATTTTTTTCACTACTACCACAATATGGGTATCAAATGAAAGGGCTTGACTAGCAGAATGTTGTACAGATTACAAATCCGAGATCCGAGGTAGTCGGGGGTTAATCAAAATTTTTAATTTTGTTCTTGTTACTCTGTTGCATATCAGCAACACATTTACATTTGTATACATACATTTGTTTACATCTGGAACAGGTTGCCAGATGATGTCATTTTGAAAAAAAAAATATCACTTTTAGGAATAAACTGGACAAGTGGATAGTGAAAGTCAATATCATTTGAACATAAAAATAACCTATAATTTCTTATTTCAACACTGAATGATATAGGCATATCAGCTAATGCTGCTCAACATAAAGAATAAACAGCCCACTAAATGTTCCATGGCTGGGACTCAGGGCCTTTTCTCACAAGGAAGAAAGTTAAGGCCATAATCCACCACACTTGCCCAGTGCGGATTGGTGGATGACACATGACCTCTGAAAAGACAGTGGCGTAAGATTTGGATCCGGGCTCCGGATCGGCAGTTACCGTATATCGCTGCTTCGCTAATGCTGGTACCCTTTCACTAAATAAAAAAAAAGTGTTTTATAATTTTTAGGCATTATGGAGTTGGCTATGTATATTATATATTCAAGTGTAGATAATGATATATGAAAATTTAAATTGGAATATTTTATTTTAATTTTGTATAAGTTGTTATAATTTATTGTAATAATGTATCAATGATTGGATAAAAGGTTGTATTTTAATTTGACGTTTTCGTAGTGTACCATACAACCATTTTGTTAAAAATTATGTATGTGTTATCTACGAAATAAATAATATTCTATTCTATTCTATGTTTGAAATGTAACTACTCAGTGGTAGCAGTTGTCTGATGCACTCCATTCGCACAGGTCTGGAGAAGATCTACCCGGTGAACGCGATCAGCTTCCACTCGGTGTACAACACGTTCGCGACGGGCGGCTCGGACGGGTACGTCAACATCTGGGACGGGTTCAACAAGAAGAGGCTCTGCCAGTTCCACAGGTGAGGACCAACCTTCCGTAAACACCTATCAATTTCTTTAAGGAAACATAAGGAAAAGGAAATAACAAACTACAATTAGCGATCTGTGAGGGAAAAGACTGTCTTTTTACTATGATTAGTATGCACTTTTTGCCTGATGTTAAGTGACGATGCGGTCTGCATATGAAATATAACAATAGACAGACAGACATAAACGAAACAGACGAAGATAAATTTCTAATAGATATTTCTCATAATTTTATTAGATTTTGTATTTCTGTAGTGGATATGCCTGGTACCACATCACAGGTTGCCCTAGTGTGGGTACCAGTGTACACAGTCATGCTTAGATACTTTTTGTGTTGAACATAATTATGTGAGTAAGCTACATTGTTTTATTATATAACATTAGTTAATGATTTAAATTTCATTTTATATAGCTCTCAGAAATGTCGAGTGACGTCACGTCTATATTCGATTTGTAAGTACACGTGATGTCACAGCTCGCTACTCCGATAGTTGGATGATCTAGTCTATATCTGTCGATTATTAATAATTTGAAAAAAAAAAAAACAAAAAAAAGGTGTCGCATATTTTCTCATATTAATCTACCTGATGGATAAATTAGAATGGTATATTTTTGAGCCAGTTATCATCCCAATTGTGTGTGTCAGATACAATACGGCCGTGTCGTCGCTAAGCTTCTCGCACGACGGCTCGGCGCTCGCCATCGCGTGCTCGCAGCTCGACGAGTCGCAGGCCGAGGAGCCCAAGCCGGACGACACCATCTACATCCGCTACGTCACCGACCAGGAGACCAAGCCCAAGTGAACTGCCCGACCACCGGCTGACCACTGACACGAAGACCTGCAAATACTGGACAATCTTCCTCGCATCGACGTACAATCTGATATCATTTTAATCTATTTTTGAAATGTTAAGGTAATTTTAAGAGTGTGTAAGACCTCAGTGTAGCGATTCTGAACCCAGTCGGATTGATATCGACACGGAATCGAACCTCTCACTTTAAGTTTAAGAAAGTAAATTCGTATTCGTTAGACCAAGTAACTGTGCCGTCTATTGTCATTTTTTAAACTATGCACTATTAATTAAATAACGCACCTACTAATGCGTGCGTCTGACGCGGTTTCCTCTATTTACTTTTTTTACCGACTTCCAAAAAAAGGAGGTTATCAGTTCGACCCATATGTTTTTTTTATACTCTCCCCCAGGCTCTTGTAACGGACCGTAACATTTAACCCCTCCCCTCCATTTGACCATTTTTACCTAAAAGTTACCACACAAGGAAAGATTACAGATCAAATATATAACATTTTCCGATTTTTCGTTGTTTTTTTAGATTTAATGTTTGAGCCCTCTGGCTGAGTCAACTCTTGTAATGTTTTGTTTCAATGTTTTTCTTCATGTTATTTGCTATCTGAAGAATTGATTAGGCCTAGTGGTGCAGTTAGTAGAGCATACTCCCAAACACAGGATTGATGTAAATGGATGTTTGTTCTGTGTTTCAGTTTTTCTATGTATCATAAATGTGTACTAATTAGTATTATTTGTATAATATCAGCTGTCTGGCGTCCATAGTTCTAGCTTTGTTTAGTTTGGGCTTATATGGTGAAGTGTGCCAAAGGCACCATAACCACCAAACCATATTATCTACGTATCATAAGGGGTCTGATTCTTTGGGAGGAACCAGTATCGTCAAGCTGGCTTAAATTGACTCTTTGATATTCAAACTAGATTTGATAAGTATGTATTTACAATAATTCAATGTATGATATCAAAAGTTATTGTCTTTTCATAGGGCAATTTAATATGAGACAGGTGTTCTGTTTCCCTCACTATTTTGCGTGTTTATGTGTGTGTGAGGTAGATGCGTGTAGAGGTGCGTGTTTGTGTGTGTGAGGTAACATTCTGTAGAGCACAAACTTAGGGCCTAAGTCCTTTCTCATTGTAATTCAATAAAAAAGTAATGTGTATGATTGGATCAAAATAAAAAAATAACAAGCAAAGGTCTATAGAACGCTTAATACTTAATATTGGCATAGAGTGTTGGCATTGGACCGGACACCTAATATATACACACATATATCTATGGCGAAAATTGGTTAACATTCTACCCCCAAACTAAGCAAAACTTGTACTATGGGAGCCATAAAGCTAATATGACACTTATATATTTGTAAATACATACTTATTGTACATAGAAACACCCAAAATACTTAAACGGATGGTCTGATTTGGTGTGAGTAGGTAAAATTATATTTTCAGGTGTTTGATTACAGAGAAGTGTAGAATAGTGACCTTGTGAGATTGTTTTGTTAGTGTTCTGGTCAGCCGTACTGTAAAGTGAAATAAGTTAGTTAATAAATACTTTAAGGAATAAATAATTAAGTTTCATAAATTTTAGTGTGTTATTTAGAGTAACCTTATACCCGGTAGGATGTTGTCCTCATCCAAAGAGAGGCTGGTAGTGATAGGTCTCTTTGGAGTGTCCGCCTGGGGAAGTACCACTCATTCGCCAGTTATTCTACGGCCAAGCTGTAATGTGCAAACTTCACTGTGTTCCGGTTGGAAGGGAAATGCTTACAGTAGAATTACAGGGCATAAAGATAAATAATTTTACATAATGTAGATGATTCACAAGCCGAACGCTTAAACCGATTGTGCCTCTCTATCGACTGTTCCGCGCTCTCGCTTGCACGCTCGGCTTGGGTTCGTGACACTTTCTTGTGTGCAGCTGGAGTTCGTCGATTTTAAGTTATGACAAAAATATCTCGGGATGTTTCCGGTTAGTTTGTTTGGCATACATTTTCTACAGTTGGATTACCTATTAGGTGCACATTCTATCTCTACCTAAATCTATTTATATAAAAGTGAAAGGTCACTTATCACGAAGTTTCAGAAACTATAAGCATTTGTAGGAGTCTGAAATTTTGCATGGAGGGGTCTTTTATCACGCAGGAGCGCGCTAAGATCGTCGTTATTCCGTCTTATCACTGTAAACTTATACTTTACTCAGAGTTTGATAGATCTAGGCCATGCCCATGGCCTTCTAGAAATGCGTTAGTATTCTGAGTTCACCCGAAGATTTCTTTCATTTCATTTTCATTTTTTCACTTCAATAATATCTTTACGTTTTAAGTAAGTAGATAAATTAGTGTTTAATTTATACATAAAGTACTAGCTGTACCCTGCCAAGCTTCGTTGTGGCACATTGTGATACAAAAATTAGGTAAAAACAATCCTTGATGCGGATTATATATCATTCTAAAATTTCAGCTCGATCGGTGCAGAACTTTTTGAGTTTTTGAAGCGTACACAAACCAACATAACGTTTTTATATATAGATATTATGAGCTACAGAGGTACCTACTTAGTAAGTACACAGCTATAAACGTTGCGTACATGCAAACGTAAATGACTCCTATGCAAAGCAAATAGCAACTCCGCCACTTCGCTAGCTGTTCGCTAACAAAAGGAGCTCGGTTTTTATGAGCTGTCCCAAATAGGCGAGGTGCCAGACCGCTCTAAGTGGCGAGGAATTTGCACTCCATATCCACCGCGAAGCTAAATGCCTACCTTAAACACCCCGACAAATTTAATTTTGCAGCTCAGTGGAGTCTTTTACTGTGGGTTTATTCAACTTCTAATATAATTAAGAGTCTAGACTAGAGGATCAGTTTCTTATACGTGTTAATTTAACGCTCTGCATCATAGATCGCATTGTCGCGGAGGCATTAATAAGTATTATAAAAGTGAAAATTTGGATATTTGTTGCTAAATCACGTATTCAGAATTAAAGGGAATCTTAAGAACTAGCAGAAATTTGGCACTCAAACAGATCATTATAATCAGTCATAACATAAAAACTGTTCATCCCAAAAATGCAGACCTAATACTATCACTACCTACTACCAATACTAAGAAATACCTACTTAGTGACTTTCTAAGTTCTACACGCATAAAGGCACGGGCACAGAACAGCATCATCATAAACCATTCCTGTCACTTCGTATTTCCATCTGTTGCAGAGGTCCATGTATCCACATTTCATCAAGGGATGAAAGGCACCATCCGGTCCGATGGATTGTAAATCTATCAGTGAATAGGGAAGTGCAACACTTTGCTATTCTACAATAAAGCAGTTTTTTCTGTTTTTCGGTTTTAAAGGCTTTTTTCTGAGGTATTTACAGTTTTGATATAGTCGCGTTTTAAATCTGAAAGATGCACACTGGAGAGATGGCATTTGATTTGGACTCGCTGTTTGCTGCTGTGTTGTTATGGGTAGGCGTATTGCTTACAATCAAATAATCATCTGTGTTGCTCATCTGATCACGGTCTCATAAAAAAGAAAATACACCGAACAGTTAAAATGAAAACAGTAAAAGAAATGGCGTAGTTTCTCAAACCGCCACCGCCATTTTAAACTTGTCGGAGTGTTAGGAATTAACACTTGCGAAGCGATGCGCTCGCGCCGTATTCCACAATTAAAATTATGACTATTTCAAATTTACACCGTTCAGTTGTTCTCGCTTCTATTTGCATAGGAGTTAGGTGGTGTTTCGATGGTTTTGAGGTTAGGTGTAGCATTGTGGGTTATTACTGACGATCCAAATTGGCGATCAAACAAAGTTGGTGTTTGCGACCACCAGGTTTCTAAAGTGTTTGTCCTGAGAGCTGGAGAGAATAAGTAAGGCGGGTGGGTACATACCAGTTCCTGCTAGTTACTTCGTGTAGCTATATATCTATAGGTAAAGACAGCTTTGAAAGTGATCAGTTCGGATCACGGAATAAAGCTATGAAACAAGGAAGTTTATCACGCATTTACCATGGTTCATTTTCAAAGATCACCTTTAAATCAGCCTTTCTGGACTCTTAGCTTTTCCATTGGTTACTTTGAAACATTGTGGCTATTCGAGCCTCTATCCTCCATCAACGCCATCGTCTAACCTGTAGTCGGAAGTGATCAGTACTTAATTCAGTTCAAGGGGTTATCATACATCCGATAAGAACGAAACCCCCAGGGTCTTAAGTGGCTAGGCTGAGAATCTTACACCTCCACTGTTCCACCGTTCTTCCACAGGGTCGAAGAAATTCAAACAGATTTTTCCTTGGGTAAAACAGGAATTGTATAGGCCCAGTATAAAGCAGCCAGCACTAATTGAGGAAGTGGCTACTAACACGCGTAAGCGCGTGTCTAGTATTTGTTTGTCCAGATGCGGTTTATGGCTAAACTAGCCGACCGTGTGTTTACTCGCCATAAATAGCCCTAGCAAATGAGAAGTCAAATAATTTCTCCGATCTTAGGGTATGCAAACAGTTCTGTGTTTCTATCTGAAGGCTCTATAGCTTCTTTTTAGTGAAGTAGTGGACTACCAGCGGAAACATCCGACTTCACGATAGTGTTGTGTTTTGGTTATTTTCCCCTTATATTGTCTATGTGTGTGTCTTTCTGTGGCAACGTAGAGCCATAGAATAGATAATATAGATAGAACGGACACTCCCCACCCCTCGCCAATTTCAAGCTTCCTCACCTCTCAGGCCGTTTCGGATACGTTAGGAGGACTCAACGAAGGGCTGGTATCGAACATCTAATTCCTAACGAAATATCATCATGGTGGGTTGCTGTAGGTACTGTTTACGGCTGCCCGTCAAATAAACGGGACAAGAATAAAAGCTTTATTTAATTTCCTAAGGATAAAATAACGTAAGATTAGAAACTTTAAAATAACGTTGCTTTATAATAACGTAGTAATGTTTAACTCAAAGTTCGTAACTTAACACATTGAGATAATATTATTTACGTAGTAATAATTTCTCAAAGCTTACACAGCCAGTTTTGGGCACGGATTGATAATGACTGGAGGAATAATTATAGTGACAGAATAAAGTTTCCTTCTTGGGTAAGTGTAAAATAATATGCGAATGTGTACCTACTAACAAAAATAGATATTTAAGTACCTATCGATCATCGGTTTCGTTTGATTTTACGCGGCTGTATTGCCGCGCACACACTTTTTAATTTTTAATTAGAATAGTATAATTTGGCACCATTCTATTTATGTAACTCAACATTACAGCAAGTTTATAAACTACTTTACGTCACCAGGTGAACTCAAGGAGCACAACTATTCAATAAAATAATTCAGTAGCCCTAGCGCTAACGCACACATTCACGCGTGTGTACGAACAACATCTGCGTAGTTGTGTGAAGAGTAGGTAGCTCCACAGCGGCGCTTGTATGGAGTTTTAGTGGAGTGTCCGGATTGTGGTAGAGCTCAAACGGATGGGCCGATTTCGATGCAGTTTTTTTATCTGAAGGTAAATATCCGTGCGGATGTTCTTAGTTATGTTTGGTTAATATCGATTCAAGATGGCCGCCTCCACAAAATGGCGGACAAAATATTTCTTCACAACCTACCTCAATATGGGTATCAAATGAAAGGGCTTAACTAGTAGAATACTATACACACAACTTCAAGTACAAATTTAAAATCCAAGATGGCCGCCACCACAAAACGGCGAATTACATTTTTTTTTTCTACTGCCTCAATATGGGTATCAAACGAAAGGGCTTAACTGGTAGAATCTTGTACAGATAACAAATCCGAGGCAGTCGGGGGTTAATCAAAATTTTTAATTTTGTTCTTGTCATTTTTAGCTTTTCGTATAATTCATTCTGTAATGTGAATTTTAAAGATAAACTCATATATATTTGCATGCCAAAAGAAAAAAGCATGGTGGACCTTTATATAGCTTCTACATTATGTAACAATACAAAATTGTGTTCAACCCATGTTTTGCGAATTCAATTCATGTACCTATTTACTGAGTCCCTACGCTAGTGTACCGCCTCTCTGACGTTAAATTAGCAAGTCGATGACGCGAACCCATAACATTTCCGCCTACTAAAAAGTGTTCAAAGACGAAAAATAGATTTAACAAAAAAAAAATTGTCATAGGAACTGCCGATCTCTCTACTTAGTCTGTGCTGCCGATAGAAGTGAAAACTTATAAACTCAGAATTTGATAGCTCAGGTACTTTGGAAACTACGGAAACCGGAACGTGAAACCGGAGGGCGTGGCCATGAGCATGCCCATCTAGATGACCAATTTCTGGATGACCAACGGCCATGGTCCCGAGTTTATATTTCTTATAATTCTCGAGCGTGACGCTAGAATTCAATTCACACCCCGCGAAATCAACTGCAGGTATGTGCCGCACCAAAATAAGTTTTAACTTCAAACATGTCCTAGTGTGATTAGAACACATACCTACTCGCTTCGTGAAGCCGCGATGGGGATTACTACTCGTATTTACATTTACAAATTAATCAGCTATCATGGGATGATGAAGTCATTGGGTGGGCTCACAGTCAGAACTAAGGATACCCTTAGGCCCATATCTAAACTCTTGTATTTTAGTTTATACCTTAAACCATTTATTGAAGGTCTATTTTACTTATTGAAAGTTTGTGTAAGTGCAACTCAGCTCTAACGCATATGAGGATTACATGGACTGTTAAAAATTTTTTTTTAACAGTCCATGTAATCCTCCCCAAAATTTGAGACTACGTACTGGTGACCCCCTCTAAAATTCGAGGCTGGGACCGCGCCTGGTTAAAAGTGTAGTTTAGGCCTCGCATTGGTCAATATAAATCCTGATAATATTTTATACGGAGGGTAGCCATAAATCATACTCGTACCAATATTATAAATGGAATGTTTGTATGTATGTATGAATGACTGTGTTACTCTTTTAAGCTAAAACTACTGCTATTTCGAGAGCTAGCAATAAATTTTGGGTAGATAGGTATTTGAGGGAAGTTGAAAACTTGTTATATAGCTCTCCTATTGTCCCCAACACGAAGGTGCAGACCTGGTTGAGTAGCAGTTTCAGTCACGTCCGGCGGCCTTTTTCAAGGAGGACTCGATATATTAGCTCTATACGGGGCTGGCGCGGTGCCAGCCTTGGAGGGGGTCACCAGTACGTAGTTGCAGATTTTTTCACCAGTAGGAATACAATAAATCGATATTTTAAATTATTTTTTTTAGTTAAAAGTATACGATTTTGGGTGGTCATGTCCCCTATGACCTCGGACCGCGCATGATACGGGGACGTCACCCGCCCTTCTAGCGCCTAACTAAAATGTTATAGATTTACTATTGTTTTCATTTCATTCAGATACAACTAGGTACTTGTTATGAGTAACTAAATAAATCTAAAAATTAAAACTAATCACATATAATTAATTTATTTTCTCCGTAAAAACAAAACCGACTTCAATTTAAAATTAATTTTAGTTTATTAACCGACCAATTTTTTTGTTTTTGGTCATAGTTCAAAAACCGCCCCATCGGTTTTGATAAAATTAATATGTGATGACCTCTGAACTAAGTTGTATCAAACAAAAAAAGAATAAAAAAAAAATTGACGGAGCAATCGCTTAACATGCCTACACACGAGAACAAAATTAAAAATTTTGATTTACCCGCGGCTCAAGCCCTTTCATCTGAAACCCATATTGAGATAATTGTGAAAAAAAAAATGTGTTTCGCCATATTTTGGCAGCGGACATCTTGGATTTGAAATTTGTCATAGTGCATATTATTCTACTAGTCAAGCCCTTTCATTTGATACCCATGATGAGGTAGTAGTGAAAAAAAAAAATGTAATTCGCCATTTTGTGGTGGCGGCCATTTTGGATTTGAAATTTGTTATAGTGTATAGTATTCTACCAGTCAAGTCTTTTCATTTGATATCCATATTTAGGTAGGCTGTGAAGAAATATTTTGTCCACCATTTTGTGGAGGCGGCCATCTTGAATCGGTATTAACCAAACATAGTTAAGATTAACGGAAATTAACGATCAAATAAAAAAAACGCATCAAAATCGGACCATCTGTTTGAGCTCTACGGTTCCACACACAGCAGGCAGACAGACATCGATGTCAAACTTATACACCCCTTTTTTGGCCGGGGGTTAAAAAACATACAACAGAATTGAGACGCACTTCCTTTTTAAAGTCGGTTAAGTTACTTACAGGTCAGTAAGTTACAGTTTACTGTATTATGGGTCTAAAACTATTCACAAAAAAGAGTCAAACTCTTAACTTATGAATCAAATTTACTGTTTCGTAAAAATTATGATCAATTCGCATGCCTACGTAATGAGGACAGCCAGAAACATAAACCAGAGTATGAAACCATAAACGGCGGCAAGCGATATCCAAATCAGCAACAATTTGCGTCAACATTTAGATGAATGAAGTCGAAAAGCGTCATTAAATATAATAAAAACGCTATAAAAGTAAAAGCATACAACGTAACGGACATGTTTGTTCAAAAGCTTTAACTAGAATTTTCACGCGGTTTCTGCTGTTGTATTGTAAGACTGGATCGTTGACTTGTATTGGAAACGGCTTGCTATTTTAATGTAGAATCGAAATTGTGTAATAAAGTTGAGGATGAAGAATAAGGATAAAATCCGTAAACTACTCTACGAGTAGGTATATTTATTATATTGTTTTTAAGCTTTCGCGATTTGATCACATAATGTTTATATAGTACCTACGGGGCTTAATCACGAATAATTCATTGTTTAAATAACTCAACGTTTCAGCAGCGTTACAACCGCAGTCTTCTCGTTATAGTTACGGGTGGTATAGTTTGGAGAACGGCGCCTGCCAATCCGGAGACCCCGGGTCGCCATGTACTCGGCTAAAATATGACTGCATGTCTAGCAACGATTGTAGTATGAAAAAAATCATCTCCTGTAGATATAAAACTGGCAATGATGATGATGTACGCCGTGACTGACGGACTCTCAAACCTTTCTCTTTATAGGTACATAAGTTTTGATATTATGGCTAAATCCATAGATAATGCGTGCCGCGGCCGCGCCCAGGTGGGCTAGCCGCGAAATCGTTACGGTACTCTGTGATTTATTTACCTTTTATTTTACCAAAGAGGTCACAAGTGCGAGGTGCTACGTCTGTGGTTTTACGACGGGCTAAATGATCGTTATCCTTAGACCCACCTTAGTCTGAGCTGACGTCTCCTTGCCCTTGTCGGAAGGCCAAGGGTCGGGCGGTCCGGAAGTCGAGATTGCTCACTTGAAAACTGATACCTACTCTGTAAAAGTAAATTTCGTTGTAAGCAATTCTTCTTAAAGGATAATCACAATCTAACAAGAACAAAATTAAAAATTTTGATTAACCCCCGACTACCTCGGATTTGTTATCTGTACAACATTCTACTAGTCAAGCTCTTTCATTTGATACCCATGTTAAGGGAGTTGTGGAAACAGAAATGTATTTCGCCATTTTGTGAAAGCGGCCATCTTGGATTTGAAATTTGTCATAGTGCAATGTATTCTACTAGTCAAGCCCTTTCTTTTGATACCCATATTGAGGTAGTAGTGAAAAAAATAATATTATTCGCCATTTTGTGGTGGCGGCCATCTTGGAATTTGATTTTTTTTATAGTGTGTAGTATTCTACTAGTCAAGCCCTTTCATTTGATACCCATATTAAGGTAAGTTGTGAAGAAATATTTTGTCCGCCATTTTGTGGCGGCGGCCATCTTGAATCGATATTAACCAAACATAGCTAAGAAAATCCGCACGGATATTAACTTTCAATTAAAAAAAACCGCATTGAAATCGGCCCATCCGTTTGAGCTCTACGGTGCCACAGACAGACACACACACAGACAGACAGACAGACAGACAGACAGACAGACCGACAGACAGACAGACAGACAGACATCGACGTCAAACTTATAACACCCCTTTTTTTTGTCGGGGGTTAAAAACAGTATCGGTTTCCTATTGCATTGACGTCAATGCAATGGGAAACTCAGCGGTTTTCATATGCATGTTAAGCTATGCATTTCTCGATATAACAACCCCCCCGTTAAGATGGATCATCACATTTAAAGTGATCACAATCTTATTTTATTTTTGAAGTGAAAACTTCGTTTGACGCACCACACCAGAGAGATTTTTTCCCGGCCTGCGAGTTGAGTTCAAGCGTCACCCTCGTAAATGAAAGAAATCTTCTTCATGGCTAGATGGCCACGCTTAGAAGACTTATTTAGACGACAATGCTTTGAAGATTTATTACAGACTAACAGCGCTCTCCAGTTTCACCCGCGTAGCTTACAAAGTGAGCTATCTTAATTCCCGAGTTATAAGTTTTCACTTATACCGGCAGTCCCTATGACTTCCATTCCAAACAATTCAGTTTACCTTACAATCAAAGAGTTTAACTTATAGTAAACCACCAGTCCTAATCACCAAACCTAAATCAGTAATTATCGTACATTGTATGTTGGTTTTTAACACCCCCGACCAAAAAAAGGGGTGTTATAAGTTTGACGTCGATGTCTGTCTGTCTATCTGTCTGTCTGTCTGTCTGTCTGTCTGTCTGTCTGTCTGTCTGTCTGTGTGTGTGTCTGTCTGTGGCACCGTAGAGCTCAAACGGACGAGCCGATTTCGAAGCGGTTTTTTTATATGAAAGTTAATATCCGTGCGGATGTTCTTAGATATGCTTGGTTAATATCGATTCAAGATGGCCGCCTCCACAAAATGGCGGACAAAATATTTCTTCACAACCTACCTCAATATGGGTATCAAATGAAAGGGCTTGACTAGTAAAATACAACACATAATAACAATATTCAAATCCAAGATGGCCGCCACCACAAAATGGCAAATTATATTATTTTTTTCACTGCTACCACAATATGGGTATCAAATGAAAGGGCTTGACTAGTAGAATACTTTGCACTATGACAAATTTCAAATCCAAGATGGCCGCTACCACAAAATGGCGAAATACATTTAATTTTTTCACAACTCCCTTAATATGGGTATCAAATGAAAGGGCTTGACTAGTAGAATGTTGTACAGATAACAAATCCGAGGTAGTCGGGGGTTAATCAAAATTTTTAATTTTGTTCTTGTGACAGTAAGTACTTAATCTTACAATTCAGTCAATTAAAGTTATATAAATGACAATTTACTTAGGTAAAAATATTGTGATGCAGCGAATAATTGGTAATATCAAATTTTAACAATAATTCAAGTTTCTAGAATATAAGACAGACTCAATCACGGAACTGAAAACCATTCTAAACAGCTATTTAGTTCCACGATTTTAAATTGGTGGATATTTGTCACACAACACTATCAGCCTCTAAGTAAGCAAAGCTTGCACTATGAGAACAAGCTTGTTGGAATAATACTCGTACCTAGCGGTCACCCGCGGTAGTTCCCGAAAAAGTAGCCTGTGTTGTTCTGGAATTAATCTAACTGTGTTCCAAATTTTAACCCGATCCGCTTAGCCGATCCAAAGTCATTGACCAATTAAGCCCCGAAATTTTAAACATATTTATTTTATAAGTAGGATACAATTTTATTGTATGTAGGTATGTACATACTTATGATAACACATTCATCGCACAATTATTTGTCCTAGATGGGAATCGAAATTACCACCAACAGTTCTGAAGGCAGACTTACTACCAATTGAGCCACAAGGCCTTATGATATAAATAATAATTGAAGAGTTTCTTCTAAGAAGGCATGAAACTTTTGTCACGAACAAATACCTAAAGTAGTTACCACACCACGCCTCGCTTCCAAGAGGTCACTCGTCGTCAGGGACCGGCCACTTGAGCCGAAGCGGACATCTCAATTCGAAATTGAATTGTATCTCAATTTATATCGAATTAGCACCGAGTGTCTGTCTGTTTGTCTTTCCCACACGCTCCGGGAAGTTCACAATAACTTTATTATAGGTGTTTATTGTGGAATCATCTTTTGGAGTAACGGTGTTCGGTGGACTGAATGTGGTTGGAGTCGATGACATACAAAATTATTTCATAACTGAAATTACTTTTACATTTTCTCAAAATGAACTGATATTGAAAACACTACACATAACTTAATCGCGATCTTGATTATTAATCAAATCCTGTGTAGAATATACTATATTGGAATTTAAAATACATAAAAGATTTTTTGCATCGATAATAGATTTGTGATTATCCGCCATTCTAAGTATTTGTACGCGACGCAATGATGCGTTCTAAGATAGAGAGAGCGCGCATGCGTTCCGATTCATTCTCAATTTGGAGATTCATCAACTCCCAAACTATTAAAAAGATTTAAGTAGATAGATGTATGCCAAAATAACGTTCGCGGGGTCAGCTACCAATTTCTATATCTAAAATGTTATGTTGGTTTGTGTACGCTTCAAAAACTCAAAAAGTTCTGCACCGATCGAGCTGAAATTTTACAATAATTAATATATAATCCGCATCAAGGGTTGTTCTTATCTATTTTTTGCATCACAATGTGCTACAGCGAAGCGTGGCAGGGTATAGCTAGCTATTCATTTAATAATATTATTTAATAATAATAATATTTGGATGACTCATCATATCAGCACAAATTGTTACACCTGTAATCTGCAGTAACTTGTGTAGACTGTTAGCTACGAGTAGTTTGTCATTCCGGAGGATCTCACACCAAACCCCACAGCTAATTAGTACAAATACTTAGTTCTTGCGCTGAAGATGCTTCCCTATCTGCTAGTTTTATCACTTAAACTGGGCTATAGTTTATCCCAAGCAGCCGAAGTTAAGGTAATGACGCCCAGCGCGCGGCTGGCTGGGACGTACTTAGCACTAATGGTGGCTCGCCAGCTGCCCAGTTACTTCTTAATCGGAATACATTAGCTGAGATCGAGTCGAGCAAAGCTATAGTTTAGCTTGGTTTCTAGAAAAAAATAATGTGTTTTTTTTCTATTTGACAGAACATTGTCATAAATTTGTTATCGCAAATAAGTTCTTGTCTCAAATATTCTACCCGAGAAGCTGTAGTACCAAAGAAGTTGTGTAGTACAAATGTTTTTGAACTTTTTAATTAATCTTATTTTAGTCATGCTTAGTAAAAATTTTTAAATGTATAATTCAATTTTTTTTACATGTTTTTTGGGGGATCACGTGACCCCCAAAATCATAAACGTTAAACTAAACATCTAAAAAAATTCAAAATATCTAATAATATATAGACTATTTTTTAACACAGGAAAACAACTGGAACTTCGCGGGTAAAGCCGTGGGGCGCTACTAGTAAAGTATTTTTTACTCGATCGATATTATTTCTACTGGTGACAAAAAATCTCAGACTGCGTACTGGTGACCCCTTCCAAAATTCGAGGCTGGGACCGCGCCTGACCTTGGTCCCTTTTTCCCGATGGTTACAATCTTGGTGTCTTCAAGTCGAGAGTAAATTGGTTTTTTCTAGGTAGGTTTTCTAAGCCGATCTATTTAGACGTTTATTTGGCCCAACGCATAAGCATTGCCATTCAGCGTGGTAATGCAGCCAGCATTCTGGGTACGCTTCCGATTGGTAGTGGGCTTGAACATCTTGATTATCTGTAGACCTACAGTGGTCTATGGATAATTCAGGTGTGCTTAGTGTAAGTAGTTAGGTAGGTTTGTAGTGTAGTGTAGTTCTCATTGTATTTTAGTTTTGTTAATACAGGCTCAGCCGTTAAAAAAATATGTTTGACGTTTCAATGTGAACAAGCAACAAACATCGAAACGTCTAAACTTTCGCATTTATAATATTAGTAGGATTTCAAACAACTTTAAGTAAAGTAAAAGAAAAATAAAAATAGCGCCAATTTCTCAGTAACACTGCGCCTACCAAAAAGCAAGAATTTTTAATTAAGTAATTTCAATACTAAAGGTACTTCATAAACGACAGTATCCGCGCTGTATTAGCGCACCCACAAGCAGGCTTTATCTGCGAATGTGCCGAGTTACACGTATTTCATTGATAGCAACAAAATTAATTAGTTCTAGATTATAAAACCAGTAGCAAGTGTTTTTAAATTGGTTCATATTTCGTTTAGATATCATTGATGGAATATAACTGCGGGTTTAGATATGGCAGCCATCGATTTCATTGATAAACTTGAAATGGCAAAATGGCGCTAAAATCGACATGTTTTTCAATCGGCATGCACCTAATTAAGCTTACTTGAAGCGATTGCACCGTTTTGCACTGCATATTTTAGAATGCTAGGTGGTATTAGGTAGGGCCTTCTCTCACAAGGAGAGAGTCAAGATCATAATCCACGACGATGGGCCAGCGTGGGGTGGCGGATGTTGCATGACCTAGGAAGATTGTTTGAAAATTCAGGTTCCCCTTACGATATTTTCCTTCACCATTAAAGGCAGTGGTTATAACAAGTTTTGACGTGACAACGTCTTATAAATTGGTTTGCCGGGTGACACTTCAAGAAACTGCGTTACGCTCCGCTCACGTTATACGCTCACAACGAGAGTGAGTGAGAGGCACGCGTCCCTTCCACTCGGGCATGGTTAGCCCGCCTAAGAGCGAGAGAGACAGACATAAAAAGTGAAAGGCACGCGTCCCTTCCGTAAAATTATTTTACCACTCAAAGTCGTTGTCACGTAAAACTTTCGCCCGTATACTGACTTTACAGGCAACCAATTTTTTTTTACGTCTCAGCTCTAATAAAAATACTCAAAGGTACAGACGGGAAAACCAAGGTTGAACCTTGGTTTTATGCCTTGTGATCCGACAGTCTTCTTTTTACCAGATTCCGTTCTTGCGTGTTCTTTGCTTTCCTTGAAGGTTGCCGTTTTTTTTTCATATTTTAACCTCAAAATTTCACACTGTTATAATATGAGTCCATGTTTTTGTTATAGCACAGAAACTCCGTCTTTCATTAAATTTTATCTGCATTCTGTGCTTCCATCACAGATCAGAGCGCACTGAAAGTCATTTAGTCATACGTCCTGTCCATCGCGATGTTTATTTGTCTCACACATCACATAATTTAATTTTATCCGATTCAATTTAAAATCAAACTGAGACACTCGACAAAGTTTCATATGTTTTGTGAAATCTCCGATAACTTCGCCACGGTGAGTCAATTTTAGTGTTTTTGTTGTTATTTCGAAAATTTTCATTCCGCTTTTCACACCAATTTCAATAAAATTTACCTCTATATGGGTGGTGCCATAGGTGCCACTAAAATGTTATCTATCATATAAAAAATAATTATCAAAATCAATACACAATTGGCGGAGCTATCGCGTAACATACATACAAAAAAAACATAGAACCGAATTGAGCACCTTTTTTGGAATCGGTTAAAATAATCCCATTCATTAGGTTGATCACCCGCGTAGGCGTGACCTAGCCAATAGATGTGAACGTCCACTTCTGCGATCGCTCCGCGGTTCCTCCTCGAGCCCTGAGGAGTAGAAATCGTCCTCTCACGAGGACTCTTTGCCGATGAAACAACAATGCCACATAGACTCAAGTGTTGTCAGTTGCTAGAGGCACCATCCTGTCTGCGGTGCCAGGATAATTGGTAGTTTTGAGGTGTTTGGTATTGACAGCAAAGTCTTGGAATGAAAATGACATAATATTGTTTTATTTTTAGTATTAACTTGTGTAAATTTTCTGTTGTACTCGTATGTATTCTAAGGAAAAATATATTCTTGATTTTGACTTTGAAAGATTTATCTTTTTTATGGAACTTCAACTGTTTCATTACGTCTTCCCGATATTAATTAAAAGTTACGTGGTATGGGTATTGATATTATATTATCATATCGTTGTAATAGTTCCCACAGTACAAGTTTTGTTGGTACTTGTACTTTTACATGTTTCACTTAGGTAATCTTAAATTTACATGACGCTATTTGCCATGTCTCGCGGGGTTATCCGTACGGAACAATAAAATGGAGTTTCTCGGATATTCTTTGATATTTTTTTCAACCAAATTGTATGAAGTATTGTGTTTTCTAGTCTGAATATGTCAGAAAAGTTGTAATATGACACGAGTTTCCAGTTTGTATGCCACATGTTATTAAATATTTTCTTAAAGGCAAGAAAATGGCGCGGATACAACACATTTGTTAAAAAATAGTTCGTTATATTCGTAAATCACCATTGCAAATATTAAAAAGATAAAGGAATAAACGGTACCTAAGTACATAAGTACAAAATTTAATTATTCTTCTATTTTTATTTGAAGTTTTATGATTAACCAATTGATTAAAAACATCTTGATTCCATTAAAAATTAAATGGCAATAATATCCGGACAGTTTATTATTCATGGCCACCCTGGCGAGCAGTCTCGTCCAGTCACCGCGCCTGGGAATCGCGGTTATTACTCGATCTTGACTGGACCCTTGACTCTGAAACAGTGCTGCCTCGATCTAACTTCGAACACTCTTGTCTATCACAGGTTTAGGGATGTTAAAAGTATTAATCGATATCGATCAAATGGGAAAGATACGAGAAATTAATACTCCTCCTAATATAATGCAGAATCAGTTTTTGAAGTGAGAACTTCTTTAATCGCATTAAGTCTTTTTTCGTAAGGAAAAATCTTATGAATTCGCGTTACTGTCATACTAGCGGCAGCAGCGTAGCATCGGTGCGGCGACGGAGAGAAACGGGCGTGTTAGACGCTTTTTAGATGTATGAAATCTTTGGAGTTCGCATCATCAACATGGGTAATAGCAGTATAACATCTGTAGCTATACAGGTGACGTATTATAACATTCAAAGTTATAACTTTTGACTTCTATCGGCAGTCCCTAGAACTGCCAATTTTTTGATTGCTTAAAAGGTGCATTTCAGTTGGTATATAAATGTACCCAAGAACTAACATCATCATAACACAAGAGCTAACATCAAACCATCGCGTGAATTCAATATTACTCGTAATATGACGGATTATATCATTAACGTGACTGCTTACAAGAAATCGAGTCATAATGATCGGAAGACCTTTACAATACACATTATTATTGTCGAGGTAGAAACCACATTAGGTATCAGTCAGGTATGCTGAACAGGCAATATTGATTTAGAAGTTGTCTGATTGGTATTTTATTTATTCGTTCGGATAGTCTGGGCTTTTGTGAAGTAAAATCAAAGTTCGTTTAGCTAATAAATTATCTCTTAGGATCCCAAGTTATTCAAATTACATAATTCTATATTGGACGCATGGCATTAGGTTTCAAAGATAGTGCATGAAATATAGAATGAGAAATTTTCAGACAAAAAAGTGTTTTAATTTTATTACAGGTGCTTCCTAACCTGAATAGACTACAGGCCCGTGAACAACATTTATGGGTCATATGATACATGTCAGACTTATGTATAGGACGATAGAAGGGTAGAAAATAATAAGACTGAGTACTATAATATTAATCTGGTCATTTGATTATGTACGGCATTTGTACCATACTGTTTAAATATCTCTTCGAGTCCATCATTCCGCAACGCCGCCCAAAAGTCATGCGTCAAGGATAAAAGATCGAGAATTGCAACCTCCTATCTTCATCTGCACTCAGTTGGACAGCTTTCAAGTGACGGCATAGTGCTGAATGTTAAGTATTATTTTATACCCTTTTATCATCCTACATAGATCTCCTGGTGGTTCATTTGACCCATACATTTTGTTCACCGACCTGCCTGCCAGTCTAGAACATATTTTTCCCAAATCTAAGATCTAGATCTTGGAATAAACGATTTCACTGAAATAAACGTACTTTTGGACATTGCGTACAAATGGTTTGATGCAAATAATCTAGTACTTAATCCAACTAAAACGAAATGTATAAAGTTCACACTCTGCAATGTAATGTGCGGTAAACTTGATATAAGACTGAAGGATGAACTTATCGAACCTGTACAATCTACTTGTTTTCTGGGTATTTCAGTAGATTCAAAGCTTCAATGGGGTCCTCACATAGAGAGACTAGCTGATCGACTCAGTTCAGATGCCCACGCAGTTCGTCAAATTAAAAAAATATCAGACGTTGCAACAGCTAGGCTTGTTTATTTTGGCTACTTTCACAGTATTATGTCCTACGGGATCTTATTATGGGGTTCGGCTGCGGACAGAAACTCTGTTTTCATATTGCAAAAAAGAGCAATCCGTGGTCTATATAATTTATCACCTAGAGAATCAGTACGGGAGATGTTCAAAACTATTAACATATTAACAGTCCCTTCATTGTATATTTATGAATGTATAATGTATGTAAGAAAAATCGAAGTCGTCTGCAGAAATTAACTGATCTGAATCCAAAAGCGCACCATAAACACAAAATTGTATTTCCTAAGTGCAGACTTCAGAAAACAAATAACTCTTTCAAATGTAATGGTATTCGCTTCTATAATGCAATCCCTGTACAAGTGGAAGGCCTCAATGAAACTAAGTTTAAAAATGAAATAAAAAGCTACCTATTGAGCAAGGCATATTATAATATAGACGACTTTGTTAAAGATAGTAACGTATGGAAGAGAAATGTGTCGAAATTAGATTCTTGTAATAAGGTAAAATAATAGATTTTAAGACTTTTGATGTTACATTGTTTGTACTAATGTAGTATCTGTATACTGTGTGTATTGATATTTGTTATATTGTCTTCGACAAAGCCTTTTTACAGCTGCATGTAATTGACTAGGCCCCTTTACAGCTGCTTTATTCTTTTTGACGTTGTTATTTTATCATATTATGTACACAGATTCTTTGCCTTTTTGTAAATGACGTTACCAAGTGTTCTTATGAATTTATGGTATGAATAAATGAATTGAATTGAATTGAATACCACTGTCGATTGACGTTGACTGGCTGATTGACATTCAAACAAATTACATTCATTAAAAAAATCATTTTTGTTATCCTATCATGGCTAGCTTTGTTTTTTACTCTCGATTTGAATTTAAGCAATCACTGTGTCGATATAAGTTGTTTTTTAATTATCGATACTATGGGTCACGTCACTAGCGTCGACGACTTTCCCGTAAGTGTAGCACTCTTGAATCGTGAATTTTTTAATGATCACTTCACAATCGAGCAGCGATAGAACAGAATAGCGCCTGAATACTTCGTTATTGTTTTATTAGAGCCCATGACTCAGTCGCTAATTTACATTTGGAGATTAATTTCTTATTATAGTTATAATATTTTAAATTATAGATTATACTCGATTAAAATTAAATTGAATATATAGCTAACATTTTGTTTTTATCTCAATTCCAACTAATATTATAAATGCTAAAGTTTGGATTTTTTTTATCTGGGCAGAGTCTTTATTAACAAAACTAAAATACAATGAGAACCTAACTAACTAACTACTTACACTAAGCACACCTGAATTATCCATAGACCACTGTAGGTCTACAGATAATCAAGATGTTCAAGCCCACTACCAATCGGAAGCGTACCCAGCATGCTGGCGGCATTACCACGCTGAATGGCAATGCTTATGCGTTGGGCCAAATAAACGCCAGCATTTTGGTCACGCGTCGCGTCGACCAAGCGCTCGGATAGGCTTTTGAAGATGAGGTGAGCTCCCGGCCCCCACGGTCCCAATGTCTCAACCCCAAAGGGCTCAAATATGTAACCACTTCCGAGGGTTGCATATTTGCGCCGTTTGAGTAGCTCAGCTGAATTAGCCGCTGCACCGGCCCTACTATTTGGATGTTTGGACGTTTTTAGATATTTGTTGCTCAATCACGTCGGGTCTTATTTACGGTTCGGGTTAAAGTTTGGAACACAGTTAGATTATAGTCTGGAATACCACGTTCAAATGTTCAAACGTTCACAGTGATGTTTTTATATCATACTTCTTGCAAATGAGCGTACTTCCCTAGGCGGGCTCTGCAAAGAGGCTTACCACTACAAAATCCTACATATTTGTTCCTAAGCAAAAATATCAGTTTTGGATCATTTTTTTACCCTCTAGACTAGTCTAGACTCTAGAGGGTAAAAAAGGAAAAAGTAAAATCTCTTGAGTCTAGAGAGTAAAGTGAATTTGAATTTAGAACATCGTGTACACTAAGTTTTTGAAGGCAAAACATAATTAGACCTATATATTTCTACCTTCTTTGTGCTGAATTTTTCATACATATTTTTTTGTTAAAAACTCCGACTCGGAACCTCCTTGGCGTACTTTTTTAGGGTTCCGTAAAACATAAAAAGGGAACCCTTATAGATTCGTCATGTCTGTCCGTCCGTATGCCACAGCCACTTTTTTCCGAAACTATAATGTTGAAACTTGGAAACTTGTATATTGTATAACTATACTGTTGAAACTTGGTAAGTAGATGTATTCTGTAAACCGCATTCAGATTTTTATACAAAAATATAAAAACAACAATAAATTTTGGGGTTGCCTCATAAATAGAACTGTAACTCAAAATTTGTTTTTCATCAAACCCGAAACGTGTGGGGTGTCTATGGATAGGTCTTTAAAAATAATGTTGAGGTTTCTTGTATAATTTTTTTGTATACTGAATAGTTTGCGCGAGAGAGAATAGGGAAGTTAACAATTTTTCGGAACTCCTTTTATTTTGAAGATTGACGCTTGTTTACCGTAACAAATAACATTTTATTTCAAAACATTAGTATTTTCGATGAGTAAATATACAATATTAAACTAATTTGGAATTTTGCCGCTAAAACACTAACGACTGACATGACATCACTAGTCGCAAAACATTGGTCGCGATTCTAGACTGTATGTCCAGTTGATTTGTTTTCTTATCATTTCTTGAATACAAACAATCAAAATCATCGTTGCTAAGATCTCAAACTATAATAAAAATGCAGAAAAGTAAACAGTTTAGTCAGTTTTCGACAGCTTGTTTTGCGACTAGTGACGTAATAAGTCATACGAATTTGTGTTTGTAGTCACGTGAGAACAGATTAAAAATAAAGCATTTAAAATAATTTATAATAAATTTACTACGTAATATCTAATATATAAAATTCTCGTGTCACAGTTTTCGTTGCCAAACTCCTCCGAAACGGCTTGACCGATTTTGATGAAATTTTTTTTTTGCTTATCCGGTATCTATGAGAATCGGCCAACATCTATTTTTCATCCCCCTAAATGTTAGATGTAGTCCACCCCAAAAAATTTATTTTTATTTTTTAGACAACATTTTCAATTTTTATTTTTTTATGATACAACATACAAAAATATATACAATCCTCAATTTACACCCTTCTACGATTAACCCTTATTTTTTAATAGCCATTTTAGTAATTTAATCATTTTTCCTCTCTGGTCGAAAACTGATCAATCGTCATTTAATTAGTTATCCCCGCCAGATGTCTACAGGTGTCACTTCTGACCCAGTAAACAGCACGATAATTTGGGGATCTAAAGTAGCCTATAGCTTATATATACATTGAACACGCTAATCTCGGGAACTACTGGAACGATTTAAAAAAAATCGTTCACCGTTCTTTCATATGTTCGTAATCCTTGAACGCTGTAGGTTATATATATGTACCACGGGCGAAGCCGGGGCGGGTCGCTAGTTAAATTATAATAATGTGATTTTCGATAGTGTATTAACACAAACAATCATAAAATTTATATTAAACATAAATTTGTGATTACTGTTAACATCCCTATTCCAAAGTGGTAAAATGTGTGCCCCCCTGTAACTTCTAAAGTAAGAAACTGATAAATCTTAAAAAAATATATCATGTACATTACTATGCAAACTTCCACCGAAAATTGGTTTGAACTCGATTTGGTAAGTCTTTTTTTTTAGTACGTCATAAATACACTATTATTAAAACTTCGATCAAAGTTACAACGAACTACAAGAACTATGTGTACTATATGTATACTTGCTGCAACGGAACCCTTCATGGGCGAGTCCGACTCGCACTTGGCCACTTTATTTTAAATCCTTTACGCCCAATTTTCGTTTCACGTGACGAATTGAAGTATGCCGAGTTAAATAAATAATTTAATTTTATTGACGACTAGTTACTAATAGAAAATTTCAACTACTTTGCCCTTTCTTCTATCGGACTTCTCGTTCCACAAAAGGGCGACATCGTTTCCAAAAACGCGAACGAAGAGCTGAACGACGAAAGCTGAAGAACGAATTTGACTCCACGTTTGTGATAAGAACGTCTAGGTTGTGGAATGCGTTGCCTGAGTGGGTTTTCCCTGATGGTTACAATCTTGGTGTCTTTAAATTGAGAGTAAATCGGTTTCTTCTAGGTAAGCACGATCCATCGTAGATCTCATCATCGCTTAACATCAGGCGAGATGGTGGTCAAGTGCGAAAATATTATAGTTAAAAAAAAAACTACTTGCAAAGTACAAAATAATACAGTAAATATAACATAAATTAATTACTATTTTGAGAAAACATGTAGCTTGATTGGCGCGACACATACAGATTTTTCATAGGATTTGAATTGAATTCTAGCGTCACGCTCGGGAATGATAAGAAATCTTCGGGTAATGGTAACTCGGGGCTATGGCCATAGGCCATGCTCATAGCCACGTCCTCCAGTTTCATTCGCGTAGTTTCCAAAGCAAACTATAAAATTCTGAGGCATACATTTTCACTTCTGTCGGCAATTTTTTTTTATTGAGCCACTCCACAGACCCCGGGGTCCGTGACCTTTGTCATTTCAATTCTCTTTTTTTACATATTTGATGGATTAGGAGAAGAAGAGGCAAATAGGGGGCGGTTGGGGACATTCTAAACCTAATTCTAGTGCTACTCCGATTTCGTCTGTTGAACCGATCACTACCGGTTGGGATTCTGCTAGTAATCGACTCGACTTCTTCATTTGCCTAAGCCGTCTCCCGGGCCAGAGCCGGGACTACGGCCGCATTTCTGTCTCTGATGGCCATCTGTAGGTTGAAATCTCGGATGGACTTCGGTGATCCAGTCCATAGTGATTACTTACTCTGTGATCCAGTCAACGCACGCCGTACAAACCGACCGATGGCGTCGTCGTCGTCGCCAGTATATTTCGCAGTGTCTCTTAACTTATTATCATTTCCTTGCTGTGCCGTGTTACACTTTGATGTTGCAGCATTGGTCTTAAACAGGGTTATTAAATGTAAAATTAATGTATCCGCAAAGAGGTAATGAGATAATCGTGTTCAAACTTTTACCACCTTGACACCTGCCTCTCGCCTCGCCTATCTTTGGATTTGTTTCATATTTATAACATAACCGGCTTCCGCGATACAGGGCTAGCCTAGTGCGGAAACAGCCATTAATTATTTTTTGTTTTGCATGTTACATGTGCAAATAAATAAAATTTTTCTTTTTTCTTTTTGTTTTCAGAAACATCCGTACTAATTTTACTGTAGGTAATCAAAAATTCAGCAGGATTTTGCCTCACGTAAGCCTTGAGTGTGGATTGAGAATAGCGGTTTTCTTTGGTTTTATTTAAACTTTTATGAATCAGATAATGCGTAGAAACTTTATAGGACAGGAGAGAGGTTATAAAACAGTTTGTATGGTTTCCTGTAAGAAATAGCTTATAGCGATAAAGTCACCAATTGCTTTATTTTGAGTTTTTTTAAATAAAAGTGCAATAATGAGTTGATCGATCTATCTAAAAACGAAAATAAGATTCATAAAATAAAATAGAGCAGTCATTTCAAAGTAAAAAAAAAACCTTTTTTTCGTCAACCTCAAGGTGTAGGTACCTGTCAAATATTAGAGGTGTAGTTCTGAATTTGACCCCTGTCCAATAGATCTCATGTTGGATAGGAATCGAGAGTCGGGAGGGCAGGAGTGTAAATGTAGAAAAACACGACTAAAATGCAAGTCAGATTGCGTTTAATTTAATTAACAACGTAGCAATCACAGCTTCCATTTCATGTTTCCACGGACGGCACTTGAGGCCTTCTCTCTCAGAAGGAGATAGTCTCAAAAAAGGTACTTTGGTACATTCCTTTTCCCTTTCTATCGATGTTTTCTTTCACTGCTAAAGGCATTGCTGGTGAGATACATATGTATTTGTACATTTGCACTTAGGAAAAGTTTCAGCTATGTAGCCCGCACTCAGGCTTCACGATCTTGCTACACTTATGATATGATGTTTTAAATTATTTTAAGAAATAAGTACATTTTATAGAAAATACAATATAATAATTAAAAAAAACTATATAACTAAACGAATAACCCACCCCTAACATACTAATAATGAATAATTGATATTTCAAAGTTTTTTTTCAAATTCAAGATTTAATTCGTATGGGGATGGAGAAAAATATTTCCCCGGTCATGCAGCGTGATAATGACGTCAGTCTGATGGATACGTCGATCTATCAATTGGGGATTTGACAAGCGACTAAATTAATTACTCCAAACTTGTGTTTGATCGTGTAGGTAGGTATAATTTAGAATGTCAATTAATAAATTGACATTCTAAATTGTATTTATTAAAGAAATACGTTTGATATTATTACTAAGTAATACAAATCTGAAAATTATACCCAAGGATTTATAATCAATCACTGCAGTTACAATACAACCAAGATATCACATTAAAACAAAGAAATCCTTGTCCTCGGGATAATATTGATCTCTCTATCAATAAACAAAAAAAACAGGTTACTTCTCATATATTGCCAACAATATAGCGCTTTCCCGCTTCAAATGACAAATTACAAATGAATTAATGCCCAGTTTCTTCAGTACGTATAGGTAAATCAAAGCTCATGGATCTGAGTCGGGTGTTTACAAACAGTACTTTGCAGTCCTTTTAACTTATATCACAAGGTAATAGAGCTTATAGTTGTTTTGTTTGATTGTTGTATCTTTTCCAGATTTGTAGTGAGAAAAGTGGGGAATAAAATTTATGTGCGTATTATTTCAGTGAAGGCAGGAATTGTTTAAATTAATTATTTCATGCGTTCCTGTGAAATGCGAAGCGATGGTTGGCCGTTCTAATTGATTTTAGTTTTTAAATACACTAGTTTAATATGGTAAAACAATATTAAAACAGAAAGATGCTAATATAACAATAAAGTTTTTTATGTTAATGCTGTTCGTGTAATTTCCAAGTTATTAATAAATGTACCTACATGTTTAATTATATAAAAAAAATTAACAATTAATTTAAACATCGTTCGGAAATAATTTATTTTAAGAAAAACCGACATCAATTTAAAATTAAATACAGATACTCGACTATATTTCATAAGAAACTGTCACTAAGTCGTCTAGATAAATGAAAGCAAATTTAAGTTTTTAGTTCACATTTTAGGGACCACCTGAACTATCATGTACTAAGCAAAAAAAGTAACCAAAATTGATTCACAATTGGCGGAGCTATCGCGTTACATCGTACATACAAAAAAGAAATATACAAACGAATTAAGTCATCATCATCATCATCAGCCGCAAGGCGTCCACTGCTGAACATAGGCCTCCCCCCTAGATTTCCACAACGAACGGTCCTGCGCAACCTGCAACCAGCGGTTTCCAGCGACCTTTGTGAGGTCAACTGTCTATCTAGTTGGAGGCCGTCCAACACTGCGTCTTCCGGTTCGTGGTCGCCACTCGAGAACCCTTCTTCCCCATCGGTTGTCAGTTCTGCTATGTCCATTGCCACTTCAGCTTGCTTACTCTTTGAGCTATGTCGGCCACTTTCATTCTCTTGCGAATATCCTCATTACGGATTCTGTCGCGCAAAGAGACTCCGAGCATAGCTCCCTCCATAGCTCGCTTTGTGACTTTCATTATGAGTGAAGGACTACGTCTCAGCTCCATAAGACATCACTGGCAACACGCACTGGTTAAAAACTTTCGTCTTTAGGCCTCCTCTTTTATGAAGTCGGTTAGTAAATCCCATTTCATTGTGTATGATTTAATCGCGATTTTAATTATTTTTAATTACTTCTCCACAAGTCGGTCTCGTAAGAACGGTCGTGTCAATGGTTGTGGCGAATTTAGAGGACGTACTAGAGAAAAATCATTGACACATCTGGACGCCGAACGAGTGCTAGATAATGATTGATTCTTCATGTTCCAATAGGTGTGTCACACAGTGCTGTGTTGCTCACCATCAGGAATATGCCTTGCCCGTCTCATCATTTATGTATTATATACCTACTTAAAAAGCTTTGGTCGTACCATCACTCTATATTTGAAAAAACCCACTGACACTATAGAGGTACAACGGTCGATTCAGTATGGAGTGACAAATAAATAATTTTGATAATACGATAGCATATAGATTAGGTACTTATTTTTGAAGTAAAATAAACTATTGATATTTGCTTAGTTTAATTTTTTAGTTTCATTCATCGTTTCATTTCTGAATGCACTTAAAGCTATGCGGCTTATGACGGAGATCTCCGTTGACTCGTTTACCTCAAAGATACACAATTATTTTCTAACATATCTCGAATATCCATCTAACGTTTTAAATGATATTAGTAAAACAAGTTACATTTTCAAACAAACACGCTTCATAAAGGTCCAGATATGCTAATGACTCTGTAGGCGGAGGCATTAATTGGCCAACCGGGCGAGGTCGGGTCACAAGCCTAGTCCAAAATAATAATTCATACAGGCGTGCCTCATATCGAGACAAAATAAAACTGTCAATCTATCTGGCTTAATGTAATTTAGGATGGGTTATGGCAGACGCTATACTCGTCCATTCACCAGTTTCATTCACGTTCTTATTGGAATGATAAATATATTTTTACATTAGCATACTCGAAGCTTTGAATATTATCGATATTGTTTGGAAATGGTTTCTAATTATCGCTCATTAGCAAAAGTATAATTCTGTTTATACACTATCGATAATATTCCTTTTGTTTATCTACTTTGTCTTGTTTTGACAACGTCTCATCACCACTCGTCCACTGCTGGAAAGAGACTTTTCCCACAGTTGTACGCCACTCAGCCTCAATCTTCAATAAATCTTACATTTCCAACCACCACTAGCTAATTATTGTAAATAGTCATTCCACCAAGGCTCTGGGTGTCCTACATTATGTTTAGTGATTTGCGGTCTCCACACCAGACCTCTTTTAGGTATTCCATCGGTTATCGGTTCTGCGATAGATATGAATATGACCGTGTTATGTTTTGAGAGGCCCGGAATCCGTTTGTAGTGGTAGGACTCCTAGTTAAGACTGCAGAGTCTGCCTTGGGAAGTTTGCCAGCTATTCTACCGCCAAGCAGTTACGTCCAAACTTTGCTGTATCCCGGTTAGAATGGCGTAGAGATAAAACATTTATTATACCTCAATTTGACAAGCGCAGTGCATCGCTCGGTAATGATTTGGACTTTCATGTTCCTATAGCTGCGTCTGCGTGTCACTGTACTGTTACGGTCAGACATCATGATCGTCTCGTCATTCTACAAAAAAAAATACGTTTAAAAAAACTGACTTCAAAAACACAAATAGGCACACTAAAGTGAAAAATAAATTGGGCGTTTTCAAGAGGCAAGAATACCTGTCAAAGACAGTTCCCAATTTCGCTGCACCACTGTTTTATTTTGTTAGATAAATTTACCGAAAACTATTAGATAAATTTACGTCTGGAAAACGCGTCATTAATATAATTGTTGTAAGCGCTACCCTCTCATCTAGTTGAAGTCGCTGGCAACGTCTTGTGTAGTTTTTACAATGTCACGAGCAGTTTTAACGCGTCACTTCCATTATATTATTTTTCTTACGGTTTTAGTCTTAAATTTTTTTCAGTTCTGTCGCGCAGCAAAATTCCTGTCTTCTCCATGACTGTTACAAGGAAAACGAGAAGAAACACAAGTTAGAAGAAAAATGGAGGGATGGTAGGGGCTTTTGCCAAGCAATGGGACAGTATAAGCTTCAAATAATAGAAATATCTGGACGTTGCGTCGACGGCGCGGCGGGTCAAGGCGAGCGGGAGCGGCGCGCGCGCATCCTATCGTCGTATCATTACCGCGGATTACATTTATATCGCCGCCGTAAAATCATTGTAAATAACGAGGGTTCTCGACTGACGCGACCTTCTGGGTTCATGGAAAATGTTAAGGTGTTTAGTGATGTTAGAACGTTTCAATATTTTAGTGTCCGCTTGTTATTCTCAAAAATCTATTCTTGTTCTTCTTTTTTGTATGGCGTCCATTCGGTAATATCACCGCAATTTGGCCAGTGCCTAATAGTTTATTTGAACATTGAAAGTGTCGTTATTTTTTTTTATTTGAGTATAGATCTTCACAATAACCTGTTATCCCAGAGATTTTAGTAATTAAACTATTCTGAGGAGAGTGTGTACTTAACACAAGGGAATTGTTGCCTATGAGTCTTTTGGCATATCTCTATTGCATCTAAAGCCTCCAATTGGTACTTTGTCTTGTGAAATGTTATATTAGTTATGGATTTAAGAAACGTTCTTTGATACTAGTGATATCTGGTCGGATTGTTTTCAAAACATCGGGGGATCATACCTCAGGACTTTGGATAGAGCAAGGGTTTTTGCCCAGCGGTGGGACCTAGGACTACTTACACCGAGAGTTGCTTCGAAGCATTTCTGTTCTAAAAAAAATTCGAGGTCTTGCGTCATTTGCTAACTCGTACTGGGCCAGCGTGGTGGATTATTGCCTTGATTAATTCCTTGCGAGAGGGCCACGAATCCCAGTTGTGTGACTTTTAGTGAGCTGCTTATGTTGCTAGATATATGTTTTAAATATATAGAGGTAAAGAGAAATATGTATATAAACAAAAAATTAAAAAACGGAAATGCGTTGCGCTTATCTTTATCTTTCTAAGCAGCATCAAACGTTCCTGACTCGTCTTTTCACGTTCCAATGTACGCACACACGCTTTTTAATTTAGGGTGTTGGTGTTTCGAGACGGTGTGCGAGCGCATCGTAAAAACTTACTCTAACTCCCCCAAAGTAGTATGTAACTTCTTAAACATCTTTTCTCTCAAATAATTTTTAAGCAATTTACTAATTAAACAAACAGAAACACTCATAAACAAATGAACTGCTCGAAACTACAACCGAGCACGATTATCTTCCTATCGACCATAAAACTCAATAAAACGCACATTCTAAATGTAAATATCATCGATTGGCCATATTTAGTAAATCGTATTAATATCTCACGCGTTAATCATCTAAAGCATATCTTAACGCTCGTTAGGCCGGGCGGCCGCGGATGGTGCATCTTTAAGTTATGACCCCGTAATTCTACGTCTCATTAGAAGCGCGCCAGCACTACCATGCGCTCTCATCGCAGGGGTCGCCAACCTGAGTCTCTTTTCAAAAGAAGTGGCAGCCATATAAACTGCAGGTGGAAATGAAAACTTAGAACGTCAGCTTTATTTACTTAGCTACAAATTTACACCTATTTCGAATGTCGGTGGAGCTCATAAGATTTGTCTCACCTGAAAAGTGTCTCCTGCTCCACTCCTCCGACATTAGGAACGAAGACGTTTGATTCTACGATTGTGACAAGAAGGTCTAGGAATGGGGAATGCGTTGCCTGAGTGGGGTTATCCCGATGGTTACAATCTCAGTGCTTTCAAATCGAAGATCGAGAGCGAATCGATTTCTTTTAGGTACCTACGCATGCTACATCTTAGACTATTTCAGGTATGATAGCGGTAGTGCAAACATACTATAACAGTAAAAAAATCACAGTACATATTCCATTATTATGTAATCTTTATACAAAGTCTAATTTATATATTACCAACAATATCTAGAAACCAGAGCCCATAGTACGGGCTCCGAACACGCGACCAAACTATCCACTTATATATAAACCTCCATAAATACACAGATATACATACAAACCATAACCCGACGGGGAGGTCCACTAATTGTTGATCAAATGCAAATATCACATTTTAAGAGACCCTATATTTTAAAGGAAAACTATGGGAATATATATAAAGTATCGGATTGCCTCGGGCTTCGTTCGGAGTGTCTTCTAAGATGCATTACTATGTATTGAGATTTATAATGCCTATAAATATATTAATATATTATGGAAATGTTTTCTCACGCAGCTCTACGGGTTAAATGTTGCTTAAAATTGAGACTGTTTAGGGAATTATACAGATACGTACGCACTTACACCGCTATCCATACTAATATTATAAATGCGAAAGTAACTCTGTCTGTCTGTCTGTCTGTCTGTCTGTCTGTCCGTCTTTACCGCCTAAACCAACCAACAGATGTTGATGAAATTTGATACATAGATAGAATAGATCCCGAGAAAGGACATAGGCTACTTTTTGTTCCGAAAAAAGGGTTAAAAGGGTTAAAATAAGGGATGAGAGTTTATATGGAAAACTTCGTCATTGTTGAAGAACTATGAAACTTTAGGTACGTCTAGATATTTAACACGAAACCATAAAATGTATATTTAAGCAGTTTTGTAGTTTCGAACTGTACCTACGGGGGTGGAATTGGGGGGGGGAAAGTCTGGAAGTTCAATATGACTACCATGAAACTTTGTATCTAGACACTTGAAATGGAGTCGATAAACGTTTGTTCCAGCAATTTTATAATTTCTAACTATACGGGGATACTTATATAACCGCTTGATACACTGGCCGCTTTTCGCGTTTTACAAATTGGGCGGGAAAACGGGTGTCAGGTTACATAAGTGCGGTGTTTATGTTTCTGCATATGAAGTGCCACCTTACTTTTACCCGTTTGAGCCATTTACTCTCAAGAGCGTTTCAAGACGCTTCTAGCGGTATCATTTATTTATAATTAATGTACTTAAATAAATTCAAGATGGCCGCCGCTACAAAATGGCGGATAATTTATGTTTTATTAATCCCATCAATATTGGTATCAAATGAAAGGGTTCAACAAGCAGAATACAATATATCCTATAAAAAAATTGAAATAAATCCAAGATGGCGGCCGCTACAAAATTGCGGATAACGTAGGTTTTATCAATCCCATCAACATGGGTATCAAATGAAAGGGCTCAACAAGCAGAATACAATATACTATAAAAAAATTGAAATCCAAGATGGCGGCCGCTACAAAATGGCGGATAACGTAGGTTTTATCAATCCCATCAATATGGGTATCAAATGAAAGTGCTCAACCAGTAGAATACAACGTACTATATAAAATTAAAATCCAAGATGGCGGCCTCTACACAATGGCGGATAACTTAGGTTTTATCAATCCCATCAACATGGGTATCAAATAAAAGGGCTTGACAAGAAGAATACAGTGTACTATACAACCTCAATATTTAAGATGGGCGCAGCCACTAAATGGCGTATCAGACAGAATTTTTTTTTTCAATACTCAATACTCAATACTCAATACTCAATCATTTATTGCTTCATTATGTTACAGTAATAAATAAGTAGATAAGTACATTTAAAACAAAATTAGTACAAAATTAGTCGCAACACAACGTACCCCAACCGGGCATTGCAATTTAAGTGTCATTTTGGAGCAAAGCGTTTCATTTCACAGTCAAATAGGTACTTGGTTTTCTTTCTCGAAGGTTCTTAGGTCATCGGTTAAAAACTCGGATAGGCTATAATAGGCTTTTGACAATAACATATCTCTCAATGTACTGACAAACCTACGCTCGTCTTCAGTTTCCTTAAGTTTATTGGGAAGTTTATTATAAATTTTTGTAGCCATCGCATGCGGACCGGTACCACAGATTTCTAAACAGATGAAACCTTCGTGAAAGACACTGTGAGGCCAGTAGTTAGTAATGTATGCGTGACAGCTCTCACCGATGTTGTCAAATTACTCACGTTGGTGTGCGTGTAATGATCCCCGTCTTTAGAAAAAAATCCCACTATTGTTGTCTTAGCTTCGGAAATCTTCGCGTATAATAAACACATATTCTAATGTTAAAATAATTTATTATTCGTACAGAAAATTCAGAATAAAAAGACAACGCCGAATTATAACAGTACAAGTCATGTGTGTGTTTATTTTGAGTATTCTATCGGAGCTTCTTGTAAAATTTTGAATATTATGCTTGACAAAAGGTGGCAACTACATTTAAGGGCGCGTGGACCGTAATTTTGAATTTTTTAAAACAACTTTAAGACCTTTAAAATAGTGTATTAAACCCTGAAAAAAATATATGTATTAGTTAAGGATCTAATCTAGTACAATTCGCAGTCAATAACACGATTTAATGAATTTTACTTGATAGAAAAAAACCCCAAAGTTACCCCTTTTCAAAAAGTTTTTTCAAGTTTATGACTAAACTAATGAATTTTTTTACAAAATTTTTGTACTCAACGAAAGCCACTAAAAAGTTATAGATGCATTCGCAGAGTTTGACTTGATAAAAAGTATCAGTTATTCACTATGTTTTAATATCTACCATATATATAGCGCGCCGTTCGGCAGGCCTGATCAGTCGCGTTTCGGCGCTCACGAACGACGGGCCTGTGCTTGATTTTGTAATTTTGACAACCAATAAATTTTAAATATTACGATCATAGTGCCACAGTATAACAATATCAGTAGGTATTGCTAGTGAAGCACGCTATGATCTTGATTTTTGATACCGTTTTCATTGGAATTGCAAAAAGACGCTGATACTAATTAGTACGCTGTTTACTTTATGTTGTAGACCAATAGGCGAGTCTCAAAAAAACTGACGTCGATAACACATCAGTAAAAAATTCAATGCAGATGCAATGGAAAATAGATAAGTATCGGTAAAATATTCGTACGTCAAATCAGAGATCGGGATAAGGAAATAATGAGAGGGGAGAAATCCCCTGCGTAAATCCCCTAATATAAATCCTATATTAGGTATCATAAATGATACCTAATATACCATTTATATGCCATTTAGGTAAATTCTTTGGTAGTAAGGTACTTAGTACTTGGAAGAAAAGATTATATACAGATCATATACAGATTTTACCACTTTAAAAGAGACTCTTGCGCAAACTATTCAGTTTAGAAAAAAAATGTTAGGAACTTCAAAACAATTTTTGAACACCTATCCATAGATACACGTATGGTTTTGATAGATTTTTTTAAATTTCTTTTCCAAGTTTGTGACACCACCAAAATTTATTGTTTTTTCCTTTTTTTGTATGAAAATGTTAATATTGTTCATAGAATACATGTACTTACCAAGTTTTAATAGTATACTTCTTATAGTTTCGGAGAAAAATGGCTGTCACATACGGATGGACAGACATAGGTAACGTATATTTTAAAATTTGTCTACGAATCCCTAAAAACCCAACTTCGTTCATTTAAAACTCATTTAAAATGAAATTTAGACACTCGACCAAATTTGATAAGAAGCCTTTTAGGCAGTAAAACTACTCGTAGAATTTAACTCTGTACTAAATTTCCGATTCGTATTTTTTATATAAGGTTAAGAATCATTTCCTGAGCATAAAATTACAAAATAATAACAAATCCAGGTGGAGCTTCAAGCGCCAGCTCGAAAAAACGTTTTTGGCCGATATTCCGAAAAAGTTATAAAGCCTATTATTATTGTAGAAAATAAAATTTCCCATCTTTTGTTGCCAGTAAACTTTTTTTTCGAACTTACCGATTACGATTTATTGTGTCCAATTTAATGTTAACAATGTAAAAAAATAAGATGTGAATTCTGTTCCCAGTAGCATAAACATGTCTCTTTTTTACCGGAATGGTAGAAGGGTTATGTTTTTCGCGCGTATCTTTGTTGTAAAACTTTTATTTCCACATATTATTATCTTCCAAACGGCTGGATGGATTTTGGTAACTAAGATATTCTAAGACTAGTCTCATTCGCCAAAGTGTCCTTAGATAGTAGGTAATGTTTTTACGTGTAGTTTTTTTTGTAGTCGAGGTTTTTTAATTATAGTAATTCTATCATATTGCTCGTTGCTCGAATAAACAGCACCGTTCATCATCATGATTGAAGAGTTGAACGAAGAGTTTGGTCTCCACTTTTGTAATAAGAACAACTAAGCTGTGAAACGCATTGCCAGAGTGGGTTTTTGTCGAAGGTTCGATCGAACCTTGGGGTTACGAGGTACACTGTGTTTGTTTCTATTAGAGAAGCAAGTTCCATCGTAGACCACATCATTTTCATCCACTATTATCGGCATCATCGCAACCGTATCATTAAATGGGTTATAAATCGTAAAAAGGTAAGTTTTACAAAAAAAGTTTACTAGCAACAAAAGATGCAAAATTTTATTTTCGACAATTATTGTCAAAATATATAGTTTCCAAAATATCGGCTAAAACAGGTTTTTTTTCAATTAGCGTTTGAAGCTCTACCTGGATCTGTGAGCATTTTGTAATTTTATGCTCAGTAAGTGATCTTTACCTCATAGAAAAAAATTGTTAGGAATTATTAGGAAACATTTTAAAAAGATGCATGAAATTGGAAAAGCCTTTCTCAACTTATAGTGTGACCAAAAAAGAAAAGGTTGAGTTTTGTATACCTACCGTATAGTAATAGTATAGATAAATTTAATATTTCTTCGTTTATATAGCAACAAAACTCTAATCACAAACAAACAAACATAAACAAATCTTGAACAAAAAAATGAGTTTAAATTACATAGTCCAATATTTTAATGTTATTTCTGCACTGTGGCACCGATTCCGCGGTCGGTGACGGTCGTGAGAACAAGACAGCGTTAAATGCCTACTTTGACAGAATTACCTGGCCTTAATATCGGTGAACACAGGAGGTGCAGAGAATTTTTGTCAACTGATTTGATGTTGGGGGGCCAGATCATTCAATTTGTTTACTATCTAATCTTTGTCTGGACGCGTGTCGCAAACGAAAGTTCACCTTTTAAAAATGTTGATACAAACCAACGAAAACCGTCTAAGAGTTTTTGTAAATCAGTTGAACATTATTCACATCGCCACCCAAAGTTCCGTCGTCCAAGTACCAAACGTTTAAATTGGACTGGAGACGTTAAATGATAGAGCGAATGGCCAGGGCGAAGGTCGCATGGCCGAAGGTTCACTAAGTTGATAGCCAACGGAAGATAGCATAGGCTTGTTTTGATAATTTTGTGGGTCCGCC
Organism: Ectropis grisescens; assembly: GCA_017562165.1. Taxonomy (NCBI): domain Eukaryota; kingdom Metazoa; phylum Arthropoda; class Insecta; order Lepidoptera; family Geometridae; genus Ectropis; species Ectropis grisescens. Next base: position 27,302,838 of record CM029777.1, on the reverse strand, counting down.
ATAACATTGCCAAAGAAAATTGTAGAGGACAAGAATTTTATTCTTCACTTCGGACAACGGGGCTCCACGATTAACTAAATTAAAGGCGTTTTTGACGCCCACCTTCAACAGCCCTCTTCCCAATTTTAGACAAAGAAAGTCAAGACAGAATGAACAGCAGCCTCACGTCCACCCAGAGAACCAAAATCAAGTTTGTTGGGACAGGGAGCTCGAAAGTGCAACGTTTTATACCTACAACCCCCCACCTTGGCAGCAAGGCCAGTCAGTATATGTGGTGCCAACAGCGATTGGCCTGATCCCAACATCTTTTTTGAGTAAGTATGTATGCACAAATTAGCACCGTATAAAACTTCGACAATGTCACTACTGACTCGACCAGATAACTTGAGGTTAATTAAAACGATTAGATCTCTCAAAAGAACTCGTCTACTTTTTAAGCTTCACTATACCTACTTACAAGTATTAAAAACTTGCTTCATAACTATAGTTTTCATCAACACTATTAGTATTTTTATAAATACTAGTAATGACGTGGATTTGTGCTAGGCATCGATTCACATTAAATTAAAAAAATACGATTATAAAAATAGGGCTTAAAATAGAATAATACAATCTATTTAAGTACATAAATAATTTGGTCTACGAGTATTTTCAAAAAAATCATAATCTATATATTACCTTAACTTTAGGGAAAATAATTTCAGTTTAGTATAGCAACACTAACCAATTTTCGTTGAGGTGTTGTGTTTCTATTCATCAATCGAAATGAAATCGCCTAAATTATATAAATAGCAGTAAAAATCACAGATTTCTAAACAGATGAAACCTTCGTGAACGACACTGTGAGGCCAGTAATTAGTTATGTATGCGTGACAGCTCTCACCGACGTTGTCAAATAACTCACGTTAGTGTGCGTGTAATGTTCACAGTCTTAAGAAAAAAAATCCCACTATTGATGTCTTAGCTTCGGGAATCTTCGCGTTTAATAAACACATACATATATTATAATGTTAAAATAATTTATTTTAACACCGATTATATATTATGCAAGGTTTTCTTGTTATTACTATTTACTATTTCCATCATATGAAGTTAAGAATGTTGATTTTGCATGCAACTAAAAATTCGAATATTCGTACAGAAAATTTGGGAGCAAAAAGACAACGCCGCATAATAGTAAAAGTCATGTGTGTGTTTATTTTGAGTATTCTATCGGAGTGAAATTTTGAATATTATGCTTGACAAAAGGTGGTTAAATGAGTAGTTATTTAATATCAGTGAACACAGGAGGTGCAGAGAATTTTTGTCAACTGATTTGATATTGGGGGGCTAGATCATTCAATTTGTTTACTATCCAATCTTTGTCTAAACGCGTGTCGCAAACGAAAAGTTCACCTTTTCAAAAATGTTGATACAAACCAACGAAAACTGTCTAAGAGTTTTTGTAAATCAGTTGAACATTATTCACATCGTTGTTTTTTTTTTTTTAGCTTTTATAGGTTTACATTTGACCGCCATCTCGCCTGATGTTACGCTTAACATTCGATGCGGTCTACGATGGAGCGTGTTTACCTAGAAGAAACCGATTCACTCTCGATTTGAAGACACAAAGATGGGGAAAGCCCACTCAGGCAACGTATTCCACAGCCTAGATGTTCTTATCACAAAAGTAGAGTCAAATCTCTTCGTTCGTGTCTTTGAAACATCAACCATGAAACGATGTCGCTTTTTCGAGCTACGAGCATTCCGATAGAAAAAAGGGCAAGGAGGTATCAGATCATGCAAATCAGTCGCACACTCTCCAAGTCGTCCGTCAGCACGTCGTCCAAGTACCAAACGTTTAAATTGGACTGGAGACGTTAAATGATAGAGCGAATGGTCAGGGCGAAGGTCGCATGGCTGAAGGTTCACCAAGTTGATAGCCAACGGAAGATGGCAAAATATTGTTTTGATAATTTTGTGGGTCCGCCATAACATTGTCAAAGAAAATTGTAGTGGTCAAGAATTTTATTCTTCCCTTCGGACAAGTGGGTTCCACGATCAACCAAATTAAAGGCGTTCTTGACGTCCACCTTTCCCCTCCCTGCCCTCTCCCCAATTTTGGACAAAGAAAGTCAGGACAGAATGAATAACAGCTTCACGTCCACCCAGAGAGCCAAAATCAAGTTTGTTGGGACAGGGAGCTCGAAAGAGCAACGTTTCATACCTACAACCCACCTTGGCAGCAAGGCCAGTATATGTGGTGCCAGCGATTGGCCTGATCCCAACATCTTTTTTGGGTAAGTATGTACGCACACATTAGCACCGTATAAAACTTCGACAATGTCACTACTGACTCGACCAGATAACATGAGGTTAATGAAAATGATTAGATCTCTTAAAAGAACTCGCCTACTTTTTTAAGCTCCATTATACCTACTTACAAGTAGGTATAGTGCTTCAAAACTATAGTTTTCATCAACACTATTAGTATTTTTATAAGCACTAGTAATGCCGTGGATTTGTGCTAGGCTTCGATTCACATTAAATAAAAAAATACGATTATAAAAATAGGGTTTAAAATAGAATAATACAATCTACATAAATAATGTGGTCTACGAGTATCTTAAAAAAATTCATAATCTATATTTTACCTTAACTTTAGGGAAAATAATTTCAATTTAGTATAGCAACACTAAACAATTTTCGTTGAGGTGTTGTGTTTCTATTCATCAATCGAAATAAAATCGCCTAAATTATATAAATAGCAGTAAAAATATTCAAACTTTCCTATGAAATGATATTCCTCTTTCCTTTTTTGATTTTTGGGAACAATGTTTGCAATGTTTGAAGACACAAGACGGCATTATCTTAAACAAAACTTAAAATCACACGGGACTCCCGTACGAGACGGAAGTCCGTTTCGTACTGACTGGAGTTTGTATTTGCTTTGGCATTTGATATTTGGTTCTGGACCTCAGGATCTGTGTTCCGAACGTTCCATCTGCCTTTTGTTTTAGAAATCTGTGACCGGTACTATGTAAAGTTAGTTTTGATGTTGGTACGTTTAAGTTGTATTTGTATAATGTCCTAATCGGGTAGCGCCAGTTGTCTGATACTTTGCTAAATAAATTTGGATATTTTTTTAACAAATTTGCAGTTTTCCAATATATAAAGTGATGTCAAAGTTAAAATTTTGTAGTCAATGAAATAGGGTTTATGAAAATGTGGTTTATTTATATCGGGGAATTTGACGTATTTGACGGGATTTTAGTAGTCGACAAGATTTCCATGGTGTCTTATCAAATGTTATGCATGATGGACGCTCGATTAAGGCAAATTAAGAACTGCGAAAATGAGTTTTTTTGGAGGAGTAAACGTATTACTTTTCGGTAATCTTTTACAACTGCCTCCTATAAAATGACCAGGAACACCTGTTTTCAATTCATATACGAAATTATATATATGAAAGTAGCTCTCTCTGTCCGTTGCCGTCTAACGCCTAAGCCACTTAAAGAGTTTGTTACAATTTGGTGCACAGATAGACTAGACTTAGGAAAGGACAACGGCGACTTTTTATCACAGAAAAAAGAGTTGAAAAGAGTGGAAATGAGGAGTAAAAGTGTGCATGGAAGGATCTTTGCACTCTTCGTATGCTATTTTTAACCGACTTCAAAAAGGAGGAGGTTATCAATCCAGTTGTATTTCCAATTGTGAATCAATTTAGATGGTTATTTTTTGGTTGGTAGATTATAGTTCAGAGGTGGTCATATAAATTTTATCGAAATCGGTGGGGCGGTTTTTGAAATATGAACAACAAATTAAAATTTGCGTTCATGTAATCAGACGATATATCTACTAATAGACTCTAATAAAATTTGGTGGACCGTCCCAATATGATTTTAAATTAAAGTCTGTTTTTGATAAATTTTTTGAGAACATAGGTTTTTTTGTAATTTGTCGTGTAAATTGTACATTTATTAATAAATATAAAACTTTGAATTAGACCGATTTTGATTAGGAAACGTGAATTTGTATGGTAGTAGACATACGAGTAGGTACTGCCTCAATTACTTTAATAAATATGTGGCGCGGACGAAGTCGCGGGTAAAAGCTAGTAAAAAATAAATTACATAAAAAGAGTCTACTTTTAGACATATAGTTGAATTTTACATGTACAAGTATTATTACATTGTATATGTTAATTTGTTGTTAGAATATGTTAAAAACAATAGGGTTAATTCATATTAAAATTTTACTTCATAAATTAATATATAAATTTGAATTACTTAAATTATAAAATTTTTGCCATTTCGTTTTAAACATCGACCTCCTCCAACTGCCTCCACAGCTGTTTTCAGCTGTTCTGGCCCATGTGCTGCTCACTCCTAAATGGTCTTCCTCGATTCCTTTATTTTGTCTCTCGGATATCAGTACATTGTAGTTTTACACAAAGACAAAATACCCATTAGACTGATCGTACGACTGCCCCCTCCTCAGCGTTTTATTAGCATAATTGCACTATCCTTGTCGCTAGTTCGGTAAGTCAGGGTTTTGATTCCGACGAAAGAGTGCTGCCAAAAAAACTGTAAGAAAAGATAAAATATAGGTTTCTGCTCAGTGAAATAGTGCGGAAAGAATAACAGGACATCCAGGTTTACAAAGGACGGTATATCATTTCACAAGTAAGTAATTTAATACAATAATTAGAAAAACATAATATCATGCATATAAAGAATTAAAACGAAAATAAAAAAAAACGGAAAGGGATCTCGTTGATGTCTTTCTTTCCATCCTGCTCTGCCCTTAGAAGTCTGCATAACTATATCTCGTTTTGTCCGATCATTCGTGGAAAGTAGTGCACCAACAAGCGCCGATCAACAGGATATTTAATCTGCGATTTTAGACCATTTCTCTCGTCCTATTATTATGTATTCTATTTAAATTTCCTTTTTCCTTATTGTAACTGAAATATATCCTTTGTTATGAAATATATGTTTGTTTTTTCATTACCGATGTTCCTATTTTGTTTAATATTCTTTTCCCCACCACACTTTGGAAAAAAACTAAATTTAAAAGTCTCCTGAATCGCAAACGCAGTTAGCATAATTAGTACCTAGTTGTTAATTCGTACGACCACTGAGTTAGTTTTATCTAGCTTAAACCACTTATGATTAAAAAATCAATTGAAGGGATTGTTTATTACCCTAATTTACCCACAGATCCCACAAAACCTTGAAACACATAACTCTAATACCACGTAATAAGCAGCGTATAAACGCCGGCCACATTACCGTTTAATGCAACTTAGTATATCTCCTCGTAGGCAGGGTAAGTGCCACTACATTGCCTATAAATATCACCGAATTGATTGTATTGAGTTTATCTACGTAATCGGTATTATCTTACATATTATACCCAATATTGTTACCGTAAATTACCAAATCTTTATTTGCGTTAAACCTCACCTTTGTTACAATTAAATAGAGTTTATTTCGAATTAATTAAGTAAGTTTGTAAGGAATCAGTAGCGGTGGTGTAAATGATACGAAGTGCGCACACGCAGCGAGTTTTGAAGGTAATTTATGTAAAGTTTCTAGTGTTACAGCCGTTACAAATAGGATCGGGCGTTATGGTCGTATTTTATATTAAAATTGAGTTTTTGGGGATCAGTTTCTGGTGTCGGAATTGAATTGGAGTTGGATGAATGGGGACCGAGATATTACAGAATTTATGTTAATCTCACTTGATAAAACGATGGTTGCGAAAACACAACACAAAATTTTGATACGAGTATAATTATAGCTTAGAATAATCTATTTAACATTTAATTGAATACACTAAGCAAATAAGACAGAAATAAGACTGGCCTCGTGTTTAGTGCAGTAAGTTTGCCCGCGGAACTAGAGGTTGTGGTTTCAATTCTCATCTATGACAAATATTTATGTGATGCTTTTGGATGCTTCTATACAATATATTATGCCTACAATTATATTATATTGCTTAGAATTTTGATTGATATGATGAGGTACGCACACAACTTGTTGCTTCTTTCTTTACTAAACATTTAAAAGGTTATCAGCATTCCTTACAGGAATATTTGTCCGAAATCGTAAAAAAAAATGGTTTTGATGTGGTGGAACTCTTCGTAAAATGTCAATTATTCCACTGCCAAGCAGTAACGTGCAAACATTACTGTGTTCCGGTTTGAAGGGAAAAGTTTCCAAAGAACTTACAGGGCAAGATAATAAAAACGGCCTAATCTCTCGTGCAGGCTAGGCAGTGATTGAGCTTTTCATGTCCAAATACCTGTGGCATTATGTGGCACTGTGCCATATCTTGCTAGTACCCTTACTCTATATTACAAAAAAACAGGTAATCCTTTTTTCTTAACTGAACTACTAAAACGTTTTCAGCTATCCTTACGAGATTTCTAATCGAAGAACGTTAAAAATGTTAGGTCATTTGGTAACATTTACCAATAATTCTGGTCAAGCCACATAAACGCCACCATTTCCGTTAAAAGCCATAAACCGTATTTGTAAACACATTTTCAGTAGCCTCTGACAAATTGGGTAACCCAACAATAGCGGCAATAGCATTGCGTAATTCTACATTTTTATAAGCGCCTCGTAAGTTGTCCTACATCTACCGTTCACCTTTTTACCATAATAAAGAGTTTTGGGGCTTAGCACCACATTCTCATATCAATTTACCGAGATATTTGACCTCTAGCACAATGCCGCCTACGCCACTCGTAAACTATTCTAATCTTACGGACATAGAAAATCAATTTTACATCAAGTGTATAAAACTGTTGTGGACGAGCTAGAGTGGCCGCGATGGGACTGTGTTTTCTGACGCTTCTGGGCCATCAAGTAAATCACAGTTAGCAAGTGGTTCTTAAAATAGCCAATATCATCTAGCTAGATTCTAGGGAAATCTCATGCTTTTTGAGTTATATTCAAATATGGCGCGCAACGTTTAAGACTATTTAAACTCAAAAACCTAAAAAATATAATACTGTACCTACTTATTTATAAATGACTACGTCAAATTAGGGAGTGGGGCCTTAGCACGTCATAAGGCTGGTTACCGACGAGAAGGAGGGGGGATACAAAAAAATGTGTTTAGTAATGTGAGATCCCAAGCTGCGATACTGCAGTCGTAGCCTTATGGGGGTTTGGATTTAATCGGGAGACGAGCCAAAAGGCTCATAGACAACGGCTCGTTTCAGTAGGGACAATAAGTGACTATTATACATCAAAATAATTATGCAATAAAAATACTAAGCTTGAGTGTGTATTTTAAATGTTTGATTATAGATTATGAATTAATGTCCATTCGATAAAAACGTAACGTTCCCTAGTGTAACGTCAATTGTAATTTTCAGCCATTTTTGTCATCAGAAGCAACGAAACAGGTAAGATAGGAAGAAGATCGTATCTGTAAGAGCACAGCGTCGCTCCTCGCCAGGGGCTTGAATGGTGCTTATTTTTTATGTTTTAGTGATTTGGCTGTGTGAGTATGATCGGCAATGGATCGGTACAGGTATGTTTTGTATGTAATAGTGCGGCTTTGCGCTAGTGTGCAATTTTCCCCTCCCGCAAGAAATGACAGAAAGATTTGAACAATATTTTTTGCTAAGGCTACTACTAACTCTCTTCCGTGCTTGCGCGGAAGATCGAGTTGCTCGATGCTCCTCGCCCGCGATCTGCGTGTTTAGCATAAGCTAGTAACCGAGGCGTTAAAAATACGCACACTAACCTAATCTGTGACCCGTGTCATTAGCGACCGATAGATTTACAATAGCCATAATGCTTTCTGAAACTCACTTCCACGCGCCACGGCTATTCGCAATCAAAACTAACGCCACACACCCCATTATAGAGCTTATGTAACAGGTAATAAGGTAGTGTGAGATGTTTGTAGGTGGGTACATAAATAGTGGTACAATCCCGCCACCCAGGGCGCGCTTAGGTTCAATAAATGTGTACAATTTACAACGTTCTTAAGTTGAAGTTGAAAAGTTGGGCTTGTTATGTGAACTTGCCGAGATAATGGGTGAGATAGAAAAATATTGCGTGGAAATATTAAATTGCATTCGGAATATATTTGTCCGGTTTGCGACACGAGTCGCAATCACAGGCTGTGGGGAGTTCGCGAACTGAGGCTTTTCTGTTTGAAGCTTTGTACAAAGAGATTTTGTTAATGTTTTAATCTGCGGCTAGTTCTTTTTAATGAAGTAAAATTGATATTAAAAGTACGTTTAAATTTAATATTTACAAGTACTCATGAAAAACAGTAGTATTAATTCGAGTTTATAAAAAAAAACACTTTTTTGTCTTAATTTTAATTTATAAAACACAATAGAGAATCTTAATATGGATGTTAGTGAGTTATAGGATAAGGCCTTTTCAGGCCAAATATATTGAAAAAAAGGTCGCGTGCGTGCCCCGCTACTCACTATCATACATCGTAGCTCACAAACGGATGGACCGATTTCGATGTGGTTTTTTAATTTGAAAGCAGTTTCCTTGCGATGATTCTTAATCAAATGAAACAACTTGACTAGTAGAATACTATAACAAATTTCAAGTCCAAGTTCGGGTCGGGCAAAGTCACATAAACATTTTTAATTTTTATCTTTTAGTTCAATATTTTATGACTACCATCATTGTAGTCTACATTAGCGTCAATCATTCTGTATTTTATAAGACTCTCACACCAGATTTCATATGAATAACTATAGTTTAGTACATTCTAAAACGAAGAAAGTACTCCCCAAGATAAAGTTTACGGCAGAACGAATAGAGATAGCACTAGTATATTAATTCACGCCATTATCGACCTTACAGGATATAAATAACTGACCAGCTAATTTTATAAGAGCTTACATAAAATACGGGTTTACTGCGCAGAATGTGTCTCGTAAAATATATTGAAATAATGTTCTATTAATCATTTTATAAAGGTTTTTTTGATAAGAATCCTGATTTACGGTAGATTAAGTACGAACAAGACGGATTTACAGCGATTTTACGTAAGGAGGGTCGTAATGGGTACTAAATAGGTAATATTATGGTGCTCTGCAACGGTACAATGTTGTGGGGTAATTTAGTAGGGAGCGGGGTGAGAGAGCGGGGTGAGAGGGGCCGAGATTTGCGGGACTGTGATAGCGATATGACAGTTATGGTGCACGGGAAGTATGGAGTAAGTAGCAGTACTATTTCATCCACCTGACATTTATTGTTACATCATCATCATCATTCCCCTTCGTTCTCAACCACAGCATGTAAAAGCATTTTTGTTCACAATGACGGAACCTGTACTTAAATTATAAAACTGAAGAGGTTTTTGTTTGAACGTGCGAATTATACGCCTGTTAATACTACTATTAATACGCTCATAATTGATATTAGCCAAACAAAATATACCCGAAGAACATAATCCATGCCCAATTATTAACAAATAAGATCCTAAAAATCCAAAATACAAACTTTTGAATTGTGTATCCACCACCATCATTACCTTTATCATCATCATTAGCCACATTATCATAATCTCTATCTAGCGTTTCTTGTACCACTGCTCTAGTAGGTATTTAAAAAAAAGAAGGATTGAATACTTAGGTGAAGTAATAAATAAAAACATGAAAGAGGTTTTTACAATATAAGTAACAATTAACAACCCTGCCTTCTTATTAGATTTCCTTCTAAACTCCGATATAACCTTATCATCGAACTCTTAAAAAACGGCAGAAGCGGCAAACGCGCTTCTACAGTACTATGGCGATGCAAAATCAGGTGACGTCTCCTGATTTAGTCTCAGTCGCAACAAGGAGTTGTGTACGTTCGCTGACAATTGTGTACGTTCGCTGACAATTCAATTTTCAAATTTTTCAAACAAATTTTCGCCACGTTATGTTGTCTTTAGATTATAGCAGACCTCATCTTCGTTTCTTTAATTATATCGATGAACCTTATAAATAATTTGAGACACAACCAAATCAACCCAAAACTCTTAAAATGTCAATGCAATATGACACCTACGATGCAAAAACATATTAATGGCAATTGGCCACAAAAAGAGGAACGTTAAACCACTTCATTATAAAGGTTTTACAACTCTATAAAACATAATATATAAACACTTGGTGCCACTGCAGTGTTCATTTTCAACGATTTAAATGTCGTAAAATCATCCTAAAACAATTCGTTTGAAGATTATTTGAAGATTAAAATAAAATAATTCACTTTGTCGATAAATATTTAAAGAGAATCCGAATGAAACAAGACATCCGATCGATATCAAAATCATTTATTCGGTATCTTTTTCAGTTACGGCCCGAATCGAAAGTTTATGGATTCTTTAAAGAAACGTTCTTTCATCTTGACATTTGCTCTCATAAAGGCACACATGGGTTCAAATCCTGCATGCGCCAAAGAGTATTTTTCCAGTGCGTATGTAAAAGTTTACTATCGCTACTCTTAATAAATAGCGAAGAAATATACAAAAATATCGTGAGGATATTTTCGAAGCAAGCCACCTTTTTAGTTAGGTATCCATCTATACCAGACACGAATTTTCCCGAAGTTAATTAAACGACTCGCGAACATTCACGAACGCAGTTTCCGTGCGGAAAGTTGCGGAAAGCGGAAGGATCGGAATTTTTTGTCAAAACCGAAACCGACGTCAAAGCTATATTTTTGCCGAAAGACGGAACCGAAATCGAATCTTTGGTTAAACAAATACACTAAATTGCATTTAAAGTACTTGAAAAAGTGCTTTGTTCAATGGAAATTCCGTTAAATGTTGTTTGTATGGGATTAATATCGGTTTGCTAATTGTAATAAAAATTAATGAGTTGTTTTGATGACATAAAGCAACATGTGGGTTTTGGGCATAAAGTAATGCGTAATTAATTTCGACTTTCGATATGGTTTTAGCGTGTCCCAAACCAGTTACTACAGTTAAAATGAGGTCGACTGTAGCTTCTGAACTGTTATTAAGTTTTTATTAATTATTGCATGATAATTTATTGTGATAGAGCAAGCAGCGCACGCAGGTGGTATTGCCCATAAAATAAAAATCTTGGGAATCTAAAACTATGTTTTGTTTTAGTCTTTTTTTATATCTGGGAATATACTGTAATACGTGATTATATCATGTATAGACATTTTTTTTCATGATGATAAATTTGTGATTGACTACTATCTCGCCGGATGTTAAGCAACAATACCTACAATCTACGATGGAGCGTGCTCACCTAAGAAGAACCGATCCACAATTGACTTGGAGACCCTGAGATTGTAATCATAGGGAATCACTGTTATATCACTGTTATAAAAATATGGGTATTAAAAAAAAATGACAACATTGCATAACAATTTTTTTTTCTATTAAAATGAGAAAATGGAAAAATCCATTATAATGTCCATAACCCTAATGTACCCAGGGTCTCTAATAGGTGAAAGACGACCCTGCATATACGCAGACATACGACAATTAGCGCAAGAGCACCTTTAGTTGGTACTACTACGATCTCGGCTTGGGCTGCCTCAACTGCTGTTTTAGCGTTAGCTGTGGTGGTCATGACAGTGACTTCAATGAGGCAAAAATGTGTATTTAGACACAAACCAAGATTAACCGCACCTTACTCCTACTTAATATTTATAAACCCGCCCCGGCTTCGCACGGGTGCAATGCTGATACTAAATATGAGTACCTACTAATAAAATTTCGGTCCGGCGGCAAGACGTTTCGTTTTACGTAGTCACATAAGTTACAGTTTTTTGAGATGGATACTTTTATGGCGCGACGGACGCACGCAATGTGTTGATGATGGAACGAAACGTGCTTCACACCAAAGATGGCGACAGCGATTTGTTTGTCAATGCCATCACAATTTAACGAAATTCTCCATAATTCGAATTTTGTGGACATATGTTGTCGACTCAAAATCAATATTTTTTATGTTTTGTTACTCATATAAGGTTTCGATCAAGTCTACCGTACCCCTTGACGAAATTATTAATATAAGAAGTGATTTTTTTATGTTTGGATGTTCAGATGTTTGTTTCGCAATCATGATGAAACGGCTGAACAGATCTGATTGAAATTTAGAACACAGTTGCGTTATAGTCTAGAATAGAAACAAGAACATTTGCAATAAATATATCAACATAGAACAATAGAACATGGGTTTCTTACTATTGCGGAAAAATAAAGAGACGGAATGGGCTCTATGTGAGTAAATTCGGGTGGCTATAGATATGAAAAAGGACGAAACGACTGAATTTTATCGTATGGTAGGTGTGTTGCTTGCAATAAAACGCTTTTAGCTCTTCGTTATGCTTTTTAGGAAAATTATCAACGGGACTGGTCACACTCCACTAGCGAATACCTCAAAAAGAGAGGCTTTTATAAGCCCCACCTTTAACATATTAATTCACAATATGTCACATTAGTGCTAATACGATAATTGAGTTGTCTTTGTTCTGTTCTTGGGGCCTTCTTTTATTCATTGTGTTGCAAACAACTTTATGACGGTTTGGTCGAACATGAGGTCAGTGAGGCAAAATTGTGCTCAAAACGTGTTTATATTTGATGTTATACTCATAATTGGAAGATTTCTAAGTGTTTTGTTTTATCCTAGACTAGCGGCTAGCGGTGCGACCCTTTTTTGTTCGGTTTGAATAATTAATCTGAATATTTCTATATTTGCCTATACTAATAATATCGTAGGTATGTTGCCTAAAAAACGAATACGACCGAGTACGAAACGAAACGGGTCAGTTAGATTAATAAAATGATGTTTGTTTGATACACAAATAATAACGAAGCCTAGTTTTGAGTTTTGAGTGACGTCACGTCTATATACGAAGGTCTATATATAATATATATGTCTATATATTAGTTAGGTTAGGTTACGAAGGCGTGACGTAACAACCTCCCACTCCGGAATTTTAATGATCTATATCTTTATCGGTTTTTTAATAATTTAATAAGACAAAAAAATATGATTGTTGTAAGTCGGTTATTTTACGGACGATAGTTTAACATGACGTCATAACAAAACATTGATAGATGCGGCGCGGCGTAAGCGTACAATGAGCGTAAAGGGACAATGGGCGTAACGGGACACTTTTTCGTACATGCAGCCGGCGTTCATCGGTTTATTAGACGTTGTCATGTCAAAATATGTGTCCCATATTTTTCATAATCTGCTGAGGGGCTAAATAGAATGGTATGTATTACACTACACTACAAACCTACCTAAGTACTTACACTAAGCACACCTGAATTATCCATAAACCATTGTAGGTCTACAGATAATCAAGATGTTCAAGCCCACTACCAATCGGAAGCGTACCCAGCATGCTGGCGGCATTACCACGCTGAATGGCAATGCTTATGCGTTGGGCCAAATAAACGCCATTTTGGTCACGCGTCGCGTCGACCAAACGCTCGGAAAGGCTTTTGAAGATGAAGTATGTATTTGACCCATTCATCATCCCAATTGTTGATATATCATTTTTCATTTAGTATGACCTTTTTTAATATTTATCCATTCATGTACAACTATACAGCGGCACAGCAGATGGCAGGGGCTTAGGCCGGCCCCCCCGCCACGACCGGTTTACTGTGTAGCTTAGGACTCCCCAATCTATGAAAGTCTAAAGAATATCAAGAAAATCAAACCAAGTACCAGTAGGAAATGGTTCCAGCATTTTGGTGTTTTTGATTTTGGTTACCATGTTGAATGACAATGGTTATACGTAGACCAAATAACCGCCAGGCATTCTGGCCCCGCGTCGCGACCAAATATACAGAGGTAACGAATTTTGGGCAGGTATCATCTATTTGAGACAAGCCGAAAACTTGCCACATACTTCTCCTGTTATATCCTAACGCGGAAGCGTAGACCTGGTTGGCGAGTAGCAGTACAAAATATATCCCTCATTTTAGGTCACCTGCCAGGTAGAAGGTACTACCAAAATTGTCGGGCTTTTTGAGAATTCTTATTTATGCTTTTTGGGTAATTAATAATACCCAATTAAAATTTTAAATTATTACTAGCGGCCCGCCCCGGCTTCGCCCGTAGTACATATATATAACCTACAGCATTCAAGGATTACGTACATATGAAAGAACGGTGAACGATTTTTTTAAATCGGTCCAGTTGTTCCCGTGATTAGCGTGTTTAAACTATATATGTATATATATATGCTATAGGCTACTTTTGATCCCCATATTATCGTGCTGTTTACTGGGTCAGAAGTGACACCTGTAGACAACTGGCGGGGATAACTAATTAAATGACGATTGATCAGTTTTCGACCGGAGAGGAAAAATTATTAAATTATTAAAATGGCTATTAAAAAATAAGGGTTGATCGTAGAAGGGTGAAAATTGAGGATTTTATGTATTTTTGTATGTTGTATCATAAAAAAATAGAAATTAAAAATGTTGTCTAAAAAATAACAATAAAATTTAGGGGTGGACTACCCCTAACATTTAGGGGGATGAAAAATAGATGTTGGCCGATTCTCATAGATACCGGATAAAACCAAAAAAAATCATCAAAATTGGTCAAGTCGTTTCGGAGGAGTATGGCAACGAAAACTGTGACACGAGAATTTTATATATTAGATTTTTAAGTAACGGCTGGTCTAGTCGGGATAACGACGTCTGCCCATCCAGAGACTCCGGGTGCAAACCCCACTGTCTTTTCGAAGTCATGTGCGTAATGCCGGTAACTTAAAACGGTAAAACATCGTGAGGAAACTGACATGTACCTAGAATCTTTCGAAATCATCCATCAAATTGTCATCCATCAACCCGCACTGGGCCAGCGTGGTGGATAATGGCCTTAACTCTCCTTGCGAGAGAAGGCTCGAGTCCCAGTAGTGGGAACATTTAGTTGGCTGTTGATGATTGATGAAATGCATTTGTCAAGTAGTTTTTGGGTTTATTCGTTACAAACATGCAGATTTCCTATTTATAGTTTTAATATAGAATGCTAGCTGTACCCTGCCACGCTTCGGGCACATGGTGATGCAAAAATTAGATACTTAAAAACAATCCTTGATGCGGATCATTCTAAAATTTCAGCTCGATCGGTGCAGAACTTTTTGAGTTTTTGTTTTGAAGCGTACACAAACCAACATAACATTTTTATATATAGAGATAGATTAGTCACGTTCGATTGCCATTTATGTTTAGGTGTAATATGGAACAACGCATCAACTCACATTTTACGACATTTTTAGTGCGTGCGAAATATCAACAGTTTTGTGTTACTGTCAGCCAGGAATTGCTTTAAAATTGTTTTCCACTCGTAATTTTGCTATTTTATTAGTCTTTTGACGACAAATGCTTAATTTGAACTTAATAGTCTAAGATGCGTAAATACTTTTAATATTTGTTGACAAAGGGCTTTTTTATGAGATCTAGTGGCTATAATATTTCGCAAGCTGGCGCCAAATTTTGGGTACGTATTGAGACAAGCTGAAAACATGTCACAAAAATCTCCTAATACCCAAAAGTGACGTGGAAGGGGAAAGTTCACGCATGTGCATTTTGCACTTCCACCAAAGAAATAAAAAAAGAATAGCAAAATTTCATTAAATTGTAACATAAATATCTCATATTAAAACTGGTAGAAACATCGTCTAAAAGACAATCTAATTAATTAGACGTATCAATTAAGTAGCGACTCCTTATTATTGAAAGATAAAGTTATTAATATGGGTATAAAACAAACAAATAATATTTTACAGCGTTGTTTCGGGGCCCGTCACACTTGGCATTGCATACGCTTAAATAAAAATGACTTGTTTAAACAACACCCAAATTGAATTAATATTTTATTACGGCTTTATCCGAGAACGTTGTGTCTGAGGTACACCGAGACACAAGCTCGGGCTAACTCAAGGCTGAGGCGGAGAAGAAAGAACACGTCCAAGTCATGTCGTCGAAAGCATTTTTGGGAAAAGATTCTTAACAACACGAAAGAATACGTTGGACTCTGCTTTTATGATCGAACGTCGAGGCTTCACACTTCGGAGAGTGTGCGACTGATTTGTACGATCTAATACCACCTTGCCCTTTTTTCTATCGGAATGCTCGTAGCTCGAAAAAGCGACTCTACTTTTGTGATAAGAACGTCAAGGCTATGGAATGCGTTGCCTGAATGGGGTTTTCCCGATTTTAATCTTAGTGTATTGAAATTGAGAGTGTATTGGTTTCTTCTAGGTAAACACGCTCCATCGTAGACCGCATCATCGTTTAACAGCAGGCGAGATGGCTGTCAAGTGTAAACCTATAAAAGTAAAAAAAAAATGTAGTGATGTACACACAACACAAACTCACGTTCCATTTTGTCAAATTTTATTGACAGTGAAATTATATTATAGTTACCAACTGGCCTAATTCAATGAACCCGATTGAATTATCATTATAAATGTCAATTTGGAATCATCAACATGTAAACTGTCGGAATTTGCATAATTGGTCTAGATTCCTGGCTAAAGTATCGATTCCATGTTAGATATCCGCAAAAATGGTAAATGTACGCAATGAAACGCGACCAGAGGCTTATTAATTAGCTTAATACTGCTATCGGGGGCTATGGATCAAAGTAGGAAGGACATTTATATATTTTTATTTGCGGGGAATTCCAACTCAGATTCCATCTTAATAGTTTGAAGATTAAGCTTTCACACGTATTATTATTTAAATAAAAGCCTTGATCATGGTATCTCATGGTCATGGTATTGAGTTAAGGCCATTATCTAATAAAAAATTAAAGTTTGGGTTTTTCTTGCTCAACAACTTTGCAACAATTAAATAGATCGGTTTGAAATTTGGAATTCCGAGATAGCACATAAGCTTATTATATAGCTTAGAAATTATGTATTCGTTAGTATTATTTCAGCTATCTGGCTTCCATAACACAGGGCTTATTAGGTCTTTATGTGATTTTTGAATAACTCGCCTCCCGCCTCGATCTGTTTTCCAGGTATCCGAAACCTGTGAGAACATTTGCGATGTGTTTACAATTCTTTTTATTAACTTTATTATTTTCCTAATTAAGTGATGCCTAATTTTTTAAATGATGTTTAAACGACAGTTAAACCGCGAATGGACAGACTCGAACATCTGAGCAGTAACTACTCTTGGACTCGACAAGATAAACAAAACAAAAAACATCAAGCAGTTGAAGGGCCTGCCGATCGAAGTGAAAAAATGTATAACTTAGAATTCTAGTATCAAACAACTAATGTTGTACAATACGTCACCTGCAGCTATTACGAATACAGTTACGGATATTACGAATACAGCTACAAATATTACGAATACAGCTACAGATGTTACGAATACAGCTACGGATATTACGAATGCAGCTACAGATATTACGAATACAACTACAGATATTACGAATACAGCTACGGATATTACGAATACAGCTACAGATATTACGAATACAGCTACAGATATTGTCGATAACGCGAACTAATAGTCCATCCAAAAAGCATCTAATGCACACGTTCCACTCCGCTGCTCCGTCGACGCTCCGGCGCTACTAAGCTATTTTAGCATGTCAGTGATGCGACCCACTAGATTTTCCCCTTTAAAAAGTGTACTTTTCAGAATTCTTCACTTCAAATGTTAAGTCACCAAAATGTAACAACTGAGTTTTTAAAACTTAAGTAGGTTTACACTTTACCGCCATCTCTCTTAATAGGTATGTAATTAGAAATCATTTAAAATTATTTTAAATGCAGTACTTACGCAAGAAATGTAATCCATTACATTTATTTGAGCTTCTAGAATCGTTAGAACACTTTTTGAATGCACAGGAAGGCATAATCTTTTATATTAATGTTCAAAATGATCAAAATCAATGATAGGTAAAAACGACCGGCGTCCTCCGCTTCCTACAACGGACTAGAACGGAAAGAGTGAGGTCACTTTTCCCACAGTTCGTGATTCCGTGCGCCCTGAAGTTTGGGAGGGCAATTCTTTTGTTCTACGATCTATGGATGAGTACTTCTTTTCATTACAATTATGGTTGTCCTGCGTATCTCTATATGGCTCCCATAGTAAAAGATCTGCTTAGTTTGGGGCTAGATGGTGTTTTGTGTGAAATTTCCATCAAATTTATTCCTTTTTTTTTAGAAATAATGTTTGGTTGTTATCCCAGTGTATCACTACCCCAGGCCGTGATCTTCGCAGCTTGATGTCACCACGGAGCTATAAAACTAATTAGAGCTCTCATGTCACCGCCACGCTTTATGGCCGCTATTAGGGTAAATGCCGCCTCTACCCGCGCACATTGTGCTGTGTTTGGATGTGGTTGCGCATCGGACGAAATTAGTTGCTATGAAAACGCAGCACTAATGCCGCTTTCTGCTCAGAGAGATACAAGTCGCTGATCCTGAGATTAAACGCGTAAGCTAACAGTGTATTGTATAAACGTAGGTAAATTAATACTCTTTGTTTCTTGGGTGACATTTTTACAGACGAAAAATGAATATGTCATAAGAAGCTCTATAAAAGAAATCGAACATTTAAAAAAAAGTAAAATATTATGTGAAACTATGAGCTACGAAACTATGAAACTACGTTTAGAATGATGTTCTGGGGCAACTCCATAGATAAACTCACAGTATTAGAGGAATAAAATGATGCAAATGGTAAATTTCTGGCTAACAAAGAATATAGTAATTATTTTCGTTTTATGTTGTGTTGAAAACGTCACACAAGACATTATCGCGGTTTAAAATTATTTTTTAATTTTTCTCGATGTTTCAGCAGCATTCACGTTTTTATCTCAATCGTAAAAATTGAAAAACTACATAGAATAGTGTCGTGTAAGCTCTTTTCAGCAACTGAAAAAACTATTTTTATTTTGCTGACATTATGGAAATGGCTTTTTATTAAAAAAAAATATGCGACGCGTTTCGATGACTTTAGATCACCAATTTCGAAGACTAATTTGATTGCTGTACATTTTTACAGCTAATTAACCAATTATCTTCTTATTTATGTGCCTAAATTATTTTTAGGGGGGGCCTTGATGCATCTAGGGTAGACGTGACCGCTCTAAAGGTACAAGTTCGCGCTAAGACCGCAACACGAGACACATGTCTCGCGACACGTGTCTCGGTCTCCTGTCGCGGTCTCGGCGCGAACTGGCGCCCACACAATTCCATAGTTTCAAGTGCCTGTCGCGGTCTCGCGTCGCGGTCTCGTGTCGCGGATCTATTCTATGGTCGCGGTCTCCGGGCAAACCGCTACCTTAAGGCCAGGGGTACGTCTACGGCACTGCGGCTACGGCTGTATGACTTTAGCTTGATCAATAAATACTTACAACAAATATTGATTTTCAATAGGTTGGTAACTAAGTACATACATAAAAAATGTCTGATCCATACATCGAGCAGACAGACATCTTTAGCCAGCACCCACAATACATTATAATGCATCTTCATACTCATCTTAATGACTCCGTACAACGTAAACCTTTCAAATAGATCTTCAATCTTTACAGCTCCGACATCGCACGACGTCGTGTCGAAATCCGATTCGATCGATGTCAAAGTTCGACAACTATCATCCGAGACAGAGATTACCCTAAACCCGACTATCGGAATGTCGCCGCACCAAACACATGCGTTTTGTCGTGTAAACTCGATATAAAACATCGAAAGCATCGTTCGCTATGGCCACGGGGAAATCCGAAAATGTCACTTTAAATAATCGTGTTCATTAGTAAACATTTAAAACACGCATTAGAAACGTTGGGTGCCGGCGCCTGTGCGATCATAATCTCGGAAATACTGTCGTCCTTATCTGCCCTTCGCTAAATAAGGACGAGGAAGCGAGAGGCGCGCCCAAAGCTCGCTAAGGAGCGAGGTGCGAGCGTGATGCTATCGACGCACTGCGGTACTTACTAATTAAGAGCCCGACTCTTTTCGATAAATCGCCTTGGATCCTCGACGCGCGCAATTAAGACGTACACTAATAAACACTCGAATGATTTGAAACGATTCAATCGACTCTAAAGCTCGATTAGTATTTAAATTCGGAACATTGTTCGGCGACCCGTCGCTGCGTAATCGGTGATAATTTTTTAATCGATATTGTGGTTTGTAATTTATTATATTGTTGACTAGTGCCGCGTCCTGGCTACGTCTGGTTTCAAATTGTAATGCCGTGGAAACTCTCGCGGGGCGTCGCGTCGGTTTGGACGAATGTACTATTATTGTTACAAAATACTGATGACATTTATAAATTAAATTAATTTAATAGCAATAGCCTATACATAGCAATATCAACTATAGTGATATTTGAATCTCGCCTGTATCTCTCAGTATTTTTCTAAGTGCAAATAGAAGAGTTTGTCGTCAGCACTGGCTTTCACGGTGAAAGAAAACATTACCAAATTAAGAAAACATTGAAAACCGGCGTATTTCATTTTTCTTGAAATACGCTGGTTTTCAATGTCTTCTGACTAAAACCGCACTTGGCTCGCTTGATGAACTATGGCATTCTGGTGAAAGTAGGCTCTGAGTCCCAACAATGGGAACATAGAATAGACTGCTTTTGATAATGTCTATAATGATTTTTGCAATGGTTTAACAGGTTACCCCAAACATTTGTATAGACAGACATACAAAATAGGCGCTACCTCTTCATAGTATTAGCGTAGGCGTCTAGTGACGTGCCTATTTTTAATATTCGAATTATTTATTTTTTAATTGGTGTCGGTGACATTTACCTCATTTCGATCACTTATTTAGGGTTGTTCATAGCAATTATATAATTATAGTGAAGATATTATTTGTTGTTTCTTGTCTTTTTATCGCCGTAGTCCATTTAAACTTATATCATAGACGAGGAAAACATGAGTTTTAATTATTTTAATAACTAAAGTATATTGTGACAGTGTTGTTATGCCTGGTTACGGCTATAAGTTACGGCTGGTCTAGTCGGGAGAACGGCGACTGCTGATCCGGAGACCCCGGGTTCAAACCCCACACGCACCACTGTCTTTTCGAAGTCATGTGCACAATGCAGCTAACTTAAAACGGTGAAGGACAACATCATGAAGAAACCTAATGTGTCATCCCCCAATCCGCACTAGGCCAGCGCGGTGGATTATGGCCTTGACTCTCTCCTTGTGAAAGAAGGCCCCCAGTCCCATGGAAACATTTAATGGGCTGTTTATGCTGCTGTTATACCTTGATCGGTCAGCTACGATGGTGTGATACCGATAGCAAAGCTCGACGGGGACTTTCTAGGCACATCTTGACATAGCTACGGAAGATCAAAAGGAACCCTTCCTTCGAAACCTTTAGTATTTATCCAAGAGTAGATACACAGGTTTATCATTAAACGTTGAAGTAAAACATCGTGAAGAAGCTGGCATATTCCAAGAATCCTTCGACGTTATGCATAGTCTGCTAAACCGCACTGGGCCAGCGTGGTGGATTCGACCCTTTTGACCTAATCCCAGCTGTGGGAACATTTAGTGAGGTGTGTTGTCTATACGCATGACCTCAATGTTGGTTATTTTACATTTTTTATTTTATCATATTCTACCGATTGATCATTATATTTTGTGCGTGGTAATAAGTAATAATAAATTTTCAAGATAGTTATAAAAAAACACGTCTAGACTAGAAAAAAAATCATTATATTTAAGTAGAATTTCAATACTTTGGTAGTAGGTATTCAAATGTTAACTTATTTCAGCAAATTCCCCATTCAATCTTAACAAAAGAAACTCGTAACCATTGAAAAAAACAGATATTTCTGATCCCTGAGCACTAACGCAACGTCAAAACAAAACACCTACAATTACATATTAGAAAAACATTTTAAAGAGAGCTAAATGTAATTATTGTAATGTATTTTTGCTAATGAGTAACATAAGTAGATTTTCAAAAGATTTGAAATGTGAACACAGAAAGAAAATTCTGCAATTATAAAATACGGCTGACCCGACGAACTTCTACGAACGACTACCAAAACAGTTTAGGCGAGAAAATATAGTAGTGGTTGTTACTAAGTACATTCGTTGCAATTTCTTTATATGTACAACCCTTTGAAATCTTCTTTAGTTGCTACCCGATTGAAGAAGGGTTATGTTTTTCGCGCATATCTTGTATGTTTGTAAATTTCTTTAAACGTATCTTCCTAACGGCTAGATGGATTTTTTAGTTTCCTTTCAATCACTCAAGCGTCCTTAGATAGTATATTGTATCACAGTGGCCCGTCAACGACACACAAGATACAAGAAGCTGTGGTCATGCTGCATACAGGCAGGCGCGATCCCAGCCTCGAATTTTGGAGGAGGTCACCAGTACGCACAGTCTCAGATTTTAGGTCACCAGTAGGAATACAATAAATTGAGTAAAATATACTTTACTAGTAGCTTCCCACGATTTTATCCACGTAGTTCCCGTTAAAAATAGTATATGTACTATTAGAATATTTTTATTTTTTTAGATTTTACATGTATACGATTTCTGGGTCGTGAAGGAACTCGAGTTTAAATAAACGGTATTATTATAGTCTGGGACACCTAGATGTTATTCCGGATTATATTCTATTTGTGTTACGAATTTTAGCTTTATCTTTTCATATCTTACGATGTGATTGAGCAATTAACATTTATCTAAACTTTTTTGTCTCATTACCTACTTAGTTGGATTATGACAAAAAGTAGTAAGCATAAAGTGATTAAAATTTAATTTGCTATTTTGCGAGATTCTGAGCGAAAACCCTTTGTGCCCCTTTTTCCATCATGATGGCAGGAGGGCAAGAATTTATAAACTTTGATTAAGCTAATATAGTAACCCCCAACATATCAAAACGTAAAACTTAGTCCACCTAAAAATAAAACATTTAATTGGACTTAATTTATCTGTAATACCATTAATTCGTAATCCATTAATCAGTAATCCTTAAATTCGTAAAAAAAAATCTGAAAAAATATTCAATAAGCTAGAGATTATTTTTAAATATACATTTTTTTGCTTTTGGTACCGAAATAGATTTTGTTTTATCCATTATTTGGTAATTGATGTATGCAATAATTTAAACTAAACTATTCAACCTAATACATACAATACTAGTACCATACTATTGTTTAAATTTTGCTAAAAAATTGCTGCCACATAAATTATATCTATGACTAAAATGTTTCGTAAGCTTGAGGTTTTGTCAGTGTCTAAAATGTTTAGAATCATTTACTGAGCATAAAACAATAAAATGCTGACAGATCTAGATGGAGCTTCAAGCGCCATCTTGAAAAAACTGTTTTGGCCGATATCTCGCTCACTATGCACTTTATGTAATAGTAAGTAAGGCAACAATTATGAAGACCTAGGTTTGGTATCTGTAATCTTAATTAACAATTTACGACAGAATAGTAAGAAAGTAAAGGGCATTATAGTTTTGCGGTAACTTCAAGTTCGTAGTTTATCATGATACACCCAAAAGAATCAAGATGTCACAAGCAAAGCTAAACCCTCTACTTAAAACGCTCCACACACGAGTCCTAAAATCAGAGGAAATGACGTAAAAGTAGTGGAGAGAAGCCTATATCGCACTATATGATTGTTGATTTATGGTGCGATGTAGGGTCCTCCCCACTAGTTTTACATAATTTCCTCTGATTTTAGGACTCGTGTGTGGAGCGTTTTAAGTCTTCAATAAAAATCTTAAATTATAAATGTCTTAAAGAATAGTGTTTTGTTTATTTTATATCTTGAAATATTTCAAATATTAACTATTAATGTTATAGAAAGCTATCTAAAATGACGTGGAAAAAAATCACAATTTTTAACCGAATTCAAAAAGGAGGAGGTTTCTCAATTCTTCTATTTCATCACCAACATCATAAGCGTCTTTTAGTCTGTGCTTCTCCTTACTGCAAACCGCTTCTGGTAAATAATTCGTTGTAGTTTTATTTCTCTATTGTTTAACATATTTTTTTATTTGTCGGGTCTTGTCATTCGTTTGGCAGCAAATCTGCGACCGTAGTTTGTGGATTCGATTTCTAACCGGTACAACTATTTGTGGTGTCTGAGTTTGATAAGTTTGGTTAGAATTATGTAATTATTATATCCGCCATCGATATTATATTCATGGATACGCCCTCCCAAAATTCAGGCGCACGGAGTTACGTTATCATTAGGAAGAGTGAGCTCACTCTTTCCGTTTTAGTCGGTTGTAGAAAGCGGTGAACGCCGGAGGTTTTTTTTTCTGAGTCAAGCCTTTATTTTTATACCTATCACTATTCGTTATCAACAACCAAAATAAGTAGAACTGTAAGACAGTAATTTACCTCTTCGATAGGGGTCAAGAAGATTGGTAGTTGTGAACCAATCACACAGAGACGCAGTTTGTCAGCAATTTTAAGGTGCTCAAGGCACATCTTTTGATTTATATCGATGATAACAGCTATGTGGTTTCCATCTGGCTTTTGCTTTGTTTCGGGCTAGTCAGTGTTGTGTGAGGAATATCCAAAAACATCATTTTTTTCATCAATAAAGATAAAGCTAGTTGATCGGATACAGCCGCTTAGCCAGCCCGCGTTAAACGGTCTAATTGTGATAATGAGTGCTGACGTCTTCGCCTGTCCCGCCCGCACCCGCGCCGCGGCCGGATTACGGGCTGTTAATTTGGAAATGCTGGATTATCGACGTGGTGGGTGACTTCATTCGGTGTGAGATATTTCTCACGTACGAGTATAATACTAACGGTTGTAATGCTCAGGGTTCCTTACGGGTGCCTCGAAAATGAAGCGTTGGATATTTTACGGTTTCACAATTTTTTTTTATTTGATCGTGAGTCGTGACTATCGTGAGTGTTTTTTTTTGGTAAACGCTTTCTATCGTCAAATAATCGCAAAATAATCGTTCATTAAAAAAACTGAGTAAATGATCGAATTGTTTTTTGATTTTCACGTAATCTCTAGTAGAATAGGTACACACGTAGTTCATGATCCCGTTATTGTAGTGGAGACATATAGCCTATGTGTTGTGTAACAAATTTCATCCAGATCCCTTCTGTGGGGTTTACTTGACAATATAGTATACCTTATTACCTTTTATTACCTTACAACAAGTCCCGTCGGTGAAGCTCCTTGGATTTCATGTGGATCGAGCGTTGAAATGGGACATCCACATAGACGCACTGTGTACTCGTCTGAGCCAGACGTGCTCTCGGACGAGTGGCTGCTTGAGTCCCGAGACATGCCGTACTTACCTGCTATTTCGCCACAGTTCACTCCCTGCTTACGTATGGAACTGAGCTGTGGAGTGAGGCGGTCGAGTCGGAGCGGGCCGTCATTTTCCAAAATAAGGGATATTCGCGCTATTGTTGGGGTGAAGTGGAATGTTTCTGCTAAACCATATTTCGTAGAACTTAATATACTAACGGTGCCTTCCATCCTAATATCAGGCTTATCTATTTACGCGACGTACATTAGACTATTTTGAAAAAATTGGAGCATCACGTGATCAGAGTACGTTGACACACAGGGACAGACTGAGGACACCTAGTCATGCGCTCGATAAGTCTGCGAAGTCGGTCTACGTGCGTGGTGTGACCTTGTACAACCACCTACCGGAGTGTATAAAGGATACAGCTTCAGACAGTTCCTTTAACAGTAGAATAAAGCTTCTTTTAGAAGAAAAGGTGTACTACTCTGTTAAGGAATATTTAAATGAAAAATGTATAAATAATTTAAAATTTAATAATACACTATGATTACTATTATTATTGATAGATATGTACGAATGATGTACTCAATTTTAATTTATGTAATATGTGACGTGTAAATTCTTTTGATTTATTAATAAATATCTGTATCTGTATAACATATACTTTAAGTATGGGACACCCCCAAATTATTTATTGTTTTTTTTCTATTTTTTGTATAAAAATCTTAATGTGGTTCACAGAATCCATCTTAGTTTCATCTCATCATAGTTCTTATAGTTCCAGAGAAAAGTAGCTGTGACATATGGACGGACAGACAGACATGACGAATCTATAAGAGTCCCGTATTTTGCCATTTGGTTACCGAACCCTAAAAAGATTTCTCTGGAACCTATATATACCTAAAAAATATAATAGTTTAAGTACCTTCATCAAATTATTCGTCACTTCACACACAATGATATAAAACGTGACTATAACTCATATTTTCCTCAGTGAGTGTGTGATAGTCATGCTATCGCCCACCGTAGCGTTTGCGTGACGGGACCTAAACCGATGTATCGATAACGGATCCGATTAGAATCGGTCATTCGAATCGTCCGGCATCGCTCACGAGCGGGACGATACGTTACCGATGTGTGGATATAGATAAATGGTTCAAATTATACCGGGCAATTATCGATTATGATTACTAACAGGCGGGGTGGCATGTAGGGATGTGCTTAAATATACATCGAATGACCGAACTTTACAAATAACAAGACATAGATTTTGTTCATAATTCATTATTTCTCGGCAGTGGTAGACAATGATTTTAACTTTTTTCAGGGCAAGGTGTTGCGCAAGTCATGCTTGTCATCTTGCTTGTACACTATATAATAAAAAAACTTGAAACAAGAAAAGTAACGTAAGGCTCAGTTCCATTCTAGCTGACATTAAGATGACACAACTAGATTTACGCATGTTGCATTTCGTTATGATAACTTTATGGACAAAAATCGATCATAATGTTGTGCTTTTTAAACTATGCTAATTAAAATGTTTAAATCCAATTCCAACATCTGTATAAAAATCACAAGATTTCGGAAAATAGCTCCTTGTAATAAAGAATATGGCTTCAAACAACAGCTCTTAGGAGTTTTCAAGTAGTATTTAGATAAATATTCATGCTTTCGTAAAGAAAATACAAAAATAGCAAAATTTTGAAGATTTATTCATAAAAAAATAAAAATGAATGAAACAACTTTCATTATAATCTTTCAACACGTAAAGAGTAAATTAAAAGTTTTTTTGTTTAGTTATACAATAATCCTTAAGTGGCAGTGAGACAACCCTATACATAGAACAAATACAGATTTCCTCTTTCCGAACGTATTTTATGACGGTTTTTAGGAACAATTTGTACATTTCTTTAAATATTTCCTAAGAACCAAATCGATTATCCGTAACGAGTCCGATTTCGATTCGAATGTAACCGAATCAATATTTAATTATCGATATTTATGGACAACGGTAACGCGATCTAAACTATTATTACTTTATTTTATATCGATAAATATAAATCTAGTAAAATTCAAATACTTTTTGTAATGTAAAACATTTTTGTTTGTATCTATGTTTCAGAGAATATTAAAGAATAGCCTTCGACAATAGACAGAAACCTAATCATTTATTAATATTTTACAAAACTTAAATAAAAATAGATCTTAATTAAATGAAAAAGAACAAACTAAAAGAAGGTGAATTTATTTGAATTTTTGGTCAATATTTTGTAGTCCTAAGACATTTAAAGGAGAAGACAGCTCATCTCTAAAGCGTTCTTTAAAAATGTAATGACTAAATTAATGATTTAAATGGGGTTGAAATATTTAAACTTTTTAATAAAAAAAGAATATATTTTTAATCAGTTAGTTTAGTCCTTTGTCCTAACATCAGAGTCCAAAACCGTACACGTAAAAGTAGTCTATAAAAAAAGCGTGTGAATTTAATCGATATTATTTCAAAATAAGCGAGTCGGCTAGGCGTTAGTTATGGCGTCCACAGCACGGGCTAATGTACACCTAATCATAGTTATTAACGCCGTTACAACTGCTACAGCCTGTTAGCTCTACGATTAGGCACGTACGGACCGATATCGATACTTTGAGCCGCGTCTCCATAATTTATTGGAATGAAATAAAAAGAGAAACAACATAGAGATTATAACATAATAACCGAGATGTACAAGACAAAAAGTGGAATAAACTATTTATCTATTACTTTTCTCTTTGTATCGTCTTTTCATATTTTTTTCAAAAGGGGCTTAATATACGATGTAAATAAGAAGAAGAATGCAGGACTTGACTAGTAGAATACTTTGCAATATGACAAATTTAAAATCCAAGATGGCCGCTACCCGCTACCACAAAATGGCGAAATACATTTCTTTTTTCACAACCCCCATTATATGGGTATCAAATGAAAGGGCTTGATTAGTATAATGTTGTACAGATAACAAATCCGAAGTAGTCGGGGGTTAATCAATTTTTTAAATTTTGTTCCTGTTTATGCTAATGTCTCTCATCATCATCATAAATATTATATAACTATTTTATTGCAAAAAATACTTCCAAACCAAAGATTACCTCTTTTTTAAGACTGTCAATTATTGATTCGCTTTAACAGAAGTTTGAAGGTAAAAATATTTCAAAAAATCGAGTTGTTTTGTTAATTAATAATAATAGAAAGTATAGTTGATATAATTGTATTATTTTGTTAAATATTATAATATGAGACCACATTTACAGTCACACCATAAATTTAAGTCTTAAAATGAGTTGATAACACTTAATTATTTATTGATATCATTATATCGACAAGTTTATCTATATTTTATCGATAGTGGGCCATCAATCTCGCTTCAGTTTGCATGTGAGAGATGAAGACATTACCTTCTATAATAACACATTAAATTTTATGGGGTTACTCAAAAAAAGAATATGTTCAAAGGAACTCATTTGAGTTAGTTATAATAAGTTTTATGAGGGCAATCCTGAATGGATCAAATTTTTCGAGGAAATATTTTTTTTATAAATATTTCTGTAGTTAAGTAGTAACCGGCTGGCTGGTTAAGCGATATAGTTGAAATTAGGACCAAAATAAACAAAGATAAATTAAGAAGAGGCCTTGTCTTTTGTTAACCTCTTGACCGTGTTTACCTAGAAGAAACCCATTCACTCTCGACTTGAAGATACCAAGGTTGGTATCTAGCGGTGAAAACCAAATCAGGCACGGCATTCCAAAATTTTAATTCTTATGTTGTTATTTTAAAATGAAACAGTTTTCAAAAGAACTTTTTACAGCACACCCCCATAACATATGCACCTCACTTTATATTCCCAAGTCTGGGATTTGGGGGCCGTCTCTCACAAGAAGAGAGCGTACTGTCTAGGAAGAAACGGATTCACGTTTCTTCCTAGTCAGTACGCTCCATCATAGCTCGCATTGTCGCTAACATCAGACCAGACGGCGCCTGCGGCCAAGAACAAATCTATAGTCAATAAAAAAAATTAAATCAGTGGCACGTCGGGATTGCGGACATAATGTACATGTATTTTGTTATGTACCCATATACGGATCGGTCATTGTAACAGTGTCGTGAGTTCAATTGTTGTATCCCATGCCAAAAAATGCCCAACGGGCCCAAGTTTTCACTATAAAAAATGTGTGTGCTTAAGACCGCACGACAAGAGTGTAAATTAAAATAAGAAATAACTACTTATTAAAAACTATTGAATGTTTAAAAATAGAAACTATTTTATATACATACATTGAATTTATAAAGTGAACACAGCGACACGACAGTGACAGTGCGGCTGAAAGACTAGTATCCATGGCCAAGAATAAATTAAAAAAAAAACAGTTACAGCAGCATGTAGACCGCAGCAGCTGACTATCTTTCTCGCTCTGGCACACTCGGCAGTTTCGAGTTCACAAGGAATAATTTTTCACTAACGAACGCGACGATGAGCTGCAGTTACAGCCTACGAAAAATCTGTGTGTGGTGCGTCATAATAAGTTTTCACTTAAAAAACCAGATATAAATTCAGTAAAGGTAAAGATAGGATAGAAAGTCCATCTGTGTAACCTTTCGTAACAACACCTTAACTTTGGGCGCCTGCTTTTATTAGATCAATAACTTGAGAATAATGCAAAACGATTTCTTATTACATAATTGTTAGGATAGTCGTCGATTAATTGGAGTAGATGGCTAATCGATCTCGCGGCGTGACGAATCGATACGTTTAGAATCGATATTTTCACTCGATTATGTGTTTTAATGGTTTCGGGGTATCGCGTGATCTTCTAAATGAGCTTTCGGTGCAAGTTGAGTGAGTTATTTAAAAGATTTATTTTTGTGACGACAAGCCAAATAAGCACCAAAACCTGTGTTGTGGTTGACCCATACCCAATATATGTTTACATAATTAAAATATATTAACGTTAGTTTGGTTTGTGTACGTTTCAAAAAGTTCAAAAGTTTTACAATTATGTAAAATTTTGTTATGATATGCAATCCGCTTCATAGATTGTTTTTATTTATTTCTTGTGTCAAATGTCAATAGTAAACATACTTGCGATTGCAAGAAAACAGCTTACTTCTGTAGCATGCAACATTTCTCTATTTCTTATGTTTCATCCATGCTACCATAATAAACCACAACAAAGCGTAGAATTGCAATTTCCTATCAGAAATTTTGTAGTGGTAGGATTCTTTACAGAGTCTTTTCACAACTTTGCCGGTCTCAGACAAAAATCCTCAAAGTTGCTGGTTATTCTACGACCCAGTAGTAATGTTACATTGGATACTATGTTCTGGCTTGAAGTTCAGGCACTGCTGGCTGCCTAGCGTGATTTTCAAGCGCACATTAAGCTGGGAGGCGCACTAGAAATCAATTAGTTGTAAGCTGTTTGCATGTTAGCTGGCGGATCGTTGAGACGCCTCCGTATTTTTTTACCTACTGTGACAAAAAATGCGCTTGTACAATATTTTCTTCTTTCCATCCTGGACTATGCACATGCCTGCTATCTGGATCTCAATAAAGACTAGTTAAACAAATTTGAGCGTCTTCAAAATTATTTTTTCCGATTTATATTTGAGTTGCGCAAAATTATCATGTATGTAGCTCAAGTAGCTTCCTATTCGCCTTTGTCAGAATGCTCATTACTTTATATATTATCTATATCAGTTTGTTTGTTTGAACGCTAGGATCTCGGGAAGCACTGGTCCGAATAGAAAGATTCTTTTTTTTATTAGATAGCACATTTATCGAGGAAGGCTATAGAACATAACGCTACTATCAATAGAAGCGGAGCATGAATCAAGAATGTAACAAAAACGGGGAAAAAATATTCCTTTTTGAGAGTTTTCGTAGCGTGCTTTGACATGACTGCATGTGTCTAAGATTGCGTCAACTTCAACTTCAACTTTTTCTTTTAGCTTCCTTTCGGTAATATCACCGTAATTTCGCCAATGTCCAAGATTGCGTCATTGAATATAAACCTTTGCTAATCAAATTTGTTTCTAAATCTGAGTTGGTACGACTAATTTCCGACAGGTGGCGTAGCAGGTAGCTGAAGGTTTTTTGTTTGAAAGCGATATTCTCAGGAATGTCTGAACCGATTTCAGTCATTCTTTCACGTTGGATATGTACGCGATCCCGCTGAGTGCTATAAATGTACCACGGGCGAAGCCGGGGCGGGCATCTAGTGTATTATATAACTCTCTTCTTCCTATTGCATTTGATACACTTATTTCGTTTTTGGAGCAACTTGCTTTCTCTGCCTCTCAGACCCAAACAAAACTTGACGTTTCAAACATTCTTCGGCAAGCCTAGAAAATACAGGCAAAGCGTCCCACAGCTGCACAGCCTGTAAAACGCTTTGCTTGTACTTACTAGGTAAGCTCCATCGTTTGCTGTTTTTAAAAGAAACATGTGAAATTAATTTACTTTTCGCTGTCGTCTTATTATTCCTGTTAAACTTCAAAATATTATTTAAGTAATTGTTGTTTTATTTTTCATTATATCCTTCTCCACTACGTGAGTGACTGCAGTTGGCTTGATTAGATTGGACTGACAAGCTTAAATGGCACACGTAGGCTCCCGTAAAATAAGTCAAAATGGGTAGCAACCACGTAAGTTTTCCAACGAAAATAAAGACTTTGTTGTACAATTTTAGTGTTCTTTAAAATATCCGAAGTGCTCCAGTTATCACGCTGGTGTTGGTATCAGTATGACAAAATTTAGGGATACTGTAGAGGTAAGTAGTTTTGCACCATCTTGAGTAGAATATTTGAGACTACGTTTAATTTGTCACAACACATTTGTTACAATATTCTAACAAGTAAACTGATTTTGATTTGACTTGTGTCGAGTGGTCCGCGGACCAGTTTCCGCAGACGGTCGTGTGTCGTCGGGGCGTGCTCAACTACTTCGGACTCGGCACTTAGAGCTAGGTTGCACTGTATTGGGCAGATGCGGTTTCACGAAGTAGCACCGTAGAATTTTTATATTATGATAGCGGTCCGTTCCGGCTTCGCTCGGATATTGTCAAATAAGACCATCAAACGAAATAAAAACTCTCCTATCTTTCAAGTTAGATTAAACTGTAGACAGTGTGCAAATTTTTATTAAAATCGGATTAGTAGTTTAGGTTTAGTTTTTTTAGAGAAGTAAAGTTAATGACATTACTTAACACTGCGCTCGTCATCCAGAGGTAAAGATGATTTACCTCTATGCCCTGTAATTTATCGGAAACCATTGTTCTTCAAACCGGATGAAGACCGGATGAACTTCACAGTGATGATTGACGAAAGCGAAGAAGTAGTACTTTACCTGGTGGACTCTACATAGCCACTACAAATATTAGACAAGTTCAGAATTTTTACTAATAATGCCTTCTCCATTTCCATCACAAATTAGAGCACTATTTTTACCCGTCACGCGCGCCCTAGCAGGTTAACCCTGTAGAACATCACTAGCAATTTGAGCTCCAATGATCCACATTTGATCACACGTTTATTGCAGTGCAAGATTTGGGCCATGCATGAGTTGAGTGGGACTAAAGCACTCAGGTCGCAGTATTAGAAACTCATTGGTCGCATACAAAGTAATACGTATAACGCATAAGTTACGGCTGGTCTAGTCGCGAGAACGGCCATTTCGGAGGCTCTGGGTTCAAATCCCACGCGCACCAGCGCCTTTTTGAAGCCATGTGCGTGATGCTGCTAACTTAAAAAACGGTGAAAGAAATTCATTTGTAAAAGGTTGCTTCGATGAAATCACTTGGAAACATAAAGAAAAGCCCTCATATTTATGTGAATTTCTTTATAATTTTTAATATTTTTTTTAACATTGTGTAGCTTTGTTGGGTAATTATAATGATGTATTATTATTCAAGTTTATTTGGATCTACCATTCATGGTACTAGCGAGCGATACATCAACATTTATGATGGTACTACTGATCTCTAAATAATTGTCTTATAATGGTACTAAGAATACAAAATTGTGTCATTTGTATTATCAATGGTACAAATCAATGGTACAACTGACATAAAGGCTTATTTATAATTTTAAATGATTCGTAATTTACTAAATTGTATGTAATGCTAAAATCCTTACTGAAACAAGCTATATCGTTTCATATAGTTTTTCAAATACGGTTTAGCAGATCTAAAAACGTCGTATTATTTATTACCTTTTACATGAAAAGTATGATTGTTGAACAAAAAAGTTACATCAGCATTTTGTGAGACACGATCGTCTTAGTACGATGAAAGGAATACACAATTAAGTACCAGTATGTTCTCTGATTTCGTTTCGATAACGTTAATAGAATTTATAATTCCAATAAATTATAATTGCTGTCCAGCTACTTTCATCTCCTTCATGCCTACCTGTAATTAAGCATAAGTAGTTTAAATGGAAACATAAAAAATCTATAAATAAATTAATTAACCTCATAAAAATACAAGATTGTTTCTTTATTAACCTACACTTCAAAATAAACTACCCCACGAAAAATGTCCACTGGGATGCCACTTAAATAAAAATGATGTCCCATCGTCACAGCGCTTGGAATCAATTAATAAATAATAAAAGTTGGGTCTAACAGGGATATTACGGGGCTTAGACAATAAAGGCGATTCCTTGGATTATAAATCGCGGGAACAAGTGTCCCACCGGAGCCCCACTGGGCCAAGCGCGGCGCTCTCATGGCCCGGGTGCGGACGGTGGCATAAATTATGTAGCGCGTAGTTCTATGTCGAGCTGTTTATCTTGTCGCATTTACAACAAAAAGGAGGAGGTTCTCCATTAGTTTGTTTTTATCTAAATAATTTAGATTTCTGTGATGCTACGTGATGGGTCCGCCAATTGTGAATCAATTTTGATGATACTTTTTTTGTTTTGTAGATAGTTCGGAGAACTTTGTTCAAGTTATTGGAATTATTTTGTTGTTTATTTATGTAGTGGTATTTAATGAAATCATTTTGTTGTTGACTTTTTCTTTCTACCTCTCTCTACATATTAGTTTTGCAATTACAAGTATGTGTTTACAAATACAAGTACCTTTGAAAGTCTGTAAAATTTTGTCGCTGTCTTTTTAAGTTGAATTACGATATGGTGCTCGGTAGTCTAGGGTGTAGGTGCATGCTGAGACCGCGACAGGAGACCGAGACCGGAGACCGGGCAGGACAGTGCCTGATATTATGGAATTGTATGGACGCCAGTTTGCGCCGCGACCGCGACGTGTCTCGGTCTCGGTCCCGGCGCGAACTGGCGCCCATACAATTCCATAATGTCAAGTGCCTGTCGCGGTCTCCTGTCGCGGTTTCGGGTTGCGGTCTCCGCGCGAACCGCTACCTTTAGTCTTACTGCTTTTTCATTATTTCATTATTTATTTTCATTAATTTTTGTAATTGTTTAAAGCTAGAATTAAAAGCCAGCATAAGAATGCGAATAAAAACTTTTCAACACAGTATATTTAGATCGTAAATGATATAAATTAATTTGTTTAATTAAATCACTTTAAAAATCTATATTCTACTCCACGTCACATCTGTTCTCCAATGTAAAATAATTACATTAGTTTGGTGGCAATAACAATAATTCTGTCTTGAGAGGCGGGCGAGCCGCGGGGCGCGCGACGCTCACAGATCGCCAGATACTGCGTGAGCTACGCGCGTCCTCGCCGCGCCGTTACTGCGTCCTCACCGCGCCCTCACCGTGCCCTCACCGCGCCCTCACCGCTCCGTCACCACGTCCTCACCGCTCCGTCACCGCGTTCTCACCGCTCCGTCACCACGTCCTCACCGCTCCGTCACCACGTCCTCACCGCTCCGTCACCGCGTTCTCACCGCTCCGTCACCACGTCCTCACCGCTCCGTCACCGCGTTCTCACCGCTCCGTCACCACGTCCTCACCGCTCCGTCACCACGTCCTCACCGCTCCGTCACCGCGTTCTCACCGCTCCGTCACCACGTCCTCACCGCTCCGTCACCGCGTTCTCACCGCTCCGTCACCGCGCCCTCACCGCTCCGTCACCGCGTTCTCACCGCTCCGTCACCGCGTTCTCACCGCTCCGTCACCGCGCCCTCACCGCTCCGTCACCGCGTTCTCACCGCTCCGTCACCGCGTTCTCACCGCTCCGTCACCGCGCCCTCACCGCTCCGTCACCGCGTTCTCACCGCTCCGTCACCGCGCCCTCACCGCTCCGTCACCGCGTTCTCACCGCTCCGTCACCGCGTTCTCACCGCTCCGTCACCGCGCCCTCACCGCTCCGTCACCGCGTTCTCACCGCTCCGTCACCGCGCCCTCACCGCTCCGTCACCGCATTCTCACCCGCTCCGCGTCACCCCGCGTCCTCACCGCGTCCTCACCGCTCCGTCACCGTGCCCTCACCGCTCCGTCACCGCGTCCTCACCGCTCCGTCACCGTGCCCTCACCGCTCCGTCACCGCGTCCTCACCGCTCCGTCACCGCGTCCTCACCGCTCCGTCACCGCGTTCTCACCGCTCCGTCACCGCGCCCTCACCGCTCCGTCACCGCGTTCTCACCGCTCCGTCACCGCGCCCTCACCGTGCCGTCACCGCAGCGTCACCATGTCATCACCGCACCGTCACCGCGCCCTCACCGTGCCGTCACCGCACTGTCCGCAACTAAGCCACCAGGCCTGCCTTGCCTTGCCTTGCCTTGCCAGAATGCCTTCAGCAATTCTTCAAGTACATATGTTTTACGCATGCGTGTGCTAAGTACCTAGTTAGTAAGATTATGTCAGTAGCGCTCTGCGCCAGCCCAGAGTGCGATAACTGTAGAGATCACCTGGGGCCAACTGCCATATAGACCTTTAGAAAAAAAAGATCTGCGCCTACTCCGATGTTTATAAACTAATATTTTTTTATTAAATATAGATTTTTTTTTATTTACTTAAACAGATTTCCAAATAATTTAATTTCCTCTGAAAAAACTAATTTAACTCAGAAGCTAGAATAGATTTCATTTTTTTTTGTGAAATCTACGAATACGTCGTCCAGGTAAAAGTCAGTAAATTATAGTTTTTTTTTAATATAATTATTTCAGAAACTGCTACACCAATATCCATAAAACTAACCTCTGAAATATCTACACATCATGGAGGATGCTCCAGTTTTCGCAGTAGGCAATACCTGTGATGGAAATCAACTACGGACTTGCATAGCTTGCTGCCAGTGTGATGGGGATCTTTGTACGCTACTGTATCTACGGTTACCTGGAAGAAATAGCCCTTAGCGATCAGGTCGCCAAATGCTACTTTATTTTATGTTTTTTTTCTGTGTTATTGTTATTTTTCTTTGTAATTTAAGTACAATAAAGAATTTATCTATCTACCCGGTGGCATTAAAGGCAGACGACTTAATTTTTGAGATGTATTAATTGTAGTTTAACATTAAACGAATTTAGTACAAACCTCAATTCGTAAAGCTTGGCCAACACTTGGCAGTTCTCACAGACTAACAAATAGAAGAATTATACATCTCCAAAAACATTATGCACCGACAGATGGAACAGACAACCACTTCATTAAACGCCTGTTTACAAGAACCTGCTAGTGTCTTAAAATGCATAAATATATCGGACTCATTCGAAAGATTCTTTACTGATCGATAAGCTTTATAAATCTCCCTCGAAATAAATGCATGTGTTATTTCCCAGAGATCGTTATCGCCATATTTATAATGATCAGACGACAGAGCGGATAATTTGGTTACATATTTGAGATAGCTCTCAGATCCGAACACATTTATATCTATGAACTTTTGATTTAGAGAATCGTAAAATTTTAGACTCAGTTTTAAGTGATTAATAAATATTGTATTATTATGGGAGTCGTTACGGATTTACGCTTGTCTTGTTTTAGATTTAGATTTGGATGTTAGATATTAGTATCAATGTGTTATATGAACTCTTAAGTAGTTTCCCTTTTTATATAAATAAAGGAATATTTTGCAGCTTTTTTTTTTTTAAATAAGTAGTGACGAGACAATCAAGATATGTACCTGATGGTAAGCAACATACCTACTTGCCACATAACAGCACAGTGACACGCAACTATCGGAACATGAAGATTTCAAATTATTACCAAGCACTGCACTGCGCTCGTTACCCGGAGATCTAAGATGTTATATCTCTAAGTCCTACTCTGGAAACATTGCCCTTTAAACCGGAAGAGAGTAATGTTTGCACATTACTGCAAAAAATATTATATAAAGATATTTTGCAGTTGGTCATAAATGACTTCTACAACATACTGAACTTTAGGATACCGCAGACACCATTATCTATCTGCACACCAAATTTCATCAAAATACCTTTAGTAGTTTTTGCGCAAAAGATTAACAAACATACATCCACATTCGTTCACAACATACATTCTTACAAACTTTCGCATTTATTATATTAGTAGGACCGTTATAATTCATTTCAAATCCGAACCTTGATTTACAACTACATAAAACTTTACGAATCATGTAAACACTAAACAGGGTACTCTTATATACTCTTCTGAAATGGTCCGACAAACTTAGCTGTGCGATCCGAAAACTCGCTCGAAGCGGAGTCGGTTCGAGAATGTGAGCAGTCGAAATTAGCGTGTTAAAGTTAGCTCGTTCGGTTAAGTTTGCGTTTAGTTATGGGATAGACGTGTAATAGCAGATAATTGTCATCGGTATGCTTCGCCCTCGTTCCGATAACGATTTACGGCTATATTTCGGTCACGAGCGGTAAGTAATTGAGAGGATGGTCGCGGTCTCCGCAGGCACGACCGCCTTGATTTGTTGCTTCGGAACTGATCCTCGGCTCACAGATGACATAAAGAGACATCCATTTTTAACCACCGACCAAAAAGTGAAAACTAAAATAAGAAATAAGTATTGAAACTATAGATTAATTTTAATAAACTAAAATAAAAATGATTGACATAAATTGAATAAAGCAAAAATACGAGTCGGTACACGACAGTGACAGCAGACAGATAGCAGCAGCTGACTGTGTCTTATTCGCTTGGGTACACTCGGCGCCGGCGCCGGCGGTCCCGATTTCACCCGAACGAATCTATCATTTTAGGCTACGACAAAATATGTGTGTGGTACGCCAAAAGAAGAAGCCATGTTTATCTTCGTTCTAGCTGGCAGTATGTTATTATAGCCGGTGTTATTGGTGCTACACCAGTGTTTGCGTATTTTATTTAATATATACGGATAATTATACATATTTAATGTAAACAACATATATTGTTATGAAACAAACTGTTGTTGTATGTATCTGTGACTTTAGCTTGTTTATGATGCGTAAAAGTTTCACGAAAACACGAATATGAAAAAGAAAACGTGCGACACCAAAAGAAAAATACGTATTGTTTTAGATCTATGTCAAAAAACATAAATATGTATTCTTACTTTTGACAAAATATTTTCAAGTCATGTAAAGAGAACTTCCTGTTCTTCTAATATTATAAATGCGAAAGATTGGATGTTTCTGATTGGATTGGATGAAACGATGCGGCTTCTTCGAGCTGTGAGAAGTCGGATAGAAAAAAGTGCAAGGTGGTATTAGATCATGCAATAGTGGAAGTACCTGGGTGACTACATACTGATTTTCAAAAAAAAAAGATCTTGAAAAAAGAAAGGCGGCCGGTTGTATTCGAACCCGGACCTACCATATTATGACCGCATCTTCCCGACTGAGCTAATATACTGTCGCGCGACGTCGCGAAATTTACAGTCGCATTCTAATCTTTATGTAACAGTTTTTATTGTCTTAAAACGCGCATAAAACGGCGCTTTTTTAAATAAAACCTGGCTAGATCGATTTATCGTCCCCGAAACCCCTTGTGTACATAATTTCATGAAAATCGTTCGAGCCGTTTCCAATTCAGAATTTATATACATATATATACTAGCTGTACCCTTGCCACGCTTCGCTGTGGCACATTATAATGCAAAAATTAGATAAACACAATCCTTGATGTGGATAATATGTATATCAATTTCAGCTCGATCGGTGCAGAACATTTTGAGTTTTTGAAGCGTACACAAACCAACATAACATTTTTATATATAGAGATATACCTACAAGAATTGCCGCTTAAAGGTATAAGATAAGAGAGCTACGTTTATCGCAGAAACTAACGAAAATGGGAACTTTGTGGAGAATTGCTAGTAATTACATAATATATATACTGTGTGAATTAACTTTATTTCTTATAGCGTCATCATCAAAATTAATAAATTTATAAGTCACTTATAAATTTATTGATTATAAGTTGCTCAAATTATTTAAAAAATGCGTACGCATGAGTTATAACAGTTAGCTTGGGTTAGTAACGAACAGGCGCCTTCGCTGCCAGCTCAAAGTTCAGTAGACGGAAAAGGCCACCAGAGACACCTACCAAACCTCTCTTTAAAAAAATTAACACAAAGAAATATCGAAAGTGGTTATAATCATCGATATACACCAATGGATGTGCCCTCTCAAACTTCAGGGGGACAGAATTATGTCATCGTTGGGAAGAGTGAGTGAGTAAGTGTGTATCCGTTCTAGTCGGTTGCAGGAAGCGACGAACGCCGGACGTTTTTATCTATCACCAATCGTTGTCAACAACCAAAATAAGTAGAACGCC
Source organism: Ectropis grisescens (assembly GCA_017562165.1). NCBI lineage: Eukaryota > Metazoa > Arthropoda > Insecta > Lepidoptera > Geometridae > Ectropis > Ectropis grisescens. The sequence continues at coordinate 27,262,916 of CM029777.1, read as the reverse complement.
AGCATATCTCGCCGCTCGCGATTCTATGGGTCAAGTAGATTGGTTGCGCGTAAAAAACTTACGATACACGTAGAGACGCAGTTTATGATCAATTTCAAGGTGCTCAGAGCACATCGATTGGTTTATATAGCTGGTTATATGAACGTTGTTGCTAGGCTGCTAAGAACCGTCCTTGCTACGTTGCGTTGCTACGACTAACTTAGGCATATTTAAAACGTTTTTAAGTTGTAATTCATAACGTCATCACAATGTATGCTAATGTTCTAGGTAGCAGAGGTCATGTCATGGAATAAAACTACGTTTTAACGTGAAAGATGAACGTTATTTTTCCTGCGATATATCTTACGCAACGTAAAAATACATTCTATGGCTTTCGTAACTTCTTTACATCGATCCAGTATCAAAACTAAATATCAGAATCTCATACTAATATATTTAATGTCAATGTTTTGATGTTTGTTGCTTAATTACATCGTAACATAAATAAATAAATAAACATATGTATGGGTCGGGTTGAAATTTTAAATTCATTTAGATTATAATTTGGAAGAACACAAAGGCTTCTTTTTATCCCAATAAAATTATGAGAACGGGAACTTTTCGGTTGAAACCGCGGGGCGCTGATAGTAGGAAATATAATTCATATTACAAATGTCACTTAAATACTAAATGCAATAACAATATTAAAAGTATTTATATGTCAATGACAATAATAAAAAAAGCAAACACGTGGCAAACACAATAATTCATATAATATGTTTTTATACATAGCCTCAGTTGTCCCACTGTTGGGCAACGGTCTCCCACAAGTACCCTCCACATAATCCGGACCTGAGCTTCCATCGTTCAACCTTTTTTAAACACTCCGAATTTGTCTTTACGTCACCTTGATCGACAGTCGACGGCTTCCATTCTGCAGCAAGCCCACTGATCAGGGAATATTCCGCTCACAAAACCCCCCACTCCTATTCAAGCTTGGCAGACCTAAATGCTACATATTTATGTATTTGTAAATTAAATTGACCGCCGTATTTTACACATTTTAGATTGTCCCTCGATATCTTTTTTAAAGCTTAATAAGATAAATTTCGCAGTTAATGTTCCAAATAGTCGAATGTCCTATACATTCGAGATTTGACTCCACTTTCGTCACAAGAATATCTGACCATAGGAATGCGTGGCCTGGGGTGCGTGGCTGGGGAACGTCCACGTGGTGCACCCTGGGCAGCACACAACAACTTGATAGATAGATAGATACTCTTTATTGTCCACAATACAAAAAACAATATACAAAACGATATATCTTTAAAGCTAGTGAAACAAGTGGCAACCTTATCGCTAAAAGCAATCTCTTCCAGGCAACCGAAGGATGGAGAAAAAGAACTTGCCTCGGTGGCATCTTGTTGTGTGATGGCGAATCCCGGCCGGGGCTGGGAACTTCTGCACGCGCTCCTCTCCTCCTTGAACAGTGCGTGTAGAGGTTGAAGAGAGATATGGAAGACTTGGCTTAGGGAAGGTTACTCGGTTGATATTTTGGTAGTAAAATTCCTAAGTCTTCCAGATGAGGGTCCTCCATGAGCACTCTGATTAGCAGACACAGGAGCGAGGCCATGCTCAGGCTCGCACCCTGTCTCCACTGGAAGGCCTAGGGCATCGGACGTTAAGAGTCTTCCGAGACCTAGGGATAGACCTTTCCAAGGAGGTGATATGCCTCACTAGAGCTAAATGCGGGGGTAGATACTAACGTTCCCCGCGATGGCGGTGGCAAGTGGGTTTGAATGTGGAACTTGGTTTGAATTTGGCGGGGAGTGAATTGTTTTTTTCTAGCTTAACCTTAATGGATACCATCGTCACTTAAAATCAGGCGAGATGGCGGTCAAGTCTAATATCGCTAAAAAATACTAGCTCAATCTCAATACTCCTAATATCTTATGGTTCTTTGCACGAGCCATTTAAATTTACATTAAACTGTAGACATATTATAGAAAGCGGCAAAAACTCGTGACGTCAGCACGGGGCGGTACCGGCGAACTCTGACTTTGTTTCCTGGAGTAGTGCGTCTTTCGCCGACCCCCTTCCCCCCTCACCTGTCGCCAGCGCGCCCGGGGCAACGAGTCAGGGTTGCCACGGTCTTGTTTATGAACCGGCGCAAAACATAATTTACATAACGTAAAAAAAGTCAATAACAGCACAAAATATAGCGTATAACACAGTATTAATGCTAGTATTTTTCTGTTAATATGTAGTGCCATACGCAACTCTTAATAAGTTCCAACATTTTGAATGTTTGGTCTTCTCTGAAAAAAAAAACGACGCAACCGACTTCATTTTAATAACGACTGATGTCGATAAAATTTATGTGGGATCATTCGGGGAGCCTTTGGAAAAAAAAAGAATTAAGAAGTTCGTTCGTAGGATAACCTTCTCATTTTCCTGAAGTCGGTTAAAAAGATCTCGGTAATTCAAGAACCGTGACAATAGTGGTAAGTGGTCAGCAGTAGTGTGTAAAATGCTTATTTTACTCTTTTTGGCATATAAGTTTCTAAAAAAGTCACAAGTTCGCCCTGTCTCGTGTCTGAGAAAGCCGTGTCCTTTATCCGCGGTCGGTTGAGTGATCGCTCTCATTATAATGTCGCCAGCATCATAACATAATGGACTCATTACACGAAGAATACAGAGTAGGGAATAACTAAGGTATAACAGCACATCTGAATTATCCATAGACCAATGATCGTCTAATTACAAACAAGATGATCAAGCCCACTGCCAGTCGGAACCGTGCCCATGTGCCCCGAACATGTGGCGTTACCACGCTTTGTCTGCGCAAGCCCACGTTTAACCGCCAATTCGCCTGATGGTAAGCAACGGTATAGTCGAAGATGACAACGAAGATGAAAATCTTGAATCTATTGAGTTTTTACGTCGACACTGATCAGCAACCATCCGAACACTTTTTTTTGCTTCCTTTATATTATTCGGATGTATAGTATTTGCTACATATTATATATTTTCGTAATATCAGGATGAATGCCATAAAGAATGTTCCAATAGCTGCGTGTCACTGTGCTGCTATGTGGCAGGCATGTTGCTTACCATCAGGCACATGTCCTGATCGTCTCGTCACTCTTTATTTAAAAAAAATATACATATATATAACTTTACGCTGAAAATAAAAACGAAATAAATAAACCTATAAAAAATTGGTTGCCTGTAAAGTCGGTGTACGGGCGAAAGTTTTACGTGACAACGACTTTGAGTGGTAAAATAATTTTACGGAAGGGACGCGTGCCTTTCACTTTTTATGTCTGTCTCTCTCGCTCTTAGGCGGGCTAACCATGCCCGAGTGGAAGGGACGCGTGCCTCTCACTCGCTCTCGTTGTGAGCGCATAACGTGAGCGGAGCGTAACGCAGTTTCTTGAAGTGTCACCCGGCAAACCAATTTATAAGACGTTGTCACGTCAATAAACGGCAGTCATAGGAACTGCCGATAGAAGTGAAAACTTATAACTCAGAATTTGATAGCTTGCTTTAGGAAACTACGCGGGTGAAACCGAAGGGCGTGGCCATGAGCATGGACGTCTAGAAATTCTAGATGCTCAATGGCAAATTCTGACACATTTCTAGATGACCAATGGCCATAATCCCGAGTTAACCCGAAGATTTCTTATCATTCCCGAGAGTGACGATAGAATCCAATTCACAGCCCACGAAAAATGTATCTGTGGCGCGCCAAAAGAAGTTTTCACTTCAACAATAAAATAAATAGTTTTAGATTTAAGAAAAGTGGAATAATGCTGAGTAAAACACGACCTTTTCGCCTTGGTACAGTTTTTAGGGTTCCGTAGCCAAATGGCAAAATACGGGACCCTTATAGATTCGTCATGTCTGTCTGTCTGTCCGTCCGTATGTCACAGCCACTTTTCTCCGAAACTAGAAAAGCTACACTATTGAAACTTGGTAAGTAGATGTAATCTGTAAACCGCATTAAGATTTTGATACAAAAAAATAGAAAATGACAAAAAAAAATCAGTTTCAGATCTATGTATGGGACTACATACATAGAGCTGAAACTGAAAAAAAAAATTTGATCAATACCATACGTGTGGGGTATCTATGAATAGGTAATCAAAAATGATATTGAGGTTCCATTTTTTTTTCTAAACTGAATAGTTTGCGCGAGGGACTCTTCCAAAGTGGTAAAAAGTGTGTCCCCCCCTGTAACTTCCAAAATAAGAGAATGACAAAAATAAAAAAAGTGTATGATGTACGTTACCATGTAAACTATCAACGAAAATTGGTTATTTATTTATGTATTATGTTGCTTGCTACTACGGAAGTTATCATGGGCGAGCCCGACTCGCACTTGAACACTTTTATTTTAAATTAAAATCATTATTTATTGAGATGTTTCAACGTATTCTCTATCCGTAACGCGTCTACCTTCACAAGTCGGAAAACGGTTCGCAGAATGTGATCGTTCACGATCACCAAATAGTCTCTAGTTATTTATTAAAGCGCCTCTCATTCCGTCACCGTGAGTTATGGGCTATTAAGGGGATTTGCCTTCAGGGGAAATTTGCATATTTCAGTACGGGACACCATGTCACAGGGGTCATATTCAACAATTTAATTCAGAAATTCTGAAATTTAATTCCTACGAAAAAACGGAAACTGACTTCAATTTAAAAATTGATTTTGATTTTAGACGACTTCATATTATGCATTGACGTAGTGTAATCAGTACAATGCTAATAGATATATATATCTATACTAATATTATAAAGCTGAAGAGTTTGTTTGTTTGTTTGTTTGAACGCTAGGATCTCGGGAAGTCCTGGTCCGAATCGAAAGATTATTTTTCTATTCCATTTATCGAGGAAGGCTATAGGCTATAGAAAATAACGCTACTATTAATAGAAGCGGAGCATGAATTAAGAATGTAACAAAATCGGGAAAAAATATTCTTTCTTGAGAATTTTCGTACGTTTCGTGCTTTGACATGACACATGACAGCATGTGTCTAAGATTGCGTCATTGAATATAAACCTTTGCCACAGATTACATACCTCATTTTTGCTCACAGATTAAATATCAAATTTGTTTCTAAATCGGAGTTGGTACGACCAATTTCCGACAGGTGGCGTAGCAGGTAGCTGAAGAGGTGTTTTGTTTGAAAGCGATATTCTCAGGAATGAATGAACCGATTTTAGTCATTCTTTCACCGTTGGATATATACGGGATCCTGATGAGTGCTATATAATGTACCACGGGCGAAGCCGGGGCGGACACCTAGTGTAACTATAAAAATTAATAACAAGTTCTAAAATGCCTAAACATAGTAATTTAATGTTAGTCAATAAACATTCATTTAAAACTAAAATCAGACACTCGGCTATTTCATATTAAAATTAAATCGTGGGAAACAAACACAGACAATTTTCTTATGATTTTACCAATATTTATTCTTCATGTAGGTAATATCGTGAGAAGTAAATTTTCATTCATATGAACGATAATTAAAATTTCAGTTTATTTCTAATACTCACAGTTTTGCAAATCATGATGAACGTAGAAACTTAAAATTAACTTATCAGCTTTGTTAATTAACTTTTTTCAAAATTTCTTTTGTTGGTTGTAGAAATGTTGGATTTGCATCTTTTGGTAATACGAAATTACTCATTCTGCTTATACTTACGCGAACCAGAAAGCTTGTTAAATTATTTGTTAGGCCACGGGTTGAAGCCCGTGTGCCTTGTGAAGGAACCGATATGTTCCAAGAACGACATTTTTCAAGGACATGCTTCATCCGCCAACCTGCGTCGGGCCAGGGCGGTGGATTGTGCTCTTGACTCGCTTTTTATGAGAGAAAGCCCTGAGGCACAGAACTTTATGTTCTCAAGCGTGATTAGTAGTGGTAGGGCTCCTTGCAGATTCCACCTGGGGAAGTACCACATCTTTACCAGTTATTCTTCAGCCAAGTGTTTGCACAATTTAAACATTGCTGTGTTCTGGTTTAAAGGGCAATGTTTACAGAGACATTACTGAGCTAAGAGATAAAACTTTTTATATCTCCGGGTGATGAGCGCAGTGCAATGCTAGGTATTGATTCGGACTTTTCATGTTCCAATAGCTGCGTGTCACTGTGCTGTTATGTGGTAGGCATGTTGCTTACCATCAGGCACATGTCTTGCTCGTCTTGTTATTCTTTACTATATGTATAAAAAATAAGATAAAATATAAAAAAAGATAAAAGATAGTCCATGCCAATGCAATGCAATTTCGAAAGATGTCTTTCTTTGGAACAAGACCGTTTAATCGGTAGGCTATTTTGGATATATAGGCTAAGATTGGCTTGGAACACAATAGTTCAGTAGACTTGACCTCAAAAAATGACCTGAAAGAGGCATGACTGTGACTCTTCCCTGGCATCCTACTTCCTCAGTCTCACGAGTCTTGTGTTTAAGAAAAATTGCCCATACCCTTCCCGAGCGATCGATTCCCAAATAAGGCTGGAGGAGCACTAAAAATAATGATACATTTCAGGGCTAAGCGCCATAATGGGAGGCTAACCGCACAGTTTTACTCCACTTAGGCCAACTCGATGTCCTAGGTAAGCTGTAGAAAGCGACGCGATGCGAAATGTTGTGGGGAAGAGTTTCAGTTTAGTTGCGTTTGAAGATTTATTCCGACCGAACGTCGTAATCCAAACATTTGCTTTAGGTTTTCTTAAAATAACCCTCAACTGTATGACGAAAGTCAAATAGGCATTGAAATTTTCAAGATTTGTGACATCAAATGCACTTAAAGAGACAAAATTGAGCTTAAGTTATGTAATTCAATGCGATTTTTTTTTTTAACTAATGAATACCGATAAATCACTATACTACACTACACTAGGTTTACTAAATGATTTAGTGTATGGGAAGTAGTTACAAGTGGATTAAGTTAAACCTAGTTTAAATCTTCATAACAAAATTTGACGCTATTAGGTAACCAAAATAGACCGAGCAGTAAGATCGAAATTTGAGAACTCCCTACATTATTTATTAAACATCTTTCAGGCTCAGTGTATCTTCTCTTCTTTTGTCTGTCTATCTATTTACCTATAAGTAATGTGATGTTTATAATGTAGAACTTAATCACGATTTAATTCATTGTTTAAATACCAAATTGCAAATGTTTAAAAACAACATTTACCTATAATGTAAATGCACGAATGGTGTATCCATCGGAAATAGTTATTTGTTATATAAGAGTGCAAAGTTGATTTTTAACCGCGTGCTCAATTTTGATGACCGAGCAAGCGAAGGATTCTAAAATTGAAAAAATAAAAATTAGAATCCTGAGCGTAGCAAGGGAATCAAAAGAGCACAAGGTGAAAAATCTTTGCACTCGAGTGCAACACGTAACTTTTCATTCATTTCATTCATACCATTCAGCGAGGAAATGACTAAATGCAAATTTTTAAATGTATTCGCGCTAAGCAAATTAAAAAAAAGTAAGTACACCAAGGAGGTTCCGAGTCTGAGTTATTAACATATTAAAAAAAAATGTATGATGCATTCGGCACCAAGGAGGTAGAAATAAATAGGTTGAATTATGTTTTGAATTCAAAACCTCAGTACACACGATGTTCTAAATTCAAATTTACTTTAACCTCTAGAGGGTAAAAACGACTTTTGCGCCCTGATATCGAGGAGCAAAAGTACTCTTTCCGAGCTGGTGGGATGAAAACTTTATTTTTGTAGAGCTTACAAAAATTAAACACATTTTTATAGACTTTACCTAAAATATTTTTACTATGTTTCAAATCGCTACTAGATCCGTCCAGTTCTTTTGTACTAAGAAACATACGTCGAAACTTTAACAATCCTCATGGAAATAGGATTCGTGCAACGTTGTTATATAGCTTTGGTAGCCGCTAGTTTCTTACGTAGGACAATGTTTAGCATAGGGTTTAGCTTTTACGACTGGTTTATTGTGGAAAATGGCGATAATTATCCAGAACAGAACCTTCTATTAAACTAGAACCAATAAATCTCTACACACCGTAATGAGCTAATTTCTCTAATAGAGTCGTGGAAGTTATTACTAACGTTTGGTTTATTATTCTATTGTGTAGTACTGTATTATCTTTAGCTACTTTGGCTGCCGAAGTCCCGAAGTTTTCAGCCAACAAAAAATGCTAAAAGGTTTTTTTATTAAAGTATAGGGTGACTAAATGAGAAGGACATTCGCCTGAAGGTAAGCAACATGCCTGTCACATAGCACCACAGTGACACGCAGCTATTGGTACATAAAGAGTCCAAATCACTACCTAGCACTGCACTGCGCTCGTCACGAGGAAATATAAGACGTTTTGTCTCTATGCCCTGTGATTTCACTGGAAACATTACCCTTCAAACCGGAACACAGTAATATTTGCACATTACTGCTTGGCGGTAGAATAACTGGTAAAGGTGTGGTACTTCCCCAAACGGACTCCGCAAAGAGTCCTACCACTACTATCTATTAATTATTCAAACTGCGCACTGATCACACTCCAAAACAACATCGTGTTGAAACACAAGACGTTGGCGTAATTGTGCTCAGCGAACATATCTCACATATACCTCTATAGTACAGACAAATAGAAGGCAGAAATTAAAAGAAGACGAAGAAAAAACACTATTGGTTTTTTGTATTTTTTTTAAATTATTTAAGATACTTGGATGTTTGTTGCTCAATCACGTCGAAACGCCTTAACGGATCGTGCTGAAATTATAGGAACACGGTTAGATTATAGTCCGGAAGAGCATATAGGCTACTTTTTATCCTGAAAAAGTAAAGGAAACGGTAACTACGCGGGTTCAACCGCGGGGCGGTGCTAGTATTTCTATAAATTTTCTGTATCTAGCTCGGTTCTGTGCCAATCGAGTCCAGCAACCTTTTTCCTGTCCGATTGAATGATGTTATATTTATTCTGCCGGGCAGCGAGCGGCGCCGGCGAGCAGCGATCGGTCACAGGCCGGCTAGCAGTGGCTCGTCATCGACCAATTAGTACGGAATAAGTTGCCGAGAGAGACAAATGATCGCCATATCTCACGCGGAAACGAGATCACACTACAGCGTGTTTTTATTTTATAGGGATCTATGACAATTGGCCTCTACGGACTTATAAACTTTCAGCTAGTGCTGATGACGCGAGGCCCTAATAACATAATAGTACCATTATTCAACGAGTATTATAATATCTCATATGACAACTAGCGCTAGAGCACCTCAGACCGTACGACTTGAGCTTCGCCGATAGGAAATCTCACGGAGCGACCTGGTATCCCAAAAGTTTTACGGCCGTGGCCAGAAGGATCTAGCATTTATTAATTTGTAGGCTGAGACTCCACCAAAGCGGAGATTTGCGGAGATGTCCGAAGCAGAGTCGAGAACGAGACGCTTTTCAGCTCGGGTGACTCCACCGAAGCTGTGCCTTACGCCGCGCGTCGCCTGCGCACATTTCAGGCACAGCTTACAGCTCTGCTTTCATCGCGCCACAAAGTGGTCTCCACTGGAGCTGAGCGGAGACGAGATGTGTGAATAACAAAATTATATTGGTTGCTAAAAAACATCTCGTCTTCGCTCGCACATCCCTGCTTTGGTGGAGTCTCAGCCGTAGCCGGTCTCTAATATACCTACTTATACTCTGTGTAAAAAGTATCGGGAATATGTCAATAAAAAGACCCGTGTAAAAGAGGTCGTTCTAATTTTTTTACTGCATGTTGGTAGCACTGTATTGATTTAGCGTGCAAAGTTTGAGCGGGATCTGTCATTTAATTTGTTTTAAACTACACTTTTTGTTAGTCATAGTTTTGAGTTCTCGGTGATTTTTACAATGGAAAATATTGTCGAACAAAGAGTGTGCCTTAAATTTTGTGTTTCGAATGATATTTCATGTAGTGAATCACTAAAAATGTTGCGAAATACCTACGGCGAAACGTGTATATCGAAAACAAGGGCTTATGAATGGTATAAGGCTTTTAAAGAAGGCCGAGAAGTAGTAGTAGACTTGCCTCGTTCTGGTAAACCTTCAACCTCTACGACCAAAGGAAACATTGACAGAATCAAGAAGCTAGTGCTCGAAAATCGACGTATGAGTCTGAGAGAGTTGGATAGTGAGGTGAACATATCTTTTAAGTCCGTCCACAACATTCTCATTAAGGTTTTAGGCATGAAACGCGTCGCCGCTCGACTAGTTCTAAAAGAGCTCAATTTTGTTCTTCTACGGATCCGACCTTTATGAAACTGGCGACGAGACATGGGTTTATGAGTACGACATGCAAACAAGCCAACAGTCTTCAGAATGGCGTCTCGAACACGAGCCGAAACCCAAAAAACCGCGGCAAAGTCGCTCCAAAATCAAGGTGATGCTGACAGTTTTTTTTTACTACCGTTCACTCCGAATTCTTTCCAGAGAGAGAAACAGTGAATAAAGAATATTATTTAGGCGTCATGAAGCGTTTGCTTGAGAGTATCCGCCGAAAACGTCCAGATTTGTGGCAACACAACTCATAGATGCTGCACCATGATAATGCACCATCACACACAGCTATTATAGTGAAAGAGTTTTTAGCGAAAAGTTCAGCAAAAGCCCTCGACCAAGCACTGTATTCACCTGATATGGCTCCGTCTGACTGTTTTTTATTTCCTAAGTTAAAATTACCACTTCGAGGAAAACGTTTTGAGTCGATAGAAGCCATATAATAAAATTCGCTGAATGAGCTAAAGGCCATACCGCAAATAGCCTATGAAAAATGTATGGAAGACTGGGTGAAGCGTTGGAGATGTTGTATTGCAAGCGATGGGGCCTACTTTGAAGGCGATAAAATAAATTTAGATGAATAATTAGTATTTTTTGTTTTATTGACATATTCCCGATATTTAGTACACAGAAGTATACTAATTTTTATTAAAATCTGACGTCGGCTGACTTATTATTTGGGACATTGCGTTGCATAAGATGGATCTGAGTCGGCTGACTAGTAGTCTTTAGGTCCATACTTATGTCGACTGAAACTACAACTGGTGTCATCTGACTTATTATTGTAGAGGGACTTAAAGAAGAGGTCGACTTGTTATAGACAGGAAGTCAATAGATCTGCTGAAATATTCTGAAGGAAGGAATTATTCAGGGGTACTGTGGAGAACTATCTTTTGGTTAGATTTTTGGCATCTTCGACTACATCCTAACTTACAATACAAAAAACACTTTCTTTTTAACATGGCAAAATACAAAAAAAAGTGATTAAACTTAAGATGGAAACATTTAGGGTACAAAAGCGATCTTTTCGCTAATAGCGATATCGAAATAAGGGAGTCGAAAGAATTAGTGGTCAAACTTGCACCTGTAACTAAGAACAACCTGTATGTAGCGCATCTTACGACGTACAAATCTACATATGGACGTGGGGCAATATATTTGCGCCGGCGCAGGTTATGGAGTGCGGGCCGACCTGTGACCCGCGATCCTCGCTCGCACTCGCGGGGTCTGCGCGGGGATGAGCCTGCAATTATCGTATTATTTTAGGTGGTATAAGGAAAACGTATACCACCCAATACAAACAATTCCATTAATATTATATATGTGAAAGTTTGGGTGATGTTTCTCAATCACATCAGAACTACTTAAAGCCATACCCTGAGCAAATGACCTTGAGTATTTCTTACCTCATCTCACCTCTTAAGAAAGACCAAGAGAGAAACAGTTGGAATTGTTACTGTTTTACGCTCAGATTTTGGTATAAAGTCCTTGTAAGGTATATATATCCTTATAAGGTGTGCTCTTTTGAAAAAAATATTTCTACCGTAATCAAGTTTTATTATATTAACCTATCCGTTAATATAATAAAAATAATGCCAGCTTTTCGATTACATTTTACAAATAAAATCTGAGTTTTATGATTTGATTGTATGAAGATTAATTGTGATTTTAATGAATAGTAATTTGTTCTTATATTCAATAACAAAACAATAAACTACCATTTTCTAGCCAAATTCTTTGCACAAGTTTAATGTATTTTTACCAGTTTTTATTTGTTTTGGAAAAAGAGTAGACCCTAAACTCTACTCTGAAAACTGTACATCAAATTCGTTTTGCTCGGGGACGCGCCTTAATGGATCGGGTGGAAATTTGATATAATCCACCACGCTGGCCAAGAGCGGGTTGGTGGATGACACATTACCTCGAAAGATTCTAGGTTCATGTCGGTTTCATCACGATGTTTGCCTTCACCGTTTTTGAGTGGCTTTACGCACATGACTTGAAAAAGACTGGTGTGCGTGGTATTTGAACCCGGGGTGCAGATCGGCAGTCGCCGTTCTCCCGACTAGACCGGCCGTAACCTATTATCTAGTTCAAACAAACAAAAAAGCCCGAGAGATGAGTGTAAGTGTGGATACGAGTATGTTCTGACAGCCGTGACTACGACAAGATAATGTCACAGGATTTTATCGCAATCAAAATATTTTTTTACTAGCAGCGCTTCTCGGTTTTACCCGCGTAGTTCCCGTTTATGTTATTTAGCTGTGATAAAAAATAGCCTATATGCTATCTTGAATGATTTAGCTACAAAAATCCAAATATCCAAACTAAGTAAAATTATCTCCCGACGTTAAGCCTTGTCTAATGTTTTTTTTAATAATGATTGACGAGACGACCAGGACATGTGTCTGATGGTAAGCAACATGCCTGACACATAACAGCACAGTGATACGCAGCTATTGGAACATGAAGAGTCCAAATCATTACCTAGCACTGCACTGCGCTCGTCACCCAGAGATCTAAGATCTTATATCTCTAAGCTCTGTAATTTCTCTGGAAACATTGTCCTTCAAACCGGAACACAGTAATGTTTGCACATTACTGCTTGGCGGTAGAATAACTGGCAAAGGTGTGGTACTTCCCCAGGCGGACTCTGCCAAGAGTCCTACCACTACAACTACTAATATTTTCAATATAAGCTACTTCTACTTCAATGTACAATCGTTTGGCTGTTAGAGCGTGACGGATTAACATACATACAAGCTTTCGACTATGTAAATGTTAGTAGGCCATTGGAAATGTTTATATCCAATATATTCACGGTACATTGATAGACTTTTGCTCTCCTATTTCGAATTAAAATATTCCCTTTTGGTAATATTTCAAGCAGCACAAAGTTTAGACAGGCCGGTACACTACATCACGGAGCGTTTATCAAGTATCGAGTTAATTTGTTTTTTATTCATGAGTCCAGTTTATGAGCCGATTGAGCTATCAACTCGGGCTGAAGCTGCGTGGGTGACAATACTGTATCTGGGAGATACACAATTACACGTTTCTTTTATTCAGTTTAAGTAATTATAAGATGAGAAAAAATTAGATACATTTTAACATTCATTTAATAAGCTGTTGTGGCTTAGAGGCCAGAATTCCTGTCTGTTTAATATTTGTCAATTTTATTAACCGACTTCCAAAAAAACGAGGAGGTTATCAATTCGACCTCTATGTTTTTTTTTGTTAGTACATTTTCTCTGTCGTTGGTTCGATTCCGCCCCTAGAATGGTTTTTTTTCTTTTTTTTTTGATTTCACACATAACACCATCTGACTCTAAACTAGCAAAGCTTGTACTATGGAAACCAGATAGCTTAGCTAGATATTTTTTTGAAATACATAGGTACTTATTACACATAGAAAACTCGCAGGCACTGCACTGCACAAAATATTAAATCCATCACACAAATGTTATAATATGTGGCACATGGCTATGTAGAAATGCAGACACATTTTCAGATGGCCAATGGGAAATGCTGACGGATTTTATGATGGCCAATGACCATGGTCCCGACTTTAGTCGAATATTTCTTATCATTATCATTATCATTCCAGAGCGTGACGATAGAATTCAATTCACAGCCCACATAAAATCTGTCTATGACGCCAAAAGAAGTTTTTGTCTTCAAAAAACAACATTTTTCAGGATGGACATGTTTCGAGGAATGAAATCGTAGAAATAAAATATCAATATCTGACTTTATAAAGACTTTTTTCTGAAATTTGAGCGTAAAACAGTGGTAAATCGTACTGTTTCTCTCTTGCTCTTTCTTGCGGTGTACGATAGGGTAAGAAATACTCAAGGAGATTTGACGTGTTTCTCTCTGTTGTTCTGCGTGTGTCTGGCTGTGGTGTCGCAGCATTCGAATAAACCGATTTTGATTTGTTTTCTTCCGTTTGAAAAGGGAATTAACCGAGGGTGTTCTTAAGTATGAATGAATGTACAAAACTCTCTTGTAGTTACCATTTACGTACTTATTGTATTTCCCTTTCTTTTGTGTGACATTTACAATGCCTGTAAAACTCGACTAAGTTGTAAGTTACTATACCTATTAAGTAATATTATAAGACCATAATGTTGTGACCATAATGACACGTTGTGGTAAATAAAATTTGAATTTGAATTGGCGACATTCAGCCCAAGCCACCACAAAATGGTTAATGACATTTATTTTCACAACTCCCTCAATATGGGTACCAAATGAAAGAGTTTCAGTGGTATTAAATATACATATTTATTTATTGGTGTATACTATGATATATTTTAAATACGTGATGGACGCCATCGCCACCACGATATGGTGAATTGCATTTTTAACACAACTCCCTCAGTATCGGTATCAATGAAAAGTGTTTGACTAGTAGAATACTATGCTCTATAAAACATTTCAAATTCAAGATGGACGTTACCACAAAATGGCGGTTTCATTTTTTTTTCAGAACTCACACAATATCTCTCGTTTGACTAGCGAAATTATAGCTAAAAACTTATAAATTATTATGTTTTCGTAATCAAGATGGTTCTTAGCTAAGAAGATTAGCTAGGTCGACTTTTTTTTTGTTCTGGTCTGTCGTATTGGAGATGTTTCGGTCGGTCGCGTGCACGCACAAAGGATTACGTAACGCGTAGCGTCAGACCCGCGGCGCCTTTTTTCTATTAATTATTCATATTTAGTTATAATTACATAGTATTCGAATGAAATCCGTTTATTTCAAATGCAAAAACATAACAGGTTTATAATTCTGCACGCTTTTGCAGCTTCGTAATAATTATGGATGTGATCCAAAGTTTTGCTGAATGAAAGTTCGTCGGAATTGCTAATGCGGTGATGGACAGCGGCTTGTTTACTGGTTTTTACATTTATATTATTTTAATGATGTTAAGGGGCAGAGAGCCACGTTGCTAACTTGATCTTGACATTTAGTGTTTTATCTTTTTTTTTTTGAACCGACTTAAAAATATATATATTTTTACGTTAGCAATAATACGTATGAAGGCGAGGCCAAACGAACTTTATGAGTATTTTTGAGAAGTGCTCACTACTCTCCTTCTACCCGAGCGCAATTCGGTTGAAGCAATGTACGTCGCCGTGTGGTACAAACGAGTCTTATATATGAAATCGAATGGAGCGTAAATTTCGCTTGTTCGGAATCGCTCTAAAAATTAAAACTACTCGCCTGGAGAAATATTTAAAAGGAAACGGTTTAGAACTTTTTCTTCACCGTTACCAATAATAGGTTTATTTTAAACCGCTGTCTCGCCTGATGCTAAACGAAACTGCGGTCCGTGGTAGACCTCGCTATTCGGAGAGTGTACTTGTACAACTGATTCTACTGCTAGCTCTAATGTGACATTGTTTCATAGTTGATATTCCAAAGAATCGGACGAAATTAAACTTCACTTTCGTAATAAGAACATCCAAACTTAATACTTATTTTTTTCCTTTTCATGAGAGACTATTAACTAATGGATATAATTTGAGTCTCTTCAACTCTAGAGTAAATCAGTTTCTTATAGGCACGCTCCATCGTAGACCGCATCATCGCTTTACATCAGGCGTAATTACGGTCAAGTGCAAACTTATCATTGTTAAAAAAGCTTAAAATACTGAACAAGCTATCTCCGTGTTTTAGCGTCCTCTTAAACAACGTCGATGAGTTTATTTGATGTCAGATCGAATTCAGATGCAAATTGAGCAAGTTATTAATAGAAATGATTAAGACTATTGGAACTTAATCTTTAATTAGGACAGTTATTAGGTTTGATTTAGTTTACAGTCGATATTATTTACATTAACAATAACTTTTCTATTTTATTAAATGATCGTAGAATTTATTATCGATGTCATTTGTTTTGTTTGCTCGAATCGGGACCAACTGGGGTAAAGCTGATTTATTTAGCATAAAAAGTAAATTAATTAAAGAAATGCAAATGATGGCTTGTACATATAAAAGGGGATTGGTGTTCTTAATGTTGAAGAAAACAAGAAACATGTCAAAAAGAATGCAAATATTGACTAGCGATTGTACAAAATTAAATGAGAGTAACCTATGTAACTAACGTAACTCAGCTAACATTTTTTATAGTGGGAGGACTCTTGCTATAAAACACTTATGCTAGTTATTCTAATACTAAGCAGTACCTAATGGGCAAACATCACTGTGTTCCGGTTTGACAATATTTACAATAGAACAATATTTACAGAGAAATTACAAGGCATAAAGCTAAAGCATATTACCTATATCTTATATATTCAGGTATATATTTATATGTAAATTAGTATATTATATTACGTGTGACTTTAGTAGTAGATTGTTGTACGTTTTTGTTTATTGGGGTGAAGTTACGTGCTAAGCTCCGTACAATAATGGACGCTGTCAAACTGAAAAGCGTGCGTAAACTGAGGGGCTTAGGGCAGACTGTAATATAAAATGTATTTTATTTTATCAGAAATAATTTTAGTCTTAATTAAAGGGTATTTAAATATACGACCGAGTGCAATCTATGGTTAGCAGAGAACTAGGTACATATATGAAGCGTCGCATCGTACAGTGTGAACGCGCAAGCGCGCAATCAATCAGTAAGATTGAAAAACTTGTAAATCGAATCGAGAGTGAATTGGTTTCTTCCTGGTAACCACACTCCATCGTCACTCAACATCAGATAAGATGGCATTCAAATCTAAACCTATAATAGTTTAAAAACTCCGTTTTTCCTTCAGCTTCAAGCGAAAAATAATTATAAGTAATTTTAGTAATCTACGACCGTATCTCCGTATCGGGAATATGTATGATTCCACAATAAGGCGCAGTGACAAGTGTATCAATAATTGTTTGTTTTACATTCCGCCCCGGCTGCGCTCGCCGCGCCCTAAACTCGACACCTTATGAGGCTGTTCTCTTCTTAGGACTTGCGAACACGATGCGGGTTTCGGAGCGACGGCATTGCGTGCAAATTCTTTATGCTTGCGTAATTTGTAATAGCCAATTTTTGGGTTGGTATTGTAGATGTGTGGCAAGCAGAAAACTTGCCACACATCTTTTCTATTATACCCTAATACGGAGCTGTAGACCTGCTGGTGAGTAACTTTTGTAAACTAGAGTTATGACAACATCTAGAGCGATCAGATCAAAATTGAAAACTGGAACAGAGCGCCTAAGATACTGGATGACATAGCCTATTAGTAGGCTCAATGAAACCAATATCTATATTCATTCATTCATTCATTCATTGATAAAAGAAAAATGACTAAATATTAATTATGCTTGAAAAATTTATTTATGATCTCTAAGAAATGTTATTATTGCAATTATTATTAATAATTATTATTGAAAGTTTGGATATTAAGATAATTGTTGGTTAATTACGTTGAAACGTTTGAACGGTTGAAATTTGTTAAATTATAGTTTGGTCCAACATAAAATATACTTACGCTGTTTTATCACGGGAAAATAACGGGGAGGGTAAAAAAAAAAAAAAAAATAGATTGAATGAAACATTTTAATCAAGTTTTTCATACCAATTTTACCGACTAGTTTCATTAATTGTTTATTTATATGTGCGATTAATTTATTTATGAAAATAAGTTAGTACAATAAGATATTAAATATTTATATTGCAAATTTTATTATTAACGTGGTAGTTCAGTAAAGTGAACGAGATACCGCAGCCTGCCACTGGTCCTTCTGTGGCCAGGCCCTAACCCCCGCTAACAAGCGCCCGGCGCTACAGGAGGCCGCATCCATACGCGATGCTAATCGCCCTGTCCGTAAGTTCTGGACGTTTTTAATGCGACCCAACATGCTGGTAATTATACCCTCGGAACGGGAGACGGACCTCTCTGGAATGTTGGTATGTAGGCGGTCGCTTGCCCGAAACTCACAACTCCATACGACTGTGATGACTAAACTTGTGCAATAGATAAAATAATATACTTCATTATTCATCTGAAACCTATCGACGCAAATTTTAAATTAATTAATGGGCTACTCGCGTATGATATTATCGGGAATTCTTGACCATTATAGTTTCAGCCGTATTCAGCGGTCAAAAGACGTCTAGTCTAGTCTAGAGTTGTCTAATATAAATAATTTAATTTTCTCATAAATAAACTGACTTTAATTTAAAATTATATTCAGACACTCGATTAAATTTCATAATTTTGTTAAATTTACGAAAACGTTGTCCAGGCAAAGTATTGAAAAAAATAGTTTTTGAAGATGATGTACCAAAAACTGAAACACAGTAATATTACCAACCAAATAAAAAATCATTATCATAATCACGTTACATTTTTACTTAAAAAACATACAACCGGAGCGACAATTTATACTTTTTTAAATAGCTTTTAAAATAATGTACATACTCTATTTTTTTCACTTGTGATATGGTTGGAAAAGTTTGATCAAATACCACCAGTTTCAACCGCAATCTGCGGTCAAACGATGTCAAATTTTGAAATTACGAACTATACGACAGAAAAAAGAGCAGGATGGTGTCAGATCATGTATTGTATATTTTGAACCAGTTAGCTGTTATATTACTCATAAATCCATTGTTATGATACATAGAAACACTCAGATAAACCTTGAACAAATAGCTGAATTTATCACACAAACATTTGTCATAGATGTTAACCAAACCAACGACCTACAACCCTGCCGGCAGATTTACAACCATCCGAGCCACAGAGCCAGTTGAACGTGTAAAGTTGTCTTCTTACGATAAACAGACCCCAGAGCATAACATTCGATATTAGATCATTTGGTTAAGAAGTAAGGGATTTGAATATTAAACCTGTGGGTTTTAGTTTCCATTTAAACGAAGGAAATTAAAACCCATTGCTTCGAGACTTGCCCTGGACTAGTTTGATCATTTACATATTAATTTTCTGTGATGGACATGTAGTACACAGTCAGTGACACTGAACACAAACTACAACATTATACAGCTAATTAAACATTGAGTCGGACTGGACTGACTATATCAAACGTGAGTTACCCGTGCATTCATTTAAAAATAATTAAAAATGCTTGGGAATAAATGAAATACTTGCACTTGTAACTTTTTAAAAGAAACTTAAGACAATTTATCTCTACCTTGGGGTAGAATAGAAGGCGTAAAGCCCCACTAACCTGTAGGTACTTACTAAGGAAATATATCCGCGCATCCGTAGATCCATACCTCAAAATATTTGATATGCCTGTATACACTTCTTTAGATACTTTTGTTGTCTATGAATTAGGTGGGTACTAAGTGGTTCTAAGTGATGTTTTTTGAACTAATTAAATTTTATTTCATATCTTATGTTTGAGTTGCTCATATCATGCGCGGTCCGAAGGGGAAGGGGGAAGGGGTCACAGGGAAAATGACTGCCCCCCAAAATCGTATACGTTAAACTAAAAATCTAAAAAAGTTAAGAATATCTAATAAGACATAGACTATTTTTTAACGCGGGAAAACCACTGGAACGGGAACTACGCGGGTAAAATCGTGGGGTGCTTCTAGTAAAGTATTTTTTACTCGGTACATTGTATTTCTACTGGTTCCCCCCCTTCCAAATCTGAGGCCGCGTACAGATGACCCCCTCCAAAATTCGAGGCTGGGACCGCGCCTAGCTCGTATGACTTATATTATAAAAACACGTGTCATAATGTCTAGGATCCAATAAGATACACATTAAAAATTCACGTCATATAAAATTTCCCAGCCAGTACTTAATTATTGAAATTCCAATTCCAATAACTTTCCCATCAACATTATGACCTTACGATGTTTTAATACAACAACTTCATAACAGAAGATGTTAAACTTACAGCCGTTTGATTCAGAAGTAACGACCATTGTTACTAACAAAACAATCTAATTAATTTGATAAAGTTTACAAGCAACAATAACATAGAAATATGGGTCTGTTTGACCCCAATCACGCGTGGACCACCCGTGTCATGCCTCTACCAACTACCATGTATAACGTAGCTATAGATTTATTAACAACAAGAGACAGTTATATGTAAAAAAGTACGCAATAGTGGAAATAACGTATTCAAAATAACGTTTGAGAAAGCCATTAAATGGTACTCGCTATTTATTAATATTTTTTGACCACCAACTCGATTGTTGGTTGGCGACAAAGTTGAGGACGAAACACGCAGATAGGTGTTTATTCACTTTAACTTTGAAAGAATGGAGTCCTATTTTTAACCGACTTCCAAAAAGGAGGAGGTTATCAATTCGATCCCTATGTTTTTAAACTTTTTTTATGTATTGTATACCTGATTTCTCGAGAACCCCCGTACCGATTTATGTCCGGATGGGTAAGGCACTCGAAAGCGAAAAATAAATATACATTATTATTACAAGTGCTACTCACTCATTTATGTATTTGAAGTCGGTGCTAGTCAGGCCAAAAATACTATGTAGGCACGTGGTAGGTAGGCATATCCACTACCTGTTAGACTTGACTAGCACCGACTTCAAATAGATGAGTGAGTAGCACTTGTAATAATGATATTAATTTATTTTTCGCTTTTGAGGCGTCGTAGTCAGTTTAATTTTTATACGAAAATAGTTTATTATCGGTAATAGGTTGGTATTTGACAACTGTCTCACTTGACGTTTAACAACGATGTGCTCAACGATGGAGAAGCTAACCCAGCTCTAGTCTCAAGAAACCGATTCACTCTCGACATCCAGAACCATCACGGAAAGCCCTTTCAGCAAAAAAAAACACGTAAGTATTTGTATAACATGTTTTATTACGAAAGTGGAGTCAACCCTTTCCATTCGAGTCGTTGGTACGTGAACCATCAAATGATGTCACTTTTTTGAGCTAGAAATAGTTTGATAGAAGGTGTTTCATGGAAGGAGTTCAAAAGGATCCAGAGAGCTGGATTTTGTACTGTATGGATTAGAAACGATATAATAATACTTTATAAGTTCATCATGCTATGTTTAGAAATAGATGCAAAGTACGAGTAGGTATCAGAACATATTATTTTCTCCCTCTAGTCAGTAGCCCCAACCTAGTCAATGGTAAAGAAGAATTATTGCTACAGTTATGATGTCGATCAAATATGAACGTTCATCATATAAAATGTTTCCTTCCCAAGGAAGTATTATCGTATCGGCTCATCACTATCACTAACTGACCAATTAGCAAGTCGTCCAGCCAGCCCGCGCCTGCGCTGTTTGCCGACTTCATTAACTCCTGCGCAGGCTTGGTGGCACTGCGCCGGCGTCAGATAGAACGCTGTTTGGACCAGTGCGGTGTGGGTTTTGAGTGGTCGATAAGGGCGCTACGATACACATTGACATTTTAAATAAAAAGTAATTTGATTTCTATTAGACCGAGCCTTGAATGAGCTTTTTGGGTTCTTGAGGGCGGCTAAGTACTAGCTGTTCCGCTTTCCAATGTATATTTATTTTAGTTATCATCGAGTAAAAGACGTTTCCATTTTGCTTCAATGTTCCAGAGGATGTGTATCCTATTTGTTGTTTCTTTGATATGTGAGTTAATTTTGAACTGACTTCTTTTGGCGCGCTACATACAGGCTGTGAATTGATTTCTAGCGTCACGCTCAGGAGTGATAAGAAATCTTCGGTTAAACTCGGGACCATGGCCATTGGCTACCTGAAAATGCATCAGCATTTCCCATCTTGGTCGTTTAGAAATGCTGACACATTTCTAGATGCCAATGCTCATAGCCGTGCGCTCCGGTTTCACGTTCCGTTTTCCGTAGTTTCCAAAATAAGCTATGAAATTCTAGCGGCAGTTCCTATGACTGCCATTTTTTTCTCTTTTATTATTCAAAACTAGCGCCCCGCGGTTTTACCCACGTGGTTCCCGTTCCCGTTGATTCCCTGATTAAAAAATGAAAATGTGAATTTAGAAAATGAAATTCCCTGTTATCTTCCAGACTATGATCTACCTGTGTTCCAAATTTCAGCCCGATCCGTTCATACGCTATGACGTGATTGAACATCAAAACAAACAAACAAACAAATGGAACGAACATCCAAACATTGATAATATTGGTACGAAATAGGATTAATGGTTATTTCCATAGATCTTTGGCGTATCTTTCTTTTGGTGCAATTATTGTTAGAGACAGTAATACACAAATTCAAATCGCAGACCAAGGCTAGTATGTATGGAGCTATACTCAAACAAAGCTAGTAATTTAAATAAACAATTCTAATAATGCATTCAGAATTATTTTTTTAATTTCTCGAAAGATGACAGACGACAATTTTTAATGCGCCGCATTTAGCTTGAAACAAAATAAAAAAACTATGTACGGTAAAAATGTTTTTTTTTTCGAAGACACAATGAAATCTTTTCGCATTTAATTTTACTTGGTTGTTTTTTTTGTACGTATGTTACGATAGCTCCGCCAATTGTGAGTTGATTTTGAAGTTTTTTTTTCGTTTGGTGGATAATAATGTTTCAGAGGTGGCCTTAAATCAATGATATCGGAATTTATGTGGCGGTTTTCGAAATATTAACAAAATTAAAATTTGCTTGTCTTAACCTGGACGACGTAGGTAATCGTACTCACGGTAGTAGAACAACGGTTAACAAAACTTTTGATGCCTAAACTTTTGTTTTACGGCAATATGAGCTTTTTTTGTGTGAAAGGTCATATTGTATATTATGTAAGTTGGCGTTAGGTGGTTTCTAAGTTTCTATTGAACCTATTGAACTTTGCGCTAAAGCTGGCTCAGATCCTCACTGACCTAAGCTTACATACATAAATAGATTCGCACATATGGAGAGTGCAACCAAAAGCAAACATTATGGGTCATATGATACAGCAGGAGACCTATGTAGGATGATAGAAGGGTACAAAGTAATAACATTGAGCGCTATGCCGTCACTTTAAGCCGTCCAACTGAGTGCAGTTGAAGAGGGGGGTTCTAAACGGCACGGCGTTGTGGAATAATAGATTAGAAGAGGTAATGAAACTAGAAAAAATATAAATTTTAAAATTTTAAATTAGTTTGTGAAAAAAAAACATGATTTTCCGACGATTTACAGAGTAAATTTGGTCATTTGATTATGGTCGGCTTTGGTTCCATACAGTTTCAATACCTCTTCTAATACATCATTTCGCAATGCCGTACAAAAATCATGCGACAAGGAGAAATGATCGAGGTTTAGAACCCCCCTCTTCAACTGCGCTCAGTTGGACAGCTTACAAGTGAAATAGCTTATATGTGTTCTTCCAAACTATAAGTTTGTTTTAACTGATTTCAACCCGATCTGTTCACACGTCATGACGACACGTGATTGATGAACAAACATTCAAACATCCAAATATCCAAACATTGACATTTATAATATGATAGTCTGATAATACGGTAGATATTTAAAGAGTACTTTTCAGCTTCATATAATAATAGTATAAATGTAAAAACGAATTTATAAAGCAAAAAACTTACTTTGACCTGCGCCCACGCACGTCTGTCGATAAAGCGGACACATCAAAAACCCATATCACACAACATACATATACATTATTATTACAGCCATAAACATTTGATTTCTTTTTGATAAATGAAAATGTTATCTAGATTTTTACCGAATCCATAATATCTATAAATACCAATGCTATAACTCAATAATTATGCAAAATAGCCGATTTATGTATAACTGTATATGTTTTATGATTCAATAAGCTATAATTTCACGTCATATATTTTATTGTGATCGTTAAAAATTAAATTATGTTTTGGGGGAAGGTGAGAAAAAAACGAACAAGAATCGAATACGTCACCTTGATGGACCGACTGATAGGTTTACATACCTATAACTAATTCCGATTTTGTGTATTGCTAGATAATGCTATTGTAATATGACTCGTTTGTAGTAAATCCCATAAGTGGTCATTTGCACTTTATTATCAAAATACTTGAACATCGCCGTAAAGCTGCTAGTTTAAGATTTTAAACGTTTTTTTTTTATTTCGGATCTGTATGATCTAATAAGTACCACTTTGCTCTTTCGGATGACACGTAGCGCAGACAAATAGATTCCTAGTTGATGTTGCAACGAAGAAGTTTAAATCCACTTTTGCAATAAGAACGTTTGCATAGTGGGTCAGGAAAAGAAAACAGAGGTGGCATAGCCCTTAGAAATTGGGCATAGGTACGACGTACAGTTTTAGCACAAAGCCTGATGCTGGTTTTCGTCTCTTTTGGTTCGTTTATTATCATACACGTCGCAATTTTACTTTGTTTTACGTTCATTTGTTTCTAACTTAAGTAGACTTCAGTTTAGTTTAGTTTGGTTCACGCACATCACGCAGGTGAAGTGCAGTTCGGTTGAGTTCATTTCGCTTTAGGTCACTTCAGTCAGCTTCCTTTAACTTCATACTATTTTCACTTTACTCAAAATTTTCACAATTATTGAAATGCGCCTGCAGGTCTGAACTCGTTTGTGGTACAGGACTGAGGCATACTAAAAGTAATGACCATGAAGAGCAGTCAAACCAAAAAGGTACGACAAAGATTGAATTACATTTGACCTCCACTAGATAGATAGAAAGAAGACAGAAAACTCTTTATTGTGATACAAAAAAAACAGAAATCTTATTGTAAAACACTTATGAACTTGCGACGCAAATGCCTGCATTATTGCAATCTCTTCCAGGCAACCAACTTAAAAGAAATTCGCCTACTTACAAAGTTAGGCGATGGGAGGTTACATGCGTCTTTAATACCACTAAATTCTATGACAGGTTTACCTCGAGATAATGATGATTAGAGAGCTCCGAGTGACCTTCGGGTGCAGGAGGGCGGCGCAGGCGCAGGGCACGACGATCGCTCGCAGATCATGAATAAGTCATTAAACATCTGTTACGATGAACCGGTGACCTACGAGGATGTCTCTGTGAACAGTCACACAAACAAATAAACTGGTCGGGATTCAGTTGTGTGAAGCAGAGCGTTTCAAGAAATAGCATAGCGAAAATGTAAGTCTAGCATGGAAGAAACGGCAATTAAATTAAAAATATTTATAAAAAGAGGTAGTCACAGGGACTGCCGATAGAAGTCAAAACCTATAGCTCAGAATTTGATAGCTCACTTTGGAAACGACGCGGGTGAAACGGGAGGGTGCTGCTAAACTGGAATAAATCTTTTATAGCATTGTCGTCTAAATAAGTCTTCTAGACTGCAAATGCTAGCTCATGAAAAATCTGTGTGTGGTACGCCAAAAGAATTTGCACTTCAAAAACATCTGATATTTTGTAATGGCGTGCATCTTGAATTTAAAATTTGTCATAATGCATAGTATTCTTCTAGTAAGCCCCTAATTACAACATGCCTATTTATTTTTTTAAATTTCTTTTTTCACAAATGAGACAGTTGTGAAAAAAATGCTCTCCGCCATTTTGTGGCAGCAGCCATCTTGGACGATTTTTTTATTTTTTTTTTATTATTATGGCGCGGCACTCTCCGTGTCCTCTGGAAATTAAACGTGAAGTATTATTAACTAACGCTCCTTCTGAGCTAGCACAAAACTGGTTACGTAGTAGAGGACACATGACGCCAACTGGTATGTTTCCCTTAAAAACTAATTTCAGTGTATCGAATTTGGGTGTCGGTGCGCATGCGCATCGTTATAAAATCACTCTTAATTTTTTCCTAGCACGTCGCGCCGTAAGATGTAGAACTTCAGTAAAAAGCCGGTTTTGTATCAAATACCCGACATCATAAAGTTCCTAGTTCTGCCCTGAACCATCAAGTAATGCAGTTGTAAGACGGGCTAGTAATATTTGATCGTATTTGGTAAAGAACGTGATATTACTCGTTTAAACTTTACAATCGACTCGATATTTACCGTCAATTCACTGAAATATCGAATCATCGCTGTGTTTGCGATTACTTTGTATGATACGACGAAATATTGGAGTATTTATGCTAATAGTCTCGCTAAATACCGCGATTACAAAACCTAGCATTATTAATAAAACTTGTGATACTGTTGAAATATTACAACAGTCATCGTCATCTAGCTTGATGAGCAGCATGTTAACACGGATGTCCTTTTAGTAACGTGTCGCTTTCCTCACGATGTTTTCCTTCACCGTCTCAGCCAGTCTTGAACACATACTCTTACAGCGTCATCAGCTTACCCTTATCCAATCATGAGGGGTCGGTACAATATAGCCTGTATTCGTCTACTCCTGGACATAGGCCGCTCACATAATACGCCACTCAGCCCAATTCTCGGTCTTCCGTTTCCAAACGCCAATAGCCGCCTTTCGTATACCGTCACTCATACGAAAGGTGACTTCGCTTATCATCACCCCATCTAGTCTCAAGGCGTCCTACGCTACATTTACCGATTCGCGATCTCCGCTCCAGAAACCGTCTACCTTACCGGTTATCGGTACAATACCGAAATTTTGGCATCTAAATATATCCTATGTATTTTTTGTACTATATTTTATGGTTTGCACTTGACTGTTATCTCGCCTGGTCTACGATGGATCGCAATATAACAAATTGACGAACTCTCGCTTGTCAGTTTTGTTTCTTTGACTTCGTTTGACGTCACAGACGTAGAAAATTTCTACGGCAATTTCGCCTTACATCAATAATTTTAAAGGTTTTCGTCTAGGGCAGTTAGAGTTTGGAATACGGAAGGTATGGCACCTAATATATTTTTATAAATATGAATAAATAAATAAATAAATATTAGTGGACATTTCACACACAACACCATCTCGCCCCAAACTAAGCAAAGCTTGTAATATGGGAGCCAGATAGCTGATATAATACTGATATATTTTTAAATACATAAGTACTTATTATACATAGAAAACACCCAGACACAGTACAAATATTTGAATTCATCACTCAAATATTTGCACTGGGTGGGGATCGAACCCACGACCCATGGCTTCGCAGGCAGACCTACTACCAACTAAGCCACCAGGCCAGCCATTATGAGGAATATGTCAACATTAAGGAATCTGGGTGACGAGCGCAGTGCAGTGCTAGGTAATGATTTGGACTCTTCATGTTCCAATAGCTGCGTGTCACTGTGCTGTTATGTGTCAGGCATGTTGCTTACCATCAGGCACATGTCCTGATCGTCTCGTCACTCTTTATTAAAAAAAAAAAACATTTACACATCATAAGCACTATAGTAAACATTCCCACTGCTGGGGCTTTGGTAAGGACGGTAAGGAGAGAGTCCAAGCAATATTCCTTCAAGGTGGCTCAGTGCGGGTTGGTAGTTGGCGTATTACCTCGAAAGGTTTATGCAACATGCCGGTTTCCTCACGATGTTTTTATGTACCTACGATAATGTTTTTTTTTGATAAATAAAGAGTGACGACACGAGCATGACATCCTTCAATCCGGAACAGTGTAATGTTTGCACATTACTGCTTGCACACCTGTACTTGAAATAGTACTCAGAGGTGCAGACGGGATTCGACCCTACTACCTTACGATCGAGAACCTCGCGTTCTAGCTTCTAGAGCATCATTAACACAATTAGTTCTAATTAAAAAAAAGACAATTAATTTGTGTTATCAAGCATTCAATTAAAAGAATAGTCTCATTTACAAGTAAAATTTAATTACCGAGACCAACGATATCTTCACTTTGACTTATGTCTACTGAGAATAATTAAAATTTTAAATCGGAGAAAACTTTGTGAAGAGAATATATTCATCATCTGTTAATATCTTGATTACTCTAATCGTCCATGTGATAAGGTTGGCTGGAAAAACCTCCTCCGGCTGGTGTATTTTTAGATTAGCGGCATAACTTGGGAAAAGTCATGTGCATGATTTGGGAAAGACAGAGGTGTGCGTGGGTTTTTTTAAAAATAAATATTGGTGCACAATTCACACACAAGACCATCTGACCCCAAACTCAGCAAAACTTGTACTATGGAAGCCAGATAGCTGATATAATACTTATCTCATTCCTTTAAACGACCAATTCTTGGAGTTATATATATATATATATAGAATCTAAATCTCGGAAACGGATCGAACGATTTTCATGAAATTATATGTATTATCGTCCCCGAAATCGAAATCGAATCGAATCGAAAAATCTAAATTATATATAAATCGATCTAGCTAGGTTTTATTTAAAAAAACGCGCCGTTTTATGCGCGTTTTTAGATAATGAAAAACTGTTACATAAAGATTAGAATGCGGCGGTAAATTTCGCGACGCCGCGCGACAGTATATTCGCTCAGTCGGGAAGATGGGCGGTTATAATATGGTAGGTCCGGATTAGGATCCAACCGGCCACCCTTCTTTTTTTTAAGTATTTTTTTTTTGGAGAAAATCAGTATGTATCTAAGAACCGAGCAAAGCTCTGTCACCCAGGTACTATAGTTTTAAATATATACTTATTATTGGAACCAGGGACTCCAGATCTGCAGCTGTTGTTCACCCGACTAGACGAGTCGTAACTTTATTAAGTTGCAATTTGTTCTATCGATTGCAACATAATTTAATTATCTCCGACTTTAATATAATCCAAATTTCATTAGAAGCTACTACTATGTCGTCTAGGTAAATGAAAGAATAATAGCATTTCAAAAATCGCTTCACTGATTTCATTAAGATTTATATGAGAACACCTACGAAATATGATGATCTACCAAACAAATAACGAACCATCAAAATCGGTTCACAGCTGGCGGAGTTATTGCATAATTTACATATACAAAAATAAATAAATATTGGTGGACAATTCGTACACAACACCATCTGACCCCAAAACCAAGCATAGCTTGCAACATGGCCGCCAGATAGCTGATATAATACTTATATAGCTGTAAACACATACTTATTATACATAGCAACACCCAGACACAGTACAAATTTTTGAATTCATCGCACAAATATTTGCACTGGGTGGGAACCGAACCGACGACTCTCGGCTTCGCAAGCAGAGTTACTACCCACTAAGCTACGAGCCCAGAAAAAAAATCTGCTATCAAATTGAGAACCTCCTCCTTTTTTGAAGTCGGTTAAAATACAAGAGTACGAGAGTACTTGAAGAGATTGCTCTCAGCAATAAGGCCGCCATTTGTGGCGTTCATAATTGTGTGTTACTGTATTTTTTCTATTTTGTGTCACAATAAAGAGTTATCTATCTACTTCAAGCTGACTTTATTATGGTACACCGATTCACGAGCAATAAACTAGGGAATGTATCATCTCCGGACAGTTATTGCTTAATGCTACAAAGTAGAGTTGTCGAACAACCTCCATACACACATATCGATGTAAATGCATAAAATTAAAAATCGAATCGGCTGGCAATGAGTCGTGGCTCTGTGGATTGGTTCCGTACATTATATTTTATTCAAAAATATATTTGGCATTGTGTTTAGGAAGAACTATATTTTTTGTATATCGAAGAGTGTGCAACTGATTTGCATGATCTAATAGCACCTTGCCTTTTCTTCAAACGGATTGCTCGTAGCTCGAAAAAGTAACATCGTTTCATGGTTGAAGTTCCCCAGACTCAAACGAAGTTGACATTTGTAATAACACCTTAAAGCACGTGAAATGCGTTGCTGGATTGGGTTTTCCCGATGGTTGCAATCTGAGTGTCTTCAAATCGTTTAGATAAGCACGCTCTATCATAGACCGCATCGTTGCTTAACATCAGGCGAGATAGCAGTCAAGTGTAAACATACAATTGTTAAAATAATGACAGTCATAGGAACTGCCGATAGAAGTGAAAAAAGGTCGACTCTGCCAAAAGTTCTACCACTACTAAAATAACACACAAATGTGCCACAAACTGTGTTTACTAAATTGCGCCATACATTGTACTTCAATAATAAAACATATGTGAGCTCTATTTTAGTGGAAATAAATAATGTATTTCACTGTCATTAGAAGCACGGATCCCTGAAAGCAGCGGGCCCGGTGCCCGCTGACCCCGGGTCTCGGCCGCGGTATTAATTACGGGCCGCGCCATTTGCGGGGATTTCACTTGCGCTTGCGCAACTCTGTGACGACACGCGAGGAGACACGCGCGGTGAACCTAGTGCACCTTTCTTTATCACTAACTAGCGATACGCCCCGGTTTGGCCCGTGGTAGACTATAAATACTCGTAGTGTTCAGGGCTCATGTACACATCCAACGCTGAAACAATTTTTGAAATCGGTCCTGTAGTTTCTGAGGTTAGCGCGATCAAACAAAAAGCCTGTCCAGCTATAGAATAGTAGCATCGATATAAACCAATAGATGTGCCCTGAGGATGAGGATGTGCTGTGGTTCTACTTATTTTGGTCGCTGACAACGAATAGTGATAGGTAAAAACGTCCGGCGTTCACTGCTTCCTGCAATCGACTAAAACGGAAAGAGTGAGCTTACTCTTCCCAACGATGACACGGTTCCGTGCGCCTGAAGTTTGGGAGGACGCATTCATTGGTTTATATCGATGATTAATATACATTCCATACAATTTTATTTCCAGACCTGGTTTCAGTTTTGACCCATTTAGCCATTGCGTCGTGATGGAGCAACTAATATTAACATCCACAATTTTAGATTTATAATATTAGCAGGATTTTATATCGAAGTTTTCATGCTCTAATACTATGTGATAAGGTGACATTATGAACAACACTTTTGTCCATAACCATTAGTTACCATCAGGCTTCCCTTCAGCGCGCATCATTGGATTATTTTCTTACAAAAATATTCCTAACTTAGTCACTAATGCAGCAGAAAACCATTCATCTGGAAATAAATACACTATGATTTAATGTGCGTATAGAGTACACTCCGCGAGGCATAAGCTGAGCTTTGCATTTGTGTGAGTGTATATGGATAGTGTAGGTGTGACAACCGGCCTTAGGCGCGGCGCCATTCTGTCTCGCCGCGCTCCTGCCTGATTGGTGATCACTCACACTAATGCAAAGCTCAGCTTATACCTCGCGGACAAAATTTCAAGCTCCTGCCTGATTGGTGATCACTCACACTAATGCAAAGCTCAGCTTATACCTCGCGGAGTGTACATAGGTATACATAACCTCAAAGTTTTCTCACGGTGTCTTCTTTAACGGTAGAACTGAAGAAATTATGATTCTCGAAGAAAAACTGTCGCTGGATCTCCCCGGAGGTTGATTTATGTAAACGGCTCGGCGTTTCGCGATAAACATCAATATCTCTTTTAATTGTTACCAATATTTCACCCTTGACGCCGACCGCCATTATTTTTCTGCCCCAAAATGATTTGTGGCGCCACATACACAGTTTCTTACGAAAAACCGTGTTAATACACGATAAATTGCACGACGCACTTGCACGTGTAGAAACGACAATTACAAACTGAAATATATCGTACTACATCGACATAAAATTTAACTTTGAATGTCTTCACTTGACATGTGGAGTACATTATTTTGACTTTTGAAAATAGACGTGTGTTATGAAAATTGTGCTTTATTTCCCAAGAAATAAAGTATAAGATTGTGTGTTTGTTATGAAGTTTCTGGTGTGTATGTGGTTATGTTCAGATGTCATACAGACGTAAATACCTACAGTGTGATCTATGAATGTTGTCGCAGTAAATCAGGGGCCCGCTGCGCGTGCGCCGCGCTGCGTTCATTATTTTTATAACAGCGAGTCCTGAGCTCGGACGCGAAAAGTTAGGGCGTGAGACAGGAGGCCTCTGTGACCTGTTGTAGTTGGTCACTATAAACGTAGGTACTAGATAACGACATAAACATGTCCTAACAATATTATAATTTCCTGAGCTCCACAGTGTTACTAGCGTACTTCTCGTTCCCATTTTTTAATGAAAACTTCTTTTGGCGCGCTACAAACAGATTTTTCGTGGGCTGTGAATTGATTTCTAGCGTCACGGTCGGGAATGATTGGGTAAACCATGGCCATTGGTCATCTAGAAATGCATAATGTTTAAATAGTACCTACGGGGTTTAATCACGAATAATTAATTGTATAAACATCTTGACGTTTCGGCAGCGTTACAACCGCCGTGGTCTCGAGAAGATAATTACAAACCTTATTATTAGGAACATAGTTTATTCTAAATTAAGAACACCATTAGTCCATAAATAAAACAGCTATGATCAGTCTACAGCATTATATTTCGGAATCAGCCCTTCATACCAACTTATTCATAGCTGCCTCGTACAGATCAAGTAGTACATTTCGTACTACAATTAACAAAAACGCTTTACAGTACCTTAAAATCAGTAACAGATGTACAATTATCACTTTTTACTTAGATATTTACTTATTACTGGTTACGAGTACTTTTAATTTAAACCTTTCGTTTAGACTTGCTGCCGTATATGACTTTTTTATCAACATGTTCCCAAGAGACCAACGTGAGCTTCCTAGTTTCCCGCCAAAAACTATCGCAGCCCACAGACTACAAACAAATCATATTCACCCGGAATTTTAAGGTTGCTATAGAGTGCATTACGGTATTCTTACTATTCTTTAAATACCAACTTATATGAATTGCTAGTATTGCTGACATTATTAATTATAAAAATTATGTGTTCAAATCGCGAAAGTTTAAAAACAATATCTAGAAATGTTATTTCCCATTGGCCTTCTAGAAATACGTCAGCATTTCTAGATGGCCATGCTCACGGCCACACCCTCCGGTTTCAGCCGCATAGTTTCCAAAGTAATTAAAGTCTGAGTTTAAAGATAGGGCAGGGTTCCTCTAACCTAAACTCACTAACCCTACGCACACGCGGAGAGCATAGGTAAATGGAAACATATATTTATGAAGAACTGTGTTTGAATAACACATGGAATTTTTTAAATGAAATAAATAATTATTGTAACAGTAACTTTGTTCAACATTGAGTGTGGTGAAGTACTGCCTGATATCGGATTAATCGGAATCTCGAACAATCATAATCATTTTTATTGACATTATGTTACAATTAAATTAAATTGCATTTAATTAATTAACGACTACAAAAAAGGAGGCGTATGGTTTTTGTTGTTTTGTATGTTTTTTTTGTATGGTACATACATATTAAGCGATAGCTCCGCTAAGTTTTGTCTGGTAGTTTAGAAGTGGTGCTTTATACATACTCGTAGATTTTATTGAAATCAGCGAAATTCAGAAATATCAATAAAAGGCTTAAATTGGCTTACCTTTACCCGGACAACGTAATCGCAGATTTAACAAAAAATAATTGGCAGTCATAGGAACTGTCGACAGAAGTGAAAACTTATAACTCATAATTTGATGGCTTAGGTACTTTGGAAACTACGCGGGCGAAACCGGAGAGTGTGGCCATGGCCATTGACCAACAAAATGCGTCAGAATTCCTAGATAGCCCCAAGTTTACCCGAAAATTTCTTTCATTTACGAACTTGACGCTTTAGGTCAATTCACAGCTCACGAAAAATCTATCTTTGGTGCGCCAAGTGAAGCTATCGCTTCAAAAATGTTAACCCTATTGATCGCCGTTACGAGTATTACCTTCGTAAATAGCATTATGATTCTAAAAAAAACGTATTGATGCAATTCGTGGGCAGACACCTAATCTGTGGGTTGTAATGAAGCGCACTGGAAAGCTTGACCTGCGCGCGCGCAGGTTGTAATTAAGCGCGCGGTGAGGTACGGCGCATTGTGAACACTGCGCGCGAGCGGCGCGGAGCTAGCGCGCTGGATGTGGCGCGTGGCCTAGGTCAGTTATCACACACATTCATGTATTTAAATGATCTAATCAGCGCCAGTAAACCTCGTAGAGGTTTGTCTTAGTCTTAGTTTGTCTAATGACCACAAAAGTTGATTTATTTGTATGCGAATAAATATTACCAGCGCACTAAATTTAATGTCCCCACTGCAAGAACACGGGGCTTTCTTTCACAAGGAGAGAGACAAGATCATTATACCCCTCTCGAGCCCAGTGCGGGTTGATGGATGTTACCTAGTACCTACATGACTTTGTAAGAGTTAAGTAAGTTTTTTTACTTTCATAGATTTACACCTAACCACCATCTCGCCTGATGTTAAGCGACGATGCGGTTAATGTCAGTTTCCTTCACCGCTTTTAAGTTAGCGGTATTACTTCGAGAATAACGACCAATTATTTTTTATACAACTTACAACAAATTTACCTTATCACGCTATAATTTCTCCGGAAACATTACCGTTCAAACCGGAACATAGTAATGGTAAAACATTACTACTTGGCTGTGGAGAATAAATTTTGACGAGTAAAGGAGAGTTCTTGAAATTACGGCTGGGCTAGTAAGTTACGGTTGATCTAGTCGGGAGTCCGGTGACTGCCGTTCCGAAGCCCGGGTCCGAACTCTACGCGCACCATTGCGTTTTCGAAGTCATGTGCGTAATGTCGCCAATTTCAAAACGACGAAAGACTGAGAAGCAATATACCTAGCAATATACCTAGAATCTTTCGAACTTATGTGTTATCTATTAACCCACACTGGGCCAGTGTGGTGGATTATGGCTTTGACTCTTTTGCGAGAGAAGGCCCCGAGTCCCAGCAGTGGGAACGTTTAGTGGACTGTTTGCTGAATTACTTTTGACTGGCCTCGTGGCTTAGTGGCTAGTAACTCTGCTTGCGAAGCCGAGGGTTGGGGGTTCGATTCCCACCCAGTGCAAATATTTGTGTGATGATTAATTGTCCTGTATCTGGGTGTTTCAGTCTATAATAAGTATGTACATATATAAAACTATATAAGTACTAGCTGTACCCTGCCACGCTTCGCTGTGACACATATGTGACTGATGCAAAAAATTGATAAAAACAATCCTTGATGCAGATTATATATCATTCTAAAATTTCAGCTCGATCGGTGCAGAACTTTTTGAGTTTTTGAAGCGTACACAAACCAACATAACATTTTTATATATAGAGATTACATCAGCTATCTGCCTGCCATCTTACAAGCTTTGCTTAGTTTGGGGTCAGATGGTGTTTTGTGTGAATTGTCCAACAATTTTTATTTATTTATTTGTAATGCTCCTTCCAGCAGTCCCATCGCTGTAGGTCCGCGTGCGGAGATGAGCGCCTGTACGCGGGTCAAGGCTCTCCGCTCACATGTTCCAACAATATGCCTAACCTCGCGCGCAGCCGCCTTCCCGACCAACGCACCTAGCTCATCTATATATCATTAGCAAAAACTGGGGTTACTAATAATATACATACTTTACTTCAGATAGGATGATGACTGAGTTAAACGTATGGCATTCTAATTACATTTAGTTCGTCAGGAAAAGTATCGGACACGTATTTTCGTGGTTACTCAGTACTTACTCAGATTTTTCGTGGGCTTTAAGTGAAGCTCAGCGTCACGCTCGGTTATGAAAGAAATGTTCGGGTTAACTCGGGAATCACTTTTGTTTTTACTATATTCAATTTGCATGGAATCGTATTTATTTTTAATACAACACATACATTTGCAATGTCAAACTATACCATACATAAAACGCTCCACACACGACTCCTAAAATCAGAGGAAATGACGTAAGAGTAGTGGGGAGGAGCCTACATCGCACCATATGATTGGTGATTTATGGTGCGATGTAGGGCCTTCCCCACTAGTTTTACGTAATTTCCTCTGATTTTAGGGCTCGCGTGTAAAGGGTTTTACACGAGTCTTCTGATGTGGTTTGTATATCTATGAATCTAGAGTCAACAGGTCACTTTTGGTGCTCTTTGTAATTACAAATGTTGTAATTATAAAGCCAAAGCTCAGTCCGGTCCTTCAAGTCTTCGTAGATAGATAGATAGATTAACTCTTTATTGCACTTCACAAGTAAACAAAGTTACAAAAATCTACAAAAACTAAGAAATAAATAAAGTAACAATTGGCGACCTTATCGCTAAAAGCGATCTCTTCCAGGCAACCGCTGGATGGAAAAGGAGAAACGAAGAATAAGAAGACGGGGAAGTACAAACAATAAGTAGGTAAAAGATATTTAGAAATCTGTATAAATGAAAATTAACTTTTTAGCATACTATTATATTAAAATACACCTACATGTTAATAACTGTACATCCTAATACACAAATACGAATATAATATAAACTAATATATAAATATCATGTTTTACTAAAGGAGATATGGAATGAAATTGATATACTTAAATTATTTACGATTTAAATCAGAGTAGGTAATGACGTCAACTAAGTAAATTATAACGTAGACAGATAGTTCTGATGGATCAGCTGTTTGAAAACAGCAACTGACGGAGCTTGTCTAGTAGTTACAGGCAAAGCGTTCCAAAGCTCAACGGCTCTAAACGCGAACGATTTGCCGTAGAAATTTTCGCTGCGTGCTAATGGCGATTGGAGTGACAAGTTGTTCTTAGACCGGAGGGGCAGAGAGTGCGCATCGCTCCAGAAGGAAAGGTTTTTTTCAGTTCGGTCCCGCAGCAAATTCCCCCTCATCTCCTCCAATACTGTCGTTAGGAACTTCGTTCCAATACACAATAAAAGCTTGCTGATCGTTATTTAACAATTTCTAAAATAAAACCGTCAGATAGTATTTTCACTTTTATTATTTTTATTAAAGGGATGTGTGCAGATGACCCTAAGTCTCGAAAATTACCATGCATAAAAGTGGTCAACTGCGAGTCGGACTCGCCCATGAAGGCTTCCGTAGCAGCAAGTAACATAATATAAAAGTTCTTGTAGTTCGTTGTTACTTTAATCAGTGTTTTAACAATAGTCAATTTATGACGTATTAAAATAAAACTACTAACTAGATCTCATTCAAACCAATTTTCGTTGATAGTTTACATGGTAATGTAAATATAATGTACATCACTTACATACACTTTTCTTATTTCTGTCGTTCTCTTATTTTAGAAGTTACAGGGACACACACACTCAAACACACTTTTTACCACTTTGGAAGAGTCCCTCGCGCAAAGTATTCAATTTAGCAAAAAAAAATTTTAGAAACCTCAATATCATTTTTGATGACCTATCCATAAATAAATAACCCACACGTACGGGTTTGATAAAAAAAATTTTGAGTTTAAGCTCTAAGTATGGGACACCCCTAAAATTTTATTTTGTTTTTTTTTTTCTATTTTTTGTATCAAAATCTTGATGCGGTTCACAGATTACATTTACTTACGAAGTTTCAATAGCTTAGCTAGTATAGTTTCGGACAAAAGTGTCTGTGACATACGGACGGACAGACAGACAGACAGACATGACGAATCTATAAGGGTCCCGTATTTTGTCATTTGGTTACGAAACCCTAAAAATTGTCCTTTAGACTATAACATGACAACAATTAACAGTAATGAACATTAACTCATTGAGCGTTGGAATAATTTGTAACTTTGCTTGTATTGGCGCAAGTTTGACTCTGCACGGGAATTGTACTGCTACAGAGTACAGACAAAAATAATTACCTACATATTCATTACCGAGTACATAAGTATCTATTTCAAGTTTTACTTCGATCTCACTGGAACGGTGTAAACGATTCGAAGGTTTTTTATTTCCATAACCATTAGGGTTGGTTTGAAATGCAACTTTTTTTTTTATCTGGGCAGAGCCTTTATTAACAAAACTAAAATACAATGAGAAATACACTACAATACAAACTTACCTAACTACTTACACTAAGCACACCTGAATTATCCATAGACCACTGTAGGTCTACTGATAATCAAGATGTTCAAAAAATGCAACTTGTTTCGATTTAAATATTGTTTACTTATTTCACAATATCCAATGACCAAACAGAAAGCATAATGCTACGAGCTACGACGCATTTTCTACCAGTTACACTCCGCGAGGTATAAGCTGAGCTTTGCATTAGTGTGAGTGATCACCAATCAGGCAGGAGCTTGAAATTTTGTCCGCGAGGTATAGGCTGAGCTTTGCATTAGTGTGAGTGATCACCAACCAGGCAGGAGCGCGGCGAGACAGAATGGCGCCGCGCCTAAGGCCGGTTGTCACACCTACACTATCCATGTACACTCACACAAATGCAAAGCTCAGCTTATGCCTCGCGGAGTGTACCTGCTACCTGCCGTGTGGCACGGCACATAAATGGTGAGTTAAAATATTATAATTTAATTGTTCGCAAAAAACTGACTTCACTACTCAGACACTCGACAAAATTTCGTATAATTTATGAAATCTAAGAAAATATCGTCCAGGGAGTCTACCGCCGAAAGAATAATGTCTTAGCTTTGACATTTCTCTCTCTCTCTTTTCTTTCCGCTTGAAATTATAGAGACCGCAATAGCAAAGCGTACCTAAAAACGTAAATAGTAAACTTCAAATTTTAGTTCTTTGATGAAATTTCAAAAACCCCCACACCGATTTAAAATGTATATGGGACCATGTATGGGAAGAATTATCTACCAAACCGATATACGAGTAAATAATCATCTAAACCGATTAACAACTAGCCGAACTTCACAAAAACATACAACCTAATTGAGAATCTGCTCCTTTGAAGTCGGTTAAAAAGCACCAGGTTTTCTTGTTATTGTTTGTGTGGTCAAATTGTGACGTGATACAAAATTTTACTCCTACTCAATTTTTTTACTTCTTGTTGTAAACGTCGGAAACTTCTGTCCTACTTTAACTTTACTCAACATATATCACGTGGTCTGTCGAGGATGAGGCTCACTCCAACCTTGGGCCAGTAACAAGACGACATTTAGACTTAACGATGCATATCGTTGGCTCATATATAATTGACAATACATTTTTAAATTATCCATTTGAAATAGAAAAATATAATCTACTTATCAGCAGATCTATTGTGCCTCTGTGTTCGTTGTAGTAGGTCCCGAGGCTGTAGCTTGGCTGTCCTCCCTTAAATTGGACTCTGTGCAATGGAGTTATGAACTAATGGACATCACAGTTATTGTTAAAAAATATAGCGCAGAGCTCCACGTTTATTCAATTCAATTCATTTATTCATACCATAAATTCATAAGAACACTTGGTAACGTCATTTACAAAAAGGCAAAGAATCTGTGTACATAATATGATAAAATAACAACGCCAAAAAGAATAAAGCAGCTGTAAAGGGGCCTAGTCAATTACGTGCAGCTGTAAAAAGGCTTTGTCGAAGACAATATAACAAATAATCAATACACACAGTATACAGATACTACATTAGTACAAACAATGTAACATCAAAAGTCTTAAAAATCTATTATTTTACCTTATTACAAGATTCTAATTTCGACACATTTCTCTTCCATACGTTACTATCTTTAACAAAGTCGTCTATATTATAATATGCCTTGCTCAATAGGTAGCTTTTTATTTCAATGTATTCACCAACACACCTGTTGCTGCGCGACTGTGTGGGTGAAGATGACAGACGCCTCAGTAGAAGATACCTACTTATTCACTCTGGCTTAGAAAAGATCTAGATTGTATCTCTCAGGGACCAACGAAGCTGGCAACTAATAATAAGTAATAATTTATTTCCAAAATTTAAAAACCTATTCCACTTTTAGCTATACATACGAGGGTCAAACTGAAAGTTCTTAGAAAATCAAAAACTGATTACATTAGCCAGTTATTAGTTTTATTATATCTTTTCAAAATATTGTCCATTCACGTCAATACACCGCTGCATGCTATGGAACCACTGGGAAAAGCACTTTGCCCACTCGTCCTTAGGGGTCTCTTCAATGGCATCGCGATACGCAGCCACCGCTTCTTCAGCATTCATAAACCGCTTTCCTTTAAGTTTTTCTTTAATTTTTGAAAATAAATAAAAATCACAAGGCGCGAGGTCGGGGCTATACGGCGGGTGACCCAGTAATTCAACGTTTGATGTCGCCAAATAGTCGATCGTTCGCTTGGCGGTGTGCGATGAGGCGTTGTCGTGGTGAAGGAGGATCCTACTGCGAGGTCGTTTCTCTCGAACTTTTTCCAAGACAAGTGGCAAACAATTGGTAGTGTACCATTCTGCAGAAACTGTTTTTGATCCTCTAACACAATTGTTGCGAAATTACTTATCCTTCCAAAGAACGAGGCCACCATTTTTTTCCCCGCACTTCGATCTCTCTTCACTTTAGTTGGCAACTCCTCGAAAGGAAACACCCACTGAGCAGATTGTCTTTTGGTTTCAGGATCATAACAGTAAATCCAGCTTTCGTCATCTGTAAGTATGTCGAACACAGCATTTGAGTCACCTCCGTTAAATCTTTCAATCATTTTACGGCACCAATCCACACGATGGAGTTTTTGAGCCTCAGTCAAATTATGAGGTATCCACCGGGCGCAAAGCTTCCTGACCGCTAAATGTTCGTGTAGGATTTTGTGCACTTGACTCATACCGATGCCTAAGCTTGTCCGAATCTGCTGATAGGTCACTCTTTTGTCAGTCTCTATCATACGCCGCACAACACAGATGTTATCTTCAGTCGTCGCCGTAGAAGGCCGTCCCTCACGTAAATCATCAGTGAGATTAGTGCGACCACGTTTAAACTCATTAAACCAGTTGTAAACAGTCGCACGAGATGGGGCTTCATCGTGAAAGGCCAATCGTAGTCTATCATAACTTTCTTGTTGACTTAAATGACATCGAAAGTCATAAAAAATCATTGCACGAAAATTTTCTCGTGTTAAATTCATGTTGACGTGACACAGACAATTTTCAATTTGCCGCCAAATCGTAAAACATATGACAAATGAATGAAGTATATACTCAGTAATATTGGCAAAGAGTTCTATTTTCAAATTATAAAATTATTTTTTTATTATATTGTTTATAAGTGGCCAGTTCTAAGAACTTTCAGTTTGACCCTCGTATAAAGAATGAGGGCCATACTACTGGTGGGTAACGTCCATGTATATGCTGCACAGCACTTCCATAAGCCATTCACGTAGTTCCTGTTTTCCTAACACTGTTGACATACACTATCTCCATGTGCTATCTCAGACTATAATCTATTTGTTTTCCAAATCTCAAGCCCATCCATTTAGGCGTTCTTACGTTGAGCCACAAGTTTCCAAACTACTCTAAATGATTTCCCATTTATAATATTTAGTAGTGGTAGGACTCTTGGCAGAATCCGTCTGGGGAAGTACCTCACCTTTGCCAGTTATTCTACCGCGAAGCAGTGCTCCGCAGCAGTTTTCCGGTTTGAAGGACAATGTTTCCAGATAAATTACAGGGCTTAAGAGATATAACATCTTAGATCTCAGGGTGACGGGAGCAGTGCAGTGCTAGGCAATGATTTAGACCCATGTTCCAATAGCTGCGTGTCACTGTGCTGTTATGTAGCAGATATGTTGCTTACCATAAGGCGCATGGGCTGCTCGTCTCGTCATACGTTGTTTAAAAAAATAGTATTTTTGTGAAAATTCTCATAATTCTGTTTTGTGAACATAATGAAACAAAGAGATTAGGCGAGATTGAGAACTATTATTTTACGTTCTGCAAACGAAATAATTGACTTTTTGAGAATGTCAAATATTTGCAAAAACATACAAAATA
Source organism: Ectropis grisescens (assembly GCA_017562165.1). Taxonomy (NCBI): domain Eukaryota; kingdom Metazoa; phylum Arthropoda; class Insecta; order Lepidoptera; family Geometridae; genus Ectropis; species Ectropis grisescens. The sequence goes on along the minus strand of CM029777.1, from coordinate 27,221,102 downwards.
CATCGCAATTGCGCCACATGTTTCATTTTGTCAGTTTTTTTTTTTATAATTTATAAGCATACCTACGTCCATGTTAATTATTAGACATATTCTTACCAACGATACGGTCCATGCTGGAGCGTGGTCACTTATAACAAACCAATTCGTTTTTGACTTGAAGACACTGAGATTGTGAAAATTGGGAAAATCCAAAGTGTTTAGATATACTACGTATAGAGTTGGCACAAACGCTTTACACCGAATGCACGGGTATCATCTGTCTTGCCTTGTCGCTCTTGTGGAAGTGTCATACTTTTGTTGCGCTACATCACTCTGTTGGAAAGTAAGCACGTCGTCATCTGCTTACGATTGACATAAAGGAACCGTGCGGATAATCTAGCTCTATACGTAGAACATGTGTGAACTCTTTGGGAAAATCCCACAAACTAGACTCTCTTATTATGAAAGTGCATGAAACTAGTGTAGCAAGACTAACTTACGAAGACCAATTAGGTACATTACTGAATTGAGATGAAACACTAAATCCCCCAACACAAAACATGCCTTTCTGTAGGATGCAGGCTCATACTCCGAAACTAAATTAATTATGTTGGTAGGTGCTGTAAATGTATTAAGTAAGTAATTAATTACAGTTAACAGTAATTATGTAATGTTAAGGCAATTTGTAGCTAAATTTAAGTTCCATGGACTGTTTTGAAATAATATTATTACTGGTACGTAGCCCCAAAGTAATACCTACCCAGTTGTTCAAAATGAATAATAAGGCCTATTCCGTCTAGTAGGTACACCATTTGCGTTGGTAGGACTCTTTGCAGACTCCGCCCAGGGAAGTACTACACCTTTGCCACTAATTCCACCCCCAAGCTGTAATGTGCAAACATCACCGTATTCCGGTTTGAAGGGCAATGTTTCCAGTTTAATCACAGACAACAGATTAAAAAAAACTTGTATTTTTGCGTGATGAGCGCAGTGCAGTTTTTAGTAATCGAACTCTTTATGTTCCAGTAACTGCGTGTCACTGTGCTGTTATGGGCAGGCATGCTCACCATGAGGCACATGTCATGCTCGTCTCGTCATTCAATATTTAAAAAAACTTGGAGACACCTAGGGGATTTAGAAAAGAAACAAAAACATCGAGTGCACGAATATTTTATTTTGTACGTCTTCTTGGAATGCATCCATTACAAACTTTGTTTATTTAAATAAAACACTCTATCTACATTAATATTATATACAAAGTCGTTGTTTGACGAACCGTTACATTTGAGTATAAGATTACGATGTAAGCGAACAATCGCCACATTGAGTATGAAGTAATATAAATGAATTATATTGAGCAAAACTAGGAATGTTTTTACAGTACCGAGTATCTTTTCATCGAGGCGGTTTGCCATTTCTTTATATATCTCTTAATATCTGTATAGTGAAACAAATTACGTTACCTTATTCATAAAAGTTCGATAAGTTGTATACAGATAAAATAGCTCTATGTCGAGTTTTGTCGGTCAGTGTTTCTCAAAGTTTTTTAACATGCGACTTCATTTTTCCGATTTATATAAGGCCAAAAGTAAATCATGGGAAATATCCCGCAAATGCATAGCAATTTCATTTTTAAATAAAACATTATAAATTATAATTGATAAATACATTTGATCTACTGATTGTTAAGATACATATAGTTTGTAAATTTTACCGAGATTTTGGCTTTGTATACATTGGAAAAAACGTAAATAGACAATATTATTAGTTAGATGGGTTAAAACTGTGTACACAACGTGGAGTGAGTGATGAAAGCGTTTTTTGTATCTAATAACACAAGCAGGACTACAATTTTAATGAATAACATCCTTACACAAAAGGGGTTTAGTATAAAAAAAAAAAAAATTAAAAATTAATTTAAAAAAATAAAGTTTAAAAAAATATACATTTGTATACTTATACATTATTGTAAACTTGAAATTGGAGTCAAATTCATAATGATATAGGTCCAACCGTTTCCGTATTGACTGGAAGTTAATAATTCTGAACGCTTATTCTAGTACATACAAGACTAGTCCGAATGCGTACTGAAGCTGTGTGTTATACAACTCCAGTTAATTCTTTAGGCTATTACAAAGATATGCGAGTATTAACGTTCTACTCTTGTACAGACTGGAAGAGGTAATAAAAAGTGATGTCCTATCTATACGTAATTAGTTGGACACGTTTGCGGTCTGGACGATGGAGGATATACGATTCCTGTTTGTATTCTAAGGGCAGTGTGAAAATACCAAGAGTGCGAAATTTTTTTCTTTTCTAAAATTTGCTTCGTTCTTCAGTGGGTTTGTACGCAACCACACTAAAACGATTCAGACTAAACTTACAATTATCTATTTGAGAAACACTGGTCTATTGTTAATTGCTTCATTTGGAAAACATTTAGCAACATCTTAAAGCACAGAGTACCTACGCGTATGACGCCTCATTCACGCTTATGAATAAGGCAATAGGGAGTGTTTGTATAAAAAATAAAATCACACAAGTGAACGTGTAAGAAATGGCAAATCATTACATTAAAAACAAAAATACAGTCAAAGGAGTGATTATTATACTTAAAAATACGCACCAAGAACATAAGAAAGCTTATCAAAGATAACAAACAAAAAATGTACAATGCACCCGAAATCAACACATTATGTTCACAAACAACGATTCAATCAAAAAATTCTACTAAATTGAATAAATTATATTCGAATTACTATAAAATATAATTATTTCGAAAGAAATGGAATGTGGCTATACCCGGTTGATTCCTTTACAAAAATATATTATAAAACCGCTAACTATACTTAACCTAACTCTTACACTATACAGAATAATTTATTTATTTACAGATCAATTTGTACAACCATCAACCGGGCCCGTCGAGTACCGATAACATTCACTAACTAGCTTAACTTACGTATTTGGATAGACTCTTTCAAGCGATAACAATTCACGAGTAACGTCCGCACTGAGCTTACTTATCTTAAAATCACAATCCGAATTACTGGCCTTCTGCGTGAGCGCCCGCGCCGGGCGGCGCCGCGGCGTCACACCTTGGTGGTGAGGTCGAGGGGGTGCAGCTTGATCCTCTTGATCTGGGAGTAGGACACGTCCTCCTCCTCGCTGGCGGAGCCGCCCGCGCTCGCAGAGTCCCCGTCGTCGTGATCGGGCACGATGACCTCACTGTCGTCGGAGCGCCGCCGCGCTGAACTCGACCGCCCATCGGACTTCACAGAGAGATCCATCGGGTTCTCCTGCAGCGGAGACTCCGACGTCCTCCGCTCGGCCGGCGGCGTCGGCACGAACTCCGTCTCCGATATTACTTCCTCCTGCGGTGTCGTCGGCGCCGACGCCCTCTGCTGCTTCAAGATCTCGTCCAGGAAAAACCGCTTCGACGTATCCGTGTTGTGGTCGTCGATCCGGACATCATTATTGTTCTCGGCCACCTGCCTCAGCGCAGCGTGGTCTAGCAGGTGCCGCGAGTACAGCGGGTGGAACCCGGGCGGGAACAGCAGCGGGTGGTTGGCGGCGAACGGGCTGAACGGCGGCGGCGGTAAGAACGGCGAGTGCGGGAAATGGGGCAAGGACATATTGGCTAGCGGGAGTTGGACGTAATGGTCTCTCGGTGGCGTGAGCGGCCGGTCGGGCGCTCTGCCAGTGAGCCGAGACTTGTCGTCTAGCTTGGGGGAGGAGCCACTTCTGTGGGAGTCTGGAGACCCGGAACAGGGCGGTTTATAATCATCGAGACCTAGGAGAGCTAGTTCTTCTTTTGTTCTGGGTCTGGCAAGGCCGGGGAAGAGATGCGGTGGGAAAGGGGGTGCGAGATGATGATGTGGCGAGGGCGGTACTCTGGGGGGTGACCGCGACTGGGCCGCTTGTTGCTGCTCTTGCAGGAGGCAGTGGATCTTGAACCAGTTGGAGCGGCGGCCGTAGCGAGACCCGGACTTGGACATGCCTACCATGAGGCACTTCCGCAGCCGGCACGCTTTGCACGCCGTGCGATTCTTCTTGTTGATGACGCATTCTCCGTTGTTTTTGCACTCCGTAATGGAGTTCAGGTTGTTGTACGACCGCCCGAAGAATGACTGGAAAGAAGAAAAAGTAACATTAGGGGTTTTCTGTTTGTTTTCGTCTCCGTAGAGACAATGGATAGTTATATGGGGGTGTGGAATTTAGAAAAAAAGTTGAGCCACCTAATTATAGAAAATGGCGGTGGCTCCCACTTCGGCTCATACTTGGTACAAAGGTTAGGTATGGTGTACTTTGTATCACCAATTAGCGGAGCAATTCCTTTGCAAATCCATTACACTAGTACAGTTAAAATCGGGTTCTTTGATTCATTTGAATGGATATCCCTACTAAGTATCTAAATCTATTGAATTATAAAGATTAGAAGTGTGTTTAGATTCCCATAAATGTATGATTCGTTCACTACATTAAAGAGGTCTATCGATACTGGGCATTAGAGCTTCCTTGCCTACATGCTACATCCTCGTAAAGTAAGATAAAACGGGTTTACTAATACATTTTATTACCATTTGTAAAATGCTGTAATATTTTTTTTGTCTAAGAGTTTGTTTTGATACTAGTGAGAATTTATGTTTGTTTGCTTACAATAACAAGTTGACAATGTTCAAATACGTATAAAGTACTTTATGTTTTACCGTTTTAATTGATTTTGTGACGACAAGTGATTGAGAGAATTTAATAGCAATTATTTATTAATAAAACACAGTTGATCATTTTATCAGTAGTTAGTAATACTTTATAATTATACATTTTGATAGTATGATGTGGCGACCTAGTGGTGAAGTGCCACATCTTTTCCAGGTCTTCTACTTCCAAGTATGTAGTAGTTCGTAAACGTTACTATGTTCCGATTTGAAGGGTAACGAGATCAATAATTTTATAGCTACGGTTGTAGACCAATAGTGTAGGCCCAAGTAGTGATTTAAATTATTCATGTTTTAATAACATACGTTTTACTGTCGTTATTGGGAGTTGTGTTACTTACATATTGTAATTTGTCTTGTCATTCAATCACACTAACATACAAAAGTTTAAGGATTTGAAAGTGTGTATGTTTGTTCGCACGTATTTCACTAAATAGATTTGAATAAAATTCAAAATGTGGCATATCTAGATTAATAAACAGGCTAATATGCGCTAATAAGATACATTGTGACGTGCAGTATCGTGCAGGTGTTTTCATAAAAAGTTTCATAACTAATTTATAGCTGTATTTTAGGGCATAGAAAGGAAGACAGACTAGATGTCTGTCCTTTAACTAAAATTAATTAAAATAACTATGGACACTAATCTAAGCTTAATTTTATTTAAGATCTGCATTTAAATTCATGCAACTGTGTCAAAACATCGAGTAAAAGGCTTATTGGAGGTGTTCAGCATAAATACTAATTATTATAATTAGGTACTGGGAACTTCGAAATACCGCGTAAAAGATAAATTTACGAACTGAGACAGAGAACAAAAATACAGGAAAAATATGAGTTTTGACTAACTGTAGTCTTCCAAATATGTATTTGTTCAATACTTACGCCTGCCAAACATCTATCGAGTGTATAATTTTAGAATTTTTTTTGTTGGCAAGACGAGAATACTTGTTTATGAACGCTTAATTAAATACAAATCGGGAATACTCCATCGAAGACTATATTTACAAGTCTGTTTGTATTTAAAATACAGAAAACCACATGTATATGTACGAAAAGCTAAAAATGAAAAGAGAAGAAGAGGAAGACTTTTATCAGCTGACTATTATTATCATTGTATAAATTGTGACCAATAGAAACTGTATTGCCAGACATATTGCATTCATCTAGAAGAAGAGGCTAGTTTCTATAGGTCAACTTTTAAAATGCTTTGTATCACCTTATCTTACCTGCAAACGGCAGTAAAGATTTTTGTATTAGTAACTACCAAATGGTAGAACAATAAAGACACTATGTGACAAAGATACCATATCTACATCGATTACTCAAAAAAAAAAAAACATCTATCCCACACAAAAATTATTCTTAGAGGAGAATGTTGCGAAAATTTATGAAACAGCTTACTAACAGTTACTATGTAAACCAAAGGTGGTGTTTTCACTATCGTCGCTACTCGCTCGAGTGGCCACCAGCAGCGCGTGTAAACGCCGCTTTAGTTCCAAACAATCGTACCGATAGTGAATTTGTTTAAATTAGCTTATGAACGGAGAAACACTTTAACAAAAAAAAACATATCTTTTTAAAATTTCATCATTTCTTTTTTTATTAGTGATAGGCGAGCAACATTAGATGATGTGCTTCGTACCCTTCAGTATTGAAAAAAATGATATCTTATCTTATACCTTTAAACGACCAATTCTTGTAGGTATATATATATATATAGAATCTGAATCTCGGAAAAGGCTCGAACGATTTTCGTGAAATTATGCATACAGAGGGTTTCGGGGACGATAAATCGATCTAGCCAGGTTTTGTTTAAAAAAAACGTCGTTTTATGCGCATTTTTAGACAATCAAAAACTGTAACATAAACATGACGGTAAATGTCGCGACGCCGCGCGACAGCATATTAGCTCAGTCGGGAAGATGGGCGGTCATAATTTGGTAGGTCCGGGTTCGAATCCAGCCGGCCACCTTTCTTTTTTAAAATCCTTTTTTTTTGAGAAAATCGTTATGTATATAAGTAACCCAGGTACTTATGTTAAACTGATATCGTCTTTCACTTTGCATTTGTCGTTTCAGGTTGGTTCTATAAATCATCATCTCTTCATAATCATAAACCCCTTCATCATCCCTTGCTATAATTATGAAAGTGACATGGGTAAAAGTAGTTTTTAAGAAAACGTTATCATTTACTTCGCGATAAAAAGTAGGTAATCTATTTTTATATCAAATTTGTACAGATCTATTTTGTTTTATTCCATGTGAGGTTTTGCTAGACAGAATAACAAACTCTCTCATCTCAAACAGTTCATTGTTAAAATATGTATTTGTACTACATACGTTTTTAAAAGAAATATTATTATATTACATTTTATTTAATTAATTTAAATTTAATTTTTGTAAGGACATGAAGTGACAAGACAAGCAAAACGTGAACAACCCTGTGCCACATGGTACAACCATGGTGGTACCCATTACAGCAGAATGTCACGAAACCATTTAAACATGAAGAATGCAAATGACTCGTCACTCAAAGATTTAATATCATTTGTATTTTTTCCAATAATTATAGTTTTTTACTTTTAAATGTTACTTGACCATTGACAACAATCTGACCTGACGTTAAGCAGCGATGCGGTGGAAGATGGAGAGATGGAAGATAAGTGACAAATAACTTGTATTAATTTCTCCGCTTTGTTTTTGTTATTAAGGGACTATTCCTGATAACAGAAGCAAAACGTGTCTGTATACCATCCACGGTTGGGACTAGTGAGATCAAACTTTGCCTGACACTGACACTGTAAAAAAAAAAGAAACGGATTCACTCTCGATTTAAAGACACAAAGATTGTAACCATCGGGAATAACGGGACCACAGCATCGCAGAGCCTAGACGTTCTTATCCAAAGAGTTCACATATACTACGTACAGAGTTGGAACAAACGCTTTACTCCGAAACCACGGGTCTGATCGCTCTTGTCTTGTCGCTCTTGTGGAAGTGTCATACCTTTGTCGCGGCATCAATCTGGCGCCATAGCTAACATACACCTCATCTGCTTACGATTGGCAAGGAACCGTGCGGAATACCCTAATCTATTTACTTATTTTTTATCTAAATTCTTGTCCCATAATTAGAGTTAAAACATCTTCGTTCGAGTTTTTGGAGCGTCAAACTGAGTCAATAGTTTAGAAAAGTAGCCAAATTATTGTCGTAGTGTGCGTGTGCCTTCTGCTACGTCATTTCCTTAGGCCGTGTTCCGGTCTAGTAGGCCGGTTTATGCACGGTCTTGTTTTCCTTCGACCTTGCCGGGCCCGGACCACTTACGTAATCAATTGTTTTACGTTTTTGCGCGCTTTTCCGCTTCGATTTGCACTTTACACTGGTTAAAGTTGCGCAAGGTGACTTAGATCACGAAGAAGATGCGAATATGTTAGGACATTTTCATTGTGCTTTATTATTTTCGGAAAAATAAGTAGGTATTGTAAATAGTCAAGGTTCTAATTAAAATAAAAGAAATCAAAATATAACACATAACAAGGGGTTTGTAATCTTATAAAAGTAGTAAGACTACGTATTAAAATAAGTAGGTACCCAGTAGTAGTAGTAACTATAAATTTACTTCTAAGGAACATAATTTCAATAAAAACTACGTTTTGTATAGCTGGCGCCAAATACTGAATAAAGAACTCCTTAGTGTAAACACTCCGTTAATGCTTTACGCGTGTTTTGACAGTTCGAATCTCGCGCATGCGCCGCATGATAACTCCCCATTAGCTACACACAATGCTGCATCAGAAATGCTGTGTTTAATGTGTTTTACGGCGCGGAGCGGGGCAGAGTGTTAACTAAACAAACACGTGTCCAGTTGCCAAAACATTTGCAAAATGTCGCGCGTGTGGAATCACAATTACGATTTTGGGGGCCTACTTGAAAACGTTGAGGAAAATCTATTACCATCAACCAAGCCTATCCACTAAACCTAACCTAATTAATTACTACTTTCCGATTTGTAAGCTTTTATTTATTCGTGGATATTGGTATCATAACTAAATGTATTAATATAATGCTTTCGTTATCATTACTTTGTTAGAAATAAATAAACAGTTTATGATTATGTGAATGAATAATAATAAGAAATTTGCAGTCCTTGAATGGGCAACTGTACAGAACCTAGTAACACTTAAAGATTTTTGAGTTTTTACTTTGGGCTCGGAGTTATTTATTGTTTCCACTTTTATCTGCAGTCCCAATAACTGTTTTTTTATAACTTATCGTTGTCTCGTCTGAGAACTTCTTACTCTTGAGTAATTAGATGTTAAAATACAGCTGCTTGTGTACGCCTGTAGTCAGTGCCACCCCTAAACTATATTTGTTTTCGTAATTTTTGCCGCCTTATTTTACATTTCAGTTTTAACTAAATTTCAATTAATTTTTGTTTTTGTAAATTGGAGCAAATTGACGTCATAAGCAAAAGTAATAGTTTTTGTTGTGTTAGTGGGTGACAGCACCCTCTATTAATATTAATTGACCTAGTTAATACAGGCTTACTAGGTCAATAAATATTATTTATTTTAATGCCGCAAGCGCGCTCTTTTGTAGTCTCGCGCCACTAGGCATATGTCTAGTTTGCCTTAAGGATAAAATCTGCCTCTGCCTGTAGTAGGCCCCGTTCGCGTCATAGAGCAAGAATTTGAACTGAAACAATGACATCTCCAATCGCGTTCCGATCGTGATCAGAATCGAAATCGAAAAACAAATTTGGCCATGAATTTATTGGATTATTCGGGTAGGTCTGCATTTGCGATGCAGTTGCACATATTAAACGTGTAACGATTTTGGCCAACGCTTAAAGGTTAGCGTAAAACGAATTGGCATTTTAAGTGATTGCATTAGGTTTGAGGATCCATGAATGCGAGGCAAGGATGCGTAGTGGAGCTGTGGAGCCATGAGAACTTATGCGGTGATAAGATATAGGTGTAGTGGACTCAGTTCAACGCTCTGCTGATAAGTTGAGATGACCCAGTGATGACAGATAGGTAGCATAAGCAATCCACTTAAAGTTCCCACTGCAGGGATTAAGAGGAGAGAGTGAAGGCGTCAATCAAATCGAACGTGAGATCGGAAGTTCAAATCCCGCTTGTACTTCTGACTAAATAATTATTTTTCCACATCTAAATTGACTACTTTTTATGTTATTACTAGATTTAACGGTGAACGAGTTTTCCTTAAAAACAGAATTTAAATTCGCTGTTAGTAAATATTACTGTCAAAGTTTGTAAAATGTATCTTTAAATTTATTTGGCGAAAACAAATTATCTTGAAACACTGATAAGCCGCAAGTTACACTGAAGAACGATTTAATAAAATAACTAACAACTTCTTTCCAAACTTACAGCTTTCTACAAGTTCGGCAAGAACACATGCATAAATTGTCCTGAGGGCGCGGCGGACTTGCGGCAAGTTATGGCAACTTGCGGCTGTGACCCGCCCGCTCACCTCTGACCCAGTCCTGCTCTTCTGCAAGTGTTTGCGAGGCTACCTGCTATCTAAAGTTTGCTGTGAGCATGTGATGTCGCTCGAGCCCATTTACGATGATATTAATGTAAGTGCCTCTTGTTAATAATTATTTTAATTACGCGTATATGGAGATTAAGTTTCACTAGTAGCTTCCCGCGGTTGTACTGGCGTAGTTTCTGATCTTGTTATTTTACATAGATAGATGGACAGATTAACTCTTCGATGCACTTATTGAGATCAGAGTGATCAGACTATCTAATCTATGTAAAATTACAGACTATTGTCTATCTATGTAGCAATTTTCATCCAAATCATTTCAGTAGTTTGTGCGAGTTGCAAACATTCCAGACATACTTACAAGCTTAGATACTATTGGCAACAAAGAACTTTATTGTATTAGATAGATAAATAGAATTATCATAAGTTATTAATTATACCAACAGCTATCTGCCAGTGAAAATTCCGTTAAAATCGGTGCATCCATTTCAGAGATTAGCCGAAACAAACTGATACACGAAGAAGTTCATGACCAACAGAAAAAGCCAATTTTGTATGTTTATATGTTATTGTATTAAATGGATTTAGTGAAAAACTGTTAATTTGAAATTACAAACACATATAATTTTGTTTTAAAATATGAATAGATGTAGAGTTTCCACGGCACTATGTAAGTAATTTACCGAAACCCATAAAAACTGTGTTCCGATTCGCAAGTTGCGGCCATAAGGACAGCGACGTAAAATGGTAGTAAATTATGTTAGCCAATGACAGTATCGGAGGTATTTAACACTTGAACTCTTGCGCAGCCTCGGCAGAAGCGGCCGGTAACCTGTCTTGCGGACTAATCATTTTAAAAACGCATAAATCCTTCCTTTTTATGAAGCTATATTTTAAAGGATTGAGTGGCACGATCTATGGTTTAGTTGCTGATAAGCTTTGGGATGTACAAATTGGTAGATTTTTAATTAATGTACAAATTAAAATACCGTGTCGTCTTAGTTTAAAAAGTTTAGGTAATATAATACTCTACAAGTTTTTTAAGCCTACTAAAGCAGGATAGAGCAACAACATACTCAATGTAAAATAAGAAGTTACTTGCTTTAAAATCAAAATTTAAGCAGTTAATATAATTACGATACCTACATACTTTTTTTTCTTAGAGATATGCTTACTTTTGACCGCTCATTAGATATTAAGCAACGACGCGGTCTACAACAATAGAAAGCGTTCACTTATAAGAAAACGATTCCAACTGGATTTTGGAAAAAAATCCAATTAGTAAATAAAATTTCTAAGCTGGCGCCGTCAAAGCCATGAAACAATCGGGCTCGCAAGGCTGTCGCCGTTATCTTTACCGACACTTCACTGTTAGCGACAAGGCCTCCACACGTCGCACTATGTTTAAGTTTACAAATTGTTTCAAGTTATAAATTATTTATTATATTGTGTTTCCACTTTTGTCAGTCCTACTTCAGGGGTGCCCCTGATTTTGAAATAAAAATAATTTTACATATTAACAGAAAAATATATAAATTAAGTAACTTGCAGATTAGAATTTACCCAGAGGTCGTGAAACGTGCGCTAAATATCGTTCCAGTATTAGGAGCATAAAACGAAGGCTGGCCTCTACTTTGCAAGAGGTTCAGATCTGAAAGGCGCACTGACTAGACCTATGATAAATTTTAAAATAAATAAGTAATTATGTTTTAGTGCCTCATAAAGAATAATATTTATTGCAGTTTCAGTTTGCCGCAGAATACGTTATAATAGGTAATGTTTGTCTGCAACTGTTTCTTGGTTTTAGTTTAGCACTAGCTTTATACAACTGTTGCCTGGAATACATCGCTCTTAGCGATATGGTCGCCAATGGTCACTTTGTTCGAAGATTGTTTTTATAATTCCAGAGCAATAAATAGTTTATATTGAGTTCAGGTCACCTAGTGGCGGTAACACCGGGGTTCCAGCCTTGATGTTGTTATCTCTAACCCTGTACGCACCTCTGAGTATTTCATCAAATGTTTTCTTGTTGCTTCTTTCACCTTTCTTTGTGTTGTAAGGAATATTGTAATGTTTGTACATTACTGTTTGTTATCATAATAACTGGCAAAGGCTCACTTCCCTAGGCAGAGTCGGCAAATAACTTCGAATGTAAAAAGTTAGATTAAGCACGTAGAACATAACTTGACGCTACAATATAAGTACTTAATACTCAGCCCACACTTCCTGGTAGCTTTGCAGTGTAGTCATAAATATTTTGAAGAAATATTAATTGACTTGTCACCAGTTCAATATCAGTGCAAGCGAGCTATGAAAAGCTCATTCAGGCGGTAATAGTATTTTCATGATGATCTAAAAGACGGATTCAGAAACTGATTTCATAAAATGAGATTGGAAATTCGTTGAGTGGTTTATTAATCCATCTTTCGTACTAAAACTTTCATAGGTATTCGTGTAGTATATTCACATTTACTGCGCACGGCGGTTTTACCCGGATTAACAACAACTAAATTTAATGGAATTGAAACAGCCTATGTTTATAACAGCCTATGTGCTATTTCAAACTCCGTTGAGTTCTCACAACGTGATTGATTAAAAAGTATGTGTTTTAAAATTCTAACATCTCTGCGCCGACTTCAAAAAAAGTAGGAAATTTCTCAATTTCAGTCAGGTTTTTTTGTGTGTATAGGCATGTTACGCGATAGCCTTGCCAATACGGTATTTGACAATGTTGAAAATATAGCTTAAGTTATGATAATCTTATCAGGTAACACATTAAATAAACATATTTCACTCTATTTTGGAAGACATAGTGTGTGTTTTATGTGAAATACACCAATGCACATTTTAAAATACTGAATTTTTATCTTCGACGTAAACGCACTGTTAAGGTTGGCCATGTGACGTCACAAGCCAGTAAATATGCCATCTACATATGACCAGACACAGCGATTTTGGCGGGCTTTTCGAACTTTATTCTTTAAACATTTATTTTTAATATTAAAACATTAGATCTTGCGGAGACATTCATATGGTATGTATATTATGTAATCAAAAATCATTTAGACGGCTTTACAAGTTTAATCAAATGCCGTATTGTGAATCGATTTTGATAATTCTTTTTTTGTTTCGTAGATCATATACTACATTTAAATGTTTTGTCGAGTGTCTGAGTTAAGTTTTAATTAGAAGTCGAAAGAGATTTTTTAAACCACTTGAGTAAGAAGCAGGAAATAATTATAAGGAAAATACCCTTTTCTAAAAAGTAAGCATACGAAGGTGCGTATCTCTAGGTACGAGTATATTCTAGTAATTAATTTATCTGTTACCACTACTTTCTTTGATACTTTTGTCTTCTATAGGTACATCAAAATTTCATCTCGATAAAATAAAATACTTAACAGTTTTAATACAAACGTCTTCTAGAAATTATATTATCTACTAAACGTGAGCCTATTCGCAAAGCTCTTTTGAACAATGTTGCTAGATAAACTATAAAACGTAACTACGTGTGTTGTGAAGAATGCTCATACTACATGATATGTAGTATTAAATATGGTTGTAAAATCAAGCCGGTATTGAAATCTTGGCTCTACACTAGATTCTCGTTAATCAGAGCTTTGGAAGAAGAAATTATTATGAGTACTTACATTCTTTGACATTCCTTACATGGAGGAACTGCAAGATCTACTACTGCAAGACCTTACTACACCTTGGATGGACATCCTGATGAAACACAAGACGTTGGCGAAATTGTGCTCACCAAGTATTAATCTCACACACATATATATATCACAACCAAATAGAAGCCATAAATGAATCGATGAGGAAGAATCAGATGACATAAATAAAAACCAGAATGAATAGAAGATTTTTCTTTGTATAAATTAAGACTACAACAAATTGTCTTACCAGACATATATTATTGCATGCCTCACGCAGACGACAGTTTGTATGGGGCAACTTTTAAAATGTTTTGTATCATCTTATCTTACCTACAAACAGCAATAAAGGTTTTTGTGTTTGTATTTGTACAATTCACGTTGCGTTTCGATGTTTTTTTTATAATGGTGAGCGATGGGACGAGCAAGCCATCCGCCTGATGGTAAGCAACGCGTCTGTCATTAACAGCACAGTACATTCTAGTTAATTTAACGTGAAATTTTGAAACACTGCCTTGCAATGTATTGCGCTCGACACTCAGAGGTAAAAGATAATTTGTCTTTTTTCCCTGTATTATATCTGGAAGCATTGCCTTTTAAGCCAGAACACTATACTTTGCACATTATTAGCTAGTAGTAGAATGTTACAATAACATTATTAAAAATTTACATTATTCATTAAGTACGATTGTTAAAAATACATTCATAATGATTGACACTTATCTGTACAATAATAATTGTTATCGTACAGTGAAATGTTCATTTTAAAGTTTGAAAATGTATACCTACTATTTGTTTGGATCTTCTTTTGTATTGTTTATTAAGTGACGTGTAAATTGTACATTTATGAATAAAGAACTTCAATTTTGACTTCCCAGAATGGACTCTGGAATTAAACCTTCGAGACCCAGACTTGCTACCAAGCCATAATGCCAGTATTGATAGTCATCGTTAATAGTCTTGAGTCATAAGTCTGGATAAATTATTTGTAGAGCAACCTGGGATACAGAGCTAGACGGTGCACTACTCTTTAAACTAGAATAAAAGCTCCATACAAAGTAACCCTCGTAAAGAAGCAGCGAAAATTCACCGTCGTGCCATTACGCTCCTATAAACTATGGCATAAAACATTATGGTGAACAACTTTACGGTAATATCCCACTTTACCTACCGCGTTGATACGCGGGAATAGCTTTAGATCATCTCTAGAATTAATTGGATTCTAGATAATACATTTGATTTTAAAATAATGCTTTTTAATAGCTCGACTTAAGCT
This sequence comes from Ectropis grisescens, assembly GCA_017562165.1. Classification (NCBI taxonomy): domain Eukaryota; kingdom Metazoa; phylum Arthropoda; class Insecta; order Lepidoptera; family Geometridae; genus Ectropis; species Ectropis grisescens. The sequence continues at coordinate 27,205,951 of CM029777.1, read as the reverse complement.
CAATTTTGTTTATTGTTTGTTTGTCCAGCGAGAATTTTGTCACTAATTTGAATTGATTCAAAAGATGTTACAGTTTTTTTTGGTTTTGGTAAGTATTTTTTTAAAATTAATGATTAATCTATATAATCCTATATTTATTGCAACATCTTTAAGACGCCTTTGTATTATGCATGTACAATGATATGTATATATGAAGCAATACATAGTTCGGAGCAATATTTCAATTCGTTCTCTTCCATACCTACTTTTTGTCAGCCTGTCTGCCTGCCAACATGAACTAGATGTATTATTTTTGAGAAAAATATGAATGGTTCATGCTGATAACAAATGTGAACTTATTTGCAATGAAAATAGTACTCATCAAGTAAAGAACAGATATAGTGGTCGTATAATTCCAACCACTGTATACATTAGTTAGTAAGAATTTATAAATTACCCCACCCACAAAATTAATGAACTAACACACAAACGATTATTCACGAGTTCAAGAAGCGATTTATAATTTCTCACATGAACAGTTCTGATATCGATGCAATTTTTAATCGATAACTGTAACTGTGACAAATCGAGTGAATCTCTCGAATGGACTTTCCCAATCAACAGCGATGATCACGCGCACGCAAAACTAGCGTGAGAACATGAGAGATAACATTACGAACTTTAATTTTTGACCTTTCTCCGACGGTAGTAGGCTTTACCACTATATTACTTCGTATGAAAAACATATTTGAATCTCTATAACCGCGTCTACAAGATTCAAAATAGATTACTATTTTATTTTGAGTCAGCAAAAAGATTCGTTCAAAAACTCGAGCGCGTGTCATCTCGCGTTTGCGTTCGGAAGCAGTGACCTGCGCAGAGCGCCCGATGTTTTGATTAGCTCTGACATTACAATCGATTATTCGTTTAATGTGACTCGATATCTTGCGTGATGCACTAAATTTATCGATGTGAATTTTGATAGTGAATTTAGAACAGTTTTTATAGAAAGCAGTAAACTTAAACGCCAGGTATTACCTATTCTGTGTAAGCTTTTACTTGGTCATTAAGTTCCTCAGCAAGAATTCTTTAATTAGAAATGTAATTAGGTTTCTACAAGTGCATTGCAGGCTTTTCAAACATCGAGCCGTTTAAGGTGCAGAAATGTGGTTTATGAGGATTTCAGATGGAGATAAAACGTTTTAATAGCATGACCAATCCGTTATCCGCGTCGGTCGCGATCCCGAGACCCCGGGAACGCAGGCTTTACGAAACCTGTAAGTTATTAAAACGACGAGCAATCCTTGAACCTACACAATCGTATAAATTATGCAATAAACTAATCGTACAACATGTCCGACGGACGCCACTGCAGATTTCGTGACAAGAATAAAAATGATCGCCATGCTCCAATAAGTCGCCCGGTGTGCCAACTGCCGCTCGTTGCGCCGATGACAGTTTCGACATGACCTCTATAAAACAATGACAATTAACCCGACGATTGTCGAACCGAATTAATGATTTAAAATTCAAATTCGCGTGACGAATTTCGTCAATGGTACAAATAAAACGAGACCGTACGCGCGAAAACGAGTGAGTGCCAAATACGAATCGATTGCAGTCGGCGAGTCGTATCGAGACGAATCGATTCCCAGCGGGCGACGGCGCTCGCCGCATTGTTTCAACTGAACGTTGCGACAAATCGACCGCTTAGTTGATCTCATTTTTTTAATTGTTTATTAATCACAAGGTTAATAGTGCACCTGAGCGAACACCGTATTGATTTGCAATCGAATAGATTAATTCGATTATAGAAATCGTAATTACCAATTACCGTCTGATTAATTTTAAGTAGGCGTTTCGAAATGAAAACTGAGTTCAATACAATAGTATTTTAATGACCCAAAGCCGACATACATGCAGTAGCCCTAAAATTAATAGATCCTATAACGATGCGAAAGAAAATAGCCAATTAAAAGGAGGTTCTAAATGGCAACACTTAGCTCAACGAACTGCAATTACGTAGACTCTCGTATAAAACAGTTCAATTAATTAACTCACATTAGAGCTGCCCATTAAAGGTCTTTGTTTTTTTTTTAAGTCGCGTTGACAAATTACGAACGCGGGCGGCTTCTTTTAACGCTTTCCTATGTCGAGCGCACAATAGCGGCGCGGCGCCGGTGTCGTCGATTGTCCCCGCACAATACCCGATTACACACACAGATAATTCCAGTAAACCTTTAAAAGCAAATTAGTAGCGATGATTTATTGCTGGCCGGTTGCGAAACGAAACAAAACGTCTCGGTTTAGCCCGAATATCTTTTCCGGCGAGCGTTTCCCGCTCGCGTGCGTTACTGCAATTTGAATGTGCTCCAAATTTGAAAATAATTTGTGGCGGTCGAGACGATCGTGCGAACGCTGATCGTTTATCGTTATCGAGACGGTACGTCACTAGTCCACACCGACTACCAACATGGAAACTTCAAATGTTGATATACAACGCACAAAACGAAGTTGTTATATGCGAGTTTGACGCATGCATTGAACGCGTTGTACATAAATCAAACAACAAGAGTAATATTATTTTTATTATTTAAAAAAACGTCGTTTATGACATCTAAGTCACTTGAATTCGGTTGAAAATGTTCCCCGCTCTCTTCTTTTTCCTTTTATTCTCCTAATCCAAGATCCAAAATTCTCCTAATTCTTTTGTACAAGTACAAAAGAACCCAAATCACAAAGATTACGGACCCTGGAGTCTATGGAGTTGCTAAATAAAAAAAAACAATTAAAGAAGGCAAAATTGATTGAATTGATGAAGAAAAAATCCAAATAAATATAATTCTACCTCATTATGGCTACGAATGGTTGCAGTCAGCTGTCATCGATAGCAATCGAGTAACCTTGCTACGAGTGGCAACATTATCTCCTCAACTCTGGCCGAATAGCTCTGCTTCCATTTTATAAGAAGATCTTACAAATAGCCCGAGGTAATGATAGGTGTTCAGTTTTTGCGGCGTAGAGTGCATGACGAGATTTATGATCGCTTTGAGTTTGACGTGCTCTATGGAATATTTTGTGTTTCAATAGATAGGTATACTTACAGTTTTTTTTTTACTAATAATTTGCAAATTTTGTGCACCTACCACGGCAAGCCGGTTTTAAAGTTAAAATTAAAAATATATGTATATGGAAACATTTCAAAGCTGAGTGTGACAAATCACTTTATTGCTGATTGTAGAGTCGAGTACAGTACAATGTTACGGAGTGGACTTTGGCAGTTGAACTTTTTAGTTATTCAAACAGCTGCGTCTACTATTACGGACACATTTTCTTTAGCATCAGGCGCACTTTATTTTTCTTGTCATTACTTTTATCTAAAACCACGTGACTCACTTATTAAATTTTAAAAGTGCAGATGAACAAAGTCATCGCCACTGGCTTTACGGCGAAGAAAAACATTGTGACGAAACTGGCTTATTCCAAGAAGGGAATCTCTTGAAAACATGACGAAACTTGCACTTAGTTGGCCTTGCGACAAAAAGCTTATCCAGTCAATAACAGAACATAAAATACAAGCTTTTGCACATGTTCATAGTTATTTAGAGCGGCTAAATATCGTGGCACGCAGTCCAATATAAATAAGCACAGGTTCTCGTGTTGCCAGTTACGCAATGATTGTATTGCCATGTTCACACGTTTTTGTACGACGCTGGCCCATTACGTTCCGTTTCTAACTATCGCTATTTAGAAGGTCACCTCAAAAGTGCAGACCAACTTTTGACACATGAGGATGATCTCGTTATTAAGCTGTTAGTCTGCAATCAGATTTATAACGTTTTTTTTTCTGATTTTAATCGCTGTATTATAAAACTTCATTTCAGATCAATCTTTGAGTTCAACACTTAAGTTTATTTGACATTATATATGTCGAAAATGTAGACTTTTGCGATTTGTACTCATATAGGTAACACGGAAATTAATCGCAATATACATGCTGTATTTTTATTTATTTACTTTCTGACGTTTTAAATGAAGAAAGTGCGAGGCGTTTCATTAGGAAATGAGATGATCTTCATCTACCATCATTTGGACTTACAGAATTACAGGCATTTTCATCATTATTTTAACCGTATCTATCAACAGCCTTCTACAAACTCTATTATACATACATAACTTATGAAAAGATTCCACGACGCCGGAAACCGAAAACTATCTTCTCAGTTGATCTTACAATATTCTTTTTAAAATTCCACTCCTTTCTGAACTATCTTTGGTCGTGAAGCTTGATCCAAGGACCAAACCAATGAGGAAGGAAAACATCGCGAGGAAACTGACATGTTCCTAGAATCTTTCGAGGTTATGTGTCATGCATAAACACGGATTGGACCAACGTGGTGAATTATATCCTCTATGCTTGCGAGAGAAGACTCCGAGTCCCGAGGAACATTTAGGGGCTGCTAATGCAAATCTTAAGAAATTGTTTCGAATTTGGCGCGTAGATTACGAACTAATACCTCAAATCACAAAAACATAGCACGTACACTCGTACCAGCTAATACGTAATTAAGTGTAAGCAGCCACGCTATTATGCTCCTTAATTATAAGCTGGCACGCGCTTTGTTAGCGCCGCACCGACGCTGTAATGGAGTGATGATAAATAGGAGCACCGTATTATAATGTAACAGGCGGTAATGAGGAATGTGAGTTATTGGGGTGGCGTGACATGTGTGTTTTGTGCGCGTGAGTGTTGGTTCCACGTCTTATAACTAAAATCGGTTGAGACATTTTCGATATTAAAACCCGATGAACACAAAGCGACAACACTATTTTTATCAATCCTTACTTTGATCCCATGGCAGAGGGGACGCTGTTTCGTGTGGGATGCACCGTGTGTAAGCACATTTGCATCTTGCCATCTCCCCGCTACCAAGCAAAGCGCCGGCGCAGGAGCGGAGGCGGCTGCCAGAGCTAAGCACCTTAAGTACTCGTCTTTGGGGTCGGCATATGATTTCGTCCCGTTTGCTGTCGAGCCTGCGGGGCCGTGGTGTGTAGAGGCTCGAATTTTTGTGCTGGACCTAGGACGGCGTTTGCGTGACAGAGGACGCGATTCCCGGGCTAGCTGGTATCTGGTTCAGCGGATTTCCATGGCGATCCAGCGGGGGAATGCGGCCAGTATTATGGGGACCTTTGAGCGACGTTCGGCGCGTGGGGGAGTTTTTATTTGACAGGTAACATTTTTTGTTGCGTGTTTTTGTATTTATGACAACTCTGTAATTTCATTTTGACAATATTTAAATAGTAAGCTTATTTAGTATTTCTATCTACTATTTTTAACCTACTTATTTTTGTATGTATGTTACGCGATAGCTCTGACAATTTTGATTTTTTTTTGGCGACTCATTTGTTTTTATTTGGCAAATCATATTTCAGAGTTTGTCCCACTTACAGGTTATTCAAATCGTATCTAGAGTTTTGGAAAAATCAACAAAATCTAAAAGTTGCATGCATTAAAGTAATTGTATTTAAGTAGTTTACTCCGAAACCGCAGTATCTATTTGGAACAGTGTCTTTAGTTGTAATCAGAAAATTTAAGAAATTTAATCGAGTGTCTAAGTTTAATTTAAAATTACTTTTTTAGAGAAAAACATACTTTTAAACTTTAAGTTCAAAATTGTACTTACTTTAGATTTATATTTGTACATTTATGTTGTAACTACCAAACTCACGGGTAACTAACGTGGAATAGAGACGGTCCTGTTTGATTTTAGTTTCAGCCGCATATGACGGCCTTTGTTGACGAGAAAGCAGGCGCGCGACCGCTGCTCGTTTGGCACTAGGGCCAAAAAAAATGTGCACCAACCACGTTAGTTTTCATACTCTTATTTCGATTCACAGACACCTATTTAGCAATAGCCAAGCTGATATTTTCTTTTAATAATAAATCAGATTCAAATATCGAAAGGCCACGGTCCATTACCCGATGCCATGCAACGCATCCGCACATCAAAGGTCGGTCATGGTGTTTAACTCGGAAACTATCCGTTGAGAAACCATAGACTAGATGCAGCGGCCGGAAAATGACCATAGACGAAATATCGCTGCGATTCCGGAGCACTTGACTGCGTAATCAGATGAGATGTTTGAAATTTAAAATTGGAATCTTTGGTTTGAGCGCGATTTTGTTACTGTTTTGTTTCTTTTGAAATTAGGTAATACTTCTGTGTTTTGGCGCGTTAGGTAAAAATGATTTAAGTGGTTTTTCGCGAGATAGATAAACCATACACCATCAAAAGGCTGTTTTTTATAGTACCTAATCAAAATAAGGACGTAAATAATCCTATTATTAATGTCAAAGTTTGGATATTTAGATGTCTATTACTCAACTACGTCGTGACAGCTGAACTGATCGTATTAAAATTGGAAATATGGTTAAATTATAGGCTGGAATCACACTTTGACTACTTTTTCTTGCTTGAAAATAACGGAAACGGGAATCAGGTGGGTAAACCACAGTTCACTGCTAGTATAACTGTAAATACCAGTATTGCCTAAGGAAGTTTATGATTTATCAATTTGCAGAGATATAAGTAATCGTCCATGACAGGGTCGTCAGTCGTCACAGGCGATGTAGCATCGTTTCCCTGAGTGTCCGTCGCTCGCCGTTGCGGCAATAGTTGCCGATGGAAGTGGAACAGAACGACAATGGATTGTGTAACTTGTCACAGGATGTTTTCTATACTTCCAGGCCGTTAAAAAGTAAAGAAAAATCAATAAATAACTGTTTGCACCTTCATTTTTTGGGTATGCACCTAAGTTTTTATTGGCTTCAATTCATAAAGCAACTTTAGATGATAACTCTGCGTGGGACACGCCTATGAAATATTTTTTACCAAAAAAAAAAAAGTGTATTTCTTGTAACAAGAAAAAATATACTTTGTATTTCATGTTATGCACTGTATTGAAATAAAAAAAAATGTGTGCGCTTGAGACCGCACGGCAGAAGTGAAAACTAAAATAAGAAATACTTATATTTAAACACCACAAAATAATTTTAATAATTAAAAATACAAATTATTTAGGAATTGAAAATTAGTATTTACCTAGTAAGCACAGCAACACGAGAATAACATGTGGCGAAAAATTTGTATCTATGGCCAAGAATAAATTAAAAAAAAAATACGTTGTTCGGGAATAGGGTTTGACTAGCAAACTTTTTAGTGTTTGCGATTTATTTATTTTATAGGTATTTCGCTAAAAATACAATACAATACAATACAAAAACACTTTATTACACCACAAAACAATACAGAAAAAACAGTGATTTACTTAAAATTAAACATTTGGGTACAAAGGGCGATCTTATCAAAACAAATACATATATATGATGTGTTTAAAGTGTATGTGTAAGTGCTGTGATGAAAATAGGTATCATTTTGTGTGTTTACGTAGTGTAAGTGGTGTGATGAAATAGTAATACGCGTATATTAAAACAAAAACTTTTTTGTAATGGATGTGAAATGCAAATTTAATATTTCGTGACAAGTTCAATTAATGACATTAGTGTGGTAAGTACCTACCTAGAAGTTAATGTCGGTATAAAAAAGATATAAATATAATAAACGCGTTTTGAACTTTATGGGTGGATTGGTGGTGAATTCACATAATATTAGATATTATAATTCTCGCTAATCTCAATTTAGGTTGCTGAACCGTTGATCATTACTGTTGTAAATAAACCTAAGTTATGAAACAATTTAAATTAACACACGTAACGATTATTGAGCTGAATTGAAATACTAGTTTAAATCAGTTCTCATTAAGCACCGGAAAATAAACGCGTGCTGATCGAATTATTGATGTGCATCACCCGGACATTCATTCGATATCTATAATTTACAAACTTAATAAACAACACCATAAACAGTCTCTATTGTGCCAACAATAAGGCGTAAAGTGTTATACATTTAAGGATGAAGTATGTTGGTAATAGTGAGGATGATACGAATAAGAATCGGAATTAAAGCAATTATCGATTGATTTAATCGATCGTGAATACTTAAAATCAGTTTCACATCAACGCTATTTTAAACTAATTATTTCATTCTTATAGTATTAATTTGCATAACATAAAGTTTATTACACTAATCTTGATAAATGAAGTAAATTTGAATATAAGTAAAAAAACTACCGTCGACTTCGATTTTAAACCGTGAAAATATGTTGAATTTAGCTGTATTTTAGATTGCTAATAGCCGTTGTTGTACTACTCACAAGCATGTAATTTTTCAATAATAGCTAATCACGTAACTAATTTGCGTAATAAGTACTTCGGGTAGTTAATTTGTTAATGTATTTGGTGCGTTTTTGCTGCGCTAGTGTGAAACTGCGATCCTTGATATGGTTGATGAAATACGCGGATTTTCTATTCCATATTTCCTTTATATCAAGTTGAACTGATTAATTTTAATGTGATGGTAACTAGGGCCCTTATTCTATATTATATTGTACTGACTTATGCCGTTGTATTAACACTTCAAACACTTACTCAATGATTAATCGCGCCATAATTCTAAGAAATTTTTGCGCCCCTACAGTGACGTTTGGTTTAGAAAATGTTAGGGGTTTCAATTTCGAATAAACTCAAATACATTTTACTCAAATAGACTTTATCTCAAGATCTATAACGTTATGATTAAAGTAATTTTTTTGAGTTTACCCTCATATTACAAAATTTCACTAAACACAATTTTCTGCTATGAGTTATTTTCACGTCACAAATCTTAAGCATTTCTAAACCAGTATGACTGAATCTGTAAAAAAGATATTTGATGATTCCGTCCCTAATACATTACTTTATGCAATTTTATATTTGTTTTTTTAAGCTCAACTCTATATTGTTTTCATCTAATTAAATGTTTGAATATGGAACTTTGCACACACAAACTATCATGTGCCAAACTCCTAAAACCATTTTGAACAAAACGAACATGTTTAACATCCGTTTTGCGTAGCTGGAGATTTATTTCAACAAAACACAGTTTAAACAATAATTGGATAATATATTTCACACATCACTCTACTCTACTCTACTCAGTGAAGCTCACTACTATAGCAGATATATTAAATATTTCTAATATGATACTTATAAAAGTTTATAAATAAGTTTGAAGATATAGACTACTCAAACACAAGCCAAACATCACATTTAAACACAAAATTTTAAGGTGGACGGAAATCGAAACTACGACCTGTAGCTGAGTTAGCACATTCACTTACAACTGAACCACAAAGCTAATTTCCATTTTTAACTAAGAGTAGGCATTATTTATTACCTTGCATCCTTCACATGTGAACGCCCCGAAGTGGAATCCAGCTGCCGGTTCCCCGCATACTTTGCACTTTTGGTTCATCTGTAACGATAGTAAAAATATGTTACTATTGAAATTCCTATAAGCTGTCCAAAACACAAATAGTACACCTAAACTAGGCATAGAAAAAAAACTAGATAATATTCCAAATTTAATTCACATTATATTGTATATTGCACATCAATTGTGATTTTCTTAAAATAAAATCATTTAAATTTAAGCACCTCAGTTATTCGCAATATAATTCTGAAAATACGAAAGGTTCAGCAAAATACGATTAAAACAGAAAACTAATATTGTTGCTTATCGGATAACATGAATGTATATTCAACTGAAAAATTGCCTCAGAAACCCAATTCAACGTTAATACACCGTGACCGGTACAGAGCAGTTTCCAATCAGTCATTTACTTGTTCATTTAGAAGAGCATGGTGCATGTTATTGGTTTTGTTTTGTAACGATTAAATATCGATTAATCGTTAGTGTGTTATTGCGTCGCGCGGCGCAGCACTAGTCGCGCGTGCTTCGGTTTATTTTTAAAACTGTATTTTTTTAAACATTTCGTTACTAGCGGCGTGCCTAATTGCTATTGAACTTGTAACTGAAAATTGGCGTGCAATACTGCTTTACTGACTTCCGTTTACTCGTTCTGTCCAAGTTTTAATTAATTATGTATTAGAAGTCTAAAATAATCAGTAACAAGGATGTGATAATTATTAAAATATATGGATATAACACATTGTCTTAATTTAAAATCATAGCATAATCGAAACGCGTATGCTAATTATATAATCTCAAAACGTCACTAATGACCCAATTAATAAGTTAAATGATATAATTTATTACCGTTACATCCAATAACAATAGTTTTACCGTATTTTTTTACTTTGTTGAAATTATAATTTTGTATAATAAATCGAATGTTGGCAACATCGCAGCGGAATAAGTCGACCTGTTCGCCACATTTTAATATTAATGTAACGCTACTAATACATTTTAATGTGCATCTCAAACGGTCTTAAACGCTGATTTAAGACTTTAAGCTGATGTATAATTATCTATGCTATTTAAATCAAGTGATTATTATGTGACTAGTGTGGTGAAAAATTGATGACGTCTCTGGGACAACAATATGACATTTATGACTACTAAATTAATTTGATTTTAAACCTTAATACAAATTGAATATGTATTAGATAACGTTTCGCACACTTGACGTTGTATTTAAAACTTTTGATCAGGCCTCAAAAGAAACAAAAATAATGTAGAAAATTTGAGAAACGTTAAATCGGTAACGAGGTTTCTTGAAGTTGGTGACTTCAAGCAAATAATGAACTTAAGTAATTTTGGTATTAAAAATATTTCAATGAATGGAGGGCTTCATAAAAGAAGTTGTTATATTGAACACTTGTGTTACCTACATGTTTAAAAAATGCCAGATAGTAGATTAGTTTCTAACAATAACAGCGATACTATGTACATTTTGCGTAACTAAAAATTAATTCGAAATTTAATATCTCTGTGTCTGTGTATGATTTTTCAACAAATCCAAGTGCAATTTTTGATTTATTTGTGTAGTTTTATTATACATGCAATTTCATTATTTTTATATTTACATTACTATACACCCACAAACTATATTTATGTTTATTTAAATAACTTATAAAAACATTGTAAATTTTTAGAAAGATCAATTATTATATTAATTACAATCATTATGATTAAATTAAAAGCTCCAGCAGCTTTTAATTTAATCATAATGATTGTTTTTATTCCGTCTTTTACGTAAATATATAAACAAACAAACATATAAATACAGATATAGAAGCAAAGTTTCACTGATGGCTGAAGAAGAGTTTAATATGGAGCCTGCAAGTTCGACCGCTAAAGTCGCATACATAAGACAGCCACAAAGACACAAAGCGTTCAAAATGCCTGCCCATTAGCACTCAACTTCATTTTAAATGTAAAAAGGCTCAAAGCGGACACAAAGATTGTAATCTGAGACATTACATCGTTATGTGAAATATGAAGGGCCGAGAACTTGTTTAAATACAATTATTTTGAATTTACCTCTCGAACTGTTTCTTAATCGGATGCATTCTTATGTGCAATTATGGCACGTGTAAGCAATAACTATTACAGTAAATGACTGTATCTGTTCGAGTCGTTTTAATCTGTTTTGTTTAAGATTCCCTCCATTTGTAAAATACTGTAGTTTTGTGGTAGTCTCGCGCTGTATCTCCGTGTTACAAAACTTACAACTTGCATGAGTTAGCTCTGTAGTCAATTTTTACAATCGTAAATTTTAGGACCAATTTGATATTTCTTACTTAAAAATAAACAAGTTTTTGGTTCATTTACGCTTGTGTTAGCGGTTGTACTGCATATGAAAAAAAAAAACTGAGGTGTTAAGGTCTTTATATCCACAGTTTTCCATAAGTATTTTTCAAAAATCGAATATCTTTGAGAAAAGCGAAAAACAAAAATGAAAACTTTGCAACAAGAAGAGCTGTCATTAATTTTATTCTCAGAACAATTTCTCAGAATAGGTATGTAACATAGCCTATTTATACAGTAAAATTGAGACATCAAAATCAAAAAGGTTATGTCAAATTCTTTTTTATAAAAAAGAAATTTTAATTTGTTTGGAGTAACAAATTAAAAATGGTCATAATTATGAAAACAAATGAATTTAATTGCAAACGTTATGTTATAAAATTCTGTTTGAGCAAAGCTGCATGTTTATCCTAGTAGTAGCTTAGTGTACATCTGACAGCCATTTTATCATTTACCAATGATTACTAAAATAGATGCGTCGATGATGTCACCGCATAATAGCGTAAATGTAAGTAAGTAGCTGGCTGCAGTTGTCAGCAACACATACTAATAGCACCTTAAAAATTATATAATGCGCACTACAATCGGAGTCCTATCAAGAATATCCAATGGAAGGTGCATAATCTAAATTATTGGGTCGGAAAGTGTAGAATTATCAAAAAAGAAGCCTATTTTAGAGATAACAAATCTAAAAAATAAAACCCCATTGAAATATAGTATATGACATATATGGCTAAAAACTAAGCTAAGTATTTAATTGAACAGACTAACTACAACAGTAAAACGTTATTTTTAGATTATGGTTTGTTCAAAGCAATTGTAGACGTAATACTTAACAAATTAAAAAAATATGGCGGTATAACGGTTGCACAGAATCGCAGCGAGCCAGGATTAAGTTTTATTTGGAAATAGCTAATTTAGTTATTGAATGTCGAGAATATAACCATAAAAAAATTAGGTATTTAAAAAAATAAATAAAAGTATACTTACAATAAAAGTGCTTTATATATTAGCTAGCAGCACCCTGCAGGGTTTACCCGTGTAGTTCTCGTTGCCTTGATAAACGCTACAAAAAGTAGACAACCTGTTATTTTAGACTGTGATCTGTATTCTAAATTTAAATCCGTGATTGAGCTTCAGACATCAAAACTTTCGCATTTATAAAATTATATAAAAACGAAAATATACCAATACAATCTATTAAAAATCATTCGTCTCACTCGCACACACATAGTTATGTAAGGAAGAGGACACGATTTATCAAAATGCTCGTTTAATAATGCTTGTTGAGAAGAGGTCACATCCTTCTACCCCAGATACCATCTCTCGGAGGTCGTAAATAGAAACAAAAGACAGCGCGGTACAGCAACGGTCCATCGCGAAATCCGAGAGTTATCCCGCATCTACGGTGAATTGTTCGAATAACAGGTGAATTGTTCGAATAGCGAGCTATCTGGAGAGATGCTTCGGCGACTATGGAACCGACCTATCTACGTACTTTAATGGGGAAACATCATCGTATTTTCTCAATTGATGGTTGTGAAGGTTTTGATCACATATGATACGATTTTCTAGTTAGTTTTTTTCTCTAACAATTCTACGTACAAATTTGTAACGAGAAAGTATTCGCCGCGTAACAGTTTTGTGTACAACAAAAGTGTAGATTTTTTCTCATGTTTATTTGGGGTGTTGGTATTCATTTGCAGTAATTTTCAAAGAAAAAAAAGAAATGTATACCAATCAATCACGTCGAAACGCAATGTACTTAGGTACTTTTAATTTTTGTTAATGGAATAGGCATAGGTATCATTTTCTTTATTTTATAATTTAAATACAGAATATCCCAACAAATTTTATCTATCGGCAAAATAATGTTGAAGTTACACACTCCAAATCCAATAAACTGCGTTATATCGTTTTGCAACATCGGAACCGAAGTTTCCTCGTCGCGTTTAGGGTTACCATAACATAAAGCGCGTTAGGATTTGGTGCTAAAAACTCTTTATTATGAATTTCCCGATTTTTTAAAAACAATCTATATTCGGTATTGATAAATACTGAAAATTTCAGTTATTATAAATAAATAACCATTTGTCTATTTTCTGAAATAGTTTTCAGGAACATCCAACATATTTTGAAAAAAAAGTGCATTTGAAACGCTAGGCTAGTTCTGGTGTGATATTGTAGGCGTAACGGCGGGAGGTAAAACCGTGGAATACCATGTACCATCATAATAATTATAACAAAACCATCGTGATTTTTGAAAAGACTGTTTAAAATTATATCTAAAGAATTAAATACTACAGAAACTTAAAATATGCTTGTAAAGACGAGACGGGAAATATAAGTTGACGGTAAGTAATTCCACAAAGTCACATTACCACGCAGCTATTTGAACATGAAGAGTCAAAATCACTGCCTAAAACTGCAGAGTGCTGGTCACGCAGTCACATATTTATTATATTTTTTCTGGAAACATTGCCCTTCAAACCGGAACACAGTGATGTCTTCCCATTTGTTAATCCATCAATTTTTCCTATAGCGAATAAGTCACTCTTCCTCGGTTTCAGAAAGATAATGTTTTTTGTGACAAAAATGTATTAAATTAATTATTCACAGCCCTGCGTTCTGGCGATCTAATTTAGGGCATGCCCGCTGATGAGCGGCGCGATAAGCGGGCAAGCGACGCGGCTCCCCGCCGGGTGATGTACTCTCGGGGGACGAACGGGGAACGATGCAACAATGCAAACGTACTGGACTCTGCTGAAAAGTGTAATATAAGACAAAGTCTAGCCTAAAGTCGCACATTTTTGCATACTTCGTTTGACGCGTAAGGGAGAAATTATGAGTGTTAATTAATACGACGCGCACAAACAGTCAGGAAAAACCGGCAACCTGATTTCAGCTAGCCAACATTTTCGTAAACGTTGTAGTTAACTTTAAGTTAATACTTGCGAAGATATTCCATGGTTGAAGTTAGAATTCATAGTAGGAGGAATAACATTAAAAGAATTAGCTTGCCTGTTACACAAGTACACAAACTTTTTTTAAAAGAGACAGACAGTTAGTACACAACATATCGATTAGTGTCTATCTATAATAGATACATAATTTAATCTTATTTTGAAAATTGACATTTGTTATTACCTCATCATAAAATTTACTGAGTAAGCTCTTTTTAAACAATCCTCGGTCTCAGAAATTACAGGCCATCAAATCTGAAACATGGCTCTTCAAACCGGGACACAGCGAAGTTTGTACATATCTGCTTGGCGGTAGAATAACTGGCAAAGGTATGGTACTTCCCTAGGTGAACTGGAAAATAAGGTTATACCTGCGCAAAGGTTATACTTACCACTACTAAAATAGGTTTACACAGGTTAGGTACGTACCTACCTTACGTGTGTTATTGCCGCATGAATGTAAATGATTCTCATAAGATCGCCATATTTTCGATGATATTTGAGTGAGAATAAGACATCGGAGCGGAGGTTCGAGATACGATACGAAGTGGGGAACTCTTGACCCGCAGATCTCGTCACGCGCTACAAATGCACCTGTTAACTGCACTCACGCAGGGTTACCACAAATATAAGCGGACTAAAAAAAACTTCCGATGGAAGTGAAAACTTATAACTTAGAATTTTAGTATTAAAAAGCATCGATGTTGCTCAGTGGGTCACGTGTGTAGTTACTGCTACATACATAAAATGTACAGCTATTATCAATGTGACGAAGATAAGATTTATAACGATTAGATTTCACTTATTCTAAAAAAAAAAAAAAATTGGTTGCCTGTAAAGTCGGTATACGGGCGAAAGTTTTACGTGACAACGACTTTGAGTGGTAAAATAATTTTACGGAAGGGACGCGTGCCTTTCACTTTTTATGTCTGTCTCTCTCGCTCTTAGGTGGGCTAACCATGCCCGAGTGGAAGGGACGCGTGCCTCTCACTCGCTCTCGTTGTGAGCGCATAACGTGAGCGGAGCGTAACGCAGTTTCTTGAAGTGTCACCCGGCAAACCAATTTATAAGACGTTGTCACGTCAATAAAGTTTGGTTTATTTAGCCAAAAAATATACTTACAAAAATATTTGTACACTTCTAACTGTATCTATGAACACATTTTGGCTTAGTACCTTTTACTTAACCTATGCTGACTAGATAATAATAGTCAAGTGCCAAACCATTTAATGACAAAAAAGTTTTTATTTTATTTTTATAATAAAGTTAAAAAAGGAAGCCAGGCGTACAATTACGATTTTAGCGTCTCCAAAGAGTTCAAATGTTTGCTTTTGGTTTTTTGGTGATACTCTCCGAAATCGACAGCCGAGTTACTTCAAACAAATCACTTCTTCAGAATAGTCCGGTCGTGTTAACCCTACGGTGCACACGGTATTCCCACGAACACCATAGAGTCATCCCGGTAATGGCAGTTGGCGGCAAATGACAGACCGATCGGTTCACACGCCGCGATCTAGAGTAAAATATAGTCTATGGCTCACGGCTCATTTGAAACTCTGCATTGTTGTGGCACAGCTTCACGGCTTGAGAAAATTCTTGTACGTGTCCAAAGGTAGTACATTCGTAGAAAACTAATCATAATATATATAAATTTGTTTTGCGAAACATATTCTAAGCCAATAACTTCAGTAGCTTCAAGTGAAGAGTGAATAAGTAACGATTACCTACTAACACCGGTTCCATCTTCGGTTACAACGTCACTTTCTACTAGAATTGTTGGTGAACGTAGATCTATGCTATCTATCTACATCTATAAAAAAAAAAAACAATGAACTCTGTTTAAGAAAACACACGTAGTAACATTTATGTACTTGTATAATATTCCATCAGTTAGAAAATAAACCAAAAATAGTAAAAAAAATACCCAAACGGAATAAATTTCGGCATTTGAAACATAAATTAAAAGAGTATATAATTAATTTTGTTATTAAAACTAGATCTAGATTGAGCGTGTACACGTCCTTAATTAACCTGTTTAAATTATAAATCAAAATAAAAAGAAACAGCACATTCAATCACCTTAAAATGCAATTAATATGTAAATCATACGTCGAGATAACGAGAAAGATAAACGGTCGAAACGAATGACAACTGATTCTGTGACTTAATATTGCTCAAGATTTAAAGATCAAGCATTTCTGTATCATACATCAACGCATCCGATTACTCGATATCAACAATGAAATTCAAACTTTAACACTCCGCGAACGCCAAAAATAAAAAAGTCATGTGTCAAAAATTGGCGGCAACTCGAAAAAGTTATCCGAAACAATGGAATTACAACCTTAACCCTTCACAGTGAAGGTGTAAAAATGGAAATGTCAAAAAATAGCTGTCACACGACGATACTGGCAACTGATACGAATGTGAAATTAATTAAGTTATTTTTCTGGGGATGCGTCTGGTCAAATCGAGTTACACGGATCGATTATTCGCAATTCGGATAATGTTGTGTGCAGTCACGCGATTAAAAAAAATGGTTTATACAAATAAATAAATAAAATAAATATTAGTGGAGAATTCATACACAATGCCCCAATTTATAAAGCCTACATTATATAATTTTAAAAACACATTTGCATAAAATTAAATTAACTATTCACTGATTGTACACTAATTTATTTTACCTGTTTTAATTACGTATTCGTTCCCATGAACATTTCTTAGGTATTTTTGTCTTTATACATTCGAAATAAGAAAAACACGTGTAAAAAATTGAGTTTGCGATAGAAATCAGCGTAATAAGGATTGCGAATATCTTTTACATGCCATTTTGGGTCTTATCGTGGCGTTTATCAAAAGCTCCCTTGCTTGAGAAGATTGTTAAACCAGCGGACAGTGCGAGTAGAATTCGAATAATTATAGAACTTATCTGAAAACAGTAAGGTTTAAATTCAAAATAATAAGGTCTTGCTTCAGAGGATGCTCCGTACTGCGGTGAAGAATTCTTAATCTGCCAGAGTATTAGCAAAGTTATTCCATTAAAATAAGCTATAAATTTGACTGCGTTAAGAGCTGCTTTAGGTGACGCTTGATATGTTTCAAAATATATAGCTCGGCTTGTTCAAATCAAATCTTGTTTCATTAGCATTAAGCGTAAAATTCGAATGTTCCAAGTTCAAAAATTTCGTGCATTTTCAAGTTGGTGTATTTAGTGCTGAGGAATCAAAATCGTTAATTAGTTCAATTTACAAGTGAAATGCCTTGAGACCATTCAATTAATAACTGCGGCGCTTAGTGACAGTTTGGGGTCGGCCGTAAATGATATGATATCCGCGATCATATCGC
Organism: Ectropis grisescens; assembly: GCA_017562165.1. Lineage (NCBI taxonomy): Eukaryota > Metazoa > Arthropoda > Insecta > Lepidoptera > Geometridae > Ectropis > Ectropis grisescens. The sequence goes on along the minus strand of CM029777.1, from coordinate 27,187,950 downwards.
AAAACGATATCGAATGGCGGGTCGAAGCTGCTGAAGGGAAAACGAGACATGAACTGTTGATTTGCAAACTTTTTGGACTTAAATTAATTTTACGTGACTTTTACTTTATTTTTATAGCAACACCGATTGTAATGTATTAATTGAGATATGAGTATTTAACGCGGTGGTAGGTATTTACGTACAAAATAATGATGAAGAAATTTGTAAGGGTATATACAATTAAGTTCTTGAATAACAACGTAGGTATACTTAGGGCTGCGACTATTATGTTTGATACCTTGTACATACAGCGCAACGCAACTGAAGGCAAACGATCGCGTGGTCGTTCACCAACCAGATGGACCGATCAAGTAAAAGACTCATCGTCCTCCAAATACTACGCGGTCGTGAGAGACGCGATGGACCGGGACCGGTGGAGGCAGATCATCCGCTCCATTTATAGCCCCGATGCTGACCACGATCCTCAGACATGAGGGACCGACCATAGAGAGAGAGAGATATACAACGCATATTATAAATTGATGTTATAAAATTACACAGTATGACATAAAACTCATAAAAGCATTAATTATACTATAGGTCCAGCTTGACTAAAACAATACTTTAGTTTTCATAGTAAAGTATTGCATTAACGTTCTAGAGAAATATAACTGTTTTCGACAAAATTACCCTTTGACACGATAAATAGGATAGGTAAGTATAATTTTCCCGAAATGATGTCGGCTTAGTGACCGTCTGATAATTACCTACCACAATATAAGGCGGGGGGTTCGAATCACACCTCAAAATGACACGAAATTTGATTATAATTTCATCTAAAAGAATACTAAACGAATCTAGATAAATCTAGTACACAAATAGATTGGAGACAATGAAAACAGAAACTACGCAGGTGAAACCGGAAGTCTCTACTAGTTCTGCATAAGTTCCGATACCAAAACGTTTTTGGTACATATAAGTATTAAATTCGAAGATATACACTTCGCCTTATTAAATTCTAAGATCTACAAATGCCAAATAAAATTAATATTAAGATGGCAGATATCATCTATGATTCGAGTGAGATTGTTTTGACGTTTGAATGTCATGAGCCGAGGTCTCTCATCAAGGTGGCTATTCTCAAATATTCGAGTGCCTACTCGATTTATTTTAATAGCATAGGTATAAACGCTCCACACACGAGTCCTAAAATCAGAGGAAATTACGTAAAACTAGTGGGGCGGAGCCTACATCGCACCATACATCACCAATCATATCCTACATCATTTCATATGATTGGTGATTTATGATGCGATGTAGGAGCCGCCCCACTACTTTTACGTCATTTCCTCTGATTTTAGGACTCATGTGTGGAGCGTTTTAGTTTAGTGAAATTACGCAATGCTTTGAAATTAATATTTGTTTTTAAAAATAAAATAAGTCTTCATTGCTGTTTACGTTTCTGTTAATATGTGGTAACTTAGTTATAAGCTAGTTATAGGCCTTCGGTGTATAAATGCAAAACAGGTCATCTTTCTACAAAATCTCCTTTCAATATTTCCATATCTCTTTGTTCTTTGCCATTTTAATAAAAAAGATTTCTTATGTCATACCAACCGTTATTAGAGTTGCTCTAATATATTATTTGCCATTTTATTACGTTTGTAATATTTAAAACTTGTGATGAATTAATTGTATTTAGTTTATATGTCATTTATCATCTCTGTAATACATTTTCACATGAAAATAAAACGTGTGTTTTAAAAATCGTGGCCATGTATCTGAGCGTTCTCACAGAGCGCATGTAAGTGAGCGCAGCGAATGCGTAATGGCGGTGCGGTGCGCCCGCGCAGATAGCTGTGCTGCGTTCGATAATGTGATAGCATTGGAACAATATAACCATTAAATTAAAAACATGATATTAAATACCTACTCATTAAAGGTTTTTCAAAATAAATAATCAGGTTAATTTTATCTGATAAAACGTAAACCGATGTCAATTTTATCGAGTAACATACAAACAAAAAAAAAAACATTCTCCTTTTTTGGAAGTCGGTTTAAATAAAAATCTATAATGCTGTTTGCAGTTAAGGTTACAATCTTGGTGTCATCCAATCGAGAGTGGATCGGATTCTTCTAGATAGGAGAAAGCACGCTCTCTCGTAGACCGTGTCATCACTTAACGTAGATAGATTTAGCACTAAAATAATAACAAGGTACGGAATAACCTTTAAAAAAAGTAGCATTGGCGACCTTATTGCTAAGAGCGATTTCTTCCAGGCAACCATGGCATCAAGCGAGATGACAGTTAAGTGTAAGTTTGATAAGTATAAGATAATTAAAAAAAATATGAATAAGACTATGTTACGAAAGGTTACTGAAGACTTACTTGACATAAACCCGTCAAAAATAAGATAAGACCTAATTTATTAAAACACTAGCTGCCTGTTCCGGTTTCGCTCGGATATTATCATTTAAACACCTCAGATTAGGTATCTTTGTTGCACAACAACGTTAAAGATCATCACAAACATGATGCATAGTTTGAGATTATATAAAAGACGTATAGACACACATAAATTATAAATATAGGTATGCATAACATTAGCTCCAAAATCCATTGTCAACCGCACCGCAATAACATGAGACGATCTTCTTAGCATTCCATGGATTCACCGTGCGGGTGCCGGGTCCATCGTGTGGCAGAGAGAGAAAAACTCGAGTAGTTCCCGAGACTTGTGACTCGGGCGTAGGTTTAAGGGGCCCCTTTCTGACGTACATCAACACTCACCTTCACCACTCGTTTTTCTCTCCCTGCCCAGCCAAATCTGATATGAGCCTACTAGTGCAGCTTTAGATACTCGTTCTAGTATAGAACTTACTGCACTTCTGGATAAGCCAAGGTCTTTCAGTAGGTTATAGAGAGATTTTGCTGGTATACCTCTCGCTCCCACTTCTACAGCGGATAAACTAACTACATAGCCGTTTTTTGTTAATTCGTTTAGGAGGTCGTAATACTTATTTTGTTTCATCGCGTGGTCTTTAGGCATATTAGTTTCCCACGGTACGGTAAGTTCTACAAGGACTATGCGTTTCGTAGCTCTAGAAAAAAGGAAAATGTCCGGTCTGGATGACGAAACACCCACATCCTCTGGGATTTTGTAGTGCTTTTCATACGTGTCCATTAAAATAGTCCAATCAGGTGCTGTACCCAGGATTGAGTAAGGCTTGTTCCTGGAGTTTGAAGTTGAGCCTGCTTTTACAAAGTTAATTTGTAAGTACATAAGTTACCGTATTAGTAGTACCCAAAGAGTTTACATATACTACGTACAGAGTTAGATTTTCCACACGGTCCTTTTGTCTCAATCGTAAGCAGATAATGTGCATACTTTCTATGGCAACAGAGTGATACGCGACAAAAATATGACACTTCAACAAGAGCGACAAAGCAAGAAAGATGCTACCCGTGCTAAAGCGTTTGTGCCAACTCTATACGTAGTATATGTAAACTCTTTGGGTACTAATACGGTACTATTGTGGTACTACTGCGATATTATTGCGGTGCGGTAGTACCACAGTACTGTAGTAACAGTAGAACGTGAGTCCTCCACATTTTTTCAGTATTAGTCAGCATCTATCTATATACGTTGATTTACTTTTGATCGCTTTTTATTTCTGTGCATTACAGACAGACCTACCGGCCGGCGTTGGATGTACGGATTAGTCACACCCGGTTATTTGTGTCTATTTTTTTAACTTTAACGAGATAATATATGCAGTTATTAGGTATGATTTATTGTGTGAGTTTTTGTGTGGAGTTTTGTAGGTAAGGTGAGTTGTTTGCGTGTTAGCTGCGGTAGGGCTGTGAGAATATCTAGACATGGATGGGAAAGAGCTTGTCTTATAATGAGAGAACTCTTATAATATATGTGTTTTAAATAATTTCGTGTAAATTTACTTAGGTTTTTTCATGTAAGAGAAATGTGTATGATAAAGTATGGTGTGTTTTGTGTAGTGGCAGGACTCTTTGCAGGGTCCGCCTGGGGTAATTCTACCGCCATGCAGTAATGTGAAAAATACCACCTTGTTCCGGTTTGAAAGGCAATATTTCAAGTCAAATTTCAGGGCATAGACCGAGATTAAACATCTAATATCTTTGGGATATGAAAGCATTGCAGTTCTAGATAACGGTAAACTCTTCATTTAGAACTCTTCGCGTTCTAATATCTGCGTGTCCCTGTGTTGTTATGCACAGGCATGTTGCTTACCATCAGGCACATGTCCTAGTCGTCTCGATACTACACATTGTAAAAAACAATGTTGTGACATAAAAAAAAATGCTATTTTGTAGACATAATTACACACACATGTGCAAATATTCAATTGCAAGGAAGCCGAACCACTTTTTCAAACTAATTGAGTTTAATTACTCTCTATCTATTTAATTAATATGGGCATTGCTAGTGGCAATTAATCTGTGACAATTATGTGATTCTACGATGCGTATGCGCATACCTGACTACATTCTGTGTCAGGTCTGTGGAGATAAGATATAAAATGAACTAGGTATATAAATATTATCCTTGTCGGACTTTTCGTACCTTGAAAAGGTGATACTTCTTCAGGGTTTTCTAAGACAGTACGAATAGATTTAATGCTACTTTTATTAAACATACAGCTTGATAGTGGGATGTGTTTTCTGAGTAGGGGTTTTACAAAACGATATTGGTGTCTTTAAACTTTAAGTCAATAGTGAATGGATTCATTTTACGTAAACACGTGCTATCGTAGACCAGAGCAGGTCATCAGCACGCAGCCTCAGATTTTGGGGGGTCACCAGTAAAAATACAATGTATCGAGTAAAACATACTTTACTAGTAGCGCCCCACGATTTTACCCGAGTGGTTGCCGTTCCAGTTGTTTTCCCTCGTCAAAAAATAGTCTATGTACTATTAGATATTCTTAACTTTTTTAGATTTTTAGTTTTACGTTTACGATTTTGGGGGGAGTCATGTCCCCTCTGTGACCCCTTCCCCCTTCGGACCGCGCATGTCGTAGAAGCACCGTAGTTTACTATCAGACGAGCTAGAGGTCAAGCGTTAACCAATTCAAATTAAAAAAAGTTTAAGTTTAAAAAAAAAAATATAATGTATATTTCATGACGAGAGATGCTGAGCGCAGCTCTGTAAACGATAAGCTTGGATATCTAATGTACTTATAGAAAATACACTACGAGCAGGGTAAAATTTTCAAATTTTACTCTGAGGCTCTAGCATTTTGTAGTACTGGACCACAATACCTAGTCTTAGTATTTAGTGTGTATTTTTCTGTACTATAAATGTTACTTTTTAATTCAAGTGACGTAGGTACCTACTTTCTTTGTATGCTTCCTTGGGAATTAATCTGAAAGGCTGCTTAGTCATGGTTTAAGCAGATGTTTAAAAAATTAGCAAAATTCGTCGATTTAAATCGAAACCCCGATGGGAAGCGAACATCTGCATACAATCCCAACTCTACTTACAAATCGCATCCTTTGATACACGGACCTTCATTTCATTCATTCAATTTGTACAATTCCAAATGCAAAATCATTCGATTTCAAAATTCGAATTTGAATCGAGATCGCCACGTCATCCATCCAACGTTACAGATCCAAAATCACATTCCAATATGAACTTTAACGTTTGTCAAATAAATACCAGTTTAATTTGTTTCAAGAACGTGAGTTTTCAAAAATAGTGATGAGGGTAAACTAACGCAACTGTTGAAATATTTTGTCACAACAATTTGTCACGCGTCCGAAAGTGGCACGTCACGGTGACGTATCGCGAGGTCCCCGCTGTGTAAGCGAATGAATTATATCGATTACGTACAATAAATCATTCGTTTATCGATAATCGATCGGTTAACGGAATGCGACGATCAAACGTGCCTTCTTTATATGACAAATATTATATGAAAAATGATAAAAAGGTTGGTTTTGGAAATTATGCTGGTTTTTTATGAGTGGACGTTTTTTGTTGCGTGCGTATACATTGAAGGAGACTATTTGTCATTTGAGATTTACAATATACGTAGGCACGACATTAAAATCACAGTTTTTTAAACTACACAAAAAACAAATCTAATGATAAAGGGTTTTATTTATGCTTAAAAGTAGAGTCTCGCTCGCGCTTCTGGCGAATTTACTGTGTTTAGAGTAGATCAGTTCCGAAGGTTTAGAAAAATGATCTGGAGTACATTTAGGTACTAATTCAGAAATTTTCATCATTAAAGAAAAGGCCTTATGTTGTACCTTGCATGTCACAATCGTAAGGTCGTAGATTCGAATCCCGCCTATATCTCTAAGTATTTTTTACAAGTACATATGTACAAGTATGTCGCTACATACTACCGCCTACCACTAGCTTCATCAGTGAATGAAAACATCGTGAGAAAACCGAAATGTTCCAATAATCGAAATTTCAACTACCACTGACGCTGACTTTCTCCTTGCTTAAACTAAACTTACATTATTATAAAATTAATACTGAAAAGTTGCAATTGAGCAAATAATCTCACTAGTTACAACCTAATTCATTGAGAGAGATGGCCCCAAGTCCCACCAGTGGGACTATTTAGAGAGCTATATATGCTGAGTATTAATATTAATTTTAAGTGTTCGCTTCTCACGCCATTTGGAGTACATATAATTAAACCGTTTTCCTTATTGCTTTTAAATGCCGTTTAACTATTCATTAACTCCTTTAGAGATGAGAGTGACGTGTATAATGCCGACAAACAAATGCTCCAATACTCGCTGTGGGTTTAAATAATAGACTGGATTAGAGCTTTCTATGGGCACTGATAGGGTCATGTCTCAGTGGGTAGGCGAAGCTATGCGATGGATGAATCATCCCTAAAACTACACTGTTTTTGTTTGATTAGGTATGTGTTGGTATTGGTTGTATGTAATCTGTGGTATTGGTTGATTTCTGTTGCATTCATGGTTTTTTTTATTAGTGTTTATGTTCCATTTCTTAATATTACTTTTTATAATTATTAACATAATTATTTTTGCAAGGCGAAAGGTGGAATATGGAGGTCATTACTTAATATAAGTTTTTTGTAAACATCTTTGTAAACCCATATATATACGCAAATAAATAAATGAATTGAATTGAATTGAAAAAAACTTTCTTTGACCGCATTGTTGCTTCTAGTACAACAGGAGAGATGGAGGTCGGGCGCAAGTCTATTCTTGGTTAAAAAAATATATTATATTGTTAGATATTTTGACTCAACTACGTCTAGCTCCAAACTAAGCAAAGCTTGTTCTATGGAAGCGAGATGGCTGATATAATACATACTTATTATAAATGGAAAAACCAAAAAAAAAAAAATTGTATTCATCACACAAATATTTGCCCTGTTTGCCCTATGTGGGAATTAAACTCACGACCCACGCCTTCGCAGGCAAACTTATTACTAACTAAGCCAGTCTGTAATAACTGGATAATATGTCAAGTGATTTGATGCTCAAACGCAGACCTTTAATATTTCAAAAATACATATTATAAGTGTATAATAGTTATAGGTTTTGGTATTTTTGCTCAACTCTGTCAACTGAACCGATCAGAGCCAAATTTGAAAGTTATTTATGTAGTTTTTAAAGAAAAGCCTTCTCTTAAAGTCTACGTGAATGAAGTAACAGGCCGACACTGGTTAATACATATATTGAGATACTTACACACATAGGTATAATATGTGTCTATAAGCAATGTATTATACACATGAACAATATCTGAAACAGTCCTTTTGGGAAGTTTTAATTTATCCGAGTCTTACGAGTTCTCGAATAAGTTGGTATTTCAAAATTTTGATTTAGTTTCTCTGCGTTTTTGAACGTGAAAAACGTCAAAAAGTTTTTAATCGATTCGCTTATTCAAGAAATTTGGCTTGCAAAGATATTGAGTAATTATCTTTTAAAATTTATCTTTTAAAAATAAATTTCGCTTCTTAAATAGATAGTGGAGTTTTACCATTCCTCGCTCAACCTTTGACATCGAAATCAAATCGATGACTAGCTGTTGAGCATAATGGTATTATGATATAACGCGGTATCACCTGACTTTTTGTCTATAATACAGCCCATTGTTTGCCGTAAGCTATACTTTGTAAGCGACTCGGTTAAGCCACGGCTTCAAAGATGCGTCCAGGATTAAAAACTGCAGACAAAATAAAATACTGTTGACTACTTTAACGCCCATAAATTCTAATATTTTCACGTATTCATTTCATTTTCTTACTTTTTAAGTTTTTACCAAAACATAAAAATATAAAGATTATAACTTATTAAAACTATTATTTTTATTATTATAAATCGTCGTATTGATTAAACTACGACAAAAATCTAAATAACCAGTAAATGTTTGTTAATCAGAAATAGTGTATCTCAACATTTTTTTCATTTCTAATACAATCTATTAGCACATTTTTATACACACACATCTTAGGATTTGCATCTCTGATTAAAGCCATATCGTCTTTCGTCTGATCTCTCTACAATATAACGTTCAAATACGCATAAGTATAGATACTTAATTATTAACTGTTGTAGGTGTCGCAATACCCATAAACGTTTACGGAATGTATATTAATATACGAGGAAACAGAAACGAAGTAATTTTTGAACATAGTTATTATACACGTTAGCACCATTTTAATGATATTGTCAATAACTGCTAAAGATGTAGGTATTAGTTTTTTATTAATATAAGACGTGACGCCATCAATATTTTATAGCTCCGAGACATTTTTATTTCCATCAACTATTTATGATGCCACTGCCATCCATTAAAGTAAAGTTTAGAAAATGTGATATATCAAGATTTATTCTCTGTTTTATGAAAATTTATTTCATTGGTGTGTACAAACTACTTTATAACTTGGCCACGCAGAATTTAGCATGTATTTTTATTGTTTTCCTTTAGTCTTTCTGAAATATTAAATTCAGGGGTTTGTTTGTGCACGGAACCCATCATCAATAATTGATTTTATTGTTAATTCTGTTTTTTAATGGTGATTGCGACATGCATCAGAAGATTGGATCTTGTGTCGCAGCAATGAACCCGTACCTTAACTAGCGTGCTTAGTCACTCACCCACTTCCCATGACAATTGGCCGCGAGTGTCGGTCCGTGCTGGGCCGCGATCGAGCCATGATGCACTGAACATGTGTTTTCTGAACTTAGTCTTATGGTATTACTAACTAAACGAGCATGTAAGACATCTGATGGTATGTAACAAGGTAATATCAGGAAAGAGCCAAGGCGAGTTTCGATCAGTGTTTGCGCGTTTTTGATAATACGAAATATGTTCGTGTTTGACAGCATATTACCTAATATTAAGAAGAACTAGAATGTATAATGTTTATAATGTACAGGACTTAATCACGATTTAATTCTGACTGAAGAAGACTGTCTTCTCGTGACCACGGCGGTTGTAACGCTGCCGAAACGTCGAGGTATTTAAACAATGAATTAAATCGTGATTAAGTCCTGTACATTATAAACATTATGTGTTCAAATCGCGAAAGCTTAAAAACAATAACTAGCATGTAGTTCTGTTTGCTTTAGACACCTACCGGGAAATAAAGACTCGGGCAGAGTGGTCCACAGCTTCGTACTCCGAATGACAAACGCAGAGTCACAATGTACGGTAGGTACTAATTTTTTTTTAAATAAGAAGTGAAGAGACGAGCGAGACATGTGCCTGATGGTAAGCAACATGCCTGCCACATAACAGCATAGTGACACGCAGCTATTGGAACATGAAGAGTCCAAATCATTACCTAGCACTGCACAGCGCTCATCACCCGGAGATCTAAGATGTTATATCTCTAAGCCCTGTAATTTCTCTGGAAACATTGCCCTTCAAACCGGAACACAGTAATGTTTTCACATTTCTGCTTGGCGTTAGAATAATTTAGGGTGAATCAGTTATGTATCGACTATGTACATATTCACAGTAGTGTGACGGATTTGGAGGTTTTTTTTTACGTAGGTATTATGAGTATGATTTTATAATATTTGACACTAAGATTGATTGTGTTGACCTCAAATAACCTCTACAGCCTACCAAACTTTGGGCAAGTGCAGAAAACGTAGGTCCTTACTGAGATAATGCCAGTAGTAGGTATTCGTGTAACTATACTTACGCATACCCGTAGAGCATACCTGAAACCAATAATAAGTTGTTAAAGTATTTAACTAATAAACGAAATAATAAAACGTTAAAGTATTAAAATCAGGGATACCTGGTTTATTGGGATAACTTATCCTATTCCATAAACTCCGCTCAAGCTATGTTTAAATACTGTAATGATAAAATAGCATTCAAAATTTCAATTTAAGATATTTATTATCCTAACACTAAATTACTGTTAAACGATTGGCCAATCCAACGTAAGAGGGCAAAAGGTAGGTCGTTCCTTAGACGGATTCTGCAAAAGAGTCGACTACAAACTACTCCACGTCCAGCCGCTTCTAAACATATTATAAAATCAATCACATCGTCCATAAATCTATGACAAATAAACTATCAAGAGTCTGAGCCGAGCGCCGGCGAAACGTTATCCGCCTCTGACACTTGAATGCGGCGCCGCTCCTCCATACTGATCTGCGCATGCGCCGCTTAACTTACGGGTGATCGACACAAGCGGGAAGCCTTTCGATGCGTGCGCTATATTCAAAATTCGAATAACCATTAGCTGTGTTCTTTTATTCATACTCTTGCCTCCGTATTCCGAAACAATGTTTCAGCACAATGTTATTTAGACTTCACAAACGTCAAACATATATTTACCGACAAATGCAGTTTTCTTACACATATTTCCTTTGTGTTTCTTATTATTTAAAATAAATGTATTTAGTATTATGTAAGAAATTAATCAGAAATATTTTTTGAGTTTTAACATTTTTAACAACAAATGTACCTACATAGATAGTTTTTTTAAAACTTTGTTGTAATCTAAGAAACTTATTTAACTTTTCTATTTATATTTAAACTTTAACTGCATTGTTAAATGTATTTGTATGTACAGTAGTAAAAAAATGTAGCAACTAAACATCTTAGGTAGTAAAAAATGATTTAGTTTTTTAAAAATTAAGGTGCTATTATCACTATTGTTAATATTGCAACGGTATTATACTACAGTAACAAAAATGCAATTTCTTCCCTAACTTTTACGAATAGCAAAAAATATTACCCTTATGCTGCGCAGTATAACAAGTTGCGCTAAAAAGGGCTGTAACGATGAAGTTGCCAATAAACACAAAGGAATTAAAAAAGGCGTCGGCGTATCAAAGGCGAGCTGCGAGCTGCCGGCTAAACAAAAGCAATCGTAAAACAAGTGTTCGGAGAAAAGAAATTTCGCGCAAGAGGCTGCGCCGGCGCATTGCGCAAAACTGGAACGCAGATCATTTATTACTACAGAGGGTTAATTTCAAAGAGACAATTATTTTGTCGAAAAAAAAGTAAGTTGTAGAAATATACACCAATTAACAATTCTCGTATAATCTATGTTTGCAGCTATTTTGTAGCCATTTCACTCATGACTTTTGACACTCTATCATGACTATTTGAGTTCACAAACGCCACAAGCTTCTAAAAAAATGATATCGATTTAAATTTTGTCGCAAAATTTGACGGCTAGAAATCGACGCTGATGTATTTTTAAATTTACGTATACATTGAAGAATAATTGTTAATATACGAGTAAATATTTAACATTAAACGAAAACAATACTGAAAAATACGTATAGTATTTAATATACGTGTAATATAACTAATAGAAGAATACTATAAAATCGGTCTAGCCGAGTTTTGGTTCCACTTTTTAATTGGCAAATTGCAAAAGATTATAAATGTTATTTGAATATTTAATTTTTAGTTTTATTTATATTACAATAACTCTGTTGATTTGTGTTGTTTCCTAAATTAGTTGGTAATTAATGATAACTATTTGTGTCTTGAATAAAGATTGATCTTATAATCATCTTTTACAAACTTTGGTTTCTGTTCTTTCATAATCCGTAGTACGAAGCCTGGTCCGTATTGTTATATTGTTGCCGGTTGTTCCGAGTTACGGCGCTCCGTGACTGAATGAGGCTAGTTCAGGGGAGGACCGAATCAGCGTTACATGACCGAATGTCTGTCTGACTGTAGAACATATGAAACATACTATACCTAGATACATACAAAGGGCACAAACAGTGCTGTTTAAGTCACCTAATACGTTTATAGCACGTTTTACGCGCTTTTACCCACGCTGTTCCCATTCTCGTTACTTTCCTGTGACAAAAGCAGCATTATGTCATATTCCAAACTAAATTCTAACGGTTCCAAGTTTCAAATCGATTCGTATATTAGTAGGGTTTATAGAGTAAGTTAGGAAATCCACCTCAGGCGACGTATTCGACATCCTAGGTGTTTTTATCTCAAAATTAGAACCAAACTTCTTAGTTCGAGTCTTTGGAACGACTACTACAAAACGATGTCGCTTTTTCGATCCGGAAACAGTCCGATTAAAAACAAATGGTATTGGAGCATGTGTGTTAATCCAGATTATTTAGTATGAATTAATTTCAATAAAAAAAACAAATTCGGTCGTTATAGAGAAACGTGGAAAAACACACTCAACATGCAAATCGCTTTTTAATATTAGTATGATTTTAATTTCGGAGGTATCAACAGCCGAACACATTGTTAATTAGGTATATGAGTAATTTATGTATGTCGGTCGGTGTGTAGGTATTTGTCATAGCGCATGCGCGTCGCGGCGCCGCTGATTGGCCGGCCCCGCCCCGCCCCGCGCGCCGCCCAGGGGGAACTGGGGCACTCGATATAGGTTACCGGATGTGACGAATAAAATAGGGTGCCCTATGTGACATTAACCATGTTTTTTTTTATTATTTATTATAGGTAATTCTTATTTTAACTTTCAAGACTTGAAATGTTTCTCAAGAAGTGTCAATTTTTTAAGTTTTATAGGTGTACACTTGACTGTTTTCCAGTCTGATGTTAAGCGACGATGTGTTCAAAGATGAAGCCAGGTTACCTAGAAGAACTCTCGTTTTGTCCTATAATAATAACATAGTAATGTTCGCAAGTAATACACAAAGAAAAAATCTACGCATTTCATCGTCACAAAACACCGCCTCCACAAAAGGAAGTACCGGACCAGTATTCATGTCTTAATTATCGATATAACAATCGAGTGACAAATCGAGTACGTACCTACGATTGTATTCGAATAAGATCGATTCGGGTACAGTAGCCATACTAAAGCAGTTTACACGCGGCGCTACTATCATGTTTTGTTATAAGACTCTATTGTTTGCTAATAGGTTATGTAGTTCGAGGATTTCGGCAAATTTTTGTGGCAGAATAAAGTCTAGCCATTGTATTTACAATGTCACAGTGTCGCCGTGACCGAGTAGTGTCAGTAGTCCGGTTGTTAGTTCGGTTAACCGAACTACTGCAACTTTTTGGTGTCAGTAGTTCGGTTGCACGTCATCACCGAACTGTTGACACTGCGGAGTGCCAGTAGTCCGGTTGTTAGTTCGGTTAACCGAACTACTGCAACTTTTTGGTGTCAGTAGTTCGGTTGCACGTCATCACCGAACTGTTGACACTGCGGAGTGCCAGTAGTCCGGTTGTTAGTTTTTTAGTGTTAATTTTTTAGTTGCATTAGTTTTTAAATTCAGATTTTATGGCATTCAGAGTAGATTATTCGTAATCTACATGTATTTCCTTGGAATCCACTCTGGAATTTTGGACTTTATTAATTCAAAGACGATGTTATAAGACTCGTGTTTTTATGGAATTTGAAAGCAAATGCCTGAGGTATCATGTTTATAGCTTTAATTGAACTACCCAAGTCGCCAAGTATGCTGAATAATTAGCAAAATGGAATAGGGCTGGCTTTAAACGTACCATCCATAAAGTACACTTTAATCTGTTTAAAAAAATCTCGTGCATGATTACTATAAAAAATTATAATATCACCATCAAAATAATCTGCCAGTAGAATATCAGAAAACAACGTAGGAACTTGCATCTCGGAAAGAGATGTTGGGCGTATTTTCTCTACTCCCGCATTTTGGCGAATCTAACGTTCATAGATTCTCGAACAATCTTAAATTGTACATTTCTTTTGAGAGAATGATGGAATTGGGTTGGGAGTGGCTAAATCTAAGCCTTTATTTTTTAATGCAAACTAAACATTGGCGATATACTCTGGGTGTAGGTTCTCTACCTTCCGCAGCCTCAATTATGCTTTTATTTATCAAAGCATCAATTTAAAAATCCAAATTGCAGGTATGCTCACTGGCTTTCTCGATTTTGTCCGCTTCCTAAAACACAGTTGATATGATTCCACTAGTATTATATGATTATAAAGTAAGGAACTACAAACTATAAATGAAAATAAGGAGATAATGCATGAAACGCTTACTTTTGATAATGTTACGTAGCCCTTACATTGCAAATTCGGTCTTCTAATATTTGCAACGGCAAAAGCTGCTTTTTGAGGCATATACGGAATTCCTATAAAACTGGTATCCAGAAAAAAGTAACACCCTGCCTCTTCCTCGCTGCATTATCTTAAAATCGTCGTTGTCGTTCATCTTACTATACAAGTTTACTTTATAATTTTAGATTTTAGATATAATCTCCACTAATTATCAACTTGGAAAATAGCTATAATAATATGTACTTACTCATCAAATCGACCGAATGGATAAAAAGATTGATACAAATGAAACTTACATGAAAAATCGCAAAAAGTTAGTGTATATTTTTATATACCGCTGAGATGGTGAGAGAGTCGCTAGTTTTCAATCAAATGAAGCGGTGTATCGATAGTTCGGTGCGTAGATGAACCTGAATTTCTATAAGTAAGCAATAGTTCAGTGCTTAGATAGAATCAAAACTAATGCAATTAAAAAGTTAACATTAAAAAACTAACAACCGGACTACTGGCACTCCGCAGTGTCAACAGTTCGGTGATGACGTGCAACCGAACTACTGACACTAAAAAGTTGCAGTAGTTCGGTTAACCGAACTAACAACCGGACTACTGGCACTCCGCAGTGTCAACAGTTCGATGACGACAACCGAACTACTGACACTAAAAGTTGCTACTTCGGTTAACCGAACACCAAACTGGCACTCCGCAGTGTCAACAGTTCGGTTACGTGCACCGAACTACTGACAACCGGACTACTGACACTACTCGGCCGTGACGGCTTAATAGTGAATATTCATTAGACTTCCTAGTATCGATTTTATATTGCTACTAGAATCGATATAATAGAGTAGATTATATAATTCGGATTAACTAATAAAAATAGAATAAGAATAATTTGTTTGCACACAGAACAGCACCATTTAGGGCCCCAAACTAACAAACTAAGAGCCGACCTTGTGTTTTGGGGCCCTGGTGCGAAGTACCACAAATCTTCCTGGACTGCAGACTGAGGAGTTGCAAGGAGAAAATTTGCAGTATACGAGGATAAAATTGGATCCTAATAGTTTTCTGGAAGAGGTCACTGTTGGCAATAAGATTGCTTTTTGTATCCATTTTTCAATTTTTTTATTTTAATAGCTGTTTTTGTTTTATTTTGGTGCCAAGTATAATAACGAGGATTTTGTATTGTATTTACATAACTACTGCATGTTCGATACCTATCATTATAGATAGAGCAGCACCCTTACCTCGAAGAAATCAATTTACTCTAGATTCGAAGGCACCTAGATTATATCCTTTGGGGAATACCCACTCTGGCAGAACGTATCACAGCTTAGATTTTCTTAATAAGCATGTGGAATCAAGCTCCACGTAGGAGCCTACGGAGCGTTATAGGTATTATTCTTGTACTCACAATGGCAAGAGAGTATGATAACCATAATTAGAATGCTTTCAGTTATGTTTCATGTATGTATTCAGTTATGTTCTACGTATGCTCATTAGTATAGCTTTATTTTTTTTTTACACACAATAGATTTTCAAATAATTAGTTAGTTTAGTTTAATAGGGCCCAACACTTTCTGCGCCAGCCCAGCTAAAATTTGGTAGGGGTCTCTTAAGGCAAACTGCCTTATTTCGCTTTATAAATTGTAAAAGTGAATTCATAATGATTTTCAAAGTGGTGAATGTGAAAATAATGTTCAAATATGTACTTGCAATGTGACTGCAAAAGTTTTAAATCAGATTCAATTGAATAATGTAGACAATAAAGAAACTGTGTACCTAGAGTTACGGAAAGGCGATAGGTAATGTCTATTCAAATCTCACTAATTCGGTAACCTAAACCAGAACGCCCAAGATACAGGCTCTGCCTATTTTGAAGCTCAACGTTTAATTGTGCTATACTTGTTTTTAACTGTAATAGGTTTGCACTTGACCGCCACCTCGCCTGATGTTAAGCGATGATGCGATCTACGATGGAGCGTGCTCACCTAGAAGAAACCGATTCACTCTAGATTTGAAGACACCAAGATTGTAACTATCGGGGAAAACCCACTCAGGCAACGTATTCCACAACCTAGACGTTCTTATCACAAACGTAGAATCTCTTCGTTCGTGTTTTTGGAACATCAACGATAAAACGATGTCGCTTTTTTGAGATACATATATTTAGACAAATTAATTGTACCTAAATTAATTCCTTTCTGTACATTGTAGTTATAATTATGGAATAAATGAATGACTTATTTAATAACTTTAAATAAAATCTACACACAATACATGCAAAACATTCTAAGGACATGATCACCGAATCGTTGCAAACCTCGCAAGGCACTTACGGACCGACAAAAATGCCGGTACATTGATATTTGTGTCGTAATCCACGGTGATGAGCCCCATTACCGGGGGGACACGCGAGCCGGTGTGTCACAAGGCGACTGCGAAATTTATGCGAATTATATAGAATGGCCTCGCTTCTCCGGCGGTGGCAGCTCTGATCACTGAGCCGGAGGTTGTGGGTTCAATTCCCACCTAGGACACACATGAGTAATTTTTCAACTTGTAATATGGAAGTTTTCAAAAACTTCAATAACTTGGGAATCTAGTGAATACGGAAAACTCTTTTTTTATAGCAGGTATAAAACAGGTCATGTGCCTGATAGCAAACAGAACACATGCCTATAATTGGACAGTGTCACGCTGGTATAGGAACGTGAAGAGTTTAAATTGTTACCTAGAACTCACTGCTCGGCGCTCTTCACCCAGAGATATAAATTGATTTATCTCTATGCTTTTTTATTTCTCTGGAATATTGCCTGGTTGCCTTATATTCTTCAACGCTTTCTTTCTCATATTGTTAATTAACATAGTTATATAATATGTTAGTGTTCCAAATTTCAACCTGATCTGTTCAGCCGTTCCGACGTGTTTGAGCAACAAACATCCAAAAACCTAAAATTTCGCTTTAAAATAGTAGTAGGATGTACTAGTCAATTAAAAAACCGAATCGACATCCACACGTCCAGAGTCTGTAATTTCGTTGAATGACAGAGAGCAGACTGATATTACCCGCGACTTGCGCAAGCGCATCCGATGTCTGCCGGAGGAAGCGCAGGCGGCGGCGACCGTCCGGGATGCGGTGGCGCAAATGTCAGCCAACGGAAAGATAACATTCAAATTTATTATTGTGTAAAAATATTGGACCGAAATTTGCAAATACTGCATTAGTATCATAACTACGAGTATAATATTGAAGTCAAAATCAAACACAAAGTGTTAGGGGATGCAATTGATCTGTGTATGAAAAAAAATCTTCAAAATTGGTTTTTAAATGACGATGTTATCTGCAAACACACATCAAAAAATATGTTATAACGTCGAATTGAGAAAAGTTATATTTCGAAGATGGTTAAAAGTTGTTTTAAACTGTTAACTATGGTTTTTCAAAATACATTCAGATAATGAACTAAACAATCTTATTTTAAAAGGTACTAGCCAAAATTCCTATTGAGTCTTTGGAGCAACCATAAAGCGATGTCGATTTTCGAAGCAGTCCTACAAAAAAAAAAACAAAGTTGTATTAAATTGTGCAGATCATTTGAACACTATCCGAAATGTGTCCCGATAAAAAAACGATAAGCTAGCAATTTTGCGGCGATGCTCCAGTCTTTAAAGTATGAAGCCATATTCTAAAATTTGTTTTCCCCAAAAAATTGTGTGTTCTTATAAGAAACTAGACCGAACCTGTTTCATCTTAGGATGCCATAGAGCACCGACAACGGTGGTTCTTCTGACAGCCAATACTGCAACTTTATTACCCTTCAAAACGATTTCTTCTAATGTTAAACAATAAATAACGAAGCGACTCTAACTGTCATAAAAATCATCGTATACGTAATTTATATTCTTGTAACACGGAAGCAATATTACACTGTTATGACAGAATTTTAGATTTACAACGTTTTGTGAATCATTAACATCCTAAAAGCCATGCGGAGCTACCAAATTAACGATGCAGTTGAAATGAGCCTTAACTGACGTTGTTTCAAAACAATATGCTTGTGGAAAGTAGTGTTCATCTTTTATGACGATCAAAGGTAAGTTGGTAAACTTTCAAGAAATAAGTTGGAGGTAGTGGTTGAAGTTTCCGAAGTCGGATACTTAGATAGGTTGAGAAAGACCGCGATATGTTTAATGTAATTTATGTAAGCATATAAATATTACAGTGAGAAAATGCTTCTGACGCTAATTATATGCCGGGTATAATATTTGATTCTAGTCTGAGTCTTGCATATATTGGGCTAAAGTTTGATATAGTCTGAGGATCGCATAATATAGTGGGATAAATTATGATCTAGTCATAATTGGGCGTATAAAACCTTATCCCACGGTTTAATCAAGTCTCGCATACTGTAGGATAAGGGTTGGTCTAGTCTTAGTTTTGCATGCAGTGGGATAAGTTTTGATATAGTCTTAGGTTTACATGCAGTAGAATAAGGTTTAATATAGTCTTAGTCTTGCATGCAGTTTGATATAGGTTTACTCCCGCATATAGTTGTATAAAGTTTGATATAGGCTTACTCCCGCATATAGTTGTATAAAGTTTGATATAGGCTTACTCCCGCATATAGTTGTATAAAGTTTGATATAAACTTACTACCGCATATAATTGTATAAAGTTTGATATAGCCTTTCTCCCGCATATAGTTGTTTAAAGTTTGATATAAAATTACTCCCGCATATAGTTGTATAAAATTTGATATAAACTTACTCCCGCATATAATTGTATAAAGTTTGATATAGCCTTACTCCCGTATATAGTTGCATAAAGTTTGATCTAGTCTTACTCCCGCATATAGTGGTATCAGGTTTGATCTAGTCTTAGCCTTGCATACAGTGGGATACCATCTGATCTAGTCCTATTTTGCGTATAATGGGATAGGGTTAAATCTCTTTTTAGTTTCGCTTATAGTGGGTTAAGGTTTGATTTAGTCTAAGTTTTGCTTACAGTGGGATAAGGGTAAATCTAGCCTTAGTCTAAAATTTAGTGGGATAAAGATTGATCTACTCTTACTCCCACTTATAGTGGTATCAGGTTTAATATAGTCTTAGTCTTGCGTGCAGTGGTATGTGGTTTGATATAGCCTTACTCCCGCTTATAGTGGTATCAGGTTTGATCTAGTCTTAGTCTCGCATACAGAGGGATAAGGTTAGATCTAGTGCGAGTGGTCACGGTGTGAGCTGGCCCAGTTGCCGCGTCCTCGAGGGCCGGCGACGGTCGCGGTGGTGTTGCCACACTTCCCGCGTCGCCCGGTGTGACGGACCTATTACCCGCCAAGCGATAAACGCAACTTATCAACAAACGGTCATTATGTGTGGATTATGCAGGTGAAGTATGCCTGCCGAAAGAGAACATTGTATGGTATTTTTAAATGATTTGCACTTGACCACTATCTCGTTTGATGTTAAGCATACGGTATACGATGGAGTATGCTTCCCTAGAAGAAACCGGTTCACTCTAGACTTGAAGATACTCTGGTTTCATCTATAAGAGTACAAAGTGACTGTTTTTTTTTTAAAAACTTTTATAGGTTTACACTTGACCGCCATTTCGCCTGATGTTAAGCGACGATGCGGTCTACGATGGAGCGTGTTTACCTAGAAGAAACCGATTCACTCTCGATTTGAAGACACCAAGATTATAACTATCGGGAAAACCCACTCAGGCAGCTCATTCCACAGCCTAGATGTTCTTATCACAAACGTAGAGTAAAACCTCTTCGTCCGTGTCTTTGGAATATCCACCATGAAACGGTGCCGCTTCTTTGAGTTACGAGAAGTACGATAGAAAAAAGGGCAAGGAGGTATTAGATCATGCAGATCAGTTGCACACTCCCCGAAGTGTATCCGATAAAAAAACCGATAAGCTAGCAATCTGTACTGTACTCTTATACGTAGCCGACGTACTTAGCGGTATACCTAGATTGTTTTAACGAAGTTGAGTCGAGCCTCTTCGTTTGAGTCTTTGAAGCATCAATCACGAAACGATGTCACTTTTGGAAGCTACAAGCAAGCCCATTGAAAAATTGGCAATGTGACATTAGATAATGCAGTTCAGCTGCGCACTCTTCGAGATGTATCCGATAAACAGCATAAACATGCATCTTTGCGGCGATGTTCCACACTGAAAACTTTTACGGATAATGAAAGTTTGCCGGGTAAAGTGTTATTAGTATAGAAAACTGTACAAATATGGTATAAAAGTTCCATCTCCTTATCTAGTTAGCCCCGCAGAATACTTTCCACAAAGGTCGCAAGAAAAGTAAAAGTCCAGAAAGATGAGCAAATCGAGCGAGTACACGAACAAGTCTAATGAATTCTCTTAAATCCAGTATCAAAATTACTATTACTTATTTAACTAGACTCTAGGGTTACCAGAGTCAGACTTTCTAGTGCATGCCCTTAAACGTCTTCTAATCAACCGTATGTCTAGGCCAATAAAATTTAAATTGCCTCAGCACTTTCGCTCGTAGCTGTACTAAAGTTTTTGTGGGAAAATGGATTCTGTGTGTTGAGGGATAAGTTGAATATTGCTTGGTTTGTTTTCAAGGGTATTGAATAGTAGTAAGGTGCACTTTCTTCAGCTGGGGTCACGGGATGAGTCCAACCTTTCACGAGCGATGCTCTGCTATGGGCGCGGTTTCCACTACTTCATTCTACAAATTAATATCAATTCCTTCCATGTATTACCTTTTTTCTATTAACTCTCTTTTTTACTGGATAGAGCCTTTATTAACAAAACTAAAATACAATGAGAAAAAACTACACTACACTACAAGCCTACCTAACTAACTACTTACACTAAGCACACCTGAATTATCTATAGACCACTGTAGGTCTACAGATAATGAAGATGTTCAAGCCCACTACCAATCGGAAGCGTACCCAGAACGACAGCGGCATTACCACGCTGAATGGCAATGCTTATGCGTTGGGCCAAATAAACGCTAGCATTTTGGTCACGCGTCGCGTCGACCAAGCGCTCGGATAGGCTTTTGAAGATGAGTTGAGCTCCCGGCCCCCACGGGCCCAATGTATTTTTATTTACAACAATGGATGGATATTGAAATTGTATGTAAAACATATTAGATATCTAACCGCAAATGATAACAAAAAATGTCGAAGATGCATAAATATAGAGGTTAGACTTAGACTTAAACTTCTAAGTGACGTCACGTCTCAGTATGACTTTTATGTAGACTTAACGTCACAGTCCGCCACTCGTTTGATGGTCTGTATGTATCTTTGTCCATTTTCAATAATTAGATAAAACTAAAAACACGTGTCACATTTTTTTCAATATCAACCTTACAGAATAATTAATATGGTATCTTTTGACCCTGACATCATCTCTATAGTGTACTTTTTATTGTAATTTAGTTTTGTTACAGACTCTACCAGTTAGAAGAAATCAAGAAAGCCGTTATGTAAATAACTCAAATTATACGTACATTATATAAAAATATATACAGTTAAACACATTGAAAAATAGCTTTCCTGTCACCAGCCATAAATAAAATTCCTTAGCTTCCGTAAGAAAAAAAAACCTTGAAATCGTTTAATTTGCATTTCTTTGTTAGCAATATGATTTATATTCACATGAATTTTATCTCTTTGTATTTACATACAACATATTGCATATTTGTGACATTATAGAAATTACATATTCAACGTGTATCGATAAAAATATTTGAGATTTTTATGATAATTCAATTAACAAATTAGATTTGGCAACATTCATGTATTTTTTAATAGTGATCAGATGAGCAAGAGGTTTGCCCGTAACAGTTCAGTGCCACACAGGTTTTTTTAACATGAAACTATCAAATCACAGCACTGCACTGTACTCGTCACCTAAAGATATGAGATAAATCTGTTTGTTCTGTAATATCTATGGAAACATTGCCCTTCAAACCGGAGCACAGTGACGTTTGCAAATTCCTTCGTAGCCGTAGAAATTCACAATATGAAGTGACTTGTTGAAATATGGTTTCAAAAAACAAGCAGCGTCTTTTATTTATATATTTATTTATTTAATTTGGCTTTGTGTTCATTAATTACAATAATACAATGCTTGTTAAACTAATTGTTCTTAATCTATTTTTGTTAAAAGTATTTATCGTAGAGTCAAAGCACAGCATGCAATTAACGTATAGATATTTCGAAAGCGTATTTTATCGCGTTAATTTTTTATAAAGCGTCTTGCAGTTTTACCTGCATAGTTCCCGTTCCTGTATTTTTTTTGCGATGTAAAGTAGTCCTACAGTAGTTTAGTCTTAAAGTACATTTCCAGGCAATAATAATCTAACTATGCTCCAAATTTTGTATCGATCTGTTAAGGTGTTTCGTCAAGATCACAAGAATATATGCAAAACTTTCACATCGAAAATATTTGCAAGATAGCTTAAAGTAAATTATCTCAATTTCGAGTAAAACCTTTTCTTTTTTCTTTTCAAATATCTCCAGGCATTGAGAAAAAGAAAAAAAAAATCGTGACCCCAATAATTCCCGAACCCCACAAGAACTTGCAGCAAATTCTTGCAAATATGACCTTGCCAGCGATCTATAAATAAACATAGACCACATCCCGAGACCATCTTCTTAGAATTTAAAATAGGTAAGTAGATTTACGGATCTAAGAAACAAACTCAGTAAATCAGGCGCCTATGCTAAATCCAACTTGTAAAGTCAAATTCCTGAGCTAAGTTGGACTTAGACACTAATTAAGTTAACTCGAATACCTAAGTGCAAGCTGGTCGTGTAAACTGTGTAACTTGGGCTTATTTATTATGTTGTCTAAAAATGTTAAGTATGGATGCGAATGTTATTGGAAATTCTTTTAAGGTACCAGGTGGAGTCGACGGATGGATATTTTTTCTTTATTAATTACAAAAGTAATATATTACAGTAATTATGCCTGTTACATAGTATGGAAGCATTGATCAGCAGTTTTACGTATTTTTTTTTAGTATCTTATTTTTAGACATGCCATCTCGCCTGATGTTAAGCGAAGAATACTGTTATTTTCTTGAAGTAATTTATTTATTTCGAAGTTAACATACAAAAAGTTACATTAAACAGCTTTTTTAAATTGATGCCCTGCAATAGTCTAACTCTATTTGTGTGAGTTGGGCATTTTACCGCGACGTAAAAACGAGTACCTATAAAATGTGCATGTATTTTTGCTAAATACTTAATCAATATTACAGTACTTACTACTTGTTTGCAAATAATATTACGATATTCAGACTGGTAACTGATATCAGACTGGATACTGATAAGAAGTGAAAACATCGTGAAACAATGTTACTTCTCCGAAACGGCTCCGATTTTAATAATTACGATCAAACTTTTTATAGTTACAGCGAATTTTTAGAGAGTGATAGCAAAGCTCCTATAAAAATGTAAAGAAATGACGTAAGTTGTTAGTATTGTATGAAAACACAATTATTATACTCGCATACTGCTTGACAGTTTTCTGTACGATAACTTTTATAATACATTAGTAGCAATTATTTTAAACTTTGAAATCATATACAAATTGTATGCTTTTTCTTTTGTTTTTATTTTTATTAATTGACGTGTAAATTGTACATTTATCAACAAAGAACTTTGACTTAATTTTTTTTTGAATGTGTATTTGGTAGGTGTGAGAATGGGTCGTAAATATTGTTTTACTCTCCAGCTCTCACTTTTTTTTAATGTATTTAAATATCCAAAAACATTAAGCGTCGTTCATTGATGTCAAGTCTTTTACATAAAACGTCGCATCATTTATATATCATTCCATTGACGATTTAAGAGGCACAAAGAAGTTTGGAAAAGAGGCAGAACAACGTTTACGTCAAAATAAATTTTCATCCCACCAGCTCGGAAAGAGTACTTTTGCTCCTCGATATCAGGGCGCAAAAGTCGTTTTTACCCTCTAGAGGTTAAAGTAAATTTGAATTTAGAATATCGTGTGTACTGAGGTTTTGAATTCAAAACATAATTCAACCTATTTATTTCCACCTCCTTGGTGCCGAATGCATCATACATTTTTTTTATATGTTAAAAACTCAGACTCGGAACCTCCTTGGTGTACTTACTTTTTTTTAATTTGCTTAGCGCGAAAACATTTAAAAATTTGCATTTAGTCATTTCCTCGCTGAGGTGGAATGAAAAGTTACGTGTTGCACTCGAGTGCAAAGATTTTTCACCTTGTGCTCTTTTGATTCCCTTGCTACGCTCAGGATTCTAATTTTGAATCACTCGCTGCGCTCGTGATTCAATTTTAGAATCCTTCGCTTGCTCGGTCATCAAAATTGAGCACGCGGTTAAAAATCAACTTTGCACTCTTGTATAACAAATAACTATTTTTAACAAGTTTTAAGCAGATAATAAATAAAACCTGAGAATATCATTGTCACAGATTAATAATAAGATAAATCCTTCTATTCCCTTCATAACCAGCAGAGAATTCACATAACATATTATGACGTCACGGGCTGCTTTACACGCTCCTAGGGTCAAGGCTTGTTCTGTTTAAATCAGCAAGGGTTTAGATCCACTATAATTTCTTAGTCAGTATTAATGAGACGTTTCGAATAGACCTGTAAGAGATAGTTTGTGTCTGTCTGTGGAATCGTAGCTTCCAATCCGACATTAATTTGTTTTTTTTTTTAGTTTGAAAGGTGAATTAGTAAAGTGTGTGTATTTATGTTCATCAATATCATCATCAAAATTGTTACAGCCGTTTTAAAATTATCAGCTTTTTTTGGTGGCTTTGTTAAGAATTTTAGACGTATTAGACGTATTTTAATTTATTTTCAAAGATATTAGACGTAATGTTTGTAAAAATTCCAAAGTTGGAGAATTTTAAGATACTGTAATGTGTATGTTGTATCCAACTATTTTTGTTTCGGAAAATCAGCCCCGGTGGGACTTTGCCTCTTATGCGAGGGCCAATTATATTGCACAGCGAGAAATATAGTTATTGTTCTTGTAACAATTTGTTCGATTATAATCGCGGGTCTACTCGTATGAGCTGTTTATGACGCTGGAGAGTTTATCCCTAGAAAGAGAAGTGGATTAGATTTGCGACAAAAAGGTGACCATGATATGTCATGGTTTACGTTCCTAATCACCTTATTCTGAACGTTTATTAAACTATGTAAAAACATATGAGTAAAGTCAAATTTGTTGTCCTTATGATATTTATTCGCGGAAAATTAAGCAAACAAATAATTGATGATAATAATTTGGCACGAAAAACATATAGCCACTACCTAGTACTTGGTCTGTAACTATTTATGTCTTCAGATAATAGATTATAACAGTGCAGTGTTAGGCAATGATTTGGACTCTTCATTTTCCGATGGCTTCGTGTCACTGTGATGTTATGGGCATATGTTTGAGTTGCTCAGGCGCATGTACAGCTCATCTTTTCACTCTATAAAAAAAAATTGGAATCATGAGACACAAGACAGAAAAATTCCTTCAGATAATAAAGAAGGAATACAATTTGCAAATAAAATGCTGATATTTTTTTTTGTGGTCACAAGCAGTTTTTACGCGTCACTTCCGTTATACATATATTTATGTGACGTTTGTAGTCTCACATTTTTTTTATATCAGTCGCACAGCAAAACCCCTGTCTCCTCGAAGTCTGCAGTAAGGAACTTCGTTCTAAAAACTATAAATCTATTTGTACCATTGGTTCAGTCTGAGCCCTCACAAGTAATACGTATCGTTAGGTCACGTAAGCTGTTCGCCGGCTGCTCGCTAAGTAATGGGTAGGCAAGTGTCGGCTCGTCGGTGACACTTCGATCTTAACTTTATGGGGCTGGGGTGTGGTCACAGTTGTAGCGACGCGTATTTCGAACACGTTTCGGGATGATAATGTTTTAACCGACTTCGTCAAAGGATAATTGTTCTTAATTCGCATGTGTTTTATTGTGTATGTTACGCGATACCACCGCTAATTGTAAATCGATTTTGATGACTCTTATTTTTGTTTCGTAGATAATGCATATTATCTTCGAAATAAAAGGTCAGACAGGCTGCAGCAGTTCATGTAAATTATATCAAAATCAGTGGTGGTTTTTGAAATATCAAAAATTAAAAAATTTGGTTGCCTTTGCCTAGACGACGTATTCGTAGATATCACGGAAAAAATGGCTTAGTCACGTGTCAGTGAGTCTCAAAATCAGGGGATCCGACAATGCAGTGTGTGACTACATTATCGTTCAATATCAAGTGAGATGTCAGTCAATCGCAGTCCTATTAACAATTTAAAAAAAAGTCTATCCTTCAAAAGTCTCACATCAAAGCCATTTTAATTGACCCTGCTCTCCGCTCCAACCCGCGCCGACTCCCATCTCAAATTTAACATTTTGCCGTCCAATGGCAGAGCTGGGATAGATTGTCGCCATAATTGGGAGAGTGGAGCTAAGGTTGCAGTTTAGTAGCTGGCTCGGTGTAGCGGCTCCTTTGCCGTCTGCGCGGGGACATGTGACCGGCGGGAAGTTTGCGTGACAACAGCGGAGAGTGAGGTTGAGATGTCGGTAACTGCAACGAGACTGAACTAAACAGTTGTAATTACACTAGTTTTTTGATTTGCTCCTGTCTAGATTCTCTTGATACTGATATTAAGAAAAAAAACTGACTTGCCGCCTCTCAATATGTCAAATTAGTAGCACTACGTAGTTTTACCCATGTTATTTCAGTTTTTTTTTAAAGTAAAAACTTCTTTTGGCGCGCCTCAGATATATTTTTCGAGGACTCTGAACTAAATTCTAGCATCACACTCGGGAATGATAAATATTGGGGTAAACTTGGGACCTCGGCCATTGGCTATCTAGAAATGCGTCAGCATGCCATGCTCATCGCCACGCTCTCCGAAATTACCCGCGTAGTCTCCAAAGGAAACTATGAACTTCTGAGTCTTCACTTCTATCGGCAGTCCCTGTGACTGCATTTTTTTTTAAATATATTGGTTTACACTCGACCGCCATTTCGTCTGATGTTAAGCTACGAGCACCATGCAGTCTACGTTGGAGCTTGCTTACCTAGAAGAGAACATTTCACTGTCGATTGACATCATCAAGATAGATTGATCAAGAAGATTGTGACCATCTAGAAGCATCGCTCCATCGTAGATCTCATCATCGCTTAACATCAGGAGAGATGGTGGTCAAGTGCGAACCTATTATAGTAAAAAAAAAACCCACTCAGGCAACACATTCCACAATATTCTATCTTAAGTTTACTTGGATGATATCGCTCTTTGTGCTAAGGTCGCCAGATCCTAGTATTTTGTTTTTATTAATAGTTGATGTGAATTAGAATTTTCTTTCGTTCATTTATCCCGCGGTTTCACTAATGTAGTTATCAATTACGTTATTTTCCCAGGATGAAGAGTAGTCTATGTATTACTCCAGGATATTATCTAAGTACGGAATTTCATGTAAATCCCTAGAGTAGTTTTCACTTGCATGAGTAACAAACAGTTTGTATGTCCCTATCAATACAGCATGTTGCGTTAAATATTGATTAGGTAAATAGCAACGGGAACTTTTTTTGCTATCGATTCCTTTTCACCTTATTGTTGATTTTATTTATGTTTATCTATTTAAAATCATTCGAAATATTCATTAATTAACAAGCTAAAATTCATTAATAATCAAACATTACAAATGAATGTTAAATGATTGGCCGTCAACATGCGATCAAAAGTGTTAAAACCACGATGGTACTCCAATTAATCTGTCAGAAGTTAGTTATAAAAACGATATTAAAATTCTAAGAATGATCTCTGTCAACCTTCTTAAATTGGTTATGACAGATCCCTAATTTAACGAACTAAACCCCTACTGGTTTAAGAAAAAAGAAAAAAAGAGAACGATATGGGATCAAAAAAAAAAAACAAAGGATTAATCCCATAAAGTCGCATTGTACACTAATTCTTAACGATACCACACATCAATTGTTTATTTTTATTTATTTCGAATTTCATCGCGATATTATTAACTTTATTGTGATTACGATCTTGAGAATTCATTTTTTGACATTTTTATTCGAATTTATGCGATTCCGAGCCACGTTACAAACTTAAAACCGTCCGAAACTAATTTTAATGCTACCTTATTGCTACGCGATAAAGTAGAAAATTACTCGTTTTATTCAAATTAGATACTTATAGTGTTGGGTCGCTATGACGCCGTGTGACTGCTCTAAGATTTTATTATTCGAAAAAATTGATATTTTATTTTTCGAATTGGTCTGCTAACGCGCGCAGCGGGCGGCAGCGTTTCCAGTTCCACGGGACTTTAAGCTTAATTTATTTGAGGTTAAGATTTATTTTCGTCTTCTTATCTGTCAGTGCCCTTACCATCTCAGAAGAACTCGAGATAGGTATCCTCCCAGCTCCATAGAATACTTTGATTCAATATGGAACTAGTAAAATTATTAACTTATGTCTGACGTCACATCGAAATGACATAAGAGCCCGACCAAATGCCAAAAGTTCGTGACCATAATTTTAAATTCCATTCCAGTTTTTTGTTTAATGTTACCGTGATTTAATATGACAAAAAATAAATTGCATCGATTTACCAAAACAAAATTTTATTGTCGTCGAAAGAAAAAAATACGGTAATATGTCTGCGATAATTTGTTAAGTGATATTTTATGTCTTTGCTCGCTGCAAATATATGAACTATAAATAAAATAGACAAGCGTTCACTATAATGAGTCTTTATGGGCAATAATAGGATACTTTGTATCTTTACGCAAAGTGCCTTTTAATGTGACGGATGATGGCCACAGGTCGCAGGGATTGTAGATATCAGCCTTCAATATAAGATCAGTTCTGTTCATATAGTAGATACGTATTTAGGAGAGGTCTGTTGTAGTGGTAGGACTCTTTTTTTTTAAAATAAAGAGTGACGAGACGATCAGAACATGTGCCTGGTGGTAAGCAACATGCCTGACATATAACAGCACAGTGACACGCAGCTATTGGAACATGAAGAGTCCAAATCATTACCTAGCACTGCACTGCGCTCGTCACCCAGATATCTAAGATCTTACATCTCTAAGCCCTGTAATTTCTCTGGAAACATTGCCCTTCAAACCGGAACACAGTAATGTTTGCACATTACTGCTTGGCGGTAGAATAACTGG
Source organism: Ectropis grisescens (assembly GCA_017562165.1). Lineage (NCBI taxonomy): Eukaryota > Metazoa > Arthropoda > Insecta > Lepidoptera > Geometridae > Ectropis > Ectropis grisescens. The sequence continues at coordinate 27,158,235 of CM029777.1, read as the reverse complement.
CAAAGGTGTGGTACTTCCCCAGGCGGACTCTGCCAAGAGTCCTACCACTACACAGTCTTTCCAGAGTTCGCCTGGAAGTGACACATCTTTGCCAGTTATTTCTATTGCCAAGCTGTAATGTGCGAACATCACTGCGTATGGGTTTGAAGAGCAATGTTTGTAATGAAATTACTGGGCATAGACATATATGCCATTCGAAATATCTGGGTGACAAGCACAGTGCAGTGCTAGGTAATGATTTGGACTTTTTATATTTCAATAGCTGCCTCACACGGTGCTGTTATGGGCAGGCGTGTTACTTACCATCAGGCACATGACCCGCTCGTCCCTTCAAGATAAAAAATGCAGTTGGCTTTAGTTGGTCATTTTTCTGTTGTCCTCTACGGATCTAGTACCACTTTATGTTAAACTTAAAGAGTAAGAAACATCACACTCTAATTGTTTTTTTTTTGCGGTTTGCCTATCGGCGACCTAACTTTGTTACTGTAAAATGTATATGTTACCGTAAAATTGTAAAACCCGTTATATTACAAACTAACCTAACTTATAGTGAGATTATAATCTCACGCGTTATGTTGTAAACTGACAGAGATTGTAACTTTACGGTGACATATAAATTATAACTAGCCGACCTCTTGAACTACCATTACAATTATTAAACCAGTGAAATTTTACTTTTGATAAATTATGTACAGTATTTGCAATATTACATATTAATAAAGAAAATCATTATTATAAATTATTAGTAGGTATATTTAACATTATCTAAGCTCATTTTTTCCATTAGTTTCTGATGCTCACCTGGGCTGCGCTTGGCATTCAAGCCTAAACTAAATCCTATATTGAAGAAGCAAACAATTTACCACAAACTTTTGTTTTAAAAATTGTTTGATTCGTTCGATCGGTTCACTATTTCGAAGACTACGACTGTGCACAGTCTACACAGTCAGGGATATGGTGCACCATATCCCCAAGCAATAAGATTGGCTGTAGTAACAACTAAATATTGAATATCAATTGTTTCGAAAATGATGTCCATAAAAGTCCATAGTACCGGGTCTCCCGTCTCCCAAGCGTCGATACCATCACAAACATCTTTTTATTCACTAAACTAGTAATAAAACTCAGTGCGGCGATAGAGATCCGCTGGATCCACAATCTGAGGTTGGCATCAGGCCCCGGCGAATAATATCGCAGGTTTATGTTCCGATCACATCTCTATCAGGTTACACAAGAAGTGTCAAGCCAGGATTATGATTCTTCATTGATTTTTGAGGTTATAATTCTTTTGGCGCGTTGAGGAATAATTATGTGACATTTTTACGATGCGCGCGCAAATTGTCGCGAAAAACCGTCACTTAGATAGGTATAGAATAGGAAATAGAATCGAAAGGTTTTCCGCACGATTTCTTTGTACTAATCGTAAGCAGACGAAGTGCATACTTGCTATGGCAACAGAGTGATGTGCTGCGCCAATAGTATGACAGTTCCACAAGAGTGACAGACCTGTGCTTTCAGTGTAAAGCTTTGTATCAACTCTATAGGTGGTATATGTAAACTCTTTGCCGAACCCCTTAAGTTAGCTAGTGTTGTTTAGCTAACACTGTAACTAATTTCAGGTAAATGCTTTTAGCGTTGAAGATATTGTCTATTCTATGTTTGAAATTAAACTTCTTAGCACGAGGAATAATGAGAAGATGTAAAACTTTTTGTGTGCGTGCACAAATACACACAAACACACCACACACTTTTTTAGTCTTATACTTCTGATGCTAGTTATTCACTTTATAACGAAACTAAGTGACAATTAATAAAAGTTACTATACATACCTAAGTACCTACTTAAACTGATCACATCTGAATATTATGATCCAAGAAAGTCTAAAGACAGATTAGTTTAAAATTCGGTAAAGTAGATGTTAGCTTTAAAAAACTAACTTCTTATATCCTAAAACTATTACGGTATTAAGTAGGTAACACTTAGCGTTCAAACAAACAAACGTTTTAGCTTTTAATATTACTATAGACTTTAGATCTACAGGAAAACAGGTGCAATGCTACTTTGCTTATTCAGAGTTCACCATACATAATATTGATTGACAATTGAAACAGCACAACAGCAGCTACGAGTATATAATATGTCGCTACTAACGCTTGCTATTAGCTCTAGTACTAAAGGAAAGAAACATACAACAAAGTACAAATAGAATTTCATATTCTATCTTTCGGCATTCAAGCAGTACTTTCTGCTCACCCCGGTGTAACACGAGTTGTAAAGGCGCATTTTTCAATGTGTTACCCGTTATGATAGCTCGTTTACTTGGTCCAGTCGTTAGATCGAATCTAGGAGAGGTGGTGCGGATGTGGAGACGATTCCGAATGGCCTTGCTTTGCCGGCGCAACCGACCTAGCCCGTTTCGATGTCTTTACGACCGAGATCAAATGATGTTATACTCAATTTTAAGTACGTCACTAGATCCCATCTGAAGGCTGAAGCCACATTTCATAATGTGACGTTTTGAAAAAGCAAACGACCTGTCAACTTTAACCTTTTTTATGAGTTCCATTTGGCAATGTTACCGCAATTTCGCCAGTGCCCAGCATTTGATCATTGAGATAGTTCTCTGAAGTTTATTCACTTAGTGGAAGAGGAAAAACCTATTAAAGCAGTTATCAATTGCGTCAAAAATGAGGGTAACGTTTCAAATTTAACAAATTTATCGCTTGAATTCGGTTATATAGCCGTAATTTTGTGAGACTCTAGTATTTGATTATTGCAAGAGTTCTTCAGTTAATTTATCATTTTGTTCCCGAATTTTGACAAATAGGTCCAATGCCAATGCCAATAATTTAACTCATTTTTGTCACTCATGTCTGTCATAATAAAAAAAGTATCATTAGCTGGCTAGTAGTATTTTTTTTCTGTTTTACAATATCAGTGATACTTTTACTTAAGATTAAAAATTACAGGGAAATTACAGGGCTTAGAGATGTAACATCTTAGATCTCTGGGTGACATGCGCAGTGCAGTGCTAGGTGATGATTTGGACTCTTCATGTTCCAATAACTGCGTGTCGCTGTGCTGTTATGTGGCAGGTATGTTGCTTACCATCAGGCACATGTTATGCTCGACTCGTCACTCTTTATTAAAACAATAATACTATGGTAACATTGTGTAGCTATAAAAATACGAATTGTGCCACATTGGTGATGTTTAATTACGAAGATTCTAAGTTATAATCTATAAGCAGTCTTTATTTCTTCACTGTAAATTTTTATGTTTAATTTATTTTAGACTGACCTGACAAAAAGTATCCAATATGTTTTTCAGACTATAACCTAACATTGTTCTAAATTTCATCACGATTCGTTCAGACACTCCTATGTGATTGAGCAAACGTCCAAAATATCGCGGTTATCATATTATTAGGTTTTTGTCGTATTTCTACTAACTAGTGTCTACTAGCTAAACCAAACCAATCGCCCACTGCGAAGCAACCTGATCATGTAAGACGGTAGTACATAATTACCAAGCACCCCCCGTCGAGAATTTGGCTTTCCCTCGATAAGACGACCGTGTTATAGTCTAATTAAGATCTGGATTTATATACAGCAGACGACCTTTCTCATAATTGTCGTTAGAGGATATGTCCTTCGTTAATTGGTATTACAATGTTTGTAGAAATATAACGCGATCCTAGCTCAGCAGGAGTTTGCGATGAGGAGTAGAAAATTTTATGTTGCCAGTATAATTTAACTCCTAAGTCTTTCTGCAAATGTACGTAACCGTAGGTCAAGTTATGTTAGCGCATATTTGTGGTTTCCTTATTGATCTTGAATTGAGCTACTGTTTGATGTCGAGATGCGAGTAGTTAAATTTGAAACGTAATGTTTTAAATTTTAGTTACATTTTTGTTTCAAGTGTATATAATTTACTTATATTCAGTTGATTTCTAATTAACATGACCTAATTAGTTGCACATAGCCTCTGTTTTTTTGTAGCAAATTCCAAAATCTAAGACATATCTTTTGTACAACTACAAAGTAAAGTTTATCTATTTGTAACAAATTATCTATATTTTTAAAAGTTTAGTCGTAGGATTCTATATAACTCAAATGTGTTTGGTTCTATCATCTGTTCTTCAAAATGTTGTGCCCACATTGAGGTACATTGGACGATTTTCGGAAAATATTTTCTGGAAATATGGTTACTTTGAAACGCAATATCTTTTACAAACAGTTTCTTGTTATTTTTGTAGATAGTGTGTATTGTTAGGTGTTTTTTCATTTAAATTAATACTATTTTCTACTATAAAACCCAAAAAAAAATAACTTCAGATGAAAGAGCAAAGTGTTTTGAGTGACACGTTATTACGAAGTATGGTAATTTTAATATTATATACGTAAATGTGAAGTTTAATTTTTATTACAGCACTCCTTAATGTGCGGTCAGAATTACAACATTGTTCTTCAAACCGGAGCACAGGCACTACTTAGCGGTAGAATAACAAAGGCGTATTGCTTCAATTACTACGTGTGGTGCAGTTGATCAGTGGGAATCGAATCGCAAATTCATCGCCGGGGAACTTCAAACCGGGCACCCGTCCAACGCGGGTCGTGTGGCCGAGCGGCTGGCCCTAGTGTCAGAATAGCTACACGCTCCGAGCTATTCGTGGTCCTACCACACGACCTAAACACACGAGTACAGAGTTCCCATACGAGGCGCCTATTCTAAACCACCTCGAAATGAGGATGAGTGACATTTGAGGAAACTTATTTTGACTTTCAGTTGTAAAATTAAATAACAGTATGAATATGTCCGTGACGTCATCTGTATAGAACTTGAAAAATGGTTATTCACTAAGGAACTCAACATTATTCGAGCTTATTGTTTTACGACTTTATTACCCACATACAATCATCGGCTCATATCAGATTTGGCTGGGCAGGGAGAAAAAAACGAGTAGTGAAGGTGAGTGTTGATGTACGTCAGAAAGGGGCCCCTTAAACCTACGCCCGAGTCACAAGTCTCGGGATCTACTCGAGTTTTCTCTCTCTCTGCCACACGATGGACCCGGCACCCGCGCGGTGAATCCATGGAATGCTAAGCAGATCGTCTCATTGAATTATTTCATTAGATATTCCATAGGAAGCCACTAACATAAAAAAATTAGCAGTCATAGGAACTGCCGATAGATCTGAAAACTTATAAACTCTTTTATTTTTTATTTTTTTTACCTTTTATAGGCTCACACTTGACCGCCATCTCGCCTGATATTAAGCGACGATGCGGTCTACGATGGAGCGTGTTTACCTAGAAGAAACCGATTCAAAATTTTATAGCTTATTTTGGAAACTACGGAAGCCGCAACGTGAAAACGGAGGACGTGGCTATGGCATGTGGAATGACCATCTAGAAATGCTGACGCATTTCTAGATAGCCAATGGCTATAGTCCCGAGTTTAGCCGAAGATATCTTATCATTGCCGAGCGTGACGCTAGAATTCAATTTACAGCCCACGAAAAATCTGTATGTGCCACGCCGATAAAAGTTTTCACTTCAAAAAAAAAATATATTGAAGTTACTTAAATAAACTTTCGTCTTTATATTATATATTTGTGTGATGGTATGAACTGCTCTATATTTCATGATCATCATGATCAGATTAGTAATAAGCAGGTTGAATGGTTGCAGTAGACATCATTATCGATCGAAGCGAGCGTCTCAGAATAGGGGCTCCGTAATTGAGAGCCAGCTGACTATTTAGTATTGACTTTGAATAGTGTTATTTGCCCTAAGTGATGGCCGCCGTGGAAATGCCAAGGTACGATTGATTTTCTGACGGAAAGTTCACCTCCACGACATGGGGTGACGATGTACCGTCTACTGGAGATACGCAGCAAGGAAATAGAACCGTATAATGTTAGAGGTAAGGTAAATTTTATCTCAAAGTTTGTTGAAAACTATCACATTTTACTAATCCTACTTCTTACTTATATTATAATGCGAAAATTTGTGTTTAAATGTTTGGATACTTATTTTTTGATAAAAAAATGGAACCCAGATATATTATAATCAGTAATTACACCTATATTACTTGTTATTACGGGAAAATCACTGGAATTACGCAGGTAAAATCGCGGGAGCTGCTAGTGTTACATGTAATGCTACAAACATATAAGGTGAAATACATCTCAAATTTTCATGTTTAATAATATATTTTTTTCGATAAATTTGTTAAGTTTACGTTGAAGAAAAACATCGTGAGTAAACCAGCTTTTTCCCATAAGGTTTTTTTTAAAGCCATACGTCATCTGTAAACACGCACTGGGGCAGCGTGGTGAATTTCGGCCTTAAATCTCTCATTGATCTCTCAATGCTCCGAGTCCCAGGAGTGGAAACTTTTTTATACCTAAGTTGCTTATGTGATCTTAAAAGAACTTAAAGAGATCAAAATTGTGTTTAAGTAAAACTTTGGAAAATGTAGGTTAGTAACTTTACGAAGTTAAGTAAAAGATAGTACAACCTCAATTCAAAACATTTTATAGCCTACCTAATTAGGTTCAGTCTGAATGAAATAAATAAAAGAATAAAACATTATTCTTGATATTGAAGTGCAAAATAGCTAATTCCTATCCTACTCGTCGCCGCAGCATTACAGCACCATAGGTTATAATAACACCATTTATGGGTTGCCATTAAGCTGAGAATTCCCAATGAAAATTGATTAAAAATAAATTCTGTACCTCGATTACTTGAGCTGAATTAATACCTAGATATAAACTTGGCAATGAACTTCTACAGGCAACATACGGAGAGAAAGACAGATGACGCTTATAGATAAGGCTCGTAGCATATAAATGACTTGGGTATGGGACTAGTTTCTGGTGATTAGAGTTTATTTCAAGGAGCAAATAGTGAAATAATTTTTATATTTACTGCCATGGGGAATTCCACTGATATTTAATTGTAAACATATAGTTATTTGTACCTTTTATTTTGAGTTAATTTCTGTGTGATTGCGAGAAATCTGGAGTGTTTTTTTTATTTCATAGGAAAAAATGTTTTGTAATAATACATTTTGCAACGTTATATAAAACTAGCGGTCCGTCCCGGCGTCGCCTGTGGTACGAAATATCCAACTCTACTGAACAATACAAAAAATATTTTATATCATCTCAATATTTTTTTCATCTTTGGGCGACGAGTGCAGCGCAGTGCTAGGCTAGTGATTTGTACTTTTCATATTTATACCAAAACTTCGTGGTACCTACTGTACATTTGCAAATGTGTTTTACTTGCCATTGGGCGCATGTAATGCCCATCCTGTCACATTTATTGTATAAAAAATAATAGCTTTACGAACAGTATCATTAACGATGGTTCAGACTAATGAAAACAAAATGTCAATTGTCGGAGATTTTATTTCCATCCTAGCAACACCACCGTACCGGTGACGACAAATATTAATGAGACAGAAGCGTGACAGCGCATAATCATAGACACGAGCTCAATTACCGACGCTCCCAGTGTTGCATGATTAAAAAAATACAATTATCCCTTGAGGTAAACGCTCGCCTTCTACACTTGAGATAGCGAGCCGATACAAAAATGTAAATCCGTTATGGAACTAACACTTAGTGATGAAGCAGACTTTATGCCTATCTATTTTATTATGATTATAATTATTTATTTAAATACGATGATGGGCTGTTAAGTTAGTGTTGATGTTTTGTGTTTTTAACAGATTTTTTTGATTACGAGAAACATTGACACATTTTATTAAACATTTTTATGTTATTTTTTATCACAAATGCTTCTAATTATCAATTCAAACCCAGGCACTTAATTGTTTAGCATAAATATGCATTTTAATCTAGTAATTAAGACATTTAATGCGGAATTGTAAAATTAGATTGTGTGAATTTGTGTCATAGTATCTAATTTCAAGTCAATTTGGTACTCGTATTATAGTAAATGGGTTATTGTTGAAAATGAAAATGTAAAAGAATTACATATATTAACTTTGTGTCTACCAAAGTAGCACATATACAAGGTTTTTTTCTGAGATAGTAATATTGCCATAAAAAGTGCCCTTGTATTTTTAAAAGAATTAATTAGTATGTATCTAAATAACACTGTTTCAAATAATGTAAAAAGTTTGAGTTGTAAGATTTAAGAGCATAATTTCGGTATTTGTTTGCCTGTTGACTTTTTATTAGGATGTGTTGTTATACATAGAAGTCAACTGACAGTTAGATGTCATGGTGAGTTGGCAAACCTAACATAAAATGAAGATAACGGAAAGTGAGTGTTGCAGGATGGACAAATTATTATTTGTCAGCGTATCTATGGTTTATGACTAAATAAACTTACATTTGTCTTTGGATAATGAAGCGTATTTAGAATGAATGAAACAAATCTGCGAAATGGTACTCAGTTACATTAAATAAATGACATTAATGTTTCAGAAAAATTTGAAAAGTTTAAGTCAGTGTTAATAATTTGACACACTTTTTACCAATATGTGAGTAAAGTCTGGTATTTTGTCATTCATCATCATGTCTTTGTTGAAAACTAAGTATACTACACACATAACTCAGTACTTGTACAGAGTATATCTGATTTATTAAGTTAATTAACACGGACTTATTTGAATATGTAATGGTCAGTTGTAAACCTGTCGATGTTCGAATCAATCTACATAAACAAAGCAATATAGAAAATAATAAAGAATTTACAACCTTTGAACTTGGTTGATCAATTCGCCCCCTAACACGTGTATCCAGTGATAAATAAAAACAAGCTCTCCGACGCGACGGCGGGCCGTGTGGGCGTATCGTCGTGAGAACCTATATCTCATAACATAGCGCGTAACCAACTTAGCCAAGCAGTCGCGTGAGGGAGCCACTGTCTTAATATAGTACCAGTATTGCCATAAAGGACTCGTATGGCAAATCTATGAGTTCCTTGTAAGGAACAAATTAAATTGGACAACATTTTATTAAAGATTTTACTAAAAATATCGAAAAAATGCCTCTACGCTAAAAACTAATTATTCGATACTGAAACTAGTTATTAGATATAACATCACTAATATCCCTTGTTTACACATTTATGCCTTACAATATGTCCATATAGGTAGGTATATGGACACTAAGGTCTATTCTAGAATTTAAATTTCTGACATCGGCATATGAAATGAACAAATAGGGACAATTTGATTTATAGATTAGCTTGGTGTGCGTTCTTAAATATCTCTATAGTAAATGATATCTACGTTTTCGAAAACAATCTTGTGCTTTATTTGGATTCACCACAATGGTCGGAACCATAAAAAAAAAAGGTTTCTTGTATCACAATGTCTCTACATAACATTATATATTACGGAGTGTCTTGTTTTTGTTCTTAATGTAAATAAGTAAAGATTAACCGAATTTAGTACTCCTGTTTGACCACCTCTGTAGCTACGTTGTCGGTACAGTAACGCAGCTGACGTATCCATAGAGGTATGTCAGTGGTAGATTCGTCTATTGTAAACGCATAAAGTGATTGTTTGAGTTTCTATTTTATTGACCTAGGAGTGTTTTCATTGTTGTGAAAATCTTGTTAGACAATGTTAATTTCACTCATAAATTTATACGCAATACTAAAATACTCCAATGGATAAGTTTGAGAGTTTTTGTGACATAACATTTTGAGGTTCATACGTTGACAAATTTATGATTGACATGATTTATGTTACCAATAATATATTTAGTTAGGAAAGTATTTATCTTTTTATTTCGTAACATTAGTCAAGAATAAAACAGTAATTAAAAGAAAAAAAAACGAGAAAATAAAATAATTCTAAGTTTATTTATTTTGCCAATTCATTGTAAGTACTATTTACGGCAGTTAATCACACATTTTTACATTTCGATTATTTTAATGAAAAAAATACTATGTGACTTGTTTTTGGCCTGCCATAAAATTATACTTATCTACATAGATAATATATATTTTACATGACTAATTACTCGAGATGTTAATTTAAAGTTAGAGATGATAATTTAAGTAAAAGAATATAAATTTTGATAATTTGTTTATGTAACTTTTCCAATCTAACGAGTAATCTAAACATGTTAGGACACTTAGTGATTAAATAAATAACAAACAGCCTGACTCAGACAACCTAAGACGCAAGTCTACAATGTTTTACCAGCCCCGGGCTATTTTTGACACTAACTCAATTTGTATTGCCAACTAACCACACATCAAATATCCCTATCAGCCAAAGCGAGAGTAAGGCCAAAATATTTGAAATTCCCAATCACTGTTGTCAGTCGCGATATTAGAATATAAACGACCGGCAGATATAGTACTTACCCGATATAAACAATAGGCTTTGGATGTGGGTTACTCGTGGGCGGCTGACTCAGTGCACGCTGGGATTCTGAGGAAACTAAAACGTTAGAAGGGAATGAGCGACGAAAGAACGGTCTGACAAATTAGGTGCCCCAAAACATTACACCATAACATAGCCTACGTACTTTTTAATGAGTAATTTTACTTGGAATATGCAACACGCAAGTAACTATCACTAATATTTATCTTGTTTTTTTCTTCACATAATAGCTGATCCCTTAAATCTTATACAAAATAACAATCTACGATAAAAAACTGCGGTTAAAATATAAAGTGAAGTCAGAAGGGTGAAAATAATTTACGGGCTATTCTGTAACAATGAAACAAAATACGCAAAAAGACTATTATCGATTGAGCTGGCTTCGTTCAGTTCTTCCAATGTGATTGAGCAACAAATACCCAAACAGTCACATACAGTCACAGTCATTCATAATATTATTAGACAGCTTAGATTACATATACAAGCATCAATAACTTTTATTGGAAATATTACAAAATCTATGCTTAAATGGGAATAGATGGGTCATGTGAGTCGAATGCAACATGATCAGTGGGTTAAAAGTACTACGAGTACGCAGTGGACGACATTGACCGCTCGTCTCCAGAGACCTCAGTTTGCAATACAAACTCCTGTAAAAAAGAAACTCACGATCGCAAAAAGTGGAAATAATTGAGAGAGATATACTTTATTTTACAATGGAAATCCTATTGGTTTAAAGGAAAAGTAAGTTCGTTTTAATAATAGGGTACGAAAAGTCCTAAATAGCAATCGACTTTAGTACTGTCATAAATTTTCTTTGTGCTTAACGTTAGATCATTTCATTTCTGTTTTATTCAGTTATATCAAACCCTATACCCTCGTAGAGTACCGTCGTCGGCTATCTCATTACCGCGCCGTATTGAAGATGATTTAAATTACACCGAGCGCTCTCAATACATTTGTTACAATCTCTGTGCTTGAGGATCAGAGGTCAATTTGGAAAAATGACAATGCGAGATCCCTCACAGAAGAAGACGCAAATATAATACAGCATAAGAAAGAAAGAGACGAAAACACCAGCGTGCCAAATGCTCGAGGCGATAAAGTATCCCTTGATGATGCTATCCATAAAACGCAGTTGCAATCTTGAAGATACTATACAATTTGGTTATTAACGACTCTATTGTAGCAATCATAGGGATCAATTTCTGTGATGAAAGTTTAGTAATGGCAAAGTTATGGTGGACGATGTTCGGAGGTGTGCAAAGCTATTGCTTTATTATGTGTTAGACAAAATGAGGTTATTAAGGCATTTATTATGGGAAAACAACGGAAAATACAGATAAAACTATAGAAACTATGCATTCAAGGGATTTATAGAGTTGTTACAGAAACCGTGATGGCTTAGCATCCGGCTTCTAATCATGAGGTCGTAGGTTCAAATCCCTCCTGCACCTATGAATATTTTTTCATATACCTACAGATGTACCAGTTTATCATCACCACTAGATTTCAAGGTTTAGGAAAGCATTGTGAGGAGACCGACATGTTTCAAGAATTACTGGAGGTCACACGTCATCTGTCAATCCACGCTGGACCAACCTGGTCGAATATGGCCTTAAATCTCATGTTGCGAGAGAACCTCAGTGGATACATTTATTGTATTGCTTTTACTTTAGCAAAGGTAGGCCCTGTCTTTTACTTTAGTACGAGTTTGTCAACGCTGCTGGCTTCAACGATGAAAAATAACATCGTGAGAAAACCGACAAATTACAAGAAAGACATTTTTAAGGAAACGTGGCATCTGCCATTCCTCATTTAGCCAGCGACTAGGCTGGCTTTGACTCGCTCATTGCAAGAGAAAGCTACAAATCCCAACCGTGGCATCTATCTAGAGGACTATTCATGTAATCTAGTGTACTCCCCACCAGAAAACCCTTAGCCAATACCTGAATACTAAACCACTTCAATGATCGAGCTCATAAAACATAAAATACGTTAATATCAACCCAATGTCCTCAAACTCCTCACAAATCTCTTAATAGCATCCCGCCCATAACAACTCCACTAAAGGCCGTGCAATCAAATCTTACATTAGAAATCTAGCAGACCCCACAGCGAACTACGCCCTAATTCAATTCCCCACGTATTAGTTTAAATCAAACACAAGCATTAAACCATCAGAAGCAATTAAAAACGAGTAAACATTAAATTAAAATAAGACCGCGGTAAAAGTAAGATTATAATCTTCGTGATCGAGAGCAAAGAGAGACATAAACACTTGCTCGCGGCTGGTTTACGGGCGATGGTGTGCTGAGACGGGAATTACAATTGGAAGACGGCTAATGCAAGTTTTGAAGTTACGGTTGGTCTTAAAGTCAAAGTCAAAGTTCTATATTGATAAATGTACAATTTACACGTCAATTTTATAAAAAAAAACAGAATAAGAGCATACAAAGAGTATACATTTTTAAAGTTTAAATTAAACTTTATATTGTACGATAATAGGTATCGTACAAATAAGTGTCAAAAATTAAAAATATATGAACTTATTACAATTGTACACTCCGCGAGGCATAAGCTGAGCTTTGCATTTGTGTGAGTGTACATGGATAGTGTAGGTGTGACAACCGGCCTTAGGCGCGGCGCCATTCTGTCTCGACGCGCTCCTGCCTGATTGGTGATCACTCACACTAATGCAAAGCTCAGCCTATACCTCGCGGACAAAATTTCAAGCTCCTGCCTGATTGGTGATCACTCACACTAATGCAAAGCTCAGCTTATACCTCGCGGAGTGTAATGAACAATTTCAATTTTTTTACAACTTTATTATGAGTTTGCCATCACTATATAAGAATTCGCTGTAACTATAAAAAAGTTTGATCGATAAGCCAGCTTTTTAATCGGTTTTTGAAGCTACCCGAACTCGGTGCTGATTTAACTATTTTAGGAAGAGTGTTATAAACTTCTGGTCCCATAATGTGAGTCAGTTTTTCCGATCTCGCGAGAGAGTGAGGTATACTATCCAGCTTATCAGCGTTACGTATATCTTACAAGTTACGCCTAGTCTACTAAAGCTAGTCGAGAGAACGGCAGTGATCTGAAACCTCTGGTTCGAATCCCACCACTGTATTGAAGTCATGTGCGTAATGTCCCTAACTTGAAAACGGGTAAAGAAACACATCATGAAGAAACCTGATTGTCGGAGAAGATTTAAGTCGTCAATGACAAGTGAAGTCTGCTAAACCACGACTTAGCCAGTGGATTATGGCCTGAAGCTCCCTACTTATCAGCAGTGGCAACACCTATGTGTTGATATGATAAAAGAGAGTTTTACTTACCGCACGTTTAAAGAAAATGAAACGCAAACGAAAATGTCGCTAGTCAAACATCTGTCTGTTGAACATCGTAGTGGCCTAGTGATGAAAACGGTCGATTTTACAATCGTGAAAGCGTAGGGTCGAATCCCGCCAGCATCTTTTAAGTATGTTTCAAAATTCAGATACCTATGTACGTACAAGTTTGTTGTCACCACTGATTTTAACGGTGATCACATCGTGAGGAAACCGGAATGTTTCCAGAACACCATCCGTTTGTTTTTTTTCATCATCAGCAAACCCGCACTTGGCCTGCGTCATGAATTGTATACCCTTGAATCTATCCTTGAGAGAGGTAACCCTTAATTGTAAAGTAGATAGATACTGCATCGGAACTACTTAAGTATGATAAATATAAATTTCAGTTTTCTGCCCAGTTAGTTTTTTGCGAGCTTTGGTTAGTTTGGGATTGTATTGTGTGAAATGTCCGAACATATTTTATTTATATAAAAATACTAACACGTATCCTTTTGCAATACCTACGTTTCTCGGAGTTCAATCAAAACATTGAAGAACCGCGATCCGTTCCCCAGTCAGCCTCGAAGCTGTTTATAGTTCATAGATATAAAGCCGCGACCCCGGGTCAAGCTCAATCCCATACAATTACAGCTTGATTACAGTTTAACCTTCACTTAATTACGCTCCGAACAACCCTACAATTTCCACAAAAACAAAATCGCATCGAAAACTAATCGCTCATTAAGACGATATTACATAACGGGGAATGGCTTCATCGATCGATACGTGTCGACAACGCTTCACAGCGCGTTCCGAGGCAGTAAAACATCGATATATCGACCGTTAAATCGAGACAATCGATATGAGAACGCTACAAATTCTTTACTGCGTTTCGAAAAAGGAACATTCGAGCTAGTGCGGTGCGAACGTAAAACAATTGAAGCATAATTCTATCGTAAGGCGCGACCCGAATGACCCGAGAGTCCGCTCGGCCGCGGTGCCCGCCCATCCCTATTAGGAATGGCCAAGCTAATAACTGCTTTTAGACGGATTTTAAACTGAAAATTAGTCCGGCGCGCTGTGAAATTTATTGGCCGACAGCGCCGAGCCTAGACTGTTACTAAACGCGTGAAAGTACTCATCCGCCATATACGAGTAAATCACGTCGGCTTAATGTACGAAAGCGACTATAGTAAAATATAGTACGGAACACTAATTAAAAACTTAATCAGTAGATATTCACTCCAAATGACTTACCGATAATATTTCTAAGAAGAGAAGAAAAGCAAACACGGACCCATCTCTTACCTGAAAAAAAAAACAAAAGTCATGAGAAATCAACGAATAACAACATAATCCTTAACAGAAATGTCCAAACATTCAAATCCGGATCCCTAAGGAAACTTAACCCTAAAATGGCGTGCGGTCAAAGAGACAATTGACTATTTAAATTCATTATTTAGTTTAATCTCTTCGTATTTGACAAGGGTAGACTGATTTACAACGTATTTCGAAGTCATTGTTTGCTTTAGAGGTAGCAATGACAGGATTAAAACGGTTCCGGGCTCTGTTTTCTTTTTTTTATGTCAAAGATTTTGACAAATTCATTGACGACAAGTTTACTTAGCGGAGAATGAGCCTTACTACGTCTTTGTTAATTTTTTGTTGGTAAATTTGCGGATGCAAATTCACGTTGTAGTTTAAAATAGAGATGATACGTGAAACAAACAAAAAGATGGAATTACAAGAATAACAGTAAGGGTCTCAGTCTTGTTTGTGAGTACATTTCCCCCATGTTGAGCGAAATCTTTTAAAATAATGTTGGTATTCAGCTTGCAAATGAATATTTAGCTAAATTAAACTCATATTAACGAAAAAATACTCGTAGATACTTTTGAAAATATTTGTCAAAAACATCAATAAAATTAAAAATTAGATAAAAAAATTAGTTCAAAAATATTTTCAAACCACCCACATTTACGAAGGTCTAACAGATTAAGTGCAGTGTTAACACGTTCGCTGCCGTCTTGGTCCGTTCCAGTTAGACCGCTGCCCGGGACAAAAGATCGGAGTTATGGTCCCGGTTAGCACACTCGGGACAAAAGAGGTTATGGACCTGATAATAGGCAGACGTGCGGTGGCATCTCGTATGCTAATGGTGGTAACTTTACGGGCTCGATGTTTTGAATTAGATTCAGTGACATGTAGAAATAAATACGTGATGTGTGAAGACAACTGCGATTTTGTTTGATATGTAAAATCCTGTAATTGTAATTATTGGATAACCGTTACAAAAATATAATATAAAAACTTTTCTCGAATTAATTCATAAAAACATAATTTAAAATGTGAATTTCAATAATACCAAAAGTGTAAACTAATTTATGTTTAAATAAATCATTAATTAATTTAAAACTTTCAAAGCTTATAACGGTTATAAATTCATTTAACCCACAACATTTTATTTGAGTTATTAACACTTTAATGAGTAGTGTGTCGCGTGTCGTTGTTTACTACAATAGAAACACTTAAGAGTTTTTTAGTTTAATTCGACAAATAAAATATGATTGTAATACGATTTTATGGCAATTAAGTTGAATTTTGTATTTTAATTAAAAAGTTCGGTCCTAATGTTACTACTTTTCATTCATCCAAAAATAATTCTCTGTATCTAAGTTTGCATAAACAATTATCGTTTTCAAATCTCGCTTAATGCTACACAAGGCAAACAGCGACCGTCCTGCCTTCGATAATGATCTCGCAAACACACCGGCGAAAGTATAGTTTCCAAATTAACACGTCGGTCGCCGATAGAGGGCGAATTAGCGGGACAACTGCTCGTGTCACGTCGTGGGTTGAAAAAGGTTAGCGTTATTTGGGACTAAATCAATTTGACTACAATAAATAATATTAATAAGATTAATAATTTTAAGAAATTAAAATTAATTATTGATCTTTAGAGGATTTTTTTTCTTCATTTATTTACTTTATAGTTCGATTCTGCTGTACGTAGCTTAAATGGGAGTAGGCAGGTAATATGAGCAGAATGCCGATCGGTAAGTCAGGGTTTCTACAGAATGAACGCCATCGGTCAGTTAGGTTCGTCTTTTAACGCGATGGCAAGATAAGCTCGGAGCACTTTTAAAAGATTGTATGGTTGAACCTCAGGAGCACTAGAATTAGGTTGAAATTGTTACTACACCCTTCTATTTTCTTTTTCTTCTTCTCATCCAAGATATATGTAAAACATGACATGAAAACATTCCTCAGAATTTGTGGAGTTGCGAAATTCTAAATAAATTAAGAAAAGCTCAGATTAAGAAAGAAAAGGTCGGATTAAGTGGTGGAGTTAAGTTAAGACATTTGCCCAACAGTAAGAAAACTGAAATTTAATTTAAAAAATACTATTGTTGGAACTTTTTGTTGTAATAATTTCAGTTCTAAGATATATAATATACAATACAATAATGTATTAAATACTAAGACAATATAAGAAAATAATTTCACAGTTAGAGCCAAAAATGGGGTAAGGTGTCGTGTCTTGGGAGATGAGCGCAGCCTTTCTTCAGAACTTCATTACCGTTGTTGCTCAAACGCAAACCTAAAAATACTTTCGTATCCACACCGATGAGCGAGCACTCCACAAACACAATAAAACATGAATGATCGCGTAAACAAATGGAGCGAAAGTAAGATTTCCAAATTAGCACGTTCGATGGCTGATAGTGGACGAATTAGCGGGTTTTGTATCACACGGCGCACCCGGTGCGTGCCGCCGGGCCGTCGGGGCACTGCAGGGTTGATCCCAATCAATTTTAATCAATTTACTATAAAAGCAATAAAATGTATTTAAATACGCTCTCAGGAAATGTATTATTTCTTCGCTTCATCTCTCGTGCTAAGAAGCCCAACTTGAACCCTATAATGCAAAGCATTAAACTCCGATGTACAACAATGTTTACTGAATGTGACGACTTCAGCGTGACGATTTTTCATGATGGCGTACGCGTGTATCGTAAACATTTACTCTCATAATTTTTCCGCAACCCGCAGAAAGAATATAACTTCAAAAAACTTTCATTTCCTTACAAAATATTTCGCTTATAAGTTGAAGATTGAACTTTTTGTGTTAATTTAATGTGAAATTGAGAACTAAATAATGTTATTGAAAAAACAATTTGTTTGATTAATTCTTATTGCACGCATGTACATTATTTCCAAGTACAGAAGAAATATTTAACTCAGGAGAATTTTTTTTGGACTTGATGGTAACTTAACTGCAATATGGTGGTGATAGGGTTAGATACTCTGGGTCGCAATGAAGTTAAAAAAAAAAAACAAAAACGTAAATAGTTTTAGAGATTAAAAAAAATATAAATCATATTTTTTCTATTTTTTACATACATAGAATATGTAAAAAACTTAAGTTAGTCATAAAAAATACCCCAGTAGTCCATGGGCCTTAATCCAATTAATAAAAAAATGCAATGTTGTTTCCTGCAGCCCATTCGAAGTTAAACGCGTCACAAAAATTACATAGATTTTACTTCACTTCTTCGCGTAACCTTTGTACAACACCAGCGAGTTATGAAATTTATGACTCTTCATAGATTCGTCCTACAACTGTATTCGCCGGTAAATCACATATAAATCACAATTACTTAGGCAGAGATCAGAACGATTGCAAGTTGCATTCCTATTCACAAATTACAACTATTGTTTTGTAGATGGCGATTATGATAAAAATAACTTATGATGCTGTTATGATTGCTCGTTGAAGGGAAGCGTGTTTTAATAAATTAAATTATATTTCATTGTTATAAATATCTCTGCGATATTTAATGATACATAGATAAAATACATTGATTGAAATTTATAAATAGAAAAAAAAAATACTGGTTTCGTGCCGTGCAGGTTGTCAGTTCGTCCTGTTTTGTCCTGAATGTGTTTGTCCTGAATTAGGTTCGATTCTCATTTAGGATAAAAACTGCGGGATGAATTTGACGTTGGTTTTGTATTCAGTTGAGTGACGTAATATGGGAATGCATTAATTCCAGTTATGACGAAATGTAGGCTGATAATAATGATATGTTTTACTTTTACTTATTAGCATTTTATCAGCTATCTTAAAAAAAATAAACGTTTTCCAAAACGGAATGACGTTTTCAGTTTTGTGGTATTTTATTTTATATATAAAAAAAAATGATGTAGGTACTTACTCAACTTTTATTTTTTTTAAATTTGGTAAAGTTACTTAATTCTTAACATAATGTTAAATGTAACTTTTGTAAAGAAATAAAAATAACGATGTTACGTGTGGCAGCCCTACGCGCCATTTAGCGTTACATATTACACGGTTCCGGTGGCATTGTGTTAACACCCACTTTTACACAGCACTCTTGATTCACTCGTAACCAACAAACTTATTCCGAGATCGTGTTTGCATTACCAGTTATCGGATGCACCATTTTGAATGATTCAAGGATAAGTAGGCTGGGAGATCACACCTAAATTTAAACAAAAAAAAGCTTTAAAAAACCCTCAACGCAATTGTTTACGTTATGGACACATTTTGTTTTTGCAAGTAATGCAAAAATACCCACTATGCGTCAATAACTCCTACCTCAGGTAATAATAATTTAAGAACTTGTACTTCACTATGAAACGGCTAAACAGATTTTTATGAAACATACGTAAGAATACTCCCGTTTATTTCTCTTTTCGAACATTATCAAAATTGGTTTAAGATACGAACGAAGAACGAACGATTTGACTCCACGTTTGTGATAAGACTGTCTAGGTTATGGAAAGCGTTGCCTGAGTGGGTTTTCACCGATAGTTACAATCTTAGTGCCTTCAAGTCGAGAGTGAATTGGTTCTTGAGGCGAGATGGGGGTCAAGTGTGAACCCATTACCTATAGTTAAAAAAACCCGTTCGGAACCTACGATACCAGGATACCACTGGGATACACATCAAACTTATAACAAGTAGACGTTTTGCGTCGAGAACTGAATAAATATTAAACTAAACATTCAATTATGGCACAAAGGCCTGTAAATTTTTGACAAAAGTGTTTTCTAGAAATTTTATTATCAATACTAAAACTTCTAGAATATGTTTTTTTTCGAATCTTGAAATCAAACTGAGCCTGAGATTTTAATACGATGGTAACGATACGAATAGTTCCGCAAAACGTATAATCTTAATAATATATCTTATAATCTTATACCTTTAAACGACCGATTCTTGTAGGTATATATTTATATATATAGGTATATACATATAGAATCTGAATCTCGGAAACGGCTCGAACGATTTTCATTAAATTACGTATACAGGGGGTTTCGGGGACGATAAATCGATCTAACTAGGTTTTTTTTAAAAACATTTTATGCGCGTTTTTAGACAATGAAAAACTCCTACAATGTCATTACAATACGATAACTTACTTCGCCACTGTTCTTTAAGTCTAAATGGCTCAGACGGAATATGCTCGCCCTCGGAGTAAACAGGCCCCGGTTCGAATCCTGATGGTTACACTCGGGAGTTTTTTTTTGTTCTTTTTTTTTCTAAAACAATCTTATACTTAGAGGCTTTTATAAACGCATTTAATTCGTATCTAAGTAGGCCTAAGTAAGTCATCACTACGTAATTCGTACCTGCCTAAATATCATTTAAAAAACCGAGCAAAGCTCGGTCAACCAGGTACTTAAAAATTATTTTAATCTATATAAATTACCAATCTAATCAATCAACAAATAAATAACTGAACTAATTAAAAAACTGCACGCTCCAACGTGTATAGGTCAACAGAAGACCTTTACGTACTTGCTAATCTTGCTATCAAAAATCTCAAGTACACTTGAGTTTCACACCAGATCAAAATGTTATTGTTTCAAGATTAATGTCCGGAGATAAGATTAAAGTAATTCAGTGTTATTGGCGCAGCATTAATTCACTATTTTTATATAACTATATTATTATGATACATTGTTGTGTGAACTTGACCTGTTTGTAACCGTAATTGTATTAAAAATGTTATTGGAACGAAGTTTTGGAACGAAGTTCCTTATCGCGCGTTGTAAAAGGGGGCTAGACGGAAAAAATTCTTACGAAAAGTTGTCACGACACTTTTTGCTATTGTAAGCTGTGCGGCGTCGCATGTTTCTCTGTCTGTCTCTCTCTCTTTTATAGAAAGCAAGCCAGATATTTTCATTTCTATTTCGCATTGAACAGTGTGGTGTCGCGACGATTATTTTTGTTGAGTGTATACAGGTTTTTTGTAAATGATAAAAAAAAAAAAAATTTCCTTCACTAATTAATCGAAAGGAACTACGTTCCATCCGGGTGTCCCTTGACACCTCTCAAGTTTTTTTATTTATAATGTAGAGAGACGAGGAGAACAGGACACGTGTCTGATGGTAAGCACTCGCCCATAACAACACAGCCAAGGTACAAAATCGTAAAATCCTCAAACCTCCACAAAAATTAATTGAGACGTACGCGTATATCTCAATCTACCTTATTTTTCACACACAACACCATTTGACCCCAATCTATGTGATAATTTTCGTTGAGTAAATTTATTTTTTTAACTTTGAAAATGTAAACTATTTATGTGATACTTTTGATTGCTTTTATTCAGTAATTGACGTGCAAATTGTCTATTTATGGATAAATTACAATGCCTTTTTTACTTTTGTAGGTTTACACTTGACCGCCATCTCGCCTGATGTCATTTATCTTTTCATCTGAACATAATTGATTTTATTTTGTTCCATATTCAAAGGATTTTATTTTCTTCATCCTACCTGCTTATTTTTAATCTGGGTGGGTGAAAAGGTTTTCTCTCACTAAGCCTAGATAGCAGTAAAATGTATAGTACCTACCCTGCCTGCATCCGAGGTCGGCCGTCATATAAATCGGTGATAATAATAAGCCTCCGTGCACACGCCCGCGTGGGAATCCGCATTTATAGGAAGACTCATTATTACTTATTATTCCCAAAATCCGTACTAAACGGTTTGAATCCACTTTTCTCGTACGTACAGCTTTGGAGTGGAATAAGTTGCCGGCCTCCTTGTTCCCTGAGAGATACAATCTAGAACTTTTCAAGGTCAGAGTGAATAGGTACCTTCTAGGTCAACGTGCGTCATCTTCGACCACACCGTCGCTTACTATCAGGCGAGTTGATGGTCAAACGCGGACCTATATGCGATAAAAAAAAGACTAAAGACATCTATCTCATCATTTGTTCTTGTATACATCACCTTAAAATTGAGAACACCGTTAGATTTTAGTCTAACGACGTCAGATTATAAACTAATCTAACCTGACGTAAAATTATAATCTCACGAATTAGATTATAACGTGTTGGTGATAGATAGATGCTCTTTTTTGTCCACAATATAAAATGAAATATAAAACATGACATATCCTTAAATCTACTGAAAAGAACGGGTAATGTTATCGCTAACAGCAATCTCTTCCAGGCAACGGCCGAATGGAAAGAAACATGAAATAGACGGGGTTAGTGTACAGTGCGACTATAAAATTATATGGTGCTATATTTATAAATATATTTAGCCTATGTTGAATTGTATTTCGATGTTAATTCCAAAGCAAAATGTTACTTACACTATATGTGCCAAATGTTTGATGTTAGTTCCTCAATCAAGGAAACAAGGCTGAAAGGATCGGGTCGTAATTTAGAACTGTTATTAATTATAATCAAATAAGTAAATGTTATTTTTTTAATAACCTTATTGTCTCACTTCTGTGTAAAGGCCTCCCGCAATTCCTTCAACGTTTTAGCCTGGAATAATAACGGAAACCAGAAACACGTGAGTAAAACCGTGGGGCGCCGCTAGTAGATGGTTCTATAAGAGTTATTGTGCATTGACATCGTTAAGGATGTTTTACACCGGGCTTAACACATATTATATGCTTCTTACATTGTCGGAAGCTACCACGGCTGTTCACTATTTTAAGATTATTAATTATGACTATAAAACTACATGGAAATATCGGGGAACCACGCAATCATATTACGCTAAATATTCTGTCATTAGTGAAGAGACTTCTCTTTTAGAATACTTAAACAAAACCAAGTTCAAAAAGTATAAACAAAAGTTACTAATATTTAACATTTAATATCGTAGTAGTGAAGATATTTTTTGAAGTATCATTAAAATTTGCACGTAGGACACAACACTAACAAATTATAAGATTAGATCTGTATAAAGTGGAATGAGCAAACAAAGCTTTGGGAAGAAAGTTAGTATTGATTGTATAAAGAAATATAACTTTAACCTTCGACTGTTGTGAAAAGAGCTCTCTAAACTTGTTTGTCGGTATTACTGTATAGGTAAATCCTAAAAACATCTACTACAAGCCTTGCACACGACAAGCTCAACAGAAATTGATCGTCCTTGTACAGTAGAAATAGTTACAAAGCATGCGAAGTTCAGATCACTGTGATCCTTTCAAAGCAAATTCTTAACTTTTATTATCTTTGACACGTTAGCGTCAGTGCAATGATACAGTACGTAGAATAGACCAAAACACGGTACCGTTGGAAAACACAACTGAACAATTTAAAAAAAATAGATACCTATATCTCTAGTTTGATAAAAATAATGAATGCGTAATATTATTATTTTTATCTAAACCAACATTTTTTATAAATAAATGCATTAAATTACACCAATATTAAACAATAATGATTTTTATAAAATAAATAAATGAATGGTTATAGTGTCAATGGGTTTTCCCCTTCTCAATGCCCACAGCACCCAAAGAAGTTTTAATTTAAAAAGATAAAATAAACGCAACACCTTTAATGTTGCAATAATTTTACTAAATTGATTATAATTGATCCGTGAATAAGACTAAAGAAGCAATTCTAAAATTGTTAAAATTACTTTTAATTATCATAATATGAGCGGACTTAATCGGTTAGATATAACTTCGTAATAATACAGTTTTGTTTCAAAATTATATCTGGCGATTATTCAAAATTGGAATCTATAATGACACATCCTTGACTTTTGCAACACAAGCATAGCACTGTCCACATCTGGCACTCTTACTATTCTCTCAATACTTTGTTTTGAAGTGTTAAAAAACAACATTAATAACACCTATAAGTATTTATGGCTAATAATCTTCAATATACCATTTTACGGTACAATTATTCACACAACAAAAGCGTAAACCGTGACATTTATAAACATACGAACACTTTTGTAATCGATTACGTTTCGGATGCCATTGAATCGATTCGAAAATCGATGGCAATCAACAAAACACACCAAACGTTACGAAACAGTAATTATCTGTCACAATTTGAATAAATTCGATTTTATTATGTGGTTTTATGCCGACGGTACACGCAATCCTGCCTGAGTATAACAGTGACAGTCAAGCATTGCAGAAGATAAGTAATTAGTATTTTAAAGATGTATTTAATACTCGTTGCTTCAGCTTTGACAAGTTTTGTCTGATGTGATGTCTCGTTAGGTAAATGATCAAAACTGTTTCAACAATTTTTTTGAGAATCGCTGGCATTTGACCTTTGCTGTCCATCGAACTCTTAGTTTGCGTAGAAAGACCAAGGCTCTGGCTAATCTAACATACTTACGTAGAAATATACTGAGAGCATACTCGAAGCATACCTGAAAGTATTCTGACGTACTAATAACGTGGGGAAAAGCACGGGGTGGTACTAGTCCTAGCATAGCATAACGCTAGGTGGTATTTTTTTTATAAAATGTAGATTGACAGAACGTGTAAGATATGGTTAGTACTGTGCAAGTCCATAACAGCACAGTGCTATGCATTTATAGAGGTAGAACAGTAAAACTCGCTTTCCACGCATTAACAATAATAGTTATTTGTTATACAAGAGTGCAAAGTTGATTTTTAACCGCGTGCTCAATTTTGATGACCGAGAAAGCAAAGGATTCTAAAATTCAAAATTAGAATCCTGAGCGTAGCAAGGGAATCAAAAGAGCACAAGGTCAAAAATCTTTGCACTCGAGTGCAACACGTAACTTTTCATTCCACCTCATCGAGGAAATGACTAAATGCAAATTTTTAAATGTTTTCGCGCTAAGCAAATTAAAAAAAAAAAGTACACCAAGGAGGTTCCGAGTCTGAGTTTTTAACATATAAAAAAATGTATGATGCATTCGGAACCAAGGAGGTAGAAAATATAAATAGGCTGAATTATGTTTTGAATTCAAAACCTCAGTACACACGATGTTCTATCTTCAAAAACGACTTTTGCGCCCTGATATCGAGGAGCAAAAGTGCTCTTTCCGAGCTGGTGGGATGAAAAAAACTTTGTTGGTACTTAATCCTAATTTGACAGATGAGCTTTAGTTTATGGCTAATTTTCTAAATATAAACATATTCTGCAAAACACTTTAAAAATTCAGCTCTAAAGTAATAAAAACATTGTTGAAATTTAAACATCCGTTTAATTTTCAAAGCATAATTGTTCACGTGAGATTAGCTTTCGAATGAAAAAGAATCAGTTAAGGTTAAATTGTTAGAAATGCATCATTTTTATTCGTTAAATCTGGGTTAAGTTAAAACAAGAAAACTCTTTACTAAAAGCCAAAACTAAGGATGATCAAATAAACTTAACTAAATATGAAAGAATACATTTCAACTGGCTAATATTTTTATTCTTGT
Organism: Ectropis grisescens; assembly: GCA_017562165.1. NCBI lineage: Eukaryota > Metazoa > Arthropoda > Insecta > Lepidoptera > Geometridae > Ectropis > Ectropis grisescens. Next base: position 27,132,811 of record CM029777.1, on the reverse strand, counting down.
CCTTTCTCACACATTCATATAACAGCACTTTGCAACGCATTAACAGCAACGCGACAAAAGATTAGACAATTAATTCTTGCCTCTTATTTCTATTTGTGTTTGTTTCTCTGATTCGGATCGTGGATTCAGAGCAATCTAGTAAATTAAAGAAACAGATAAACTGCAATTAAGCTGTGGAAGGCAACGGGCGAGGAGAATGGCTTGATTGTGATGAGACTGGCATTTGCAACTCGTTACTATTTATTAAAATAAAAACAAAAGTTTCAAATACCAAGGTAATTATTCAGAGCAAAGCTTACTTTTATGTGTTGATTTCATTTACATATTGCTATAAGCTAGCTTTAATTAACTGGATTAGCTGCCCTTTTTATGTTTCTAGTTTCTACTACAGGAACTGGAGTCCTTTTCTCAAGGAAAAAGTCAAGGCCAAAATCCACCACGCAGACAGGGCGGGTTGGCGGATGAGACATTCTTGAAAGACGTGTTTTTTGGAACCTGATATGGTCGCTTAGCGACAAAACCCTTTCAATAAATAAAAAAAGTCAGTTTCTTCACGATGTTGTATCGTTAAAATCAATGAAAACAAACTCGTACATTTCAACTGGGAAACAGTATTTAGAAGTATAGGCGTGATTCGAATCCACAATCTTACAAATTTGTACCCTCTAGGCTACCATGTTTTACTAAACCACAAAGTAACTACAATTTCCTTGCTCCAAAACAGCATGAACGGACCACTTTGTGTCTTGAATTTATAATAAATGTCAAAAATTTCTTGACAAATCTGACTTTCCTCCAAAATTTTATAATATTTTGCCTTGCGTATGCAAATGTTCAGAAAACAGAGGTTGAAGTAAATTTAGAAACATGTAAATAATTAACATGACGTATTACTTTTATATCTGCTGATTTATATTCATTTACATGTATTTCAATTTGATTGACAAAGATATTCGAAATACGATAAAAAATTTGGTTATAAATCTTTTACATTGCTCGTCTGCATCTCCACAGCGCTTATTTACGTATGAATATTTATGTCTATTGATAGATGTGTCTAATGCATACGGAAGTGTGCTCAGAATTCCAAATACCAAGAGGTCAAGGAACGATCCCTTCATTGACTTCTCAACTCATATTAAGAGCTGATAATTACCAAAAACTTTAGCACCCACGGCCCAACCTATTTGATACTAATAACAACGACCAATCAACGTTCTCGCTTTGCTCATTAGAACTCATTATACCAATAGCTTAAGACGAATCAATATCACTTAACAAACTTATTCTTACAACATTGTGTCTGATGTTCAAACAATTTTGGCCTCAATCATGTACACATAAAGGCGTTGTTTTCGAAGATGGAAACTTTGACCAGTTTGAGGAGCGTCCAAATATTTTTTGTCGAAATTTCGAAATGGATCTTAAGTGTGATATTATAGAGTTGTTTTTTAATGTTATCGCGTGTCTATTTGTATTTGTAATAGTTAAATCCGTGATTAAGTCGAAGTGCGATGAGGCGAGGCTGTATTGTTTTGTAAGAGTATTTGAACGAGTGTTTAGTTTGAGGTTTAGGTAATAAGCTAGTTTTGGGGTTGGGTTACTGTAAACTGTTAAACAATGTGTTTGGAGATATTAGTTCGTGGCTGTTTCAATTATCGGTAGGTTTTTGTGTTTGAATGGGTATTAGGAGAAGTCTACGAAAAATGGCAGTTTTTTTTGTTTCGTTTCATTATTTAAATTTTGAAACTGAATTGAGATTATGGAAACTTAATTGTTCTGAATTTTAGTCATAGGTAAGAAAAGATAAGGGATTATGATTATTTCTTTCGTATTCGCCTTATTTCTAATCGTATACCGATTAGAAATAAGGTAGATCCACTTAAAATTTTCAAAAACTATATTCTTTGGAAAAACAGCTGTAACACACAAGCAGTTCAATGCCACTTTCGATAAAAGAACAACAGAACTGTGGAATGTGTTGCCTAAGTGGAGTTGCCTAATATAAAGTTTTGGTGCCTTCAAATAGGGAGTTAATACATTTTTCTAGGCGAACGCTACACAGACAATAGGTATAGCGGTTTAGCGAGACACTTAAGAACAAAAGGAATTTGTTAGATTTTTATTTAATTATAAAATAAACCAACAAAAAGCAATAAAGATCTAAGTGCTAGTCAGACTTAAGTAGATACAATAAAATCGCAAGCCCAACACTTGTAGGTAATGAGACTTCAACTTTAACACAGGAAATAGTAAAAACAACCAATATGTTTAACTAGTTCAATTACAGAAACCAGCTTTCTTAGTTTGTTACTTTCTCGTAAGGAAAAATCGTAAATCCTGGAAAGGAACGCCATTCTGACTTAACAATAGAACGCTCTACCGTTTCGTAGGAGCGAGTGATTTCTAAAATGACAACTTGGTGCTTTGACAGTAAAAAGTGGAGTTTATGATTACATGTGGACAGTCGCCTTTACCGCGGGCTGTACTTAGCGAAGTGGCGGTGATAAAACAATTCTTTGTTACCAACATAAATTTGAGATATAACGGCTAGGACTCTGGTACTTCTCTCACAAGGTGAGAGTTAAGATCAAAACCCACCACACTGGTCAACTGAAGACGTAGAGGCCAATGACACGTCCTGCTTAATCCCGCTTCGGTATGACTATTTCCAGCACTAGACCTAAGTAAGTAAGCAGTCCACTGAATATTCTCACTGTTGGGATTCGAGATTTTCTCTCTCGAGAAAAGAGTCAATGCCATAACCAGGCTAGCACAGCATAGGTTCAAGGATGACGCATTACCTCGGTTTTTGGACCATGGCGGTTTCTTCACGATGTTTACCTTCACTGTTAAAACCCATGATGATGACAAACGTGTACCTACTTTAACAAATACTCAGAAGTGCAGACGGGATTTGAACTATGACCTCACGGTTGTAAATCACACGTTTTAACCCCTAAGATACCACGGATTCTATTTACAAAACGCAAATAAATATTGAGTAAACTTACTATCGCTAGTATCGTGAGTAGGAGTGAGCGAAGCGTGAGCGAGTTGCCCAGCGAGTCGTATCGCCCATTCACAGTGAGAGTGAAAAAACTTGCTCCAGTTCGCACGAAGCGGCCGTCGCACTACGACTGTACCGCGGTTCAAGTTACGAGCGGAAGCGAACATCCCTTAGTAACAAAAAAAACTTTTTTTTCAATTAACCACTCTTGCCACTAACCTAACCTCTGGGGTTAGTGGTCATTGTCATATGTTTTTTTAACATATTTCTTTCTGGATTATTATTTTTTTAATTTAAATTAGTCAGTCACTTCACAGATCTTGCGGGACTTTTTTAATATGGTTATTTTTTTTTTATATATCTTGGATTAATATTTTTTATATTTCTTGTCGAAAAGGAAAACATTGACAGAGTAGGGAACGTAAAAAATACTTTAGAAGTAAAAACCTGTGGATTTGTAAGTGTGGAAGAAAGTACCAATGTTCATTCTCACGCATCTCTGTGACGGCTGAATAGATTTGAATGAAATAAAATACTTTGTAAGTACATTATGTACATATAAGCTGCATTATACTATTAAAGTGGTTATTAAACCGCGGGTTACACTGCAGGGTGTAGCCAATATTAAATATTGGTGGATATTTCTCATATAACACTATCTGGCTGCAAATTAGAGAAAAATAACATTATGGGAATCACATAGTGATATAATACTTAAATTACTGTAATAACGTACTTACGATACATTATGACGATATTGTGAATATTATTTTACAATTTCTTGGTTAATTTCGAAGAATATTTTGGTGTAGGTATTTTAATTTTACTACCTAACATTTGACATGTCTATTAACCTGAAATGATGTTACTTTGACTATAATGATGACTTTATTGAAATGTATGACATGTTTTCAAAGAGTAAATAATATGTATATGTATTTTGAAGTGAAGTTTGTGAGTATTAATATGTGTTTTTTACCTTGAAACCCGAGGTATCAACTTGTGGCAGTATTAAGTGATGATGATGATTAATAACACTTGTCATCCCATAATGAATAACTGGAGCTCTTTGTAATTACAAATTACAGCATATTGTATTGTGGATAAATAACGGCCAAAATCTATGAAATTTCCTGGGGTAGCTGAAGCACATAAAAGTCACAAAGTGTCGGTTTGAAAGATGTTTGAAATAAATTAGTTTTTTTTACATTAGCAGCTTTCCTAGTAAACGTAGTAACTTTTTTTCGTCACCTAAAGTGAAAATTGATTTTACCATCAAAATATTAAAAAAGATACCGTCGAAGGTGTGTTTGTGTGCAGGTTTACGGGAACGTCTTTGCAGTTCTCTGACGGACAACAGTTTGTATTTTGGGATACATTTTTATCTCCGCTACATTTTATAGCTTGCACGCTTAGCCTTGATCTTGCTACTGTAATTAACGTGCGCGTGCGCCTCGTCACGGCATTGTGGTCGTTCCCGGCTGTTACGCGCCGTGACGTCACCCATGATACGGCTACTTGTTACGTCATTACTGTGACGTTCGATTTGTTTATTTATTACTGTTTTAGCTACAATACTGTTTTATACAGTACATCCTATAAAATGATGGCGATTAAACCTAGGTTTCTTTATTTCATGAATTTTCTTATATTTTACAGTAAATTTTCAACAAACAAATTTGTAATTAGCGTAAAATTAATGACCAATAATATTATTTATAAATATATTTTTATAATTTTTTTTATTTTACGTATCCATCGATACAAAAAAATGTTGTTCTGAATTTAATATTTGTTGATTGACAGCAGCAGCATACTGAAATAAGCCTCAGAAAACGAAAAATTTAGGTGTTCATGTCATGAAACGTCATGTTTTCTGATAAATTACTAAGTATACAGAAGTAAAGTAATTATACAAGCGAGCGACGAGCGCAGTACACTGCAGGTTGTGGAGAATGTAGATAAAGCTTTAGCCGCATTGTGATATTACTTAGCCAAATAGTGAGTTACAGTACGATACAAAGATACTTTATCAGTACCAAATAGTACAATACCTAAATAGAACATTACAATTTTTTTACCAAAACATGGAGACATAAAATTATATTGTAGATAGTAACTTACCATAGCAGCAAAAATCAAATAATTTATTGTACTTATCTAAACGCTATTTAAAATTCAAATACTAATTCTATATTTAAATTAACTGCAATGCGTTTGTAAAATACATAACAATTTTTGTTTTTACTTACTTACTTTTGTTAATAAGTATATTTATACTGTCAGATGATGTTTAAATTTTTTCTCTTGCCAGTAAAATTCCTAACAAGTCATTAATAGACGACAATACTCCGGTCGAACCATTTATATTTATTTAATTAAAAAAAATAGTTCTAGCCAAAATATTCATAAGTCACAGTGACAATACAATTATTTCCTTATTAAAAGTACGACCATCTTTCACCACTCCGATTTGAAGACCCACTTTCAAATAAAAAAACACGATCATAATAACCAGCCTGTCATCGATAACATTGACAAATTAAATATCACCATCAAAAACCACGTCAAAATCACACCTACTCCAACGAAATTGAGCCTTGTGTAATTAAGAATAGAGATGTGATGGAGTGTTAAGCTAATGTTGGCTAGTCCTAGAAGCGAAGATGGGCTACGTCAAATTTTGCTAGAGTGTAATTAGAAAACGAGATGTGATGCAAGGGGTCATGCGAAAGAAATGATAGAAATCATTGCTAGAGTTCGTATGATGACGTGTGGCCCATACATATGGAATTAGCGGGTTGATGTTTTTAAGATAATATTGCTTGACACTTGCATTAAACTTCTTTGGACGCGTCAGGTATTTTTTAGCCGGGAAAAAATAGTTTAACTCTGAACCGTTGTGCAATTACCGTTACTGACACCTACATAAAATATGTAGTTATGTATGTACATATTAGTGTGTTTTTACTTCTGTCGATGGTCCCGTATGTATGGCTTCTGTTTTTATATATTTTTTTAATATAAAGTGACGTAACCACCACCAACCACCATGTAACTTGCGCGTGGTGGTAATCAACACGCGTACATAACAGAATAGATCGGGTTAAAATTAAAAACTCAGTTTAAAATTTTAATAATAATCTGAAAAAACCGTAGTTTTTATCGCACGAAAATTAAACAACGCGGGTAAAACTCCATGGTTTTGCTGCTAAATTTAAATATTTTTGTTAGTTTTAAGTTACATGTGATATGGTCGGTCCAATTCATATCACAGGTTAGTGAATCAGTTAAATATTATTTTTTCATATCTCCGATAGTGAATTTATCTCATTTACTAATCGAGCCGCTCATTTCACGGAGCTTAGACCACACAATAATAAGTTTCGCCCGCAGTTAATTAAAATTAATAGTCGTTAACTGACCAACGCTTTGTAAATTAATGATTTATAAACCCCGTTGGCTACTTCAGGGTTAAATCGAAATTGAGGAACTCATATCGCACTGTACCCGTTTCGATCTCACGCCACATTGACCCCTACACACTTATCGTAGAACGTAAAATGCCATAGCATAATTAGAACTATTAATACAATATGATGACTGTAGTTGATGAAGTTTGTTAATTCTACACAAAAATATCCCTTCGTTGGTTATGATAGATGTTATAATACCTTGAAATGATCGGAGGTTTAGTGGTTAACTGTGCTTTATGATGGACAGAAGCTGTGATGAGAGAAATCATTATTGTATTTGATGCCGAGTTGTTAATTGGGTTTTAGTTTTAGTAATAGATTTGAGGTGTATATCCACTTGCAACTGAGAAAAAGGAGTCAAAAAGACATTTTTTTTTTGCTGTAAACTGTCTCATTTACTTCTGAAAATTACTATTTTCTAGGAGGCTTTTAAGTTTTGTGGTAAAAATTACACATTGATAAAAAGTTTAACACCATAGACAATAAAAAAATTGGGCTGTATTTTTTAAATTGAAACCAAAACCTATTAAGATTTTTGACAAGTATTAGACGACACATTTTATGCCTCAAATAACGTTATTTTTTATTGATTCATCATTATCATCATCACCGTTCAATCAATCATTGTTAGACAAATGCCTGCATTTCCTAAGCAGATAGACAGGTCTTGTCATTCAAACGTTTTGAAGTGATTAAATTTGTAATAGCGTAGTGATGTTTTACCATTACAGTAAAAGGTAATAATGTTTTTATGGCTACTGGATGGTTCGGCTCTTGTGTCGATCGTATTTAATGTAAATAACACTGTATTATTACTACCAGTGTATGTTCAAATTGTATTTTTATTAGTTATATTATTAACCGACTTCAACTATCAACAAAGAAGGAGGTTCTCGATTCGGTTGAATGTTTTTTATGTATGCATGCTACGCGATAACTTCGCCAATTATGAATCCACTAGATGTTCGCCCAGCTTTGCCCGTGGTACATATATACCACTCATCGGGATCCCGTACATATTCATCGGTGAAAGAATGACTGAAATCGGTTCAGTCATTCCTGAGAATATCGCTTTCAAACAAAATACTGCTTCAGCTACCTGGTACGCCACCTGTCGGGAATTGCTCGTACCAACTTAGATTTAGAAACAAATTTGATTAGCAAAGTTTTATATTCAATGACGCAGTTTTAGACACATGCTGTCATGTTAAACTGCGGTACGAAAACTCTTAAAAAGGATTTTTTTCCCCGTTTTTTGTTACATTCTTGATTCATGCTTTAGTCGACAAATGAAACTACTATCCAATAGAAAAATAATCTTTCAATTCGGACCAATACTTACATCCCGAGATCCTAGCGTTCAAACAAACAAACTCTTCAGCTTTATAATATTAGTATAGATTTAGATGGTTATATTTGGTGTTAGGTCGATTATTATAATAGTATTTTAATACAATAATATTAAGATTTAATAATACTAGAGTGTTTATAATGTAATGTATTGTGGCATAATTGACATCTATGTGTTCTTCTTTAAAATTTGATGTTTTCTATGGGTTATTTGCCTGAAATAAACGTATTATTATTATAGGTCAAAAGTGGTCGCATATAAAGAGTTTTTTTGAAGTATGAACAAAAAACTAATATTTATTCACATGTGGTGATGATGATGATCATGGGATGACTTAGAGAAATAATAATAAATATTGGTGGACAATTCACACACAACACCATCTGACCCTAAACTAAGCAAAGCTTGTGTGATGGCAGCCAGATAGCTGATATAATACTTATATAGTTTTTTAAATACATACTTATTATACATAGAAACACCCAGACACAGTGCAAACATTTGAATTCATCACACAAATATTTGCACTGGGTGGGGATCGAACCCACGACCCTCGGCTTCGCAGGCAGAGCTACTACTACCAACTAAGCCACTAGGGCAGTCAATTTGGTCGAGTGCCGGTTTCGGAGAAAATAAATAATTTTTTCATATATAGTTTGAAGTAAGGATTTTTATGATAAGGAGTATATGACAACATAGAAATATATATTTGTTGTATTCCAAATTGTCCCTAATTACAGCTCAGTTTTTGTCTCTTCCAGTTATTTTAACGTCGTTAATTTCAAAATACCATACTGCCTTGATTTTAGATGTTTGAAATTTGATGTATGGTGTCATAACGGAAATTACTGTAAATACTTGTGAAAATAAGGTGAAGGTTTGTGAATATGTTTTCATTTTCATTTACGCATAATATTGCGAATAAAAAATACCTTTTGCGAGACTTTACAGTAGTTTGTTCTTTTCCTTATTCACTTTCAGGCTATCATAGTGAAATGGTATAAATATATTTTTTTGTATCAATCTATGTTAATGATACTACAGAGGTAACATAGTTCGATTTTCCCTGAAAATTATTAAGACACCTGCGGGATATCAGGCGAAGTTGCCGAGCGCAGTGAGTGTACCAATACATTGTAGGCGTGTTCGCGACACAAATCGACAACGTTCGCGTCACGAGCCAATAAAGAACACCGTAACAAGGACTATGTTAGACATCCTCCGATCAATAAGACATACACCGAATATGGAGTACTAGTGTGGGGTAACTTCGTGAATACCGACTTGAAGACTTCAGGCTTAAATACTTTTAGAAAATTAGCCTGCAATTAGGAACCACAGTTAGAACAGTGTGGTGCTGAATCCTTTATTTAAGAGCGGAATTTTGATTTGTTTTATTAACAGTAATAACCTTGTTTCTGCAAATATTATGTTTTTTTATATAGTTCTTTGCTTGTAAAGGGAATTAAAAAAATCTCAGATAAATAATTTTGAAATCAAATTATTTCCGTTTATGGAAGGCGGTAATAATCCTTTAAAGTTTTTTTTCTTGAGCCGTTTTTTTAGTTATAATACTACATGTAATTTTTATGAGTAAACTTTCAAGCTGAAACTTTACAAAAAAAAAATAATCTCATAAAAAATATTTTTTTGCATATTTTCTTCAGTAATTACGTATCAAAAGCAGTAATAAATAAATATGCCTCTTTTTTGTATGGAAGATGTGATGGAACTATGCGGTTCCTGCTAACCTGCAATTTGGTGGGTTACCGCCACCAGAAACCAATTATGACGAGTCTCGCAAAAAAGTCCACATGTCCCACCACTAGTCAGCTCACGAGCGGCGCACGATTTCATCCGAATGAAGTTGTCGGCCGAATCGGCGTGCCTGTATGATTTTGTTTACGTTTGTCATCCAACGGTGCCGTACAACGTTACCTGTGGGCGAGTACGAGTCTACGAGTACATATCACCAGGTTGTTTACATCTCAAGTGAAAACTGGGACTACCAAAACATTACTTAAAAAATGCTAAGTTAAAAAAAATTGATAGCTGATTTTTGTACATTCTCTTGTTATTTATTTATTTATTTATAAGGAGCAGGCTAAGTAAATTTTCGTTCATTTGTATTTAAAACTATTCTATACTTACCTAAAAAAGTAAATAAGACAATTAGATGTGTCTAATGTTTGAAAGTTAATTTAATGAAAGGCAAACAAGACTTGAATTGATTTATCAATGAAAAATAATGAATGAATGAAAATTTTTTATTGTTCACACCATAAAAGAGAATACATAACTAGATAATAACTAATTCTTATGAGCAGAATTTTTCACAGACTATGCAAAACATGTATAACATATGAAACCGAATAGCTGACACAGTAATTATATGATTTTAAACATATTTAAATTTATATGACGCAAATAAACATCGATACTAATACTAAAAAGCTAAAGAGGTTTTTTGTTTGAACGCGCTAGTCTCAAGAACTACTGGATTTAAAAAAATATTTCACCATTGGGCATGTACGTAATTATGTTGGGCATGTATGTGTGGGCATGCATCCCTGGCTGTTTGTTATGAATCAAGGGCAAAGCCGGGGCGTACCACTAGTATTTTAATATACCTTGGTTACAAACAAATTGCTACAACTTGGGAGTTGGAACATTTTACCGAAAAAGTTTAAATGAGGAGACAATGCTCATAATGGTCAAATCGCTTACCATCAAGGCGAGTTGGTGGTCAAAAGAGGACCTATCCGCGTTAAAAAAAACTAACGGCAAACTGTAGGCTGCTCCTCATAAGGAAAACAACAGGTTAAATTTATTCTTCTGTGTCAATGAAGTCATTTTTTTAAATTTAGTGGTGGATATACTTACGCGTATTCCGTTTGTTTTCAAAATAAAAGTTCAATAATTGCTCTTTTATAAAAAAAAAAACACCTGAAAAAATAGTAGATATATTTTTAAATAAATTTACAAAACATAAAAAAAACTATTTGTAAACTGCATAAATCCATTTCACCAATTTGGAATTTTACACACCTCAAATTTTACCTCTGTCGTTACAAATTTTCAGTTCAATTTCAAAAGATATAAATTTTAATCATTCAAAATCTGAAAATCATATTTTCGACATCTTATAGAAACGGAAAGTAAGCACACACACACTGATATTATTGTATTTTATTTTCATGGCTATTCTTTGTAAAGGACCTTTTACATGTAGGAGTTCCCATTGTTTCCGAGATTGAATGGCCTAATGTTTATTATCTAGACACATGTTACACAATCGTTAATTTATTTCAACCAGTGTTCAAATTATGTGAATACTGTTTACTGCCTACTCTCGATACTAGTTTCGATCTTGTAGTGAGGTTTGTATAAAATAATGCAGTCTTGTTATGTGGCCAGTCTTGTTTTTGATTGGATTTAAAATTGAAGTCGGGTCTTAAAGTTTTAAGTGACTCATTATCTCAGTGATAGGTGACCGAGCTACGTCTAGTTTATGTTAATTGATGGTTTTAAAAGATTAATTTATAATTTTTAAATAAACCTTTCATGTAGGTAGACCTATCGAAAACAATAATACTAGAAAGACTTTCAGTTGAAATTTAAAATTAAGTACCTATGCGTTTTTATTCGTGTATTCTGAAATAGTCGAAATAGAAGTAATTAGAAATATTAGATAGTTTCCCATAAGTGGACTACATTAGCGATACCGGTAAAAATCTAGTACTACAGAGAATGTTCTTTTACTAGCCGGCTGCAGTCTTCAGTTAAATGTGAAATAAAAAAACAGTCTTGATATTTGGAGTCTAGATTCGTACCTGTCTGTGAGTCTTGCAGTCTTGACTTTTGAAGCTTTATTTAATAATTTACTATCAGTCTTGCGGTCTCAATCTTGGCGGTCTTGTCTCATAAGTTCCTATCGGTCTTGTGCTACGTCAAGTGTGTAAGGGCTGAGATTACAGGTCGCCATTAGATGCATTACGCGGTCGTGGGAACTGGAGTGTATGGAAGGCCGCAGCGCCCTAGGTTACGACGATTAGGCTACACTTTATGTTAGCCTCTTTGATAAGTACTCGCGATTTGTGAGATATTGAATGGAACGGGATTCGTGTTGACTACATTTTAAGGAAAGTTCGTTTTGCTAAATTTAATGTTTGTGAAAGGAAATTGGGGTAATGTCATGAATGTTGGTTTTGCTTATAATTGTTAAAAGTGGAATGAATATGTTTGTTGGCTGGATTAAAGTTTATAAATAAATAAAGTTTCTTCAAGGTAAGCAAGCTCCATGGTAGACCGCATCGTCACTTAGCATCAAGCGAGATGGCGGTCAAGTAAACCGATAAGAGTAAAAAATACTACTATAAATGACTACAACTAAACTAATGTAAATTTAATTTAAGTGACAAACCCCTGTTATTCAATTACAAGTACTGTTTCATGAAAAATCAAAAAAGACAACTTTGAGCTGGCAGAGAAGAAAAATAAGTTGTGTGTTGTGTGTAAAAAGAAGCGTTAGTAATGCTTCTTAAATAAAAAAATATAACTTCATGTGTCCGCACACATAAGTACACACACTTTTAATTTCTAAAGTAAAATTGTTGAGTTTTTAAACTTGTTCTTGAGCTTGAAAAAAGACCCCTTGCGAAATTTAGCTCAACTAAGGTAACTAATTTTCTTACTTTAGGGTCAGATGGTGTTGTGTGTGAATTGCCCACCAATATTTATTTATGGATTTATTGAAAAACATTCAGTTTTGATTCGATTAATAAATGTATACATTTATTTCTTTAGATATTGGCTAATCGCATCAATGTCGCATTCAAAAGCATTTATTCAGCTTTTTACAGCACTCCGTCACAAAACCGCCAGTTCATCTCAATCAGTCTTCGTTCAGTTTTTTTCCAGAACCCTTAAACGCAGTCGTTTCAAATATGGCTGCTCAAGTTACGCTGCGACGAATATGGCTTAATAAACTCAAAGGAGTGTAATTAGAAATGGTGTTACATTTATATAAGGAAGCGCGAAGAGAGGCGGAACAGACGATATAGTTGATTTACGTCCGTCTGAGGAGTTTAAAAGCTCGCCTCAGTGGAAAGAACGTTCCTTTTCATCCAAGATCTGACTGAATTGACTGGCCTCGTGGCTTAGTGGGTAGTAACTCTGCCTGCGAAGCCGAGGGCCGTGGGTTCGATTCCCACCCAGTGCAAATATTTCTGTGATGAATTCAAATATTTGTACTGTGTCTGGGTGTTTCTATGTATAATCTTAATATATCTCCTGTCACGAAGTTTGTCCGCGATGGACTCCTAAACTACTTAACCGATTTCAATCAAATTTGGACACCGTGTGCAGTTTGATCTAACTTGAAAGATAGGATAGTTTTTATTTCGATGAATAGTCGTTATATGACAATATCCGCGCGAAGCCGCAACGGGACGCTAGTAAGTATGTATTTACTTACAACTATTTAGGTATTCTATCAGCTCTCTGGCGGCCATAGCGCAAGCTTTGCTTAATTTGGGGTTAGACGGTGTTGTGTGTGAATTGTCTACAAATATTTATTATTATTTAGATAGTAGGTTCGAACCCCACCTCTCAAAGTTTTTTTCCGAGTGCAGATATACAAATATGTCATCACTACTGGTTTTAATGGTAAAACATTGTGAGTAAATAGATATGCTTGAAAAAAAATAATCTTTGAGGTTTATGGGACATACGCGTCGAAGTAGGAAGTGAAGTAAAGTGTAATTTGATAAATTATCTGGCCATATCCTGGCTTATCTTTATTTTTATCTTTTTAAATTTTACATTTATTATATAAATCAGGGACATGACCTGCTCATCTCGTACTATACTATAAAAAAGTGAATATTTTCAGGAAAATTTTTTATCCATTTGTTTTTATTAGGTAAAAAAAAATTGTTTTTGTGATTCTAACTTTTTTTTGGTGCAAGACGTACGCAGTTGCATGAAAAACTATGTAATTTTTAAATATTTAAGCTCAAATGTTTAATTTTAAACGCATTTTACATACTTGAGACGAGACGATCTTCTTAGCATTCCATGGATTCACCGTGCGGGTGCCGGGTCCATCGTGTGGCAGAGAGAGAAAAACTCGAGTAGATCCCGAGACTGGTGACTCGGGCGTAGGTTTAAGGGGCCCCTTTCTGACGTACATCAACACTCACCTTCACCACTCGTTTTTCTCTCCCCTGCCCAGCCAAATCTGATATGAGCCTACTAGTGCAGCTTTAGATACTCGTTCTAGTATAGAACTTACTGCACTTCTGGATAAGCCAAGGTCTTTCAGTAGGTTATAGAGAGATTAGGTTATAGATGTAATATTCCAACTTCATCGTAAAAAATTTAAAGAAAAACATTGAATCAGTTACATAAGTGATGACATCATTACATTTCTTAAAATTTACCTACAAATTTAGTCACTGTGTTTTTGGTGCACTATGTATTATACCAGGTATACCTATGGCTTTTTGAATACAAGCTTTGTTCAGCTTGGGGCCAAATTGTGTTGTGTCAAAAAAAGCCGCTTAATATTTATTTAGTTACATAGTTTCCCGGCGTCTTCGTTCCCGTAAAATTCAGAAATTGGCATATTTCATGATGAAGTAATTTACAGGATTAAAAGAATCATACGCGTCTATACTAAGTTTTTAATTTCAGACTAATCCGTTTTATTCCTAAAGGTTTATCGCATTTGCCTAAATTGAGCCGACTGAATTCAGTCGCCACATAATTCAGTGAATAACCATTCAGTAAGTCAGCATACCAAACTTAGAAGCGAGCATAGCTCGTTTCTGAAATTGCTTCTGAATTCAGTAATTTTAGTTAAGCTTTTTATTACATAATTTTTTTTAAATAAGAAATGACGAGACGAGCAGCACATGTGCATGATGGTAAGCAACATGCCTGCCACATGATACGCAGCTATTGGAACATGAAGAGTCCAAATCATTACCGAGCACTGCACTGCGCTCATCACCCAGAGATCTAAGATGTTATATTGCTAAGCCCTGTAATTTCTCTGGAAACATTGCCCTTCAAACCGGAACACAGTAATGTTTTCACATTACTGTTCGGCGGTAGAATAACTGGCATAGGTGTGGTACTTCCCCAGCCGGACTCTGATAGGAGTCCTACCACTACAAAACACGTTGAGCATAGATCAAAACTTTCAAATGTATTACCTAATAGAAGAATATTAAGTTCATCAATGAGTTCAAAGGTTATAAAATCGAACCGAAACCATCCTCTCCTGAAGCAGACACAGTACCGCCAAGCCAAACAGGTCACCTTACCCACCTACGTCATTATAACGATTTTCTCCCGTCACTGTCCACTCCTATTTAGGCAACGGTAATTGCTAATACAGTTTCTTTTCAAAAAGCGGGTAATTATTTCTTAAGACGCGACTGACAATCAGTGATTGCGTCGCGCAACTCTTGCGCAAGTCTCGTTGATTTGGTGGCAATTAGTACAGAAAGGGATTTCCGAATGGTTTTCGTAACAATGGCGTTTGACGTTAATATTTGGATGACGGATTCTATAATTATTGCGTTTGGAACGCTTGAGAAGATTGACTCTTCGTTTGGACTCAAGTGAGTTGAAACGATTTGACATATCTTGTGTGACGTGTGCTTGAAATTTGTGTTAAAGAATTAGTATAAAGTACGTAATGTAATGTAATGTACGTAATTTTTTTTTTTGAAGTTGTAGGTAAGTACTTTTTTTTGTACTTTTCATTACATGATACGACACGACAACTTCATTAGAACAATAATGGAAGGTAAATTAGACGGGAGAAGGAAGAGAGGTAGACCTAGGAGAAATTACATGAACCCAGTGAAGGAGAAGATAAATGTAGTGTCGTATCAGGAAGTCAAGGAGAAGGCGGAGTGTAGAAGTACATGGAAGGAACTCCACCGACAAGAGCGTCGCTCTTAAATTATGAATGAATGAAGTATTTTTACGGCGCGTAAGTTAAAAATGACGAGTAAATTATTACGATACCACTTAAAAGCTGATACCCTAAACTTAGCTTGTAAACATTGTACCCAACTTCAGGTTAACATTTCTTGTGTTGAAGATTTTATCTTTTTTATGGTTGAAGTTAGACTTCTTAACAAGAGGAAAAAAGATAAGAAGTATTATTAATTTTTGCGTACGTAAATATGTAGGTACACAGACACACTTTTTAAATAAATGTATATATTTTTTGTAACATAGGATTCTTGGAAATTTCCCCCTCATCGTTAAATTGGGCGGTAAAATAAATCTATACAATTATACAGTATAAAGTTCATCGTAGACCGCATCGTCGTTTAACATCAGGCGAGATGGTGGTCAAGTTTTTACCTACAAAAGTTAAAAGAAAATTTCTTTACCAGATTTTGTTGACAAAATAAAATCTGTCCACTTATTAATATTTTAATCTTAATGAATCGGAAAGTCCGTTCTATGTGAGGTCTTAAATATTTCTAATGCGTCTTAATTCTATTTAACACTGATCTTTTAGCTTAAGATTATGAAAATCGGTTTGCACTTAATTTGTAGATAAAAGTGACAGATTTTATAGAATTAAGGTTAATTTCAATGAATAATGTAGGATTTATGGATTAATTTTATACTCTTCGTTGGTATTACCAGATGACAAAGTTGCTAGTGAATTGAAGACGAGTCCAGTCGTCCTTCTTAGGCTAAAAACTCATGTAGCGGTTTCCAACCGCGCACGCGCGCAGGTGCGAATTGCGACGGGTGACCGTTTTATTTCAAAACTTACGAGACCGCTGATTTTTGCGGTTTCGCAGCCGCCGCGGCACACAGGCGAAAAATCGCTAAAAGCTGGCCAAAACTTTTTTTTCATTTATTATGACCAAATATTTCATTACTTCACCTACCACATAACAGGAAATACAGAAGAAATGTAATTAATCTTAAAATCTAAACATTTTGGGCACAACAGGTGATTTTATCGCTAATAATGATTTCTTCCAGATGATCTATTAAATATAAAATTAAAATAGTTAAAAAGTTGTGATTGCGTGTAATCTTTTAATACAAAAAAATATAAGTTGTGAACGTGTTTTTGCCCGCCGGTGGCGCCGCGTAAGGGCGTATTAAACGCGCGCGACCGGCGGCTTTGCCGCTCCACTCACTAATTGCTCATAATTGGAAGCACGCGACGCTACTTAGTAGTGTCAGCTCTGTTTTATTAAATATCTCACTGTGAATTGTAAACCTTTAGTCGAGCTGAGTACTTTTGGTGGCAATTTTATTATGGGTTCGCGTCATCGGCGCATAATGCAACATTGGCGCTGTTTTAATACAACAATCTAAGTAACAAGTTATCCACTTCTATGGGCGTCGGTAGTCCGTATGATTGCCACTTCTTTTGTAGTGGTTGGACTCTTTGTAGCATCTGCCTCGGAAAGTACGTGTATCACGCAGCTACTAGAATGTGAAGAGTCCTAATCATTATCTAGCACTGAACTCGTCACCCAGAAATGTGAATTTTTATGCGTTGTAATTTTTCTGATTCCCTTCAATTCGGAACGCAGTGATGTTTGTCCATAACTACATGGCTGGAAAGTAAGTGGCAAAGGTGTGGTATTTCCTCAAGCGGACTCCGCAAAGAGTCCTACTACGTACCACGTATCATCAACAGTGTTAACCCGTTCGCTGCGACTACAATCACTAATTAGTAAAGTAGGTAATAATTGACGCCACGCGACGCCGCTCGTCTCGTTAATTACTGTTGGGGTTAAACTGGAGTTTTTTGTTGTTAGCTACGAAAGGAAAAGTGATAATTCATTTAGATTTAGTAGTTTCGATTTAAGTTTTGCATTATTTTTCTATTGTGTTGTTTGATGTAACGCTTTTATGTTCTTACTTTTTTACTTTTACCTGTGGAGTTCTCGTTCTCGTTATTTTTTTGTTATAAAAAATAGTCTGTGTTATTCCAGACTTTAACTTTAGTGTGTGCCAAATTTCAATCCAATCTACTTATTTAGAAATTCCGATGTAATTGAGCAAAAAACATTAAAACATGCAAACTTTTGCATTTATAATGTTAGGAAGATTTTACTTGGTAAGTATAGTTTTATGCACCGTATTAGCGGATAAAAAACTAACTTGAAAACATAAATCAGAGTTTAATAAAAAAACTGATAATCTACCTTCAATATTTCTTAAAAACTTCAATCTCTGCTTTTTGAAGAATAGAATATGACTGTTACCATTTAACGGGCAAGCGTAGTGTATCTTAGAATCGCATCGGGTAAAACCGCAAGACACTGTTAGTCTTGTTAATATAACTACTAATTTTAGAGAATCCATTCTATACCATTAAGTAATTAATTATTAAACAGCCATAATATCATAGGGTAGTAAAAATTTAGGTAGTCCAACTAAATTTAGGTAGTCGAACTAAATGAACTAAATTTTTACTAAGTATCATTTCAAAGTAGCGTGACTTCAACTAAACTGGGATGAATTGAGACCTCGTTACTTAGTACGGTTCATTTATATTTAAGTGGAACGGAAGCCATATTTATTTTATACTCTTTGCTGTAAAATCAACTAAAAATATTAGTACAATAATTTCGAGTTATTTACTGCAGCTTTTTTAAGTCCGAATTAATCTTAGATCAAAATACTTTCTGCAACGTAGGCACAAAACAAGACTCAGACACAAACGCTCACCTTCACCCCTCGAAGCACGCGAAAAATTAGGCCACAAAATGAGACCAAGGCCGCCCCGAGTTTAACAATCAACGAACAATGCCCGTAGATAACCTACTTACTCCAGGATCACATTAAGCGCCGTAAAGTTCATACTAACAATCCTCATTGTCTATTGTCACATGCATTACTCAGATTACGTGTTTTAAAATGCACATACAGCCTTATACCGTGGGACCTGTTCTCACGCCTGACCTCTTTGTTTTACCTTTTTATCTAATTTTTTAATAAAAATGGCTTATTACAAGCATAATAGCCGATTGTTCAATTGAATTTCGATTTTTGGGGTCACGAGTCGATAATAATTGTTTGATGTATTATGATTGGCTGTGGCTATTGTTTGCTGCGAATCAATGACCACTAAAGTTTGTACTTTGGTAAATATTAATTAAAGTTTAGTGTGTGAAGATGAGGTTTGTTAGCGGCAAATGTGAACATAGCCTATCTGCCTACAATACAACACTAAAACATAAATACATGCATACTACCTAAAATGAAAACTGTAAATAATTGCTTGATTTGACGAAACGAGAACGAAAAAAAAAATTCAGTGTCGAAATTGTCTTAGTTAAATAGCGACACATCAAAATTGCTTTTAAATATTGACATTTTGATAAATCAATAAATATTGGTGGATATTCCACACATAACGTCATCTGACCGCAAACTAAGCAAAGCTTCTACTATGGGAGCCAGATAGGTGAAATATGTTTTGTAAGTATATAAACACCCAAACATAGAATAAGTACCTATTTTTATTTATCACACATTGCTTTACTTTGATTAGTGTTCCTGGTTTTATATTCAATATTACATACACTCTATTTAACAAAAAAATGTATTAACCGTTTTTGTTTGTCAAATAAATAGACAACAATAACAATGTTTATTTCAATGAATCTACAATTTACCTTAATTGCTATCTAAATGGGAGAATAAAATTGGAATAATGTATTGTTTAGCATCTATAAAAATTAATTCTTATTTTTTATCTGTAATAGGTTTGTAATTATCGCCATCTCGCCTGACGTCAAGCTACGAAGTGGGCTACGATGGAGCGTGCTTACCTAGAATCGATTCACTCTCTACTTAAAAACACGATTCTATCTGTTACCTACCTACTCGTACAATTCATTTCCTTTGATCACGCCATAACTTGATTACGATTTTAGCGATTTCAAACTCTTTTTTTCAAATTAATGCTTTATGGAAGGTTCTGGCGGGGAAAAATATGAAATTTTACGAGATAATTTAATCGATAGTTTAAAAATATGAATAAACTCGAATGCCTACTGCATAAACTAATACAACAAAATAAATTTTAGTTATCCTTAACACAAATTAGGCATAATGTCCATCTCAGTCACTGTATCTTTCCAACAAAAAAATAAATAGATCAAGATCAGTCTTGTGCCAAGAGACTCTTACTTTACACGTCGTGTTAAAACTTAGAAAATATAAGAAATTCTTTAGATTTCAATTTATTGAAACATAGTAGGACCCCGTGGTTTTAGCGGCGGGTTCCCTGTCCCCGAAATACAAAGTAGCTTAGTAGCTAATGTATTATAACAGATTACAGACTATAATATACATATAACTGTATCATATTCTAGCCAGAGTACAAGTTTTGCTTAGTTTGGGGTCAGATGGTGTTGTGTGGGAATTGTCCACCAATATTTATTTATTCAAATTTGCTCCGTAATTTTACGAGGTGCCAATATCCACCCATACATACAACTTATAGCAATTTTATCAGGACTAACAACACCACACTGTTTCCCCGCGCGATAAAATGTAGCCCATGTGGTATTCCAGTGTAAAAATCTGTTCAGGCCTTCCAACGTGATTGAGCAACAAACATCCAAAATATGTCATTTTTAGTATGGATAGAATTAAGATTGAATATGATCGTAATGGATACCAAACTATTTCTTCAATAAGAACAGAAATTTACACTATTAATTTAATTACGTTGGATATTAACTTAATGGATATAATTATGCAATTGTATACTATATACGATATTTGTTTTCATAAAACATATAAATAAATGAACAGATATTTGTTTTCTATTATGCAAATCATAAGTTCTCCTTGGAATTTGCGAAACTGTATATTTTACGATTTATCATGTCATTTATCATTATGTTCCTTTACTAATTTACTCGTAGTACGATACAAACACAATAAAACATGTTTATATTATTGTTGGTTGAAATTTAGAGCCGAAACGCAACGAAAAGGAAACTCAGTTTTGTGTCGTTGACTACTCTAGCATGTACTATATTTACCACCATTAAATGGTGCTGCAAATCCGATACTTTGATTCGTCCCGATAGTTTCATGAATCATGATTATGTATCAAATGACTATTGAAAGAATTGATATATCTTTGTTAACCCCTCCAATACGGTACATTTATATATCATTACTAATAACAATAATCATAATCATCATAATCATCATTTATTCATAACAAACCGTTACAAGTCATTGTTACATTTATCATTAATCAATTATAATATTCTGTCTTAATTCAATTAACAATAATTATTTAATAAATATATAAATGCAATGTCAATTTACAAATAAAATAATAATTGATAATTCACAAAAAATAATTTGTTACGTACATTTGTACTTTCATTCATTCATTCAATAGTGTATATTCTTGGAAACTTGAAACAAAATTTGAGTTCGCTACACGTCACAATGTCGGCAATTTCTCTGCCGATTTGATAAACTAAAACTTAGAATTTTTAGCTAACACAAGCCTTGACCAAATATAGTTAAACATCACTAAATTTATTATTAATAAATCAGCTGTAATACGTCAAACTTGTCTATCGGTAATCTATAAATTTTGATATGATCTACCTAATAGTTTAAAGCGATGTTAGATATTATATAGCTATATAGCACAACTAGGTATATCTGGTATATGGTTAGATTTTTTGTATTCGTGTAATTTTTCTATGTTCGAGTATTTGTTATGTATCAAAAGTAAATATTTACACACTTACTGTATTATAACAGCAACCTGGTTTCCGTAATACAAACCTTTTTTAATTTCGAAGCTTGATAGTGTTGTGTCAATATTTATTATGTAATTTTTAGCTATTTTATTTAATACCGAAACAAATTATATTAAGGATTAAATAGTTTATTTACTTGTGACTAGGATGCTCTAGAAGTAACCCAGAAATTTTAGGCTGTTTTAATCCTGTGATCAGGCACGTAAGAATCGATAGAAATTTAGTTAGTTATACCTAAGTAAATATTTATTTTATTTCCATTCTAATTCTACCATTTTTTGTTTTAAGCTATAATAGGTACTTTATTATGTAAAAAATACAGGTAATTACATTTTTTAACTGTTTGAAACCGTACAATCGTTGTAAAATGGTTCGTTGTAGCGTTGAACGGGAAAAGCGGTGAAAACAATGTGATTAAGTTTTTCACCTACTAATACGCGCTTATGATGTCTACAATGTGGATCATATTCTCAAATAATATAATTTTGAAGCTTTTGTTATAATTTAAAATTAATTTCCACAGCATTTTTAATTACTTTTATACCTTTGATACAGAAAGTTCGGCGCCAACCTCGTTGATGTCTTTTATGTGAGATATTTCAGATTGAGTCGAGTCTTTCGGGATGGCAGGAGAAGAACGCAATAACATAAACAGATGATTTTCTAGGTGCGTATTAACATATAAAGATAAACAGATGATTTTATAGGTGTATATAATCGTTATTCTTTTTGCAATCAAATTTGCAAAATCATTGTCACGAAATAATTGTAAGTTGATAAGTTGTACTTTTGATACTGTGGTTGGGCTAATAACGTCTTTTTAATTTTAATTACTGCGTTCAGTTGATAATATTGTGGTGAAGGGATAATGAAGTTTACAAATTACGATTTGTTTTTGAACAAATATATGAATGAAGCTTTCGTATTGTTAAGAATAGTGCGTTTTTTAAGGGTAAGGAACGGTTTGGTGACAAATAAATTTATTTAAGTTTAAATTTTCTGTTATTATTTTTTTAGTTGTTTTACGTGTTATCACTGATTCCTAGTTCCACCATCTATGCATGTGTTTACTCCTCATACAAGTAATATCGTTTCCACAAACTATTTACACAACACATATTGAATTAAACTATTTAGAAATGAGTTAAAATATTTTAAGTAAACACTTCTTACCTTTGTATCTTTGGTGTCAGAGAGAACTCGAGCAGACGACTTCCAAGAAATTCCACATACACTTCACAGATAATATTCCCAATTTTTTGAGTCAATACGATTTCCACTGGCGGCCTTCACGCGTGCTGCCACGATTTGAACTACTATCGTTTTCAAATGTCACAGTCCAGTCACTTTCGTTAAAAACAAACAAACTGAAATGTCGCGTGCAATTTACGGGAATGCTATAACTGAAAACGCAAACTGGGACGCGCCAACAATGCCACTGTTACATATATTGTCTATTGACACAGCATCTTCTCAGTCTCTATGTAATCTCAATAAGTAAACTTCGAATCCCTTATAAAGTCACTGGTACGATGAAGACCGCGCGGCCGATTCCATGATCGAAAAATTTGAATTTGGAACGCGGTCCGCGTGTTCCTCGTTCGGCGCGCGCGCACACGAATGCTCACGGAGGTGGCATCGGAGCTTCGAGCGCCGAGGGGGCGTGGCTAACTTCTAACGCAACGTCTATCTCTCGTGGCGTCTCTTTCGCCCTTACGCATCGCGGCGTATAGCTGTTGCACGGTCTAACGCGCCGGTGCGTTACCGGTCGGCCGATTTGGTGGGATCGCGTGAACTTTGCCACTGCGCCCGCGCAGCGATTAATAAACCGATACGCGACGTTATAGATCGCGGCCCGATAGTCGTAGCTCCATGCTCTCCGTAGCTTCACTCGTCGAATAAAATACTAGTTTTTCCTTTATGAATGCGCGCGCATAATTATAAGTTTACGGTTATGTTGAATGAATGGTTAGTGTTTTAATGGTTCGGCGTGTTTGTTAATTTTGGAATAGGCTTTATCGATCGATTTATTTATTGCTTATGATATAAATTTTGACCGAAACATAAATTATGATTAATTAGTACCTAGTGCGACCTGTGGTGACCCGGGGTTTCGAAAATTTATACATTTTATATATTACGTTTATAATTACGAAGGTGTCAATATGTTTTCGAAATGGTGTTTGATTTGTATTGTACGTAATAAAAGCTTTCAAACGCTCAAATTACATTTTTATGACATAAAAAGGGTCGTAAAACTTTCTTTTCTAATTGTGCCGTTTTGCTAAAAAGCCTTCACTATTGTTGTCGCAGTGAACGGGACAATTTGTAAAATAGCTTTATTTCTGCTAAAACGTAGCTATGAAATGAACAAATATTGAGTTGTCCTTGTCGGTCCGATCACCTCGGAGAATTATGTACTTGGTACCTATGTATTGAATAGCAGCGTAGTAGATATAGTGATAAGGTATATAACGTTTAACTCATACTCATATAATGTTTTACTATACCTACATGTTTTGAGCAGGTAAGTGGTACATACAATTCAATTAACATTTTAGAACCTATTGTAAAAGGTATCCAATTTTCAGTCCATAGATTTGACCTAATCACTAAACATATCTAAACCTCTAAGCATTGTTATACGTACCTACAGTACATGTTTATCAAAATGATTTGATTTAGCGGTAACAGAAAACAATGCGAGGAAATCGGACTAATATTTCGAGAGGAAAGCCAATGTTGTAAGGAAGAAAATGATAGGAGACATTTGGTAACCTTCACTAGTGTGCTGATTTTGCTTCTCTATTTGTCAGGAAAGAGAAGATAGAGAGAGAAAGTTTTTTTCACAATAGGTTTGTGAATAGTTTTTGATTATGAACTCATATTGAAACACAGAACTTGATTGCGACTCAAATTTTTGGAGCGGAGTTCCATAAGGGAGGCGTGGAGGAGATAGAGATTCACCTGCGCGAGCGAAATTAAAAAAAATCTGAGTCTAATTTCAGATGATCTTGAACAACTTGAAGATGCGTACCAAGATTGTGTTTTTCGGAAAATCCGAAAAAGGCAACGCATTTTTTTATAAAGTATAGGGAGACGAGACGAGCAGAACATGTTCCTAATGCAAATACGCATAAGCATAATACCTGCCATGTAACAGTACAGTGATACGCAACTGTTGGAACATGAAGAGTCCAAATCTAATGATTTTTTGGTAATCCAAGCAGCGCACGGAGCTCGTCACCCAGAGATGTTATATCTCTAAGCCCTGTAGTTTCTCTGGAAACGTTGCCGTTTAAACCGGAACACAGTAATGTTTCAACATACCTGTTTGGCGGTAGAATAACTGCCAATGGTATGGTACTTCCCCAGGCGGACTCTGCTAGGCAGTGCCGGATTAAGCCAGCGCGGGGCCTGTAGCAATTTCTGTCAAGGGGCCCTTGGTTTGCTTAGGTTTAGTTATGCAAGATATTTTCGCTACACATTTACAGTCAGACAGACGTCTGAGCGCGGGGCCCCCCAGTTTGCGCGAGGCCCGTAGCATTTGCTACTCTTGCTATATGACTAATCCGCCACTGCTGCTAGGAGTCTTAAAATTTGGGAAATAAGGCTGATTTTCACTCAGTATCGAAAACATTTTATCACATTACCCATGTAATCATTTGAATTGTATTTAGTGACTTAAATGTTTGCAAAACAGTTACAATGAGCAAGTGACTTGCGGACTTTGAACCTTAACAGCATGAGTACATTTGATATATTTTTGCATACATGAATATCTAGATGTATTTATGGTTACACTGATCCATCTTGCATTATCATAATGCAGTTTAAGTTTCCACTTACGACGCGTACCACTCATCTTTATTGCCAGTGTATGTTGTTTGTCTTGTACAATGTTGCCATACATGGCGTTTCTCAAAGGTCAAAAGCAATTTTTGTATTAATATCACTTTAGTGTGTTTGGCTTACCGACTCCAAATTAGAATGAATTGTATTTGACATACCAAATCTAAAACATATTTTTATGTTTGTTTAAGTGCACTTAAAATACGTATTTTTTTGTTTGATTTACCACATCCAAAACATTAATTCAGCAACGTATTAAGTACATTAAAACTGATAATATTACAAGTTAACTTTAGCATTTACAAAATGTATGTTAATATGCATTTACACACCTTAGCAGATCTGCATGATCTAATTAATACTCTGGCTCTTTTTTTCTACCAGACTGTTCGTAGCTCCAGAAAGCGACATTGTTTCATGGTTGATATTCCAAAGACTTAATAAGATTATTAAAAGGGTTCAACACACTTTAGATTGTTCTCTCACTCTTTCACTACTTCAAAAAAGTTGTGACATCTATAAAAAAAAACTTACCTAAGCAATAAATGATGCAACATTACAAAGAAAATAACGGTGGACCGAGCGCAGATGACCAACATAACGCACATCTCAAAACGACACAAACTTTACAGTGTAACAAAAAGGCCATAAGGAGATAGTCTAATAACATTGCGCCAATTCCATTATCTTATTGCCAACCCTAAACTTCAAAGTTCCGGCACAAAACAAATAAAAAAAAAACAAAAGCCTGCCGTTTTGCGCAAAAATAATTTCGCAGAAAAGAAATTTTGCGCGCTTTTATTTGCATCTAAAGTTAAAAAGTGCAGTTAATTGTTTTATTGGTTTTCAAATCTATTCTCGTTCGGTTGCAAACAGTTACTTACAAATATTACCGTTTGTTTTGTCGAGTTTTTTATTTGGAAGCGAGGGTTGTCCGGCGTCCGTTATTCTTTCCCGTGACGTAGGTTTTTTTTCTGTCTTTTATTTGTTTGTGCCTGTTTTGGTGTTGGTGTTCGATTTGTGTCGACGTTAATGATAGTACTTTGTGTGTAGTCATTTGGAGTGACAACACTTTTGATGTGAAACTTTTTTAGGAGCGTTTTTGAGAAGTTTTTGAGATGTGAAATAGTTATTTGTTATACAAGAGTGCAAAGTTGATTTTTAACCGCGTGCTCAATTTTGATGACCGAGCAAGCGAAAGATTCAAAATTAGAATCCTGAGCGTAGCAAGGGAATCAAAAGAGCACAAGGTGAAAATTCTTTGCAGTCGAGTGCAACACGTAACTTTTCATTCCACCTCAGCGAGGAAATGACTAAATGCAAATTTTTTAATGTTTTCGCGCTATGCAAATTAAAAAAAAGTAAGTACACCAAGGAGGTTCCGAGTCTGAGATTTTAACATATAAAAAAAAATGTATGATGCATTCGGCCAAGGAGGTAGAAATAAATAGGTTGAATTATGTTTTGAATTCAAAACCTCAGTATACACGATGTTCTAAATTCAAATTTACTTTAACCTCTAGAGGGTAAAAAACGACTTTTGCGCCCTGATATCGAGGAGCAAAAGTACTCTTTCCGAGCTGGTGGGAAAAAAAATAATCATTGTCAAACAAACTGTCAACATCGATTTACTTAAGTAAGTACGTATATATAATCTATACTTCCTATTATCCTACTAATACTATAAATGCCAATGTTTGGATGTTTGTTTCTCAATCACGTTGTAACGTATAAACGGATCGTGCGCTGCAATTCGGAACACAGGTAGATTATAGTTTGGAAGAACATATAGCCTATATGTTATTCTTAGTGCTTCTTAATGTTATAGCCTATATGTTATTCCTATGTTTGAATAATAACGGGAAAGGGAGCTAGGTGGTTAAAACCGCGGGTTTTCTGTTGGTTGTTTGTTTTAGAATTTAAGAGGTGTTTTGTTTGAAAGCGTTAATTTCAGAAACTACTGGCTGGCTATTATTGGCCGTTGTGTTCAGTCATGTTACTTAACACTAGGCCCATGTCTTGCTCGTCTCGTCAGTAAAATAATAGCTTAAAAAACTAAAAAAATACGCTTTCCAATCCGCCATGTTGGATTTAAGTCACGTGACTATATTTTCCGTATTTATGACAGCAAACCGTTTCATTTGATACCCATTCATGGGGGTGGATTTCAAACAGCCAGTCCCCCATCTTGGGGAGGCTATATTGGATTTGTAAGGTCGTTTCTTAGCTAGTTATATTATATTGTCATCAGAACTGGGAGCGTGTGTAAAATCTTTATCGAATACCAGGAAGGGGGTTTAATTAAATTCATAGATTTTCTTACATACATAGTTACAAGTGAAGCTAAAAAAAGCGTGTTAAAAACTTAAAGAAACGGTCCAAAAATGATGGGAAGCTGCACGGCACTGCTAGTGTCATAAGATAAGTATTAAATAGTATTGTTCCGCATCCGTACAATGTTCATTAAATCAGCATTGGAGACGGGCAGGCAGCCAGCTACCGCGCGACCTTTGGGTGCGCTCATAACTCAGCCTTGACTGGAGACGCCACTTTATATGACAGTCGTGATATAATGTCTGCTGCAAGCCTTGCATACTTGAATGCGTGTACTTTGGTTACTCATACCTCACCTTCGAAGTTCCTTACTACAGGAGAAATAAAAACATCTTTTTGATTATCACTTATACCACTGTAACTAAGATCAGAAAACTATCTATAGTAGTTATATATTGTAGTGGTAGGACTCTTGGCAGAGTCCGCCTGGGGAAGTACCACACCTTTGCCAGTTATTCTACCGCCAAGCAATGATGTGCAAACATTACTGCATTCCGGTTTGAAGGGCATTGTTTCCAGAGACTTACAGGGCTTAGAGATAAAACATCTTAGATCTCTGGGTGACGAGTGCAGTGCAGTGCTAGGTAATGATTTGAACTCTTCATGTTCCAATAACTGCATGTCTCTGTGCTGTTATGTGTTAGGTATGTTGCTTACCATCAGGCACATGTCCTGACCGTCTCGTCACTCTTTATTTAAAAAAAAAACTATTCATGTAAAGGGACAACAAAAAAGAAACATAACAAAAGAAACTTATGAAATATTGTGAGCTTGATATTTTAAAAAGCAATCTCTTTCGGGCAACCGTGCACGGATAGAATTTTATACAGAATAACGCAGCCCTTAGTATTTCTACTACTTAAGATAAACAGACGTTTATAACTATCGTTATTCGTTGTCAACAACCAAAATAAGTAGAACCGCAATATACCTCGCCGCTAGTGATTCTAGGGGTCAAGTAGATTGGTAGTTGTAAACCACTCGCGCTACACAGAGACGCAGTTTGATAACAATTTCAAGATGCTCACTCAAGGCACATCTTTTGATTTATATCGATGGTTTTGTTCGTAGGTAGAAAAAGAACTACAATCACTACATAGGATACACCAAGCACATTTGAAGCGTGATGAAGATATGCTTCAATCACTTTTTTTTTTAATTTATAAATAAAGAGTGACGAGATGGGCAGGTCATATGTCTGATGGTAAGCCACATGCCTGCCACATAACAGCAGTGACACGCAGCTTTTGAAAGATGAAGAGTCCAAATCATTACCTAGCACTACACTGCCCTGGTCATCCAGAGATCTAAGATGTTGTATCTCTAAGGCCAATAATGTCTCTGGAAACGTTGCCCTTCAAACTGGAACACAGTAATGTTTGCACATTACTGCTTAGCGGTAGATAATTAGCATCCTCAACGAGTGTTGAAATACGGATATAATAATGCAACAGTTTCTTCACTTCCATAAATAAGTATCTGGTCTCAAGGAGCCCTTAATCATTTTTCTTAAGGAATAATGGCTTCCCAGTCAAATATTTCGTCTACCGTAATAACTTAAAGCTCTATGATAAAATTAACTGCGTTTTTATGGTTGTAAATAAAAAGTTGATATTGATATCCTCATATGTATTATCTCTTCTGTATCAAACTTTCTTAGTAAAGGGATCAGTGGCCTGCGTGACATCGTGAGCTGAAGGCAAGAGTAGTCGGAGAGGTGGGAAGCTGCTCAGCAGAGGTAGCTTTTTATCTACTTTTATTAAGTACGGTCATAGAAAGTAGAACCCCTTGTTTTTACATTACACTGTATTGTAATATAAAAACACAAGGTACACGAGTTTTACACTGTATTTAGTTTTAAAGGATAATATTACAAAGAAATTACAGGATATAGTGGCAACGTCCTTATCTTATGTTGACGGGTGACAAGAGTAATACATAGATATGGTGATGATTTTGACTCTTCATGTTACAATAGCTGCGTTGCACTGTGCTATTATGGGTAAGCGTGTTACTTACCATTAAAATGTCCGACATATGTCACTCTTAACTATAAAAAAAACACTTATATAATACTCCATTTTTCAACCTACTCGGGTTCTGACGTTCCGACGTAATTGATCACAAACATCCCAATATTGGTATACTATTAGGATTTTCGGCAAGGTTAAATTAAGCTTTCGGTTGTTTATTAAATCGGTGCAACTGCTACAAACGTCAGAAGGCTTAATTAGAACCATAAACATGTACCTCCACAAAAAAATATCGATCGCCTCCTGAACTATTTTGGTATTTTTTCTAAAATAAATCTGTTTCACCAATAAATCCCGCGACGAGATTAGATCTGGACATCTCAATTTTACTATAAATCGAATGGTGTCGCACCACCGCGTATTTATTGGACCGGGTACTACATACGTCCAGATAATGCCGTATTGAGTAACGGCTCTTCCCATTATTTATCGATAACAGGTTGAAAATCTTTAGTTCGGTAACAGGGTTCCGAAATTTTAATGCTACTTAAATATATGATCAAGTTTTTTTATAGTGTAGAGCAAGACGAGCAGGACACATGCCTAATGGTAAACAACATGCTCATAACAGCACAGTGGCAGCTATTGGAACATGAAGAGTTCAAATCCTTACGTAGCACTGCACTGCGCTCATCACCCAAATATATAATTTATCTCTATGCCTTGTAATTTCACTGGAAACATTGCCCTTTGGGGACAAGCGCAGTGCAGTGGTAGATAATGATTTGGACTCTTCATGTTCCAATAGCTGCGTGTCACTGTGCTGTTATGTGGCAGGCATGTTGCTTACCATCAGGCACATATCCTGCTCGTCTCGTCACTCTACGCCATACGAGTAGAAAAAAAAAACAATCTAGATAATTGCTGCAGATATTTAATTACTGCATTAAATTACGAAAATTACATTACAATACTTTAGTTAGCCATTTCAAGATACGTACCAACTTTAATATTCTTTCGATTAGTGTTCAAATGTAGAAACAAAATCTGTATAAAGAAACATCAGTTCTCAAATTCAACCTAAAAATAGACCTATTGTATTTTAATTACTTAGAAATGCGTAGTTTATTTCTAAAAATAGACAATTTCATGATAATTTTAAACACAGAAGTGTTCATGAATAATAAAAGATTTATTACTGTTCAAATTTCAGATAGGTTCGTTTAGTTCTTACCACGCGATTGAGCAAAATACTAACTTTTAAACAAACAAGCTTTGACTTTTATATAAATCAATATAATTAATAATATATATTACTCGTAGTTGGAAGTAAGAGTAAATCATCTGCAATCTTTTCACTATAATATTTAACAGTAAATTTTACAGACCACGCTTAAAATTAAACGAAAAATATAGTCTACGGGACCCCCCATAACTTTTTTTATCTACTTCATAGAATCTTCGGCCGACACCGTTTCAGGGCTGTTAATATGGGCAGCGTGTTTCAAAAGTCCAAAAAACGACATAACAAGCCTTGGTGTGACTTATTGAGACTAACTTATGACTACTTTCCTACGACATCGGCAGTTGCACTCTATTCATATGATTTAGTAGTGGTAGGACTCCTAGCAGAGTCCGCTTGGGGAAGTACCACACCTTTGCAGTTATTCTACTGCCTAGCAGTAATGTGAAAACATTACTGTGTTCCGATTTGAAGGGCAATGTTTCCAGAGAAATTACAGGGCTTTGAGATATAACATCTTAGATCTCTGGGTGATGAGCGCAGTGTAGTGCTAGGTGATGATTTGGACTCTTCATGTTCCAATAAGTGCATGTCACTGTGCTGTTATGTGGCATGCATGTTGCTTACCATCAGGTACATGTCCTGCTCGTCTCGTCACTTCTTATTTTTAAAAAAAATATTAACAGTTTTATCATAGAAGCAGAAAAAAGTTAGGTTTTGTTTTTTACAAAGAGTTTACATATACTACGTATAAAGTTAGATTTTCCGCAAGGTTCCATTGTGTCAATCGTAAGCAGATGACGTACATACTTTCCAAAGCAACAGTGTGATGTGCCGCGACAAAAGTATGACACTTCTAAAAGAGCGACAAGGCAAGAAAGATGCTACCCGTGCTTTTTTTAACTTTTATAGGTTTACACTTGACCGCCGTCTCGCCTGATGTTAAACGATGATGCGGTCTACGATGGAGCGTGTTTACCTAGAAGAACCGATTCACTCTCGATTTGAAGACACAAAGATTGTAACTATCGGGAAAACCCCTCTCAGGCAACGTATTCCACAGCGTAGACGTTCTTATCACAAAGTAGAGTCAAATCTCTTTGTTCTTCGTTCGTGCTTTCGGTGTAAAGCGTTTGTGCCAACTCTATATGTACTCGTAGTATATGTAAACTCTTTGGTTTTTATCTCAGACGAGGTATGAAATCTGTGTCTCAGACACTGTTTTTTTTTAAATATTTATGTACATCAAATATTGTTCGAAATGCTTTATAAACCGATTTTAAAAAAGAAGGTTTTCAATTTGGTTGTATTTTTTTGTTTGGAATGTAGGTATGTATGTCTACCTACAAACGTTACGCGATACCTCCGCAAAATGTGAATTGATTTTGATGATTACTTTTGTGTTTGGTAGATCATACTTTAGAAGAAGTTTCTATCATCATCATCCTCATCGTCTGAATTTGCTTACTTCGATGATGTAATCGTCCTACTTCGCTGTATCATTGGTACAGTGTGTAGAAAACCATGAAGTTTAGTCACATATCTGAGTTAATTTTAAATTGAGATACGGTTTTTTTTTCAGATAAAATTAAATTATTTAACCTCAGTTGTATATACCTACTACTGCTAAAATTAAAACTACTTTATCTACCATAGTCATTATTTATTTAAAATCAAATCAAAAGAAATAAAAGCGCGGCCGTGCCGTTTATAAAATTAATAAAACTGCGAAACATGTTACTTAATTTTGTTTTTTTCATAGGAGGCAAATTCCGTTTGAATTCGCACTATTTGTAAAAAAAAATTGATGGGTAAAATACCGAGATCCTATGAAGAACGAACGTTCGGGACGTCGGAACTACGGTAATGGAGCTAAAGTGGAGTTGGGCTGGACACGTTGCTAGACGCGGTGATAACAGGCGGAGTAGAGTAGTGACCGAGTGGTGGCCGAGGCGAGGTAAGCGGAGTGTAGGACGTCCAGCTGCAAGATGGGTCGACGGTATCGTTTCTATCGCGGGTCGCACCTGGACTCGATTGGCACAGGACCGAGGAAGATGATAATAGAGAGCCCTATATTCTGCAGTGAGATAAAGAAGGCTGTGGATGATGATGATTAAAATCAGTTTAAAAAAATTTGCAAATAAAACTCGAAAGTATGAAATTTTTCTATTTTGCTCTTATGGTTCTTGATTTTTAAAAAAGCTGGCTTTGCTGAAAAGATAATCAAATAATGAATAAATTACTTTAATTTACGAGAAAGTAAATATTAATATAGCATGCAGCAAAATTAACTTTGTCACAAAACAATAAAATACAATACAAAAACTCTTTATTAAAAAGCCACAACAAAATAAATATACAAAACTAAAAAATAATAATATTACATTTAGCAATTTAATTGGCGGCTTTATCGCTTAGAGCGATCTCTACCAGGCAACCGTGCACGGATAGGAACAATCACATCGAAAAACCGTTTGAGTCATGATCCTTCTCACTATCATCACAAAAGAAATCAGTCCTAAATAGCACGTGGCGTCAGGCAAAGGCCAGAAAAAAGGATTGTCACCAAACCAAATACAAAAAAAACAAATGCTGAACAAATACAAAGAAATACATAGATAACGAACGGATTAACGGAAAACAGAAATAACCGCAACTCTACAAATAAAGATAGAAAGGTTTACCAAAAGTTCCATATTCAAAATAGTATTCCAATTTTAAACAATAGACGACGAAATACAAAAAAAGCTTCCTTTTTCAAATGTCTCTTGCTAAGGATGGGAAGGGGTAAGAGATGAAGTTTTTGTCTTCTTAATCTGTTGAATGTAGGGTCTTCTTGTGTTCATATTGTTTCAATTCGTTAACTAAAGGCTAAAGCCGTGAGAAATCGACAAGAGATTCACAATCTTATGATTGATTCTGTCATCACGTTTATTTATTTATCATGAATAAAGTTTATGTGCGTTAAAATATGATAAATGACGATTAATCATTGAGTAACTACATACATAATACTTTAATTTGCTCACAACTTTTTTCGCGTACAATTACGAAAAGGTGATTTATTTCGGTACTCTGCTTTCCGGAATAAAAAGTGACTTATGTGTTCCGGAATAAAAACTACTTTTCAGTTCATTTCTTACAACGTGATTGAGCAACAAACACACTATTACCTATAGTGTAACCTTTTTCATGAATTGGGCTTTGCCGATAGTATTGTAGTAGTAGTATGGATTTCGTAGTACGCCGGTAAATCGTTTTGATAAATTAAAGTATATTTTAGTTTTAATAATAAAACATCCAACCGTATTGCGAACCACCTCCTTTTTTGAAGTCGGTTAAAATACTTATGAGCTAGTACCACACCTCAATTCAATTCAATTCAATTCATTTATTCATACCATAAATTCATAAGAACACTTGGTAACGTCATTTACAAAAAGGCAAAGAATCTGTGTACATAATATGATAAAATAACAACGTCAAAAAGAATAAAGCAGCTGTAAAGGGGCCTAGTCAATTACATGCAGCTGTAAAAAGGCTTTGTCGAAGACAATATAACAAATAATCAATACACACAGTATACAGATACTACATTAGTACAAACAATGTAACATCAAAAGTCTTAAAAATCTATTATTTTACCTTATTACAAGATTCTAATTTCGACACATTTCTCTTCCATACGTTACTATCTTTAACAAAGTCGTCTATATTATAATATGCCTTGCTCAATAGGTAGCTTTTTATTTCATTTTTAAACTTGGTTTCATTGAGGCCTTCCACTTGTACAGGGATTGCATTATAGAAGCGAATACCATTACATTTGAAAGAGTTATTTGTTTCTAACCTCGCTAAGTAAGTTAGACTTTTTCTCTTACAAGTAACCTTAGGGTGGACAAAGTAACATTACTAGGACTTAATTGACCAATGATTTAAAATAACCTCTCAACGTTTTGGTCGCTTTAAAACGTCCGTAGAATCGAGAATACGATGTGAGTCTCCTACAAAGAGCCCTATCGCCCCAAATAATTTGAGCTACCTATTCATGATCGCGTGGACCGTATCTAACTGTATGGATTTGGCGTTTGTGTCATAAAGGCTACGATTTGAGATAAAAATGTTTAAAAAGATAAAAAAAATATCTATTGTCAAATTTTGGATTGTGGCGGAAGGTCACGTTACTATCACGGTTTGAATCTGGACTCTTGACTCGACTAACACAAGACTGAGACAGATGACATAGTAAAAATTAGCTTGTAGTTATCTGGCAGTGGATTCGGTCGAGACTCCTGCTAAAAGGCTCACTCACACTCTTGTTCGAAAAAGACTTCAAAGTATCAGACATCGCTGCTAAATTGCTAGCTTATCGGGTTTTTATCGGATACACTTCAGAAAATATGCAATATGCAACTGATCTGAAGGATCGAACGTTTGCACCTTGGCTTTTTCTATCGGATGGCTTGTAGCTCAAAAAAGTGCCATCGCTTCATGGTTAACGTTCTAATGACTCGTTCGAAGAAGTTTGACTCTAGAGGTATTTTTAAGATAACGTCTAAGTTTAGGATACGATGCCTAAATGGACTTTTCCTGACGGGTACAATCTGGGTGTCTTCAACTCTTTTATCTTCATTTCTTGAATCGGTTTCTTCTAGGTAAGCACCGTTCCATCGTGAACAGCATCGTATCTCAGGCGAAATGGCAGTCAAACGTAAACCTATAAAAGTGAAAATAAGATCAAGAAATCTGCAAATAATGTTCATGATGATGATGTACAAAGTCGCACTGAACACAGGAAGCTGCGCGGGCGCATCTCACACCTCGACTGGTCTGAACTCCCGACCCGCTCGGGTATCTCGCTAGTATCTCAATAATAAATACTATTTAATACAGAGTTATTAGTCAGGTGTGATTAAACGCGAAAATCTTCCCACTCGCTAAATTACTCATTTAGATAATGCGCCGTTAGGTTTATTGAATCACCCGGGAGGCAGAGGCTCTGGGCTCGGGGGCTGCAGACGAGCGTTTTATTTCGAGCGTTTCATTTACAATACGGTCGTTTTTTGTGGACTTGGGTAGTAGATATTGTTTTTTGTTTAAAATTTTAATCATCACAGGCACGGGGGTCTGATTATTGAAATAGTTATTATTTAAGTAGTTATCCTGATAATTCTACTAATATTAAATATGCAAAGTTTTGGGTGGTCAATCAATAAATAGCTCGCATCAGCTGAGCGGATCACGTTGACATTGAGAATGCAGTTAAATTGTAGTTTATCGTGCGGATAGAACGATAGGTCATTATTAAAAAAAATGGTTACCTCATCAATAAATCAAAATGTAAAGAAATAAATGTAATAAATCCATAGGTAAAGAATAACTTTACTCATACACGTGCCATTTATACCTAAGACCGTGAGATGCCTCACACTTTATTTGAGGGATAGATATATTTTTTTTATTGACACCAAAAAAAAAAGGAAAGACATGGATACAAACATACCAATAATAATTTAGGCTAATCTTTATTAATCTGTATAATTCACTATTACTAATATTTTATTTAACAAAAAGTGATGAAAGTGCATGCCGTGTATAAAATAAAAAAGTGAAGAACACTTTAATTTTGTTTTTTATATGAGGCAATATTTCCGGTCGGATCCGCAATATAATCTTTTTGCACATTACCATTTTTGTAAAAACTCTTTTATGAGACAAAAACTTTAATAATGAATTGTAAAGAACAAATACCTGGCGCTTAGACCTTCTTTTTCTTATTTTTTGAAATTATTATTATGGCATAATTTCCGCTTATTAGTCTAACTTGTACTTAATCGTTTTAAGGGATCTATGGGAGTAGGCCTTTATCAACTACAATCTTTGAGCTAGCGCAGGAGGTGCAGGGGTCTATATAGTCTAATCTTACCGTACTCAACGCGAAGGTACCTACAATATCACGTACGTTAAACTGTAACATATTATACATGGAGGTATAACATCTTAGATCTCTAGGTGATGAGCGCAGCGCAGTGCTAGGTAATGATTGGGGCTCTTCCTGTTTCAATAGCTGCGTATCACTGTGCTGTTATGAGGTAGACATGTTGCTTATCATCAGGCACATGTCCTTCTTGTCTCGTCACTCTTGACATAATTAAAATTAAATTAAACTATCTGCTGTATTTTTAACGGGCAGAGCCTTAATTAACAAAACAAATAGACAATGAGAACTACACAACTTTTCCAATAATGTACACTGAGTACATCTGAATTACACATAGCCAATGACGGTCTAAAAAAGATAAAGAACGATAAAGAATATACATAACAATAATTACTATCTTCTTGTTATGAAGAGGCCTTTTGCACTACGTGTAACTCATGGGTATGAGTTACATTTGGTACAAATAGTGAATTTTTAGGCCACTTCAAAAAGGCGAAGTTTCTCAATTCGGTTGTATGTTTTTTATATAATGTGATAGCTACACTATTAAATTTGTGAATCGACTTGAAGACTTGTTTGATTGAGCATACTTAAGAA
This sequence comes from Ectropis grisescens, assembly GCA_017562165.1. Classification (NCBI taxonomy): domain Eukaryota; kingdom Metazoa; phylum Arthropoda; class Insecta; order Lepidoptera; family Geometridae; genus Ectropis; species Ectropis grisescens. The sequence goes on along the minus strand of CM029777.1, from coordinate 27,095,226 downwards.
GAAACGTCATTTTATTTTAGTAATATGATTTTATCGATATTGGAATAGCGGTTCTTATACACAAATATGATCACAATATCAGTATAATTCTAAAATTGGCATACATATTAGAATTTAATGTTGTCTTATTAGAACAGTGTGTTTAGTTCATTTCACAAAATTATGTCGTTTGTTTGAGCTTAATTTTAAAGTGAAGTTGAATTTTTATTGTAAAACAGGACTTCATCACGATTTAAATCGTTATGTAATTACTTCAACGTTTTGGCAGCGTTACAACCGCCTTGGTCACGAGAAGACTGATAATATCTGGTCAGGTTTTTATTTTATTTTTTAATCTGTCGACCGCCCGTCTGCTCACACAAAAGCCGGTGTTCCACAGGGCTCCATTCTAATCCCGACCATTACCGTCCTGACACTTATCCCTTCCGAGCTAAAAGACTAAAATATTTTGATACAATCGCAACTAGATAAATGCTGCCGATTTATCAACGCACTCTTACGCTTTATCCGATCGTTGCTTGGGATACGACGGGGCCCGATTCTGTGAGCTTCTGCGAAATAACACAAATATCACTCGACCATTTTTTATGGGAATTAGAGTAGAATAGGCGAAGAGAGGAAATGAGTTACAGGTGGTCTACTCAGGAAAACGACAACTGCCGATCTGCCGAGCACCTTCGAAATGCTTCAAATCCCGCGTAAACCACTGTTTTTATAAGTCAAGTGCGTAATGCCGTTAACTTAAAAAAATCGTGAGAAAACCAAGATGTTCCTAGATTCTCTCGAAGACGTGCGTCATCCGTCAAGCCGCACTATGCCAGCGTGGTTGATTATGGCCTTAACTTTCTCCTTACGAGAGAAGGGCCCAAGCCTAAGCCCCAGCAGTGGGAACATTTTGTGGTCTGCCTGTGCTTATGCTGTAAATTTTATATTATAAATTTTATAAGCTGTCCAAACAAATATGTTTTTGTTATTTTTTTATGACATTAAGTGACGGAAGCTATTAGAACATGAAGAGTCCAAACCATTGCTGTTGCATTATAAAGCTTTTTTATGATTTCATCACGTTCCCTTGTTATAAGTCGAATGCTTTAGAATAGGGCTCCAGCAGCATTCATCGGCACTTTATCTTCAGATTATCTGAGACGTCTCTATTTAGACAGATATTTTGATATTCTGTTACTTTTCAGATTAATTCGGTGACTTTTGATACTATTACGTTCATCCGGTTCTAATGTATCGCGATCAATCTATGACTGGGCAGATAACATCTCCTGTGAACCGGTTACTGATATAGTGCACGCCACATTTTATAGCCGATGTACAACTCGGAACTTTGTCTCATTTTGAGAAAAATCACTTGCAGCTATAATGACGTCACAATATTTTGTAAGTGCTTTTCACCATTTATCAGTGATAGTCAATAATAATAACCGCTATTAAATATTTTTCAAAAACAAAATGACGACACATGTTTCACGTACGACTTATCTAGGCTTGCCACTAACATATAATATAAAACGGTTACCCAAAGTCTAAAAAATAAATCTAAACACTTAAAATTCAGCTTTCAGAAATAAGTTTTAGTATAACATATATTAGTTTTTTTTTTACGTTGGAAAGACCAGCAACGATTGTTCTGATAAAGGTAATGTCACATTTACCGTCATCGTTGGTGGTGTGTAGTCTGTGTACTGATTTTTCGAGAACCGTTATTAAATGTTATTGAAATAACTTTTATAAAAGAGTTTAGATTCGATTTCCGATTTTCAAAAATATCTCGAGTTCATCGAAGTTCAAAGCGGCTCCAAAATTTGGCATCCACTGTACAAGTACTATCATTTTCAACGGTATAGTCATCATTTTCACATCCTTATTTAAATGATTCAGATTTTTTGTGATGTCATCTGTGAAACGATCGCGATACTGATTTATTTGGTTGTAATTAGACCTTTTATTGTGAATAAACATGTTTGATTAATATTTGAGTTACAATGATTTGTGAGGGATATAATCCTTTAAATTTTATCCTAAATTTACTCGTAGTGCGAGAAGTTATCAAAAATCGTAAATCACTTTATAAATGTTAATTACTGTAGCTTATGTTTGTGCTATGACGTGTTTTAATAAGCGACTTCGCGTGGTGGACTGCTTGTCGTTTGGCGGCAATGGGCGAAACTGCTAAAAATACGAATTAGTTTGTAAGATTATTAAAACATATTTAGTACGTATTTTTTTTGTTTCACAAAAACTTACGAAGTTACAGCGCTTAGAAGTCACTTTATGGTACGATTTTTAGTCATTCCAGTAGTGTGATGATTTACATATACCTTTGTCGAAAATTAATCATATGACAAAAAAAAAAAAAAACGATTAGCTAGATTGTATGATTGATCAAATAATAATGATTATGATAGGGTTTGAGACAGTAACGTAACGGTTTTCAATAGCGGCTTTTGAAATAGCAGTTAAATGACACACAGCGGGTTTATCATAATTCCATAGATTGATAACATTAAATTTAACTGGATCACAGTAATAAAGTTAAAATATTCTCAATCATCAGCGGAACATGTCTATTAATGTTATATTGACATTGGTACAATTATCAACATAGAAAGCAGTTTATGCTTTATTGCCGTTCTGGTTTCCAATGCACCGATAATTACTCGTAACATTTTATTTTGTTATGTATTTCGATAAGTTGTTTAATTAGTGCGGTTTTCTCTAATGAGTGTTAAGGCTTGTTCGCATTAGGCTAGTATATTAGTCTAGTAGCGAGTAATTTAGTGGCTAAACGTGTCTGAACACTGAAAATTTAGTCGAGTAGTTTAGTAAGTGATTTAGTCGAGTCAATCCATTTTGTTCTATTTTCAACGGGCGAGTAGCACACACACCACGCGTTCGTTGCGAGCGGTGCGCTCATTGGCTCGCCGACTAAAGAGGTTCGAACCTGTCGAATTAGTCTCGAGAGAAAAATTAACTTCAAAATATATTTCCAAATACGAAATTGTCTGTGGAATAACTAATTTTATTGATAAAACAAATTTCCTAATTCACCTCTTCTAAAATAGCCATTACGATTAGCTTAATCATTCATTTATTTTATTGCGTTGTAGGCTCTTCATGTTGCGAAATGCTACTCACTTGTGAACTGTACTAAAGCACGGTGCGAACGATTTTTGAATAGTAGCGAGTATTTTAACTACGAATTACTCTCTACTAGACTAATTTACTACCCTAATGCGAACAAGCCTTTAGTTGCAGTCGGTATCTGTATAAGTTTTAGTAGTGCTAGGACTCATGGCAGAGTCCACCTGGGAAAGTACCACGTCTTTGCCAGTTATTCTACCGCCAAGCAGTAATGTGCACACATTACTGTGCTCCGGTTTGAAAGGCAATGTTTCACTTCCTCTATATATTTTCTTACGGTTTTAGTCTAACATTTTTTTCCAGTTTGGTCGCGCAGCAAAATTCCTTTCTCCTCAATCCTACTTTAAGGAACTGCGTTCTAAAAATCTATTGAATTATTTGGGATGTTTTTCGTCACGTTTAAAAATGACGCTTTCCAAACAGAATATTACAATTAGCGTTGTTAAAATTAGGGTTGTAACGGAACTTCGCCTCCGCATCCGTTACTGCGGAAGTTCCGCAAGCAATTGTACCTCCGCCTCCGCCTCCGCATCCGTGTAATTTTTGCGGAGTCATAACGGAGGTTTTTTTACTAATCATACGCAAGCTGGCCGTCCGGCTGCGCCCGGTAAATGGACAAGAATCATAGAGAACGCGGCAGGAACGCGGTCGGGGGGCATGCAAACGTCACTTGTCCAATGAATAATATGCGACCAGAATCAACCTGTCGAAATTTGCCTTCCCTTAATTTTAATAGGGCGTTTTCAAGATGCAAAGAGACCTGTCAAAGACAGTACCCAATTTCACCGTAGGTGGCGCAAATGTTTTATTTTGTTAGAGAAATTTACTCTACACACGAGCCCTAAAATCAGAGGAAATGACGTAAAAGTAGTGGGGGGGAGCCTACATCGCACCATAAATCACCAATATGTATATGGGTTTAAGTATACAAAAGGTAGAAGGGGCTTGCGTTGCAGAGTATATTTCTACATACCTATATCAATAATTCAGTCGTAGACCTAAATACTTAACATCCATTAAGGTTTTACTTTCGCGTTTGATTCACCGCGCAACTATTTCAATAATTCAATTAAAGAATCGATTATAAGGTAGCCGCTCATTTTATGGTCGACATTCGGTTTCAAAGCCTTCACAATTATTCAAAACATTTGGAGAAATGTAGAACTATACAATCTGAATGTCATCGCCTTCAAGTGCCTTTGAAATATTCAACAGTAGCGCTGATAGTTACCGGTAATGAGTGGTGGTTTAAGGTTTATGACGTCTTATTAATGTTTATAGTTTCAATTGGTGTTACAGTTTTAATTAGAGTACCTATTTATCGTATTTATCGTCGCCTCCGGGCACGAGTCGAGTTAAATTAAGTTGTAGCTATTTGTGAACGGTTGCATTGATTTTCCTGTGTTTAATATTTCTACTTTCACCAGTAGCTTTTCGGATTATTTATTAAAATTTGTTCTGCAAATATAAGAAATACGTAAAAGCAATTAAGAATATAAAAAAAAGATAAATGCGTAATCTATACTAATATTATAAAGCTGAATAGTTTGTTTGTTTGTTTGTTTGACGGCTAGGATCTCGGGAAGTACTGGTCCGAATTAAAAGATTATTTTTCTATTGGATAGTCCGTTTATCGAGGAAGGCTTTAGGTTATAGAAAATAACTCTACTATTAATTGAAGCGGAGCATGAAACAAGAATGTAACAAAATCGGGAATAAATATTCCCCTTTTGAGAGTTTTCGTACGTTTCGTGCTTTGACATGACACATGGCAGCATGTGTCAAAGATTGCGTCATTGAATTTCAGTAATCTGTGCATTGAATATAAACTTTTGCTAATTTTTTTTTCTAAATCTGAGTTGGTACGACCAGTTTCCGACAGGTGGCGTAGCAGATAGCTGAAGAGGTTTTTTGTTTGAAATCGATATTCTCAGGAATGAGTGAACCGATTTCAGTCATTCTTTCACCGTTGGATATGTACGGGATCCCGATGAGTGCTATATAATATACCACGGGCGAAGCCGGGGCGGGCATCTAGTTGACAAATAAACTTAAAGTTTAGTTTTGTTCAATAGACTGGTTGATAAGAATGCTAATAACAGCATATCGATAATTCAAATCATTGCATAACACTGCATTGCGTTCGTCACCGGAGATTTTTTGTTCTTTAAATAAAGAGTGACGAGACGAGCAGGACATGTGCCTGATGGTAAGCAACATGCCTGCCACATAATAGCACAGTGACATGCAGCTATTGGAACATGAAGAGTCAAAACCATTACCTAGCACTGCACTGCGCTCATCACCCAGATATCTAAGATGTTATATCTCTAAGCCCTGTAATTTCTCTGGAAACATTGCCCTTCAAACCGGAACACAGTAATGGTTAGAATCTACTGCTTAGCGATAGAATAGCTGGCATAGGGGTGATACATCTCCAGGCAGACTCTGTTAAGAGTCCTACCCTTACTAAATGTCATAAATACCTAAAAATATTATGCTTTAAAACTTACAGATAATTTACGTTACAATACGAGTGAGTACATACAACCCAATCGAGAATCTCCTTTTTTTTAAGTCAGTTAAAATATGCAAATAAGACACCATTGACACAGTTATTCGAAGCTTCTATCGACGTAACAGAGTCCAGTTAGTATAACAAAGGCCAATGAATAATCTTCATACAAGTCAGATTTCCATACACCTCGTAGCTTGCCAATTAGGTCGCTGGGTATGGACGGTGGTACTCTTTCATACAATTATGTTTTTATTGTTTAATATGCCGTGAATATACTAGAACAGGAGTGTCATGGCGTATTGATGAGAACGCCCCATTTTACAAAATAACTTTTTTTATATGAAGAGTGACGAGACTAGCAGGACATGTGCCTGATGGTAAGCAACATCCCTGCCACATAACAGCACAGTGACACGCAGCTATTGGAACATGAAGTCCAAATCATTACCTAGCACTGCATTTGTAACCCAAAGATCGAAGATGTTATATCTCTAAGCCCTGTAATTTCTTTGGAAACATTGCCCTTCAAACCGGAACACAGTAATGTTTGCACATTACTACTTGGCGGTAGAATAACTGGCAAAGGTTCGGTACTTCCCCAGGCGGACTCTGCTAGGAGTCACTACAAAAACTACGAAAACTACAAACATATTTTGGAGAACTTGACAGGTTCAAAAAAAGAGTCCCTCTGAGAGTCAAAAAGAGTCCACTTGACTTTTTAACCCCCGACCAAAAAAAGGGGTGTTATAAGTTTGACGTCGATGTCTGTCTGTCTGTCTGTCTGTCTATCTGTCTGTGTGTCTGTCTGTCTGTATGTGTGTCTGTCTATGGCACCGTAGAGCTCAAACGGATGGGCCAATTTCAATGCGTTTTTTTTTATTTGATGGTTAATATCCGTGCGGATGTTCTTAGCTATGTTTGGTTGATATCGATTCAAGATGGCCGCCTCCACAAAATGACGGACAAAATATTTCTTCACAACCTACCTCAATATGAGTATCAAACGAAAGAGCTTGACTAGTACACTATAACAAATTTCAAACCTAACTTTTTGACCTGACTGGCACCGACTTCAAATAGATGAGTGAGTAGCGCTTATAATAATGATTTTAGTTTATTTTTCGCTTTTGAGTGCCTATTTGTGGTTTTGAAGTCGGTTTAATTTTTTGTACGAAAATTGTTTATTTTACTCTTTTTAGTGTACAAGAACAAAATTAAAAATTTTGATTAAACCCCGACTACCTTGGATTTGTTATCTGTACAACATTCTACTAGTCAAGCCCTTTCATTTGATACCCATATAAAGGGAGTTGTGAAAAAAGAAATGTATTTCGGCATTTTGTGGAAGCGGCCATCTTGGATTTGAATTTTTTCATAGTGAAAAGTATTCTACTAGTCAAGCTCTTACGTTTGATACCCAAATTGAGGTAGTAATGAAAAATATAATATAATTCGCCATTTTGTCGTGGTGGCCATTTTGGATTTGAAATTTGTTATGGTGCATAGTACTCTACTAGTCAAGCCCTTTCATTTGATACCCAAACTGAGGTAGGTTGTGAAAATATTTTGTCCGCCATTTTGTGGAGGCGGCCATCTTGAATCGACATTAACCAGATATAGCTAAGAACATCTGCTATGGTATTTACCTTGAAATAAAAGAAACCGCATCGAAATCGGCCCATCTGTTTGAGTTCTACTACGGTGCCACAGCAGACAGACAGACACACAGACAGACATCGACGTCACTTATAACACCCTTTTTTTGGTCGGGGGTTAAAAACAAGTTTTTATTAAAGCATTTACGCAATTCTGTATTGACAGGGTCGAGATTCATAACTTTTGTGAAATCTACAACGTCATCCAGATACGCAATTTTTCAGTTTTTGGTTCATATTTCAAAAACTACTTGACCGATTTCAAAAAGATTTATATGGGACCATTCGGGAAGCATACCCATCCGAACACAAAAAGAAATTTTAAAATCGGTTCAGAGGTTCTCGAGAAATCAGGTAACATACATAAAAAAAAATAAAAAAAAACATAGGGGTCGAATTGATAACCTCCTCCTTTTTTTAGAAGTCGGTTAAAAAAAAAAAACATAGGGGTCGAATTGATAACCTCCTCCTTTTTTTGGAAGTCGGTTAAAAATGGTTTAATCTGAGACGCTATCCCAAAGCCTGATAGGCCAAAGAGGACACTTGAGGTCACATACCACCATAGGTCCTTTAAAATGAAAACATAATCCTTACAATTTCAAAAACATGTCAGATCAGTGTACATAAATGTTTGACACTTGTAGCGTCATCAACTCACACATATACAATTTATCTCAACCTAACAGTCAAATTGTATTGTGTAATATAAATACGACATTTACAAAATAAATAGTTTTTAAATGCTCATATTGAAAAAGACTTAATTTTAATGTAATACAAATGCAATTATGCAACTATGTAAAGTAGAGGTGAAGGTGTCATGTTGCATTCTAGTTTTTCATACGACAAATATATGTTTAACTAAATTTACATATCCCACTAAAAACATAATAAACTTGCTTATATTTAATGTTAATTAAATAACGTTTAGCATAATCGCTAAACATAACTAAGTAAGTTTAGATACAGTAAGAAATGTACTCGTAGTGACTTGTAATATTCACTTAATTACCTACTCTATAGCCATGCAGTTAATAGATTTTTATGTGTGTGTGTGTGTGTGTGTGTGTGCAATGCGCTCGCGCATCCTTGTTTAAACTCGTATTACAAACAGACGGGCGTTACGAGCAACTTATGTATATAAATAACGAAGGAAATCGTCCTGTTTGCACAGCGCATCTAGACGATAGCCTCCACATAATGTCATCTGGATGGTGCAGTGTAGTTACAACAGAAGGATAACTAAATACACGGTTACGTAAATCCGCTACCGATGAAAAGCTACACGAGGGTTCATGTTACGTTATCGGAAGTACGCCATCGTCACTAGAAGACATGTTGTGACCACCTTGGGGACTAAACGGAAAGCGAGTGCCAGACACCCCCGTGTGTGGTAAGCGCCGCTCTGTAATACTGGCGGTCTCATCCTGCAGCGGTTTCCACTCCACAGCCACAATGCCCACCCTCCAACATAGCGAGCGGGTCATCTCAGCGCCGGTGCCCATACACCGCGAAATCTATATCCGGCGCATCGTCATCAGCGTGGAGGCAAAGAAGGATCTTCTTCATTGTATAATAGTAATATTAGTAATATTGTATTTTGTAGTGGTAGGGCTCCTGGGGGAAGTACCACACCTTTGCTAGTTATTCTACCGCCAAGCAGCAATGTGCAAACATTACTGTGTTTCGGTTTGAAGGGCAATATTTCCAGAGAAATTACAGGGCTTAGAGATATAACATCTTAGATCTCTGGGTGACGAGCGCAGTGCAGTGCTAGGTAATGATTTGGACTCTTCTTGTTCCAAAAGCTGCGTGTCACTGTGCTGTTATGTGGCAGGCATGTTGCTTACCATCAGGCACATGTCATGCTCGTCTCGTCACATTTTATTTAAAAAAAAAAAGTTGTAAGTTTTTTTTTGTGTCTCTAAATAAAAGCGCGGCCCCAGGTATTCATAATATAGATAGATAGATAGAGACACTTTATTGAACACACCAAATAAAAATAATTTACAAGAATATAACATTTTATACTAATAAAACTAGTGCGACAATCGGCGGCCTTATCGCTAAGAGCGATCTCTTCCAGGCAACCTTATATTATTATCTTTTATAAACAAAATATGCCCCATAAAATATAATAAACAACATGTCCGCCTAAAACAGCATAATGCTTTCATTAGCACTGCGCTACGCCCATCATCAGAATAGTAAAACAACTAATCGTTGCCCCATAATTTCACTGGAAAAAATTGCTCTTCAAACCGGAAAACGGTAATGATTGCACATTATTGATAGGCGGTAGAATAACTGGCACAGGTGATGCTGCGAACGAACTCTGAAAAGAGTCCTACCACGAGACATGATGATAAATGTCGCACAAAAGTATCTTTTCTCTGTGTCATATCAAAGATGGTATCAAATAAACAAGCTCCGGTCAACCTAACATTTCTAGGCTGAACCCTGCTGCCACTTGACACGTCAGAGCCGCACTAAACTCTGCGTTTTATTCTAACGAGCTCAAGACATCAGTGTAGGCCTGCTGAGTTTCCGAGGAACTTTTAAACATGGAATCTGTAATAAATACCCAACTAATATTGTAAATTGAAGTAACGTATGTGTGGATTTTTGTTAATCTTTCCGAAAAATTATCCAAAGAGATCTGAAGGAAATTTGGTACATCGTCTAGAGTAATTACATAGGCTTATTATTAGCTCGGGAAAATAATGGGAGATAAATGAATAAAAAAGTCTAGGATGCGAAATGTTGACTGCGTTTTTCACAATAGTTACAATATTGGTTTTTTTTAATTCAGATTACATCGGTTTCTTCTAGGTAAGCTACGCTCCATCGTAGACTGCATCGTCGCTTAACATCAGGCGAGACCACGGTCAAGTGTAATCCTTTAAAAGATTAAAAAAAGATTGGAAGCTTAATGCAGGTGGGATTTGAATTTACGACCACACGCTCTTCAACACTCATACGTTCTTCACCACTGCGTCTTACTGGTTTAACTTGTAAATTACAAATACAATTACAAAAAATCTTTATTGCTGTTTGCAAGTAAGATAAGGCGATAAAAACATTTTAAAAGTTGACCCATGTAAACTGAACTCTTTTTCTAGAGGCATGCTAGTCTGGCAATACAGTTTCTATTGGTCTGAATTTATACAATGATAAAAATAGAAGTCAGTTGATTAAAGTCTTTTTCTTTTCATTAATTTGCTTTTGATCGATTTTATCGTATATACTTCATCTGATTCATTTTCTGGCTTCTATCGGATTGTACTATGTATGAGAGATATGTTCGGTGAGCACAATTACGCCAACGTCTTGTGTTTCAGCAGGAAGATGTTGTGGACTTTAATAAGTATGAAGTTTAAATCCAAGGTCTTTCTGTAGTAGCTCTTGTAGTTAAGCCGTGTGAGCAATTGCAAAGAATGTCATTATGTATAGTATAATAAAAACATGTCAATATGTATTTATTTAAAAAAATGTTAACCTGTATAATATGAAATACGTGTATATCATTGGCGCAAAAGCAATTAGTACATCTTCCAGTTTAATTACAACTTCCTTAGAGATTTCTAACTCTAGATATTCGTTATGAAACTTGAGGAGGGGGAAATAGAAACTATATGATGTTAAGAGGTCTGCAGGTCGGGTACTTACGGTTTGATCTGTTCTTGAAACACGAGGAAGAATTCTGCTTGCTTATAATATAATTAATGTGTATTTTGCTTACGATAATCTATTTCGGTAAACTAACTGTTGTATTTTAAATTGTACTGTCTTTTTAATAATAAAAATAATGTTGGGCGTTGCTCTACTGGGACTGTCATCACGGACAGGACTATTGTCGTCAATAAGTCTGAATTCACAACGCATGTTTGGTAGACAACCCACCTGTCTAACAAAGTGCCACATAATTATTTGAAGATGAAGAGTCTAAATTATAACCTAGCACTGCATTGTGACCATCCAGATATAAACGATAATTTGTCTTTTTGTCCAAACATTGCTTTTCAAACTAGAACTTACTAATTTATCTACGATTTCTTTAACATGTAATTTTCAGACTCAGGTACTTTTTTTAATGCAATTCTCATGGCCAGGTTATCAAATAACATAATTTTATGTCGCATCATATCTATACTAGTTCATAAAATTTAACTTTTAGATTACTCTCAGTACGAGTCATAACACCTTGTCGCTATAATAATAAGTACTATCTATTTTAATTGGATTTTACACAGATATTGCCAATAGTACTTTTTATGTATAAACCCACTTAATGTTCCTAAAGCTGAGACTCAGGGCTTTTCTCATAAGAGAACAGGCCAAGTGCGGGTTTGCGGATGTCAGTTGTCCTCGAAAGGTGTTTGTCTCGCAAGGTGTCGTTTTCCTCACGATGTTTTCCTTCAACGTTAAAGCCAATTATAATGACTACTTGTTTACATAGTTCACTAGTGACATTTGTACTTGAGAACATATTTAGAGAAGCAAACGGAATGTAGTGAAGAACTACATTGAGTGGACTAACCATGTACCTAACAAAGTTTTCTAATACATTCAAGAATCTTTAGACCCGCTAATAAGTTTCTGAATCACCGGAATATCTTTGAATAGTCTTGTTTAAAGTTCGCAGCCGTCAAAGGTAGGATAAATTGAGAGTTTTGTTGAAGGAAATCGATTTAGTTTTTAATATGAATGTTATAATAGTAAGTCTTTTGAACGAGATGGTGCGAGGTAAATTGAGTAAAAGTTGTATTTATTTTATATCCGTTTAAATAACATCCCGATTTGCAGAGAAATTGTATGACATGTCTGTACCAGTTTCACCAGTATCAGCCCAATTAAAAACTTCGTGAGGTTACCCTGTTTACCTCGTAAGTTTGTGGAAGTAACCTGTTAACTTTAAAATAATATTTAACGCCCGTAGGTATTTCAAATATTTTTTAAGGATGCCGCGAGGCAAAAGACAGTACAATTTTTGAGCAATGTTGAGCAATTCTTGTCGACATTATAAGATTTTAGGGACGTCTCAATAACTCAACGAAATCAAAATATTTTAAACTAGCAGCATCTCTTGGTTTTACATGTTTTTCCGTTTTTATAATTCTGCGATAATAAGCAAGTAATAAGCTCAAGCCAACATTGAAACATCCACACGTTCGTATTTGTATGATATTCGGAAGATTAAGTTTTAAAACATAAAAGTATTTTTTTAAATATCATTTTAAATTTATTTTAAATAAATACGGGTGAATCACATTTGATATAGTCAGTCCAGTCCGACTCAATTCTCGATCGCGTCCGGCGATCTTTTCCAATGAGAGTCAAGAAGTAAGTTTTTGACTATATCGAACGTGAGTTTTTCGTGTATTTATTTATAACTAGCTGTACCCTGCCACGCTTCGCTGTTGCACATTGTGATGCAAAAATTAGATAAAAACAATCCTTGATGCGGATTACATATCATTGTAAAATTACAGCTCGAACGGTGCAGAACTTTTTGAGTTTTTGAAGCGTATACAAACCAACATAACATTTTTATATATAGAGATGTGTAATAACCACGTTAGTTTTCCTACTAAAATATTTCAGGTCAATTTGTAGTTGCATTTTTGTGTCGGAAATTATTGGGTCAAACAGGCCTCTATTTGGTTTTAGAAGATATTCGAAAGCTATTTATAAACTACAACGTTTTATGAGGTCCTCCAGGTTCAGAGGTAAATTTATTCGAACTAAATTGCATTGACAAGTACTAAATTACTTTGATTCGTAGGTATAATAAAAAAAATGATAAATCGGTATTGAAAGTCATCTTTACTACACATTCAAATAATAATACAGTCATATTAATGAGTGCCTTCACTGTATGAATGACATGTCTACTTGTAATATATGCAGTCATCTGCAATATCCACTTTTTGTGACGCTTACAGTTTACACAATACGAATTTTTGCAAAATAAGATAATACCTATTGTGGATTAGAGACTGATTGTGATGATGACGAGTATTATTAATATATTTCTTGCCTTCTCCCAGACATTACAAATTATCTTCTTTGTAATAACTTTTGCGCGACGAGAGTTTAACCTCAATTGTATTTCTATAAAAAAAAAAATGCAGTCATTGTTGACATCAAAATTGTACTAGTTGTTCCAGAGAGTAGTAGGTGCACAAAAATAAAGAAACTCAAGTTTACTCAGTGTCTAAGCTGCACATATTAATGTTATAACTTTGTACATACACTTTGATCCTAATTTGCATGTTATTATTCATTTAGTTGCTTGATACAATAACCTTTTTGTTTCAGACTAGAAAAATTTGAGTTATTTTTCATTGTTACGTTGTCCGGTTCTTCTTCTCACATACGAAAATTACGCTGAAACATAAATTGTACCTTATTTGGAATGCAAACGCACATAAATAAAAGTGTGGCATAATGATAGTACGAAAACTAAACTAAACGAAGTGAGTGCTAAGCGAGCTGCGAACCCGCGCGCGCACTCTCCTATAAAAGATCGCCGGACGCGATCGAAACTTGAGTCGGACTGGACTGACTATATTAAACGTGAGTTATCCGTGTATTTATGTAAAATGTGGCATAATGAATGTGTGAGAAATGTAAAGTATTCATATGTTTATTGACGATTTATTCATTTGTGCCAAATTTTGGATCTTTGAATCTTCAATCGACAACTTTCCAAGCTCTTGGTGTTTTGTCGCGTGGTTTTCAGTTTTGTCGGTGGTGAGATCGTCTATGCGCTCTCTTTGCCAGTGGGTGTAGAAGTTCCTTCTGTAAAATATGGCAAACGTTACATTGCTGATATCTCTTTAGTAGTGCTACTATTCTTAAGTAGTGGTAACTCCTTGCAGACTGCCTGGCGCAGTACCACACCTTTGTCAGTTATTCTACTGCCGATGCCGAGTAGAAATGTGAAAACATCACTGTATGCCGGTTCAAAGGGTTTCCAAAGAAATTACAGGACATAAAGATGACACATCTTATATTTCTGGGTGACGAGCGCAGTTCAGTGCTAAGTACTTGGAGTCTTCATGTTCCAATAATTGTGTAACACTGTCCTGTCATGGGCGGGCGTGTTGCTTAATATCAGGGTATCCTACTCGTCTCAGCACTTTTTTGCTATAAAAAATGTTGAAAACATAATTCCCGGTTTACATTATTCCAGTCCAGTGATCGAATCCAGCGTTGGATTGTTTACTGGAAAAATGTTAACCAGCAGATTAGAATGCTAACTGGATACATTGTTTCCAGTGCCGGTTTACATTTTTCCAGTAAACAATCAAGCACTGGATTCGATCGCTGGACTGGAATAATGTAAAGCGGGCATAAAAGCAAGTGAAGACAGCCAACAGTGGCAGGCTTTTTTTCAACACTGTTGGCTGTGATGACTGCACTGGCATGTGATGTAGATGTAAATGATGTAGCCACAACTTTTATGAAATTTGGAAACAGCCTGAGAATCTAGTTCATAGTAAGTTTTCATACATAGAGTATTATGCGGCATCGCGTGTTATCACGCAAACGGTTCATTCACAAATTGCCAGATTTGATTTCAAAATTTTGCATAGCCCAAATTCCTGCCACGGTTCCCATATTTGTTTCTCACGTAAATCAATTCTTAGATTAGCCATAGTGATCGCTCTGTAAACTTGGCTTGCAGTATGGACTCTATTGTGTTATGTTGGTACTATAGACGTCGCAGTTTATCATACGCACTGAAAAGCTGGGGGAACATTTTCTTCAAACATTGTTTTAACTTATCTCGGTTTTTGGATGCTTGTTGCTCAATCACATTGGAGTGTCTGAACAGATCGGGTTGAAATTTGGAACACTGTTAATTTGTAGTGGTAGGACTCTTGGCAGAGTCCGCCTGGGGAAGTACCACACCTTTGCCAGTTATTCCACCGCCAAGCAGTAATGTGCAAACATTACTGTGTTCCGGTTTGAAGGGCAATGTTTCCAGAGAAATTACAGGGCTTAGAGATATAAGATCTTAGATCTCTGGGTGACGAGCGCAGTGCAGTGCTAGGTAATGATTTGGACTCTTCATGTTCCAATAGCTGCGTGTCACTGTGCTGTTATGTGTCAGATAGGCTATAGGAGATACTTTTTATAGCGGGAAAGTAATGGAAACAGGAACTACGAGGGAAAAACCGCGAAGCGCTGCTAGTATGAATGGGTTTCTTCTAGGTAAGCACTCTCCACCGTAGACCGCATCGTCGCTTAACATCGGGTGAGATGGCGGTCAAGTGTAAACCTGTTAAGTTAAAAAAAAGTATGTCATAAGTATGTATTTACAACTATATAGGTATTATTGCGTCAGCAATAATAACAATCATAACAATAATAACAATAAATACATATAATATCAGCAATCTGGTTCCCTATTCCATACATAAATGATATAAAGGTTGTTGGACATTTACTTAAGCAAAGATAGTGTGTATGGACGCCAGATAATTAATATTATAATATAATTCCAAATTATACAGCGAGCTATGAAGAGGACTATGCTCGGGATCTCTCTTAACGATAGAATCCGCAATGAGGATATCCGACAGAGAACTAATGTAACCCACATAGCCTTGAGAATAAGCAAGCTGAAGTGGCAGTGGGCGGGCCACATATGTCGCAGAGCCGATGGACGTTGGGGGAGAAGGGCTCTGGAGTGGAGACCACGTTCGAAACGTCTCGTGAGACGGCCTCCCGCTCGGTGGACCGACGACCTGAAGAGAGTGGCGGGAAGCGGATGGATGCGGAGACCCGAGGACCGGATTTGGTGGTACAATATTGGAACAACTTATGTCCAGCAGTGGATGGACATGGGCTGACGACGATGATGATGGTAATATAATTATTAAATACATATTTATGATAGAAAGACATACACGTGAACACAAAAGAAACATTCGTCACATAAATGTCCTGAATGGGAATGGAGCCCACGACCGCACGACCTATGGTTCAACGAGCTCACTCACTGAACCACAACACCAGTCCATACATTTCTATTTAAAAACTGTTATTACCAATCTTCTCATACTCATGGTACTACTCGCACTATGACCAATCGGTAAACAAACACGTATTCATGTAATCCTTTCACGGTTTTGGATACGCGATCGGATAGTGTTGATGGATCGAGCTCGGCTGAAGCGAAGCTAAAGAGATTTGAAGATTTCCGATACTGGGTAGGGGATGCTAACAATTGGGTAACTTTAAGACAATTCAATTACGCAGCTATAGGGAATAAAAGTGAATATTTGTGACTTAGAATTTTAGAAACCACTCTAGTGTTGCACACTGCGTCGTCTGTACAGCTACAGAAATAAGAAATAAATAATATCGGTGGACAACTCACCCACAAAACCATCTGACACCAAACTAAGCAAAGCTTGTGATATGGCGGCCAAATGGCTTGTGATATGGTGGCCAGACGGCTGATATAAAAAATACTTGCGTAGTTGTAAATACATACTTATTGTACATAGAAACACTCAGACACAGTACAAATATTTGAATTCATCACACAAATGTATGCAATGGTTGGGAATCGAACCCACGACCTTCGGCTTTGCAGACAGAGTTACTACCCACTAAGCCACGAAGCCAGTGATAAAATAATGTTGTGATGATAATGTGTGACGCGAGCTCACACGATTTACACGTCCAAAAAGAGCCTACCGTGCACTTCCCGGTCTACTGCTCCACCGCCGCTTCGACGATACACCGCCGCGCCGTTGCCGCCCCTAACATGTTGGTAAACCGAAAATACCATAAGAGCCATAAAGGTTTTCCCCTACGAAAAAATGCTCTATGCGGCTAAGTTATCAACGAAAAATGGCATTCATAGGAACTGCCGATAGAAGTGAAAACTTATAACTCAGAATTTGATAGCTTACTTTGGAAACTACGCGGGTGAAACCGGAGGGCGTGGCCATAACCATGCCCATCTATAAATGACGTATTTTGACGCATTTGGCGGGAAATACTGACGTATTTCTAGATGACTAATGACAAAATAAATATATCTTATCATTCCCGACCGTGACGCTAAAATTCAGTTTTCACTTCAAAAATCATAAATCAAGTTTTGTAATACGATCGTTACGTATAAAAAGGTTATTTAAACATTTCGAAACTGCCAAATCATAGTTTTATGGGAAGACCTTAATATTTCCAACGAAAATTAAAAAATAAACAAACTCTCAAAAGCTTGTGAGTACTACATATCAGTCTAATTACAATAAACATCCAATACTGTACTCAATCGCTTTTGAACGAAGACAGTGACGTAATGAGGCTTATATTTGTGTGATGAATTCAAATGTTTGCACTGTGTCTGGATGTTTCTATGTATAATAAGTATGTATTTAAATAAAACTATATAAGTATTATATCTGGCTGCCATCAATCACACAAGCTTTGCTTAGTTTGGGGTCAGATGGTGTTGTGTGTGAATTGTTCACCAATATACACCAAAACATTTTTTTTCATTGCCTTCACTTACCTTCACACATTTAAAAATTTCTTGTAGTTTTCAAAGATTGTTTATTGAAGTTCCCGATTTCCAATCGAAAAATTAAATAAATAAATAAATAGAGTTAGATTTTCCGTACTGTTCCTTTGTGTAAATTGTAAGCAGATGACGTGCATACTTTCTATGGCAACAGAGTGGTGTGCCGCGACAAAAGTATGACACTTCCGCAAGAGCGACAAGGCAAGAAAGATGCTACCCGAGCTTTCGGTGTAAAGCGTTTGTGCCAAATCTATGCGTAGTATATGTAAACTTTGATATAGAGTGATGGCACGAGCTTTAATATATACGTATGTACTTTATACCTGATGATAAACCACTCACCTACCCATAATAAGAGCAGTATCTCGCAGCTATTGGAACATCCTAACACAGCACTGAGCTGAGATTTAAAATGATCTATCTTCTGTCTAGTGATTACTCTGGAAATATTACCCTGCAAACTGGAACAGAGTGTTGTTTGCACATTCCTGCTTAGCGGTAATATAACTGGCTAAGATGTGGTACTGGCTAAGATGTGGTACTTCCCCAGGCAAACTCTGAAAAGAGTCCTACCACTACAGACGATGATGCTACCCATCCTGAACCCGACCCTGTCCGAAGGCCCATCACCACATGATTGATTCGTCCGATTGATTGATCCATACTTATTACAAACTTGTTTGTGTGACTGTAATGAGAGGAAAATGAAGTGATAGAATGTATACCGAGACGTAAAGCTAGAAAAGATTTCAAGATTACTTTGCAAATATACGGGTACAAACTACATCTGATAAAACAATCTAAACATGTACTAGAATGAATGGCCTGACTCTCGAAATCAAATTTACACTTTTTGGTGACGAACTTCATGTCAGGGCTCAATATCTTGGACTGTATCAGTGATTTGATCTTTGTTTTAAGTGATTTGTCATCATCACCACCACAATCAGCCCGTCCTTGTTCATTGTTTGACATAGACTTGTCTCATAATGCGTTACTCTTTTAAAAGGCTACAATTATTTTGCTTTTGAAAAGTCTTTATCTTATCGGTTGCTATTTCATGTTATAATACCACCTTGCTATTTTTATATCGAATTGCTCATAGCTCTAAAAATTTACATCGTTTCTGGGTCATCGTCCCTGAACGAGGAATCTTTTACTTTCTTTATAAAAACGTCGAGTTTGGTGAATGCGTTATCCGAGTGAGTATTCCCGATGGTTGCAATCATAGTCGAGAGTGAATCCGATTTTTCTAAGTATACATGTTTCGTAGTAGATCGCATCATCGCTTAATATCGAGTAAGACGGCGGCCAAGTGAAAAAAACACAACGTTAAAAAACTAGACGAAATATTGTTCCGTATATTTCAAGTATAAACTTTACCACGGCCCAGCAAAAACGTTGCAACTGAATTACTGAATACAACCAAAAGGCAACCGTAAGCATCTCTAATTGGTTCAAATCAAATATGAATTATCACATACATCGTCTGACAACCGACACAACCTGAACTCTACCAGCCAACACCTACAATTACAACACGTGTCATAGTAAACTGGCCGGTCAAATCGTTAAGCTAGTTTGTGCTTTTTTAATCTCATTCTCACCATTATAGCTAGATACGTGTTTGAGATTCATTTCAAAGGACGTTAAGGTCAAGTTTGGTTGGTTTTGGAGATCGTTTCACAAATGATTTTTTAATCCGATTGCGCGGGTTCCGTCCAAATTGAATCGTCATAGAATTGGACGGCGAAAAGGCTAAAAATAAATAAGCTTTGTGGCTACCGTCGGCGGCGAGTTGAAAGGTTATAATCTCGTTCGTTATAGATTGATGCGCTTGCGCAAGCTTTGTGCTTGATTTATTTTAAACGTACTCTCATTGAAGCTAATTGAGCTATTTTTTGGAATCATAATCAAAATTTTATGTTATTAAAGTATTGGATGGACTAGGCATAAATCATTTCGATAGTTTTGTTGAAACAGAAAATTGTATAAGGTATTTTAGTTTCCCAGTTTTGTAAAGTCTCGTTATCATCACCATCGTCATTTATCCTAGTCCACTGCTGCCCATAGGCCTTTCTTATGACCTATCCTCGGCTTTTTTCTCGTAAGCATTTGCTATTTCACTTAGTTATATCGGAATGCTGAGAGCAACACATATTTTATTTTAAAACTTATAGTGCTAATAACCTAAAGAAAATCATTATGAACTCAATTTCTATAGGATCAGTCAATAGAAACACTGTGTTCATACGTTTCTTAAAAACATAAATTACCAAAACAAAATACCTTCTTAATAAATACTTATATTTGATCACAACAACTTTAGGGGTTTTATAAATGAGATAGTAGGGTCTTCAGTTTAAAGTTTAAACAGGCAAGAGAGGTCACTTGAGGCCATAGAACCATGAAAAAAAAATCGCGCCTGCATCATCTGTGTTAAATAATACTTTCTTCCTGATCAAATCTAATTTTTAACAGAAAAATAAAAAAGACGTAACTAAAAAAACGACAGACAGATGTCTTCGTCCAACATCGATATAAACATCTGGAAAACAATGCGAAGAGACCGTTACATTGAATTCATCCCTCGAATCGAGCCCGCATCAGATCTATATCGGGTGGCTCGTGTTCTCGCATTAATATCACGACTGATGCTTGTATAGGAAGCTGTATTCTGGAAATAAATACTTACAAATCTTATAAGCGGTATTGAGCAGAGCAAAAAAAATGGCAGTCATAGGAACTGCCGATAGAAGTGAAAACTTATAACTCAGAATTTGATAACTTACTTTGGAAACTACGCGGGTGAAACAGGAGGGCGTGGCCATGAGTACATGGCCATTTAGAAATGCTGACCCATTTCTAGGCTTACGCATTTCGAGACAGCCAATGGGGTATGCTGACGCATTTCTATATGGCTAATATCCATGGTCCCGAGTTTACCCGAAGATTTCTTATCATTCCCGAGCGTGACGCTAGAATTCAATTCACAGCACACGAAAAATGTGACTGTAACGTGTCAAAAGAAGTTTTCATTTCAAAAAATCTTTAGGATTCGTGTCACCGACATATTAATGTAACGGCATCGCGGCGTTGCGTTGGGTTCGGTAATTTTCTGGGGATGAAATCTACCCCATGTCTCTTCTATTACCTCCAATAACAAGGTTACTTGAGAAAGGCTTTAGTGGTTTTCGCATGTAAAAGTAACAAACAAACATACTTTCGTAATTAAAATATTATTAGAGTGTGAGACAGAAATATTTATCTATTTAAACTACATAAAATAAGAACGACACAAATGTTGATCAGATGTTAAATAACATTAAATTTAACAGTACCATTTGTTTTTTGGTTCACTAGATGTTAAACCAAAACAAAGAATACAAAGCTATGAGGAACAGCAAATAAACAATTACACATATTGATAATGATCTAAATGCCCTCTAAGAGGTAATTAATTCATCTTAAATATGTACCCAGCAGTTGGCTGTCAATCCAAAAACTGGGTAAGAAACCAAAAAACTCACCTATAATGCAGCTTTAATTATATATACACCAAGCATTACAAAGATCAAGTACCGTGACATACAGAGTATTATTTATACTAAAAAAATAACCTAATTACCTACTAAATGTAAGGCAAATCCTGTTTATGTTTCTTCTGTACTGACTCATCTTTGTGATTAAATTGCTTTACATCTGTTGCTTCTCATGTATTTTGACTATAAGTAATGTATCTTGACTTGAGTCCAGTTTTTGTAGTGGTAGGACTCTTGGCAGAATCCGCCTGGGGAAGTACCACAACTGTGTCAGTTATTCTCCCGCCAAGTAGTAATGTGCAAACATTACTGCGTTTCAAGTTCTCCTCAGAATAGGCCCCCTCAAGGTGCGAATCGTCACCAAAAAACTGACAAAACGGCAACAGACAGACAGTTACAGATTACCACCCTTTTATTATAAACATATTAAGATATTATCTGTCACAAAAACTACCTTTCAGATTGCGTTTAATCCTTTTATTCAATTTTGAATTGGCACCCGTAGTTGTGAAATTTCCACAAAATAAAATCAACTTTATTTAAACTGCATTAAAGTTTAAAGTTGTATTGTTGTTTGATAAAGGGATTTAAAAGTCGGTGCTAACTATTCAAGTTACATTAAAAGGATTTTATTCACGCAAAGAACAATAGAGTAGCCACATTATAAAAGGGAAGTGACTTGTATCGTGCCTTGATTGCACTGAGTCTGTGAAATTAAAACAATGGTTATGTTTACTGCACTCATTTTAAAATAAAAACGGCAGTTTGCGAAGTAATATAGGATATCCGTTGCAAGTTATATGTTGTACACTCCGCGAGGCATAAGCTGAGCTTTGCATTTGTGTGACTGTACATGGATAGTGTAGGTGTGACAACCGGCCTTAGGCGCGGCGCCATTCTGTCTCGCTGCGCTCCTGCCTGATTGGTGATCACTCACACTAATGCAAAGCTCAGCCTATACCTCGCGGACAAAATTTCAAGCTCCTGCCTGATTGGTGATCACTCACACTAATGCAAAGCTCAGCTTATACCTCGCGGAGTGTACCAGCAACACTTTACGATTTCGTCAGTGTAGCTCCCATCCCTGTTGTTTTAGCGGGATGAAACCTATCTGTTATGCCAGACTAAAGTCTATCTATGTTCCAAATTTCAACCCGATCCGTTCAAGAGTTCCAACGTGATTGAGCAACAAACAACTTATTTTTTTATTAAATTTGTCACTTCACAGACTCTGGCTTCCGACTTCACATTTATGATGTTAGCAGATGGTATGAGTTGCAGAAGTTGGTATGAGTTTGATACGAAGCGGAGAAAACAAGTTTTTTTTTATAAATATAGAGTGACGAGTTGATCAGGTCATGTGCCTAATGGTAAGCAACATGCCTGCCACATAATAGCACAGTGACACGCAGCTATTGGAACATGAAGAGTCCAAGTCAGTACCTAGCACAGCACTGCGCTCGTCACCTAGAGATCGAAGACATTAAATCTCTAAGCTCTGTAATTTATCTGGAAACATTGCCTTTCAAACCGGAACACAGTAATGTTTGGACATTACTGCTTGACGGTAGAATTACTGGCAAAGGTGTGGTTCTTCCCCAGACGGACTCAGGTAAGAGTCCTACCACTCATTACAAAAAAATATGTCTTGTTTAGGTCCTTGGCGTTGAAGATATGAGTTTTTTTTTGCTGTAGTTCAATATAAAACTAGCATCATAGTTAATACGGCCACTGAATAATAATTAAAGTAAAGTTTAATAAAATACTTTAGTAATTTGTAGTTTTTTTAAATAACAGTTCTGAAATTCATCGAATATTTGTAAATTTTTAGTAAAGGCATGTTATAAATTCAAAATACAACGAGCATTGTGCAATTATTTTATTTTATTTTGTGGGATCTACTTTTTATATTATTGAATAGGTATACCATTTATTTCGTAGGATCTGCTTCTTATTTTAAAGATTAGACATAATTTGCGAGCAAAAGCAATGTAGCTGTCACATATTTTAGTATTAGCTCCACATAAATAATATAAATATATTATCCTGTATTTTAGAGTAGTCTACGATCAAATTGATTTATACACGGGATAAATATGGAAAACAATATCTTTTTGATAATAGTACCTTAGATTTTTGTTCTTGATCATTCCTGAGACCAGTTTTCGCCTGACTTTATGATTGCTATGACGTTATGACACAACGATGATTATCTGCAGATCATGTCTATCAAGAAATACCTACTCAAGTAATGCAATCCATTGGATGTTCTTATTACAAAACGTAGAGTACCAAATTCTAAAATTCCTGAATATTATTATAATATTATTTTGCAATAGATAAATATAAGAAATATTATAAAAAACTTAAAAACTAGAGTGCCACCAAGAGCGGGGCAGGGCCCAAGCTACCGGTGGTTAGGGCTGCAGACTGAGGAACCTCCTGACAAGCCGCAATAGCACTAACGCAAGTTGCGTCCCATACCAAGAACTTTCCCTTCTTCCAGGGCGCCAAGGTTAGACCATCTGGCCTCTTACCTTCCGATCCACAAAAGCCCGGAGGCTCAAACATACAGGGGACATGGGGACAATCCTTACATAATTGCAACTAAATACTTATATGCTACACAGAAACATCAAGACTCAAATCGAAAATTTGTTTTCATCACACAAATATTTGTACTGGGTGGGAATCAAACCCCCACTTTTAGTTCCGCGGGCAGACTTACTACTATGAACTAAGCTTCGAAGCCAGTTAGGCACAGTTGCTCTAGTCAAGAGAACGGTGACTCCCGAACCGAAACCCTGTCTTCGAATCCTACGCGCACCATTGTCTTTTTAATGTAATCGGCGTGATCCCGTTATCTTAAAAGCAATGCGAAAGATAACATCGCGAGAAAACCGACATGATTCTAGAGTTCTAGTTCAAGAGTTATCCATTCCATCCTTTATCACTGGGTTAGCGAGGCGATATCCTTGACTCGCTCCTTTTGACAGAATGCTCCAACTCCCAGCTGTGGGAACAGTAAGTGGGCTATGCCAAGCAATGCACCAGTAATAACCTTTCGGTAGGTATACTAATGTTTTCATCATCACCGATGCCGCCATAAATTTTGTCTAGCATTGTACTCACTAGAGTTGTCAACAAATCAAATTGTCCCAAACATAGACCCACAACCTTGACAACATAAATTCATAATTAGCGGATGTATACGTTGAAATATATAATTTAGTCTGAAACGAAGTTACTGAGATCGTAACAATACCCAGTTACAGATCTTGACCTTAATGTAACAATCAGAATAAGTAAACCGGCAACAATGACTAGACGAGATCGCAAGTTCAAGGTTACTGCTTCCACTTACAAGAACTGCGTACGCGCCACTATTTTGAACGTCTTCAGCCTGTTCTATATTTGATATTATACTTTATTGTAACGAAGCTCCGGAGAAAGGGATTTTGCTGCGTGACCAAACTAATAAAAATGATGATGAGACTAAAACCGAAAGAAAAAACGTAAACGGAAGTGACGCGCATAACCACAGACTAAGTAGAGTGATACGTGAAAACTGCCAGTACTACAAACTTTTTCAGATGATCGTATAAAAAATAACAATATTTTTTTTTGCAAATTGTGTTGCATCTGTATTATCCGAATGAATTTCATTTCTACCTGGTGCCCCATAACTTCATAACTTTTATGAAGTGAATATTAGTGTATTAATTATTAATACTTTAGTGAAATAAAATTATGCAACATTCACGTTAGTTTTCACATCAAAACGTTGCTGTTACACGAATATGAATAGCATGATTAGTATTTGTTTGACAGTTTCCTATATTAATTATCATAACGAAATCTTAAATCGGTATTTATTTTCACACATTATTCCTAAGTGTATGTGAGAACTGCGCAAGATGGCGAAAAAGTGGAAGATTGTGATAATACGAGTATACCTCTCAGCCTAATAACTCATGGAATATTTTTTCATCCGCGCCCGCGTCTTTTCCGCGGTCGCGACGGACGCCGGTTTTATTTCGAAACTCACGAGACCGCTGATTTTCGCAGTTTCGCAACCGCCGCTGGTGAGATTATTGCCTGCGAACGTGGCGGGTGATAGGCGCGCGGCGACCGCGCGGCAATCGCATGCGCTGCGGGCGTAAAACTCGTCGAGAGTTATGCTTTCAATTTTTACATATACATACATATATCTACATTCTACAGAAGCTGCGGGCTCGCAACCGCAGCGGGTGCGGCTGAAAATCGCTCCTTGAGTTCTTAGCCTCAGACAGGTCGTAAAGCGTTCAGACCGTGCTAATTTATATTGAAAATAAAATCTAGTTGTCAGCCAGATTGTGGAAAAGATCAGATGGTTATGTCGAAATTTTTTTAACAGAACTGTGCAAATTGACGCTTGACCCGGGCTGATTTGATTGTTTTAACACTAGCAGCCCGCACTGGCTTTGTTCGAATTGAACACCTAATGTACGAGTATTTAGCATATAAAATAAGTAATACAAATACTGTAGTGTAGTGGTAGGACTCTTAGCAGAGCCCGCCTGGGGAAGTACCACACCTTTGCCAGTTATTCTACCGCCAAGCAGTAATGTGCATACATTACTGTGTTCCGGTTTGAAGGGCAATGTTACCAGAGAAATTACAGGGCTTAGAGATATAATATCTTAGATCTTTGGGTGACGAGCGCAGTGCAGTGCTAAGTAATTATTTGGACTCTTCATTTTCCAATAGCTGCGTGTCACTGTGTTGTTATGTGGCTGGCATTTTGCTTACCATCAGGCACATATCCAGCTCGTCTTGTCACTCTAAATTATAAAAAAAAAAACTTATTTTATTTGTTCAGTTCAAAGTTCAAATTCATAGATAGAATAATTTTATGGAAAAAATATTGTAATTAATGTATAGAGTTAATCAGTGTATACTAAAACGATATTTAATTTAAAAACTGTAAAGAGAATCTGAACCTACGACCACACATTTATGAACCCGTGTATTTTCACTCTCACGATTATTTAACGGGCAAAGTCTTTATTTTATTAACAGGATTTATTTTTATTAACAGGACTGACTAATGAAAATTATACTGCACACCATACTATCCGTATACCTACCTACAAAGCAACATAAATCATAGTTTGACGAGGCTTTTTTCGCCATTAATCTCATAATTTGGCCATCGTGAGTGGCTCATACTTCCTATCTCTACTCTAACCACCCCAGGCTGTTCCAGAAAGTCAGTAACTTATTGAGGTTGTAATAGTCCTCCGCGACAGATGCTGGTTATTGGAGGTATTCTACCCGTTGGTCTCACATGTTACTGCATTCCTTAAGCTGTGGTGTTTCTTCCTCCTCCATGCATCCTCGGTATAGAAGACTGTCTGTCACATTTGTGGTAATTATTATTATTATCTCAGCCTATATATTGTCCCATTGCAGAGCAAAGGCCTCTCTCCCCTCCCTCCAATTTTCCCTGTTCAGAGCAACAGTCCTCTTTCCGATATGTTTCGAGTGCGGTCCGCCATCTCTTCCTGGGTCGCCCGGCTGGTCGTACATACATTTGTGGTAAATAGGTGTTTATTCGACTGGCCTCGTGGCTTAGTGGGTAGTAACTCTGCCTGCGAAGCCGAGGGTCGTGGGTTCGATTCCCACCCAGTGCAAATATTTGTGTGATGAATTCACATATTTGCACTGTGTCTGGGTGTTTATGTATAATAAGTTTGTATTTACAACTATATAAGTATTATATCAGCTATCTGGCCGCCATATTACAAGCTTTGCTTAGTATGGGGTCAGATGGGGTTAGATAGATAGATAGATATACACTTTATTGACACACCAAAAGAATGGGATACACAAATTACAATAAACCTTAAAAACTAGTGCGACTAGTGTGGTGTTGTGTGTGAATAGTCCAGCAATATTTATTTATTTATTTAGAGGACAGGGACTAGTCGTGGTACCTATAACTTTGTCTCTGCTTAGTCCGATGAGGTTGCAGGCAAGTTTTTTACTCCTTCCGGAACATAGTTTTTTGTTTGGCTGCATCCTTCATTGTTACTCCATTCCGTCATATGTGATTTTTTGGTATTTTTCCGCAGACATGTTTTTATTTGAACCTAAGGTCATTTTAGAGCTTCCGGTCCATATACTGCCTTTCAGCACAAACCATAAGCAGCCTACTAAATGTTCCCAATTCTGAGACTCGGGGGCTTCTCTCGCAAGGAAGGCGCAGTGTGGGTTGGAGGATGACGCATGACTTTGAAATGTTCTAGGTACAGGTCAGTATATTTACAATGTTTTCCTTCACCGGTTTTCAGTTATCGGCATTGCTGCTTACAAAGGACCGACAATTTACTAGAGAAATTTAACCATTTGGGAAGGGTTTGCTAAGTAGCAGCTAAGTTTTTAGATTCAATCAAGGCAGGTGCCAAAATACTCATCATCATCATCAGCCTGTTTAGTCCACTGCTGGATATAAGCCTCTCCCATGGCTCGCCACTCACTATCCTCGGCTATACGTCTCCATCCACTGCCTGCTGTCTTGCGTATTTCGTCATACTCAAAACACTCATAGAAAACGTCAATTCCCTCGCTTGATAAAACAACTTCTTGCATCTTGTGAAAAAAGAAGTCTTGAGAAGTAACCACAAGTTAACACATGGATAGTAAAAAATATATAATCCTACGACAGGTTTGCCCCATTTCTGAGTTATATCTGTATCCGAGTGAGCTCATTAGCATCAATTATTGTTAGTTTTTGCAGACAGGAGTCGGTAAACCAGAACGCATTGTGATACAATGCCATTGTTGGCAAACATGAGT
Source organism: Ectropis grisescens (assembly GCA_017562165.1). NCBI lineage: Eukaryota > Metazoa > Arthropoda > Insecta > Lepidoptera > Geometridae > Ectropis > Ectropis grisescens. The sequence goes on along the minus strand of CM029777.1, from coordinate 27,066,966 downwards.
ATTACTGTGGGTAAGGATACGTGAATTAATTATTAAAATGTTATTCTAGTTTAGGTTATGCGTTAACGAAAATAAGTTTGCGCATAACCATCATCTTAGAGGCTTTAGGCTTTAAGCGATAAGGTAGCCAATTGTTACTATATATTATTTTAAGTTTTTGTATATTTTTGTAACTTTGTTTACTTGTGAAGTGCAATAAAGAGTTAATCTATCTATCTTAGGTGATGTGAAAGACGCCAAAATAAAATCCATCGGGAAAAAACCCCTCAGGCACCGCGTTTCACAGTTTTGTCGTTCTCATAATATAAATCGAGTCAAACCTCTTACTTTGAGTCGTCATTAGAATGTCAACTTAAAACTTAGAACTTACTTTAAAAGTAGCTTTTTCGAGCTATAAACATAGCAGTAGGTATAAAGGAAAAAAGAGAAAGGTAGTTAGTATTTGAAATGAATTCGTTAAAAACCGAAAAGCTAGCTTTGCGGTGAGTTCTTTCTTTCGTTATTTCAAGAGTTTGAGGTCTTTTACGAACCAGGGAGTCGTTACCTAGGAGCTTTATAGGCTTTTTTTCTTGTCAAAACAATCAAATACATCAACGGAATCAAAAAACCACTTAAAATAGATCAATTAATCAGCGAAGCATCGTCAGAAAAACGAAACGCAAATTATATTTTTCCCGTGACTGTAGAATACATTAAGGTCATCTGTTTTTGCGAGATGCAAAATGGCAAAGGCTCGTAGGATGAAGAATGCACGCTGCGCGTCAATTAGACCTTTTTATCAGTTTTATTTCGAACGTTATGAAGTAGGTAGTGTTACTTTATGATCGCAAAAACTATCGGAATGAATGCAATGCAAATTAATAGTTTTTATTTCGAATATTTCATACCGATTTTATGCGCATTTAAATAAAAAGCTGGGTTCAAGAAACGGTCACGAAGTGTATTGATAACTATTTGTATGCATAAAACCGTTTTTCTTTTCTATTTATAATTTATATCTGCTCAAAATTACACATGATCAAGTATGATATATTTGGCAAAGATAAACTAAAAATATACTAAATAAAAGCAAATTCATAATATGTATTTCATGTTTAAATCGACTGCGTAATAAATGATAACATAAACAAAAAAAACGATCTGTCATTATCGCCCTGACTACGGGTATTCGTGCTCCTGACGCTCTGTCTATGTTAACTTTTAGAACAAGTTTAACTCGAAAAGATCTTGAATGGTAGGTAGTAGATTTTAAAATTAAAGGCTTTGCTATTTATTTATCTATCATCCTCAACCTAACTCTCTTCCACTTTGCTATCTGCCGGGGCTTATCGACATCAGATTTGACTCGCGAAACTTTTTTTTAGTTAGAATTTAGCAACACCATGACTTTCCGTGTTCTGTTCATGTGGATTATTTTTAACGGGTTAGGAGAAGAAAAAGAAAAAACAGGAGGTAAGGAACATTTATAACTTTTTTTTCTGTGATATATCAAATTTCTTGTTTTCGTTCTTCGCCTATGAAACGCTGATCGATGTCTTTCATGTCTGGTCTTGTCAGTGGAGGAGAATTTAAAACATTCTGGAATAAAGCTGACAAATGCCGGCGCGCACGCAGCCTTGTGCCGGTTGGTGGAACAATGCGCGATAAGCCGCAATTACGCGCCACCCTGCCGTACGATTTGGCGGGAAATTCCGCCGGCGTATGCGTCGATACGGCTAACCTAGCTGTGGATGCGGCAGATTTTATTACTGTCACCGTAACATTGTAAATACCTACCTTGAGTTTATAACAATACTAGCCGTCCGCTCCGGCTTCGCCCGTGGTACATAATACGAGCCATAGGACTCAGGGAACACGTAGGTACATATCAAACGGTGAAATAACGAAACAGTCTTCGAAATGTATCCGATTAAGAACCGATAAGCCAACAGTTTTGCGGTGATGTTCGAGACTTTGAAGTATTTTTCGTACAAGACTGTCGTTGCCTATGTGAGTGTTTTAGCAGTCAAGCGTAAACCTATAATAGGATAAAAAAATAATCTAAAAAACATTTATTAAGATATTAGAAATAACTATGGTGTACAAAGAGAATGTGCGTTCGTATACACATGAATGCACTTTTAATTTACAAACACATCTGGGTTATATGTTTTTTTAAATAATTTAGAGTGACGAGACGAGCTGGATACGTGCCTGATGGTAAACAACATGCCAGCCACGATGCCAGCCAACAACAAAGTGACACACAGGTATTGGAACATGAAGAGTCCAAATCATTACCTAACACTGCACTGCGCTCGTCATATGTAACGAAGTTTAAAACCGAATGCCGTCAGATAATACCGGCGCGTGTAGTCATCACATATTTAATATTAAATTTAAAAGACTGGCTTGTTCAAACAAATGTTTTATTATATTGATGAGGTTTTCTGTAGCAAAAATGATACATTTTACTCGGGCTATATTTTTGTATCCCAATGTCATAGGATATATTATAATGTTGCCATCTAAAGTGATATATTATTTTATAGTATCAATTAACAATTTTTGACGTGTAAATTTGTGTATTTACAAATTAAGTTTACTTTCAATTTTGAACTTGGTATTTTTTTACAAGCAGATGCCGCATCTGTGTTGTTTCGTTGTTCGCTGGCAGCGCTAGGTGTTCTGTGATAGCATCGCCGGCGGAACCCGCGGTCATCTCCGATCCGCAGATTCCATTCACGCAGGATTTTAGCCATGTTTGATTTAACGCCAATTATGGGCTTCCTTGTTTAGGATAAGCATTTCGAAGGGATTTATTTTAAATAAACAATGAAGCAGTGCCTGTTTTACAGTAGACGCAGTCTAAGGGAGAATTACTGTAAAGAGAACGCTTCAGAGAGGATAAGACTTCAAAGGTACACCCAATTTTGAGTGAAATCTTCTCCGTAATATAACTTTACTGTATTTAAACACTAACAGCCCGCCATGCGCCATGACATCTTTCGTATCAAACAATTAGTTTTTACAGCTATATAATATGTCAGGTATAATGTAATGCATTCCAATGATGAAAGAAATCGGGCGAGTAATTCTGGAATATTCGCAAAAAACATCAAAACATTACTTTCTTCTTTGTAATAAAAGTTATTTTATCATTACTTTATATTTTTTACGAAACCTGTGAATATTGTATCAATAAACAGAATATTTCAAAATGTCTAAAGAACCTAACATCTAAAGACAAAAACGAAATGTTATAAAAAACACAGCGGCCCTAAAACACAACCTTGAGTTACGCCTCTTTCCCAATTCAATATAGCTTCAACAATAATCAATAAAGTGCAAAGGACTGCATGTAATCGATTGTCTTATCCGACGCCATGCATGAGGGCCTCGGTATTGTCAGGTTTTTTCCACATTTCCACAGTGAAGGGACGGTGTGAACTATGGCACTACAAGGTCAACACTATCAAAGGCTTGTCCTAAATCTGTTGAGATAATGCTGTCATAACAATAATGTGAGTTCTTAGCTTCGAATAAATCAAAATAATGGTTTGTCTAACGAATAGGATTCATATTTGCACAAATTATTGAAGCAAAAACTCATTTTATTGGCTAATTAGTTTCGTAATAAGTATACCAGTAAAATCATGTAAACTTAACTTGTCAAATCCTCTTATTTAGTATAAATATAAACACACAAAAGAGTGATGTCGTTGTCTGTCAAATTGAAAAACCTCCTCCTTATTTAAAGTAGGTTAAAATGCTAACGGGGTACAAATCTACGGCTTCACAATTGTGGAATCACACGTTTTCATATTACGTTTATTAGGTCACCACGGATTTTATGGCCGCCATTTATTCCATACTACTATAAATATTAAATAAATCATTATTAAGTGGTTTTATTAAAAAATTAACGACTTTGTCTAGACAATCTGCTATTGTTCTAGTTTTTGCAAATATATATATATCGCTCGCATGGCTCCCATGTCATTGGTTTCATTTCAATAATGGCCAAAGATAAAATCTGATAGATATAACGTTAACATTAACAATGCAAATGCGTTTGCTATTTTAATTAAATTAATATAGATTTGATTCACCACATCATAAATACGAACATAAATAGATCTTTAATTTCGTTTGAAGTCACAAACGTCAACATTTTTTTAATCGGACGGTCTTCAACAAATTCCATAAGATTTTGGCTCGCGTAGGCTTTCAGTAAATATTTGGACTAAGAGTTCAAAACTTAACGTTTTTAATTAAGATGAAATAATAAGTGAGTATATATGTGTATGGTGGTGTAGAAATAAAGTTACGTCAAACTAATTTACAATACAAAATGTAGTTATTATTTTCTTATGTTTTAAAAAGTTAAAGCTATTTTAATTTTATGTTCAGTTATTCATCTAATCTGCACTGGGCACACCTAAATGAGTTAGTAGATGAGTGGTTAAATTGCGAATTAAAACTTATTGTCATTATTATGTGGGCTATACCCGTAATACTAAGGAAACCTAAGTAAAATGATGTGTATTTCGACTTCTGACCTTACCTGTAACATATACAAAATATATTGAAATAACAGAACTTCTACGAGTCTAACAATGTTCGTACATCTCACACCGCCCCGTCGCCAAGGTCTGGCAGACAAAACACAATCGTGAGAACTGTGTGACATAACGTACTGTGATATAATTAGGTATTATAATGTAGCGCAAGCCGGGGGAGGTCATGAGTCAATGTCGCTTGGTGAGATTTTTGGCTGTGAGTCAACCTTGGTATTTCATAAATTACAAAAATGACAATAATATGGCTCAGTAATTGGCTCTATTTCGCTCGTACACAACTTATGAAATTATTCCTTTTCGGATGAGACAAAAAAAATATTAAAATATTTTTTTACTTTTATAGGTTTACACTTGACCGCTATTTCGTCCAATTTCAAGCGACAATGCGGTCTACGATGGAGCTTGTTTACAAAGAAGATACCAATTCACTCTCTATTGATGTTTGACAACTCCAGCTACTGTTTATTATTTTACATACATCGCCACTTCATCAAGTTTTAGGGTATTCTACACTACTTTTACCGATTAACGGTCTCCCGTAAAATATAATATCTACCCTTACGGTTGTGGAACATACGACAGGCATGACCTTAGATAAAGAATAAGTAAATAGATCAGATTTTTTCGCACGCTTTTTTGTACCAATCGTAAGCAGATGAGACGTACGTTAGGTATGGCAACAAAGAGATGTGCCGCGACAAAATTATGACTATTCCACAAGAGCGACAAGACAAGAGCCGTGCTTATGGTGTAAAGCGTTTGTTCTAAGTTTATACGTAGTATATGTAAACTATTTGGGCATGACTCATTGCCACTTCAGCTAATGCATTGAGCTAAGTAAGTGATAACTTTTACTAATAGTTGATAATTGATAATTACATAGTTGGATATACCAGTTCTATGAAGTGATAAATTTATTGCAGAAATTAACATCTTACTATACATATATTCTATTTTCTATTGAATAACTTTAATTTCCTGTTTTTCATTAGGTTCTCTAATACACATATAACATAATACAACTAAAAGCTAAAAGAGACACCTGTAGGTACTAAACACCAAAATAAATGTTACTACGTTCAAATTGTAAGAAATAGTCCCAGCATATTCACAAACCAAACATTACCGAAATAATGAACTGTTGTAAATCAACGGTTAAAATTCTCCCACATTTGGTTTACAATTAATGAAAGCTGTAACATAAACCAAAGCTACAATTATACGAAATTAATACGAAAACCAACACGTAGGCGTGATTGTTGGCGCGCGTTCCCGTGGTGTCTACACGAAACGAACATGGGGATCTGAGAGCTGTCATTTGCCAAGTGAAGAGCGAATACTTGAAATCAAAATGTGTGCCATTTATAGACGTAAAAAAGAGGATTGCAAAACAATAAATTGACTTTACATTTTAAACACACACGCAACACAATACATACACTCACTCTAACACACAATACAGCTACACACACAGGTCGCGCTATACACACACACAAACAGACCCTACCACTGCATTGTACATAATATCGGAAACCCTCACTCAAGCATCGCATTCTATATTTTTACAAAAGCCCAGACATAATTTTTACGAAAACAGAGTCGCATACCTACATGTTTTAGTTATTATAAGACCTAAATTTTTTTTTCTTATTTTCCACATTTCATGTCTTTTTTACGTCAACCTTAGAGCTAATAAAAGCTAATTCTTTTGGAAATAACAAATATTTTAATTTTTATCTATACTAATATTATAAAGAGGAAAGATTTGTATTTTTGTATTTTTGTATTTTTGTATGGCACGAATAAACTCAAAAACTACTGGACCGATTTCAAAAATTCTTTTGCCAATAGAAAGCTACATTATCACTGAGTAACATAGGCTATGTTTATCACGAAAAAAAATGAGATATCTACGTAAATTTTTACTAAAACCAACGCAAGGTATAAAAAAAACAGTCATAAAATGGCTTTCATCGCATACGCTGCGGAAAGTACTAATGATAGACCAAAACAATGTTCTGCAATATTATAGAGCGTATTAAAATCTACAAAAAACCTCGCGAGACCATATGTCTAACTTCAGTAATTACCTCGCAACAACTACTTTTTTACATTTTAAAAGTAAGTAAAAATGCCTATCAAATTCAGACCATGTTATCAACACATTTGTATTAATTCTTATCCAAATAAATTATTTCTTATTCAAGACTCTTTTAATACCTATTGATTACTTTTTGAATTATTGAAGTCGGACATTCCATTCAAAATATTTAACGAAATTAAAAATATCAATCCTATCAAAATGCGGCGCCGCGCGGCGCAACAGCGATAGAGGGACACCGAGGCACGGGGGAGAGGTGTTCGCAGCTATGAAATAGGTATGTACGAGTAGCCGCGCGCGCGTCTACTAATTCGCGTGGTCGCCTCGCTACGTAGGTAGTGGACGCAAATGATATTAAACATTTTTTCGTAACACTTTTTTATGTTCCTATCAAAATGTTCTTTTCAGAACTACTTTTGTATAAGTTTATTCTACCTTTACTGTTATTGTTCAAGTTTTCTCGCACTTTCTACACAGTATTACATTAAATTTATTCCATTTCGGTTTCCTCACGATGTTTTCTTTTACCGTTTTAAATTGGAGGCATTACGGACATGCCTTCGAAAAAATAGTGATGCGCGTGTAATTTGAGCTGGGGGATAGGATACGATATAGGTCATCCCCAAAGGTCCCCTTTATTCTATCTACTAAAGTAGAATAAAACGGAGCATTAAGGACTACGATGATGAGACGATCAGAAATCTAGCTGTGTCAATAGATTCAATAAGCAGCCCACTAAATATTCCTACTACTGGGACTCGGGGCCCTCTCTCGCAAGGAGAGAGTCAAGTCCATAATCCACCACACTGGCCCAGTGCGGGTTGGTGGATGACACATGACCTCAAAAGATTCTAAGTACATGGCGATTTCTTCACGATGTTTTTCTTCACCGTTTTAAGTTAGCGGTATTACGCATATTACTCCGAAAAGACAGTGGTGCCTGGTGCACGTGGGATTTAAAACCGGGGCTCCAGATCGGCCGCCGCCGTTCTCCCGACTAGACCAGCCGTAACTATTTAGTACGTATTTAGAACTAATAGACTTTAGTACCTACATAAAACATTGCACAACCATAAACTACGTCGTAGGTGGCATTAGCAGATTTTTAACACTAAATTACAACAATTAAATATTTACTGATTTAATTTTTATTTGATGCGTAAAAGTAAAAGGGGAATAACAACGACGCCAGACACGCCTAAAGTTTTAGGACTAATGATAATATACCATAACAACTAACGCATAACAGTTTTCGCATAATTTTTGCTACCGTATATAGCATAAACATAACTTAGCATAATGTTTAAAGGCACATATTGAGAGAAGCATAACAATACCTAAACATAACAATTGGTCCTATTATGGTCTATCACTGAGGTACGACTCCGGGTGAGCTCCTGGAGCCAGAAGCTCTATGTCCTTGAGTGTAACCTCTCGCTTCGGCGACGACCTCGCTTGGCTCGCTCCTCTCAGGACCTCCCTTGAGCTTCTGGCTCCCGCATTTTTTTTATAAAGTAAAATAAGCAAAAAAGCATGCGTTTTAACACCCGTGCGAAGCCGGGGCGGGCTGCTAGTTTCATTATAATATTATACGCGTATTTACTAAGACCGCAAAACGCAGTAATTGTCGTACGACATTGGACACAAACATTGCGTGAAACATACTCCTGGCATGTTCCACCAAATTGACCGGTTCAATTATGCGGTTCCGATACATACCACTAAATGTTGGTTTTAACCTTTTAATTTCTTCTCTATAGGAGTAATTTATTTGTTTTATCTGTGTTCTAGTTTGAACGGCGATGTTTCTTGATGAATCTTCTTATGTGTTCGGGAGACAACTGTAGTTCAGTGCCATGCAGTTTCTCGTATTTTGAACTTTAATATTTAAAATCTATAAATATTACATACGCTGTCTGGCTCCCATATTACAATCTTAGCTTAGTTTAGGACTAGTTAGTGTTATGTGATGAATATCCCGAATAACCGGATTGAGAATTTTCTCCATTTTTGAATTCTATTAAAAATTGATCTTTATATCAACGATTCGCCCACGTAGTTTGTCCTCTTTCGAAATGAATAAATGTTATTTTTGAAACCCGGTGCATATGTTTTAACTGTTTAGCCTCGTGGCTTAGTAGGCAGTTAGTTTTCCTGCGAAGCCAAGGGCCGGTTCCACCCATTGCAAATATGTGTGTGATGTATACAAATATTTTATCTTTGTCTGGGTGTTTCTATCTATCTTAATATATATATAAATATCGTGTCACAATGTTTGTCCTCAATGGACTCCTAAACCACTTAACCGATTATAATAAAATTCGCACACCATGTGCAGTTTGATCCGACTTGAGAGATAGGATAGTTTTTATTTAGATTAATGGGCTTTATGTGACGATATCCGAGCGAAACCGGAACGGGCCGCTAGTAATAGATATATGTTTAAAAACTATGTAAGTATCATATCAGCTATCTGGCTGTACAAGTATGAGTAAAGTGGCGACCAATATGTATTATTTAACTTTTATAGGTATGTTTCAAACCAGTACCAATTTTACAAAATTTAGTTCTTAAATAATATCACGTAGCTCCGTTATCACCGTCCATACTGTTACGGTACATTAGGCGAGGCACTTCGCGCCGATACCTTTAGTGGCGCCCCCCGCTGAGGTGATTTTTCACACTAATTATTGCTTGTTTTTATAATCAAGGGTGAGATTTACGAGAGACGTTCTTCATTAGAGCCCGTCGAAGCGCCAAGATTGGACATTATTGGATGTTGTACAAACATCTATCGAAGGGTTGGTATATGAGTAAATAGAGGCATCCAGTTATACATGCATTATATCTGGGTGACGAGCGCAGTGCAGTGTTAGGTAATAATTTGGCTTCTTCATGTTCTAATAGCTGCGTGTCGCTGTGCTGTTACGGGAAGGCGTGTTGGTTATCATCAGACACATGTACTGGTGGTCACGTCAGTCAATCCATTAAAAAAAAATTGGCAGTCATAGGAACTGCCTATAGAAGTGAAAACTTATACTTAACTCAGAATTTGATAGCTTATTTTGAAAACTACGCGGGTAAAACCGGAGAGGGTGGCCATTCTGGCCATGACTATCTAGAAATGCGTCAGCCTCTAGAGTTTCTAGATGACCATAGGGAAATGTTGACGCATTTCTAGATGACCAATGGCCATGGTCTCGAGTTTACCCGAATATTTCTTATCATTCCCGAGCGTGAAGCTAGAATTCAATTCACAACCCACGAAAAATCTGTCTGTGATGCGCCACAAGAAGATTTCACTTCAATAATTTATTCCTGGGACTCGGGTTTTCTCTCGCAACGGACATCATTGGTCACAATTTGTTCAATGTTGTAGGATAAAATTGCATTTTTTTAGTTCTTCAAAAAGCAACTAGATGGCGTTGATCAGCGTTAAAACGCGCAACCGTTTGCATGCCAACATTTATGTACCTAAACTTAAATCTACAAATAAATGTCTATGCTCTCCGGTAAATGTAGTATCATTTGCCTGGCTCAGGGTTCCTTACTAAACATTAAGGTCCTTCGAGCCGGATGGTTTTTTGGTTGAGTTATCAACGAACCCCTAAAGCATCCAGCAAGGCGTTAGTAACCGAGTGTGCTCATCAATGGGAAGCTGTACACTGTGTAATAAAGAGCAAGGAAATCGATCTTCGACCAGCAGAGGGCGCCACACGTCAAGTGAGATAGTGTTCTAGTGGTTTATATATATGTGCAAGGACCAAACTGTGAGTACATTTGTTGTGTTTATTAACTTAGAAGAAAATCAAAGTAGTGCATAAAAGGAACTTGTAGAATTTCGAAGTGGTAATTTGGACTTAGAATAATTTCGAAAAAAGTGGAACTACGGGGAACCTATGCCCGATTTTGACCCCATCTTTCAATCGTTCAAACACTTAGAAAAATTTCGAGTCTCATCTTCGACTTAGAAAATTTTTATCCGTTTTGCACAACTTGATTACATAATTGATACAAAGTTGTACCTAAAATGGCTGACGAAGACATTGATTTTGATGGAGAAGTCCGAATAATGAATGACTTGAAAAAACAAATATCAAAAGGGCATGCCAACTTTAAGAAATCTCCAAGAGATAGAATCACAGAAGCATATATCACTACTAGACTAGAAGGCTTAGAAGAAATAATAAGCAAATTAAGCAAGAAGCACGAGTCGGTACTTGCTAGTTTTGACATGGACGAGCTAAAGAGACTGGGATATTTAAAAGACGATCTATTTCAGGAAAGTTACGAGTGTTATTTAGACTACAAAACTGAGTTAAAGAATGCGCTAAATAAATTAAACATTGCTCATGGTCCGGTTGGGAATGCTTGTGTAGCCAGTGATAAGGATTCGCTCGTTAGTCTTCCTAGAATCATATTGCCAACATTTAGCGGAAAGTATTCAGAGTGGTCGTCCTTTCGAGATCTCTTCTTGTCGTTGGTGCACAACAATCCCAAATTGGACGATGTTCAACGATTACATTATTTAAAAACACAAGTATCGTCTGAAGCGGAACAGTTAATACGATATATTCCCATTACTCAGGCTAACTACAAGAAGTGTTGGGACATATTACAAAGCCGGTACAATAATAAAAGGCTTATGTTTAACAGTATTTTAAAGCGCTTATTCAGCCAAAAAAATGTAATTCAGGAATCTTCCACTGCTCTCAAAGAATTGTTAGACACCACTTCTGATTGTTTACATGAATTGTCAAATTTAGGTGTAAACACTCAGAACTGGGATATTATTGTAATATATATAACATGTTTGAAGTTGGACGTGGAATCTCGCAAGCAATGGGAATTGCAGGTTAGCACATCAGGCGACGATTTACCGTCTTTCACACAGTTTAAAGAGTATCTGAAGCCCGTTTTCGCGCTTTAGAAATGATCGAACCCAACACCTCCAAAACTAATAAACCGACTCCTAAGAACGCAAATAATCCTAAAGTCTTGCACACCACTGCTTCTAACGTCGCCAAACCAAATGCGTGTAAGCTTTGTTCAGAAGATCACAAACTTCACAAATGCAAGCAATTTGGCCAAGCCGATGTTGACAAACGTCGGGAGTTGGCAACTTCTTTAGGTGTTTGTTTCAATTGTTTAGGAATAATCACAATAGCTTTAAGTGCCGATCATCAACCAAATGCCTTATTTGTCACCGCAAGCATCATACCTTGCTGCATCCAAAGGGCCCAGAAAGTAATCATGCAGGAACTTCTGGGAGCATTGAACCTGAAAAGCCAGGACCGGAGTCGCCTACAAAGGCGAAGGAGACCATACCGAACATAAGCTCTCATTTCTTGACAGGGAATGTTCAATGTCAAACATTATTAGCTACAGCTTTAGTTAAAGCTGAGTCAAGAAATGGACACCAGCAGGTATTAAGAGCCTTGATCGATCAGGGATCACAAGCCTCTTTTATATCTGAATCAGCAGTACAATACTTGCAACTAACTAAAATACCAGCAAAGAGTACAATATCTGGATTAGGAGGGGGCAAAAGTGAAGTATCATCAAAGCATGTGGTAAGAGTAACAATACAGTCACTTTATGCGCCTGAGTTTCAAGTGGAAGTACAAGCACACGTGATAGGCAGAGTCACATCGATTTTGCCAGAACGATCATTTTCAGTAAATGAGTGGTCAGATCTTCATCAACTTGCATTGGCTGACCCTCGTTACAACCAACCTAATAAAATAGATGTTTTATTAGGTGCCGAGGTTTATTGTAAAATTATCAAAGAGGGGCTTATCAGAAATCCCACTAACACTGCCATTGCTCAAGATACTTACTTGGGCTGGATCATATCCGGTACAGTGGGCGGTACTCATTACAAGACTCATCATAATAATGTGGTGCTTAATGTAGTAGTTCATACAGAAGATGTTGATGATATCTTGAAACGTTTCTGGGAACTAGAATCTGAACCAGTATCACCAAAGCTGAAATTGATGACAGCTGAGGAGCTAGCATGTGAACAACATTTTCAAGCTACTACACGCAGAGATGAGTCGGGTCGTTATATAGTAGAGTTGCCGTTTCGTCGTACCGATCCACCTGTTAAGTATGGGAATTCTAGACATATTGCTGTAAAAAGACTTTTGAGTTTAGAACAAAGACTAAATAAAAACGTCGAATCAAAAGAGCAATATTCTGATGTTTTGAACGAATACATTACCCTTGGGCACATGGAAAGGATCTCGGAGGAATCTGAAAAACTAAATAATGATAAAGTATGTCTGCCTCACCACGCTGTCATTAGGATGGATAAAACCACAACTAAAACAAGAGTCGTCTTTAATGCTTCGTCAAAGGACAGTAACGGAGTATCTTTGAACGATACTCTTATGGTTGGGCCAACGCTACAACCTGAGCTACGACACCTTGTTTTAAGATGGCAGAGTTATCCCATCTGTTTGACCGCCGATATTATAAAAATGTATCGGCAAGTGAGAGTGGCAGACAAACACACAGATTTTCAACGAATCGTATGGAGAACGGATCCGTCTTCTCAAATAGAAGATTATCGTTTGCTAACAGTGACTTTTGGTACTGCTAGCGCTCCATATTTGGCAGTCAAAGCGTTACAGCAAATAGCTGTAGACGAAGGTAACTTGTATCCGTTGGCTGCCGAAAGGGTAAAATCTGATTTTTACATGGACGATTTGATGTCTGGCTGCCACACTGAAACCGAAGCAAAAGAAATATATTATCAAATGAACGAACTACTCCGAAAGGGTGGTTTCATCTTACAAAAATGGGCCAGTAATAGAGTAGAGTTATTGGAAGACCTACAAGGGAGTACCGGGAAGAATTTGGAAATAAAGGTGGATGATGTAACCAAAGTCCTTGGACTTATCTGGAACCGCCGTACCGATGACTTCAATTACTCCGTGAAGCTAGCGCCCGATGAACCTGAAACAAAAAGACAAATTATTAGTGAAATTTCGCGTCTGTATGACCCGTTGGGGTGGATAGCACCTTGTATAATTACCGCAAAGGTGTTCATCCAAAAGCTGTGGATATCTGGACTGAACTGGGATGATGTGTTGCCGACGAATCTCCTGCAAGAATGGAAACGATATAGAAATGAACTATCAGAACTTACCAATTTCCATATTCCGCGTTGGCTTAACTGTGGCAAGGGTGACATACTTGTTGAACTTCATGGCTTCAGTGATGCCTCGAACGTGGCATATGCGGCAGTGGTGTATGCCCGCGTAATAAATGCTGAAGGAAAAATATTTACACAATTAGTAACAGCGAAAACTAAAGTAGCTCCTATCAAACAAATTTCAATACCCAGGTTGGAGCTTTGCGGGGCAGTTCTTGTCACTAAACTTCTGTCGGAAGTTGCTGATGTTTTGAAAATTGAACAGAAGAACTTACATGCCTGGACGGACTCCACAGTTGTTCTAGCTTGGTTGTGTGCGCACCCTCAACGCTGGAAAACGTTTGTAGCAAATCGCACATCAGAGATCTTGGATAAATTAGATGCTCAGCAATGGTCTTATGTACAGTCCAAAGAGAACCCTGCAGACTGTGCATCCCGTGGCTTATCGGCAGCTGCCTTAGTTAAGAATCAGCTGTGGATGGTAGGACCAGAATGGTTGCGCCATGAGACCATATCTTATTCTAAACCGAGTTCTATATGCACAAAAATCGATCTAGAGAAAAGGATGATAAAAACGCACACAACCACGACGGCACTTTCGGATTCTGAATTTTGGTCTAGGTTTTCATCATTGCGACGTCTTCTTCGAGTGGTAGCTTACTGCAGAAGGTTCCTGAAAATAAAAGACCAAAAACCAGCAAAATTTGAACCGTACCTTTCGCCGTCAGAAATTCAAGCTGCTCTCATGGGTGTAGTAAGCCAGTGTCAGACCGAGTTTTGCAAAGAAATAAAACTTCTAACTGATAACCAAGATCTACCTAAGAAAAGTCGGCTAATTACATTAAGTCCATTTGTGGACAAGGACGGAATTCTACGAGTAGGCGGTAGAGTTACCAACTCAGCTCTACCTGAAAGGAGTAAACATCCGATCCTTATACCAGAGAACTGTCACCTAGCCAAATTAATAGTAGCAGACGCTCACGAAAGGACAATGCACGGGGGACAGCAACTGATGCTGAACTTTATTCGCTCTAAGTTTTGGATTTTGAGGGTTAAAAACTTAATTAAAGCCCATATACGAGATTGTGTTCCATGCGTACGTCAGTCAGCCACTGTAAAGACTCAACTGATGGGTCAATTACCGGGTTGTCGCGTCACGGTTAATAAGCCTTTTTTGAACACAGGTGTTGATTACGCGGGACCAATACAGATGAGAGTATCTAAAGGACGTGGCCAACGCTCGTTCAAGGGATACATCTGTCTCTTTGTGTGTATGGCCACTAGGGCCATACATATTGAAGCGGTATCCGATTTGACCTCCCAAGGTTTTTTAGCCGCTTTTAAACGGTTCGTAGCAAGGCGTGGACGTTGCACCACTCTTTGGAGTGACAACGGTAAGAATTTTATCGGTGCGTCCAAAGAATTAGCTAAATTGTTTAGGGCAGAGAGTACTTCAATGAAAAGTGAAGTAACTGCTTCTTTGGCTAACAATGGAACAAGTTGGCGCTTTATTCCTCCTCATGCTCCAAATTTTGGTGGAATCTGGGAAGCAGGGATCAAAAGTGCCAAACATCACCTAAAAAGAGTAATAGGGGAATCGACTTTAACTTATGAGGAAATGGCAACGGTGCTAAGTCAAATTGAGGCTTACCTCAACTCACGTCCACTAAGTCAGGCCAGTACAGATCCCAACGATCCTGAACCATTGACACCGGGACATTTTCTCATCGGAGAACCCCTCGTAACAGCTCCTGATGAAAATTGGGAGTTTGATAAGGTTAGTTGTTTGCGCCGCTGGCAGTTGATCCAACGAATGGTACAGAGTTTTTGGAGGAGGTGGTCACAGGAATATCTAGCCCAATTTTTCCAGCGTTATAAATGGAACTCCAGAACTCCAGAACCCCGGATAGGAGATGTAGTTTTGGTCCGCGAGGACAATTTACCTCCTGCCAAGTGGCTATTTGGCCTAGTAGAGGCCATTCACCCGGGAAAAGATGGGATTACGCGAGTTGTGTCTCTAAGGTGCAAAGGGTCCCAGATGAAACGTCCAACTGCAAAACTCTGTGTCTTGCCCAAGTAGTTTTGTTTTGTGTGTTTCTTTCTTTATTTGTTAATGTAACTACATTTTAATTAAGATTTGTTAAGCTAAACTTTATAAATACAGTCCATTGTTCTTTTAAAAATCAAATGAATATGTCGAAGTATAGATTTGTGTAGCTCTGTTCTGAAGGACTATAGTCCTTAGTGGGCGGAATGTTCAATGTTGTAGGATAAAATTGCATTTTTTTAGTTCTTCAAAAAGCAACTAGATGGCGTTGATCAGCGTTAAAACGCGCAACCGTTTGCATGCCAACATTTATGTACCTAAACTTAAATCTACAAATAAATGTCTATGCTCTCCGGTAAATGTAGTATCATTTGCCTGGCTCAGGGTTCCTTACTAAACACAATTGGACCACGCTGGCCAAGTGCGACTTGGCAATTTTTTGTGCAATGCCGAACCAATATATTTATCTAATTTAAAGGAGAACTCTGATCTCAGCAACGTGACATCGTTTCAAGGACTGCGTTTCATTGCATTGCTGTTCTTACAAGAATTCTATTTGTCGCAGTCATCGCCAAGTTGAAGTAGTTACTGTCTTCTTAAAAATATTGTTGATTATATAGTCATATGTATCTTTTTTTGGTTCTATATATATAATTTATCGGGAATGTTTGGATGCTTGTTGCTCAATCACATGGGTCGGGTTGGAATTTACAACAAAGTTAGAATAAACTACGCGGGTAAATATCTGCTGTTCGCTTATTACTGAATAAAAACTACAAAGTTATCTAAATGAAAATAAAACTAAATCTATATTAATAGGTACTAGTGGTCCGTCCCGGCTTCGCCCCTGGTATGTTATGGCAAACAAACAATAATAATATTATAAAGCTTGTTACGCCACCCTAACGTATAGGAATAGCTACGTCGGCATCAACCTCAATTCCGAGCAACAGCAGGAATCGCGGCGTCAGCGCAACGTGCCGTGGGAACGTGACCACGCCGCGACACCCGAAGCTGCCTGCGCGGCCGGCCCGCCGCGAAGCGCATTCTTAGATCAAACTTCGATCGAATCAATTCATTTTTAGTTTTAATTATAATTGTAGTTTCATTTTTATTAAATTAGTTTAAAAGTAAATTGTTTTTTTTGCGACCTTCGGCTGCAATAAACATAATTGGCGCAGTCGGTAGGATTGTAAAGTAAAGTCACTAAAATCGCGGCTTTTTACAATAAAAGAACCTACGGTTGTAGTCGAAGGGAATCCAGACATTGATTCGGCAAAAAGGAGACCATGTTGTAAGTGCTTTGAATTTTTCTCAGTCCTTATTCCTTTAGCCTTATTCCATCCTAATTTTATTGAACCCATATTTTATTTTATTTTCTTTCATTTAAATTTTTTGTGTGTAATTTCTTTTTATACTGTGTCATTTATTTCTGTGTAATTTTTGTGTGTGCTATATGTGTACTGTGTGATTTTTCCAGGCTCATATATTGTGTTAGATTAATTTAAATTTTTCCAAAATTTTCCATCCGAGGAAAATTAAGGACATTAGAGTAGGTAGAAGTAGGTCGTATAATAGGTTTAATTTAGTTGACGCGAGTAGAAATCTAGAAGAAATGGAGCAGCCCCAAGCTCAACCTCAGCCTCAGGCCCTAGCTCCATCCGTGCATGACAATATAGATGTCATTTACAAGTCACTTAGACTGTTACCCGAGTTCGACGGGAACCCGCATATCCTTACGCGGTTCATTAATTTGTGTGATCAAATAGCTCACGTGAATCCGCAGCCTGGGCACGAACTATCCAACTTAGCCCTCACTAACGGAATACTAAATAAAATCACGGGACCCGCGTCTAGATTGATAAACGCCAATGGCATACCGGAAACCTGGCAGGGTATTCGGAGTGCCCTTATTAACAATTTCGCAGACCATCGCGATGAAACTGCTCTGTATAGTGACCTTTCCCTACAGACCCAAGGGTCTAGTACACCTCAGGAATTTTACGAGCGCTGTCAAAATCTTTTTAGCACAGTTATGACGTATGTGACTCTACACGAGCATATTCCATCTACTATTGAGGCTAAACGTACACTGTACCAAAAACTAACCCTTCAGGCATATTTAAGAGGTCTAAAAGATCCCCTAGGATGCAGGATACGCTGTATGCGACCTGAATCTATGGAGAAGGCGTTGGAATTTGTCCAAGAGGAGTTAAATACGCTGTATTTGCAACAGCGCAATGATGGTAGTGGTCCTAAAAGGAATACCATCAACCGTCACAATTTGCACAAAATTTACCCTTAAACACTTTTGTTCCAAAGCCCATGACATTCGGTATGCCTGTTAGACAGCCGAATTTTAACATACCCGGTCCATCGCGGCAAATGCCAATGCTGGCTCAACCTCCTCAAGGTTGGAGACCTAGCTACCCAAACCAAGTGCAACAGCCTCGAGGCCTAACCAGGACACAGCAGATGATGCGTGCTCCACCACCAAATTACAATAACCAACAAAATAACTTTTCTATGAATAATAGGTCTCAACAGCAATATAGATTCGGCAACCAAACTCGTCCGATGAGCGGGGTCAGTCATTTTGTTCCTAGAGCTTTACCACCCACTATGCAGGGACACGATTGGCGGAAATTCGGGAATCCGCCCCGACTAATTACTTTAAAACTCGCGAAATGAACCATAACGAGTGCGACTTTAACTACCCTGACCACGACACATATTGTACCGATTATGAAGAACAGTACTATTACCCTACTATGACTATACCGACTATGGGTATTACCCAGAGCCTCAGCCCTATGCTGAATCGGTAATTTTAGAGGAAGTAGAACAATCCCCTCCTGTAAATGATACAAATTTTCAACAGGAGTCGAAGTGCGAAAAGCCAAAATAGAATTGAACTTTCACATCCAAATACAGCTGGGTTACATTCAAATATCTAACCCACCATTAAAACTTTTAATTGATACGGGCGCTAATCAGTCTTTTATAAGCCCAGACGCTGTCGAAAAATATTTCAATGATGTCCCTCTGAACTACGACCCTTTTGAGGTGACAAATGTACACGCCACGAGTAAGAACGATTACTCGATCACATTACCTTGTTTCTCGGAATTCTGTGAGCAAGATGACATTACGTTATTCGTGTACAAGTTCCACAATTACTTTGATGGACTAATTGGCTTTGATTTACTTGACGTGTGGGGTTCTAAAATAGACCTTAGTAGTAAAGTTCTGGTTACTCGTAATGCTGAGATACCTATTCGGATGTATGACTCTCGTAACGCTAATCTTTATGAGGAAATTATTCCAGCCAACTCTTCCAAATTAATTAGGCTACCAGTAAATTCACTAGACGGAGACGTGGTAGTTGAAACTCAGACTATTTGTAATTGCCTCATTTCCGATTGCTTAACCACAGTTGGAAATAACCGCGGTTGGGTAGAAGTTACTAACCCCACATCTAACGACATTATTTTTGCTATGGATAGACCGGTAGAAGCCGAGGTATTTAACATCGAAAGTGAACGTACTGGAATTTTACCGAATCGCGTTAGTGAAGTTGTTTCCCGCCTCCGCACTAAACATCTAAATGTGGAAGAACGCGTTAACTTAGAACGCTTATGCGCGGCCTATGCTGATGTGTTTTATCTTGAGGAGAATCTTTAACATTCACCAACAAAATAAAACATAAAATAAGAACCACCGATGAAATCCCAGTACATACAAAACTTATAGATACCCCTATGTCCACCGACAAGAAGTTAGAGACCAAATTAATAAAATGTTGGAACAAAATATTATAAGACCTTCCGACTCTGCATGGAGCTCTCCAATTTGGATTGTACCCAAAAGGCCGACGCTTCAGGCAAGGTTAAATGGCGTCTTGTTGTGGACTTTAGAAAAGTTAATGAGAAAACGGTTGATGACAAGTACCCAATTCCCAACATAACTGACGTACTTGACAAACTTGGCAAATGTCAGTATTTCACCACGCTTGATTTAGCAAGTGGGTTCTACCAGGTGGAAATGGATTTAGAAGACATACATAAAACTGCATTTAACGTAGAGAACGGGCACTATGAATTCTTAAGAATGCCCATGGGGTTAAAGAACTCTCCATCCACATTCCAACGGGTGATGGACAATGTTCTCAAAGACCTGCAGAATGAGGTATGCCTTGTCTATCTCGATGACATCATTGTATTTAGCACGTCACCCAGGAACACATCCTAAATCTGGAGAAAGTGTTCAAAAACTGCGAGAATCTAACTTCAAAATTCAAATGGACAAATCCGAATTTTTGAAGCTAGAGACTGAGTTTTTAGGCCATGTCATTTCAAACGAGGGTGTCAAACCTAACCCTAATAAAATACAGGCAATACAAAGGTATCCCCTGCCAAAACAACCACTGAAATCAAACGTTTTCTCGGACTACTTGGCTATTATCGAAAATTCATCCCAGATTTTGCACGTGTGACTAAACCTCTAACCCAATGTCTCAAAAGGGAAGTAAAATTTCGTTAGACCAGAAATATGTAGAGTGCTTTGAGAAATGCAAATTACTTTTGACGAATGACCCCATACTACAATACCCTGATTTCACTAAGGACTTTGTACTAACCACGGATGCATCGAACTTCGCCGTAGGCGCTGTTTTATCACAAGGAACGATAGGCAGCGATAAACCCATAGCTTACGCATCAAGAACTTTGAACTCTAGTGAAATAAATTACAGTACAATAGAAAAGGAGCTTTTAGCTATCGTATGGGCAACTAAATATTTCCGCCCTTATCTGTTTGGAAGACAGTTTAAAATTGTTACAGACCATAAACCATTGCAATGGGTTATGAACCTAAAAGAGCCAGGGTCTCGCTTAACACGCTGGAGACTTAAGCTAAGTGAATATAATTTCACCACAGTATACAAGCAAGGCAAGGCTAATACAAATGCCGATGCTTTGTCGAGAGTAGAAATTAACATCAACGAAGATGTCAGCTCTATTATTGCAAACCCTTCTGAACAACCCTTATCTAGATCAGGATCTACCACTATAACAGCTCACAGTTCTGACGAAGTCCCTCCGTCAAATAGATCAGTGTCTGGTTCATCTACCGAAACCATTCACTCTAGCGCTGAAAACCCTATTTTGGTAGTCCCTATCTCAGACGACCCCTTGAATAGGTTTACTAGGCAACTAATTCTAAATGTCGTAGGTGACATAAAAGGCAGACCAATCGTCTCAAAACCATTTGCAACTCACACACGCACATCCTTTCAAATATCTGAGTCTAACCTTGAGGAGGATGTAATTAATGCTATCAAAGAGTACGTCCACCCTAAAGTCAAAACTGGGTTGCTAATAAATCCGCCTTTAGCGTTATACAAAATTATACCTGTTATCCAAAGCGCATTCAAAAGCTCATCCATGAGCCTGACACTCACTAAAGGGAACTAGAAAATGTTAAGGAGTACCTCCGTCAACAGGAAATTATTAACAAGTACCACGATGGTAAGACCAACCACCGCGGTATAAACGAATGCTACTTAGCCCTTTCACATAAGTACTTTTGGCCAAATATGAGAGAAAATATTACTAAATTTATAAATGAGTGTACAGTGTGCGGTCGAGCCAAATACGACCGTAACCCTATAAAACAACAATTTAAAATAGTGCCACCAGCTACTAAGCCCTTTGAACTAGTTCACTTAGACCTTTTGACAATAGAGAGTGAAAGTTCCTTACAATTGTTGACGCATTTTCTAAATACGCCCAAGCCTATTACCTAAGAGACGGGACCGCAGTTAGCGTAGTACAAGCCCTTCTTAGCTTTAGCACACATCACTCACTACCATTGACTATAGTCACAGACAATGGTACCGAGTTCACCAACCAACTAATGGCAGAGTTTTTGCGTATCCATAAAATTCACCACCACAGGGTTGCTCCGCATGCACCAAACGAAAACGGTATAGTGGAGAGATTCCATTCAACGATATTGGAACACCTTCGCATACTTAAAATCAACCATAAATCTGAATCTGTTATAAATCTAATGCCCTATGCCTTACTTGCATATAACAGTAGTATACATAGCCTCACTAAATGTAAACCAATTGAGGTCATAACTGGACATTTTGACCCTAGAGACCCGTTTGACATTGACATATCCTCGCAACTATTACAGCAATACATTACAAGCCACAAAGACAAAATGACCATAGCGTATAAAGAAATTCACGAACTCTCTAACGCCTCGCGTCAAGACTTGACTGAGAACCGAAACAAAAACCGGGAACCAGAAACTGACTATTCCCCAGAGCAACAGATTTTTGTTAAAAATCCAGTCGCATCACGACAAAAGTTAGCTCCTAGATATACTCATGACGTAGTAATGGCTAACCTCCTATTCACATCTACACAAAGAAGAAGAGAGGTCCTATAGCCAAAAATAGGTTAAAAGAGTCCCTAAATCTAACCAATTGTTCCAGACTGATCCTGATTCTCCATCTGATCCTGCAACCAGCTCTAACGCAGGACATAAAACTTGAAAGCCTCAATGATGGCCCCGGTATCTTACCCTTCAAGTTAGGTCCTGCTAGGATCATAACCCACTACCATTCCTTTCTACAACATATAAATCTAGAGGATTTGAGAGACCGAATTAGTTCCGTTAAAGAACAACTAGACTCTATTAGCCCTGACTTTAATAATAAAACTAGGTCTCTGTACGAGCCTCATATTACATACCTTAAAAACCTACTTAACAGTGTGTTAGAACAACTAGAGACATTTGAGTCAAAACGTGTAAAAGAGGTCTGATAGATGGTCTCGGTTCGGTAATAAAAAGTGTTACAGGAATCTTGACTACACAGATGCAGAGCATTATAATCAGGCTCTAAAATCCTTCAGGAAAATCAAAATCATTTGGCAAATGAATTCAACAACCATATAAGTATTTCTAAAAACTGGACTTTGCAATATTCAAAAATTATTAACAGTATAATCGACAACCAAAACAAAATGGTTGGCCTAATTAGCAAAATTCGCAATAGTGAAGCAACAAATGAAGACGATCTAGTTAAAAACGCACACTTTGCTCAAATTTTAATGATATTGAGTGACAATGTTGAAGCAATTTCGTTTGAAATAATTAAATTACAAAATATTCTAGCGTTCATCAGGACTTCCACTTTACATCATTCGGTTTTAGATTTATATGCACTACGAGCTGTAATTAGCAAGTTGAGCATATTATATGGCAGAGATAAGGTGTTAGAGTTAGATAATAGAGAGTTTTTCGATATAGTTAAAATAGGTTCATATTATGTAGGTAATACTATAGTTATAGTTTTTAAATTTCCTATCGTCATGTCATCCATTTATGATCTTTATAAACTATCTATAGTCCCCAATATGTATAATCAAATATTATTTCCCCCATATCCCTTCCTGGCTATCCATGAGAAACAATTCAGGTACATAGAGGCAGAATGCCCGAAGACCAGCAAGTGGTACTTATGCGACGCGAACAAGAACCCGCAAAGCCGAACATCTGGAGACTGCATACACCACCTCATCGAGACGCAGCAGCGGAGTCCCCTCTGCAACCCAGTCACCGTGGCCTTCGAGTATCCCGCATATGAAGAGTTAGACGAAAAGCATTACACTATCAGCTTTCCCCATCCAACTAAGATTCATCTCTCATGCGACCGACATGTATACGAGACTGTACAAGGTAGCTACCTAGCCATTATTCCGCAGCAGTGCTACCTAGAGACGCCTCAGTTTACGATCTCCAACAGTAAGGATCGTCTGAAAGGACAAGCACTAAAGCTAATGGACCTGCCGAATAACACCATCATCACTTCAGTGGCCGCACCTGAAATCACTTTGAACTCCATCAGCCTGAAAAGCCTTCATGAACTGAACACAAGAATCTCCAAGCAGTCGCCAGTGAAACTAATTGAAGATGTCGATTATGGCTTCTATCATACCACTATCCCACTTTATGTGGTATTGATAGGTGTAATATTAATAATATGTGGCCTTTACTATCGCAGATACCGCCAAAGGAAATTAGATAATTCGCCGAGCCAGTCCAGTTACCAAGGACAACTCCAGCTACAAGATGTCTACGCCACACCGACTACAACGATGGTTGAGCCAACCCCGAATCAACCCTCAGCTCCGTTTACAACAAAGGTCTTCAACAGTCGCTGTTCTACGGGGGGAGGTGTTACGCCACCCTAACGTATAGGAATAGCTACGTCGGCATCAACCTCAATTCCGAGCAACAGCAGGAATCGCGGCGTCAGCGCAACGTGCCGTGGGAACGTGACCACGCCGCGACACCCGAAGCTGCCTGCGCGGCCGGCCCGCCGCGAAGCGCATTCTTAGATCAAACTTCGATCGAATCAATTCATTTTTAGTTTTAATTATAATTGTAGTTTCATTTTTATTAAATTAGTTTAAAAGTAAATTGTTTTTTTTTGCGACCTTCGGCTGCAATAAACATAATTAGCTGAAGAGCTTATTTGTATAACTGTATTATTAGCTGTAGAATTAGTTTCCATACTAATATTATAAAGCTGAAGAGTTTGTTTACTTGAACGTCCTAATCTCGGGCACTGTTTAAAATACCTTAACTTGCTAACCATTTCCATCCTAAGGTTGCCTGGAAGAGATCGCTTTTAGCGATAAGGCCACCGATTGTAACACTGGTTTTTATTATTCTTCTGTCCTGTTTAAGTGGTTTTGGTTTTTGGTGTGTACAATAAAGATAATCTATCTATCTGTTGGACCGATTAAAAAAATATTTCTACCGTTGATATGTATTTAACTCCTAATAAGGAGTTTTCCCGCAAAAAGACTTGTCAAAGATAGTTCTAAATATTGCCAAGTGTGGCACCACTGTTTGTTTTCGTGAAATTTATCTAACAAAATAAAACAGTGGCACCACCTACGGAAAATTGACGATTGATCATTGAAAATTGACCACTGACGTGAAATTGGGAACTGTCTTTGATTTCTGCCTCTTGAAAACGCCCTATTTCTATAGACTATAAACTATATTGTACATGTACTACGGGCGAAGCCGGGGCGGACCGCTAGTACTAAATAAAGTGATCCAAGTTAAATTAATTAATCAAACCAAATATCAGCCCGAGTTGTCCCGATCCTACCTTTTTCATGTTCTCTCGGGATATTTCATAAGCAGTGTGTTGCCATGCTCTGTTGTAACTTGATAGCTGTTTTATCGTATGCTAATAAGCTGGTTTAATACGGATAGTTTATGGTCGGGATCGACTGTGAGGGCTAGTGTTGCCAGGTTATGGTAGATTTCTTTAAATATTCCATCATACGAGTATAGTAAGAATAGTGTGGTGTATATTTAGACCTTAAATATTTATATTTTCGTGTGTATTTTTATTGTAAACAAAGTTTTTTTTAAACTTTATAAAAGTTATACTTTATATAAGGTTTACACTAGACCGCCATCTCACCTGATGTTAAGCGACGATGGTTTCATGGTCGATGTATCATCAACCATGAAACCATTGTCTCTTTTTCGAACTACGAGCATTCCGATAGAAAAAAAGGCAAAGTGGTATCAGATCTTGCAAATCAGTGGCACACTCTCCAAAGTGTACCCGATAAAAAACCAATAGGCTGGCAATTTTTCGGCGATGATCAAGACTTTGTAGTCTTTTTCGCACAAGAGTGTCGTTGCCTATGAGCCTTTTGGCACGTCTCTCGATCGATTCCAGAGCCTCCAGCTGATACTTAGCCGATCCATCCCAAAGGTGCGAACTGTAACAGTACTCCATACAAGAGCGAATCTGTGCTTGATACAATGTGAGCAACTGTTCAGACCTGAAATACCTTCGCACCTTTGAGAAGATACCTAGTTTTTGTTTAAAAAATACACAGTTGTATACAATGGGTGTGTGTTTTTTTGTGTGTGTATATAATCCTAATTAGTTTTTAAAGGCGCAGAAAAACATTGTGAGGAAATCAACGTATTATTTGGTTTATCAAATTATCACAAATTGATAAAGATATAGAGCATCAAACCGGATTCCGGAGTGGTGGATTGTGACATCGTAAAAATCGTACCATAAATATGACGTCACACGAAACTTTTAATCACTGTATCTTCGTAATTTTTTTGATTGTGAAACATAAGAAAAAACACCTGAACAATATTTTTTAATAATCTAACTAGCCGTCTTATTAGTTTTTTTAATCGGCTCGCCTATGACAGTACGTTTTCAATTTAAATGATAAACAAATGTTATGACTTTGAAAATGACTGCTTTTTTAGATAAAATAAATATTGGTGGACTATTCACACACAACTCCATCTGACTCCAAACTAAGCAAAGCTTGTACTATGGCGGCCAGATAGCTGATATAATACTTATGTAGTTTTAAATATACACATATTATACATAGAATCACCCAGACACAGTACAAATATTTGAATTCATCACACACACATCGCAGGCAGAGTTACTACCTACTATGCCACGAGACCTGTCAATATATAAAAATATTATAGAAATAAATTATATATTTTTTTTTAGCCTTTCTAGATATTTTAGCCTTTTGCAGATTGTTATTATGTATTGTGCATTAAAGAGAGGAACAAACTTGATAAAATATGATTTTGTCCTTTCAGTCTAATGAAAAAGAAGTGTAGTAATTGAAAAAAAGCGACATTACTATATTTAAATTAAAATTTATTGATATATATATATATTTAATAAATATTTCACTTCAAATATGATTTTAAAAGTTAACACAAATTTAGGTTAATTATAAAAAACTGGCAGCACAATCATTTCATAAAAAGAATTTACGACCAAGTTGAAGTAAAACGGTCACTATTTTGTCTGTGTGGTCCCCATATTCCCTTTGTTTTCTTCGAAACGAGTACAAATAGTTCTAAAACGAAATACTTATGATTTGGAACTTTGTCACAGATCATACAATATTGACTTCAGTTGTGCCACTGAAGTCAATTGACGAAAATTTTGAAGTACTCTAATGTTATAGTATATATTTCAATTGTTATTGTAATAATAGATAGTAGCGTCGCTCTTCGACTGTAGTTATTTGGCGTGTGTTGTAACTGAATTTAATAGTTTATTGTGACAAGGTATTATAAGTTCGAGAGTTAGCGCAGTATAGTATTATAATTTATTTGATATTAGTTAAGAAAGGTGACGTTATTGTCTCGGGAGGCGATATGTTACGATGTAATGGACCATTTTGGAGGCTTCACGGTGAGAGACAATACTTACCTGCGCGTTAGAATGTTGGGAGGCAAGATTTGATATAAAATTACAATCAAGAATTACAACAAAAAATTACACTAAGTATTACTAACTTTTTTTTTGTCTAAATGGGAGGAGGGTGGGGAGGCCTTTGCTCAACACTGGGAGACAATGGGCTCTTAATTATAAATAATAATTATTACTAACTATGAGATATGTACCTTTCGTGGTAAAATGGGTCAAGTATCCGATATTTTGATGAAGTTTCTTGCACTATTCTCGTTTACTGATTGAACTGATCGAACACAACGAGTTCGAGTTACTCGAGAACATGGTGTGTGATACTGCACTGAAATATCGGGAACTCGTATTACCACAACCAGGGTAATTATCTGGTAATTAATAGTAGGTAGTAGTATAACGTAGTAAAGAACTGCGATAACTTAAAATAACAAAAAAAATATTTGTGCAATGAAGGGATAAATAATAAATGATTCGGTGCCAAATCAATTATTATCAATCTAACAAACAATAATTAATCAAACACAATCAATTATTATTTTAATAATTTCTTCCACAAATATAATAATCAATCTTGATCCAAACTCATTAGTCACACAAACTGTTGTGTTCTTAAACAAGAATAAACCGACTTTGATAAAATAACAAACAGATTTCTTTCCGATCTGTATACAAAGATAATATAAGACCATACGCCTGTCCCTACGTAAAACCGGTGCCAACTTTCTAAAATAAATTTCATTCATACAATATCACACATACCTTATCTAATCAAATAGACAATAACTCCAAAAACACTAAAAAAATACCGAATTCACTCCTCAATAAAACATATTGAGATACTCATAAATTTATTAACAAATCTATAAATAATATCCAGCGTTGTCATACCTGAAGTGACCATTTTAAAGTAAAAATTGGTTAAATTAAACTTTACGCCCTTGAGTTAAACGTGTCTAATTCTTATTGGTTGAGAAGTACAGTATTGGTGCGAACTTAGAAAGCACAGTAATAACTTAACCTTAAAGTGAAATATGGTTCTATGGTAGAAAGTGACGGAGCCAAAATTGTGTGTCAAACTGTCACATTAATAGCGATTTGATGGAAGAAGCGATAAGGTTCTTAGCTCTCTCAAATCCACTAGTAACTAGTAATAAATAGGTTTAGCTATTTTTGTCCCTGTAACTGAGTGAAAATATTTAAATTAATTTATCCAATTATTTTTTTAAGTTCATTATTGTAATATCTAGTGTTAAACATATAATTACTTATAGGCCGCATAGTTACATAACATCTATGTACAATATAATATAAAAACCGACCGAGTACCAAATTAATTATTTAAATGAGATGATGAATTAAGAATAAGTTTTAACTTTTTATTAACTTTATAAGAATTGCACCTTACAATCAAAAACACGCCTGAAAAGTACAATTTTTTATAACCTTAAAAACGCCATTTAGTTGTCTGATTTTTTGTAAATTTTATATATTTTTACGCCAATTGTGAATCGGCTTTGATAACTGTTGTTTTATTTGTTGGAACATAGGTCATATACTTGTGGGACCGCATATAAATTTTATCGAAGTATGCGCTGCAATTTTTATATTACGCGTAAAATATCAACAAACTACTAAAATTCGCTAATCAGAACACCGTAGTCGTAGCACCTAAAGTAGTTGAGTAGACTGTATAAGTTTAATATTAAAATAAAGTCGATTTTTGTTTGTTTCGGAAAAGTAATTTATTATTTAGGTCTTCATTTCAGTGTTTGTTTTATAGGTTCCTTCTTCTTTTAATGTAATCTTCGGCTAATCTTTCGCTTTATTACATTACGGCTAGCCGTTTTGAATGACGTATGGCGTCGAATACATTCCGGCTGTTTTTTAATCAGCCGCTTTCAATCTGGCTAATCGTCAAACCGCCGCTTTACAAAACGGCCCTGGTTTTCAAAACGGCTAGTCGTAATGTAATACAGCAGATCTTACGATCCGGCTGCGACATATATATAAATTATGGTTATGTATATAAGTTTAGTTGATATGTATATAATATAGATGACAGTATTTTTCATATGAATGTCTGTATATGTCATATGTATGTATGTAGTGTTAGACTGCCCTAGTGGCTTAGTTGGTAGTAGCTCTGCCTGCGAATTCGAGGGTCGTGGGTTCGATCCCCACCCAGTGCAAATATTTGTGTGATGAATTCAAATGTTTGCACTGTGTCTGGGTGTTTCTATGTACAATACGTATGTATTTAAAACTATATAAGTATTATATCAGCTATCTGGCTGCCATCACACAAGCTTTGCTTAGTTTGGGGTCAGATGGTGCTGTGTGTGAAATGTCCAAAAATAAATAAAAAATTGTCGGGATTATCCAGTTGTTAAGCAATATCATGAGCTAAGATCTATATCTCTATTTCTAGAAAGCAGTTTTTACTCTAGATTAAAAGATAGAATTCCTTTGATTTACAAAGTAACAGAGTAAAATTTTTAGTCAGGATTCCCACCAGGTTGAAACCTCACATCTTATCTCCACGCTTGACCTGCGACCGAACTTGTCGAGCAACCAAATTGATTAGACTCATTAAGATCCGTGTCGAAACGCCGTCACTTGTAAAACAGAAATATTACTTACATTTGAAAAATATCTCGATGACAACACACAATCGAAAGCACTAACTTAAACATAAGCTGATCAAATTTAAATCAACCTTTATTTATATTGCCATAGAGTGCAATTGTTTATCGTTTATGTGAACGATTGAAGGCAGGAAGATACCCGAAATGGGTCTAAATTAATTGTTGACCGCAAGGAATGGAAGGTGTACAAATGACAAACATAATATTGAAATCAAATCAATTGGAGTTGTTTTTGTTAGATTCTCAAATTGTTTTGGTTGTTTTTGAATTAAGCGTAGGTGAAGAGTTTACTACAATCCCACTACGATAGTGAGTAATAACAAAACGATATATGTATGTACATTGTTAGAAATTCTCAAATTGTGTATTTAAATTCAAGCTTGGTCCGCAAGCATAATATATTTTTACTTTAAAATATATTATTATCAATACCTACATCAGGTCATATAAATAAAACTTTATCTTTCCAAAGTAACAGCTTCTCTATAAATGCGTATGAAAAATATAACGAAAAAATATTTGTATTTTTAACAGACTTCGAAAAAAGACGAGGTTCTCAATTCGGTTGCATGTTTTTGTAGATACGCGATAGTGTCACCAATTGCCAATGCGATTATTATAGATTAGATCAGACTATTACAGATTAGTAGATTATAATTCAAATTCAAAGGTCCATATAGATCGAAATCGTTGTGGCGGTTTAAGAAACATTAACAACAAACTAAAATTTAA
Organism: Ectropis grisescens; assembly: GCA_017562165.1. Classification (NCBI taxonomy): domain Eukaryota; kingdom Metazoa; phylum Arthropoda; class Insecta; order Lepidoptera; family Geometridae; genus Ectropis; species Ectropis grisescens. The sequence continues at coordinate 27,036,394 of CM029777.1, read as the reverse complement.
TTTTATTTACGACAATGTAGATAATTTTGTGATGGCTTCTCGTGATATTTGGTGTTTAAATTTAATTTAAAATTGAAATCAGATTATCGGAAAAAAATATATAGAGACTTAATTTACATGTAATACTTGTAATTTGTGTGATAAATAAGTATTCTTATTAGTTCGTTAATTTAACTTAAAATTCAATTATTACTTGATTTAGAAACCCTTGCACATAAAAGCAGTCGCGAGCTATCGAATAGGACGCATTGTGCACGTTCTAAGCGAGAAATAGATCAGACAGTAAAGTGCGCTCATTACGGCGGTGTTCGATGGCGATTGCGATCGCGACCGGCCGGAACGTAAATCACACGATGCTATCGCGCCGTGTCGCGCGCGTACGCTAGGCCTAATTGTGAACGGAGGTACGTGCGCAGACGCATCGCTAACCAACTCGCTGTGCTTACATTTGAAATCTACCATTAATGTAAATGAATGTATCTATCATTAGTATAATTGGCGTTATGCCGTTCTAATTGACTAAATAAATAAATAAAAAAAAGAAATCATTTAACAAACAAACTAATATATAATGTAGATTCTATGAAGTGCCAACTGATGTGGTCGCATTTTTTGGTTTGAAGGTCAATGTTTTCAGAGAAATTATGAAACTTAGAGATGCATCAGCTTATAATTTCTGGGTGGCGAGATCAGTGCTGTGATAGTTATTTGGTTTTGTGTGTATAATGATAAATGTTGTTAATTTATTTAGGTAATCATTTGGACTTCTTTCTTTTTTTTTTTCAAAATATAAACTAAGACTAAATCAAATATTTTACATGTCTCTCGAAAAGGCCAGTTCGAATGGGCCAATTTTTAAATATTCTGTATCACGTTATCTAGTTTTAATTAAAAAAAAACTGTTAGTAATAGAATAAGTCGATAACACAATAAAAATAAAGTCCACAATAAATCAATCAATCATATAACACACCCCTAACAGTACCCGGCAGTAACAGTAGTCATGTTATCTTACCAGCAAACAGCAATTAAGATTTTTGTATCTGACAAATGACAAAATGTTTATTGAGACAAAAAAATAATTTCTACTATAAAATTATTATTTATTATTATTATATTAATTATTATTTTGGAGTTTTAGCCAGTGGCCGTGGAGACTATGGGCAGTTGGGGAGCCGATGCGAAGGCTTTAGTCCGCGAGATTGAGCATTGTCTACGTAACCAAGGTGGTGACTCCCGCTCTGGATCGTTTCTTAGGCAGAGGAATGCCATGGCTATTCAGCGAGGCAATGCGGCCAGCGTTTTGGGCACATTTGCACCAGGAACTGTTCGAGGCGGGTTATTCTAATTGACATGACTTTGTGGACGTCTATTTTTGTAAAACGTGTAAATTGTACATTTATCAAAAACAATAAATTCATTTTTATTTTTATTATTTTTATTTTTATTTCAATAGCTCCGTAACACTGTGCTGTGATCGGTACACGTATCAATGAAGTACCATTAGCCGAATATACCTACTGATCATCCCTTCACTAAACTAAAAACAATAAAGAGTCTGCAAACCCTTGCGTGTCCAGACGTGGAATCGTTAACGATCTCAATTTGCGACAATAACACTTAACTCATCTGCTTTCTATTAAAAACATTAATTAGTTACGCTTTTCATAGTGACTTTACAACGGACAATCATTTTATAAAAATCTTTTGTGGATTTAATCACACCATATTTTATTGTTTACCATAAAAGCACCATGACTAACGTCGTAGCGGTACCTATTATTATAATGTCCGATCCATAAGTACAAAATCAAAGGTGTTAAAATTCATCGTACACTTTCAGTTTTATCGTAAAACCTTTGTTTGTGAGGTGATTGGCTTCGAGTCTGCCGCACCGTGAGCGATGTCCTCTGAGATAAATGACACTTGGGGTCAATAATTTACTTCAGTACTGTCATGGATTAGTATCACTACTGCAGTTATGTCTGTTTTAAAATGGTTACTATTGTATTTGTAGAGTATTCCAACTTTGTCATCATTTCCATCATCAATGTCAATACATTGTTAAAGACTAGTGATCCGTCCCGGCTTTGCCGTGGTTCTTCTTCGTGTCGATGATGTTTTTTTTTTTTTTTGCCGTGGTTCATAATATGTAGCTCCCAAGAACCACATAAATGTCCAACCGTGAAAGAAGTTTTGAAATAGGTCCAGAAGTCCCTCAAGTTAGCGCGTTTTAAACAAAAAAACATCTACAGCTTTATAATATTAGTATAGGTAAGATCATGGACGTATAAAAAAGTCGGACATACTCGTAGTTTCGCTAAAACAAAAATTGTGTCCATCGAGTCGGCCACATAATATGCAAGTATGCGCTGTCAAATACAGGCTGACACGCACACCTCAGTGGGTCATTACACGCGCTGCTTGTGTATATGCGTGAGTGTGCCTATCAGTGACAACCTGACAACGCTCATGTGCAAATGTGGCCGACTCTAGTGACACAGTTTTTGATTTTAGCCAGACTGCGGCCGACTTTTTTATGTGCCCATGGGTATTTTCATGAAGATATGTTTATTTTCACACAACATGAATTTTGTCAAAATAATTTATTATGACTACTTACTACTATCACAAGTATAATCGCCATTATTGGCTTTGAATCCTGAGCACTTGGCCTTTCACATGTGATTAACAGTGCTGTGATTATTGTCATTACATTAAAAAATAGTCAATTTAAGAGCTACGAAGGCAGTAAAGAACGTATCGGAAATGACAGGTCGTACCTTGATTTTCCCTATCAGCGGCAACCCAAGCCGAATCCAAGGTCGCTGTGGACTGTGGAGTCTCTGTGGAGCCCGTGCATTAGTCGTCGACCGATATGTATGTAGTACCTACTCGTTGTGTACAAGTGAGTGTCACATACGGAACGCTTTCATGTATGCTTTCATATACTCATTTATAAATAACCAGGGCCTATAGGTCCAGGGTATAAACGTCACGTTTTTTACATAATTCTGATAGTCTTTAATGAACAATATTGTGATACAGTCAAATAACCAATGGGAAGTTAATTTATTAAAACTGTCATAATTAGAGGTTTCAATACCAGTCACACAAAATTAATTATTATGATAACAATATAAATGAAAAATGTATATATAAAATGAAAATGAAATAGTAAAAATTGTCTATTGCCGACACCAATGATTTCCGACGATCTACGAGTAAATTTTTAGGTTAAATTTTCTTTTTCATTTGAAGTTTTGTTTTAATTTAGTACAAAAAATTGGTTGCCTGTAAAGTCGGTATACGGGCGAAAGTTTTACGTGACAACGACTTTGAGTGGTAAAATAATTTTACGGAAGGGACGCGTGCCTTTCACTTTTTATGTCTGTCTCTTTCGCTCTTAGGCGGGCTAACCATGCCCGAGTGGAAGGGACGCGTGCCTCTCACTCGCTCTCGTTGTGAGCGCATAACGTGAGCGGAGCGTAACGCAGTTTCTTGAAGTATCACCCGGCAAACCAATTTATAAGACGTTGTCACGTCAAAAAGAGTTTATCTATCTATATATCTATACCTGTCGTAAGCGTAGTTGGTATGTTTGAGGTAGTAGTCTGGTAGTGCGCTTTCTATGCTAGTCTAGTACAGTAGGCAGAGGAAACCATCGAGGCTAACATCCATAGGTTCCATTAAAAAATATGAGTGCTTAGATCGCACGGGGGGAGTGAAAATTTCATTGGCAATCGTAATTATTATATTAAATATAATAAAAATATAATATTACATAATAAACTAGCTGTACCCTGCCACGTTTCGCTGTAGTTAAATGTAATGTGTGTTCACATTGTGATGCAAAAATTAGATAAAAACAATTCTTGATGCAGATTATATATCATTCTAAAATTTCAGCTCGATCGGTGCAGAACTTTTTGAGTTTTTGAAGCGTACACAAACCAACATAACATTTTTATATATAGAAGATATATCATTATATGATCATTGTATAATGAATAATGTTATATATTATGTAGTACTAAATATTATGGACCGTGTTAAATAGAGACAAGTAAGAAATTAAAGTTATATTTTTTTAAATCCCGAGTTCACCCGACAGAGTGTTTCACCTGACAGTGTGACGGGTTGGCCTCACTTACAGTTTACTGAAAAATCTGTGTTCGGTGCGCCAAAATAATTATTCACTCCAAAATCAAACAGACACGTCTAACTACATATTTTAAATAACCTTTTAAACTTACTACACGTAGTTGACCATAGAGGTTAAAAACGATATTTACTATGTTAATTTATTCATACTTATTTGTTTTTGTCTTCTGCAAATACAAGTGTTGCAAAAGTCGAAGTGACATGCACATTGTTTACGAATTTCCAACTGCAAAGGTTGTGGTTTCCGATTAAATTGGTTTATCATTGAAATCTGAATTAATTATTCGTGACAAGACTGCACACGATTTAATTTGGCGGGAATATTTTTGGCAACTGATTTACTGTACTTAAATGTAAAATTTATTATTTTAGATAACATCCGTATTTATTTACGTTTACATTATTTTGTAGTATTACTGTACTCATCGGAGAATCTCCCAGCGAGATGGCTAGAAAGATACCCTTGCCAATTATTGTAGAGCCACGCTAAGCTAATAATGTACAAACACCACGCCGCGCCGTTTTGAAGGGCAACTTTTCCACAAAAATTACAGACGAGAAATATTTCTGGGTAATGAGTGTATTGGTCATGAGACTCATATCTTGGTCCGCTCGTCGCTCTGTACTTATAAATAATATTATATTTTATATTAAAACGTGAAGCAAAAATGTTGTTACCCATTCGCCAAAGTTGCGGGTACGGAGTATTTATTACCATTGTGCACAAGTATTAGATACAAACTATTTGAAAAAAGTGTGCAAAATGCTAAAATTATTTTAAAATTATGTGTAAAATATCAAATGATCATGCAATAAACTAGATGTCCGCCCGGCTTCGCCCGTAATACATACACAACCTAAAACACTCAGGGATCCCGTACATATCCAACGGTGAAAGAATTTTTGAAATCAGATCAGTAATTCCTGAGAATATCACGTTCAAACAAAACCCTCTTCCGCTACCTGCTACGCTACCTGTCGGAAATTGGTCGTACCAACTCAGATTTAGAAAAAAATATGATTTGTTTGTGGTTTATGAAAGGTTTATAATGACGCAATCTTAGACACATGCTGTCACGTCAACGCACGGTACGAAAGCTCTCAATTAGGAATATAATATTTTCCCGTTTTTGTTACATTCTTCATTCATGCTCCGCTCCTATTGATAGTAGGGTAATATTATATAGACTATATCCTTTCTCAATAA